>OY998258.1:29472500-30722500 GCA_963922045.1 Persicaria maculosa | reverse complement strand
TATCGCAATTTGTTGCATTGATGAGTTTGTTTAGGTGTGTCTTGTGATGAGTTTGTTTAGGGAGTAGGTGCTATGATTTTCGGGCTTTTGAGCATTCTCCTGGACTGCTATGAGATTTTTTTTACATTGAGTCTGTTTGCTCTTGTATCGGTCTACTATTGATTCTGTTGAGATGTCTCAATAATGATTTTAAAACTCCTTTTTGTAAACTCTCTAGAGCTGATCGGTTTCTTTCTATTATGTTTAACATCAGCTGAGTTCTTTTTGCTACTCTCTAAACCGTTGGGTTGTGCTTTACATTAGCCTAGGTGATTTATATGATTGGTGCTTGTCTCATGCTCTCTGTATCTATCAAATTTTTCATGATTTTACTTCTGAAAGATGGATGAGCCTGAGAGCTGATTTTTGTTATACTAGTCTTGGTACATCTATTCTTGGATGATATATTTTTCTTGGATGTTGGAATGTGTTTGTTTTTGGTGCGTTCTTCTTGTCTTCTACCTTGGCTAGGCGTTTTGCAAGGAGGATAGGCCTATATGTATCCAACTCCAAGAAGGTTCACAAATGCATCTTGCATCCCAGAGGGAGTGGCTGGCGAATATTGTGTTTCGAATCTCCATCTGTCTTTTCACTATGAGAAGTTGCTGATTCTTTTGGTCTATTCGGAGGCTACACCACTATCTTTTTTTTTGAGCTGAGAGCTTGTCTTTGAATGCCTGATTACATTGTGAGTTTCCTCTACCTCTTCCATTCTATTTTATTTACTTTGAGGACAAAGTAAGATTTTAAGCATGGGGTGGGGAATTCAAGTGTAGCTCTGTCTTTATATATATGTGTTAGTTTTCTGTTTTTTTTTTTTGTTTTTTTTTCAATTTTTGTTATGCATTTCATTGTATTTAGGTGTTATTAATGATATCCATCTTGGTTTAGTTTGTTCTCTAATTCATTTTTATGATCGTAATTGCATAAATCCCATGATGTGATTGAATTGCTTGAAAATGATTTTGGAGCATGATTTGAGAATATAATTGAGCAAGTATGATTCATAGTTGAGGTTTAATTGAAATCTAGCAAAAACATAACCCTTGTGAGTTTGTTTTGGCCTTATAGGGACTTTACATATTATTCCCTTGTGCTTTTATTGTGTGATTATACTCTCCAAATGCTTCTTATTTCAATACCGTATTGCACATGTTGTTGCTTGTGAATTTCAAATGATTGAGGCATGTTTTCTTTAGCCATATTATACCTTATCTACCTTACATATTATCCTTTGCTTGAAGCCAATCTGAGCCTTACAACCTATTCTTTTTGATAGCTCCACAAAAATCTATCATAGCCAATGATTAGCTTGACCCTATCCGGGAATTAGGAAGAGAATTGGTGAAAAATCTTTATGTTGGAGTTGCTTTGAGTGGAGATGATGTATGTATGGTTTTGCATTGTGAGAGGCATAGCCAAAATAAGGTAACCCTTCTTGCATAATAGAGATGACTCATTACTAGGGGCCTAAGGAGGATAAAATTCACTTAGGAGTAAAAGTCTAGTAAGCTTGGACCTAGGGAGGATAAAATTCACCTAGGGGCAAAAATAAGCATAAAAGAAAAGAAGCCATAATAATAATATAAAAAATGCATACGTTGTATGGCTATTGAAATCGAAAAAGCTTATTGCTATGTAATGGAGTTTATGTTATTGGAATGGTTTGCGAAGTATGAAAGTTTGGTGTTGTTCTGGTTGATTGTTATTCCTTTTTCCCGGATTTTTAGCACCACAAGCATAAATATTTCCCATGCCTTATGTTCCTACCAAAACCCCATTACAACCCTATAAAAGTCCTCATGATGTTGGTTGCAAGTAATGACATTCACGGTGTATAGAACATTTTTGGATTGAGTTGAGAGTTGGACTTTAAAGCCTAAACACATGAGAGCTTGAGTGAAACACATTATCCCGGTGAGGTTGGATTAAATTTGCCTTTACTATTGGATCACTCATATACTTGCTAGGATATTTTTCTTCCTATTCATGGCTCCTACTACGTGATGTTGCTTTTCTAAATTATAGCATGAAGATCTTATTTGTGGGATAATTAATTCTATATTTGTTTTTCATTGCTTGAGGACAAGCAAAAGTCTAAGCATGGGGTAGTTGATATAGTCTATTTTAGTCATGTTCTTAGTATAGATTTGCATATTAATTTAGAGCATCTTTGCATGTTTTATAGCTTATTTGTATTATTTGATTTTCGGAGTCTACACTAGTGTTTTTATGTATTTCAGGTATTTTTGGACTGGATCGTATAAAATTGGAGGTTGATAATAAGTTATGGGATTATTTTGCAAACAAAGAGATGGATGGATGAGCTAAACTTAACATGACCCGGTTTGGATGGATGCACGTGACTGCTAAGTAAAACAAAGTTGCAAGTGGAGTTCGTACGGTGCAAGGCATGAGGAGCCACACTTCCCATTGTTTCGTTAGATTAGATAGAAATATTAGGTATATTAATATTATATATATTAGGAAATTAGGATAGAAGTTTAGGTTATTTATATATATCAATTCATTCTTACGGCAAAGGGAGAGAAGCCGGGTGAACGTGAGCCGGCCGACTACCGTTTCCAAATCTTTAACCCCAATTGTCTTTTGCTTTATTTTTATGGAGACCTAAACTCTCCCGTTTCGTCTACAATTTGAAGCTTTGTTTGGATTGATTGTGAGTTTCTGAATCTTGTTCCTTATTTCCTATATTGAATGTTTCGACTTCTTTGTGCTTTATTGTTGATTGTTTTATTCTATCTCGACTGATCAACTTGGTAGAATCAATTCAATTGCTAGGGTTTTGTAGATTCCTGATTGTGAACCTTAACCCAAGTGGCAAACTTATCCCTTTATGGCTGATTGAACTAATTGGATGGGTAGGAAGTTGAATGTGTTGTTAAATACTTCTTTAGGGACTACAAATACCTTGGTTAATCTCTGGTCTTAAAGCTATCAATTGGGTTAAATCCTTCTTTAGGGATTGTTCGATTGATAAGGGTTTCTAGGACTGATTGGACTAGTAACTATATTAGGTCGGGACAAGGGCATTCATAGGAATCATAAAAGGACAAGAGGAAGTTACAATATCAATTCGACCAAATAAAGTGGATAGTTGTAGGTAGAGCGATTTTCTCTAAATTGCTTTGCATTAATTTGTTTATAGTTTATTTTATTTTCTTTCTTATTTTCACCACCCAAAAACCCCCCGTTTCATATTAATTGGTAAATAAACATAACTTAGGAATAACTTGGTTCTCTGTGTGATCGACTCGTGCTTACCACACTACATTAGTTAGGTAGGTTCGAATATATTTTGATACGGTTTACGCGACTAAAAACCGCTCATCACAATCCTATCTTAACAACCCTAAATACTCATCACACGAACAACCCTGATATGAACAACCTAATATTCCCGATCGATAATTTCCCAAGAAACCTCATACTACTCTTCCTTTGACAATTCTTCAACCCCGTCCTTTACCGAAATCGCTCCCACACACAACACACATCACCTAGTCCCATATTCTACGATTCCTCAGACGTTCCTTAATCGATCATCCTCGACACCGCCCACGATCCGCTCCTAGACTATCTAGACACCCTCCTTAGCGCACCAATCCGTCTCACAACACCTCCCCTCAAAAATCCCCCGATCAACTCCTAGCTCGCCCATCCACCTCTAGAAATATCCTAACTACCTCTACCCACACCCAAACTCAAGATCACCCTAATGAAACTAGTCTAGACCCAAACCAACCACTATCTTATACTACCTACCCACACTACCTGCCTAGACTACCACTTCTCACTAGGACATTTCCCTCGAAGTCTCGCCATACTACTCCACTCCTCACCTAAGACATGCCTGGAGCTCAACTATACTCACTGACCACTATCTCCGACCAGTCCCAACTCACTCGACTCTACCCAAGCTAACGCATCCATCCTGCACACCCTCTCACCCATCTCATGACCACGAACAAAGACTTCAATCCCTCTGCCACTTTCCGACCTAGCTTACCGAAGAATCTCTCGACTCGTGCCCAAGAAGAAGCACCACCAGACATATAACCCATAACCTACTCACCAGTAAGTCAGTATACCAAGCACCAAGGCACATCATCATAGAAACAAGTTAGTCAGGCAATCATTGCTACTAGTTCAGCACATCCGTCATCACGCATTCAATTATGTCAGTTCTTGGCCTGTCACACAACATCAATTCCGATTAGTATAGAAGAATCCACGATTTGAATTAAGAATGTTCTTTCTCGTGTCAGCTGGGAGAAACCTGTTCACGATTGTCATCTTTGAAGCATATTCGTCCTTTTTGCCATCAGTGACGTTGTTCTTGGGGCCTAGGGGTCATGGACCTATCACACTTCCGTTGCGCCGCTCCGGTGTCACTTAGTCGTCGGTCTTTTCTTGCATATCGGCGCTCATCGAAGGATCATAAGGGTTAGAAGTTACGGAGATAGGGGAGAGACAAGGGCAGACAACACATCTTCCTTAAGAGTTCAGACATGGACCAGGACTAGGGACGACGAGACCAAGGAGAAGATCCCAACCCGAGAGTTACAACGATGCCCTTATAATTGTGCCACGCAAACACATAAAAATCAAGAGATATCGTCACATTATTTCACACTAGTATGCACCTATCTCAAGGAATATCGATTTATGCATTCATATCATGTTCATATAATCATCTTTATATGTGCGCAGAACAAGCAAGCAACCTATCATTTCATTCACCAATCATGCTTGACAGACTAAGAACATGTATGAACAGACTGACATGGGACATATATGGCATAAGTTATGCAAGATCTAGCAACGTCACAGGATATCATATGCACGACTTATCACTCATTTAGATACACAATTAAGCAAGTCATAATATTACGGAAAGCATGCTAAGATGTACCCTAAAAATCATGCTAAGGGTATGGTCAGTTCAGGCAGGGTTAGTATTGCAACTATCTCATCACATACATCCATATTCGCATAGTAAGACTAGGACGTCACACGATCATACGAGGGCCTATAACTGGGAGGTTTATGTCTTACATTATACTAGCAATACTCATTAAACATGTACACAATCAATGAGGTCCAATTAGGTTAATCTGACATGCTAAGTCATCTGATTCACGTCTTAAACATACAACTAGAGTTGACCACACTATCATGGACCTAGTTCATAGGGAGACAATAATCATGGGAATTCAATACATACGACACATACATCCACTCATAAGTGCAACCATGCAGGGTACCAAGCAAGGCATGCTGAATTATACCAATATAGAATGTCATTAAATCACAAGGAGGCCATCATTATAACTTGACAGAATTCTCTAAGGGCAATCACCGACTCACCACCCCATTTCCCGTGAGACGCAAGTATGACTCACTGGGTAGGACACAAGGACATTCACGCCGTTTCCAAGAGGGGTGGGTAGAACTCGTGTTTAGACTCTTAGCAAGAAGACATGGTTTGCCAATACGAGAATTGAAAGGGATGACTCCATAAGACAACTCACTTCTATCTCGAAACAATCTAAATCCTCACCCCTACTAACATACTCATGTAACCCTCACATCCGACACGATTTCCGAAGGTAATTAGTTGACCGACCCAAATTTCCCGTGGAAGACCCCAACCTCAGGTACGAGACTCGATAGAAGCATCGATGGTAGGATGGGAAACATCACTCAACGAGGAGAGCAAATGCTTCTCGACCCTTGCTAACATGCCTAGATGTTTTGGTGGGGTAGATGACAGGGTCAGAACCATCAGGGGGGTTTGAATTATGGAAGGCTATTCCGACAAGACAGGAATGCTTATTATATAAGAACAAGGCTTTCTCCCGCTATCCCATTTGCACGGTTATTCAACACATGATTCAAGTCAAGGAATATTGATTAGTTCGCTATCCTAAGCACAATAGCACTCATAACAGAAGCAATCAACAAGATTAATATGATCCTCTTCGAGGAGGATCGCCCTCGGGCCCAATTGCATATATGTATATATAAACGTAAGCATAGAGACGATCTATGCCGTACTTCGAGGAAGGTGGGGCTGATGGTGAAGATGAATGAGGATGGAGGTGACGATGATTGTGATGGAGAGCAGGTGAAGAAGATGCCAGTAAAGGGTGAGGGATGGTTCCAATCGAAGGGTAAGGTGATTTGAAGGAGTATGGCCGGTGAATGACGGGAGTGGGTGAGAGATTGAGTGTTGAATGGGGTAATCAATACCCGGAAATAAATCCCGAATACGCGAATTTTGAATCCCGTAATTAGTGTCCGAATGTTAGTTACCCGACTCTCGCTTTCTCGATCAATTAGATTTTTAAAATGGACAAGGATATCGCCATCCGATAATTATTTTGAATTTTTGAGGTAAAGGATGGAAATTATTCGTCAAATTTTATATTCCGATCGGAATCCGCTAAACGAGTTTTAAAACCGATTAAATTTCATTTTAATTTTCTTTTTCCGAAAAATTAGGATTTTGAAAATCCGAGCCTTTACATAAGATACCCCGGAAGTTGTAGGAGATCTTGACTCCAATCTGCCCGCTGAAAAGTGTTATGCTCGAGCTGTAGAGCCTATAAATAGCTCAATTGTAATCAAACTAAGCTATGAAAATATAGAATTGAAGCTCCTATCTCTTACTCTATCTCTTCCTTCCTTCCTTACTCTCTCTCACTCTCTAATAACTTTTCCCGCCCTCTCTTGGGCCATAACAAAACTGGTATCAGAGCAACCTCCTCGGCACGCGCAAGACGACGACAATGGCGGACGGAACAAGGTCCAAATCGATGGAACTGCAACTTCAAGAAGTCAGGGACGATATGAGGGCATTCAAAGATGATCTGAAGTCGATTGCAGCTTCCACAATGCAATTCGTCAATGATTCTCAGAACCACAGAGCGGATCACGCACGCGAAATGATGGAATTCAAGAAGATCATGGAAGATCGGCCAAAGAAAGCATGTGAATTTAGAGCAGAGACTGATCGAAGGCTGGAACAGCTAACGGAATTGATCAGACACCCGCCAAGAAGAGAAAATCACCGAAGAAACCAGATCTTGGTGGTCGGAATAGCAACCATGAACAAGGATCCGGATCCAGTTCTGGTAGCCATGACGAGTGGAGATCACAGCGAGGAGCTGATTATCGTGCTGCTGGCAATGATCGTTCATTCGAAAGAGGCAATCAAGGACATCCGAACCAATTCGGGCGGCAAATAGATCATCCAGTTGACAACATTAGAGGTAATCAATTTCCAAAAATTGATTTCCCCTATTTCGATGGCAAGCGACCCCGGAATTAGATTAGGAAGTGCGACAAATTTTTTGGAATCTTTATGATTCCGGAAGCACAAAAGGTAGAAATTGCAGCAATGCATCTGAATGAGAAAGCGGACATTTGGTTACAGGGATACTCAGTTCAGAAACCAAGAGTAGGGTGGATTGAATTTTGTGACGATTTGTGTATGCGATTTGGGGATAGAAGAGAGACTGACATAGTAGCTGAGTTCAACAAGATTGAACAAGGGGAGGATCTAGAGGATTATAATGAAAGATTTGAAGATCTGAGGGCTAGCATGTTGTCATTTAACCCCCTACTGTCATAATCCTATTTTGTATCTAGTTACATAAGCGGATTGCGCCAAGAAATTCGTTCTTTGGTTCAATTAGGAAGACCTACAACTATGGCTGCAGTAATGGAACAATCCAGGCTTCACTACAGTGCAGTTCAGGCATTGATGATGTTGACTAAAGGCCAGTGGAAAGGAGTATCTCATAGTGACAGTAGCAGCAGGCCTTGGTCAAGAGGTATCACTGTGAAAGGGGATTCAAAGGATCAAGGAACAACTGTCAAAGCAGTGACTCAACAACTAGCTGAGACAGGCCTCAAGAAAGGGGCGGATGGGAAGAAGGGATTATGCTACAGATGTGGGGATAGGTACTTCTATGGTCACAAGTGTAAGCCAGTGGCGTCACATAGTTTGATAGCACAAGAGTTGGCTGATCAAGAAGGGATGGATGAGTTACTACCAGCTTCTTGGAGGGAATCTGACCTAGGGAACAGGAAGAGCAACAAATCTATGTGCACGCCTTTACTGGTGGTGTTTCTGGCTCAACTATCAGAGTTAAAGGTTGGGTTAAAGGCACTGAAATCACCATCTTAATAGACAGTGGTGCAACTCATAGTTTCTTAGACTCCAGGGTAGCACAGGAAGCTGGTTTCGAAATCACAAAGGCACCTCTCATGGAGGTGAGCACCCTTAATGGTAAGTATGCTTTTGATATCAGAATCCTCAAGATGGGTGGCAGTGATATGATTTTAGGATCAGATTGGTTGGCAGGCTTCAATCCAGTTCTATTTGATTTCTTGGAAGTGTAGATATCATTTCTCAAGAATGGGAAAAAAATGGTGATCAAAGGAATTAAGGACCACAAGGACAGTGGGCATGCTAGCATTAGAATGCTCACAGGAAGGCAAACACAAAAGCTACTTTTGAGGGGGGACCAGGCCATTACTGCCCAATTGGTGCAAGTCTGTAAAGTAGAAAAGGTAGTGCCAGAATTACCTATGGAGATACAGCAAGTATTGGAGGAATTCAGAGATATTTTTGAGGAGCCAAAGGAATTGCCACCAGAAAGAGGCCATGAGCATGCTATCTTCTTAAAGGATGGTACTACCCCATTAGCATCTCGTCCCTACAGATATCCTCACCTACAGAAAACTGAAATAAAGAGACAGGTAACTGAAATGCTGAGCAGTGGAGTGATCAAGCCTAGCCGTAGCCCTTTTGCTTCACCTATCTTGTTGGTCAAGAAGAAAGATGGTACATTGAGGATGTGTGTGGACTATAGGAAGTTAAATGAGGCTACCTTGAAGGATAAATTTCCTATACCACACATTGAAGATCTGCTAGATGAGCTCACGGGTGCAGCAGTGTTCTCCAAACTGGATTTGAGATCAGGCTACCACCAAGTAAGGATGGTTGAGGCTGACATAGAGAAGACTGCATTTAGGACTCACCACGGGCATTATGAGTTCAAAGTGATGCCTTTTGGCCTCACCAATGCTCCTGCAACCTTCTAGGCTTTGATGAATGATGTATTTTCTGATATGTTGAGAAAATTTGTCCTAGTTTTTTTTATGACATACTAGTCTACATCACTGATGTGTGCCAGCATGTCCAGCATCTAAGGGAAGTATGTTGCATATTAAGGAATCAGAAGTTGTTTGTAAAAAGGTTCAAAATGTGAGTTTGCACAGCCCCGTGTAGAGTATTTGGGTCATTTTATATCTAAAGAAGAGGTGGCTACAGATCCTAGAAAGCTAGATTGAGACCATGCTATCTTGGCCTGTGCCTAGTAACCTGAAGACACTAAGAGGATTCTTAGGCCTCTCAGGATACTATAGGAGATTCATTAAGGGGTATGGGATTATAGCTAAACCCTTGACTGATCTTCTGAAGAGGGATGCTTTTGCTTGGTCTCCAATAACAGAAGAGGCTTCTGGTCAATTGAAGAAATTGCTTACCTCACCTCAGTTCTAGCACTCCCTGATTTCTCTGTCCCCTTTGTGGTGGAATCTGATGCATGTGAGACAGGTATTGGATCAGTTCTAATGCAACATGGTAAACCTTTAGCCTTTATGAGTCAAGCTCTACAAGGTAAACACTTATTGCTATCCACCTATGAGAAGGAGCTATTAGCAATCCTTTGGGTAGTAAAGAAGTAGAGGCAGTACTTGGAGCCCAGAGAATTTGTGATCAAGACTGATCACCAGCCATTAAAGCATTTACTAGAACAGAAGCTTACTACTCAGTTACAGAAGAAGGCAGCCAGGAAACTTTTGGGGTTGACCTACACCATTGCTTACAAGAAAGGATCCGGCAACAAGGCTGCAGATGCACTGTCGAGGAGGGAAATGGCACAGCAAGGGGAATGTCATGCTATTCTTACTATCCAACCCGAATGGATCAAGGAAGTCCTAGACAGTTATGTTGGGGATCCAGAGGTACAGGAACTATTCTTATCAGTAGTGCATGAGTCCAACACAGATTGGGCTGTTACTAAAGGCTTGCTGAGACATAAAAACAGACTTTTCATAGGCAACAATGAGCAGCTACAACACAAGCTCTTAGCTGCTATGCATGAGGAACCAGTTGGTGGGCACTCAGGCATCCATGGGACTTATCAGAGACTCAAGCAACAATTCTTTTGGCCAGCTATGAAGGAGCATGTCACTAAGTTTGTTAAGGCTTGTGATGTGTGCCAGAGAAGCAAAAGTGAGCATGTATTACCAGGGTTACTACCGCCTTTACCCATACCTGATGCAGCCCGGACCCATGTAAGCATGGATTTCATTAAGAGCTTGCCAAAATCCCAGGGACTGGATACCATTATGGTAGTGGTGGATAGGCTGACTAAATATGCACATTTCATGCCATTGAGTCACCCATTTACAGCCGAGAAAGTAGCTTCAGTGTTCATGGAAGGAGTTTACAAACTACCTGGGCTGCCTAAATGCATAGTGTCAAACAGGGATAAAGTTTTCTTGAGTAAATTTTGGCAACAATTATTCAAGAGTTTGGGGACAAAACTGCATATGAGTACAACTTACCACCCTCAAACAAATGGGCAGACTGAACGTGTGAATAGATGCCTTGAGACTTTTCTGAGATGCATGACTTCAGACCACCCCAATCAGTGGGCAAAGTGGATGTGTCTAGCAGAATTTTGGTATAACACCAATTTTCACACAGCTCTCAAGATGTCACCTTTTGTAGCACTATATGGCACTCCACCATCTCAGTTAGGCATTTCACTAGTTGTTTCCAACAGTTGTGTGGCTTCTGAATGGATCCAAGGTAGGCAGCATATGCTGGGTCAAATCAGATTCCAGCTACAGCAAGCACAAGCCAGGATGAAGTTGTTTGCTGATAAAAACAGGGTTGAAAGAGAGTTACAAGTTAATGATATATATGGTATATCTCAAATTGCAACTATATAGGCAGACTTTAGTGGCCTTGAGAAAGAGCCTCAAGCTGTGCTCAAAGTACTATGGCCCTTACAATGTCCTTGCAAGGATGGGAAAGGTAGCATACAAGCTGGAGCTCCCACCTGCTTCCAAAATCCATCCAGTATTTCATATATCCCAGTTGAAGCTGAAGATTGGGAGTGATCAAATGGCATCAAATGAGCTACCCAGCACTGATGAGGAGGGAGAAATTGACATACAACCTCAGGCAATACTTGACACCAGAGTGTCCTATTTGACAAGTGGAGACCCAGTTATTGAATGGCTAATCAAGTGGTGCAATATGGACGAGCAACAGGCAACCTGGGAACCAGCCACACACACATACTACAGCAATTTCCAAATTTTCAGATTCACTCTTGAGACAAGTGTCGTGAATGGAGGGTGTGAGGGGTATACGTGGAGCTTGGTTTTTTGCTGTATAAGCCTTGAGTCAAGGCTCTGAAATAGGGGAGCATTGTTATGCTCGAGCTGTAGAGCCTATAAATAGCTCAATTGTAATCAAACCAAGCTATGAAAATACAGAATTGAAGCTCCTATCTCTTACTCTATCTCTTCCTTCCTTCCTTACTCTCTCTCATTCTCTAACAACTTTTCCCGCCCTCTCTTGGCCATAACAAAACGCCTCAACTTTTCAGCTAGAACATCTAGCATAATTTTATTTTCCTTTCCAGGTTTTCATCTTTCTATTTTTTTTATGCTTTCTTGAACAATGAACATGACATTATGATTTTTTTATTGGTTAAATACTTAAATGTAGGAATGTTAAGGAATTTTAAACTCTAGCATAATACATATATAGGTGAATATATTTATATATAATTCCCTCTCCTGAAGGTCATCTACGATTCCGTTGGTTGTTTATTTGTATACATGCAAGTGCCAATGAATGACTTTTATTTTTGTTGTCCTAAAATATCAGGTGGATCAGTAAGCCGCGAAACTGTGAAGCTTGGAATCATAATAAGTACTGTTGCAATACCTGTGTTTGCTACGTTGAGGTTCAATCCATAAGTACGTTGTATTATACGCATTAACAAGCTTGAATTGTTTGAGTGATTTAGTTGCTGTTTTAATTTCTTGCAATTGAAGTTTATTGTAAATCTCATATTGTTCTCTCGTATGCAAAAATGGAAAAATGTGAGGTGTTATTCTAGTATATGTTAATTAATTTGAATATTTAATGTACGTACGCACCAACAACATACATATACACTACGCCAGTTTTACATTTAAGCGACGGATTAATTCCGTCACCTGAACATGAATCTGGTCACTCTGTCGCTCTGTCACTCTAGCGACGGAATGCCGTCGCCTAGACTAGGGTTGTGCAGAAAAATCCGATACGGCTGACACGACACAAAACCGCAAAAAAAAAAAACAATACGAAAAAACACGAAATGATATAGATACGACACGATTATGACACGAAACAGTAAAACACGTTAATAATCATGTCGTGTTCGGATTGGCATATTTTTCTTGTCGGGTATCCGACACGACACAATAATTTTTTTTTAACATTAGTATTCTGTTATAGTAGAAATTAAACAAATGCCTTAATTAATCACAAAACTCAGTTTGTGCAGTTGGTTAGGGGTTGTTTTACGCGTGTGTACATAACCAAGAGGTCTCAAGTTCGAATCCGCCTCTCGCAGACTCGGCGCCCAGCCCTCTCGAGCCTCGCTTCAGATCCGACGCTCTGGTCTAGTCGCTCTCGCTCGCCGTGCAGGTTCAAATCTAAACCTTCCCGAGTCGTCGTCGCCTGAAGTAGGCGACATCGAAGTCTCTCCCCCTGCCCATTAGTGCCCCTTTCGTCTTTCTTTTCTTATTCCCCATGCCGGAAAACCACCGGCCAGCACCACCAAGGGCGACCGCTGAGCATCGAAATCTCCCAAAAATCGCCTTTGGAGGCTTGCACCGAAACCTTTGAATTCTCGAGCGTATGAACCGCCTTCTCATGGAATACAGGTGCAGGGAGTCTTTTACACGAGATTCATGGAAATTGGAGACATCTTTGCAAGGGATAGGGATGAATTTGATGGATTTTTACGGGATTTGGCGGTGGCACTGGTTTAGGTTTCTAGGGTTTGGGGATCACCCTCCGTTAATGTTCATCTCTAATGTACTGATACTGTATTTAGGAAAAAAAAATAGTTTTTCATAAACAGTTCGTGTCGTGTTACACGGGTATCCAACACAAAACCATTTCGTGTTTTAGTGTCGGATACCCGGTACTTATCGTGTCGTGTTCAGATCGGTATTTTTAGTGTTATCGGTTTCGTGTATCCGACATATCGTGTTGTGTCGTGTCGGATACCCGATTATGCACAACCTTAGCCTAGACTACCATCCCCTGTACACCGTCCCTAGAGATCCCAAGCAACCACTAGAGTAAATCCGTCGCTTTGATCCCCATTAGGCGGCGGTTTTGGGTCGTCGCTTGGAAATAGGGATGGGCTTCTGACAAGAGGGTTTCTCGACCAAATAAATTTATAGTCAAGACCCCACTATAGGATAGTGGAGTCAGGTTCCTCCTCAGGAGAGAAGTCAGCGGTTCTAGTTTTAGTTAGTTTCGGGGTTTGGGAGTAGCAGGAAAATGTGATTAGGGTTGCTGTCGACGTCGGCTAAGAATGAGTCGATGTCGAGGAATGGATAGGGAATGGTGGTTGGTGTCGGGTAAAATATGTGCAGAATGTAAATAAAGAAATTAAGTAATAAAGGTCCAAACTTCCAAGGTAAAGGATCACCGCAACGATAATCAAACACACAAAAGATAAGATAGATGTAAGTGCATAAATCTGCACCTCCTTCCTTCTCGGCATCGATCGATCACCTGCATAGAAGGAGAGGAAGAGGCGGGGCTCGCTCCCCCGGAGGAGCCTCCGACTCTGGAGTCAAGATTGTGTTTGCTGATCGAGAAGCCCCCCAAACCCTAGTAGAACACCCGAATATATAGGGAGGATTAGGGTTCACCTGGTAAAGGACGATTATGCCCCTGGATATCTTATGGAATTACTTTTGCTCTATCAATTGCCCCTCGGATTTCCTTATCACGATCTAGTGATTTGGGAAGATGAATAATTCGATACTCTTCACTTGTTATGGTCAAGGATCACCAGTATTGCTTGCCCCTTGTCTTCGTTGTATCCTGCAAGCTTCAGCATTCTCAACCGAATAACACAATATAATGCAGCTGGTGCGTTATTAACTGATCAAACGAAAGTTACTGCTCAAAATGATTAGATGATTTTTTTGCCACAAATGAGAGATGGTGTTAGTTGATGACATTATTGTTTTTATTTATGATTGACAATTCGATGGTTTTCATTAGGGTTGAGTGTTTCATCTTTCAATGACATGCTTATATATTGCTTGATTTTGACTTTTGGTGGGTTATTATGGCTTAAAATTGGCGATGATTCTTTGGCCAAAAGTGGTGCTCGATTCGCCTTGAGTGGCATTCTGTTGGCCTGAAATTGGCGATCTTTTGGCCTTAAGAGGTGTTCTATTGGCCTAAAATTGGAGATCTTTTGGCCTTAAGTGGCGTTCTGTTGGCCTAAAATTAACGATCTTTTGGCTTTAAATGGCGTACTCGTGGCTTGAAATCGGCGTTCTTTTGGCCTTAAGTGGCGATTCTGTTGGCCATGAGTTACGATTCGTTGGCCATGAGTGGCGATTCGTTGGCCATGAGTGGCGATCATTTAGCCTTGAGCGGCGATCCTTTGGCATTGAGTGGCGATCTAGTGGCCTTGAGTGGCGATTCGTCAATTGTTTTCTTTTCATTTTGATATAATGTTGTTCGATATATAGATGCACATATAAGCATTTCAAGAATATATATGTCATCGATGCAATTAACCATGTAATATGATTAACTAAAAAGTAAACTTTTCATCAAAATAGGACATAGAGAACTTAGCTAGTAGGCCTTTTGCTTCGGATTGATGTTGCAATCGATATACTTAGCTGATCGAAGGCTTGTGATTCCACATAGATAGCCAAAACAAATACCCCTATCTTTTTTCTTCTATTCACATGGGGCAGCTAGTGTAGGAGGTTCGCACCATGCCCCTTCTTTTGATCGACTATTTTAGTGTACTAGCTAAGAGCACCTCCTTTATATCAATGTAATTCTAGAGTCAAATGAATCAAACAACTTTAGCAACTAAGTAATTGCAAGAACTTCAATTAAATCATATCGAAAGTCACTAGTGAACGTCATGCAATATGATTGACCGTAGATTAAATTTTCAGCATATAAGTTTAAAAAGAAAAAGGAGGAAACTTAGCTTTTGTGGCTGTGTTTATCTCCTTGCACATCTCCGATGGTCCATTTGGTGCTAATAGGAAGCCCGACCAAAATTTGTAGTTATGCCAAATACGGAGGTCTGGGCCAAATTCTTGGGCATTTTTCTAAGATTACCCTAAAGATGCATGCTGATTTGCAATTTTCAAAAACATCAAGGCTGGCTTTATAATTAAAACAAATATTTAGGCTAATTTAGCTTGTTGTCTCCTTCGTTAGGTTTGGCACAGAGGCGGTGCTCGAATCCGGGCCGCATCCATGGTTGCTTCAGATAGGACGCGGTGAAGGTGGCGTTCGGCTCGATGATGGTGGTGACCAGCAGCAAAGGAGGATGGTGGCATGAGGGGCTCATCGTTCCATCTCTCCCACTCGGCAGCCAACGATCGACCTGCCTCGATCAGCTTCGACCCCAACGACAACGCTGAACTGAGGCGACGACGGTTTATAAAGGGTCTCGGTGCAGCCTTTGTTCTTCGAAGACATCAATCCTCGGTTGCAAACTGGGGATGCGGGTCCTGTGCTCGATCCGCCTGTGGCTCTGGCCTTAGATCCGCCTCCACTGGCAGCGGTGAAGCGGGTCTCCTATGATTTCGTGAATCTGGTGAGTCATGTCGCCCTTGGCCCTATGGTTTGAGGCCGGTGGCACCCTCTCCTAGGTTTTGTGGGCAAAGGCTGGGTCGATTTGAAGTGGCAGTGCGGCTGGGCTAGAGATGTGACACCGGCGAGAGCCGATATCGCCTTGTCGTCGATGAACGAACATGGCTTAGAAGGAGGCGCGAAGCTCTTGTCGGGGGACCGCTCTGCCGCTCCATGGGGGTTCATTGGAGACTGGTAGGGGATGGGCGACGCCATCGATCCTCGGACCCAATCTGGGCATCCATTCATTCTTCCTCCACCGAAATCCAGCCTAATAGCCGAGTCCATATTGTTTGATTGATTGAGAGTTTCGATCTCATGGCGTTTTGATCGTTTCTTACAGACGACGCCAAATGGAAGTGCATAAATCTGCACATCTTTCCTTTTGGCATCGATCGATCACCTGCATAGAAGGAGAGGAAGAGGCGGGCCTCGCTCCCCCGGAGGAGCCTCCGACACTCAAGTCATGATTGTGTTTGCTGATCGAGAAGCCCCCCAAACCCTAGTAGAACACCCGAATATATAGGGAGGATTAGGGTTCACCTGGTAAAGGAAGATTATGCCCATGTACATCTTATGGAACTACTTTTGCTCTATCAATAGAATAGTTATGTAATCACATCAAAAGAGTAAGCTTTCGCCTTTTCCAACAATTAGATAACCCTTTCAAGTAACCCTAATTGTATCTACCAATTTTATGTTTATAATTCAAGTTATTAACATGAATCTCTATTCTTTCGAGTAGGCAATAAACATATAAAAGGCAGTGGATGATCAAAACATAATAAATATCAAAACTTTACCTCAAGTGTGCATGACTATCCTCGGGCTCACCCCGACCCTAGAAGGGGGGAACTAGAAACAAAACATAATAAAAGAAACTAACTTCAACATTAAAATCAAACTAAAACTTACAAAACCTTCCAATCTCTTCCTCCTTCTCACCCACTCGGCTCTCTCTCTCGCTCTCTTTGTCCTCTCTCCTTCCTACCTTATTGCGTTCGAAGACGACTTTGCTTGAATGAATAAAAATAAGCCCCCTAGGGCTTTATTTATAGTGCCCATCTAACTATTCTAGGAAGGAACAATCTATCTTGATAACTCCACTCCCTTGATTAAAATCGGAATAAGTTTCAAAGGCTTTGACAGTCAGTTTGTGTCAAAGGTCTTGAAGCTCCAGTTGTGTTGATGAAACACAAAACCCTTTCTCTATGATATTATGCTCGAATATTATTATATGCTTCCAGATATTTTATACTAACTTTTCAGGAAGCTTTTCAAATATTATCTCCTTCCAAAGACGAAAAGATTAGAAGATCAACTCGGAAAGGTTGTGGCTTCAGAGTTTCCCAATTTAGAAGATCTCAAAGATCCACCCACAAGCCACAATCCAAGCTAGCCGTTGGAGAAGATTCCTTCCTCAAGTGGCGACGATGATCTTCACTATATAAAGGAGATTCCTTCCTCAAAGTCTTGAAGCCACAATCCAAGCTAGCCGTTGGAGAACTCTTACAACATCAACGCTCTACATCGCACTCAGTCTTCAAGCCTACTTCTCTCTTCTTCGTGTGCTCTCTGCTTGTTCTTAAGAGTCTGCTATTTTGTTTCAAAGCATTTGAGAGTTACATAGTGAGCTTATAGGATATATTTTGAGTGAGTGTTATACTTGAGAGTTTGTAACTCAGGAAGTGGACACTAGGCGATTGATTCACTAAGTGTAAGAGGATTGTACTAGATAGCTGAGAGAGGTGGGGCTCTTCTAGATTGGTCTAGGACTCCAAGGGAACGTGAGTTGACTAGATTGCAATTGTATAGGAGAGAGGCTTCTCGGTGAGCTATTAGGATCCTAAGTCTTGTGAATCAATAAAAGCCAGTTGAATCCTAGGGTTGTGGAAGAAACCTAGGCGGGGACGTAGGCCAAGTTCGTGCCGAACCTCGTAAACAACTCATTGCGTCCTTTACTTACTGCTTTACCTTATTTCCGCACTTGGTTCGAATTGTGTAACTTTGTGATTCAGGTTTGCCAGAAGAAGTATTATATCTAATCTCAAAGGGTTTTGCAATAGCTTCAAAAGTCTTGAGATTATCTGCAAAAAAAACCGGCATACTCTATTCAACCCCTCTTCTAGAGTATTTCTATATTAGTTTGTTTCACTTTATCGAACCTTCAATTGGTATCAGAGCTTTACTCACTGCTTTTGATCTAACAATCTTGTGAGTTTTTGATCATGTCTGGTGAAGCAAGCGGAGGATTTGCACAGGGAAGGTCTACTAGTAGACCACCACTCTTTGTAGGAAACAACTTTGTCCACTGGAGATCATTGATGAAGATATTCATTATAGATCAAGATCTGGAACTTTGGAACATTATAGAGAATGGTCCGAAGGTTCCAGAGAAAGATGGACCAAATGGAACCAAAATTGCAAAGAAGGAGTCTGAATACATCCAAGCGGATCTTGAACTCGTCTCCAAAAACTACAGGGCTATTAACTTACTTTATTGTGGTCTTAGCACTGATGATTTTAACCGTATTTCATCTTGTAGGTCAGCGAAAGAGATTTGGGACAAGCTGATTATCACCTATGAAGGAACTAGCCAAGTGAAGGACACCAAGATCAGCATCTTGCTTCGAAAGTATGAACTTTTCAAAATGAAGCCTGATGAGTCTATCAAGGCCATGTTCACACGGTTCACGGAAATCACCAACAACCTTGACTCTCTCGGAAAGAGCTTTAAGAACGTTGAGAAAGTGAGGAAGATATTGAGGTGTCTCCCAAAAGAAAAATGGGGTCCTAAAGTAACAGCCATAGAGGAAGCCCAAGATCTCACCACTCTACCCCTTGATGACTTGCTTGGAAAGCTGATCACACATGAGATGATTCTTAATGAAGACGATGGAGAACTTCCAGCAAGCACCAAGAACTTGGCGCTCAAGTCTAAGAAGGAAGAGCACAAAGATGTGTCTGATTCTGAAGATGAGGATGACGAGGAGGATGATCTTTTTGCTCTTATCACAAGAGGCCTCTCTCCAATCCTCAAAATGAAAAAGCAATTCAACAACAAGGATGGATCAGAGTCTTCTACATTTCGAGGTAAGTCTCAATACAACAAAAATGACAAGAAGACTAAACCTTTGTCTTGTTTTGAATGTGGTGAAACAGATCATATTGTGAAAGACTGCCCTCAAAAGGCGAAGAGCCAGTCCAAGAAGGGTTATAGGTGGAAAAAGAAAGCCATGTTGGCAACTTGAAGCGATTCTGACTCTCACTCCGATGAAGAGAAGGCCAATGTCTGTCTTATGGCCTCAGGATATGAATCTCACGATGAGAAGCTTGAGGTAACTGTAAGAGAACTTATGGCAAGTCCAAAAGAGGTATTATCGGAATTCCTTTCTAATATGATTGCCAATGAAGAGAAACTTATTGCCTAGACTAACACTCTTATTATGAAAAATGTGGATCAGGAAAGAACTATTAAGGATCTGTCTATGAGGGTCAAATGTCTTAAAGCTTTTTATTCAGGTCTTGACATTAAAGTCAAGACTCTTGACTCAGATAAATCTGAACTCAAGCAAGATCTCTCCTCTCTAAGAAGTGAACATCATGACTTAGAGAACGAGAAGATCTCCCTGAATAATAAGATTCAAGATCAACAGACAGCCCTCAAAAGTTTTACCAAATCCAAAGGCACTCTTGATAAGATGTTGGGTGAGCAACAAAGTTCTCTAAACAAAAGTGGTATTGGTTACAATCCAAGGTTTTTAAAGAAGCAGCACCTTACCACTTTTGTAAAGGCAAAAGGAAGCAGAATCTCTCCTATATGTCACCATTGTGCGAGAAAGGGACATGTAAAAGAGACCTGCTCCTATAGGAGAAAGGATCCACATATCATTCGCAATACATTCCCTGTTCATTTGAGAAAAGAACGGATAACGCAAGTTTGGGTCCCTAAATGCACTATTTTACCAAATATGGTTTATCCCAATAATGGATCTAAATTTGCTTATTGGTCTAGCCACAAAGGTTGATGTTTGTTTTGCAGGAGATCATCAAGGTGAAGGAGCAAAAATGGATTATTGATCACTACAAAAAAAAATGAAATTCGCTTCGGCAAAAAGCCGTGGCAAAAGACCTTCAAGGAGTGGCAAAAGGCATCTAGCTTCGGCAAATGGGGGGTGGCGAATTTTGGGGTGGCAAAATTTGGTAGCTTCGGCAAATAGCCGTAGCAAGAAATTTAGCAACGGATAAGCGCCGGCTAGTTGCCGTAGCTAAAATGTGGGTAAATTAAAAAAAATACCGCTTTTTAGCCCGGATTCTTTAGACCCGGGCTAAAAAGTCCAATATTTTTTCAAAAAAAAAATTAAAATAATATCCGACAATTTACCTATATAATAAAATTTCATTAATTATACAAAATAAAATGTCAAAAAATACATAATTTATACACAATAAATATACATAATATATTGATAAGTAGCCATATAGCCTATATATGGGAATGACAAGATCTATAATTTTCTTCTATCTTTATCCATGGTTCGTCAAAATGCAAGTCTGGAACTTTGGGTGTAAAAGCTCTAGCTGCAGAGACATTTTCGGAGGAAAAAAAAATGGATGAGCAAGGATAAGTCAACTGGATGAGCATCTCACTCTTAACGGATAATAACAAAACTTAAATCACAAATTCAACAACTAAACTAGATAATGGAGAACATGGAGCATCAACTTCTTAGCTAATAATAACAAAACTTAAATCACAAATTCAACAACTAAACTAGATAATGGAGAACATGGAGCATTAACTTTGTAGGCGAAATTAAAGTAATAATTCTAAAAATAGGAGATTGAAATGAAACATGTGCTTTATATACAGTGTATACTTATACACCTCCTTCCCATTCTCCCAAATAATTTTATTATCCTATGAAACACATGCTTTCTTTAAAATGATTGTTTCATATACAAACGTGTACAGTGTCAATAGAGTGAAGAAAAATACCAGTATAGTAAAAAACAAAGTATGCAAGTCTTGGTGTGCATACCTGGCTGGACACCAAGTTCTATCACATGCAACTTTGGTGCCATTTGCCCTGGCATTTGATGCCTGAAACCTGCCCATAGCACGACGATAATATAATGCATTGTCAATTCAACCAACAAAAAAAGATGATTTCCCTGAATAGCAACAGCACTAAAGAAAAGACAAATGGAAACATCAAAAATCAAGAACTGAGACTGAAATCATACTTTAAATTGTGCAAATGACGTTGCATGAGCTTTAAGAGCCTGAGCCCTCTGCTGTTCACATAGAACAACATCATACTTCCCTTGACCAATTGTGGTCTCTATAAAAAAAATCAGATGGAAACCATGCATTATTATTTTTTTACAAGTTAATATAGAAGCTTGCGTGTATTATATGCCATTGTGACGGTAAACCATGCATTATTATTTTCTTGATTTATATCCCCATAGATTCTTAGGCTGAATTTTTTTCTTTTTCTTTAATTTTTTTCCTTTGAAAAGATAATTAATTTATGGGAAAATAATAATAAAAGAAAGAAAGAGGATTAAAAGGGTAAAGAGAGGGAAAAAGAAAGAAAGAGGATTAAAAGGGTAAAGAGAAGGAAGAAGAAAGAATGATCCACCTATGTGTCAGAAACAATGTAGACTGGTATAGGCAATTAGCAGCAGCAAGGACTTCCCACCTGAGCAATACCTATTCCGTGAAGAATTTCTTGTCGACCATGTCCTGCACACAACATACATTCATATTATCAGGTCTTGAAAGCATAAGACATAAATCCAGGAAGCATATTAAGAAACCATCATAATTACACAGAACTGCAATAATCAAAGTCAAACATCACAGGAATTAAGTGCAATAGCAACTTACACTTACACAGAACAATTCCTCGGTAACATGTTTCCTCAATGATTTTCTGTTACCATGTGCTAGCAAGGAGTTTATTCTAAAAAAGAAGAATAATAAGTCATTTTTTATTCTGTTGTAGACTTAAATTCGTAGCCTAGCATGGTGTGGGCATAGAACTAAATGAAACAGAAACAGGAGATGAGTGGAAAGAAAGGAAACATAAGACAAAGAGCACACCTATTTATAAAAATGAAAGGCCTAATATGGAACTTCTGTTTTGAGTAACACGATTTTCTCAGTTTTTGAATGGCATAGGCACTTTTGAACTGTAACATACGAGAAATAGCATTAGCTAAATATAATATTTTTGCAAGAGGAAAACAATACAACCAGCGAGAGTTCATTTATTCATGAATAGATTCCCTTCAATCTCGAGAAAGAAAATAACAAAGCTAAAGAAAACAATACGACCAGCGAGAGTTCATTTATTCATGAAGGACAAGCTAAATCAGTTGTAAAAAAGCTAAATCAGTTGTAAAGACGGGCTTAACAGAGTATGTAATAATAAAATTTACAGGATATAAAGCTGAAGCAATGTATTTAAGAAAATAAAAAAAAGTTTGTACATACATACACCCACACACATATATAGTAATCATAAGATTTTGGATGACAAAAGTGTATTTAATGCTACGTGTCAAATCAAAACAAACAAAAATCACACATCAAAATGCATGTTCATCGAGTTTGTCTGATGTCATGGCTTTCATACCATATTGCTTCATTAGAGAATTCAAAGTTCAAACAAAATCACTGATCAATTAGAGAGAAAAAAATTGAACCACAACATTTTTTTTTAAAATGAAACAAGATTTGATTGCAACAAGTTGATACATAGGAAAGAGATTTGATTTCCACATAGACCCAGAAAATCGAGAGACTGATGAAAATTCGGCAGCCAGACAAGATTAGTCGGGCATCACCATAAATAAAACAACCAAATAGAAAATAAAAAGAAGGCAGCGTATAAAGAGGGTTGAAAACCTTGACCAAGTATAATTCAATCGCTATGGGAGTACGTGAAATAGATTCATTGATTTTTTTTAAGCTAGGTCACGTTGGCCTGCTGATCACATTGTTGTAAGTACAATAATTCATTAGCAAGGAAGAAAAGTGTATTATATTCAGACAAAGAGGGTACAAAAGTAAGCACAAAAGAGATAGCATGCCTGGGCCACTAGAAACAAAATCCACAGTGTTAAAGGAGTCTCTTTCTCTGCACTGTAAAAAAAAGGGTTGAAAAACAACATATCAGACTCAAAGAACGTGTCAATGACATGTTAGGACTCCTTAATCCCTATCTTCATGCAAGCAGAGATAAAGACTCAAATCGGGGGAAAATCAATCATAAAGATATTAGAATAAATGCAACAGTCATAAACCATTTATGCACTCACTTCCAAGAACGAAAAGACTGGCTGAAAACAAAGAGTAGATACCAAAACGACGACTGCACAAAACACAACTTAGAACTGTCCACCTTGCATTCAAATGCCAAGTCATCCCCATCTAGAAGAACACCAACTAAATCAGAGTCGCAATCATGCAAATCACAAGATAAGCTTATGATACGCAGAAGTTTAAATACACATGGTATCCAAGGAATGCAAAATAATTACTGTTCCAGTCAAAAGCAAATGTATCAATTTTTTTCAACAGTATTCATACATCAAGAATGAAATGCAATATAGAGGATGGGAGAAGGAAACGAAATCAAATCCAAAAGCAATTCGCACATAACAAATCAATAATTAATGTGGTAGTGGACTGTCACATTGGTTCCAACCACATAAAACAAAGGAAGAAACAAAAAGCAAACATTAGATTCAGGTCGTATAACAAGAGGCTATTTCTTGACACACTATGTTAGAAGGAAAAACTAGATCGGCTACAAACAAGGAAAGAATGTTCATTTACAAAAGCATACCCAACAAAATCAGTATATAACACCCAAGGATGCATCACCTTTACTTTATAAGTTTATATAAATTTTGATAATAAAGCATATCCATATGTGTGTGCAAGTAACTGCCGCAACAAACATGCAATTCATGTAAGTAGTTTTAAATATATAAATTTTGATAATAAAGCACATCCATGTCCAAAAAGGCTCCCAGACTAACTCAAACTGGGTAGATTAAGAATATGAATATCCATTAATCTCGATTAATGGAAAGAGATGCTCAAATACTTGACAAAATGGCAAACCTCACATGTGACAACAATTGAAGATGCAGACATCATTTATCAAATAATGAAAAAATCCTACATATATTTCCAAACAATGACATTCATGCAACTGAGGACACCACAAAGACAAACAAGAGAGTTATCTAATATATTTGAAAAAGGTACCCAATCAAAGAAAGCAGTTGCAGATATGACATAATGCAAATTATAGCACTTTAATATATATATATACACACATACACATATTACAAATGCTAAGTCATTAAGCAGGCTATGAACTTACGGTTCCCTACGAGAAGCCCACCCAGCGTGCAAAACTGCACATTAGAACTAGTACTTTCCTTTGGCAGCATGAACACAAAATTTCAGATCCATGCTTGCACCCAAACAATGTTCTCTGCTCCACAAAAGACATCAACTCAGGAAACAAAATACCAAATAAAGCATTAACTCACTTTTATCCATTTTCCATATTCCACTAACCTTGCCAGGCACAAAATATCCCACTTCGATTCTATCAGGCAATTAAACAAAAATTAATTACTACCTTCAGATCTTGCATACCATGCTCTCGAAGGAAGCCCACTTGCTCACCAGTTTGTCTGGAGGATGATTACCTGTGAAGGATACAAACAACAAAAGAGAGAATAGAGAGATGTGAGATTTGAAATTGTGGATGATATTACACAACCATGTGCTGAGAACTGAACAACCACAAAGCAGACCCATATACCACACTTGATTCCTCTCTCTCTCTCTGTGAGTAGTGAATTTGGGATTCTATCAACTGCAAAACCTTAGTTACTCAATTCGTTCTCCTTTTAGAGCCACCCAAGTTCTGGCCTTCTATGCATTGAACCCAAGTAAGAGGTCAGAAATTGGAAACTCATATAAACCTAAGAACCCTAGAAACACAATCTAGTACAACCCAATTGAACCATGGCAAAAACAACTTTATGAAGAATGAAGATTCGAAAGCATTACTAACCTTATCTAGGGTTAATTCGTTGGTTCGATCGGGAGCTTGAAGAATCGAAAGCAGGCGATAGGGTGCGCTCCACATCTTCGCCTCTAATTGACTGCCAAAAAAGGGAGAAAGAGAAAGGCAGTACAGACCTATGACAACAGTGCGGCTAGGGCAACTAGGCTGGAGCTGCGTCTCGGTCTAGATCCGGTTACACAAGGAGAGAGAGGACACAGGTGGGGGTTCGTGAGGAGAAGTCTGGTTACAGAGAGAGAGGACACGGGTGGAGGTCGGAGAGGAGAAGGAGAACGACGGACATGAATGGAAACAAGAACGAGCACGAGTTCCCTACCGGCGGCTTGAGGATCTGCCTCCGACGAGCGATATGGAGAAGAGATGTCCAGGGTGGCGATGCTTATGAGGGTTTCAATGGGTTCTCAATTCTTATGGGTAGGTAGTGGAATTACACGACTAAGTTGTTTTGTTCTTTTTTCACGGAGTTTTTTTTTTTTTTTTTTTTTTTTTTTTTGCAACGGCGTCGCTCTACCGTTGTCAATATTGTCCATCTATGGTGAAATTAGCCACGGGAACCCTTGCCGAAGCTACCAATTGCCACAGCAAGCTCTTGCCGAAGCTAAGTAGCGTGGCAAATTTCTTTATTTTTTGTAGTGGATAGTGGATGCTCGAGGCATATGAGAGGAAAGAGTTCTCTCTTTCATGATCTAAAGAAGCAATCCACTGGAACAATCACTCTTGGTGACAAAGGAAAGTGTGACATCGTTGGTATTGGTAGTGTTGGGAGTGATTCCAACCATAGTATCAAAAATGTTTATCTTGTTAATGGTTTGAAGTATAATTTGCTTAGTGTTTCTCAACTATGTGATAGTGGTAATGATGTTGGATTTAACAAGAAAAGATGTCTAGTGCGTAGAGAAGATACAAGTGAAGTAGTTCTATCTGCATATCGCTATAACAACATCTATCCTGTGAATGCTGAGCAAGTGGCACAAGGAAGCTTAACATGTCTAAAGGCTTTGACGGACGATCCAAAGATCTGGCACAGGAGACTCGGTCATGTGAGTCCACATACACTACAGAAGCTTGTGTCCAAAGGGCTTGTAAGAGGACTACCTGAGATGGACTTCAAAGGTATTGACATGTGCAAAGCATGCACACGAGGTAAACAAACAAGTATCTCTTTCAAACCCAAAAAGGTTGTAAGTTCCTCTAGACCCTTTGAACTTTTACATATGGATTTATGTGGTCCTATGCGAGTCAAATCTCCCAATGTTAAAAAGTACATGCTTGTTGTTGTTGATGATTTTTCTAGATATACCTGGGTTGCATTTTTAAAAGAAAAATCAGAGGCCTTATTTGAGTTTTCAAAACTTTGTAAGGACTTGCAAACTTTAAGAACGAGCCCATAGTGTCAATTCGAAGTGATCATGGTAGGGAGTTTGATCAACTTCAGTTTGATTTGTTTTGTGCTAAATATGGCATCTCCCATAATTTTTCTGCTCCTGGACACCTCAACAAAATGGGGTTGTGGAACGAAAGAACCGCACCCTAGAGGACATGGCCAGGACTATCCTTTTAGAAAATGCATTACCTAAAACCTATTGGGCTGAAGCTGTTAACACAACTAACTATATTTTGAATCGTTGTCTTATTCGTTCCATCTTAAAGAAAACTCCTTATGAACTTTTCAAAGTCCCCAAACCACTTATATCTTATTTTAAACCCTTTGGCTGTACTTGTTTTGTTCCTAACAATGGAAAAGATAACCTTGGAAAATTTGATGCGCGTAGTGATGAAGGTATATTTCTTGGCTACTCCACAAGTAGCAAAGTTTATAGAATCTTCAACAAAAGAACCCAGTTAGTTGAGGAAAGTATACATGTTATATTTGATGAATGCAATGACGGTTCTTTGAGTGAAAGTATTGCAGATATAGATCTTAACATCCATGCAGAGAACGAGGATGGATGATACTGCCATCAAGAACACAGAGAAAAGGAACATGCAGGAACAGATTCTCAACACTGAAGAATTGGCCCAAGGTGTTGAAGATTCGTCCAAAGCCCTTGGTGTCCAATCCAACAGTGTTGAAACGTTAGAAACTGCTGTAACTGAACCTAACAGGTCCACGGAGTCAGATGTATCACAAATCAATCCTGCTGGTGTGACGAATCAAGGAGCTGAGATTAGCAAAAGAAAATTCAAATACTCCTCATCACACTCTTTAAAGGATATCATTTCCGACCCTACATCTAACGTTCAAACTCGTTCTAAACTTAAAGATCTTTGTGCTTTTCACGCGTTTGTTTCTCTTATAGAACCAAAGAAGGTAGATGAGGCCCTTCAAGAGCCAGACTGGATCATTGCTATGCAAAGTGAGCTTAATGAATTTGAAAGGAACAAAGTCTGGACCTTGAATCCTAGGCCAAAGCATCAATCAGTCATTGGCACACGTTGGGTATTTCGGAACAAGCTAGATGAGAATGGTAAGATCGTGAGGAACAAAGCAAGGCTTGTTGCTCAAGGCTACAATCAAGAGGAAGGTATTGACTACGAGGAGACTTTTACTCCCGTAGCCAGGCTTGAAGCCATTCGCATTTTATTATCATTTGCATCTTTTATGAGCATAAAGTTATATCAAATGGATGTCAAGTGTGCTTTTCTAAATGGTTTCTTAGAGGAAGAAGTTTATGTGGCTCAACCCCCAGGTTTTGAATGTTCAGAATTTCCTAATCAATTTATAAACTAGACAAAGCGCTTTATGGTTTGAAACAAGCCCCAAGAGCTTGGTATGAGCGCTTGTCAAAATATCTTTTAGAAAATGATTTTAAAAGGGGGTTGATCGACAGGACTCTTTTTATCAAGACCAAAGGAAAGGACATTTTGGTTATTCAAATATATGTTGATGATATATTGTTTGGTGCTACTAACACATCTTTGTGCAAGGAATTTTCTGACATCATGTGCAGTGAATTTGAGATGAGCTTAATGGGTGAACTCAACTTCTTTTTGGGATTACAAGTTCATCAATCCAAGAAAGGGATCTTTGTCAACCAAAGCAAGTACACTAAGGATCTCTTGAAGAAGTTCAAGATGGATCAATCCAAAGCAGCCCACGAGCTCAACCTTATCTCTAGATCAAGACAAGACTGGGAAGAGTGTCAATCAAAAGGAGTATCGGGGGATGATTGGATCTTTATTATATCTTACGGCTAGTAGACCTGACATCATGTTTAGTGTTTGCATGTGTGCTAGGTTTCAAGCTAACCCTAAAGAATCTCACCTCGTGGCTGTGAAGAGGATCTTTCGATATCTCAATGGCACTAAGGAGCTTGGCTTGTGGTACCCAAAGCAAAAAGATTTTACATTAATCGGGTATTCTGATGCAGATTTTGCAGGTGTTGTAGGAGGAAATCGAGAATGCAAATATAAAATATAACTAAAGTAAAGCAAACCAGATTCCGTCCCTTGCAAATAATTACAAGACTTCCGCCCGATGCAGCAGTGGGAAGTCAGGATCGATCCACGAGGAAGCGTGTCAGCGGATCCTAGGCAGCGTAGGAATCTCACAGAAGTGGTCGACAACAGGGGTCCTAGATCTCGAGTACAGTTACTCGACAGAAGATTGGACAGTCAAACAGCGCAGCAGCAACTCGGCAGTTTTGGTCGATCTCGACAAAGGCTTACTCGAGATCGGGTAGGGTCGTCGACGTCGGGTTGGCTCTTGTCGATCACCTGCACACAGAAGCTACAACGATTCAGGAATCGAGGATCAGTAACTCGATATCGAGGAGTGCTATTCGATATCGAGTAAGACAGAAAAATAAAACGAAACAAAAGAAAGTAAAGACAAGTGTTTATGGGATTTCGAAATAAACTGTAAAGGACTTCCAAGATTGGGGTTTGCGACAACGATAACCAAGCATGCATAAGGCGAGAATAAAACAGATAATCATGTAATTCGCATCAAAGGACTATGCTTTCGCCTTTTCCAACAATTAGACAACTCTTTCAAGAAACCCTAATTGTCTCTACCGATTTTATGTTTACAATCCAAGTTGTTAGCATGGACCTCCATTAGATGGGTAATAAACACATAACAAGTAGTAAATGCTCAAAACATGATAAAAACCGGATCTTTACCTCAAATATGCATGGCTATCTTCGGGCTCGCCCCAACCATAGAAGTGGGTGGACTACTCGCGCTTCATCGTAACCTCAGACATTGATGTAAAAGAAATAACTTGCATTAAACTAAATTCAAAGCTTTTACAATCCCGGCAATCCAACTCTCGGTTAATGCCAAAACCCTAAAACCTTCGAACTCCTAAACCTTCTCTGTGACCTACTTCTCTAACTTGTGAATTGAATTCAATGAATCCTAAAACCAGCCCCATGGGCTTTATTTATAGCCTTCTACTCCTTACTATTCAAGGATAGAATATCTCTATCTATATCTAAATCTATATCTAAAGCATTAAAGATAAATAAATGCAACAACATAATTAAATCTAAAAAAAGGGATTTATATCTAAAAATCTTCAAGTGGATAAATCTTCTCCTTCATGATAGATCTTGATAAAATCGGATAGACTCGGCAATCTTCGGCCCCAAGGAATCCCAATCCGAGTAGGACAGCTCAAACCGCGTTACGCGACTTCTGAAGATTTCCTCGATCTCGAGGAGTTTTCCTCGATCTTGAGTTGGGTGGTCGTCGACTTCAGTGGCTCGGCATCTCGGGTAACCCTTGCTCGATGTGGCTCGGACGCTGGCTCACAAATCTCCTCGATCTCGAGTTACATACTCGATCTCGAGTAACAGTGTCGGACATAGCTCGGCCTCTTGACGTCGAGCAGCTCTTCCTCGGACTGGCTCGGATGTGTGCTCTGGAATTCGTCGATCTCGAGGAAAGTCCTCGACATCGAGTAATGGTGGCTCATCGACTAGGTTGCTCGGTAGTGTCGGGTAGTTCTTCTCGACATGCTCGGACTAGTGCTCAGCTTTGTCGACATCGAGGAAAGTCCTCGACATCGAGTTGTGGTGTCCGGGTGCCAGGTCGGGTAGCACTCCTCGGCATCCTCGGGTAGGCTCTCCTCGACTCCGGGTTGTCTCCGAGGCTTTGTCAATCTCGAGTACATAACTCGATCTCGAGTAAGGTGTTGGAGTCGGGTTGGCTCGTCTTCAGCTTCTCGACATGGGCTCCTCGATCAGTGCAGTGTCCGAACATGTCTTTGTCGATATAGAGTAAAATGTGTCCTCCGTCTTGACTTCTTGGTTTTCCCCCGAAATGGCTCCATATTCTGCAATATTAAACAGAAACTTATGTAGATCTCTATTTCTAACAAATTAACATAAACTACATAAATCTGACATATTCCCAACCCGAAATATGCAAAGTGTATAGAATATGGAACTAAAATATGCATAAAGACATGGCTACTTTAGAGACATCAGCAGGCTATAAGGTGGATAGAAAGAGCACGTCAGGATGTTGCCAATTCTTAGGAGCATCCTTGATCAGTTGGCATTCAAAGAAACAAAACTCAGTTGCTCTATGCACTTCCGAAGCTGAATACATAGCAGCTGGAGCATGTTGCTCCCAAATCCTTTGGATAGCTCAACAAATGAGAGATCTTGGCATCAATCTCAAAAGTATTCCCATTAAGTGCGACAATACAAATGCCATATCAATCACAAAGAATCCTGTTCAGCATTCAAGGACCAAACATATTGATGTAAGGCATCATTTCATTAGAGACCATGTTGAAAAAGGTGATGTGTCCATATCTTTTATTTCAACTGAGTATCAATGGGCTGACATTTTTACTAAGCCTTTGACAGAGGACAGATTCACCTTCATTAGACGTGAGATTGGAATGTTTAACAGGGATGCACTTTCGTAGGGGGAGCTTTCCCTTCACGAAAGATATATTCTACTCAGTGTCAAGTCCTTTGAGAATTATGTCAAGGTTTGTGAACTAAATGGTAGAGAACATATAACGGATCATATATTTGGTTGATATCTCTTTAGATATTTGATTAAATATAGTTTTTAATGAATTTTAAACTTCTTTATATATGTTGCATATTTTATTCCTCTATCCGAGTATCTGTTTTATTTTTGGAAAAGATATTTTTGGATTTCATCCCTCCTATTTTAAATTGTGAGAAGAAGCTTTGAAATTTGATTTGAAATATTTTCAAAATGGCAATGTTATGATTACCCTCATTGGAACTATAAACCCATCCCATCACTTAACCCTCTCTCTCCTTTTAAACCCCAAACCTTTCCAATTCTTCTTCTTCTTCAACCTCTCAACCTGTTCTGAAACCCTAGCCGAATATCTCCATGGCTTCCAAATCAAAGAAAGCCTTCACTCCCAAACGTCTTGGCACCCCACCAAGGGACGCCAGGCCACTGCTACTTCCCCTCAACCAGAACCCACTCCACAAGCAATCGTCCCACCTACTGTGCTGAGCACCATCTTTGAGAGCACGACTACAGAAACCAAGCGTTCTCTGAAGCGCTAAGCAAAGAAACCTCTTAGTGCTAAGCAAAAAGGGAAAAAGAAAATCATTGCTGAAGAGGTGGAGGAAGAGGAGGAAGAGGAGGATCTAGATGAGATTTTGGAACGAGATGCCGCCAAGGAAGCCGAGGAAAAAGCTCTGAGAAAGAGAAAGGCCGAGGAGGAGGCCGAGCTGGCGAGGAAATTAGCCGAGGAGGAGGCTGAGAAAGCCAGAAAGCAGGCCAAGGAAGAGGCCCTAAAAGCTGCAGAGGAGGAGGTTCCCATCGAAGAGGAACCTGAGGAAGAGGAAGAGGAGACCGACGAAACCGGAGACGACAAGGACGCTGAAGGGTCGGTCCACTGAGGACTCGGGGTCAGAGGATGAAGAGGATGAGAAGCCTGAACCTGTTCCCTCTCCTTCTCGTCCTCCCCCTCCCCCGTCTCCGAAGAAGCGCAAAGCCCCAGCAGCAAAGCCTCCACCTCCCAAGCGCACCAGGAAGGGCACTCTAGGAAGCCTTGAGGCGCCTGCCAAGAGGACTGCTCCTACACAGGCTCGCAGGAAGAATGCTGATCCACCTGCCCTCATCCAGGTAAACCAATCCTTGCCCTCTTCTTGGTTTGAAAATGCTGAGATGGCTGGAAAGTGGGTAGATGTGTTTCGAACTCGTAAGATATGTTGTTCTGATTTTTTAGATCTCGAGTTTTTGGAAGCTTTGAACCTACCTTGCATCTAACTCCTCAAACAAACCCCTGCCTAGACCCTTCTTAACATTGAATCTGTTTATTATCCCCAAGTTACTCGTCTATTTTACATTAATCTTAAAGCCAAACACAATGCCGATGGTTGGTCTTTGGAATTAGTCGTCAAGGGAGTTAGAATCTCTTTCAACTCCATTGACTTCGCTGATTTCCTTGGCCTACCTAGCCCTTGTCCACCCTCTCCTGAAAACCCAACAAAAGAAAAGTGCATTACCCTTGCCCGATCCAAATATCTTCTACCCGAAGCATCCAACAGCACCTCAAAACAGCTTACCCACTCATCCCTTACCCTAAAGGCAAAAATTATTTTCAATATCATTGTGTGTTGCCTCTTACCCCGTATAAACTCTGGCTCTCTCCTAACCGATAATGCCATGGTCTTGGTATACCGAATATTGAATGGCCTTGATCTTGATCTGGCCAATACAATTCTAGGATCCATGGCTCACACTCGAAAGGCCAGAAAAGGAACTCCCCTCCCCTTTGCCACAATCTTAACCCATATATTCAAAGCTTCTGGATTTGATTTCAAAAATGAAGAACAACAGCGTCATATGGGTAAGTTCGACTCCAAGAGCTTTGATAAGATAGGCATCACTCGGTCCCCCTAAGGGACTTGGAGTCTTGCCTCTCCCTCAAAAGCTCTTCCCACTGCCTCAGCCATTGATGAGCGCATGGACAACCTGGAGTTGGGCTTGGAGGAAGTTCGCCTGGATATCAAGGAGTTGCACAAGGAGTTTATGACGGAGATGAACGGGGTGTCCAAACTGTTGCAAGGTCTGAGGTCGTTGCTCACGGATGATGCTCCGGACGATGAAGCTTAACCCTACCCTACCCTATCCTACCCTACCCTAACCTTGAATCTAAAACATTGCTGGTTTTTGGAAACTGTTTCAAAACTTTTGGTGACTGTTTTACCTCCTCCCTTTGTTGAAAGAAAAAAAGGGGGAGATGATCTGGTATTGGTGTTAGACTTTTTTAAACTGCTGTGATTCAAAGGTCTTGGAAGACCTTTCTTGTTTTTGTTGGATATTTCATGTTTTAAAATTATGATCTAACATTCGTCTAACCCATGCAGGTACTTAGTCCGATTTTGCTTATATTATATCTGTTTGACTAAGTTGCGAGGATGCACAGGTTTTGTCTTTCATCAAGGGGGAGATTGATAACTCCACTCTCTTGATGAAAATCGGAATAAGTTTCAAAAAATTTGACAGTCAGTTTGTGTCAAAGGTCTTGAAGCTACAACTGTGTTGATGAAACACAAAACCTGTTCTCTATGATATTATGCTCGAATATTATTGTATATTATTATATGCTTCCAGATATTTTATACTAACTTTTCAGGAAGCTTTTCAAATATTATCTCCTTCCAAAGACAAAAAGATTAGAAGATCAAATCGGAAAGGTTGTGGCTTCAGAGTTTCCCAATTTAGAAGATCTCAAAGATCCACCCACAAGCCGTAATCCAAGCTAGCCGTTGGAGAAGATTCCCAATAAAGGAGATGAAGAAGAGAAGGAAGACAGAGAACTCTTACAACATCAACGCTCTACATCGCACTCAGTCTTTAAGCCTACTTCTCTCTTCTTCGTGTGCTCTCTGCTTGTTCTTAAGAGTCTGTTATTTTGTTTCAAAGCATTTGAGAGTTACATAGTGAGCTTATAGGATATATTTTGAGTGAGAGTTATACTTGAGAGTTTGTAACTCTGGAAGTGGACACTAGGCGATTGATTCACTAAGAGTAAGAGGATTGTACTAGATAGCTGATAGATGTGGGGCTCTTCTAGATTGGTCTAGGACTCCAAGGAAACGTGAGTTGACTAGATTGCAATCGTATAGGAGAGAGGCTTCTCGGTGAGCTGTTAGGATCCTAAGTCTTGTGAACCAATAAAAGCCGGTTGAATCATAGGGTTGTGGAAGAACCCTAGGAGGGGATGTAGGCCAAGTTCGTGCCGAACCTCGTAAACAACTCATTGCGTCCTTTACTTACTACTTTATCTTATTTCCGCACTTGGTTCGAATTGTGTAACTTTATGAATAAGGTTTGCCAGAAGAAGTATTACATCTAATCTCAAAGGGTTTTGCAATAGCTTCAAAAGTCTTGAGATTATCTGCGAAAAACCGGCATATTCTATTCAACCCCCCTGCTAGAGTATTTCTATATTACTTTGTTTTACTTTATTGAACCTTCATATCTCTATCTAAAACTTTCTATCTAAAAGCTTCTGACAAAACTTGATAAATAAAGAAAATAAATCTAATAATTAAACAAGGGAAATATCTAATGTCGATAAATATCTTCCATCTTGATAGATCTTCACTTGATGTTGATAGAATTCACGTGCCTTATCTTGCAAGTAATCCATAGGGCTTGAACTCCACACGATCTCGACTCAGATTGCTTCTGGATAGTACTTGACGTCGACCAAAGTACTCGACATCGAGTAGCGTCGATCTTCTCCTCATGTGCACTCGATCTCGGCTACATGGTGGACTCGACATGAGTACTCGACATCGAGTAGTTTACTCAATGTCGAGTAAATTTGTTTGTCTCGAGTAATGCTCTGCTCGTGGTCGACTTCCTGAATTCGACTGGATGTACTCGACGTCGACTAAAGTACTCGATGTCGAGTAGAATTGTCAGCTTTCAGCATTCTGCTCCATTCCTGAAACACACTTTCCTGAGTCCTCGTTTGTTTGATTGGCGCATATAAGTATGCGTTGGAAAGCTCTTTTCGAGGGCTACAACTTTCATGAAGACAACAGAACTTGATTCAAAATGATGAATGGTGAAAAGTGGGCTTTTCTCCAGCTGCACCATCCTTAACTTCTTCATGACTTTACTTTAAGCTCCAAAGTGCGTCCGATTTCTGCGAAATTAAACAGAAACTAGTGTAGACTCCATAATTTGGAAAATAAGCATAAACTACATAGATTCTGTACTATTCGAACCTAAATGCATGAAATGTATACAGAAATCGATATAAAAGTTAAGGTAAAACATGGCAAATTAGGCTCACAATAGCTTCCAGTCTGGACCGGACCAGACCGGAATTCCCGGTCCGGCCCAAGACCGGCGAACCGGAAACCCTAGGGACTTGGATCCTAGATCGGACCAGGACTGGGATATATGTTCCCGGGTTTTCTTGTTCGTGGACCATTTGGACCGTAATTTCCTTTCACCCTTTTTGCACTTGAATGAATAAAAAAAAATCTGCAATCTGCATAGCCCTAATTCAAGCGAAATACACCCAACCAAAAAAAATTCAAGCAAAGATACATGTCCTTGCATTCATGATTTCATCCATTCATTCCTTCAAAGGTAAAACAATGACAAAATTCAACTTACAATTGAAGTTTAAACTTTAAGAAAATTCCATAAAGTACAAATTGAAACCTAGATCTGAAAATTGAATCTAGACTCACTCATTCACATAGTTTACTGATTTTTTAAAGTACAAATCGAAAACACCTAAAATCAAAACCTAGATCTGAAAATTTTAAATTACAAATTGAAGAAATTTATTTAACCTTAGATCTGAATTCTGAAATATGGAAATATACATGAAAATCTGAGAAGAGAGGGGAGAGGGATCCCTACTGGTGATGGGCGGCGAAGGGCGAGGGTGGTGGCGAACTTCATCAGCGACGAAGGGCGACGATGAGTAGGAGATTGAAGACTGCGTGAGTGTAGCGAGGCCTACTGTGAGCACCGAGGCGAGCATGAAGTTGTGAATGGAACGAAGATTGAAGCCTGAAGAGATGAGAGACTCAGAGAGTACTCAGAGAGTCGGAGGACAGAGCTGCGTGAGGAGAGAAGAGAATCAGAGATTGAAGAGAGACAACTTTTGTTTTTTCTTTAAAAGAACAAAGAAAAGGAAGGTTGCTCAATGCTCACCTACCAAAAGCTACGTACCCTTTTTTTTTAACAAAAATACAAAATCCAGTCCAAATCCGGTCCGACCCAGAAATTCCGGTCTGATCCCGGGGTTGGACCGGAAATCGGAATTGAAAAATCTTTGGACCGCGAACCAGACCGTAATACATCCGGTCTGATTCAACAATGTAATTTTCAGTTTGGTCCAGGTCCAATTCCGATCCGATCCAATTTCTGCCAAGCCCTACCTAGAAATGCGTGTGACCTTCAGAGTTCTTTTTTGGTGTCCTAAGTGTTGGGTTCCCTCTTATATGGGGGAAGAGTCCAATGGACTAGTTTACCATGTGGTTTTTACCATGTGAAGTTTTAACTCCTTATAAAAGGGGATGTCTTTCCAATTGGGAAAGTAAGAGAGAGAAAACAAAGAGTGAGAAAGGGAGAAAAGAGAATTGAAGTGAAATTTGTATGCCCTTGTTCAACCCATTCTGAAGTGCCCCGATCGACGACCAAATGACCTCCGATTGAGACAATTTTCTAGTATGTTGTTCAGCTCATCATAGGCTTCATTTTGTATGGTTGGATCATCTTTTTGAGCCTCCAATCTCATATCCCCTTTGCTAGTGTCCTCTCTTGGGTTTTGTTGATTTCCACTAATTGGGTGATGAAAATTGGAGATTTGGCCAAGCTTGTTGATGCTTGAAGATGTTGTATGCCTATAGCTTTGTCTAGGGAAGATTATACCTACTTGTTATTGTTGATAGTGGAAGTTTCTGGCTCCCGTGGGTTTTTCCCTGTTTTGGGGTTTTTCACGTAAATCTGGTGTTCTTTGTGCTTGGTTATTTTATCTTCTGTTTGTGTTTGATTGTTGGTTTGGGTTGCCTGTGTTTGACTCACTGGTTTACAGTTCTTGTCCATCCCGATTCGTATGTGTTAAAGGGGTTTGTCTGACGTCCCCTTCTTCCCGGCACAAAAGACTCGTATCAAAGCATTTGGTTTAGGATGGAGAAAAATAACAGTTTTCAGGGAATAATTGTGTTGAATTCAGGCAACTACTCAGATTGGAAGATAAAGATGGAAGATCTTTTGTACGTGAAAGATTTGTATGAGCCGATTGTGCACAAAGAGATTCCAACGAGTGTCGTTGATGTTGAATGGAAGATTCTGAATAGAAAAGCGGTAGCTGCAATTGGACAATTTGTGGATGTGAGTGTGCTCCAGCATATTGCTAATGACACGAATGCGTATGAGTTATGGTATAAGCTTGAGGGGATGTATGAGAGGAAGAATGCCCTCAACAAGGCATCATTGATGAGAAAGCTTGTGAAATTAGAGTACAAAGATGGTGACAGCATTGTTGTGCATTTGAGCACATTTCAGGGCTTTGTGAATCAGTTGGCTTCTGCAAAGATGTCGTTAGATGATGAGTTGCAGGCTCTACTACTATTCTCCTCATTGCCGGATAGTTGGGATACACTTGTCGTGTCACTTAGTAATTCTGCTCTGGAAGACAAGCTGACTATGGAATGTGTGAAGGCTAGTCTTTTGAACGAAGAGACTAGAAGGAAGGAGGTGGATGTCTCCTCACAGTTAGAGGCTAATGTAACGTAGGGTTTTGGTAACAATAGAGGAAGGAGCAAGCAACGACAGCAGCAGAATAGAGACAAGTCCAAAGGGAGATCGAAGTCTAGAAGCAAGTATATTTGCTATTATTGTGAGAAGTCGGGTCACATTCAAAAGTATTGCCGAAAGTTCAAGAGGGACAAAGGCAAAGAACCTAAGAAGTCAAAGACGTCGAGAAATCAAGAAGATAAAGACACTGCGGCTCTTACAATCAGTGATGAAATAGTGGAGTTGTTTGTGGTGGCTGATGAAGGTTTCTTGAATCTTGCAAGTGATGAGTGCACTTGGATTGTTGATTCAGTTGCTTCATATCACATTAATCCACACAAGGAATACTTCTCGTCTTACACTTGTGGAGATTTTGGCCATGTGAGGATGGAAAATGATGGCGTGTCCAATGTTGTTGGCATGGGCACAGTTTGTTTGTTGACATCCACTGGTTGCAGTTTCATTTTGAGAAATGTTCGCCATGTTCCTGATATCAGATTGAATTTGATAACTTCTGGGATACTTGATGATGATGGTTATGCTCAAAATACACAAGGCGGTGTTTGGAAGTGCTCCAAGGGAAACTTGATTGAAGCCCGGGCAAAGAAGCAAAATACCATGTATGTGATGCAAGCCAAGGTTTGTAGAGAATAAGCAAATGTGATTGATGATGGTGCCGGAGAGCTATGTCACAAGCGGCTTGGACACATGAGCGAGCGGGGTTTGCAAATGCTTGCCTAGAAGGACATTCTCCCAGATATGCACGGTATTTTTTGCAATGTCAATCTTAATCTAAACATTAGTTCTATGAATATTGGAAGGCCCTAACTTAGGTTACTTGGTAGATTAAGGCAAAGTACTAACATATATATTATACTTAGAACTATCATATATTAGAAGCGTAGGATTTTATATCTTATGCTCATATATGTTACACCTCTATAGTATAGTATATATGTAGGCCATGCATTATATGATATATTATGTATGTATGCATGTACTGGTTACTAGCTTCACTGGCTCGGCCCAACTCTTAGGCCCAAAGCCAGCCCAGCTCCTTGTCCACCTGATGTCTTGGCTCATGAGATCCGTTTAAGTGGAACGCAGCGTTTCACTAGAAGCTCTCTCAATATAAGCCAAGAGCTAGGGTTTCGGAGCTGATTCAACGCGGCGCTCCAAAGGTAATCCAGAAAGAGAAGAGAGAGAAGAGAGAGAGTCTCTGCTAGGGTTTGCTGTTCTCCTAGCTCCAGCGAAGCTCCGGCGGCCGATCTCGAGCGGATCTCCTTCGGAGACTCCAGATCCGGCTTCTAGGAAGAAGAAGAAGGCGATTGTCCATAGTTCTGGCGAAGATCTTCTTCTCTGGTCCACTCCGATGACGATCTGACTCCGATCTTCAGATCTAGGGTGTTTTCTTCCTATGCTTGCTTCGTTATCTCTTCCTTGCACTCATATGTCTCTTGTACTCTGTTCTTTGCTTGTATTTGCCGTAGTCTTGAGTTAGGGCAACCTGTTTTGTAAACCTACTTAACTGATTAGTGGATTAGTGCTCTCAAGTTGTTCGGCTGAGGCTCCGTGGACGTAGGCTTCGGCCGAACCACGTAAATCTTGCGTCTGTTCTTTGGTTTACGTTTTGGTTTGTTTCTACTTCACTTACCCCGTTCTAGGTTCCCGATCTGTAGAATCTTGAACGTACATAAGAATTACAAAGTGGTATCAGAGCGAGGAGTCCCTTTCCTTACCGACCTGTGCCATTATTGGATTTCAGGGAGCGGGATTGGAGGCAGGACATTGGGTAGTCCTTCAAAAAGCTCAAGCTTGGGCTATTCCTCTCCTGTCTGACGTACCACTGGTCTAGATCCGCTCGATAGATTTAATGAGATAGATTTTCCTAATTTGCATGATTATCACAGCTAGGAATGTGAGATTTAATGAGATAGATTTTCCTTTAAAAACTGAGCTAACTCCTTTCTCTGAGTTCACAGGTACCCCTAAAGAGACAAAACAGCTGTTACCTGAAGAAAGTGAGTCCTCTGATGATGAAGAGCATGACACTGGTAGGACTTACACAACAGCCCCGAAGGGCACACGCTCCACACTACAGGGGGGCAACAAGAAGAAGAACAAGAGGATGCTGAAGAACTTGTTCCTCAAACTGATCAAGAGGAATCTAAGCCTCAGTCTAACACTGAGCAAGTTACTTCTTCCTCCTCTCCTACTCCTTCTTCCTCTCTCTCTACTTCTGGTGATGTAAATGGCCTTTCTATTGACTCTCAAAGAGAGTCCTCTGTTTTCTCCTCCCTCCCTTCTGATTCACATGCTTTTGATATTACTGCTATACATAATTTGCATGATTATCAGTTAACTAGGGATAGAGAACCTAGGACCATCATCCCCAATAGGAAGTATACCTCTTATATTGTGGAGTATGCTTTTCTTACTGCTGATATTGTTAGAAATCCTACTACTCCTAGCTCTTATGAATCTGCCCTTAAGAATAGCTATGCCAAACAGTGGCTAGCTGCTATGAGAGAAGAGATGGACTCCATGTATACAAACAAAACATGGAGTCTGGTTCCTAGACCTCCTAAAACCCGGCTAATAGACTCTAAATGGGTCTATAAGCTCAAGGAAGGTCTAAACCCTAGAGAGCCCTCTAGGTTTAAAGCCCGCCTTGTGGCAAAAGGGTTTACCCAGAGAGAAGGAATAGACTATAATGATATTTTCTCACCTGTTGTTAAGTATAAAACCATGCGTATTATGCTTGCTATGTGTGCTGTCTTTGACTGGGAATTATAACAAGAGGATGTCAAAACTGCTTTCTTACATGGTACTCTTGATGAAACCATTTAAATGAAACAACCCAAAGGGTTTGTAAACTCTAAATTCCCTGATCACGTGTGTCACTTAAAAAGATCCATCTATGGACTCAAACAGTCTCCTAGACAATGAAATCTTAAGTTCGACGTTGTGATCAAGAAACTTGGGTTTACTCGTAGCAGTTATGATTCATGTCTTTATTTCAAAAGTGTTTCTCAATCATCCTTGATCTATGTGTTATTATATGTAGATGATATACTATTGATCTGCAGTTCTATGATTCCTATTAGTACTGTTAAAAGGATCTCAAGAAATACTTTGACATGAAAGACTAAGGAAATGCCAAGAAAATCCTTCGTGTTAACATTATTAGAAACCGACCTAACAAGCAAATATGGTTGTCTCAAGACGATTATGTAGTTAATGTCCTAAATCGGTTTAATATGTTGAATTCTAAGCCTACATCCATACCTCTAGGAGGGACCCTAGAGCTCACCCAGAAAAGCAGTCCCATTAAGCCAGATGACATAAAAGAAATGGCTAAGGTCCCTTACGACGTAGCAGTAGGGTCCGTTATGTATGCTATGCTGTGCACCCGCCCAGACCTTGCATTTGCCATTTCTGTGCTGAGTCGTTTTATGTCTAATCCTGGAAATGACCACTGGACTGCCATGAAATACTTATTGCATTACATTACTAGTACTAAGAGTCTTTGTTTGCATTACGGTTTACATGAGCCTACTGATAAACTGAATGGATATGTAGATGCTGACTTTGCTAGTAACAAGGATAACCGCAAGTCCACTACCGCCTACTTTTTCACATGGGCTGGTAACTGTGTTTCATGGAAATCTCAACAGCAAACAGTTGTTGCTCTGTCATCAACTGAAGCTGAATACATGGCCGCTACTGAAGCTGCAAAAGAGGCCATATGGCTTAAAGGAATCCTTAGGGAAATCCTACAAAAGCCACCAAAATCCGTTATACATACGGATAGCCAGAGTGCACTATACCTGTGCAAAGATCCCATGTATCACGAAAGAACTAAGCACATTGATGTACGTTTTCACTTTATTAGTAATCGCGTTGCAGCTCAAGAATTAGAAGTGAAGAAAATCAAAGGCGACATCAATCCTGCTGATTTTGGGACAAAAGTAGTCCCTACTAACAAATTTGTGTTTTGCAGGGATTTTCTCCACCTTGGAGAACCACCTTAGATAAAAGGTATTTTGAGCCGATGATGAGGTTGAATGGTTTGAGAATATTTATCCACTGATCAGTAGGTTGTGTTTTTAATATATCTAATGTTTGGATTAGAAGGGCAAATTGTAATGTCAATCTTAATCTAAACATTAGTTCTAGGAATATTGGAAGGCCCTAACTTAGGTTACTTGGTAGATTAAGGCAAAGTACTAATATATATATTATACTTAGAACTATCATATATTAGAAGCGTAGGATTTTATATCTTATGCTCATATATGTTACACCTCTATAGTATAGTATATATGTAGGCCATGCATTATATGATATATTATGTATGTATGCATGTACTGGTTACTAGCTTCACTGGCTCGGCCCAACTCTTAGGCCCAAAGCCAGCCCAGCTCCTTGTCCACCTGATGTCTTGGCTCATGAGATCCGTTTAAGTGGAACGCAACGTTTCACTAGAAGCTCGCTCTATATAAGCCAAGAGCTAGGGTTTCGAAGCTGATTCGACGCGGCGCTCCAAAGGTAATCCAGAAAGAGAAGAGAGAGAAGAGAGATAGTCTCTGCTAGGGTTTGCTGTTCTCCTAGCTCCAGCGAAGCTCCGGCAGCCGATCTCGAGCAGATCTCCTTCGGAGACTCCAGATTCGGCTTCTAGGAAGAGAAAGAAGGTGACTGTCCACAGTTCTGGCGAAGATCTTCTTCTCTGGTCCACTCCGACGACGATCTGACTCCGATCTTCAGATCTAGGGTGTTTTCTCCACAACTGAATGGGCTTGCAGAGAGGATGAACAGAACCATAGCAGAAAGAGTCAAAAGTATGTTGTCGACTACAAAGCTGCCAAAGTCCTACTGGGGGGAGGCAATGTTGACTGCTGTGTATCTCATCAACCGCTCACCTTCAGTTCCTCTTGATGGTGATGTTCCATAGAGGGTTTGGACTGGGAGAGATGTTTCCTTACAGCATTTAAGAGTCTTTGGATGCCTAGCATATGTTCATGTTGCTAGAGATCAGAGATCCAAGCTTGATAGCAAGACAAAACCATGCATCTTCCTAGGGTACTTAGAGGATGAATTTGGGTACAGATTGTGGGATCTTACAAACAAGAAAGTGGTTAGAAGAAGAGATCTTGTGTTCATGGAAGACAAGACTATTGATGGCTGGAAGCTCCAGTGATTGTCGTCTTCCTCTCCTGCTCCAGTCACCTTTAATCCCGTTATTCCTCAAGTTGTGCAGAGAAGTTCAGTTCAGAATCAACAGAAAGATAAGCATGATGATGGTGATTTTGATCCACCAGAAGTTCCACAGCCTCAACAAGAGGAGCCCCCTATCCAACCTGAAGTTGAGTTTGGAAGATCCGCCAGAGTGAGACAGACTTCCTTACGATACTCAGCCAGCGATTATGTGTTGCTGACTGATTCATGTGAGCCTGAATGCTATGAGGAAGCTATGTCATATGTGCATCAGAAGGAGTTGTATAATGCCATGCAGGATGAGATGAGTTCCTTGCATGAGAACCACACCTATGACTTGGTGAAATTGCCTAAGGGCAAGAAAGCTCTCAAGAACAAATGGGTTTTTCGGTTGAAGTCCGGAGAAGATGGTGCACCTCCTAGGTTCAAAGCCAGAGTTGTGGTGAAGGGTTTTGAGTAGAAAAAGGGTGTAGAATTCGATGAGATTTTCTCTCCAGTTGTGAAGATGTCATCCATTCGGGTTGTTCTAGGCATGGCTGCTAGCATGGACCTAGAGGTCGAGCAGCTTGATGTAAAAACTGCCTTCCTTCATGGTAATTTGGAAGAAGAAATCTACATGGAGCAACCTGAAGGTTTTGAAGTCAAAGGAAAAGAGAAGATGGTTTGTCGTCTCAAAAAGAGCTTGTATGGTTTGAAACAAGCGCATCGGCAATTGTTGTGAGCTGAATCTGCCATGTTTTACAGTAACTTTTATATCGATTTCTGCATACATTGCATTCATTTGGGCTTAGATAGTACAAAATCTATGTAGTTTATGTTTATTTTCCAAATTATGGAATCTACACCAGTTTCTGTTTAATTCGCAGAAATCGAGGCATTTTACAGCAATTCTACAGAAGGTCAGAAAAGCTCGGAAAACAGCTACAGAAGTCCAAGGTCAAAGCAGCAACAGAACCAATCGAATCAGTCTGAGAGTCAAGGTTACTCGATCTCGAGTAGACCTTACTCGACCTCGACGAGCATGTCCGAGCAACCTTGGTCGAGCAAGCCTGATCGAGAGAGCTGAGTCAACCCGACTTCCGGAGCCAACTCGATCTCGACAAACCCTAGTCGAGATCGACTACGCCTCAGCGCCACACCCGGAGTCGACGAGGCGAGAAGCTGCCCGAGAAGCCGAGCAACCCTACTCGATCTCGACAAGCCCTAGTCGAGATCGACGAGCCGTCCAACACCAGTCCGAGTCCATGCCGAGGAGAAGATGCTCGACCTGGGGAGACCACCACTCTACTCGATCTCGATGAACCCTTGTCGAGATCGACGAAGGCCAGAGCCCAGATCCGAGCTGGTCGAGTACACCTACCCGAGGAGACCTAGTCGACGGATCAAGCCTACTCGAGGTCGACTAGGACTACTCGAGGTCGACAAGCACCAGGAGCCAAGACCGAGCCACATCGAGCAGAGCTAGCCGGGAAGTCCAGTCGACGATGAATCCTACTCGAGGTCGACGAGCCCTTGTCGAGGTCGAGTAGCCCAGTTTCCAGAAACACGTCGACGAAGTGCTGTCCGAGTAGAATTGGGAATCCTTGGGCACGAAGGAAGTCGAGCTGGCCGAAGATCTATCCGATTCCATCAAGTTCTATCTATGGGAGACAAGATCTATCAACACATGAAGACCTACCTAAATTAGATTTATCTTTTTCTTATTGATTTATTTCCTTAAAGCATTTTATTTATCTTTTAAGCTTTTAGATATAATTTTAGATAAAAATAGGAGATTCTATCCTTGACTAGCAAGGAATAGAAGGCTATAAATAAAGCCCTAGGGGCTGGTTTTTCATTCATTCCAATTCACAATCAATTCAAGTAAGTATGATAGAGAGAGAGAGTTTGTAGCAAGCAAGGTGGAGAGGCGAAAGCGGATTTGTCTTGTCGGTTGTAAGCTTTCTTTATTTAATTTAATGCAATTTAGTTCCTTTTGTTATTTAATGTTTTTCTTGATGATGAAGAGCGAGTAGTCCACCCACTTCTGGGGCTGGGGTGAGCCCGACGGTGGCCATGTGAGATAACGCGGTAAAGGTCAGATCTTTTTGTGCAATTCATCTTCTATCCCTATGAGCATGATTCTTTTGCGAGAGTTGAAGGTGATCCTTGTTTGTGTTATTGAAGCGAAAGTGATCTTAATGCAACTTGGATTAATTATGTGAAAAAGGGTTAGTAACAATTAGGGTTTATGCGAAAGCCTCTATATGCCTATTTGTTAATGACGAAAGTTATTTGATGGAAAGCATGATCTTTTGTGCCTTTATGTGTTATTTTGCATGGTTATCGTTGTGGTGTTGATACCCTAGCCTTGGAAGTCTTTTATTATATTGATTTATTTTCATCAGAAAATCTGAGTTTGGGTTCGAAAAGTTGCAATTTAAATTTCTGAGTTTTCTGCATTCTAGTCGACATAGAGGAGAAACTTGTCGAGATCGAGTACTGCCCTTGTCGATCTCGAGTAGGACTTGTCTAGGTCGAGTTGAGTTTCTGCTTTCTGTTGTCGATTTTCACTTTCTGTTGTCGATTTTCACTTTCTGTTGTCGACTGCTGTGGTCGATCTCGAGTAGCTGTTGTCGAGATCAACGAGCCCTTTGCTTTGCCTTTATTTGCTGCTTTGCTTTGTCTTTTCTGTCTTAGTTTAGTTTATTGCTTTTGTTTGTTATTTTCTATTTCTTTTCTGTGTTTCTGTCTTTCTGCTGCTTGTTTGTGAGATCTGTTGCTACCTGAGAACTGCTGACGTGCTTCCTCGTGGATTCGATCCTGACTTTCTCTTACTACAACGGGAGGAAGTCTTGTATTTATTTGCTGAGACAAGGAAGTCAGTCTGATCTTTATTCTATTTCATACTTGACCATCCTCCTGCAACAACAAATTGGCGCCGTTGCCGGGGAAGCTATCAATCGCGCCTTAGGTAGTCAGTTCTCACGTTTTCTTTGAGTTACTTTGCAGGTGTATGCGTCGTTCTGGTCAAACACCTGAGTTTGACGCCTTAGATGAACCAGAACGCCTTTTTCACATCAGAGCTAAACTACAAAGAGCCATGGCGGCCGCTGAAACACAGGAACAGCTGATCGCTAGGCTTACCAGGGAATTGGCCGCTAAAGATGCTGCTATCGCCGCTGAGAAAGCAGCAAGGGAACAAGCACAAGCTGAGCTTGCCCAATACCCAACCACGGCAGAGGACTACATGCACCCAACTCTCGTCGTGCCTGAATCGGCGATCCTTATCCCTGACAACTCTTTTGAAATTCGCACTCAATTTCTTATAGAGCTTAAAAATAATGCCTTCTATGGTAGATTTAATGAGTGTCCTCTTGAACATATTACAAACTTTGCTGACATGTGCCGTACTCTTGCTGAAGGTACAACTTTGGAATATGTCAAGATGAAATCTTTTCGCTGGTCTCTCGCTGGGCCTGCACTGAAATGGCTGGAAGGGCTGAAACCAAAATCACTCACAACCTGGGCCCAAGTAGAGCAAGAATTCCTGAACAAATTCTTCCCACCCGCCAAAACAGCACATCTCCGCCAGAAAATCACCGCCTTCAGATAGAAGCAAGGGGAACCGCTGGCAAAGGCATGGGAGCGCTACAAGGAACTTCTGCGATCTTGCCCTACTCATGGACAGCCACCCTACGTCATTCAGGAGATCTTCTTCAACTCTCTTGATCAAGGCACTAAGGACAGAATCAATCATTATACTCGCTATGAGTATCTGACAATGCCGCCAAGTGACGCATGGGGTGTGCTAGAGAAGCTCACTACCTACGACAACAAGTATGGGTCTACTGCAACTTATGAAGAGAACCCATACGCCAGGCCAGCACCATCCATGCCCCTATATGATCCACCTAAGGAGATTGATCCAGATGTTAGGGAGCAGTACTACAGAGACCAAAACAAAAAGCTCATCAAGCAAGTAAAATATCTCTCCGTCAACCAACCTTGTATTGAATGCGGATCACAGAGGCACACCACTACTGAGTGCCCACACACCGAGCAAGTCAGGCTGGCAGAGCACCAAGAGGAGGTAGCTTACGCAGGGGGTCCCAGTCGCTATATGGGGGACCAAAGGTTTCAGCAACCACAATGGAACCAAGGTGTCCCTAGGAACCCCCCGCCCTACAGAGCTCCAGGACATCCGGAAAGGGACCAGAAAAAGGATGATATACAGACAGTCCTGGAGGAAATACGGAGGAACCACTCAGAAACTAGGCAGTCCTTCAACTCCGTCTATACTCAGATGCAAGGTGTCAACTCTAGGCTTGGGGAAATTGATATATTGAGAAAATCAGTTGATACACAGATTGGTCAGCTAGCAGCGGGAATCCCCAGACAGTCAGGTGCGCTACCTGGATCTTCAGAACCAAATCCCAAGGGAAAGACTGGACACATCGCTGCTGTAAAACTCAGAAGCGGCCATCAACTGCAAGAGCCAGAGGTCGGAAAGCAGCAGAACAGCGAGGAACAGCTAGTCGATGTCGACAAACCTCTGGTCGATCTCGACGAAGGCCTCATCGATCTCGAGGAGAACCTGCAAAAATCTTCGTCTACACCACACAGCAACTCGACTACGCCCAACCTGGTCGATGTCGACAAGACTCTAGTCGATGTCGAGGAGCCCTTAGTCGACATAGAGCAGCCTGCAGCACCTCCGACGTCTGTTCTGAATCAGAAAAAGAAGCTGCCTTTCCCCACAAAATCTCTAAGGGACCCGGCGGAAAAGAAATTTCAGCGCTTCATCAAGATGCTTCAGAAACTCAACGTCACCATCCCCTTCACAGAAGCTCTCAATGAAATGCCATCTTATGTCAAATTCCTGAAGGAGATTCTGAGCAAAAAGCGGTCGATGGCTGAAATTACAGAGGAGTGCAGCCATCTGGACATATTGGAGAAGAGGCCGGATCCAGATAAGTTTGCTATAACTATTGGGTTTGGTCCATACAAAATTAATGCCTTATGTGATCTTGGAGCTAGTGTGAGTATAATGCCTTTAACGATTTGGTCCAAGATTAAGATAGGTGCCCTAGAGCCTGTGGATGCTAGACTTTACATGGCCAACAACACGGTGGTCATTCCAACAGGCATGGTGGATAATGTTCCAGTACAAGTAGGTAAATTCTTCGTCCCTGCTGATTTTCTAGTTGTTGATATACAAGAAGATCCTGCTTGTCCAATTATTCTAGGAAGACCCTTCTTGGCGACGGTGGATGCCAACATAAGCGTAAGGAAAGGAGTGCTCACCTTCAACATCAGCGATGAGGTAATTAAGTATTCCTTTAATAAAACTGAAAGGCATACAGGTCCAATGGAAGAGGTCAAATCTATCTCAGCTGGCTACATCACCTGCGGGGAACCCAAGGTCAGAAATATGACCCCTGAGGAGCTGGAAAAAAGGGACATGGAGGCCCAGGTGGAGGAGATCATGGCAATCTTCAAGGAGAACACAGCGAATCCAATCGACACAGACCAAGGTAAGTCATTGTGGATTCATTATTTTTCGGATGCCTTGACAGGGACTAAGTATGGGGTCAAGATCGACCAAGGCTCCTCGACATCGAGGAGCTCACTCGATCTCGACCAGACCAAGGAGACTCCACCAGCACCAGCCTCGTCGAGCAGCCAGACAGAACCAGAACCCTTGTCGATCTCGAGGAGCTCACTCGATGTCGACCAGCCTCAGGCCTCCTCGACTCCAGCAATCTCGGCCAGTCCACCACCAGTCGAGCAAAACTTGTCGAGATCGACTACTGTAGTCGAGGTCGACCAAACTCCTCGGGCACCTGCTTCCTCGACGCTGATGACACCAGAGCCAAGATCCTCGTCGACCTCGACCACCCTTGTCGAGATCGACCACCACTGCCCTTCCTCGACGGCACCTTCCTCGACGCTGCAGACACCAGGAGCAGCAAACTACTCGAGGTCGACCAGCCTTGTCGATGTCGACAAGCCTTGTTCTTCCTCGACTTCTGAATCTTCGAACCGACCACCACCAGAACCTGCAGTCTTGTCGAGATCGACCAGTCCTAGTCGAGATCGACCAAATACAGTGGTTCCCGATTCCGTCTCTGCAAAGGTAAGCCAAGGTATGGATCTTTCTTCTCCTATTTCCATTAAAGATCTATCTATACATGGGAGAGGTTTGCCTTGGTATGTGCGGTTATGTAGGATATCCAATGATGAGCCTAAGGAATATGAAGTTGGAGACAAGCTCTATGTCTCTAAATCAAAGGATCATTGGTTCCCCAATAAATTCAACAAGAAGCGGATGGGCCGTTCGTGGTGAACAAGATCCATTCTGGAGGATTGCAGCTGAGGGACAAGAATGGAGTTCTATTTGAGGCCCAAGCTACATGGGCCCTGCAAATGCCACCTTGAGCTAAATGGAAAGTCGGCCTAGCGACTATAAAATCTAGAGCTTGTACATAGACTTTTTTTAGGACATTCTTTTTAGACATTGTTTTTTGCTTGTTTTTGGTTTTGAACATTTCTTTGGTTTTTGTTGTTTCTATTGTTGGTATATGTCTTCTACAGGTCCATGGATAGATGCAAGCTAAAAACGGACTCGGCCCAGGCAATTCTTACACTCGAAATTGAGAGGCCCTGCACACCTGTCTAGTGAGTTTCTTTCTTTACCCTTACCTTGTTTTTATACAGTGAGGACACTATAATGTTTAAGTATGGGGTGGGGGAAGGGCTTACTTTATGCATATTTGACATATTTGACATTATTTGTGCAAATGTGAAATTTATTTTTTGAATTGCTACATGGCTATTTTGGAATGTATTATTGAGAAAAATGACCCCGATTGAAATTTTTGGCAATAATGTCATGGAAGCTTATATTGAACTCGACGATGCAAAAATTAGATTCATTAGAGATATAGCATGAAATTGCCTAGTAAAGGGAAGTCACAATGAAGTGCATTATTTCTTGAAAACCATGAAAGGAGGTAAAATTTGAAATTGCTTTTGACATGTTGCATGATAAGATGATGGAGGACTTTATATTTCCATATAATGCTCATTGTTTATAATCCTAGCCTTACCTATGCTTATGCATCACAAAAGCCATAATATGCCTTATTTCATATATTGCTCCACATGTTCTTAAATATTTGCCCATTCTTTACCCTATCCGGGGATTATGTTGAGAATGATGTTACATTATGGAGATTGTTATATGGTGTTTGTGTTGTTATCATTATTGGAGTTTGGCGGGAAAGTGTTTGAAATATATGGAAAATTTAATGAGTGAAAGAAAATCCGATCAAAGATCGACCCTGCTCGCTGAGATAATAGTTTGGCGAGATGGGACACCAGGTGAGGAGTCCGACGCACTAAGTATCCGGGGCCATTCATGACACCCATGTTTGCGACTCGCGAGAAGGCAGTGCTGAGGTTAGAGAGGTAAAAGCAATATTATGGATAAAAGCATTATGAAAGGTGATGTATCTCAAAGAGAAGGAATGTGGAAATTCAGTTTGGAAATACTCCATTTCCCCGGATCATTAGCACCACATTGCCAAAAATTGCCCACCTTTAGCCTTTTACCAATCTACTCCTTATTGAGCTTAAATTAAAGTCCTCTTGATTATTGTTGCTTTGTCACATAAAAATTATTTGTGCATAACCCTCCTTTTGTGAGTAGATGTTGCTCTTATATATTTGCACATGCATGGATCTGTGACACTAGTACCTTTTCGAGGATGGTAATTAATTGCAGGGTCATATGAGAATGAATCTAAGATGTTGAGAGTTTTGAATTCTTCCCCTGAATGACAATTAAAAGTATTGCTTGAGGACAAGCAAGCTTAAGTATGGGGTGTTTGTTGTGAGCTGAATCTGCCATGTTTTACAGTAACTTTTATATCGATTTCTGCATACATTGCATTCATTTGGGCTTAGATAGTACAGAATCTATGTAGTTTATGTTTATTTGCCAAATTATGGAATCTACACCAGTTTCTGTTTAATTCGCAGAAATCGAGGCATTTTACAGCAATTCTACAGAAGGTCAGAAAAGCTCGGAAAACAGCTACAGAAGTCCAAGGTCAAAGCAGCAACAGAACCAATCGAATTAGTCTGAGAGTTAAGGTTACTCGATCTCGAGTAGACCTTACTCGACCTCGACGAGCATGTCCGAGCAACCTTGGTCGAGCAAGCCTGATCGAGAGAGCTGAGTCAACCCGACTTCCGGAGCCAACTCGATCTCGACAAACCCTAGTCGAGATCGACTACGCCTCAGCGCCACACCCGGAGTCGATGAGGCGAGAAGCTGCCCGAGAAGCCGAGCAACCCTACTCGATCTCGACAAGCCCTAGTCGAGATCGACGAGCCGTCCAACACCAGTCCGAGTCCATGCCGAGGAGAAGATGCTCGACCTGGGGAGACCACCACTCTACTCGATCTCGATGAACCCTTGTCGAGATCGACGAAGGCCAGAGCCCAGATCCGAGCTGGTCGAGTACACCTACCCGAGGAGACCTAGTCGACGGATCAAGCCTACTCGAGGTCAACTAGGACTACTCGAGGTCGACAAGCACCAGGAGCCAAGACCGAGCCATATCGAGCAGAGCTAGCCGGGAAGTCCAGTCGACGATGAATCCTACTCGAGGTCGACGAGCCCTTGTCGAGGTCGAGTAGCCCAGTTTCCAGAAACACGTCGACGAAGTGCTGTCCGAGTAGAATTGGGAATCCTTGGGCATGAAGGAAGTCGAGCTGGCCGAAGATCTATCCGATTCCATCAAGTTCTATCTATGGGAGACAAGATCTATCAACACATGAAGACCTACCTAAATTAGATTTATCTTTTTCTTATTGATTTATTTCCTTAAAGCATTTTATTTATCTTTTAAGCTTTTAGATATAATTTTAGATAAAGATAGGAGATTCTATCCTTGACTATCATGGAATAGAAGGCTATAAATAAAGCCCTAGGGGCTGGTTTTTCATTCATTCCAATTCACAATCAATTCAAGTAAGTAGGATAGAGAGAGAGAGTTTGTAGCAAGCAAGGTGGAGAGGCGAAAGCGGATTTGTCTTGTCGGTTGTAAGCTTTCTTTATTTAATTTAATGCAATTTAGTTCCTTTTGTTATTTAATGTTTTTCTTGATGATGAAGAGCGAGTAGTCCACCCACTTCTGGGGCTGGGGTGAGCCCGACGGTGGCCATGTGAGATAACGCGGTAAAGGTCAGATCTTTTTGTGCAATTCATCTTCTATCCCTATGAGCATGATTCTTTTGCGAGAGTTGAAGGTGATCCTTGTTTGTGTTATTGAAGCGAAAGTGATCTTAATGCAACTTGGATTAATTATGTGAAAAAGGGTTAGTAACAATTAGGGTTTATGCAAAAGCCTCTATATGCCTATTTGTTAATGACGAAAGTTATTTGATGGAAAGCATGATCTTTTGTGCCTTTATGTGTTATTTTGCATGGTTATCGTTGTGGTGTTGATACCCTAGCCTTGGAAGTCTTTTATTATATTGATTTATTTTCATCAGAAAATCTGAGTTTGGGTTCGAAAAGTTGCAATTTAAATTTCTGAGTTTTCTGCATTCTGGTCGACATAGAGGAGAAACTTGTCGAGATCGAGTACTGCCCTTGTCGATCTCGAGTAGGACTTGTCTAGGTCGAGTTGAGTTTCTGCTTTCTGTTGTCGATTTTCACTTTCTGTTGTCGACTGCTGTGGTCGATCTCGAGTAGCTGTTGTCGAGATCGACGAGCCCTTTGCTTTGCCTTTATTTGCTGCTTTGCTTTGTCTTTTCTGTCTTTGTTTAGTTTATTGCTTTTGTTTGTTATTTTCTGTTTCTTTTCTGTGTTTCTGTCTTTCTGCTGCTTGTCTGTGAGATCTGTTGCTACCTGAGAACTGCTGACGTGCTTCCTCGTGGATTCGATCCTGACTTTCTCTTACTACAATGGGAGGAAGTTTTGTATTTATTTGCTGAGACAGGGAAGTCAGTCTGATCTTTATTCTATTTCATACTTGACCATCCTCCTGCAACAACAGCAATGGTACAAGAAGTTCGAGTCTTTTATGATCGACCACAAATTCCATAAGACACATGCCGACCACTGCGTGTTTGTGAAGAATTACGCGGAAGGTGACTTTTTAATTCTCTTGCTTTATGTGGTTGATATGCTTATTGTTATTCAAGATACCAACAAGATTGCTAGTTTGAAGACTGCATTGAAGAAGTCCTTTGCTATAAAGGACCTTGGCCCTGCAAGACAGATTTTGGTTATGCAGATTACCCGTGACAGAAAGAATCCGAAGTTGTGGATATCACAAGAAAGATACATTGAGAAGGTGCTGCAAAGATTCAACATGGACAAGGCTAAACCCGTGAGTTCTCCACTTGTAGTGAACATGAAGCTGAGTTCTGATCAGTGTCCTACAAGTGAGAAAGAGAAACAGAAAATGATGAAGGTGCCTTATGCTTCAGCCGTTGGTAGTCTGATGTATGCCATTGTTTGCAATAGGCCAGAAATCGCCTATGGAGTTGGGGTTATCAGCTGGTTCATGAGTAATCCTGGAAAGGAGCATTAGGTAGCTGTGAAATGGATTCTCAAGTATCTTAGAGGCACTTCGAGAGTGTGTTTGTGTTTTGGCCCTGGAAAACCTATTCTTGATGGTTTTATAGATGCAGACATGTCAGGTGATATTGACACGAGCCGATCCACATTTGGATATCTGATTACATTCACAGGGGGGCAGTTTCATGGCAATCGAGACTGCATAAGTGTGTTGCTCTGTCAATGACAGAAGCGGAGTATATGGCTGCAGTTGAAGCTGGTAAGGAGCTGATATGGATGAGAGACTTCCTAGAGGAGTTGGGAGTGGAGCAAGCTAGCTACCCACTCCATTGTGACAATTAGAGTGTCATCCACCTTGCCAAGAATGTCGCCTACCATTCTCGAACCAAGCACATCCGAAGAAGGTATCATTGGCTTCGAGAAATAGTAGAAGACGAAGATTTTGAGCTTATGAAGATCCACAGAAATGAAAACAGATCAGATATGCTGATGAAGACTTTGTCAAAGGAGAAGCTTATCAAGTGCCGCTCAAAGGCGGGCTTTTTCGAGCCCCCCATATAGGATTGAGGGGAAGCTATGTTGGGTTCCCTCCTATATGGGGGAAGAGTCTAATGGACTAGTTTACCATGTGGTTTTTTACCATGTGAAGTTTCACTTCCTTATAAAAGAGGATGTCTTTCCAATTGGGAAAGTAAGAGAGAGAAAACAAAGAGTGAGAAAGGGAGAATAGAGAGAGAATTGGAGAGAAATTCGTATGCCCTTGTTTAACCCATTTTGAACTGCCCTGATCGAGTACCAAATGACCTCCGATTGTGATGATTTTCTGGTACGTTGTTCACCTCATCATAGGCTTCATTTTTTACGGTTGGATCGTCATTTTGAACCTCCAATCTCATATCCCCTTTGCTAGTGTCCTCTCTTGGGTTTTGTTGATTTCCACCAATTGGGTGATGAAAATTGGAGATTTGACCAAGCTTGTCAATGCTTGATGATGTTGTATGCCTCTAGATTTGTCTAGGGAAGATTGTACTCACTTGTTATTGTTGATAGTGGAAGTTTCTGGCTCCCGTGATTTTTTCCCCGTTTTGGGGTTTTGGACGTAAATCTGGTGTTCTTTGTGCTTGGTTATTTTATCTTCTGTTTGTGTCTGATTTTTGGTTTGGGTTGGTTGAGTTTGGCTCTCTGGTTTACAGTTCTTGTCCATCCCGATTCGTATGTGTTAAAGGGGTTTGTCTGACATCCCCTTCTTCCCGGCACAAAACTAAGCGACCACCATACGCACGTCGCTTGAAAGTGAACGAGCTCTCAAACTGTCTGGTGACAGAGTGGGTGTCGTAGCTTAGTCCTCTTGATTGACATTAAATGATTTTCTATTGGTTTTGGTTTCGATTTCGGATTCGACATTTCTAATTGTTGAGGTATTGCCGCTAGGGGTTGTGGTTGTTGTTGAGCTTTGGTTGATGAATGGTGAATCTGATGGTTTGGGGTCACTTGTTTTTTTGGTGAAACTTTCTATTTAAATGCTTACTTTTTAGTCTGTGGCGAAGCCGAATTTCGGTAAGGAGGCTGCTACAAAAAATTCGTGAAATATTTTTTTAGTGTATACTCCCTCTGTTAATTAAAACTTGTCATTTACTATTCATTAAAACTATATAAATATTAATATTTTTTTACATTTGTTTTTATAAATTCATACTTCATTGTAATAATCAAGTATGAACTTATTACATAAAATAATTAAAAAAGTTAATATTTTATATAGTTTTTAACACCTTAAAAAGTGTGCCTGAATAGTAAAACGTCAAGTTTTAATTAAAAGATGGAGAATTTATTAAAAATATTTTTTTTGAAAAAATATTTAAAAAACACTAAAATTTTGATTTTTTAAAATGCTTTTTTTTATATTTAAATAGTTGAGAGTAACCAAAAAATAGAAGAGAAACAAATAATATAGAAAAAAATCATGAAGAATTACATTTAAAACAATATTGAAAGAAAAGGTTAAATGTATAATTTAAACATAAATATGAATTTTTTTTTAATGAAATAGTTGATAGAAATAAAATATATAGAGAGAAATCAAGAAGAAATAATGATATAGTAAAACAAATAACGAAAATTTCGTAGGTAACCTTGAGGTATTGACTTTTTCGCGTAGTCTACAATAGTGATCACCAATTTCAGATGCTACCTCTGAGCTTTATGCCAATTTCGTCACGTGCCCTTGTGTGGTTTCAACCGTGGTATATGTGTTTTGAACAATGGTTATATGATTTTATTATTTTTTAAAAATTTGGGCTAGAGCCACGGTTACAAACCCGGACTTAGTCCCGTTTTGGCTAATTCGCAAAAATTTTTTTTTTTTTTTTTACCATTTGTTTTTAAAAAAATTCATAAGTACACATACTTGAATTTATAACTGCTTACGTCAATTAATTAACGACCTAATATAAATAATTTGGCATGATATAACTTGCTAAAAATGACACGGAACAAGAACACAAATTGCAAAACCAAACATCTTCCGCACCATATATCTATATCTATACTTCTATATCTATACTTCTATACTTCTATAAAAGCCGCGGTAACATATGCTATGGGGAGATCTGAGCCCTTCACTATTCCCGTTATCTACGGCCAAGAATGCATCTGTGCTAAAATTACTGTTCACGCTTAGCTTTCTTCTTCCCCTTCCCTCGTGGCCGCCGACCGCCGTAGACCGTAGTTGCCACCTCCTTCTTCCCGTGGTCCTATCTTCTTATCTTTCTACCTTTCTGGATTTCTTCACCCTTGACGACTACACCGCAATATCTGTCCTCCTGTCCCATCGCCTTTCTTTTCGTCGTCTTCTTGCTCTCTTTCAGGCTCGTTTCCATTCCCACTGCCGCCTCTATGTCATCCTTCTTTTGCCGCTCCTCTCCCATTCCTCCTTCCATCTGATTCAATCGATTCTAACCTCCCTTTGTTTTCCTATTCCTTCGGTCCCATCTACCTGTGGCATCTGCTCTTCATTTTAGGCTGTCCGCTTGGTGGTCTCCCTTTGCACTCTGGTAAGTTTGTTCCCTCTCTCTCTCTCTGTAACTTCCCCTTCCTTCAATTAGGGCAACTGTTGCCCAACTCAACTTCTCCCCCTCTTTCCCTCTTTCTAAAAATTCTTAATTTGCAATATAATTTTGATTTCGTTATGTTGCTGGTCGATTTGTTATGTTTTCAATTGACGTTTTTCAATGTTTTTAATTGGCTTCCTTTCTAATTTGTTAGGGTTATCAGTTGTCATTCGGAAGTGCTGTGTAGAAAAGGAGAAACAGGCCCTCCTGAACTTCAAGGTTAGCTTTGTCCAGCAACTGTTCCATTAGAGGATTCTGTCGGTTTTTATCTCAAACTAACAATACTCAGGTAGCTTTGTTGGACTCCTCTTCACTTGTTGTTGTCTTTTTTTTTTTCTTATAATGCAATTCCAGCAATTTGTTTCTCAAATTTCAATTTTAGGGAATAAGTTACAAAAACCATTTTAATAGCCTATCTTCAAGATTCATTTGGATAACAAGCTGAAAAGGTAGAGTACTATGTCAATCATAGAGTACTATGTTACCTGACAGGTTTTAATAGCCTATCTTCAAGATTCATTTGTACTTTGATGGTGATATTCTTTGTAGTTTAATATCATTAGAAATGCAAAATCCAATTGGATCATATAAATTCTAATATAGGATTAAGAAAGAGCTTGTAGTTGAATAGCGTATAGGTGGTCATATATAGATATAATTAAGCTTGTCTTTTAATGACGTCGTGTCCCCAATGTGGCATTAGGCAGTTAACCCTATATTTAAATTGCGGTATCAACCTGATAAATTTCTTCTGTTGGAAGCCATTTGAATATGTGAGGTTTATTTGTGGTTTGACATTGGGCATGCTTGTTTACCTGCTTTAACAAACATGTTATGATGTTAAAGGTCCTATCTTCTGCCAATTTAATTGAAATATAAGAGAATTTTTTTTTTGGAACTTGTTTGATCTCCAATAGAGAACTCCTGGCCCCGTCTTTCTTTATAAAATGCCTCTAAGTAGCGTTTCATGCCTTAGATTATGCTTTTACAAACTTTCTTTGGGAATTATACCTGCGATGGGTTTGGAAGGGTTGTCCTTTATTGAAGGTGATAAAACCATAGTTCTAGACACATAATAAATCGACACATATCACAAATGATATCATCTGCCTTTCCTGTGACATAATCGGAGGTGTTTTTTTGTTCTTCAATTCAGTTCAATTTCTAAATTTATGTCTAAAACGGTAGCTATTTAGTCTTAATTATGTTTATTTTCTCATGTTGTAGGCTAATCAGTCGCATCTAAAAGTAGGCCTAATTTATTAAGCCTCAAAATCAAACTTCATTTCCCTAAGTATTCTTCTACACCTGCTACTTTGGGAAGTGCCTCACAACTTGTTCCCAAAGGTTGTAAGTACCTCACAACTTATAAAGACCTCAGTTGCTCTGTCTTTGAATTTTATAACCTAACCCGCATCTCCTTGATAGGGTATCCCTTTACAGGGGAGTTTTTCACTTCAAATAGTCCTTTATTAGACCCCATTCATAAGACAACCCATTGTTAGGGTATCCCTTTACATGAGAGTATCCCTTTACAGGGGAGTTTTTCACTTCAAATAGTCCTTTATTAGACCCCATTCATAAGACAATCCATTGTTAGGGTATCCCTTTACAGGGGAGTTTTTCACTTCAAATAGTCCTTTATTAGACCCCATTCATAAGACAACCCATAGTTAGGGTAGTATCTGTGCATTATTATTTTAATTTTGTGATATCTGCTTGTTTTTCCTTATCTTATTGAGTTAAATGTTCATAAACGGGTTTATTGATGTCCTCTGTAAAGGCCTCAGTTGTTCTTCTTTTGTAGTTATGTGATGCACACAGAAATCTGTTTAGTTCATGGTATTTTTTGGTTTTTCTACTAATGAGTGCATTGTTCTTTACATCAGAAACGGGGCAAGGTGTTGCTCAGGAAATTATTCGTTCAGTAATTAATGTTAAGAGAGATCCTTGGCCAAAAGTTTCGGATAATGCAAAGGATCTTGCAAGGAGAATGCTTAATCCAGATCCAATGAAGCAACTTTCTGTCTAAGAATACTCGGTAACCTTTCACTGTGATTTTGATTGAATGTTATACTGTGGCTATTCTATAGTTCTCTTATTTTGGATAAACCAATGAGACTTGCAAATCATCCTTGGTTGCAGAATGCCAAGAAAGCTCCTGATGTGTCTTTGGGAAAAACTGTAAAAGCAAGATTAAAGCAGTTTTCAGTGATGAACAAACTAAAAAAAACAAAAAGGCTTTTAGGGTAATGCTACTAACTTGTTTTGTTCTTGATTACTGTCTTCTGTACCCGTTCCTTTTTTGAATAAATTTAATGTTTCCTAAATTTTTTAGTTTCATTTGTAGGTTATTGCTGAGCATTTGTCATCGGAAGATGTAGCTGGTATAAAATAAGCTTTTGAAAGCATGGACACTTCAAAGATAGGCAGAATCAACTTGGAACAACTTAGGGCTTGGTTGGCTAAGTTTGGGCAGAACGTCCCTCATGCAGATCTTCAAGTTTTGTTGGAAGCTGTAAGCATTTTTTTTTTCATACACACTTTTTGCGATGGCTTCTTATTCCATTACTACATGCTATATTGCTAGAAATAAGTAGTTTTGCATCAACAATAATAAGGATTTCTGATTATGCAGTTTGGAAGAGAGGAAACAGGAAATTTTTGGGAAAAAGAGGATCTGTTTTTTGCAGGCTAATGTTGATGGTGATAGAACACTGAACCACGGAGAGTTTGTTGTTGTTTCGGTGCACCTCAAGAAGATGGCAAACAACGAACACCATCACATGGTCTTTTCTTTCTTTTACAAGAAAAAAAATTGGCTTCATTGAGATTGATGAGTTGGGATGTGCTCAAACAACGACGCTAATTAGCAGTGAGGAAGTGGCCAGTGCTATTATGTACAATGTGGACACTGACAAGGTTAGTGCTACAATTCCGATCAATATGTTTGTCATTAGATACCCCTCAATGCTTTATCGACACAAATTCCCTGTAGGATGGCAAAAACATTTTACGAAGAATTTGCTTCAATGATGAAAGTGAGTGCCGACTGGAGAAAGGCATCTTCAATGTACTCGCAAGAACGCTTCAATAGTCTCAGCTTGAACCTGATGAGAGACGGGTCATTGCAATTAGGAAACGAGGTCAAATGAGATGCCATGATGAACGAATCCAGTTCGTTAGATGATTGATACGAGACCTTTAACTGAAACCAAGGCAAGGGGGTTGTGCCTTTGCTTACCTTACATAATCTGGTCCAATTTTCTTGTTTTGCCTATTAAGAATTAATCTTTTATTTTGATTCTTTATTAGGTAATTTATGCTTTAATTCTTAAAATTTTAGATGCATATCTCTCCTTCAAAATAGAATCATTTCAGTAATGATTAGGAACCAATAATAAATAGAGTTCTCTGGAGAATTAATTTGATTTTTTGTCTATTACCTGCCTCATTCTACAATTTGCTTATTTGTAGTTTATACTAATTGCATATGATTCATGCATCATCGCCGTGCAAAGCACGGCCCCTACCCCGTGTGTGTGTCACGTGTCGTTCTAATATTTAATCCACATCCCCATATAATTAACCATTAAATTGATCCATAATTTTATTCAACCATCTTTCATTTCATCATACATTATAAACTGACCAATCGAATCCAAACTGATCAAAAATATTGCATTTGTAATTCAAATACATTACAAGCAGTTGCTGTAGAACAGTTCCTACCAAAACTATTCGATTACCTGCCTTGACAATTTTCTGATTTCTTGATTGGCTATAAGAGCAAAAAGATTCAAATCTTCGTGATTTCTCCTAATTGATATCAAAAAACAAACAATTTTTAAGTGACAACATGAAACCACGTCATTGAATGAAAAGACCGACTATTAGACCAGAAACCTGTTCAGAAACTTCAATTCAATTTCATTTTCAGCTCCAAATATGGATTTTCGAAACAACTTACAAAGAAGAGGCGAATAGCAGATCGATCAATTGGAAATGACCCCCAGTCCATCAGACATGGATCTCCAGTTATTGCCACAAACCTTGTTGACCTGTAAACCCGCAGAGATTATTAAAACTAACACCAAAATGGAAGAAAGACAGACGAAGATCATGATGAGCGTAACAATCACTTACAACACGGATTGCATATCCCAAATCTAATTAAACAAATAATTATTCAAGAAAAAAAATCATAAGTAAATCCGAATCTAACTAATTAAAATTAATTGGATAAAAACTCGGAAATTAATATGCTTATCCCTTAATATGTTCAGAAAATTTGCAAAGAAAATTGAAAAACAAAAGAGATTGCATATCTACCTTCGGTTGCTTACCTTTTTTGAGGGGATTTGCCAAGAAAATATAAAATAAAAAAGATTTCAATCTACAACCAACACGATTTGATTTTATCTAATATTTTCTGGAATTTTTTACAGCTGGATTTTTCAATTTTAGTCATCTCTATATATCTCTATAATTTGATAATGAAAGATACAATTAAATCAGTTATTTTCAGCCAATTAAAATAAATGGGAAAAAACACATAAATTAATATACTTATCCCTTAATATGTTCAGAAAATTTGCTAAGAAAATTGGAAAATAAAAAAAAAATAGATTGCATATCGGGAAGGATTTGCTAGGAAAATATAAAATAAAAAAGATTGCAATCTACAACCAACCCGATTGATTTTATCTAATATTTTTTGGAAATTTTTTACAGCTGGATTTTTCGATTTACAAATCTCTATATATCTCTATAATTTGATAATGAAAGATGCAATGAAATCAGCTATTTTCAACCATCTTCAATCAACGGGTTACATACTCTGCTTATTCATGCTTCAATTATTATCTACTTCTCTCTCAACCCACTTTTACTTATTACGTTTTACATTTATGTGTTTCAGCGCTGCCAATTCCCCTTCTTGCAACCTCTCGGTATCCCCTTTTCCTTATTTTCATCTCTTTCAAATCACCTTATTCATGTATTAGTATTGATTCAAATTTCTATTGTTTTTTTAGGTATGAATGAAGAAGATTATATATGTCGATGAGCTTAATCCCACCAACAACAAAGGGAGCATCCAAGTCCGTATTGTGTCAATGCTCGACAACATTAACTTCAAAAATAGGCAGGAAATCATTTCAGAAGACTTCATATGTGTCGATGAAAAGGTGCGAGTCATTATATTTTCTTGGCACATGCAAATTTTCACAAACATTCATTCTATTTTCTTTCAGGGTAATAAAGTTCATGCAGCCATAAGGAGACCATTGATCAAAGATTTTGCATGCATTTCAGAATATGGAATGTTCGAGATATCACATTTCACTTTGATAAAGTACCTTAATATCACACTCAACAAAAGGGTCTTATTAGGGATTTTTAATATTTTCTGGGATTTTTACAAACAAAAAAGATTTGTTAAAATCCAATGTTTTGTTAAAATAAAATCTAATGTTTACCTGTTTGAGGGGGAATTGTTGAGAAAAATCAGGTTTTTTTCCTAAGAAAATAAAATCCATAAATAAAATCTACTAATTTTTTCTGGGATTTTAAACATCCATTTTAATATTTTATGGGATTTTTTCTAACAAATTATAATCTTGAATCTAATGTTTATCTATTGACGCATGGATTTTTAATATTTTCTGGGATTTTTACAAAAAAAAAAGATTTGTTAAAATCCAATGTTTTCTGAAAATAAAATCTAATGTTTATCTGTATGAGGGGGAATTGCTGAGAAAATATAATCAGGTTTATTTCCTCGGAAAATAAAATCCAGAAATAAAATCTACTATTTTCTGGGATTTTAAACATCACTTTTAATATTTTCTGGGATTTTTTTTACTGTTTTCTGGGATTTTAAACATCACTTTTAATATAATCAAGTAATTCGCCTATTTTCATCCACCTGCAATGGTTTACAATCTTCTTATTCATGCTTCATCTTCGTTCTTTTTCTACTTCTTCTCAACCCATTTTTACTCATTAATGGTTGATATAGGCTAAACCTACATCCACAAGTGTATGGGGTTCAGTTGTAGTATATCGAGTGTCGAATCACAAGGACTATGTGGTATCAATTGTAATTCCAAACTGAGTAAACTAAGCCAAACAAATAAAGGACAAATATTTATATGGATGGAGAAAGTAACCAACTAATACTAAAATAACTATACAAAAAAGGTGGTATTCAAACACAATAGATTCGAAGCAAATCTAGAGTAAAGGATCACCACGACAATTATCTAGTAGATTAATATCGATATTCGTGCCACATTGTGTGAGTTTGTTGAAGGTAGCTATCTAAGGTACTTACTAATCTCCTTTCGGTCTCATAGTAATTGTGCCTAAATTGGTTAACCATCTCCTTTCGGTCTCAAGCAACCAATTTAAACCCTTTAAGCTCTTAGAACCTAGATCTCAATTGCATCAATATCCGCTTTCGCGCTCAATCAAATACAATCTCTACCTAGAGTTTCTACGATAGCTATTAATCCACAAGGAATTCTATAAAGCTTTCACAATAATAAAATTCTAGGTTCAATCATAAGGTTCTGATAGTAAGTTATCGCCTTTCGGCCTCAAACCCTTATCTAATTGCCCTATTAGTCTTATCTCATTTCGGTCTCAAATTCTAACAGGACTCTAATCAATTATAAAATCAATCAGATTAAGCACATTGGGATTGAATCAAACAAGTTCTCAAACAAACGAATATCAATACTAACACTACCAAATAATCATTGGGATCACCCAAACCCTAGAACGGAGAAATCAACCAAACATAATATAACAAATGATGAAATAAATTATAGACAGAAATAGATCAACGTTTAAGATAATATGCAAACCGAAATCTCCGTCCTCGATCCAGAGTATAATACCGAAAACAAGAAGAAAACCTAAACTAAAACCCTATGGCCGAAGCACTAGTGCGGCAAAACTCCCCGATCTCTCTGTTCATACGAATATATATATATATATATATATATAATATATATAAAGAAATTTGATAAATTACAGTTCAAGCCCACATAACTTAAGAATAAAACCTAACCCAACACCTAATTACAAATTCAGCCCATAAGATTCCAATTTGGCAATTTCCGCACTTTGGCTTCCAAGCTCCGATCCAGCCTTTCTCGCTGCTCTGTATTGACTCTCGAATTTCCACAATATTAGCCTCAAAATGTCTGAAATAAATAAAAAGTAGGTGTAGACTCCGAAAATGCAAAATAAAATAAATAAACTACAAAATATGATAAATATGCATGAAAATGGTCTAAACTAATATGCAAATGCAACCCTAAAATATGACTAAAATAGATGTTATCGAATCACCCCATGCTTGAACCTTGCTTGTCCTCAAGCAAGAACAAATGTAAATATTCACAAGAAAGATTTCGGTTTCTATCCAAGCAATGCTTTTGCCCATTTAGATCTAGACATTGGGTTCAAAACAAGACAAGCAAATCATACTGGAGACAAGTCAAGACATCAATTCTAAGACCTCACATAGGACATATTTTGTGGAACACTCACACTCATGTGTCTAAGGTATAAAAGTTTCGCTCGGGCTCAAATCTTGAAGACTCATCTACCATAAGCTTGAATTAGCGTCCTAACTCTCCACCACCTTGACTATGCACATAAACATAAAACATGAGGTCTTTTCATGGGTTGTAATGGGGCCAAGATAAGAAACACAAGGTATGAGTTCTCAACTTTTGATAACCCATTCCCTTTTCACAAATTATCTTCTAGCGATGAAGAAGAATTTATTCTCTTTTTTTTCTGTTTTTTCTGTTTTCTGTTTTTCTTTCTTTCTTTCTTTTTCATTTCTTCATCACAAGAAACTTACAACTTAAGCACCCTACCCCTCACTCAATACATAATCACTCAAAGCACGTTATTCTCTCTTCTCCACTCAAATGAACTATAATTCTATTTCATCCTAATTCCCGGATGGGGTAAACGAGGCTAAAATAGGCTTAAGGATAATCTCGTGGAGCTACAAATGAATAGGCAATAGGCTCAAAGGGCTTCAAGCTAAGGATATACTCATGGGTAGGAACTAGGAAGGGAATAATAGGCTAACAAAAATTGCCTCAATCATGTTTACGCAATGCACACAAGTCATATATGTGATCTCGAGAGGTTCTAACACAAGTTCTGAAGATAAAGCAATCAAGATGAACATATCACACACAAAAGGATGAGGACTCATGAATGTCAGTCCTAGGCTCAGAAGCTCACAACTTTTGTCTCACCTCACATCAGCTCCATATATTCATCTTTGTATTAGCAGTTGTGTATGTGTTCTTTTGTGCAACTACCATGGTTCTCGGAGGACGGAAGGTAACAAATACTGTACTCACATTCTTTTAAGATTTCTACTTTATCATTATTCTTAGAATTTTTATTAATTTAAAACGGAAAAATAAGGATGCAGAAGTATGAATAAATTTATGTTTCTTAGAATTCTACTTTATCCTGTCCTCTAATTTTTCCTGTTTCTTTTGCTCGATCTCTCTGTTAAATCAATCACTTTTTGACTTATGTTGTTAAGAAATTTCAGCAATTGCCTTTTCTTCTACGGCTATGCATCTTTTAATCCACAAATATCCCTATTTTATGTCTATGGTCAATTATTAAGGGTCTCATAGAAGCATAAGACCCTTTATGTAGTGATATAGTGATATTACTTGTTTCTAGCATTGGTCTTCTATACGAAATAGTTTGTGATGTTGCATCTTATAAGTTGGATGCTCATTTCATTTATTTTTATTCTTGAATGTTTATAATTTATATTAATTCACCAAATCATGGATTTCTTTACAGGCTCGAGCTTCAGAAGAACGAAGAAAGCTTCTATTGAACATAGCAGATGCTCTTGAGAAAAATATAGAGCTTATTCTAACTGAAAAATATAGAGCTTAATTTCAGGGGAGTCACGAGGAGGCCAAGGAAGAGATACCCAAGAAAACAAAGTCCTTTTTCACCACATCAGTTGTAAGGGCCTGGGATTATGATTCCCGGGTTACGTTTCGAGGGATGAAACCCTTCGTTAGGATCTTGCGCCCCGAGTACAGGTTGAAGGTTTGAAATTCTATCCTAACATCTTAAACTGGGATTTCATACCCAAAATTCGAAGGGATCGTTGGAATCCCCGGGGAAGTCCCCTGTACATGTCATAAGTCTAAGCGTGGAAAACCAACCATCATTCAAATAGTAGAATCAAGGTGTAATACAAGAGGGTGACACGGCAGAGCCGAGTCAAAACCAAATCAATAAGCGTATTTATCGAAATTTAATATACAATGTTAGTGGAGTTAAACCATTTCTTTGAGATTGTCCAAGAGAGTTCACACGTCACGGAAACAAGGAATAATCATGTTGCAAAACAAACCCTAAAAAAAATGTATGCGGGGCGGTGCCAGATCGAAGCCCTACGCAATATAATCCCAAACAAGCAGACATATACCCACACTAGTCCTAATAAAGATGCTTCTAGATGCAAGGCGGAATATTAACACACTAGCATGGTCCTAAGATCAAGTGCATAAATATAATAAGGCCTTAGCACCGAATACCAAGTGGTATATCCCTCTCCTACCTCCACCCCCTTCCGATAGGGCAGAGACTGGCCAGCTCGTGAATGCATTCCATATAATCGGGTGGCACGCATGCCCAACCCGTATCCACAATAAAGCCCGCAGGCATCTCATAATATAAGGAAGTTCATGACTCGATTGACTCAGGACGGGACCCGATGAGACTAGGTCGTCCTATAACCCTAGCAATGACTCTAGTTACTTCACAGATAACGGCCGTTCTGTTTACAAAAGCAATGAGTAAACGAATGCTCAATCATGAGTGCAATCCTAGCAGGATACTACATGACATGCTTTATTATGAATGCAAGCACCTAGTATGCACATGGCTACAAGCAGGGAGATCTCTTTTCGAATCTGAGTGAGCTCATATAGAAACTCACCTGGAAGTGCAGAACAGCAAAAGGAAACAACTAGGTATATAGAAAGCCAACATGTCACAGATGATCACCTAACAAATATATAAGTAATATAAATAAGTCTACTTCTAATGTTACTTAAAGCATATAATATAACACACAAGTCATCAAATTTATTCACCAAGTTAGGCAAGGTAAGTCATTTTCCCGAAATTTCCAAAACTCTTTTGAAAATCTCAAGTTAGATCAAATCACCATTCAAAACGCTTTCTCAAATCATCCAAAAAAAATCCATTTATAAAACATTACCCTTTCATCAACTTATTTATTATTATTTCAAGACAAATCTGACAAGGTTAGTATGTCTCCAAAATTCCTCTTTGTAAATTTATTAAATCAATCTCCATTTATCAAATCAATTCCAACCTTTAAAACCTTTTTCTGAATTCTTTTTCAAATCCAATAATATATTTTTATTTCCCAACAATATAGAGGTCATAATATATATCCTTAAATACCCTTAATAATCATTTTATAAAATAAACCCAACCATTTTTATTTAATAAAAATCGCCCCATAATATTTAACCCCAAAATCGGATCCTTTTGATAAGTTACAAAACCAAATCCTTTTATTACCAGAACATAAAACAGGCCCAAAACCCTTTTAACAGACCCGGCCCAATCTGACACTAGCCCAACTCTCCTCCTTTCACTCAAATTCTGAACCCGAAATTTAGAATAGAAGTGGGCCCTCTTGTGATGATGTGGATGCGGGCCCCATCCGAATAGTCTTCTTCTTCCTCTGTTGAAAGAACACCGTCGGCGGCTGCTCGAAACCGGAAACCCCGCCCTCCTGCTCTCGGTTCTCGCTCTCGCACACACGCCCTTTGGCTTCCTCGACTCCTGCCTCACCCGCTCTCGCTCACTCCTCTCTATCCTAGTCCCGCTCACTCCGCTCGCACCCTCAACTCGCCGGAAACTCGAGCTCGCCGGAAACCTTTCGCTCTTACCCACAACCCCTCTCGTTCTTCACTAACCACTACGGATATGCAAGGAATCGGAAAAGACACACGAGAAAGAAGAAGAGAGGGTCGAAGCTCACCAAGGGGCGTCGACTCGCCGGAACACCTCGTCGGAGCGCGATTGAGCTCGCCGGAGGCTCAGGAGCGCTCGGAGGTGCTGGGTTGCGGCTTTGGTTCGGCTTCGCTCGGAACAGAGACACGGCGCTCGAGGGCGTTCGGAACGGGGGCCGCTGGGCTCGAAATGGGGAAACAGAGGAGGGGTTGTCCGGCGGTGGAGCGTCGCAGGCGGCCTTCTGGGCTGTTTCTGAGCTTCTTGGGTGGCCGGCGTCGAGGTTCAGCAGGTGGTTGCTCGGAAAAAGAAAGAAACGAGGGAAGTTGCAGTGGTCCGGTGATGGTCGTGCTCGGGGAAGCTCGGGAGGCGCTCGGATTCTTCTTCAGAAATGGAGGAGGGGAAGCTTGGCGTGGGGGCGGACAGGGAGTGCAGAAGGTCTCCCTTTCTTGTTGTTTCTCTTCTCCAGATCTGAAGAAACGGAGAGATGGAAGAGTAGTGTTTAGGGCCGTATGAAACAGAGAGTAGAGAGGGCGAAATTGGGGATGTGTGGGTTTAATTTGCAATAAAAGAATAAAAAGCTTTGGAGGCCTGTGGTACTGCTGAAATGAAAGTCATAAGGGGATGAGAGGGCTGCAGAATGGCTTGGCATTTCTTGACTGCTTGCCTAAGATGGGGGAACATAGGGATGGAGGGAGGAGGATAGTAGGTGGATTGTTTAGCCAAAATTGGGGCAAGATTAGCTGTAGAGAGAGGGAGTGGTTACTGCTGCTATCCGGTCAAGAGGAGAGGAAGAGGGGTTTTAGGCTTAGCTGATCAACAATTCAACATAGGAGGAAAAAGACAAAGGTATGATGTGGTCTCAAGAACCCAAATTCAAAAATACCCGTCAAAATAAACTCTGAAACCCGCTCTCTCGGCTCATCTCGACTCGATCAAAATAAAGTTTAAATCTTCCAATCCGAATCTAATAATGAAATCCGAACATTATTTTCCAATTCTCGGCATATGAAATTGGAATAAAATCTATTTTGCATAAATTTTAAAATTTTGTCGGAATCCGCTTTAAGAGTTTCAAGTTCGATTTATTAAATTGAGGACAAGTTTTCCTTAAAATATCCGATTTAATTTCATTTTTAATTTCTTTTTCCGAAAATTAGGATTTGAAAATTCCGAGCCTTTACATCAGTTCAGAACTGGAATGCAGAATTCTATGTCAAAGTTAATGACACAGTGACCTTGATCTTGGTAGCTTAAAGAAGTTTATCTTATTTTATTTAATAGGTTCTTCAATTTCAATAGGTTCTTCAATTTCTGAACAAGTAAATGTTTGATATTTAACCTGTCAATGATTGTTTGTTTAACAGATGGGCTATTGCAGTCAAGATAGTGGATATATTGGATGTACTATGAAGTTTGGAGATGTTGTAACCGAAGAGTAAATCCTCCACCCCTTATCTCACTTCCTGCCCTTTTGCTTTGTTTGTGCTTGTACAGATTCGATGAATGATGATATTTATTGAGTAAAGCGATTTGGGGGATAGATATTTTTGGAGAAAGTAAATGAGGATTTTCAGTGCCCTTTGAAATTTATAGAAAGGAATGGGGGCAGGGAATTGAGATAGTAAATTGAATAAAGATTTAGTAGGCTTTTGTCCAGGTGCTTCAATTTTTTTAGTCTAAAGGAAAGCATGAAGGAATAATTCTCTAATTTCATAAACATGCATATGTGGTATTATCTTTGCTCTAGAGAGATATTAGCTCGTGTTATTTTTAGCTGCTGATAATGATGTCTTCATCCCTCTTGAGGGAGCAAAGTTTTCATGATGTAGCCCTGCATGGTCATTGTCTTTTGGTGACTCTTATGCAGTTAGAGTGAATGTTATAACTGGCAGCTTAGACAGATTTAGGTTGTCAGATCTGGTATGATATTTCATGTGGTAGTTTTATTACTGATTTTGGTGCTTATCTGAGCAGTTCACACTACGAAGAACATGGGGAAAGACGCCTCTTTGGCATAAGACAAAACTGCTTTACTCCTTTCTTTTCCAAGCATTTTTCTTACCTAGTCCAGAAGATCTGAATAAAATGGTAAAACTTCTTACTCCTCGATTCAAGTTAGTTGATCAGTTGGCTTTGGCTGTCATTAACCATAAAATTTTACTTTCTTAGAAAGTGATTTACTGTGTTTTAGTACCATTAATATGGCGTGTTGTTCATGTCCAGTTGCTATAAATGAATGATAATGACATGTTGACTCTGGTGATCCAAAGTAGAATATAGTCCTGTTTTGAAAGTTGAAAGTGATTTCCACTTTCAAAACAAAATTGTTATTACCACAAAGCAGCCAAACTTCTAGTTTAAACTCTCATTTTGGTATTATTTGTTTAAATGAATTTACTTCTTAGTTGGATTATCAACCCACCATCACCCTGTTGAAACCGACCTATTTGGCCTATTGTGTCGGTGTACTTGTTTCCCCCTTAAAGAAAAAAGGGAAATTCCGTTTGGTACCCCCGAGTTTTTGACAATTTCGGATGGTGTCCCACACTTTTTTTTTGTCCGGATGGTACCCCTGAGTTTTGTCAAAAGTCCGGCCCATGCCCAAAACTCATAGTTTTTTTTTTAATGAATAAAACCACCCATTATTTTTATTTTTTCATAAATATGCCCATTTACTTTTAAGATTGAACAAAACTACATATTAATTAACAAAATTCAACACAAAAGTGACAAAACCAACTTTATTTTTTAAAATTTTACAAAATCACATATTATTTCCAAAATTTTTATTGCAATATTTGTAAATGTGATTGATCAATATTTCCAAAATTTTTATTGCAATATTTCCAAAATTTTTTATTGCAATATTTTTAACACGTATTATTTTTCAAAACAATATTTAACTTATATCTCATTAACTTTAAACATTGGTAAATGTGATTGATCAATTTAACCAAATGCTTGATTATAATTTTTTTGAAAAAGAAAAGTAAATTTTATTTATTTATTTTTCTTCTTGTAAAAGAAAAATATAATAAGAGATTAATCATTCTTATTTTATTAGGTTTTATGTATTCCAAACAAAAGAAATGAATAACACCTTCTTTTATTACACAAGAAATGATTTTGTGCATTTTTTAAAGCATAAAGGGTGGTTTTACACAAAGTATGGTTTTACAAAGTATTTTTTTATAATGTATAGGTTAACTATTTTTGTTCACATAATAAGATAGTGGATTTGTGCAAAATTTTGTAAATAATGGGTGATTATGTACATGCAATATTTGACAAATAATGAGATTTATTTTTTATAAAATATGAAAAATATGTAACGGATCTTTTGTGTAATGTCAAAAATAATAGTTGATTTTCTTCAAAAAAAAAATTTGGAAAGAATGGGTATTTTTTGCTACAACTTTGGCAATAATGTTAAATGATAAGTAGTTTTGTTTAATGTTAAAAGTAAATGGGCATATTTATGAAAAAATAAAAATAATGGGTGGTTTTATTAATTAAAAAGAAGAAACTATGAGTTTTGGGCATGAGCCGGACTTTTGACAAAACTCAGGGGTACCATCCGGACAAAAAAAAAGTGTGGGACACCATCCGGAATTGTCAAAAACTCGGGGGTACCAAACGGAATTTCCCAAGAAAAAATATGGATTTATATATCGAGCCTTTTCTTTTGATCAGTAAGCAAATAATTCATCGATCAGCTGGATAATAGACCGAGGAGGTATACACCATGACTAAAATGTTGATGCCTTAGCCGAAGAATATCTATCTCTAAGTGAACTGTAAACATCTGCAAATTTGATTACAAATATTAAATCACTTGATATCCTTTTCATTTTTCTATTTATGATCAATCATACTCTACTATTCCAAACTTGTATAATCCTTCTAAAGGGTTTCACTGGTTTTGTGCTCTAGCATTCATTGTACTTCATTTCTTACTTGTATAATCCATAATATTTTAGTCTTTGATCTGCTTATAGATAGCAGCTGGGTCGTTTAGGGTGATAGAAGCATTGGTCTGTATGGGTACTCATTTTGGAACTGAGGTGCTCGAGGCTCCTGGCAGTTTGATCATCAGTGCCTAAGCGATTTGTCCAGATATAACCTTCAAGGTCATTCCTTATTTAGAGCTTGGAGAAGATGTGTTCTGATGCATATTATTGATTTGGCATATGATAAATATCAGTTAGGTGGATCTACTTTTGCACTCTTATAGTATTGATTCTGGTTTGCTTTAGTAATGTCACAACATAAACAACTTAATATTTCTTCTATTTTTAGCAATATGAAAATCATTTCATATCAGTTGTAGTATTTTTTTTTGGGTTAAAATGTAGTGTTGGACATTTTATTGTTATGGAAATTTTATAATTATGTATCTTCATTGTATATAAATTATGTAGTTTTTGACATTTTATTATATACTATGTAAATTTTGTATAATTAATGAAGTTTTATTATATGTGGAAAATGTGTTTATTATTATTTTAATTTTTTTTTAAAAATATTGAGCTTTTTAGCCCGGGTCTGAATAATCCGGGCTAAAAAGGAGTTTTTTTTTTTTTTAATTTTTTCACCCACACTTTAGCGACGGCATGTTGCCGTGACAATGTGTCATGTATTTAATCAGGGGTTGCTTTGCCGTCGCTTAGCCGTGGCTAACTTTCTTGCCATGGCTAGTAGCTGAAGCTAACAAATTTTGCCACCGCCCGGTTCGCCACGCCCCCATTTGCCGTCGTAGAGCCGAAGCTACATGCCTTTTGCCACCCCAGAAAGGCCTTTTGCCACGGTTTTTTGCCGAAGCAAATTTAATTTTTTTTTTTGTAGTGATATATAGCTACAAAAATACCTTTTTTTACTAGTTAGTTCCCTTTTTACTAATGTTGAATATCATTATATGAATCATCGAATAGTAAGTAACCGAATTGAGTGGACAGCTCTACTGATGTTCGACTCTTCAGGAGATGGTAGTTGTCTTCTAATGAATTTGATGTTTACAACACTATTTGTTGCTTTTTACATATACAACCAAAATTAATGTCGTAGTTTTAAAAACATTGTGTTTTTACATGTGTAATGAGGTGATAATATTTTGATTGCACATTTTAAGCTCATATGTCATCAATTATATAAAATTGTCACCATAAACAGTTGCGATTAATGAATTGTAATCACAACTGTCATCAATGAATAAAAATGTAATAAACATATCACCACAAGTGATTGCATCAATGAAGTGTAATCACAAACGTGTCATCGATGAAAATATATCGATATACAATTGATTAAATTAAAAAAAAAAATTGGCATCAAACGATTTGATTAAAAAAGTGGCATCTGGCATCAAAACACTATTTTGAAAAGGTTGCATCACATTAAAGAAAAAATGTCATCAAAACACTACTTTGAAAAAATATGGCATTACAATAAAAAAATATCATTAAAAAATTAACATCAAAAAGTGTCATCAATACTCAACAGTAAAAAAATGACATCAATGGCAATCTGACATCACAGTAAACAAAAAATGTCATCAAGGTTTAAAAAAAGTGGCATTAAAAAAGTGTCATCAAATCATTTCATTAGAAAAGTGGCATCAAAGCGAAAATCAACAACAACAACAACCCAGTCAATCCCGCTAGAGCAGGGTCTGGGGGGTCAGGATGTACGCACTCTTGCCCCGAACAAGTCGAGAGAGTGTTTCCGATAGACCCAGAATAGTAGGATACAAGAAATACAGGCAAACATGACTCAGGGAAGTAAAGCATAATCAGGCACGGAGCTGGGAGGAATATAAAAGAAGCAGGGACCAAAGTACAAAACAACAATGCCCAAGACACTAAACATCGGCAGCCCGAATGCACCTCCTCCAGTGATCCCTATCTGCAGTCATTTCTTCCGACAGAAATGACTGCAGATAGGCATCAAAGCGAAAATAAAATGTAATAAAAAAATGACATCAAAACGGTAAAAAATGGCATCACAAAAAATGTCACCACTGGAAAAAAACCCCCAAAAGAGCCGATTAACTGTTGACCGATTGATTGTCAAACAGGTTGACCGTTGACCCTTAATACTCAATTTTGGGGAGAGTGCTAACTTACCTAATTAAATTAGTTTGGGTGCTAATCTCCTAATTGAATATTCAAAATAGACTAGTTAGCAAAATCGCCTAAAAAAACACTACATTTTAGATTACATTCTTCACGTTCGGGCTAAAAAAATCCCATATTTAAAAAAGAAAAGAAAATTATACACCACAAACTCTTCAAGTGATATTTATGTCATCTGTATATAATTAATAGATATTTCACCAAAAAAAATATAATTATATAATTAATAGATCGACATACAAATACATAACAAAATAAGGTCAAACAAGGCTAAAACAAAACTCGATCGGTCAGGTCATCAACAATGTCATTTTCAGAGATACCGATTTGCATTAATGTTTTGATGTCATCACGAATCTTCTTTCCCTGAAGAAGCACCCCTACAAGTAATCCACTTCCATGTACCACAGTAACGTACAACATCCACAACTCTCTATTAAAAGATTCAAAGCAATAGATTATCATATATATACACTGAATATCATAAACAGAAATGATGCAGTAACTAGTTATATACTATATCAGTAACTAGGATATATATGTGTGCTGAGAAGCCGGCCAAAACCCTCTCAGTCATAACAGGAGCAACGTTAATTCGATTGGGGCACTTAAGAACTCGAAGTTATTTTTCCAAAGAGTGTTCATGCCTCCATCGAACCAATGCAACTTCTTTTAGAGCTAAAACAGGCTTGGTTAGTCGAATTGTAAGGCTTTGACATGTCCGTCTTTTCGGAGCTTTGCAGGAAATCCAAAGTGGGGGCTATATAAATGCCTTGCCTTGAATCAGATCAAGTCATAATTTCTAGACAAAATGATTTTCTGTTTTCAATTTTTTTTTGTTTTAGATTTTGATAGATTTTTTGGGACATAAAACCCCTCTGGAAAAAATACAAATTAAATATGATTAGGTTCCATACAGCTAAGAAATCATGTTTCTTGGCATATTCAAGGCATGTTTTTTAAATGTTGTTAGCTAGTGAAGTCTTATCCCTTAAATTTAACTTTAATTCCAATGAGTATTCAAATGCATTCACCGGACCAATTAACGCTGCTCCTGCATGTTATGGCCAAAATAAACCTAAACATGTGTGAGTTAATGTAGTGAGGTAATGTGAGCTTGGTAGACACAACACACACACAACATACAACTCACATGAAGGGCAAAATCGTCATTTCCCATTCGGACCAGAGCTGCCTTTATAAGGCGGGAAAGTCAGTTAGAGCCTGTAACAAACTCATTTTCTCTTCTTCTGTACTCACCAGAACTTGCTTTCCTCTAATGGAGGTTTTCTACTTTTCTTCGATCTAAACTTGGTTGATGATTTACCTTTCAATTGTATAAAATCCAAATGGTATCAGAGCTTCGAGTTTCGATCTGTATATTTGCTGGTGTTCTGTGTTGATTTCTGGAATTGGCTTCGAAGATTTTCCGGAAATCGGGATACGTTTTGCTGGAATTTTGCTGAGATCTGAAGCTGCTGTAATCGACATGGTTGGAAGAGGAGCGGGACAAATATCTGGTGCTGGAGGCGATCACCAAGGACAAGGAAGGGGGACCTTTCTTACTCCTCCTTCACCAGGATCAAGCGTCGGAAGAGGCTGGAACATTCCAAATCCAGGAATTCAGTTCGGAGATATGATGCAAGGTATGTCGAATGCTCATGTGAATCCTCTATTTTTGTCGAATTCAGATCATCCAGGAATGGTCTTGGTGTCGAATCTCTTTAATGGATCCAATTTCACAAGTTGGAGTAGAGGTGTTAAGATGGCATTGGGAGCTAAAGTCAAGCTCGGATTCATAACTGGGAGTTGCGTGAAACCATTAGAAGGTAGTGATGACCTTGAAAATTGGATAAGAGCAGATCAGATGGTGATGTGTTGGTTGTTTAATTCGATGATAAGAGAAGTAGCAGAGAGCCTCATGTATGTTGAAACAGCTAGAGAATTGTGGAATGAAGTCAAGGAAAGATTCTTTGAATCTAATGATCCCTTAGTGTATCAATTACGCAGAGACTTGGCTAATCTTAGGCAAGAGAATTTGTCTGTAGGAGCTTATTTTGGGAAATTGAGTAAGATCTGGGATGAATTGAAGTCATTAGATGCTGTTCCTATATGCAATTGTGGAGGGATAAATGGTTGCAGTTGTGCTCTATTAAAAAGGATTGTAGATCGAGAGGAAAAAGCAAAAGTCATGCAGTTTCTGATGGGATTGAATGATGTTTATGAGAATCTCAGGAGTAACATACTATCTCAGGATCCTATGCCAGGGCTTAATAAATCCTTTCAAATGGCTACACAGATAGAAAGATCAAAAGGAGTTACTACTTCAATCCAAAGTGAGCACAATGCCTTGAATGTGTCAAGGCAATTTGACAGGTTTTCTCAAGATAGATATGGCCAAATTGATAGAAATCTCCAGCTAGACAGTGAGGCCAATGCTGCTAAGGGTTACAGAGATTTCAGGACTGGAGAGCAATCAAGGTACTATGATAGGAACAATGAGCAAAATTACAGAGACTATAAAAAGGCCAAACTGGAAAGAAAATGTGATCATTGTGGAGAGAGAGGCCACATCAAGGAGTTTTGTTTCAAACTCATTGGGTATCCTGAGTGGTTCAGGGGCCCTAAGGATGAAGGGAAGCCTAGACCAAGTGGAAAGTTTGCTACACAGTTTGAATCTGCACAACAGGAGAGTCCTTTTGAGGAAGATGGTTACACAACCAGCAAGCCTGATCAAGCAGTGGTGCATGCTGTTTTTCAGGAGGTTTTGAAACTAATGAAAGGGAAATCTCAGGTGGAGAGCATTGATAGCACTGCCAATCAGGCGATGGTGCATTTTGCAGGTACTTTAAGCTCATCTTTTCTCATTGGAGTGAATAAATCATAAAATGATCTGTGGATAGTTGATTCTGGCGCCACATATCATATTGCTTTTGATTACCAGATTTTCTCAGAGGTTTTTGACTTTGCCAATGCAATCAAGCTTGGGTTGCCTGATGGCAAATGTATTACAGTTACACAATTTGGTACAATCAGATTGAATTCTGATTTGGTATTGAATCATGTGCTGTTGGTGCCTCAGTTTAGGCACAATTTGCTATCTGTTTCAAAGTGTGTAGCTAAGCAGAAATTGAGGTTCAGTTTTGACAATCTGGGGTGTTGGTTACAAGACCCTACAACTAGAAGGATCATTGCTAAAGGTCATGAAGACAAAGGCCTATTTGTGTTGAAACCTGTTGAAAGGATGCAGTCTCAGTCACAGTACTTTACCTCTTCAAACAATGTGAGTTGTAATAACATGCTATTGATGCATGCCAGATTGGGTCATATTTCTTTGTCCAAACTTCAACATATCCCTGGTTTTACTGGTATTGATTGTCAGACATTGCAGTGTGATGTGTGTGCTATGACTAAAGCACACAAGTTACAATTTGATATGAGTTTATCACTTGCTGAGACTGTCTTTCATCTGTTACATATTGATGTTTGGGGACCCTATAGAGTCCCAGCCATGTGTGGAGCAAAATATTTCCTCACCATCTTAGATGATTGCTCTAGATGCACTTGGATTTACTTAATGCAAGATAAGATGCAAGTGCTAAGGTTGCTCACAGCCTTTCCGAACATGGTTGAAAACCAGTTCAAATTGTCTGTTAAGGTAGTTAGAACAGACAATGGTACCGAGTTTACACAAAAGGGGTGCAGGGATTTGTTTGAATCAAGAGGAATCTTGCATCAAAGGGCTGCTCCAGGTGATGTCATCCTCAAGCGGAAGAAGAAGGCTTCACCTTGGGAGTCGTTGAAGAAACGGCATTAATTATTTTATTATTTATATTTCTTATTTTTTTTATATATATTCTATTTTTAGTAACTCCTATGTTAGTTGGAGTCTAATTATAGAATTGCTTATTTTTAGTATTTCTTAGTTAAGATGGTTAAGATTTTAGATTAAGTTTTATCTTCTAGGTTTATTTATCTTTAGGATTAAAATTCTATCTTTATCAACCTAAATTCTATCTTGCACGGTAGAATTGGTTCTTAGGTTTTCTATTTAAACATTGTAGTTCTATTGAAATTAATCAGATTGAAATAGAATTGAAGAAACCCTTTATGGATTAAGGGTTCTTCGATTGTCAATCCCAAAAGCTCTTGTGTTCTAAGACTTTCGGCCATCACTAATCACAAACACCAACCCTCACCTTGTTCTTGCCGAGACCGAGGAGAACAGCCCTCACCCTACTCGACCAGCCAGCGCTTCCGAGGATCCCCTGCGCTTGGCGACACCCGCTACCAGGATCGCTCCCAGCGAGCGCGGAGCCCAGGCGCCTCGCTCCCGCTCTCGCTCCCGCGTGCTCCCAGGCGTCGTCGTCCGCGTTCTCCAGCGCCTGGCATCCGCGCACCTCGTCCTCGCAGTCGCTCGACGCCGCGTTCAGAGGAGCACTGCTCCCGCGCAGCGACCGCACTGGCGCACCGGAGCCTGTGCCGCGAGCCTTCGCAGACCTGCGCTTACTTTGTTTTCCTTTGCTTTCGTAGCTGTTACTTTGTTACTTTGCTAATTCATTAGTTTAGAAAGCTGTTGCTTTTAATTAGTAATCCATTAGTTAGATTTAATTAGTATCTACCGTAGCTTTAGTTTGTGCAATTTCTTAAGTTAAGGATTCTTGTTTAGTTAGTTTTTGTTAAATCAAGAAGAAATTCAAGGAGCATAAGCAAGATCGACGCTTTTAGTTTAGCAATTGGCCGGCCTAGCCGATTGCTATACATCATCCGACGTCTGATCTGGCTCTTTGTTTCTTTGATGATACTGATGTTTTGATTTGATGGCTTGGGAAATCTGGGGAGGCGACTGGGATGATGATCCCGATCCATGGGGTATCCAACAACGACACCAACGAGAGTTGCAGAGATGAGCTTTGCAACAACAAGCTTTAGAGCGTCAACGACAACAAGAGGCTCAAAGGCATCACCTTTGGCTTCAAAGGCAAGAAGAGGCCCATCGACAACAACAACTACTCCTTGAGCGTCAATGTCAAGCCGCAATTGAGGAGGAAAAACGACAACAACAACGTCGCCTCCGTCAGATTTGGCTTCTCCAACAACGAGAAGTTGAGGAGGAACGAAAACGACAGTTGGAGGAAGCAGCCCAACATCAAGCTAATTGGCTTGATGACGCTTGGAGGAAGGCTTATATTCACAAACTTCTTGATAGTCAGCCTCACGCGTCACCTACCTATGAGATCTTGGAGATATCCGCCCCCGATGTGGACGTGATTTTTCTTGACTATACAGCCGACGGAAAGGTAAAGGAGGTTGTTTCAGATACTTTCGTTGGCCAAGAGACTGCACTGCGCGATGATTTTGTTTCGCAGATTCCCGTTGACTCCAAACTTGGAATTGAGTCAACTCAGTCTTGTTGCGAAGCTGACTCGACGAGCTTTCCAAAGGTGGGTCACACGCTGTCAGAATCCTCCGGGAAGACCTCCGAATCTGTCCTTAAAGTCGACTGCAGTGTTGTGCAGGAGAAGGAGCATGTTAATTCCGTTGACAAGGATGAGGTACTTGATGACGTGTCTCAAGAGTTAGCGATTGTACCTCTTGGGCATGTTCATGAAGTTTCAGTTGCTGAGATTTGTGTGGTCATTGATCCTATTCTTATTGAAGATCAAGTCTGTTCAACGATCGCGCATGAAGGTGTTGTTTTTGGGGTTCCTATACCTCGAATTCTCCTGGCACCTATTCCACCCATTCCTCCATCATCTTCTTTGAAGGTTGCTGCTCCTTCCTCACTAATCATCGCTGACTCGATTCGAGGACGAATCGAAGATAAGAGGGGGAGAATGATGCGGGTAAAGCTGGCCTTCTGTGGGTCAAACAACGATCTTGATCCAGGTGACGACTCGAGGACAAGTCGATTTCAAATGGAGGAGAATGATGTCATCCTCAACCGGAAGAAGAAGGCTCCACCTTGGGAGTCGTTGAAGAAACGTCGTTAATTATTTTATTATTTATATTTCTTATTTTTTTTATATATATTCTATTTTTAGTAACTCCTATGTTAGTTGGAGTCTAATTATAGAATTGCTTATTTTTAGTATTTCTTAGTTAAGATGGTTAGGATTTTAGATTAAGTTTTATCTTCTAGGTTTATTTATCTTTAGGATTAAAATTCTATCTTTATCAACCTAAATTCTATCTTGCATGGTAGAATTGGTTCTTAGGTTTTCTATTTAAACATTGTAGTTCTATTGAAATTAATCAGATTGAAATAGAATTGAAGAAACCCTTTATGGATTAAGGGTTCTTCGATTGTCAATCCCAAAAGCTCTTGTGTTCTAAGACTTTCGGCCATCACTAATCTCAAACACCAACCCTCACCTTGTTCTTGCCGAGACCGAGGAGAACAACCCTCACCCTACTCGACCAGCCAGCGCTTCCGAGGATCCCCTGCGCTTGGCGACACTCGCTACCAGGATCGCTCCCAGCGAGCGCGGAGCCCAGGCGCCTCGCTCCCGCTCTCGCTCCCGCGTGCTCCCAGGCGTCGTCGTCCGCGTTCTCCAGCGCCTGGCATCCGCGCACCTCGCTCCCCGCCTTCGCTCGCCATCACCCTCGCTCCCAGTGAGCGGCCCCCTTGCGCTCTCCCTCCCGCGCACACCCTGAGGCCTAGCGCCTGTGTGCCAGCGACTTCTGCGCATCAGTCCCTCGTTTCTCTCGCTGTTCTTCGTTTTAGTTTCTGTCGCTATTTCTGAGTTCCAGTTGCTGAAATTGATAAGTGTTGAAAACTGTCGCTAAATCAGATTTCTCATTACTTGTCTTAATTGTTCCAAATCAGGAGATATCAAAGAGCATTGCAAGATCTTAGCAAATATACGGCGTGGTTCTTGATTTGAAGCCCACAGGCGAAGGATCGGGTATCCCAAACGTATCACCAGGGGTTCATGAACAGAATGGGAGAGTAGAGAGAAAGCATAGACATCTTCTAGAGACTGCTAGAGCAATTAGGATGCATGCTGGCCTGCCCTTGAGATTTTGGGGAGACCATGTCCTTGGTGCTACTCACCTCATTAACAAGATGCCCACTCCCATCTTGAAATGGAAATCTCCATTTGAAATTCTATATCACAAAACACCTAGCTATGACCAGCTCAAGATCATTGGTTGCTTGTGCTATGCTGTTCAACCAAATGATCATAGAGATAAGCTAGAAACTCTAGCCAGAAGATGTATCTTCCTTGGCTATCCTCCAAATCAAAAGGCATACAGACTCTATGATCTTGAAAAAAGGACTGTTATAACTAGCAGACATGTGAAGTTTGAAGAGCAGATATTCCCTTTCAAGGAGAATGCAAAAGTACAGCATCAGACTCAACCAACTTACCTGCATATCATGGAGAACACAGATGAGGAATGGTGTCCCACAACTGGCAGCACTCCATCCTCTATATTTCCTACCACAGTTGAGCCACCTCTTGTTAGTTCTCCCTCTCATTCATTTGATCATTTGTAGGTCCCAGATTCTTCATCTTCACAGTCAAATACTCCATCTCCTTCACCTACTCAACACCTCACCTCACAATCAAACACTCCATCTCCATCTCCTACTCTACATCCTGCCTCATCCTCTCCTGTCCCTCATATGAATTTGAGAAGGCACATATCTAGACCTGCTAGACTCAATGATTTTGCATACTCCCATCTTCCAATCAGAGGTAGCCCTGACTCATCCCAATCTGATTCTTTTGCTGTGTTCTCTATCTCAAATATTTCCCATCTTTCTCCTAACTATGTCAACTCCCTGGTCAATGCATGTTCTATATTTGAACCCAACTCTTACTCTCAAGCTAAGGGTATCCCTGAGTGGGAAGATGCAATGGAAAAGGAACTACATGCACTCACAGGCAATCATACTTGGGACATCACCGATCTTCCACAAGGACAGAAACCAATAGGATGCAAATGGATTTTTAAAGTCAAGTATAGGGCTGATGGAACAGTTGAAAGGTATAAGGCCAGATTGGTAACAAAAGGTTACAATCAAGTGAAGGATAGAGACTACAAAGAAACTTTCTCACCTGTTGCCAAGCTATCCACAGTAAGAATTTTCCTTGCCATTGCTGCTTGCAGGAACTGGATGTTGCATCAATTAGATGTCAACAATGCTTTCTTACATGGGTACCTAGAGGAAGAAGTGTACATGACTCCCCCTCCTGGTTACAAAGTGCCTACAGGAAGTGTGTATAAACTAACCAGATCTCTTTATGGGCTTAAGCAAGCCAGTCGTCAATGGAATCATGAACTCACAAGGTTCATGATCACATTAGGATATGTCCAGTCTTCACATGATTTCTCTTTGTTTGTGAAGAAATCAGGGGAGCATATGACAGTAGCACTTGTTTATGTCGATGATATGCTGATCATGGGGAGTTCTAACACTGAAATTTAGTTTACTAAATCTGCATTGCATAAGCAATTCACCATTAAAGACCTTGGGGCTGCCAGATATTTCCTAGGCATGGAAATCTCAAGATCTTCTGCAGGCATCATGTTGAATCAAAGGAAATATGTGCTGGATATTCTTACAGGTGCTCAGATGGATGGTTGTAAGGAAGCCTCATTCCCTATGCAACATGGTGTGAAGTTGTCCAGCAACATAGGTGATCCCATCTCCAATCCAGAAGACTATAGAAGGTTGGTTGGAAGACTGCTTTATCTCACACTTACTCGGCCAGATATATCTTATACAGTCCAACAACTTAGCCAGTTCATCCAATCCCCATTAAAACCACATTGGGATGTCCTTATGTATCTCCTTAGATATCTCAAGGGAACTTTCAACCTTGCTCTCTCTTATTCATCCAAATCCTCTCTACAAGTCCAAGCCTTTATTGATGCTGATTGGGGCAACTTCTTGGACACTGGACGATCTCTTTCAGGCTATTGTGTGTATCTTGGATCTTCACCGGTGTCTTGGAAGACCAAGAAACAGAAGGTGGTATCCAAATCCTCAACAGAGAGTGAATACAGGGCTATGTCTTATGTAGCCAGTGAGCTTGTGTGGATGCAAGGAATTTTGTCTGACATTGACATCCACATCTCCCTCCCTATTGCTTTGTACTGTGACAACAAGTCAGCCCAGCAGCTGGCTCTCAATCCCATATTCCATGAGCGCACCAAACATGTAAGGATTGATGCTCACTTCATCCGAGAGATGGTGTCTAGTGGCTTCATCAATACAGTTCATGTTCCCACATCTCTCCAAGTAGCTGACATTTTTACTAAGGCTCTTGGAGCCAAACAACATGTGTTTTTCTTAGCCAAGCTTGGCCTAGTTCTTCCTGCTCTAGGCTCAGCTTGAGGGGGGTATGTGAGTTAGTATGTAGTGAGGTAATGTGAGCTTGGTAGACACAACACAAACACAACATACAGCTCACATGAAGGGCAAAATCGTCATTTCCCATTCAGACCAGAGCTGCCTTTATAAGGCGGGAAAGTCAGTTAGAGCATGTAACAAACTCATTTTCTCTTCTTCTGTACTCACCAGAACTTGCTTTCCTCTAATGGAGGTTTTCTACTTTTCTTCGATCTAAACTTGGTTGATGATTTACCTTTCAATTGTATAAAATCCAAAACATGCATATCTATTTCTAGGCCTATGGTCGGCCAAAATCCTAAAATAAATCAAACTACAAAGATGGAATGTAGATAAATTAGGTAGATATTATTTCGGATTCCAACGGCCTTACAGTACCACTAGGGCGACATGTCCAGTGTCGAGCAGTGGTAATGTCTCAGGTTCCAGCGACAAGGTGTGCATGGGTGCCGCTGGGTGGCAACTCCTTCCAAGTCAGAACTCTAGGGTTCTCGCTCGTCACTTCCTCTTTTTGCCTTTGAAAACTTCGAATCTTGTCCCTATGTCTTCATGAAAGTTGTAGGCATCAGAAAGAGCTTTTCAACACATATTTATATGCATCAGTCGGACCAACAAGGCTTCTGGAAAGAGCGTTACAAGTTCAGCCTGCCGGGTGGACAACTTCAAATCTCACTAGCCTCGTCTAATTAGTTCCCTTATATCCGTTCATCATGTTCTTCGTCTTGGATTTACGAATCTGCATAACCTTCAAAATAGCTAGCGCGCGTAGATTTCAAATTTGACCACTAAACTAACAGAGTATGAAATTAATATCTAAAATTACCTACACCTAAATGCATCTAAATCTAACTATATAATACTTATCTAAAATACGCATTATCACCTGCATATCTCCTTGATGAGTTAATTAATTGATTAAACGTACAAAATTATTAGTCAATTACAAATTATTAGTCAATTACAAGTAGAAGGATATGATTACATCAAACTAATTGGTTTGGCATTTTCGATAATTAATGCACATATATTAATAGTAGAATTTTTTTAAACCTATGTCATAGATCTTACAAACCTAGTCTTATTTTTTTTTTTTTTTTAGATACCAGACAACAAACTGTCTTGTAACTCAATAGGCTAGACCGACAAATCGCAGACGAACAACCATCAACATACAATACACTAAATAACACAAATCAACGTACGTACAGATGAAAGAAAAAAATCAAACAACCCATAAAAGTCGTCATCCATCGGAGGAGTCAAGCTAGGGAGATCCAAGACAAGCCACGAATATCAAAACACGGGAGAATACGACAACTCACACGAAGTTTCAACGTCGAGAAGGCGGAGAATATATAGTAACTCACCCCCAGAAATGACCAATTCATTTATATATATAGGAATCTTGTAATCCCAAGTATAAAGTACTTTATTTCACTTAATTATTTGTGATAAATTTTAATAATAAAAAATTATAAAAATTTATTTACATTGCTACATTGAATTATTTGGATTATTTTTTTTTTACAACTTCAACAAAAATGTTATGATCAAAGTTTGTCATATAAAATAAGAATTTAGTTATATGATCTATTCAATGCTAAGGAAATGCTATAGATCGAAACGTTATATTGTACTGCTGATAGGTCGTTCCTCATATATAGTTCACTGTGTTCTGCTCTTTTTGTTTCCCTAAAGGCCAGCTTTGCGAGAATGGCAAAAGCTTCAAAATTGCTTGGCATCTGGATAGCTACCCTCTTCGCGAATCATGTCTCTTCCCAATCACAGCCACCAACAAAGCCCAATTTCTTCTTCCAAGTTTGCCAATCCAGCTACGGCAACTACACCGCCAACAGCACCTACGAGACCAACCTCAAAACCGTGCTCTCCACCCTCCAAGAACACGCCTCCCTGGAGGCGTTCTACAACACCAGTTCCGCAGGCAGCGGCACTGAAACCGTGTATGGCCAGTACTACTGCCGCGGGGACGTCGACGCTGCCTTCTGCAGCCAGTGCATCCAGCAGGCTGCAGAGGCGGTCTTCAAGAACTGCACGGGCGTCAAATCTGCCGTCATCTGGTACCAGGAGTGCACGCTCCAGTTTCGGAATCAGTCCAATAGTCCATGTTCGGAATACCCGAGCCACCCTTGTCGGGCTCCTACGGATCGAATCCAGCCAATGTGGTGTCGGATCCGGTGACCTTCTTTGGGGTGTTGAACGCCACCATGAGCTCCCTGGTGCAAAAAGCGGCCTATAGTGAGAGGGATCGGGGGTTCGCGACCGGGGAGGGGGAGGTGTCGGCGTTTGAGACGGTGTATTGCTTGGTGCAGTGCAGCCCCGACTTGAACGGGACGCAGTGTGAGACTTGCCTGGTGGACACCTTGAGTTTCATAACGACTTGCTGCGGCAAGTGGTCGGTTGCGGTTTTTGCGTTTAACCCGGACTGCGAAATGATGTACAGTACGCTCGGCCGTTTTTATCTCACCCAGAACGCGCCGCCTCCTCCGAAGTCGGTTTCTCAACAACCACCGTCTCCATCGACTGTTAACCAGAGTTCAACCTCGCCGCCAACAACTGGTACGTCTCACCAATCAGGCCAATTTAAATTTTCAGAAAATTTTCCATCGGAAAAATTAAGAAATTTAGTTCAACAATAGCGGGGTTTGACTTTATCCACGCGTATCCAAGTTTGATACACAACGATTAGTTTTCTTTTTTTTTTCTTTTTTTTTAAAGAGTCAATGAAAGATACTTCCTTGTTTCATAATTAAAACCTTACCCTAATTTCGCCACAAAAGATTTCGGATGGGCACCCAAAAAGATTTTATACTTCCATATTCTGAAAACAGAAGTGTAATTGGAAGATTAATTTATGACTTCCGTTTTTTAAAAACCAGAGTTGTAAATATAAGATGTACTTTCGTTTTTTAAAAACGAGATTACAATTTTTAGTTTTGCCTTCTGTTTTTAAAAAACGGGAGTTATAAAACTGAGTTGTACTTTCGTATTTAAAAAACGGATGTACAATTTTAATTATACCTCCCGTCTTTCAAACACGAGAGTACATTTTAAAAAACGGGAGTTATAAAATGGTCTGGGAGATTTAGTTATAACTTCCATTTTTTAAAAACGGGAGTATAAAAGCAAGTATAACTCTCGTGTTTGAAAAACAAGAGTACAACTATTTTATGTTGCCTGTTATTTAAATACGGAAGTACAATTTTTAAAGTATTTTGAAAAAACAAACGAGAGTTTGATTTTAACTTTATTTAAAAAAAAGGAAACACACATAACTTTAATAAATAAATTGTAATGGTTATCAATTCCCTTGCGTGTTTTGTTAATAAATTATACTTTAGTATATCATATAAGAGTAAGTACTCTTCCTTACATACTGTTTAATATTTTTTTTTACTTATTTATCCAATAAAGAGTAAATAATCAAATATATTGCATAAGTTACATTTTGATATCCTTTAATATAATGTTTTACAAATATTTGATTTTTTTAATAAAAATTTGTTAATATAATTAATAAAAAATCAAATAATAATGGAAAATAAATAATAACTAAAATATAATAAAATCCTTAAAATTCAATTAGTTACATTTTGATAATGATTTGTGATACTTTACAATAACATATATATTGATCCGAACAAACTCGACCAAAATTATGTTAAACTAAACTTATGTTAGACTTGTATAAAAGTACATGTGAGATTAACCGCTATATTCTCAGACAATTAACTTAAACAGAATATAAAAACTAAATATTTTAGAGGTTGTATAAAATAGAGGGAATTGTAACAAATGACCTTTGATCCGTTTCCGTTTGCTAAACTAACCCCTGCAAAAAAAAATTGCATAGGGTCATCATATCTGCCGGTAAGAGACCGATGGCAGCCGGTGGAGAGAGAAAAAGTAAAAGGCATTTATTGCCTGTCACTTTCACCCACCAAAACCCAAAACCCAAAACCTTTAATCTTCTCGGATCTTGAGAGAAAGAAGAAGATGGATGACAGTGAGGGGTGGAATTGAAGGAGAATGGCGGATCTCCATACTCAGAAAAGGGGAATTGAAGGACAAGAGAGGAAGAATCGAAAGAAGAAGGTGACATGGATGTGGGCGGCGATGGCTCCGGCGGGTGCCGGGAGAAGGCGTCAATTGCAGAAGAACATCTTCGCCGCCGGAACTCCCCGCGTGGTGAGCGGAAATTCAGTCTTCGTCACGCCTCGCGCTCGCTTCCTCTCCTCTCCCCTCGCGCTCGCTTCCTCGACCGACACGCCGGCGACGCCCAGTCGCCTAAGACACCCCCTTCTTGCCCAGCGCCACCCTACGACACCCACATCCCCCTACCCGCATCCGCAACCACCCTCTCCCCAGCCGAATCCCTCACACCCTCGAACATGCATCCATCTCGGATCCCGCTCACCTTTCCCCTCCGATCTTCGCACCTCCCCGGATCTGCAACCCCCCTGGGTCCTGTAATCAGTCGAACAATCGGTCGAGCACCCATCCTCACCCACTCCCATCAGATCTGCAGGCTCGCTCCTGGACCACCCCCGTCAGAATGCAGCCACTCTCTCCCCCTGGCTCCGGCCCGCGCACCCACTACCACCATCAACATCGGATCTACGGCTATACGCACTCCTAAGGCGCCCAGCTCCGGCCGGAGTTGGATCCGCCCACCACCGGCCCACGAAGCCACACCAACGCCCTCCCCCAACTAAGCCGCACCCCGCACACCCGCATCCCACGCAGTCTCCAACACCAGCCCACGGGCTCCTCAACCCGAACACACCTAGCCCCATCCCTGCCAGAACACCATTGGCAGACACCGCCACCACTGTTGAATGGTGCTTGGGAAGTAAAGGAGAGTGCAGACGTGATGTGGGATTGTATGGCGGATTGCATTCGGAGAGGGGCCTCTAGTGTTTTGGGTGTATCGCGAGGCTACAAACTTCAATAGATCGAAAACCCGCCACCGCTGCCACCGAACGCTCCTCTGCCAAGCGCTTTAAGTGTGCACTTTTCTTGTGTCATGTACATCGTATTTGAATGACATGTTAATAACAGTTTATGTCATGTACATCGTCTATGAATGACAAGTTCGAATTTGCCATAATTACAATATGTGCGAGCCACATACTCAATTTCTCGTTATGTAGCATAAACGTTTTCAAGTACATCATAAGTGACACAAAAACGCACCGGTCAGTCGACCAAGACACACATAGAGCACTGTCATGTCAAAACTATCAACTATCATGTCAAAGATATTACCTGACATGTTAATAGCATTACATGTCATGTAAATCCGGTATGGATGACATGTCAAATAAAACAATTCACGTGTCAAGTAAAACAATTCATGTGGGAAGTAAAATACATTATGTGTCATGTAAATCTAGTATGGGTGGCATGTAAATTAAGTATGGTTGACGGATAATTATATATGATCGGTCAGTTAAACTTGTGACGTTTTCAGTCTCTCAGCAACTTGCATAAACCCAAAAATCACTTCCATCTCATTCAATTGCTTCAAGCATCTGTCGAGCGTTTTTTTTAGAATATAGACGAGTTCACAATTCTCAAATTCAATAAAATACCAAAATGGCTAATTCATCACCTAATACAAAATGGCTATTTCTAAGCAGTATATCATTCACTTTTATTAAAACTCAACCCAAATTCTAAATTCAATAAAATATCAAGCTTCACAATTCTAAAATTCAATAAAATACCAAGCTTCACACATGTCATGTAAAAAAACTTCACCTGTCATGTAAAACAATTCACCTGTCAAGTAAACAATTCACGTGTTAAGTAAAACAATTCACCTGTCAAGTAAAAAATTCACGTGTCAAGTAAAATACATTATGTGTCATGTAAATCCAGTATGAGTGACATGTAAATTCAATATGGGTGACGGGTAATTATATGTTGATTCAGACCTTTATAATTGAAATGGTTATCCCCGCGATTCAATCTATGTGGCCAAGGGAGGATTCAAGGGCTATGACTTTCATCCAACAGGACAACGCAAGAACTCATCTTCATCTATACGATGAGCAATTTTAGCTTGCCGCTTCACAAAATGAATTTGACATTAGATTGATATTTTAACCAGCCAACTCCCCTGACTTAAACGTTTTTTTGGTGTTGCTGTCATAGAAAAGAGAGGAAAAAGTGTTCGGTTTCGATAGAATACTGTGTAAATTCGTCCATAGGAAAAAGTGTTCGGTTTCATATGCAGATGAGGTTCATTCAATATTGTAATATAGTATGAATGATCAAAATTTGTTTTTATTAACACAAGTGTTATCGAATATCTGATGCATGATCTTTGGCAATTTCGCATTTAACATGTTGTTTTACTAAAAAATGTACATTGTCTATGAATTACAAGTTCGAATTTCCCATAATTACAAAATGTGCGAACCACTTGACCAAAAAAAATATATGTGCGAACCACATACTCAATTCCTCGCTATGTACCATAAGCGTTTCCAAGTGCATCATAAGTGACACAAAAACGCACCGGTCAGTCGACCAAGATGCACATAGAGCACTGCCATGTCAAAACTATTAACTATCATGTCAAAGGTATTACTTGACAGGTTAAAAGCATTATATGTCATGTACATCATCGTTGAATGACATGTTCGAATTTCCCATAAGTACAAAATTCGTTAACTACATATTGAATTACAAAAGCCGGAGTATAAGCGTCTCCAGGTGCATCATACTTGACACCAAAAGACACCGGTCGTTCGACCAACACGGACATGGGTCGTGAAGAACACACAAGGGGAGATGAAGAGCTATTCACGCTGCACTTACCATTTTTTAGAGAGAAATTCATGGAGCGTATTTGCCCATTACACTAGCAAAGTAGCATGATTGACAAAGATTATTCAATGGCACACACACAAGATTAATGGGAAATCCTAATTACACTAGCAACGTAGCAATATTGGCAAGTAAATATTAACTAGTGTCATGTACAAACGCTGAGGCTGGAATGTTGACATAAACGGGTGACATGTATAAAAGCTGATGGCAAAACGTGAGTTGTTTTTTCTGAAAAAGTGAGTTGCTTTTTTTCTCTCTTTCTCTCAGCACTTTCTGAAAAAGTGGGTTACTTTTTCTCTCTCCTCCTCTCAGCACTCCCTCTTCTCTCATTAATTCACCTTTGATGAGTTCTACTTTTTTATTCCCTCTCTCACATGCTTTTCTTTTTCCTTTTTTTTCTTTCCTCTCTCAGCTCTCTCTCTCCCTATCAACTTTTTTGTCCAGTTGTCTGTCACACTATGACCTGCTACCTGCTACACTTGTAAGCGGATATCCGTTTTTAGCAAAATTTTTCCGGATGGGGTTAGGTGTGCAAGGGTTTCACCCAAAAGGGTTATTTTAGCAAATTCCCCTATAAAATAATGGGGATTCAATTTTGTTAACTAACTTAAAGTCATGATAAAGAGGAAGAAAAATAAATAAATAATAAAACCGATCAAAACTTTAATTTTAAGTGAAATTCAAAAACTTATCTATGAATGCAAAAGAAAAGTTTATTTGCTTTGCGAACCAACATCGAAAAACTTATTTTCAGTTTCATCACCCAAGAATGCAAATCCCACATTAAACGTCATCTCAGTGCTTGTTAGTTCAACTATCTCAAACAACGGCAAATCGTACATACATCATAGTCATTTTCTAAATTATATGATTTATTTACAAACAATTGTGAGAACAAAGTTGTTCACAAAAGCAATCTGACGAGCCCATTCAAACATCGATTTTCTATCCGTCCAATAATAATTATTCGCAAAACAAGGCGAATAATCGAATCCAACAATGTTCATTCTATCAAACAAAAAACAATTTAAATAGCATTGAAAACAATCAAATTTCACGAAATGAATCAATATTATCATTAAATTCTACTATAAAAGTTTATAAATACCTGAATATTATTGTTGACTTCTTCATTACCATTGGATGCGTGGTTTGACATTATTCTATGAAGTTCGGCGCAACTAGGGCAAAATACCGGTTATAACTCATATTCATCATATTAAGCATACCCTTTTCTGACAAAAAAAAAACATACCCTTCCGTTTTCTAAATACGGAAGGCAAACCGCTATTTTTTACTTCCGTATTTAAAAAACGAAAGGCAAACAACTATTTTTTACTACCGTATTTAAAAAACGGAAGGCAAAAAACAGTTTTATACTCGCGTTTTTACAAAACGGAAGTTAAAAAGTAGATTTGTCCTTTCAATTTTTAAAATCGAAAGGCAAAAAGTAGTTTTTCTCTCTCTTTTTTTTAAAACAGAAGGTATAAAGTTGATTAGACCTTCCGTTTTTTAAACACGTAAGTTATGTATAATTTTTTCAAAAAATAAAAAAAATAAAATAATTAATGTAGCACAGCTTCCGTTTCCAAAACACGTATGTGTATTGTTTTTTGGTGCCCCACCGAATTTTTTCTGGTGCCATTAACAACCCCCTAATTAAAACTTCTTGTTTTAAAAATGTAAACATTTATTTAAAAAAATGAATTGGATTCCGATTCAGATTTAAGTTACGTATAATGCTAAATTTTTGGATTTGATCAAATTAAAGTGAGTCAAGTCGAGTTCTCAAATCAGGTCAGGTTTTGCCGGATCTATGAGGTTACCAAAATTTTAAATTTTAATGTTTGGACCATAAAAAACTAAAGAAATTAATAGGTATGATGGGTATTTCAACAAAGACATAGACAACAGTGAGAATTTGCATATTTATTTAGAGTAAGGCTAGTGGCAAGAATTCAAAACGACTATTGACAAGATTATCTTTGTATAATTTTACAGCTAGTCTTCCCATCACCTTTCGACCTTCTCTGCCAGCCACATCTTCTTTCTTCGTACTCACCTCCTTAGCCAGCCACGCCTTCGCGAGACAGCGTTCTGTAGGAGTATGCACTGTCACCTCTACAAGAAGCTCTCCCTTCTCTGCCCCAATTGTGACTCCTTCCCCTTACGCTTCAACCGTTTTCGTCGGTTCCTCTTCTTCTTCCTTGTCGCACTCATCTATCTGCTTTCCTAGCAACCCCGCCTTCAATCGTCATCCAGAGGATGCGTCGACCAATTGCTTAACTTCATCAGCGGCGACCCTTCATTCACGCGCTTCGGATTTGTTGTGTTTCCATCGGCGATACACCTTGACTAGGAGCGACGAGGCTTTGGAGTCACATTGGCCATCAGCGAAGAGGCTTTGGAGTCGCCTCGGCCAGAAGTGGCGAGGCTTTGGAGTCGCCTCGGCCAGCAGCGACAAGAGGCTTTGGAATCGCCTTAGCCAACAACGACGAGGCTTTGGAGTTGCCTCGTCCTTTTGCTGCCATCGTCGTTTACTTCTAATTCTCCATCGGCTTGCTCCTCCGCATCCTCATTCTCGAAGTATTGACTCAGTAAACGAATGGCGCCGTCGTCGTCTTCTAGCAGCAGAAATCCAGAATCGACATTGTTCTGAAAGAGATTGGTGAGGTTCTAACGGTTGAGCATGATTGTCGGCGAGGATTCCCACCCCGACGACCACAAATTCATGTGCGAACGTAGTGATTCGGAGCCGGTTCGATCGGTTCCGAATGTTGGGAGATCAAATCTGTGGTATTTGCGGGATAAGGAGGACAAATTACGCGGCAATGACGAGAGGGAGATGATCGGAGGTGGGGAAGGGGATGAAGATGACGCGAAGAGTTACACGGACTCGGATCTGTTCGAGTTAGATAACATAGAGGCAGTAGGAGGAAGTTATGGATATGACGAGGAGTTGTCGGTGTACGAATACAACGAGGATCCGCACAACCCCAATTGAGTTCGAACACCCCAAATCGAAAACAACTAGAAATTGATTTCTATATATGTTTCTTCATATTTGTTCTGCTTGTTGGATGAGATGCTTCTGTGTTCAATCAGGGAACGAATTGAGAGCTCTTGAGTCTATTTGCAATTTTTTAGCGAAAAATGAAAAGGATATATGTGCAATTTCATTAAAAATGTCTTGTCATTAGTCGTTTTGGAATCTTGTCTAAAGCCCCTATTCTAAATGCATGTCTTAAAAATAATGTAAAATACGATGAAAAAATGTATATATATGGACAATGAGTGTGCCGATACGTGGATTTGTTCTTTGATTATGTACGATTGTAGTGAATAGATATTAGATTGATGTAATCGACCGTTATTTAGTAGTAGTATATAGCTATTCAGTAAAGAGTACGTGAATAGTTATTTGATTTCATTAAGTTATTTACTTGTAACAGGAAGATTAGTATTTCACTACCAAAAACACAGGAAATAGCCACGGGATTTTAGCCACGTCGTACAGTCGTTGCTAAATCCGTAGCTGATAGCCACGACTATAGCTACGGCCTGACATGCCGTAGCTATAATAGCGTCGACTGAAAATATTCGTGGCAAGCCCCGTGGATAAAGATGAAGGAATAATTTCGTGTCCAAAATGTCGTGGTTTTTAGCCACGAATATAAGTGCCGTGGCTGGTGTCATGGCTGTTAGCCACGGCGTTGGCCACAGTCACATGTTCCGTGGCCGAATTCGATGCCATTTTTGGCGAGTCTTACCTGACGTGTCAATATATCCACGAATCATATCTGTTGCTGTACTCATGGCTAAGAATGCGAGGCAATTAGCAATATATGACCAGAGTTGGAGGTGAACAGCCACGAATTTAGCCACTGTTGGATTATCCGTGGCTGTATTCGACGCTAACAAAGACGCCCATTATCTTTTTTGGTGTATCCGAATTGAGGAAATTCACAAAAAGGGTCAAAAGATATATATTCACTCAATCTGAATGGTCAAGCCCAAATTACATATCAATTTGTAAGCCCAAAATCTCACAAAAAAAGGTAGGGCCAAAAGATATGGTCAAGCCCAATTTTAGAGAGTCAAAGCCCAAAAAGAGTCAAGCCCATTAGTATTAGTCAAAGCTCATATGGAAGCCCCAATTAATAGCCCTCAGCTCGATGTATAAAGGAGCCCATTCTTAGTAGCCACGGAAACGTTCGTGGCTAATTCCGTGGCTATTTTCAGTTGAGGTCATTCAATGCAAATTGTACTTTCTACTTCAATTCGGTCACTTTTACTGGAGGGTGAAAGCACACTGCTCGCATAGAGCAAGTTGTCGTCTTCTCTCCACAGTGCAATGGAGGATGGTGGGTTTGAAGAGCCATTTTTGAAGAGAGAGGTACGTGTCACATACATATAAATTATATTATATATTTAATATATTATGAATGTATATACATATAGATATTTATATATTATGTGGGTGCTATGTGAGATATATAATTATACATTAAGAGTGTATAGATATACATCTTACTTAGTTGTATTTTGATTTTTGGAATTTTTAATTAGACTTTTAATAGTATATATATAATTTAACACTTAAATGGTTAATTAGTTGTATAGATCTACATCATTACGTACTTAGTTGTATAGATCTAAATAATTTGAAAATTTGGAGAGTGTAAAAGTATTTGTGTTATGGAATTTGTGTATATATAATTGATTTTTAAATAATATAGACTTTTAAGAGTAATGTAATTGACACTTAAAATTGTTACTATAGATCCACATAATTACTAGCTTATATAGTTGTATAGATCTAAGTAGTTGTGTATAGATGTACTTATTATTATATATAATGTACAATAATTTGTATAAAGTTGAATATAATTTTATTTATTGTACTTAGTTTATATATTTTACATATGTACAGAAATTGAATTGGGGAGTGCAATATGGATGATCGAGCGTGGATGTATGAAGGATTAAACGATGAATACTTCAAAGGGGTGGATGAGTTTATTAAGTTTGCATTGGAGCATCCACTTTATGTCGATGAAGGCAAGATTAAATGTCCCTGTTGGCGATGCAAAAATTGCAAATGGTACAAAGCAGATGAGGTTAAGAGGCATTTATATCATCGTGGGTTTATGAGTGATTATCATCGCTGGACAGCACATGGTGAAACTATCGCGCCTTCAAACCCGCAATTGTCTATGTATGATCAGTTAACGGGAGAACAAAGGATGGTGTTTGACATTGCAGGTCCGAATTCATATATCTGTTTTAATGTTCGATGGAATGGATGTTTGAATATCCAATTCAAGAATTTAAATCATGGGGTTTTCAAAATTGCAGGTCCGAGCTTTGTTCCGCCTCCTTGTTGGTTTAATGTTGACGGAAATGATGGTGAATTCCAAGAAGCTAATCATGGTGAAGACATGATGACAGACGAGGCTGATCTCTTAGCAACACAATTTGCAGAAGTGCTCAAAGCCGCTGATGCCCCGGTGTTTGAAGGTTGTACTTCACATACGCAATTATCCTTTGTGAGTCGACTTATGAGCTTGAAGTGTGAATATAATGTCTCCCAACCACTCTTCAATGGATTCATGCAATTGTTTGATGAAGTGTTGCCTTCTAACCATAAGATTCCCACTAGTTACTATGAAACTGAGAAGGTGGTTCAAAGTTTGGGTCTGCCAGTGGAAAGAATAGCCATGTGCCCTAATGGTTGTATGTTGTATTGGAAGAATGATGCCAATGAAGAATCGTGTAGGTTTTGTGGGCATGCAAGATATAAAGTTGCGAGTAACGGAAGACGCACTCCACACCAAGTGTTATTCTACTTACCTCTAACTCCGAGACTTCAGAGATTATATGCTTCTGAGGTGACAGCTAGCCACATGACTTGGCATGCAGAACATGTAACAGAAGAGGGAATGATGTCTCATTCGTCAGATGGAGATGCTTGGAAAAGGTTAGACACAAAGCATCCTGATTTTGCTTTAGAAGCTTGTAATATTCGTTTGGGTTTATGCACTGATGGCTTTGCTACCTTCAACAAAAGTGGACAGATTTATTCTTCTTGGCCGGTTATTGTTACTCCTTACAATCTTCCACCTCATATGTGCATGAAAACGGAGCATATGTTTATGTCATTGATAGTGCCAGGACTGAAAAACCCGAAGAAGTTGATTGATGTTTGCCTCCAACCTCTCATTGATGAGTTGATGCACTTGTGGGAGGTCGGTGTACCTACTTATGATGTCTCGAGGAGAGAGAACTTCATTATGCGTGCAGCTCTACTTTGGGCAATAAGTGATTTCCCTACATATGCTATTTTGTCAGGATGGAGCACTGCTGGTTTGATGGCTTGTCCGATTTGTATGGAATCAGGATCTGATTGTTTTCGGCTGAAAAATGGAAGGAAGGCTACCTGGTTTGATTGCCATAGAAAATTTTTAGACATTGACCATCCCTTTCGTAAAAATAAGAAGGACTTCTATCGAGGGCATGCAGAGACAGTGTTGCCACCGCCAATGCTAACGGGGGAGCAGATGTGGGAGCGGGTATGTCAGTTGCCAACGGTCATTGATGATCCTTTTCACACGTCACCAGACTATGGGATTTCGCATAAGTGGACTAAGCAGAGTATTTTCTGGAGACTTCCGTATTGGCAGGACCTTCTCATCCGTCACAATTTCGATGTTATGCACATTGAGAAAAATGTGTTTGACAATGTCTATAACACCGTGATGGATATCCCTGGTAAGACGAAGGACAACTTGAATGCACGGAAGGATCTTCGCCAGTATTGTCATCGACCTGAGCTGGAGGTAGCTGATGACCACAAAGGAGCAAAACCTAAAGCAATTTATACCTTATCACGAGAGGCGAAGAAAAAGGTGGGTCAATGGTTGAGATCTGTGAAGTTTCCGGATGGCTATGCTTCTAATATGGGAAGATGTGTTATGAGTGATGATTGCACTCTCACTGGGATGAAGAGCCATGACTGTCACTTGTTTATGGAGAGACTCTTGCCGATTGCTTTCAAAGAGTTATTGCCGCCAACCGTTTGGGGTCCTTTAACTGAGTTGAGCATCTTCTTCCAGACTATTTGTTCATCGAGCTTGTCCGTTACTGGGATAGAACAGTTGAAGCGCATGATTCCTATATTGGCATGTAAGTTAAAGCATATCTTTCCTCCATCCTTTTTTGACTCCATGGAGCACCTCATTGTTCATTTACCGTATGAGGCACAAATAGGCGGCCCAGTGCAGTATCGATGGATGTACCCTTTTGAGCGGTTTTTATATCATCTAAAACGGAAGATCGTCCAAAAGAGTAATGTTGAAGCGTCAATCGTGATGGCATATTTAAGGGAGGAAATATCATATTTCTCGGTTCACTACTTTCCTTCGCATGTTCCTTCGAAATTGAGGAGAGTCGCGAGAAATGATGTCTCCGAAGGTGAGGATTATGCCTTCTCCATTTTCAATCACCCTGGTGCGGGTCGTGGCAAGGAGAGAACAAGGTGGTTGAATGAAGATAATGAGTGGAAGGCCGCACACACGTACGTGTTGGTCAATTGTCCGGAAGTACAACCATACCTCGAGTGAGTAACATTTCTTATCAATTAGTTATATATTTTCGATTTTATATATGTCATCATGCATCTTATATACGTATATATGGAAATTCAAACATGTAGACTATTCGTGGCTACAATGGGGGGAGATGCACGCGGAGATGACACCATTGAACAACTATTTGCGGATTGGTTTAAACAATATGTGAGGATAAATATACTTTGCATATAAACATATATTATATATAACTCGATCGTTTCTTACCATATTAATTGTATTTTGTTTTGAAGGCCATGGATAGAAACAATGGAATTGTTCCAAATACCCTCTTGTGGAGTTTGGCATGGGGTCCAAATGTGGAAGCAAAAAGTTGGGGTCGATACGTTATCAACGGCTACAAGTTCGAGACTCTACAACAAGGTGTTGGAAAGATGACAATGAATAATGGGGTATGTGTTCGAGGCTCAAACTATGCGAATGCGGAGTCAGATTTCTTTGGTCTCCTTGAAGAAATCATCGGGCTGGAGTACCTAAGTACAAATGATTACCCGCTTAAGGTAGTCCTTTTCAAGTGCAAATGGTTCAATCCAACGACACGCGGAACACAAGTTCATCCGGTCTATCATTTTGTTGAAGTCAATCAGAATTTTTTTTTATCAGCGGTACGAGCCTTTTGTACTCGCACAACAAGCTGTGCAGGTTTACTACCTTCAATATCCAGGAGCCCCACGTGAGCGAATGGATTGGTATCATGTCTGCAAGACAAGGGCTCGACACAAGATAGAAGAGAGATGGGTATCCACGACCCCAACAGATGCAACTACTGCATACCAGTCAGACGAAGTGAACCACGCTCAATACTCCATTGACATCGAATTAGAAGACTCACCCAATTCCTTGCGAGATCCCTCTGGTGCATATGATGTATGTGATGACTATGATGGAGATGCCTATGAGGATGAGGTTCCTGCTGATGGAGATGCCTTTGATGAGGGTGAGGATCCTGCTAGTGGAGATGCCTCGATCTCCGGTGAGGATGAGGTTCCTGCTGATGAAGATGCCTCCGATGAGGATGAGATTTCTGCTGATGATGAAGACTCCGAATAGACACACACTGCTTATGAAGACAGACATGGACATCAAACATGCCTAACAACGCAGATTTTCCATTATGTATGCACCATCAATATTTTTTTTGTCATGTATATGGACCTGTGAGGGAATCGAACCCACATCACTGTGCATGCACAGCGCTCTTCCAAATTAAGCTAACAGGCCGAACAACGCAGATTTGCAATTATGCATTTGTATGCCTATCTTCTTTTTCAAAATGCCAAGCTTTCACATTCTTAGTGTCTATAGGAAACAGGCTGACAATATTCACCAACCTATACATTATATATATTCCTTTAACAGTAGCTACTGGACAGAATATTAACACCACTCCCTAAACTGAATTCCATAGAAAAATTTAACAACACTTGAAAAACACTGGTACATTTGACAGCAGCCAATGGAAGCACATCAACACTGACTTTTAAAACCCCACAATATCAAATTCGAGTTCAACAACACTTAGGTTGAAGCATCAAACAGGCTGACAATATTCACCAACCTATACCAAAACCACACCTAAACTAGTTATCCCTAAAGTCACATTTAGGTTGAAGCATCTACAGATTAAACAACATCACAATTCTTTCTCCCATCTCCCATTGAATCAAATAATATATCATCACACAGCACACACATAAATGGAATTTAGACACAAAGCAATTACTTGATCAATCAGGTAAGCATTTTCCAATGACTGTCCGATTATCACATAATTATATATTCAACAACAAGAATTTGTTGTACTCTACAACTCAATTGAAAATAAATAACAAGAATTCAAAATAGGAGCAAATTACCTAAACCAAGCACAATGTACAAATTAAACTCTAATCCAAGCTTTAAATCGAAACCCTATGTCAATCTAAAACTGAATTCCACTTAGCAGTGCAACAACAGTTCAACAAACATGCAGCAGTGAGACGAAATTTTCAATTTCATAAATCACTTAACCTATTAGACACGAAATTTTGCATTGCAGTGCATCTACACCGTAAATCAGAGTTGGGCAACACAATAAATTGCATAAAGAAAGATGCAAACGAAACAGAAGAAGGAACCCTAACTCATCAACACCAAAGCCCCAATTTGAATAATTTCAATCTCAATCTCAGACAATGAATGAGTAGATCGAAATAAATAAGAAAGAAGTACACTTGCTATAGTAAATCAAAATCTTATCAACCTGAAATCCCCAATTTCAATAACATTGGCGGGATCTGTAAACCCTATAAACAAATTTAGAGGGGAGTAAAAATGAACATACAGTGAGAGAGTAAGAGAGGAAGGGGTTGGATCAGCGAGCACGGGAGAGAGCGAGAACTGAAAATGGAAGAGCGCGGGAGAGAGCGAGAACAGAGATGAAAAGTTTGAGGAACCCTAACTCATCGATTCTCCTCCGTCTCCGGAGATTCGAATGTGCTTACCTTCGCCGGCGATTTGAGGAACCCTAACTCTATCTATCTGGAAACATCTCCTCGCCGATTAGAGATGGGCCTTTTTTTTACCCGAATTATGATGGGCCTAATTTTTTAACCCAGCCCACACCCTAATTCAGAAAACCTCCCTCCCAATTTCCTGGACGCGGGCGAGGGAAATCCAAAATTTTCAATTACCCGGCAATTGAAATGTTTCGACTATTCCGAAACCCTAACTCTCTCATTCTCTCTCATTCTCTAGCCTCCTCTCTCGCTCAAACCCTCTCATTCTCTCTCATTCCGAAACCCTAACTCTCTAAATAACTCAATCTCTGATTCTCTCATCTCTAGCCTCCTCTCTCGCTCTATGTCCATGAAACCCTAATTGAATCTCTCAATCTCTCAATCTCCAGCTCTCATCTCTCCGGAAACCCTCTCTCAATCTCTCAATCTCTCAATCTCACAAATTGCAAAGATGAGGGGAGGCTTAAGGAGATCTTCTCGCCATGACACAAGCCGACCACCACTAGCTCCGGACACGGCACGGACAAGACAACCAGTAGCCGCCGCCACTGGCTCTACTCCGGCGCCCTCTCCCGCCAATGCCTCCCAACCCGTTATTTCACCTGCTACATCTCCGGTGCCCTCATCGGCTAGATCCCCGGCCAGGGTAAAGGCAAGGGCCACCACTCGAGTGACCTCTCCTACCAGGGGCTCCAAACGTGCAAGCGCAGCGACCTCCTCCTCCCAAGATGTTGAACCCAACCAAGCTCCTGCAACATCCCGTCCCTCTGGCAGGCCCTCCAAACGGGCGAACATAGCATCCACAACCCACAACCCCCCCTCCCGAGCCTCCCAACCCTCTGCCTCCCAAGGGACTGAAACCACTCAACCCTCCGCCTCCCATTGTACTGAAACCACCCAACCCTCCGCCTCCTAATGTACTGAAACCACCCAAGCGCTTGCTACCTCCCAGCCCTCTGCCTCTCAAGCTCCATCGCCGGTTTGTGAAGGGGGCTCGTCATCTGAGACAGAAGACCACGCCAGAGAAAATGAGGATGCCCCAGAGATTGTCGAAGGACACGAAGACGAGGAAGACGCCAGAGAAAATGAGGAAGAAGCCCAAGAAAATGAGGAAGAAGCCCCACGGTGGAATAGACCAGTCTCCTTTTCACTGGTCAATGGATCGTAAGTCAACTTCGTATATATTTTGTTTTGCCTAATTATGCTTGATTTAGTTTTGCTAGCTAAGATTTGGTTTGCTTGCTAAGAGAGATTCTGCAATTATGTGTATAATATACATGTTGTAATGGAACATTGAATGCATGTTTTAAATAAATTGAACATCTGCAATTGCTTGGTAAAAGAGATTATGTACTTCTGTCATCTGTTGGTTAGAAGTAGTTTGTGAAATTATTGAAATACCTGCCTTGATCTATGTTCTGCATTCTGAAATTACAGAACATAGAGTGGATTTATAATTCCTTTCATCTGTTTTGTATGCCTTGCTGGAACTTTGAATACCTGGTTTGAACTTCTGTCTGTGTTGAAGGAGTAAGAACTGAAATTTCTTGCTCCATTAAAGAACTTAGGGTGCATTCTGAAATCATTTAATCTATGGTCATGGAACTTAGAGTGCTTCTGTTAATTATATGTTTGTGTCTTTGCTGAGTTTCATGGGTAAGCATGATTGCATTTCTCAAGATTTAAGCATGGTGAATTATTATTTCATTTCTCAATCCAATTCTGTCTGTTTATGCATGCTAATTTTTGTTACCAGTTTAATGGTTAACCATGGTTAAGTATGAGTTCAATTATGAAGCCAACTGTGTATATTTTTTCATGCTAATTCTTGTTACCAGTTTCATGGTCAAGCCAACTCTGTATATTTGTCTCAAGCCAACTATATTGATAACATTTTTTTTTATGTTTTTGGGTTTTTTGTGAAGCTTTGATTCCACAAATCCTGCGTATGGTGTCATGCTCCAAGTTATTCATTCACATTTCGATGGACCCTACATAAGGTGGGGTGATGTTCCTGAAACAACAATAGAGTTATGGTGGGGAATGTTCAAGGTAAAAAAAATTTCATTACTTGTGCTAACATTCAGTGCTTAAGTGTGAATTGTTTACAATTTCACTTCTTTGTTCCATATGTGCAGAAGCGAACACGATGGGATGAAAACCTTTTCTCAGAAGCAGTTGTGTACAAGGCTTTCAAAACAAAGGGAGGGGACCACCTTAGGAACGTATTTGGGAAGGCTCGCAATGGAAAAACAAAGAAGCCTACATGGGTGAAGCAAGTGATATGGGCCCAAATGCTGGAGAAATGGGCAAAAGAGGATAAATTTCGCCGTCAATCTGAAGTTAACAAGAAAAACAGAGCCATTGCAACAGAGAAAGGGACTCCAATTTTCAGTGGTGGATCGGTTTCGACAACTGTAATCAAGGATCGACTGGTATGTTAAAATTAAATAAGTTGTTGTTGTTTTCCCATTTCATATAGTTTTAATCACTCTTACAATCATTATTTACCATCTATTTGGTTTGCACATGTGCACTAATTAAATGTATATATTTACTTACAGAGGCTGGAGCTTGGAAAAGATCCAACCCCAAAGGAAACATTTGAAAAGTGCCATAGGAAAAAAGATGGATCTTGGGCCGGTGCTCAATGCCAAGAAACGGTGGTAAGTAACAACTTCAATCGTCCCTTTATGTTATGTACTTGTTATGTGAATAGTCTTTATGGCTTTGTTTGGTATCTTGCTATACTTGGGTATTTTTTATGCTGCTGTATGGGTTCTGAGTGCATCAGCTTCCAATATGTGATTATTATGTGTAGGTACTCGTATATATTTTGTGTGTTGGTGATTGGGTTGTGTTGTATATGTTATTGAGCATGTATATTTTATGAAATTGGTTAGTATATGTCTGTTTTTTTAAGGGTCAGTTTGCAGGAAATTGGTTGCAATTATTATGTGTAGGTACGTACTGGTACATATTTCGTGTCTTGGTGATTGGGTTATGTTTTATATGTTATTCAGCATGTATGTTTTATGAAATTGGTTAGTATATATGTGTTTTTTTAAGGGTCAGTTTGCAGGAAGTTTGTGATTGGGTTGGGTTGTCTACGTTATTGAGCATGTATATTGTCTCCTGTTGTGAATGTCTGATAAATGGGTTTTCTTGGGTTGCATTAAACATTTTACACTTTAATATGATGATGTGGTCTAATTTTAATGTTGTTGCTGCTGCTTTCTTTACATTGTTTTCCTGTTGTGCTCTTCTAATGTCTGATAAATTGGTTCTGTTTTGGTTCTGTTGTGCTCTTCTAATGTCTGATAAATTACTTGTAACACCATCGAACCTGCTGCTGCTTTGTTTACATTGCTTCTGGTTTTGTTATATTGCATTTAACATCTTTGTCATGTTCTTTCGATAGGAAAAGTTCGACCATTTGGTAGAAGAAGAGGTTGATGATGCTGTCTCAGAGAATGCATCCCACTCGGTTGACATGAATGCTTTGTGGCTCAAGGCGACAGGAGGTGCGAAGAAAGGTCGCGTTGTGGGCATGGGATCGGAGGCGCCAGCTATGTTGCTCTCAAAGCCGAATCCAGAATCTGTTGCACTAGTTGTTGCATCTGCTGGTGATGCCCCTTTGAAGGAATATGTCATCTCTGAACTTTCAAGCATGAAGCAAGACTTGAGGAATGAAATGGTGGAGTTAGGGGATCAGGTGCAGAGCAAGGTGACCACAAACCTGAGGGAAGAAATGTCGTCATTTGGAGATCGAGTGCAGGAACAAGTCAGCTCAAGTGTCCGACAAGGCATGGTAGCTATTGGGGAGCAACTAATGGACGTGACTAGGAAGGCCAATGAAGCTTGGCAGGAGAAGCTCCTCAGCACCATGATGCAATTCTGTAAGGGGAAAGGCAAATCAAAGTAAGTTGTGTGTTTCTGTTTTGGGTTCCCACGTACTGTCTTCAGACTTAGTCGTATTTGCACTTGTCGTGCTGTTGATCGAACTTGCGGGTTGGTTGTGTTGTGGATGGTTAAACTTCTGGTTGTGTTTTGGATTTGGTTTGTATGTGTTGGATGGTTTTGGATTTGTTTTGTATGTGTTTTGGATGAACAAATGATGGCAGTGGTATGTGTTAGTTTTGTATGTGTTGTGCCCAGCTATAATAAATAATTATATTATATTTATTACCGAGCTCACAAATACAATTAAAAATATATAGCCACAATGTAGACACGGACATAGCCACAAACATAGCCACAGACATACGGCTATTGTGCCACATGGCCACGGCAATATGGCCACGTCTGTAACCACAGGCATAGCAACGGACATAGCCACGTCTGTGGCCACGAAAATAGCCACGACACTAGCAACGACCCACCAAAGAGATGTCCCCCCTGGGTGGCCACGGATATAGCCACGACACTATTCGTAGCTGTATTCGTGGCTACAGCCACGGATGGCACCTTTCCGAACTGGCCACGGAAGTAGCCACGGGCTTGTCAAATCGTGGCTATTAGCCATGGATATTGTGGTGGTGGCTGTTAGCGTCGAGGCATATAGCCTCGAATGGCGACGAACGCCAAATTCATGGCTATGCCCGTGGCTAAACCGTTTAGCCACGGAATTTCGTGGCCAATTTGTGGCTATTTGACCGTGGCTATTTCCTGTGTTTTTGGTAATGTTTGTTTGATTGCAATATGTAATGCTATTCTCATGTCCGCATATTATACGTACTAAAACAAGTGTACGTCTACCCCTAATTTTGTTGTCATATGTTATCGATCAGGAGGGTCTGCAGTCGTAAGAAGATTCGAGAGCCTGATGGTTGGGATGCTGATAGCCACACTCGTGTTTATGATGTTGGTATTGTACATATAGTTGTATAATATAAAATCGAAGATGTAATTTTTTATTTTTTTTTATCAGATAAAATCGAAGATGTAATTGATAAGTCTACTAAAAAAATCGTATGATCAAATAATGGACATGACAACTGTTTGTACATCCTAAGATAGTTAAGCTAATCTATCATTGATGTGAAAACTGAGAGTTGTAGGGTTGGGCGTACGTGGAATGGGATGGTTTGAAGTATTTAGTGATCGTGAGGATCGAAGAAGATGTTATCAATTAGGAAAACTCCATTAAAGGTAAAACAAGCTATTGGTTTCCAATAGAGAAGAAAACCAAGAGGATTAATTACAAGCTCACGAAGTATCTATATCTGTTCGTGACCTGTCTTTATATAGACAGATTAGCTTGTAACAAACCCCTAAACACCGACTACCGTTATTACAAATCAAGCTCTTTATTTACACTATTTACATCAGGTGGCAATATATTTCATATTCCCCCCTCAAGTTGGACTTGGAGGAATACGAACAAGGCCTAACTTGGAAGACAAACCCACATGTTGCTGCTCCCCCAGTTGTTTTGTCATAAGATCAGCGAGCTGTGTGAGGAAACTGACATGCTGAGTGCATATGAGACCATCTTGAACCTTCTCCCTTACAAAGTGACAATCCATATTGAGATGCTTAGTTCTCTTATGAAACACGGGATTTGCAGCGATGTGTTCTGCAACCTTGTTGTCATAGTGTATGGTGATAGGAAGAGGCACTAGAACACCCATATCTCTAAGAATGTTGACAAGCCAGACAATCTCAGCTGAAGTGGTAGACATTGCACGATACTCTGATTCAGCAGATGAACGAGAAACTGTTTTTTGCTTCTTCGTTTTCCACAATACAAGAGAGTTATCCAGGAATACACAGTACCCTGTAATACTTCGAGCTGTGAAGGCACACTCTCCCCAATCTGCATCTCAATAGGCTGACAATCGAAGAGAGGATGCAGCAGGAAATGAGAGACCCATGTTGATTGTGGCCTTTAAGTATCTCAGGACATGAAGGGCTGCCTTCATGTGTGGCTCCCGAGGTGCACTCACAAATTGACTAAGATGCTTTGTGGAGTAAGTAAGGTCAGGTCTGGTAATGTTTAAGTACAAAAAACGCCCAACTAACCTTCTGTAACTGTCCGGATCAGAGAGTGACACTCCATCTTCAATCGATAGTTTCAAACTCTTAGGAAGGGGAAACTTAGTTGGCTTGCATTCCATCATCTTAGTATCTGTTAGAATATCTAGTATGTATTTTCTCTGATGAAGAAGAGTAGCAGATTTAGAGCGGGCTACTTCAATTCCCAGAAAATATTTGATAAAGCCCAAATCCTTTATAGTAAACTTGTCGTGTAGAGATTTCTTCAAGTGATGAATAGAATCGACATTACTCCCGGTGGTCAATAGATCATCGACATAAACCAAAACTAAGGTAATATGCTGACCCTGACATCTAAGCTTTTCCCCAGTCGTGCCTGAGCCGAGCTCGGGCAACTCGGCTTGAATATCAGCCCTATGTCCAATATAGATAACATTAAAAATCAGCATTATTTGTGTCCAATATCACTGATATATATTAAAAGTTAGCAGAAAAATTTCTATGTTCTATTGTCCCCTTCAATTGCTCAGTTGTGTGCTTCAATATTGTTGTGTGTTTCCTTCCGTTGTCCGCTTCAACATGGAGATGTTGAAAGCGAAAGAGTGGACATGGAGATGTTTTCCGCTCCAATTGCTCAGGTGTCCACTTTAGATCAACAATCAATTTGTCTGTATAAAAAATTCAATAATAGTTAGAATCTCAGCAATTCATTTGTCCGCATAAAAAATTCCATAAAGTTATAATCTCAGCAGTCCATATCCCGCATAAAAATTTTAATAATAGTTTGAATTTTAGGAGTCAATTTGTTCGAATGTCCGCATAAAAATTTGGATAATAACAAAATAGAAATAAAGAAAAAGAAAAAGGGGAAAGTGAGGGAAGGTAAGGATAGGGTCATTTCGGTATTATATATTAAAATTTGAAGGTTATTTACTCAATTACGATAGAACGGTGGACATTTAGTTAATTAGGATAAAAAAAATTAAGATAGGTACTTTTTTCTCCCAATTCAATTTCCATGGGCAATCTATATCTATATTATACTTTAAATGAGAAGCAATTTTTCCACGTGTTCTCTCCATGTTCAAAGTTATTTTTGAAAATATTATTTATATAATATCATTTATTATGGCAACTATATTTTCTAATATTATTTTTTGTGGAAAATTTTCTAATATTAATTACCCAATATTATTTGATGTTACATTTTTTAACCAATGGGATTAATTCAAAGCTTTTATCTTTCACTATTTATTATTTATTTTTCTCTTTATCTCTTTAACCCATTTTTTTATTATTATTTTTGACACATTTACTAATCATCTATATCTATATCTATATTATACTTTAAATGAGAAGCAATTTTGCCACGTGTTTTCTCCATGTTCAAAGTTATTTTTGGAAATATTATTTACATAATATCATTTATTATGGCAACTATATTTTCTAATATTATTTTTGAGGGAATTGTAGTAAATGACCCTTGACCCGCTCAAGTTTGCTAGTCTAACCCACTATCCAGAACAATTGCAATGGTTAACCCCCCCTCCCCCCTCCCCCCCCCCCCCCCCCCACCAAATAAAATTGCAAAGATTCCGGTTAAAAGTGGTGGAAAATAACTGTGACAGAGGAGAGAGAAAGTAAAGGAGGAGAGAGAGAGAGGAAGCGGGCTGGAGAGAGAGAGGCATCGGGGAAGTTATTATGGAGAGAGAGAGGAAGCGGGGGAAGTTAATGTGGAGAGAGAGAGGAATAGAGTTTAATTTCAAAACTGTCGAGTCCAACTGCCTCTCACGGGCTTACAAAAGAGGAAGAGAGAGGGGGCAACAGTTTCTCATGCAAAGTCGAGGAAAACAAGAAGAGAAGGAAGAATAAGAGAAAGAAGACGACAGAGAAAGAGAGGAGAAGAAAAAGCCAACCCGAGGAAGAAGACGACAGAGCAGGAGAGGAGACGAAGAGGCCGATTTTGAAGTAAGTAAACCCTCACAATGTCGATTAATTACGTTTTTCTTGGATTCAAGGGGAGAAATCGATTGGAAGAACCTAGACAGGTTTTGATTGTGTGGAAATGGAAAGAAGGGGTCGAATGGGTTCACAGTGCGCAATATCGCCCTGTCATGTAGGAAGTAATCAGCGTCAAGTTAAAAACCAAAGGTTGGAAAGTTTGGGAACTGGGGTGTGCGCGACTGGGAGAGAAGCGTATTTTTGGGAATGGGGAAATTGGGCAACTGTCTTGTCCAATCCAACTTATCAGGAGCAGGGTGAGTGTAGATACGTTCAATTTAGGGGGAAATTGGCCGAATGGGGCATGTGACTGTAGATACGTTCAGTTTTGGGGGAAATTGGATGAAATGCGACGCATTAGGGCTAGGGAAAATGTTAGAAAGGGTGAACGTTTATGTCGAATCGAAATTACCTGGAATAGGATGACTTGTGTACAATTGGAGATTTACAGATTGAATAAGTATACTATCATGCATGTACAAGTATGTGTCATGTGTACCTGTCTTTCTGTCATGTTAAAAGTAAACTTCTATGCTGGGTAAGGTGTGTGGAAGTGAAACTACAGGGATAATTGTGGAACCATGGGGGTGCATTCAATATTAAGATGAATAGGTTTGACATTTGATATGAATATGGTGACTTGTGTGCAATTGGAGATTTACAGATTTAATAAGTATACTGTCATGTATGCACAAGTATGTGTCATGTGTACCTGTCTTTGCGTCATGTTACAACTGAAATTGATATGAAGGTGTTGATAGGAGGAAATCGATTACAAGACCTCCTCCAGATGTAGCAGCGGGAAGTCATGATCGATCGTCGAGGAAGCACGTCAGCGGATCTCAGGTAGCGGAAAATCTCACAGACAGAAATAACAAAGAAACAGAAATAACAGAGAAAAGCGAAAAAGAAACGAAAGCACAGAAACTGGTCGATATCGACCACTGTTCCTCGATATCGAGTAAAAATATCGACTAAAAGTACCCGAAATCGACTGAACAGAAACAAAACTCAGCAAACTCAACTCGATCTCGATAAACTTTCCTCGATGTCGACCAATTACCTCGATGTCGACCAGATTTCCCCGAGATCGAGTAACTCAGTAACAAAGATCTCACCTTTTCGCAAGCCAGAACACGAATTTCGACGAAATACATCAATAAACTAAAGACTTCCAAGATCAGGGTTTCAACACCACAACGATAACCATGCAAAATAACACATAAAAGCATAAAAGATCATGCTTTTCATCAAATAACTTTCGTTATTAACAAATAGGAAGATAGAGGCTTTCGCATAACCCTAATTGTTACTAACCCTTTTCACATAATTAACCAAGTTGTATTAAGATCACTTTCGCTTCAATAACACAAACAAGGATCACCTTCAAGTTTCGTAAAAGAATCACGCTCGCAGGGATAGAAGACGAATTGCATAAAAAGCTCAAACCTTTACCGCATCACCTTACATGGCTACCGTCAGGCTCACCCCGACCCTAGAAGTGGGTGGACTACTCGCTCTTCATCATTAAGAAAGACATCAATAATAAAAGGAAATAACTTTGCATCAAATTAAACTAAAAAGAAAGCTTACAACCAAACAAGCCAAATCCGCTTTCGCCTTTCCACCTTGCTCTCGCCACAAACTCTCTCTCTCTCTCTCTCTCTCTACTACCTCTTCTCCTTCTCTAGAATTGAATTGTATGATTGAATGACTAGAAATCAGCCCCTAAGGCTTTATTTATAGGCTTCATTCCCTCTCTAATTAGGAAAGAATTACCTATCTATATCTAATTCTATATATCTTATTTATTAAGATAAAAACATGGAAATAAAGAAATAAATCTCTAAAGGAATTATATCTAAAGTAGATAAATGACTTCTCCTCTTGATAGCACTTGATAGATCTTGATGGAATTTGGTCTCGAAAATATCTCCATCGGATTCGGGATAGAAACTTAACAAGATCCCGGAGTAGCTTGATTTCGGCTTCTGGAATGAACTCGATATCGAGTAGGATTGCTCGATATCGACTAGCAATTTCTCGTCTTCTGCTCAGCAATTCGATTTTGGCCTCCAGGTGCAAAGGCGACTACATTTTTACACGATATCAAGTAGATTTCTTCTATATCGACCAAGGTTTGGTCCGTCTTCAGCTTCTTCGTCGATCTCGGCTACTCGACAGCACATCGACTTGGGGATTACTCGATATCGAGTAAAGTTCCTCGATATCGACTAACATGTTCCAGCTCCCAGCTTCCTCGTGTCAATGTTTGGTCTCCAGCTCGATCTCCGGTTACTCGATATCGAGTAAAACACCTCGATATCGACTAACTTTCTCAGCTCTGCTCGGTTCTTAGTTGTCCGAGTGAAAATCGACTTCTTGTACTCGATATCGACTAAGGTTGCTCGATATCGACCAAATGGTGTCAAGTCGATTTTTCCTTGCTTTCCACTTGATTTGTCCTAGTTCTGCTGCTCCTTGACATCGGACTTCTGTAATTGACTTCGAGCTTTTCTCCCTTTCTCTGAATTGCTGTAAATTGCATCGATTTCTGCGAAATTAAACAGAAACTGGTGTAGATTCCATAATTTGGCAAATAAGCATAAACTACATAGATTCTGTACTAATCTAGCCCAAATGCATGAAATGTATGTAGAAAATGATATAAAAGTAACTATAAAACATGGCAAATTAGGCTCACAACAAACACCCCATACTTAAGCTTGCTTGTCCTCAAGCAATACTTTTATTTGTCATTCAGGGGAAGAAACAAAACTCTCCACATATCAGAATCATTGTCATATGTCCCTGCAATCAATTACCATCCTCGAAGAGGTACTAGTGTCACAAATCCATGCATGTGCAAATAAAAAGCAACATCTACTCACAAAAGTAGGGATATGCAAAAACAATTTATGTGACAAAGCATTAATAATCAAGAGGATTTCAATTAAGCTCAATAAGGAGTAGATTGGTAAAAGGCTAAAGGTGGGCAATTTTGGTCATGTGGTGTTAAATCCGGGGAAATGGAGTATTTTCAAACTTTCATACCACATTCCTTCTTCATAAGATTCATCACCTTTCATAATGCTTTTATCAATATTATGCTTTTACCTCTCTAACCTCAGCACTGCCTTCTCGCGAGTCACAAACATGGGTGTCATGAATGGCCCCGGATACTTAGTGCTTTGGACTCCTCACCTGTGTGTCCCATCTCGCCAAACTATTATCTCAGCGAGCAGGGTCGATCTACCTTTATCTCCTGAGGTGATCGGATTTTCTTTCACTCATTCAATTTTCCATATATTTCAAACATTTTCCTACCATACTCCAATAATGATAACAACACAAACACCATGTAAAAATCTCCATAATGTGACATTATTCTCAACATAATCCCCGGATAAGGAAATAAGGTGAAGAATGACAATATTTGGATCATGTGGAGCAATAATTGAAATAAGGCATAATATGGCTTTTGTGATGCATAAGCATAGGTAAAGCTAGGATATAACAATATGAGCATCATATGAAAATATAAAGTCCTCCATCCTCTTATCATGCAACATGTCAGAAGCAATATCAAATTTTACCTCCTTTCATGGTTTTCAAGAAAATATGCACTTCATTGTGACTTTCCTTTACTAAGCAATTTCATGCTATATCTCTAATGAATCCAATTTTGCATCGTCGAGTTCAATAAAGCCTCCATGACATTTATCAAAATTTTCAATGGGGGTCATTTTTCAAACATTGGAAATCATGCATGTAAGCACATATATCAGTAATGAATTCCAAAATAGCCATGTATAAGCAATTCAAGAAATAAACTTCAAATATGCACGCAAAATGTCAAATATGTCAAATGTGCACAAAGTAAGCCCTTCTCCCACCCCATACATAAACATTATAGTGTCCTCACTATATCAAAAAATAAGGGTAAAGAAAGAAACTCATTAGACAGGCGTGCATGATTGTCATAATCGAGTGCTATGCTGCTGGGCCTAGTCCGATTTTAGCTGCTTCTATCCCCATGGACCTGAAAAATGTAGAAGAGAAATACCCACAATAGAAAAACTAAAAGTTCAAAACCAAAAACAAAAAAAAAAACAAAAATGTCCAAAAGTCCCAAAAATAAATGTTTATTTACAAGCTCTAGATTTTATAGTCGCTAGGCCGACTTTCTCCATTAAGCTCACGGTGGCATTTGCAGGGCCCATGTAGATTAGGCTTCAAATAAAACTCCATTCTTGTCCATCAGGTGCAATCCTCCTGAATGGATATTGTTCACCGTGAAGGGCCCCATCTTCTTCTTATTGAATTTGTTTGGAAACCAATGATCTTTTGATTTGGAAACATAGAGCTTGTCTCCAACTTCGTACTCCTTGGGCTCATCATTAGAAATCCTACATAATCGCACATAACAAGGCAAACCTCTCCCATGTATAGATAGATCTTTAATTGAAATAGGAGAAGAAAGATCCATACCTTGGCTCACCTTCGCATAATCGGATTCGGGGACCTCAGTGTTTGAGGGAGGAGAAGTCGAGGACGAAGGTTTTTGGTCGATGTCGACCAAATTGGTCGATATCGAGTTGTGCTCGACTTTGGGTTGGCCGCTCGATGCTCCTGCTGCTAGTGGCGTGCTCTGATTTTGGTCGACGTCGACCAAGTTACTCAAGATCGAGTAACTCTGGTCGACTTCGACCCCATACTTGAATCTTGTCAAGGCATTCGAGAAATAATTAGTCGACGTCGACTTACCTTGGTCGATGTCGAGCAGATTATCTGTGTCGTTGTTCAGGATGGCCATGATCTTCTCCACATGGGCTTCCATATCCCTCTTTTCTAGCTCTTCAGGAGTCATATTTCTTACCTTAGGCTCCCCGCAAGTAATGTAACCAGCTGATATAGACTTTACCTCTTCCATGGGACCTGTGTGCCTTCCAGTTTTATTAAAAGAATACTCATTTACCTCATCGCCGATGTTCAAAGTGAGTACTCCCTTCCTTACGCTTATGTTGGCATCCACCGTCGCCAAGAAGGGCCTTCCTAGAGTAATTGGACAAGCAGGGTCCTCCGCCATATCAATAACTAGAAAATCAGCTCCATCGCGGACTAGCTCATGATGGAATTTGGTCTCGAAAATATCTCCATCGGATTCGGGATAGAAACTTAACAAGATCGCGGACTAGCTCGATTTCGGCTTCTGGAATCAACTCGATATCGAGTAGGATTGCTCAATATCGACTAGCAATATCTCGTCTTCTGCTCAGCAACTCGATTTCGGCCTCCAGGAGCAAAGTCGACTAGATTTTTACTCGATATCGAGTAGATTTCATCGATATCGACCAAGGTTTGGTCCGTCTTCAGCTTCTTCGTCGATCTCGGCTCCTAGACAGCACATCGACTTGGGGATTACTCGATATCGAGTAAAGTTCCTCGATATCGACTAACATGTTCCAGCTCCCAGCTTCCTCGTGTCGATGTCTGGTCTCCAGCTCGATTTCCGATTACTCGATATCGAGTAAAACACCTCGATATCGACTAACTTCCTCAGCTCTACTCGATTCTTAGTTGTCCGAGTGGAAATCGACTTCTTGTACTCGATATCGACTAAGGTTGCTCGATATCGACCAAATGGTGTCAAGTCGATTTTTCCTTGCTTTCCACTTGATTTGTCCTGGTTCCGCTGCTCCTTGACCTCGGACTTCTGTAATTGACTTCGAGCTTTTCTCCCTTTCTCTGAATTGTTATAAATTGCCTCGATTTCTGCGAAATTAAACAGAAACTGGTGTAGATTCCATAATTTGGCAAATAAGCATAAACTACATAGATTCTGTACTAATCTAGCCCAAATGCATGAAATGTATGCAGAAAACGATATAAAAGTAACTATAAAACATGGCAAATTAGGCTCACAACAGAAGGGAACCATGGGTTGGGGGACATGAATTGATTTCTAGAATACTGATTTTTGGTCTCCCTTATGCAGGATATCTGGTGAATAATAAAAATGTCGCAACGTAGTGTAAAGAAGATTGTAGACCGTAGAGCTCAAACCTCCGGCGCAGTAAGATGGCTTTCGTTCGAGTACTGTAAGTTGTGCAGTGTGGCTAACATGTTGAACTCTGTGCAGGCTGTGTACACCTTTGAGGAAGACCGACACTTCAGAGCAAAAATTAACCAACACTCCCGGATGCAACTCTTAGTAAACATTGACAACCGGTTGAGCGAGTCCAATTGGAAACGCCTGACGGACAACCCGTCAGGGAACGTTGCAAGACTGGGCACAAGGGTCCAGTTCACGGAACAGCTTGTACACTACGTTTGTCCAACGACAATTGAAGACGAAGAAGGAGAATGAAACGTGGTACAAGATCCATGATGCAGTCGTGAGGTTCTCAATAGCTGAGTTCGCCCTTGTCACCGGTCTCAACTGTGGCTATGGCGAAGAGTCCGAGGACGATGCGCCGTTCGAGAAGGAAGTGTTTGATTTATTTGGAGTTGCAAAGTTGAAAATGTCCGAGTTCGAGGTGCAGTTCCGTGTGGCAATGGCATCTGAGAAATCGTCAACCAGAATGTTTAAATTCGTCGTGCTGATGTTGGTCGAGGGCGTGTTGTTCGGGAAGGAACCCAAAAACTACATTCACGGGTGGGTGGTAGACCTTGTCGGCGACATTGACATGTTCCTTGCCTTTCCGTGGGGTCGGCTTTGCTACGAGCGAACGAACGTGTTCTTGAACCGTGCAATCGAGATGAAGCTCCAACACAATGAGAGCAGCTCCAATGCACGCCCGGCCTACTGCCTGCTGGGTTTCCCTCTCGCCTTCCAGGTTCGTACACAAATCTCACTGGACGCCGTATAAACGTTTACTAGGCGTCCAATATTTATTGACTGGATAGTGAGTGAATATTTACTAGACAATATTTGTTTGCAGCTATGGGTTTACGAAGCCCTCTCTCCAATGGCCGTCCAATTCGCGAATGTCATAGATGAAAAGATGTACCCCAGGTGTCTGCGATATGAGTTTAGAGACGCGAACCTAGAGTATGCCTCCATCGAAACCCGACTGCAGGAGGCTAAGGAGCTCGGGCACTTCAATGACCCTGCAGCCGTGAGGCCGCTTCTACTCCTCGATGAAGTGGAGGGAGCTACCTATTTGTAACGCGATGCCCGAAACACTCACGATAAACGGGACAACTTCTTCTATGACATTGTCCGGGAGTTCGTATTCGCAAATGTGAAACCCCAACCAAAGAAACAACCAAAGGGAGCACGTGGGTCAACGCAAGAATCAGGGGAGGGCACGCAGACACAAGCTACCCTATTAGAGATCGAGTCATGGTTACTGGCAAAGATGGACGACATTGCGAGGAGTATAACCACAGAGTTAGCCTCGAAGATGGGCACGCTTGAGGAGGCCATTGAAGACATGAAGAGGGAACTGAGGTGGAAGGGGACTAGGGAGTCGGAGGAGCAAGTGGATGTTCTAGGAAAGGAGGTAAGGTTATCCTGGTATCAAATCAGAAGCATCATGTTATTTTAATTTACTGTCATGTTGTACATACTGGATGTCCTGTGCATGTCGGTACATGTCATGCCAATACCAGTATATGTCAATTTACTTAGAGGTCATGTGCTTAGGTTCGTGGATCAGTTAAGGACAAGGACAAAGGCAAGGAGGACGAGGGCAAGGACAAGAGCAAGGAGGAGAAGGGCAAGGCCAAGGAGGAGAGACAACCCACCAAGGAGGACAATGTCAATGCCAAGGCCAAGGCCATAGAGCTTTGTACACGAGACTGTCATGTTAAGATCAAGTTTATGTCATGTCAATTCTATTGACTGTCATGTTAACTGCATAATGTGGTGCAAGTTGCAGGAGGAGTTGGTGGCACCCGGTGCCTCCGAGGTTGAGGCTGAGTCTGAGGTGCCCCTCCAACGACCGAGAAGAAGCACCCATCAACATCCTGATACGGTGTCCCAGGCGGATGTAACCCAGCCAGTGAAGAAGTCGCGTGTGGGCAAGAAGCCACTGGATGCCGCCGAGCTAGGCATGGCGACGAGGGCAGATGTTGATGCGTTCGCTGCGTGGATGAAGGACAGAAGTGAACCCGTCCGGTCAGTCGAAGACATCCTATAAGAGAAGTAGTTCTTCGGGACACTTCAATCACCGACCACCTAGGTGTCATCTTAGGTTAATTAGGTTCCCACATCATGGTTCGATGCATCACCTTCTTCCTGATATGGTCCACCATATAAATGATTTTTCCTTGCGTGCAGCATATTGAGCAAGCTTGCGCCCTCATGCGGAAGGACATCAACGCAGATGACAAGTACGAAGGCGTCGCCGTTCTTGATTTCTTTTAGGGGTATCTGCTGCAGAAGCAATTGGAGGATGCGAAGGGGAACCTTGACACGGTGACCCACTACTTCGACGGCACGGTGACCCACTACTTCGACGGCAAGTTGCCGCAGATGTTTCCGACGGGTTGGGCCGATGTCGACCGGTTGTTGGCACCTTGGAATCTGAAGAACGAGCACTGGGTGACCCTTGACATCAATTTCGCGGAGTGGACATTGGATGTCTATGATCCCGACATAAGCCACATCGTTGAGCACCATGTGGCGGGCCTCCTGAAGCTGGTTACCCACCTCCTCCCCATTTTGATGAACACCTACCCCGAACTTCGAGTCAAATGGGTCGGCAAAGTCTCGAAACCCTTGGCGTACAAAAGGGTGAAGGGGATTCCCCAAAACAAACAATCGTAAGTCATTATTTCCACTTCATTTATAAAAAATTGTCACAGGTGACCATATTTCGTTATTGTGATGTAGGGGTGACTGTGGTCCATACGACATCCGTTACATGCAGCTCATCGCGACCGACAACACCAAGTTCTGTGCCCTGGACAATCAATTCATTGTGGCGTACCGTCAATCTCTTTGTGTAGCCATCTTTCACGGACGTCTTACACCCCTATCCGATCCTTAAAAAATCTCCATGATTGATTTTATATACATTGTTGGTTTGTGTAGACTTGTTGGTTTGTTTAGACTTGTTGGTTGGTTTAGACCGGACATTGTTGGTTGTTGCTTCATTTGAAACTGTTGTTTGTTGGTTTTAGACATTTGGATCTGCAGTTGTTGTTGGTTTGTGGTCTTCGTTGGTTTTTAATTATGACATGTCAATTTCAATAAATGTCATGTCAATATGAGGATAATGTCATGGAAAAAGCGGATATTGTCATGTCAAAAGTGGGTAATGTCAGGTGACATTCCGTTAAACAATCCCCCTACCCACACAACGTACAACAAACTAGACACTAAAACAATTGAGCCTTTTTGTAGCGGGTTAAAACCGCCACAAAAGGTATGAAAACCGCCACAATAGGCCTATTGTGGCGGTTTTAAACCGCCTCTGTTGCTCGAGTTGCATTAGGTCTATTGTGGAGGTTTTTACTACCTAATGTAGCGGCTTATTAGAAGTATTAAAACCGCCACAATAGGTCCGAAAACCGCCACAATAGATACCTTTTGTGGCGGTTTATTCTAAGCTATTGTAGCGGATGTCTTAGCTATTGTAGCAGTTTTTGTTCTCTAATGTAGCGGTTTTTTGTTTACCAAAATAAAAAAAAATGTTTTTAGCCCGGATTGTTTACACCCGAGCTAAGAAGTCCCCATTTTTTTTTAAAAAAAAATCAGTAAAATGCATCCAATAATAGGACAGATACCATATAGATATGTACATATATAATTTAATAATCAATACAAAATTAAATATACAAGGAGCTTTTAACAATCTTCAAGCCCTTAAGAGTAAAATTACAAGTATGAATCCATTTTAACAAAGCTCTAGGAACGAACATTAGCACATGAAACTTCTTCTTTAGAGCCGATTCAACGGATATTTTGGCTTTGGTGATAACTCAATCTATTCAATAACAATTGATACATGCTAAAATTTACAAATTGCACCAAGTAGATTGATTTTCGAGAGAGGACAAGAAATAAGAAGTCTCTTACAAGAGTCAAGGCGTACTGTTTACTTTGCTCTTGCTTTTGATTGCAACTTCTTCTGCAAAATGCCTTAGTAAATATCCCTCCCTTAAGGAGAAAGCATCAGTCTGGCCAAAGCAAATTACTCATTTGTTAGTGTCACTACATTATTTGACATTAATCATAGGAGACTACTGAATTCAGAAAGGAATTAGTGGTACTTGGAATTGGCTGCTTCTCAAGTTAGAGTTTGTCAGCTGAGTCTGGATGATGCGGCAGTCTCCATTATTCATATACTCCAGCCACAACTCCTTCGTTGGCTTCTTTTGCTTTTACACAGCTCTAAATTCCGACAGGAGCGCCTTGCTCACCTGGTTATATGAGTCTGTTAGGTGCTTAAAGGTATGACTTTCTATTGTAAATTGGTGTTGAAATGAACATGTTGCATTAGAATATTATTGTCCCCTTCAAATGTTCACCCGAAGAGTACGCATATTGTGCTAGGTGAGAGTGGCCTTGAGTGCACTTGAAACAACATGAATGGTTTGGTCTTTCGAGATCCCACTTCACGTATATGAACTTCAAATGGTTTCATGCGACGATCATGGAATAGATGAATCCAAACAAGGAAAAATAGAAAACACCATATATACACACACACACAAGCATGGGACACAGAGGATTGAGAAGGCAAACTAGAACTTTAAGGTTTAAACTTTCATGATATTTACAGATTACAATACTAATGCCTTTAGTAGGCTAGGTACTTTTGTATTCATGAAGTCCTAGAAGAAAACTCACAACCTTTAGAGTATTTTGGATGACTAAGTGCGTTATACAAGAGGGGGCAAAAATCCTAAATTAATGCGGGTAGTTATCATAGACTGCATTAAATCTCACGAAACAAAATACATGACTTAGTGCTTCTACACATATGGCACTATGGCGAGAAGAAGCTTCAACTAAAAAGAAATATACTTTCACTAATTAAAGTATGTATATAAAAGAGATTTAGTTCAGTAATTATTACACAAAAATGCAAATTAACAGAAAAGTATGTATGCCCAAAAGATAGCCTCCTAGGAGTAGGCACTCAGTCTAACCCAGCTCCCAACATCACTAAAGACAAACCCTACTGACGTAGGAGGAAATCGAGTTCAATAAATAATTATATAAATCAAACTAGATTTGTGCCCACGCAAATAATTACAAGACTTCCTCCCGATGTAGCAATAGGAAGTCAGGATCGATCCTCGAGGAAGCATGTCAGCGGATCCTAGGCAATAGTAGAATCTCCCTCGATTTCGACTCCAGGGAACAACTCAATATCGACTAGAGGCACTCAATATCGACTTAATGGAGTCGATATCGACTAGTTCTTCCTCAAAATCGACCTGTTCTGCAGAGACACAAACGAGCAGCGATCTTTCTGGATCGAGAATCAGAAGTCGATATTGACCTCTAGGAAGTCAATATCGAGTAGGGCAACAGTAGGAAAAATAAAGAACAAAGCTTTTGTAAATTTTGGAATTAACTTTATATAAAAGAAAACTTCCAAGATCGGGGTTTGCAACGACAATAACCAAGCATGCATAAGGCAAGATAAATAATGATAATCATGCAAATTGCATCGAAGGATCAAGCTTTTGCCTTTTCCAACAATTAGACAACTCTTTCAAGAAACCCTAATTGTATCTACCGATTTTATGTTTACAATCCAAGTTGTTAGCATGGATCTCTATTGAATGGGTAATAAACACATAAAAGGTAGTAGATGCTCAAATCATGATAAAGGTCGGATCTTTACCTCAAATATGCATGGCTATTGTCGGGCTCGCCCCGACCCTAGAAGTGGGTGGACTACTCGCTCTTCATCGCAATTTCAGACATTGTTGATTGAAAAGAAACTTGCATTAAACTAAACCAAACAGAGCTTACAACCAAAGGAAGCCAATTCCGCTCTCGCTTCACAAACTCCTCTTGGCCTCCACTCTCTCTCTAATGAATCCAATTTTGCATCGTCGAGTTCAATAAAGCTTCTATGACATTTCTCAAAATTTTGATGGGGCTCATTTTTCAAATTTTGAAAAATATGCCTTTAAGCACATAAATCAATAATGGATTCCAAAATAGCCATGTATAAGCAATTCAAGAAATAAACCTTAAATATGCACACATTATGTCAAATGAAGCCAAATATGCACAAAGTAAGCCCTTCCCCCACCCCATACTTAAACATTACAGTGTCCTCACTGTATAAAAAATAAGGGTAAAGAAAGAAACTCACTAGATAGGCGTGCAGATCGTCACAATCGAGTGCTATGCTGCTGGGCCTAGTCCGATTTTTAGCTTGTTTCTATCTCCATGGACCTGAAAAATGTAGAAGAGAAATACCCACAATAGAAAAACTAAAAGTTCAAAACAAAAAAAACAATAGCAACAATGTCCAAAAGTTCCAAAAAATAAATGTCTATTTACAAGCTCTAGATTTTATAGTCGTTAGGCCGACTTTCTCCATTAAGCATTAGCCTGGCTCATCTTTGTCCGGAGGTATAGGTGGATCCGGTGGTTCTTCCGGTGGTGGGAAGTGTGGAATGTCATTCGGGGGCATCATTTGAAGAAGCTTAAACTTCCCCGAGTGAACGCTCCATGGCTTCACCCATTCATCTTCCTGGGCTCCAGCTGGCATGCATAAAGGAAGATATAAAGAAAATATACATACCTTATCATCATACCTCTTCCGCTTTATAGGTTGACTTGGTTGCGTATCTCCACCACAGCAGAACGGTGGAGAGGGAAGAGATATTTCCTCCTCATCCTGCGGAGCTTCATGCCACTTTGCTAGGCCCCCATACTTGAATATGAACATCGGTTGCTCAAAATTGTCGGGGATGAGCTTCACCTTGTAAGGTAAAAGCGATCTTGAAATATCCTGGGCAACAACGTCCAACTTCTTCTTTTCTGGCTCTTCTTCTTCTTGAGATTCTTCAAATGGTTTTTCAAAGACAGAGGGCAAAGTTGGAATTGAGATAGCGGAAGGACATACCTGGTTATCGACTAGAGATAGATCGATATCGACTGGAGATGGGTCGACATCGACTAGGTGTTGGTCAAGGTCGACCTCAGGTTCAGATTCTCCTTCTAGCAGGATTGGGGCTTCTGGCAGTGATTTTGACAAATCTTGTAGCTTTCTAAATGCGCGTACACCCTCAAGTCATGCCTCCTCATCAACGATGTATAGCCATCTCAAATATTCCAATTCTTTTGCATATTGTCTCTCTCTTTCCCTTTCGAAATACTCGAAGGTGTCCTGCATATACCTGTAGAAGAAAACTTAAAGAAAACGTGAGATCTAACTACCTAAGGCACGAATGATTGCTTCCCCGGCAATGACGCCAATTTGACGTAGGAGGAAATCGAGTTCAATAAATAATAATATAAATCAAACAAGATTCGTGCCCACGCAAATAATTACAAGAGGTTTAACTCGATATCGAGGAAATTCCTCGGTGTCGAGGAGAATTTTGGCCGATCTCGGGTACCTGCAGTTCAGAAGCTACGGCGATCTAGGCGATCGAATATCAGTAGTCGATCTCGACCAGTTTTGGTCGAAATCGAGGAAAACAGTATGAAAGAAAATAAAGAACAAAGCTTTGTGAAATTTGAAATAAACTATGTATAAAAGAAAACTTCCAAGATCGGGGTTTGCAACGACAATAACCAAGCATGCATAAGGCAAGATAAATAACGATAATCATGCAAATTGCATCGAAGGATCAAGCTTTCGCCTTTTCCAACAATTAGACAACTCTTTCAAGAAACCCTAATTGTATCTACCGATTTTATGTTTACAATCCAAGTTATTAGCATGGATCTCCATTGAATGGGTAATAAACACATAAAAGGTAGTAGATGTTCAAAATATGATAAAGGTCGGATCTTTACCTCAAATATGCATGGCTATCGTCGGGCTCGCCCCGACCCTAGAAGTGGGTGGACTACTCGCTCTTCATCGCAATTGCAGACATTGTTGATTGAAAAGAAACTTGCATTAAATTAAACCAAACAGAGCTTACAACCAAAGGAAGCCAATTCCGCTCTCGCTTCACAAACTCCTCTTGGCCTCCACTCTCTCTCTCTCTCTCTCTCTCTCTCTCTCTCTCCCCTACTTCTCTCCGAAATTCCCTTTATGAAAAACTAGCCCCATTGGCTTTATTTATAGGCTTCATTCCAAGCTAATCTAGGAAAGAAACTCTATCTGTATCTATATCTATCTATCTATTATAGAAGATATAATCCTACTAGAAATAATTAAATCCAAACTAGATAAAACATGATAAATCCTAGGGTAATTTCATTGTTTTAACCCTTAGGATAAATAAAAAGATATAAAGATAAAAATCTCTCAAGTCTTCATGCGCAAGGAATCTCCTCTCGAAAATATCTCCATCGGATTCGGGATAAAACTTTAAGTAAAGCCCGGAATCGGATTAGTGAGTCACTGGGTGTGAGTCGATATCGACCTAGGTCGGTCGATATCGAGTAACGTTTCTCGGCTTTTCTTCTCTGCTACTTGATTCCGGCTCCTGGGACAAATATCGAGTGACTTTTTGGTCGATATCGACTAAGTTATGTCGATATCGAGTGGAGTCTTCAGCTTCTCTCCGTCTTGGCTCCGTTTTGGTTTCTGAGGAAGATATTGAGTCGATTTTTAGGTCGATATCGACTTACTGAAGTCGATATCGAGTTGCCCTTTTCTTCACTTCTTGCTTCTGGTCCATATCGGTTCGACTCTTGAATTTTTGACCATATTGAGTCAATATTGACTAGGATGAGTCGATATTGACCTGTGCTCAGTTTCTCGTTCTGTGCTCAGCTTCTCGTTTTGTTCTTTAAACGCACTTTTCCGAGTCCTCGTTCGTCGGATTGACCCATATGAGCATGCGTTGGAAAGATCTTTTCGAGGGCTACAACTCTCCTGAAGACATCAGAACTTGACTTAGAATGATGAATGCCGAAAAATGGCCTTTTCTCCGGCTGCACCATCCTTAGCTTCTTCATGACTTTCCTTTAAGCTCCAAAGTGCGTCCGATTTCTGTGAAATATAACAAAAACTTGTGTAGACCTCCATAATAAGCAAATAAACATAAACTACATAAATTCTGTATTAATCCAGCCCAAATGTATGAAATGCATGCAGAAAACGATATAAAAGTCAATATAAAACATGGCAAAATAGGCTCGCATCACCTACAACTAGCATTTTAGCCTTGTATTGTATGGCAAGAAGGGTACTGTAACTCCCTCATTTTCATTGCACTGAAATCCTCAAATGATTATTATCTCATCATACGCATACCATTCCTAAGTTATCACAACTCAAGCTTTACACTTGGATTGAATCATCTATTAAACATTATAATAATATAAGCCACATTACTTGTAATGTACAAAAGATAACTATTAGCAATGTCAATGAGGGATAAATAACAGGAGTCGAAACATGTTTTCTGTCACACATTACTATTCATCACAAGAACTTCAAAAGGGGGAGTCCCAAGAACTCCCATTCAACTAAGATCGCACAAGTGGCAAGAAAAATATAATAAGTATGTTACCTGCATCCAAGTTTCATCGATGACACGTTCAAGGGATGTTTCAAGTGACTGCACAGGTGGGAGCAGAGGATGGATCAATTAAGGCACCACCACTAGACCTCTTCCAGTCACTAGTATGGCTCCTTCGTTGTTTTCCGTTCCTGCAGAAGTACATAAATCCACTTAGACCAACACTTCATCAGCACATGGACAGGGCTGAGCATTGCTTTGGCTTACCGCAATAGTTGGTAGTAGAGAAAAGGGTTATTAGCTGCCCATGAGCAAAACGCTCAAATCCATCCATCAGACATTAGTTGGCTCTTACTATAAGCTACAATTTGTTTGTCTTGTAGAAATTTGCACCCCTATCAGGCTAGAAATAACAGTAATGATAAAAGAACATAAACATTTACTGAAACCCCTTGCTCCTTTGACAATAGAGCTACACAAGTGAAAACACCTCATTACCATAAGGAGAATACATCTAAGCGAAATCCAATTAAACTAAATTCATATTCGGCAAAAATCTGGTGCAAACGAAACTTATGCGCGATCGAGTTTGACACAAAACACTCCTTTATCCTAATACATTATTTGCTTTTCACGGTCACCATCATGGCCAAAACACAAGATCAGTTGAGAAATTGATCTTAAGAGGTTGATAGCACAGATGTGCAGTTGGATTTAGTTGATTTTTGTCTTGCTCAATCTCTAAGAACTTTAAAATTTGCATAGTATGCAGTTGAATTCACTACACTTAAGTGAAATTCTTTCTTAGTTTGAGGGTTCAATCCCCTCCCAATAAAAAATTACTTAATAAAATAAGCGAACACTATACTGAATCAACAAAGAGAGCAACAAAAACAGGAAAATTGGAGGACAAAAACCCTAGAAATGAAGAAAACATACCGATTGGAAGAGGTGTTGGCAAAAACGGTTCAATTGGCAATATCCTACACCAAGACAAAAGCAACAGCCATGAAAACCTCCACCAAGCGGCAATAACCTTCACCAAGACAGAAGCGTCTCCAAGCGGAAGCCAAAGCCGGAGTAGAGGTGGCTGGTGGAAGTGCTGGTGGTCGGAACTCGGGTGTGGTATCGAGTAGAGGGAGAGCAACGATTGGGCGAAAAGGTGAAGTGGTGGTGCGAGGGTGTCATGGGTTAGGGTACCGACAAAGGGCATCACAAAGATGGAGAGTGTCGGTATCCCGGAGATGGAGGATTCCATTGGCGTGAGCGGACGAGCAGCAACGTCGGAGAAAGATAGCTGCGGCGAGGAGGAAGGGAGCACGACGATGGGGTTTGGCCATCGAGAGGGAACAACGGTGGATTGAGTTTTAGGGTTTCAGATCCCCTTTCCCTAGATAGCCAACCAAAATATAAATAAAATATAAGTAAAAAAATGTGTTTTGAAAAAACAACTTCAATAGGATAAAAATCCGCCACAAATAGGGTATTTAAAACCACTACAATAGGTACTATAATGGTATATGATAAAAACCGCCACATGAACTGCCACAATAACCTAAACCGCATCAAAAACCGCCACATTAGATTAACCGCCGCAACAAAGTGTCACAATAGGGCTTAATTGTAGTAGTGAGAACAAACCCCTCATACGAAGTAGCAGAAAGGCAACATACTTCATTGCGAAATGCGCCAAACCAAAATGGGCTAACTATATACTTAATTGCAAAAGGCGCCGTAACTGGAAGTTCCTATGCCACCGCTAGGTGCGGCGGCGCTTCTGCAATTTCCTAGCCACACCCGACCACTCTGTTGGTTCAAGTTTAACAGTCGTCGGAAACGCTCCGATTTTCCCTTTTCCGCGTTGGTATGCTTCCTCTACTTCCCTTAATGCTCGCTCCGCCTCGTGATCCCATGGGCTGACTACATCTTCGACGTCACTGCTCACACAAATTACCTGCTTCCCACGTCCAAAAGCGACTGCGTTGTCCAACTCATCACTTGGTTCTAACTGGACACGTGGATATTCTAACAGGAAAATTGAGTTTTCTAACTGGACACTGTTCATTTCGAACTGGACACCTCTTCCTTCTCCATCGACACCTTGTGCTCCCAAAACTTCCACTTCTTCATCCCCTGCCAAGCGGGGTTTCGTTTTAAACTGTGGGCGATCTTCTTGGGTTAAGGGTGGGCCACCCCCGACTGAATGGGCCGTTGTGGATCCTCCCGTAGTGGTGAAATCTCCGCCAATCTTGCGTACTAGGGAGACATGGAGGTCGATAGGCCAGGATCGTTCTCTGGAAAGACCGTTTACAAACTTGTAGGCATGCAAGTCTTCGTCATCCCCAATGAAAAAAGGTTTTCACCCTTCCTTCTTCGGCTTTACATATGTGAGCTCGACGTCATGCCTCCTCCCATCGACATTAAACTTGGCCATCGGTTGTTTCTTCAGGGAGACGTATTCAATACTTTCTGCTACTAGTACAGCCTTTTGACTCCTCGACCACTTCACGACCCAAGTGCCCTCTTCACAAGCCCACCATCCGCCAAACAATACAGTGATACACACGGACGATTTCTCCCCTGTTCCATTAGTTAGAGGGGGGGGGGGGGGACATTCAGTTTTACAGGGAGATGAGCATATTGTACGGAGAAACGTATCGCATAACCTAAATTGAAAGAAGACTTACTCATTTCCTCCAAGAAGTCGGTGTCTGTCCAGTTAACCCCAATAGGTGTCAAGTGCTTGAATGGGTTTATAGTCTCCCCGTCCTCCCTCTTCTCCATCTTATTCTCTGCAGGCGCAAATGACAGGGCGGGAGATTTAATCTCTCTCTCTCTCTCTCTCTCTCTCTCTCTCTCTCTCTCTCTCTCTCTCTCTCTCTCTCTCTCCCTCTCCCCTGTCTTATCAACTGTCCTTCTCTACCCTCTGCAAGATCCCCCCTCTCTCTCTGAATTTTTTGTTGGGTCAAATTTTATTCATTGCTTTGCACTTCATATGGTTTGAAATTGTATTTAGTGGTTTGAAATTAATATGTATATACTTTCCTATGGTTTTGCATTTTATGAGTATTAAGTGTGAGTGGGAAACCCAGTTTTATACGAAGGTCAAACGTTTACTAAAACCCCTTGAAAAGATGACTAGTAGAAAACTGTTTGATAACCAGTTGGGAATCAGTGACCGGGGAGTTGGTTTAAAGGGGTGTCATGTATCTTCTCACAACAAGAAGTAAATCCCCTTCATTGATGTCATGTCAGAAGTGACACGTGTCATGTCTATACCAGAACAATGCCATGTTTTTTGTAGACAACAACAAAACACTGCAATTTAATGTCCTCTACTTTTTGTTTATTTTTTTCCCTCAACAGTCACATGCTGAACAATGTTGATATTTCCCATACACCCCACTTATATGATAGTCATTCACCATCCATACTCCCCACAAATTGGTAAAGTTAAATCCCCATTGCCATTTAACAACCTCTCCAACAACCCTTCAACGAAATGACATCCTCGTCACACCACCGCGGCTCCTCATCTGGCCACCCTCCCCGACCTGTCCGCATCGTCATATCATCCGACGAATCGGACGATGGAGGTTTGTCGATCACTTCATTCGTGTAGATTTCAGTTGTGCTACTTGTATCATTATACTACCTTATTTTTGTTAATTTATGCAGGACCAATGTCGCCGCCGCCATACTGACAACATCAAAGAGTAGAGATTGTCGGCGGTGAGGCTGGGATGCTCGGGTCGTTCTACGAGGCGACCCTTGTATGCAAACTGGACCCTAACCACTGGGAGGTCGAATATGTGACCCTCCTACACAACAACAGAAGAGAGCTGCCGAGGGAGGTCATCCCGGTTCAACGAATTCATCCCCGGCCGCCTCGTATTTCGTACGACGCCTACATGCCCGAAGATCGTGTCGACTGCCGCGACAACGACAGGTTTTGGGCCGGCAGGGTCCTTCGTGTATCCGGTTATGGGGGTGACCAAACTTTCATGGTCAACTTCCCACTAAGCGATGAGACGTCTGATCATCGTGCCCGCAATATGCGCCCACACTTCGACTGGGATGGATACAGTCACTCTTCTCCATTCGATTCCAATGTAGGTAAAGCATACTAGTGTCGACCGGAGAGAACGAAATCATGACATCCAAATATGGGTAAATATTATAATTGGGCACACATAAAAAAAAATGTTATTATAGTGAATCTGCTTCTCCTAGAAATCTTCTCCATTCGATTCCATTAGGTTGCATGTCGTTATGCTGTGTTTTTCATAGTTAAAATCGTGTTCAGTGAAATACAATATGTGACATTTGTATCTAATATGGATGTCTAGTTACAACTTACTGCTTACACGTGATCCTTCAAATAAACCGCCGGACTCTTCCTTCTTCAATTGGTTTTCTCTTAAACTTATATTTTAGTTGAAATAATCTTTTTCCCCCTCACTGACTCTCTCACTGATCTCTCTGTCCTCTCAGCCTGCACTTTTCTATTTCACCTCTCTCTCTCTCTCTCTCTCTCTCTCTCTCTCTCTCTCTCTCTCTCTCTTCTGTCCTCTGCCACTGCAACATCTATTTTTTCCCTCCTCTCTCATCGTTCTTCGCTTTTCAGGAGTTGAGATGTGTCCCTCCCTCAATCTCTCACAATACATGCAACCGAGAAGGAGTTTAGCTGTACCCCACTGGCTGACCTGCTACCGGATGCACCTGTCATGCGGATATTCGCATTTCAGCAAAAAAATTTCAGATTGGGTTATGCATGCAAAGGTTTCGGATAAAAGGGTTATTTTTGCAAATCCCCCATTATTTTTTGTGGAAAATTTTCTAATATTAATTACCCAATATTATTCGATGTTACATTTTTTAACCAATGGGATTAAATCAAAGCTTTTATCTTTCACTATTTATTATTTATTTTTCTCTTTATCTCTTTAACCCATTTTTTTATTATTTTTAACACATTTACTAATCAATGGGTTTAATTCAAAATATTGAATTAAATTTAATTTCTATGATTAATCTATATCTAAATATTGTTTATAAAAAACCGCGTCATGGCGCGGGGATCGTACTAGGTCTTTTAACCAATCACCTTAGTCTATTATCTATTACTAACTAATAAAACAAAAGTCTTACCGATGACGTGACACCATCTCTTTAATCCTAGACCTTTTAACCAATCATCTTAGTCTAAATTATAATTTTTGTAGTCTTTAAAAAAACAATGGGATTAATTCAAAACATATATTACTAACTATCTATTACTAACTATTAAAACAAAAGTCTTACTGATGGCATGACGCTTACCCTTAATCCTAGACTTTTTAACCAATCACCTTAGCCTAAATTACAATTTTAGTAGTTTTAAAATAACATTATTACTAACTATTAAAACAAAAGCCTTAACGATGACGTGGCGCCCCCTCCTTAATTCCAGGTCTTTTAACCAATCACCTTAGCCTAAATTACAATTTTAGTAGTTTAAAAAAACATCTATTAATATTACTAACTATTAAAACAAAAGTCTTACCGATGACGTGACGCCCTCTCTTTAATCCTAGACCTTTTAACCAATCATCTTAGCCTAAATTACAATTTTAGTAGTTTTAAAAAACAATGGGATTAATTCAAAACATCTATTACTAACTATCTATTTCTAACTATTAAAACAAAAGCCTTACCGATGACGTGACGCTTACCCTTAATCCTAGGCTTTTTAACCAATCACCTTAACCTAAATTATAATTTTAGTAGTTTTAAAAAAACAATGGGATTAGGTCAAACCATTTTCTATTTATACTACTTTAATTGCTTTTTCAACCATCTATTACTTTTGTCTTTTACTTTTGCACAACTATCTTATAAATAATACACTCGGTACTGAATATTTTCAGTCATCTCAACCGTTTTCTATTATCCTCATTTGCTAGGTTGAAATGACAAGAGTAGTGGCCTTGACTGAACAGTTTGTAGGCGTTTACGAAATCATCCCAACCGTTTACATACTATGTATTATACACTTTATTATTTTCTAACCGCTAATATGTGTGTTTTTGTCGGCAAATTTTTGGTATTATTTATATTCACAACTTTACTATTAAATTATATGCGTTATTGGCGCGGGTATAAGACTAGTTTGTATTATACTTAAGGTGGTTGGTTATGATTTGTGAGTCTCCCTTAATATGGAGTTTACTACTTCCAAGTTTTATAGCTTTTGTTAAGCCTTCCCTTAAAGCAATATCTTTTGTCTTTATTGGTGTTTGGGTGTCGACATCCTTAAATCTATTTACCATACCAATCGTGAATAATATATCTAATTGTGCTGTCATAGTTTGAAAATGTGGAACCATCAAAATTTAATTTAAAAGTACCCACTACTACATTTTCGACATTTGGTGGCGGTCAAAAACCGCTGCCTAAAGCCCCAAAACCGCTTCCATAGGCCTTTGGCGGCGGTTTACCGACCGCACCATCTGCTCCCGTTTCCATAGACCTATGGCAGCGGTTTCATACGCCTATGGTCGCGGCTCTTGCCAGGCAGATAGACCGCTGCCAAAAAGGCTATGGGGACAGTTGTGAGTGGGAACTTAGGAAGCGGTTATGGGAATCCTTAGGCAGCGGTTCCTAAAAGCCTATAGAGGCGATACAATACACCTATGGCAGCGGTTATGTAGATATGGAAGCGCTTTTTGATACCTATGGAAGCGGTTATAGTGATTAGGCAGCGGTTTGTTAGAGCCTTTGGCAGCGGTTGTGTAAGATGATCTGGTGATTTGTGAATCCTATAGAGGCGGAATTAGGTGTCTGTGGTGGCGGGTTTTGGTTATTTGGAAGCGGATTTGAATGTTTGTGGCAGCGGTTGATTATTCTTCAGCAGCGGTCTTTATATAATTTGGCAGCGGTTTTCGAGGGAAGGGGTATTGGATTATCATATATATGAGAGCGGTTTTTGTATATGTGGAAGCGCTTTAGGACTTCTATGGTGGCGGTTGTAGTGATATGGGCAGCGGGTTAATGGTTAATTGGCAGCGGTTTAGTGTGAGGGGCTCAAGATCGGATGAGAATTTGGAAGCGGGTTTTGGGCTCTATGGCAGCGGTTGTTATGAATTGGAAATGAAATTCCCAGCTCGGTTTATTGAAAATACATATTATATATATATATAAACCTGTATAATAGAAATTGATATATTTGTATACATTTAAATCATAAAAGTAAATGAAGTACAAAATGAAGAATATAAATTCAAAATATTGACATTTCATTGCATTGTAATAGTGAATAGCAAAGTTTCATTACAAAAGGTATAGTTTGCTAAGTGTTAGCTAGGTATAGCATATAAACAAAAGGCAAACCCAAAACAGTGAGCATGTGCAATGTGGTTTGCAAATTAGCTCGAGTAAAAGTGGAATCCTAGAAAAAGTATACCAATGTGCAATATGGTATATATGCAACCTAGAGAAAAAGTGGAAACCGAGCAAAAGTGTACGAACATGTGCAATATGGACATTGTACGTACGTTGATGAGCAAAATGTCGGGATACCTGCAAAAAAGGCCAAAAAAAAAAAAACAGTTGCTGAAACAAAGTGCAATGACATAGAAGAAATGGCATTTCAGACATGTCTTCCTAAATCATAACCAAGAGAACAATTATGAATTTTTGTTATCTACATTGCCCACAACCATCCCAAAATTATGAAAAACATGGTCACATAAAAATGCATGGCAACACTGTACAAATTTGAATAATCAAAGTAAAGCATTCATCATACATGTTTTTCTACCTTCAAGCAAAGAGGGGGGCTTTGAGAAGGCAAAGCCACAATTTATACAATACTCAGCACAAAACACACACACCAAGGGAGAAGGCAGAGCCACAATTTCAAAAATATATATATACCACATCATGCGAGTGCTACACAACAGATAATGGCAAATAGAAAAAACTGTAAGTTGAGATTATTACCTGGTCAAAATAAGCTGGATAGGGCAATCAACAACCTAAGGTACTGTGCACTAATCGTCGACCTCTTGGTCAGACCTACAAATATTAATAAACGGAAAATGTGAAAATAAATTACAAAAGTGGTGATTATATATAAAGAATTATATGTGGATACACATATATCAGACAAAAAATGTTAAAAGCATGAGTCTAACTCAGATAACAGATCAAAAGCTAATGACTCATAATTAAGGATGGCAAAAAACTGATGAATATTGTGAGGAATTAGGCTAACTCACATAACATCATCGCCCTGGGAAGTAGATCCAGCTTCTTGGTTTTATGATGATTCGGGTGAAGTTGGTCTGTCTTCGTTGTTCGTAGATAAGTTGGGAACGACAATATTAACTCCGGGATTAGCATCTCGTAACTTGGAAAGAACCGTCATCAAGGTGTCCTCCATCTTTTTTTTAAAGTGTTCTGCAATGCCCTCCAAGAACACGTCGGGGAGCACAAATGGGGTCTTCACATCCTTACATTTGAAACTTGACTTGGTCACACCTAGTCCTTGCATACGCAAGCGCCCATTATGCTCTTTCTTGGTGATCACATCAAAATATGGATCAGTTTTGCTGCTCCCTTCACCCACTGAGTTTGTGGATTTCATTTTCTCCTTTATGAGACAAAAACAAAAACCAAAATATTCTATGTGATGTACTTTATCAGAAATTCAGCAACATATAGATCAGTAGTGTTAATAGACTCACAATGTTTGAAAGTGTCTCATCATTTTGTGTGAGATAGGTACGTCCTGCCACTCGCTTCCTAGACTCCGTGTATACATCCACTTCTGATGGGCGTTGCTTCTGTGGGTCATTTTGTTGCTACATAAATAAGATAAAGTCAAACTGAATAAAAACTCTTTCATATTTCAGAAGGGATGGAATACTATTGACATGTGTTTACCATCAAATGTCGCTTGAGGGCGTATGATACTGGACCCATAGTATGCATATCACCTTGCTTAGCTCTATTATCTTTATTTTTGTTACTGATTTCCTAAGTATTCACATGTGAAATCAGTTTTTCATCTAGGTTGAGACAGAAAACTGAAGGGCAATAACATACGAGCTTCAATGCATACCTTAGCTTTGTCTGATGTGAAATACTTCATTAGGTCAATGAATTCCTCTTTTGGTATCGCATTGGGCCGGTTGGCCACCATCTCTACCATCGTAGTATATGGGGTGTAATGTTTGTCCTTCACTTTTCCTTTGTAAGCTCGCCATTTTGAACCAACACTCCCCAACACCCATGATTTTCCTTCGTTTGGTACAATGAATTTTTTCTTCGTTACCAATATCACCAATGTTAGCTTATGCACATGAGTAACTACATGCAAATACATAACCTGAATAGAAATACAAGTACATTACCTGAACATACTCCTAGATTTTATCTTTCGTAGGCACGGCTCTCCAATCTTTGTAATTCAAATGTGCAAAGTTGGAGTCTTGAGCTAAAGTTCCCAGGAAGTGACTAAAAGTGCTCACAATCTGCTTTGTAGGCCCAACTGGTTGTTTCTTGTCATTCAAAATGATTGCATCACGAGTTTCCATGGTTCGTGAATGAACCTTTGCCAAAATGGTTTTCCCACGACGTTTCTTATCTTCAGAAACTGATTCTACATTACCAACTGCATGTCAATGTCATCCCAGAGTTATATAGATACAAGAGAATTATGCACCATTAGGTAAAGGAAACAGTTGGTCATGTAGACGTACCCGTTGCATTTCCAGTTGCTATAACAAGGTCGGTTTAGTCTCCATTGTCATTGTTTTCATCGACCCCATCTTCAGTTTGGTTATTTTCTGGACCTTGAGGAACAGTTTCTAACCCATCAGTTTGCATATCAATGCTGTCATTATGGGAACTCCCTTTCAAGAGTTGATTTTTTCTCATATTCTCATATCTAGTAGTAGTCCCTGGAATATCTTCAGAAGACTCGGCCTCAGCTGTATTCGGTGGCTTAACCAAATTGCTTTGCTTCCCTTTCACAGATTGTAGCTTCTTCAACTTTGCATTTTTTATCATTGATCCCGGAGCACAGAAGTTGGTCCTATCTTTTTGCATAGACATTGCACCTTTTGGTTGAGCGGGCTTCCCACATTGTTTATGTTGGCCTGTCACAGGATCTTCATTATCTGGTTGTGGCTTCCCACATTGTTTCTCTTGGCCTTTTGCATACTTTACCAGAACTTTGTTGAGAAAATTATAGCTAAAACCTTTCGCTGTCAATGTTGCAGCATTTGACTCCAATCTTTTCAACTTGTCCAGTTCGTAGGGTGTCATTGTTCCCTTTTGTGTGCCCGATGTCTTTTCTTTCTTCGCCCTTTATCCTGTAGCACAACCAAAGTGAACTCATGTTATTTCTTATAAAAATGAGTCTAGTTTTCGTGAAGAAGTTATTTTTCTTGAAGAAAATTTAAAATAATCACTTGAATTACTTTAAGAGACTTAAAAAAAACATGTGTCCTAATAATATCTAGCAAATTGATGTAAACAAGTTATTTTTATTATTTTTTTGGGATGGAAATACCTATTTTTTATAAATGAATACTGATAATGAAAATTATTTATGAATGTGTTCAACATGTTTAAATGAACTCAAGTCAGGTTGTTACACATTGAAGGGAAACTGTTAAAAGGTGAAGCTGAGAGTTAGGAGGGAAATATAGAAAGGAAACATGGATGACATTACTTTCCTAAATCAATGTATGTCTTCCAAAACAGTTATCACAGTGGGTTAATAAATGTGCTCACTATTTTCAGAAATTTAAGTTTTGCAAAACTGTTATGACAGTGACTGTTTTCAGAAAGTTTTCTTCCAACACTTTCTGAAATTTATCAAAAAAGAGCTAGAAAAGGTGGTTACTTTTCTGGTACTTGATTTGCCCATACACTTATCACTTAAAAGGCTGTCACTTTGGCCTTGATTTGGGAAGACACTCTTGACTATAGCAGATGAGTCAATGCATTTTCAGAATTTACCCAATGGGTAAAGTACACATTTCTAGGAGCTACTAAAGGGGGGAAAAGAAGTAAATACGTGCAGGTGTTAAAGTGGAAAGAATTTTAGTCAAATTTACCCTCCCAAGTTACTTAATGTGGTAAATGTTTGTAGGTGATAGGCTCACCTACATCCATCTGTTGGCCTCTACCCATCTATAAAAAAAGGAACCACCCACCCTTACCAAAGCACACACCTCTACATTTGAACCAACCAAACATCTATTGGCATTCTCTCCCTCTGCGAAATGGCCTCCTCTAGCATCCCTTACCCGATCATCATCTCCTCAGACAACTCCGACAATGATGAACCCACCAACAAGAAAGGTGACTCATTGAGGTGACTCATTGTCTTGTATGTTTTAACAATCTCACTGATTTGGTTAAATTTTTAGTAATGTATGCTTTTTTTTTTCATGTTTTCAGGGAAGATACGTTTGTCCACCCCTTACAACGCAGGGGATGAGGTGGAAGTCATTTGGGTGAGAATGGGTACTTGGGCTCCTTCTACGAGGTTGTTGTCATCCGCCTATTCGATCCCGTGCACTATGATATTGAATACGTGACGCTCCATGATGCCCGAAGGAGACGCCCTCTGAGGGAATTAGTTCCGGTGGGCCGACTTCGTCCCCGTCCCCCGTCCCCCTCATAGGGAGTATGACAGCTACCAGCGTGAGGACCGTGTGGACTGTCAAGCCAATGATGGGTGGTGGTCGGGTCGGATTGTACGGTTCAACTATGAAGCCCAGATTTTCATTGTTACCTTCCCCCTCACTGGGGATACTGTTGAATATCCGACCAGGGAAATGCGCCCTCACTTTGATTGGATTGACGGCCACTGGACTACCTAGCCACAATTCCGATACATGTTGCACTGAACTGCTTCTTAAGAGGGAATGGTTGTTATGGTTGTATGTTTGTTATGGTTGTTATGTTGCACTGAGCTTTTTTCATTTGTGATGGTTGTCATGAACCTTGTTTCTGGTACTTATGGTTGTGATGTTTGTTAAGCTTTATCTGTCATGGTACTTGTTTGTTATCAACCTTCAATGTTATTGTAGCTTTCCTTTCACAATGTTAGTTGATGGTTTATGTTAAAGGTTTCCTCTTGTTAACTTGATGGTTTGGTGGTTACTTTTCTGGTACTTATGGTTTTGGTAACTTATGGTTTTGGCACTGATAAGTAATCTGATATATATAGATATGCTTGAAGTTTCTGGTACTTATGGTTTTGGAGTTGTAGACACACATGAAAAATAAAAATGTAAATGAAAACACATCAAAGTTTTCAACTCAGACCATAGCTCCAACCATTATACACACATGAAAGCGCATTAAAACACATGAACATGAAAGCACATGAAAACACATGAACATGAAAGCCCAGGGAAAAATCATAGACATGATAGCATTAGACACACATGTCAAAAAGTCTGACAATGTATAAGAACCATTATTGAACAAACATGATCTCAAATAACTAAGAAATTACCTCTCAATCAGCAAGACCAATTACCTCTTGATTGCAGGAAACTTTGTCTCTTGCTTTAAAGTGTTCACCTCAGACCTGGGGAACACATTTACTCACCCATTAGACATAGCTACCAGAAAAATTATAGAAGAAACAACATGTATAAGAAACATTATTGAACAAACATGATCTCAAATGACTAAGCAACAACATTATCCCATATACGAAACATTATAAAGCGAAAATGATTAGAGAGAACATGGTTTGACAACTAACTATCTTCTGATACATTTCCAGATAAGTCAACTATTGTAGCATTTACATCCGCTCTCGTAATGCTAATGTCAACCCCATCATCACTAGAATCAAATCTCTTAACACGAGGGCATTCCTTCAAGTATATGTCCACAGATTCGTCACCCTCTTCAGTAATAGTTGAGACATATCTAGGAAGATCTTCTACGACATAGCTCCAACCATTTGATAATGGGTCTTCAACGTAGAATACTTGGTGTGCTCGAGACGCCAATATGAATGGCTCATCTTCATAAATGCGCTTCTTTCGATTAACTCGAGGGAGTCCATGAGTGTCTTCTTCAGATTGAAACCAGACACACCCCAACAAAACAATGCAAAAATGGTCTTCATAGAAGATCTCAATGATTTCTTTGATTGCCCCATAGTAAGCCACATCTCCTATGCATTATCGGATGTTGATCCTTCGTACTAGCATAGCTTGGAGTCAATGCGGTTAAAGAGACTCCACTGTTATCAGACACGCATTTTCTGTCGCGCTTGAGGGTATGAAACTTGTAGCCATTGACTGAGTATCCGTTGTATGTTTTAACATACACAGAAGGTCCAACAGATAACCACTGTACCCAATCTGGAATGGCCACCCCTTCAGCAAAATCAGTCTCCACTTTCCCTCTAAACCAGTCAATGAAATCCTTACAATGGGTTTGTGCCGTGTCCCACTTTCTTTTCTTCTTGGTTCTGGCAATTAGTGTCTCATGCTCACTACAATAACAATAAATTACACAGAAATATTCTTCAATATTCCATCCAAGGGTGAAAAATAGTTTAAACTATAGAAATAAGGTTTATTGTATTACCTAATATACCTGTCAACTTCTTCTTTATGGTAGTTGAAGAGGAATTATCGATGTGCTTGAGCCCATTTTATGTCATCAATCCTAGAACGCTCAAGGTTTGTTGTTTTCCTTTTTCTTCCCTTCCCCATTATAGGATGACCCATATGAGGGAAACATGATTTCCCAATCTGATCATCTGTAATGGTGGATCCCCGATGTAGATATCTAGCACAAAAGGCTGTGCATTCATCAACTAAGTACGACTCTGCCATTGATCCTTATGGCCGACTTTTATTGCGAACATAAGATTTCAATTTTCGAAGATCCCGTTCAATTGGATACATCCATCTATGACATACAGGTCCCCCAAGTCTGATTTCTTCTACTAAGTGGATTGGTTAATGAACCATAATGTCAAAAAATGCACAGGGAAAAATCTTTTCAAACTGACAAAGAATCTCAGAAATCTCAGATTGTAAATACTCGAAATCTGCAGGGTCAACAACTTTCTTGCAGATGGCCTTGAAAAAAGCACTCAATCTGATGAAAGGCCTTGCAACATCCTCGGGAAGACATGTCTTCACAACAATGGGAAGTAAATACTGCATGAAAAAGTGAGCATCGTGACTCTTATAACCTAGAATTCTCCTCTGTTGAACCTGAACACATCGACCAATGGCAGAATCACAAACTTGTGGTAACTTGGCATTCTTGATCACACTACAAAATCTGCGCTTCTCCTCCCCTGTCATTGAAAACCGCGATTTTGCTATTTCAAGCTTCTCACCATCAGCAACAAACTTAGGCTGAAGCTCCTCCATCATATCAAGTTCCACCAGATCCATTCGAGCTTTCACATGATCCTTAGTTTTTCCAGGAATATGTAACAATGTCCCAATAATATTATCACATATGTTCTTTTCTATACGCATCGCATCAAGACAATGTCGAATGTCAATATGCTTCCAATAAGGCAATAGAAAAAAGATTGACTTTTTCTTCCAAGGGCAGACAGACTTCTTCTTCTTACTCTTCATATTCCTCTTTGGCTCTTTTGGTTTGTTTTTTCCAAACTCAGTTTTAAAGCCAGCCAACAACTCCAAAGTCTCACTTCCTGTCAAGCGCACCGGAGCTATTTCATCATCAATATTTTTGTTAAAATGCCTTCTATCACGCCGATATGGGTGATTCCTTCCCAAAAACCTACGATGACCTATGTAACACATCTTTCTACTATGTGTTAAATAGTGCGACCGAGTTTCATAATGACAAGAAGGACATGCCACTTTCCCTTTCGTGCTCCATCCAGATAGCATAGCAAAGCCAGGAAAATCACTTATGGTAGTCATTATGGCTGCGCGCATATTGAACATTTCGTTTCTTGAGGCATCATATGTTTCTATGCCAGCCGTAAACAACTCTGTCAAGTCCTTGATAAGAGGCTGTAAATACACATCAATATCATTTCCCGGTGAAGAAGGACCTGGGATGATTAGGTCAAGCATTAAAAACTCTGACTTCATCGACATCCAAGGGGGCAGGTTGTAAGTGGTCAGTAGAACAGGCCATGTACTATGGACAATACTCATTAAGTTAAATGGGCTAAATCCATCACTAGCTAACCCTAATCTCACATTGCGCGACTCATCACCAAATGATGGATAAAGTACATCAAAGTTCTTCCAAGATTCACCATCTGCTGGATGTCTCAAACGCCCATCCTTCGGACGTCCATCTGCATGCCATGTCATGTTTTGTGCAATCTCTAGACACATGAATAATCTTTGCAACCTCTTCTTAACTGGAAAGTATCTAAGTACTTTTGCAGGTATTTCTGAAGCGTTGCAAGTTTCGCCATCTTTTTCAGCTGATTTCCACCGAGAAGTCTTGCATATAGGACAACTTGTTGCTTCACCCTTATCTTCCCAATACAAGATGCAATCGTTAACACATGCATCAATCCTAGTGTACTCAAGACCCAACATTATTAGGACCTTCTTCGCTTCAATATAAGAAGTAGGCAACTTTGCATCCGGTTGCATGACTTTTATAATTTTTAGCAGATCCGTTAAGGCACCATTGCTCAGTTTATGGTCTCGCTTATGAACGAATAAGCGAATTATAAAGGAAAGCTTTGAAAAACTCTTGCAACCAGGATACAATTCTTCCTGGGCCTCTTCCACTAATTTATAAAAACTGGTTGCCTCTTCATTTGGACCATTACTGAATGTGTCATGCAATAGATCGTCCATGTTATCTCCAAACTCATTTGCCCCATCGTTCACCTCATTACCATCATTAGGTTGTGGTTCTCCTACTTCCTCTGGTAGCCTATGGAAACCCTTCACAATCATGTGATCCTTGATAGTTTGTCGTCCTAACCAATTACGACGATAACAAACTTTGCAAGGGCAACGAATTTCGCCTCCTCGTGCTTCATTTGCAAATGCCTTTTCTATATACTCATCCACTCCTTTTGAGTATTCCTTACTCCATCTCGGATGCATCCACCACTTCATGCTACTTTTGTCCATGCCTAATAAATTGTATTTTTATAAGTCATTTATTATAGCAAGGACTATATGATATGAGTTCTTTGATTATTGTGTCACCTATTATCCTAGTTAGCTTTTACAAGGCTTGCATTGCAGCCAGCAGTGAACAGAAGAGGGAAAGGATAGCTGCTGCTGGCCTATTATCCTAGTTAGCTTTTATAAGTCATTTATTATAGCAAGGACTATATGATATGAGTTCAAGTATAAAGAAGTTTTTTTTCATTATCACTTGTAGGAGGAAAATTTACTAAACAATATCAGTTCCAATCAATCAAGAAACAAACAAAACGAGGTCAGCACACGAATAATTTCAATGAAAGACAAAAAATGCAGAAATTATGACGAATAAAAATATAGCAACTAAGCAAAACCAATAACAAACCATGAAATAAAAGAACCTCTACTTTAGCCAATACTTGAAAATACTTGAAAATATTTTCAGACTCATACTCTTACAAATACTTGAAAATAGGTATTTATATATTTAACATTACAGCCAGTCATCTTACAAATATTTAACAACATTAGATACACAAAATAGAAGAAGAAGTACCTGCATGCCCTTTCACAAGATTTCAAAGTTACACCAACGCGCTGGGCAACTCTCTTTCGGTGTTCCCTTAAATGAATAACCTCCTCCTGTAAAAAACAAAAGACAGGGAAATGCAAGGTTTAGAGATATATATCCTTTGTATACATTCAGGAAGGTTACATGATCACCCTGAGAATTTGAATAGTGAGCAAGTAATTCTTCATAATATCATTTCGAAATCATACACACTCATATTTCACCTACTCTAAACATGTTACGGAACCAACTCACATATATTGCAACAAGTTATATTCCATCATATCTAACAGAAAATATAAACAAGCTTTGACAGATGGGACACAATTCAAGACACAATAAAACCAACTCACATATATTAAGTCATTAAAATCATTAATAAAGGGTATAACTTGGTACACCTCTCAATCTGTCATAGGCCATACCTAAACATACACCGATTAAGACAACGTTGAAGTAAATCAAGGAGAACCCCCACCCTAAAAAAATCCACTTATATATTAACCTTTTTTGTTTTAGTTTATGTTTTCAAGTCCAACATCCTTTATGAGGAAGAGGAAAATTTCTGCTGGTGTCCACAATACCGTGATGAGTTTAATGGATTAATAAAAAGGAATCATTTTCTCAGAACAGTCATAAGCTAAATATAGCATATCTGTTCATTCTTGGCTTCTCTTGCAAAGAGATTAATCCAGAAGAACCTCTGGTTCTTATTGGAAGATGATGGTTATATTCACATATGCTTTTTCAGTTGGAACATAAAAAAAACAAATTCAATAACATTTTTTGAAAATCAAAAGCCATCAGCCTACAAACAGCCACCAGATGAGGAACACCTTCACCCTAAAAACTAACAGCCAGATGAAGAACACCTCCGCCATAAAAACTAACAGATGAGGAACACCTCCACCATAAAAGCAACACAGAACGCACCATCAAAATGAAAAACCAACAGAGACAGCCACCAGAAAAGCATAACAGATAGCAAAATTACAGAATATGCAAAATTCTCGAGTTCATCATACTACAAACTAAGAGGACAAGCTTTCCATAACCTGAGATTGCTTCAAATTGCTTCAACTTTGAATCACTTGAAATTCCTTCCCCCAAATCGCTTTACTTCAACTTCGTTCCCCCAAGTCGAGTTACCATGCAAAATAACAAAAAGCAAAATTACATAAGATGCACAAATATCCAGTTCATCTTAGAAGAAAAGAAGAGGACAAGCTGGATAGATCACCTGAAATTGCTTCAACTTGGAATCGCTTGAAATTGCTTCGTCCTAATCCTTCCCCCAAATCGATTTACTTCAACAAGTCAATTTCCAGAAATTGCTTTACTGGCTCATCCCTCAAACTCCCAAATTTCCCTAAATCGTTCACCCTAATCCTTCCCCAACTGGATACCCGTAATTGTTTTAGTCGATCATCCCTCAAAACCCCTAATCACCTAACCCTTCTATTTTCCCCAAATGATCGAAACCCCGACTCCAAAACCCCAAATCCCCGTTTTCATTTTCCGCGCGGGCGTTTTAATTTTTTTGGGTGAAATTAGGGCGGGCCGGAATTAGTGAGCCCGTCAAACCCATGAACCGCTGCCTCTAATACGTTACTTTACCCGGGCTTTGGTGAACCGCCGCTATACGTTTTCTCACTTCACTAAACCGCTTCCAAAATAACAATAGACCGCCTCCATAGACCTCTGATATCAAAACCGCTGCCTAAACCGCCTCCATAAACTGAACCTATTCTAAATTCTCAAAATCCACCTAAACCGCTGCAAAAACTGCCACCTTATCAAACCGCCCCCACCAACCGCCCTCTTTTCTCTTAAATGTAGTAGTGACCCTTGTCAGGTTTTACCATTTGGTTACCGGCATTTTCTTCCGAGTTCCCTTGGCAAGAGTATAGGATTATGTAGAAAACTCAGAATTCATTTCCTCTCAATAGGTGCCTGCCCTTTTCCAGTTGTCCATGTGTGCGTCAATAATCCTTTCAGTTTAAGTGCATATCGATGCAGCAGAATTTTGAAAAATAAGCTTGTTTTTGATAAGACCAAATTGTTCACCATTTGAAAGTTATCTTAAGCTTGTCTGTATTTTTCATCTTACTTAACGCTTGCAATTCAATGACGCGGGTTATATATATCTCTGTTTGTATTCACTATCTTGAAGATTTATTGTCTTGCGTCCTGATCTAAGACTTGTATAGTATTTTTGTATTTGCATTGTAGGAAGAGATGGACTTCGTCCTCTACCCCTTGATTACAAAGGGAGCATGTGGTGGAAACATTCAAACACGTGTTCCCCGTGTTGAGCTAATCTGGTTTTAGTTGTTAGACCATGGGTGTATATGGATGATATTGTAAAATGTTAAAAATTGTTAAAATGAGATAGTTTTTTTTTAACCTTGTATGGGGAGCAATATAAACTTGCTTTTTGGTTAAATTTTGTGTTTAAAAAAAAGTTACTTATGATAGCTTATTTTGGTGTTTATTTGGTTTGAAAGTATCATAACACCCCTGATAATAACCAAATAAACACCACTTTTTTTTACAAATAAACACTTTTTCGTCCCATACGGATTACGGAGTTTATATTTTTTTCATAAATTTTTAACTACTTTTACCAACAGTTTATAAATTTTACCCTGTTTCAATTTATTAACACCGTCCCATACGAACCCCATGTTGTCCCATCTTTTAAAAAAAGTTTTTTTAATTTTAGGTAGAATATTTACTTTCCAGATCCAATAGTTTGGATCTTCCTCTAGCCTATGGTTTCGATTAATTGGATTACTTGCACTCTATGTTGTAAACCATCATGCTTTGTCTGGATTTGATTACCTTGTGAGTATTTATACTAATTCCCAAATAACCCATACATGATATTACCCACTCCTTATAAAAGTAAAAAGTACGTAACTAATGTAATTTTTGCACCATTGCGCGCTTATTTTAAAATTAATAAAAGAATAATAATAAAACACATTACTATATATGATAAATATAAGAAATCAATCATCAATTCAATATATATAATACTAAAACAGAGACATGGAAATCTTATGTGGCAGGTTCTGGTGCGATTTGCTTACGTGTCGTTCTCTGGAGCAATCTGGGTCCGATTTTGTACTACGTCAATTAATGATGATCCAATAAATTGAAGTCATGTTAGACGATAACTTTATCTATTTATACATGTGTCATCCTATGTGTCTATTTTAATTAATGATTAATTTAGTTTTTAGTATAAATATTCAACCTCATATCTTAAGTGGTTACAAATCTTATCATATTATCTTATTTTATAAATATTTTATCTAGAAAAAATCTAGATTAGATTAATTTAAATGAAAAAAAGGTTAGATTAGTTTTATCACTTAGGATGCTCAAAAAAAAAAGTTTTATCACTAACAAAAATTGATTAAATTATAGAGAGAGAATCGGTTTTTAAAAGCCAAAATTTGCATGCCTTTTCATACGCAATTCTGCAATCATTTATAAATATATGCTATATATGCACTAATCCAATCACCTTTCTTAAAAATCTATATTAACTTACTCAACACTAAACTATTGATATTTTCAATTATATTTTAATCCATCTCATCTTAAATCATAATATACATTTATATATATTGTTTTACGTAACTTTGCAAATTTATAATAAACATATATAGACCAATTTAATCTAATTTATTGTTTGATCAAATCTAAATCCGCATTTTTTCCTTGAATTTGTAAATAAAGAGCGGCTATATCCGGGGTTCGAATTGGGGATCTTTAGGTACTACCTACAAGTCCTTTCCAGTGAGCCATTCCGGATCAACCGATAGCAATTTTAGTAAACTATAATCTATTGTGAATTCAAATGATCACATACAATTAGATCCATTATACATATTGTTTTGTTTAGCGATAAAATAATTTTGTTCTATGGAAAAAAGTTAGGAAAAGAATAATGAAGTTACATCATACAGACACGCGCACACACGAAGTTGATCAAGAGAAAATATGTCATTCAAAAAAATTATCACCAATAATAAATTGAAAATAAGTAGGAAATTAAAAGGTTCAAAAATAATATTTTATATAATTTTTGCGATCTTATATAATTTGTACATGAATAATAATAGTCATATAAAAAACCGCGAAGCTCGCGTGCGATAAACTAGTATATTGATAAAATTAAAAATAATAAATACATTTGCTTTCAAATTAAGGCATATTTATATTCTATGGGATGATTTTCTTTTTTAATTTAGTTGAAACATTATTATTTATAAAAAAATGTAATATAAATAATTATATAGAGATTGTTGCAACTTTAATATAATTAGAGTGGATGACTTAAATAAAAATTTAAGTAAAGCAATATTTTGAATTACTCTAATTAGTTGAATTGGTAAAGAAAATAAATATCTTCATAACATTAAAAAAATTGTATTTTGAAGAAATCTTATTCATTAATAAAAAAATAATATCTCTATAACTTTATTAATCTAATTCGTTGGTAGAAAAAACTAAATATCTTCTTAATTTTATTAAAAAAAAACATATTTTAAATTACTCTCATTAGTTGCTAAAATATTTTTTGAATTCTATTTTAAATTAATCCAATTGGTTAATGGTTAATTGAATGATAAAATAAATTAATACAAAACTATAAAAGAATAAAAATTAGTGATTGGTTGAAATACCTAAAAATAAGCTAAGAATGACCGATAAGCTAAAAGAGTTTATATAGATATAGATAGATACTAATTAGGCACTAAAAAACCAAAAAAAATAATCCATCCTACCCCTACATGACATTTTCACTGTGGATTAATGAAATACCCCAAATTATTTTTGGGCTATTTCTTATTTTTATTTAATTGAATAAGTCTATATTATATCAAACTATAGTATATCTTGTAAATTTGGTCATTTAATAAATTCACATAAGATATATATGGTATGAATTAGAATAATTAAATTGTTCTAAAGGGTAATAATATATGCTGGATTTAATTACATAAATCTTCTAAATACTCTTATTATTTAATTTATAAAGTTAAATTAAATAATACTACCTCCGTTCAGAAACAAGTGACGTTTGACTTTTTGGCACGTTTTTTTAAGGACTTAACAACTATATAAAATATAAAGTTTTTAATTGATTTTTTTAAATAATTTTATACATATTAGTTGTAAGTTTAAAATTATTTAAAAAAATTAATTAAAAAGTTAATATTTTATATAGTTTTTAGTTCTTTAAAAAGCGTGTCGAAAAGTCAAACGACACTTATTAATGAACGGATGGAGTATTATCCTGCTAAATGGGAGAAACCTATTTCTATCTAATCTTTATCCGTTTGTCTATCTTTTATCTAACACAGTAGTATAGATACGCCTCAAATCTTAGGTTTCCAAACCCCAAAACCAATTCAACATCACCCGCCGTCACCGCCCTCTTCTCTCACAATTACTCCCGTGAGCCGTGACGTCACTGCCCAACCGCTCGAGGTCGCCGGCGACTTGATCCACGAGCCATCACCGCCTGACCGCCGCCCTCGTCGTCGAGCCGCCCTCCGCAGATCCTTGCCGCCGAGACCCTGCAGTCGCAGCCCCTGCTCGGAGATCGCCCAAGGTCGAGCCCCTTGCTGCCTTCGTCTCCGATTGCCACTTCCCAAGCATCCGCCTCCGCCAATCACTGCCGAGCGGCGCCTCCGATTGGCGCCTGCTTTGCCACCGCCCATCACCGCCCGAGCGCCGCCTTCGATCGCTGCTTGCGTCGCTAGCCCTCGACGTCGGAATAAGAGCCGCGTTTCCTTCTTCTCTGTACGCACACCGCATTGAAGCAAAGCAGAGGTTTTTAATCTCTTTTGCATAAATTACAGAAACTCCCCCTTATTTAGCCTATTCTCTTTTCTGGCCCCTAATTTAATTACTTATTAAATTAGGCGGCCAATATTTCTAAATTATTCGATTCTTGCCCATTTCAGCGACAACAAGCAATCTTGAAGCACCCACGTCGGATCCCTCTCCCCGAGGAATTCATATTGGTATATATTCTTAAATTTATAGAATTAATTCAATTCCAAATAGAGTTAAGTAAAGTTAATTTTATGAAATATCAATATTAAATATTCCTTTTTCCATTGGATTCAATAGGTGCTAAAATCTCGTCTTGTTGTCGCCAACCGATCGTTGAAGGTTAAGGCAAGTGATTTCGTTCAACGCCCTTTGCGTGTTTCGTGATTCTTTGGACGTGCCTTTTTAACTCTTCAGTGTCGAATGCGGCTCTGTGGCCAACTTCCTTGCCAGCTTCGATAAATTGCATATTCGCCTGCTTGATGTAATTTATCTCCTTATTCATAAATTGGCATCAGTAAAAATTAATGGGCAATTATTAATTTAATCATAGTGATATGTGTATTAAATGTGTTATTTGTTTATAACTCGAGACAAGTAAAAATTGCCCATTTTCATCTTCTGAATTGCATGAAATTCTGCTTGTTTCTTTCATGCAAATTAATATCATGCGATATTAAGATCCTTTGAAATATCCGTGCTTGTACGTCCTTGTTGATTGAATGTTATTAGTATGATCACCTAGTATTAAATATTAAAGCTGTTATAATTAATATGTGCATCTCATGTGTTGCGGATTGACTTAAAGTCAGTTGCGAGGGTTATCTCACAGGTTGGGAATAGTGTAAAGCCCAATCTAAAAGGTTCCATGGAATATCTAGACTTTAAACAGTCTCAGGTCGCAGGCCTAGTTGAGTCTGGACCCGTGTCCCTATTAGACTTTAAACAGTCTCAGGTCGCAGGCCTAGTTGAGTCTGGACTCGTGTCCCTATTAGACTTCAAAGTCTCAGGTTGCAATCCTAGTTGAGTCTGGACCCGTGTCACTACGATTTATATTATGTTATTTACATATATACACTATTGTTATTATCGAGATTGTTGATAGGTGATCAATTCCGTTTTATTACACTACACTCTTATTCGAGGTATATTTCTTTTTCTTATCTGGTAATCGATCATTATGATCATCCGAGTCATGTGTGAATTTTTACCTTCTTATCCAGTTTCCACTTTAGATATTCTTGTCTTTCCCTTAACCTATGACATACTGTTTTATGGTCACTGTAAGGTTAAAGTCTGAAAATTTTCCCTATCATTTGCTAGTCTTAATTGTACTAACCATCCTATTTATTGAATGGCTGGTGTCCTTCGTTCTCACGAAACACCAGACCATATTCCACAGGTCTAGCGCAAGCAGCGGAGCAGGAGAGAGCTGAAGAGAGGACTATCATCATTGGATTTTTAAACTGAAATTTCAAACCTTTAAAGTTCCGCAACGCTACGCTGGTTTTTACCCACTTTGGAGTTTATGTACAATTTATGGTTTTTGGGATTTTCAGCTATGTTGTTGAGATTGGTTATTTTAAACTATGATATTTAATTGACTTCCGCATTATTTTATTCAACTGCTTGAGGTACTGTCTTGTTTATGGGAGCATGGTTGCATGTTCCTATAAGCCTCAGGTGAATGCAAAGACATTAAAGTCTACGGATTCACTGGCGCTGCAACACTCTCTTGGGATTTAAAAGGGGGTGTTACAATTAAATGGCGTCCTTACACTAATTCACCATAAAAGTTATAAGGGCCCGAAATTATGATTTCCAGGTTATGTTTCAAGGGATGAAACCCCTTGTTCGGATCTTGCAATCCTGGTACGGGTCGAGGCTTCAAAGTCATTTTAAGATTAGTAGAAAGAGGGATTTCAAACCCTAAAAACCGCGAAGGGCCGTTGGGTACCCTTAACTTGTCCTAAGACTATGTCGCGAAATTCAATTCAAAGAAAATAAAGCGGAAGCAAAGTTAAGATACAAAGTATGAAATATAAACATAATATAAAGCAAACTGAATCCCTGTCTCAGCAAATAAACACAAGACTTCCTCCCGTTGTAGTAGAAGGAAGTCAGGATCGTATCCACGAGAAAGCGTGTCAGCGCCCGCCTTTTCAGTTACAGATCTCAACACGATTTCGACCAGAAGCGTCCTCGACTTCGAGTAGAGTACTCGACTTCGACCAACACTGACGACTAAAACAGAAAGCGGAAAACAACAAAAAACAAAAACGAAAGCGAAGTAGTCGATCTCGACCAAATCAACTCGACGTCGACCAACTTTCCTCGACGTCGACCAACAGTAGTCGATCTCGGGTAAACAACGTAACAAAAATTCGAAACTTTTCGCAACGAAAACAAATGTAAACACGAAATTAACTCAATAAACTAGAGACTTCCAACATCAGGGTTTCAAAACCACAACGATAACCATGCAAAACAACACATAAAGGCATAAAAGATCATGCTTTTCATCAAATAACTTTCGTTATTAACAAATAGGAATATAGAGGCTTTCGCATAAACCCTAATTGTTACTAACCTTTTTCACATAATTAACTCAAGTTGTATTAAGATCACTTTCGCTTCAATAACACAAACAAGGATCACCTTCAACTTTCGCAAAATAATCATGCTCGTAGGGATAGAAGACGAAATCGCATCAAAAGATTGTACCTTTACCGCATCACCTTACATGGCTACCGTCGGGCTCACCCCGACCCTAGAAGTTGGGTGACTACTCGCTCTTCATCATGAATAAACACATTAAAGATTTCAAGAAAATAAATTGCATTAATAAACTCAAACAAGACTTACAACCGAACAAAGCCAACTCCACTCTCGCTTCACAAACTCCACTCGGCCCCAAGTCTCTCTTATGGAACTAATTGTGACTGAAATTGAATGAATAAAACTCAGCCCTTAAGGCTTTATTTATAGGCTTCATTCCCTAGCTAATCTAGGAAAGAAATATATATCTATATCTAGACTTTCTATCTAATAACATTAAGATAAATCTTGGAAATAAAATAATTATATCTAAAAGGAAACTAGACTAATGTGGATAGATCTTCCTTCTCTTGATAGAACTTGATGTCTCTTGATAGAATATCTCGAATCTTGGCTTGCAAGTAACCACAAAAGCTCGGATTTCTCTTCGTACTCGATTCGGACTGTTCTGAAATGTCCTGGACGTCGACCAAACTCCTCGACGTCGAGTAAAATTCTTCTCTCCTCGGATTGCACTCGAGCTCGAGCATCATCTGGGCTTGTCGACTTTACTCGATATCGAGTAAGTCTACTCGACATCGACCAACTTCGGGCTCCTCGAGTGCTCTGCTCGACTTCGCATGGAATTCGACTTGGAAGTTACTCGAGGTAGACCAAAGCGGTCGATATCGACCAAACTTGTCGAGTTGATCTTTCTCGTCCTTTGCTCAAATTGTCCTGGTTCCGCTGCTCCTTGACCCTAGACTTTCTGTAGTTGACTTCGAGCTTTTCCCCCTTTCTCTGAATTGCTGTAAATTGCTTCGATTTCTGCGAAATTAAACAAAAACTAGTGTAGATTCCATAATTTGGCAAATAAGCATAAACTACATAGAATCTGTACTATTCTAACCCAAATGCATGAAATGTATACAGAAATAGACTCACAACAAACACCTCATACTTAAGCTTGCTTGTCCTGAAGCAATACTTTTAATTGTCATTTAGGGGAAGAAACGAACTCTCAACATCATAGATTCATTGTCATATGTCCCTTCAGCCAATTGCCATCCTCGAAAAGGTACTAATGTCACAAATCCATACATGTGCAATTAAAAAGCAAAATCTAATCAAAAAAGGAGGGTTATACAAAACAATCATTCATGACAAAGCAACAATAATCAAGAGTACTTTAATTTAACCTCATGGAGGAGTACATTGGTAAAAGGCTAAAGGTTGGCAATTTTCGGCCATGTGGTGCTAATAATCCGGGGAAATGGAGCACTTTCCAAACTTTCATACCCCATTCCTTCTTCTTTTGATTTTTCACCTTTCGCTCATTCGCTCAATGCCTTTTTTCAATAGTATGCTTTTACCTCTCTAACCTCAGCACTGCCTTCTCGTGAGTCGCAAACATGGGTGTCATGAATGGCCTCGGATACTTAGTGCTTCGGACTCCTCACCTTGGTGTCCCATCTCGCCGAACTATTATCTCAACGAGCAGGGTCGATCTACCTTTATCTCCTGAGATGACCGGATTTTCTTTCACTCATTAGATTTTCCATATTTTTGAAACATTCCTGCCAAACTCCATATATGATATACAACAACACAACAACCATATGATAATCTCCATAATGTGACATCATTCTCAACATAATCCCCGGATGGAAATAAGGTAGAAAATGGGTAATATTTAGATCATGTAGAGCATAATAAGGCATAAATATGGCTTTTGTGATGCATAAGCATAGGTATGGCTAGGAATATAAACATATGAGCATTATATGGAAATATAAAGTCCTCCATCCTCTTATCATGAAACATGTCAAAAGCAACATCAAATTTTACCTCCTTTCATGGTTTTCAAGAAATAATGCATTTAATTGTGACTTCTCTTTACTAGGCAATTTCATGCTATATCTCTAATGATTGCAATTTTGCATCGTCGAGTTCAATTAAAACTTCCATTACATTATTCAAAATTTTAATCTGGGTAATTAAAAATAAACTTTGGAAAACATGCATATAAGCACATAAAATGATAATATGAATTCCAAAGTAGCCATGTATAAGCAATTCGAGAAATAAACTTAAAAAAATATGCACACATAATGTCAAATAAAGCCAAATATGCACAATGTAAGCCCTTCCCCCACCCCATACTTAAACATTACAGTGTCCTCACTGTATAAAAACAAAGGGTAAAGAATGAAACTCACTAGACAGGTGTGCAGATCGTCGAAAATCGAGTGCAATTGTTACTGCAGAGGTAGTCGACGTCGAGGAGGGTGGTCGATTTCGAGGAGGTTGGTCGATGTCGACCAGTACTACTCGAAATCGAGTAAAGTGGAACCTCAGGATGGTCTTCTCCTCGACCACATGTTCTTCGCCTCGAGATGGGTGGTCAACGTCGAGTTCCTTACTCGACGTCGAGTACTCCTACAGCTTCTTTGTACCTGCAAAACTTGTTAGACGGAAAATATCCACAATATAAAAACTTAAAAACAATGTCCAAAACCAAAAACCGAAAACAACAATGTCCAAAAATCCCAGAAACTAACCCCCCGTTAGTTTTTTGGTAGGGAAAAGTAATGATTACCCTTATGAATGTAGTCCATATTTAAGTTAGGATACATTGATCACTATTCTAATCATTCCACTTCTTCTCCCATTTTTCATACAAATGTGTTACCCTTCTATTCCCTAATTTGAAGGAGGGTAACTAATACCTCTAGGACGGGCTAATAATCCCCCTCATCTTCTCCTCCAAGCTCACAAAAAATGATGATCATATACATTTTATATCTAAAATTTAATACCTTACCTTTCCATTCCCTAGTTATCGAAACAAACGAGCTCTAAATGTCTATTTACAAGCTCTAGATTTTATAGTCGGTAGGCCGACTCTTCCCCATTGGGATCAAGGTGGCATCTGCAGGGCCCATGTGGATTGGGCTTCAAACAAGACTCCATTCTTGTTCATCAGTTGTAGTCCTCCTGAATGGATCTTATTCACTGTGAAGGGTCACATCTTCTTCTTGTTGAATTTGTTGGGAACCATTGATCCTTTGATTTGGCGACATAGAGTTTGTCACCTACTTCATATTTCTTAGGATCATCATTGGAAATCCTACACAATCGCACATACCAAGGCAAACCTCTCCCATTTATAGATAAATCATTAATTGAAATAGGAGATGAGATGTCCATATCTTGGCTTACCTTCGCAGACACGGATTTCGGGACCTCGGGGTCTGGTCGACATCGAGTACAGGTACTCAACGTCGAGGACTTACCTTCATCTGGTGAACTGCTGGTCGAGGAAGACGGAGTCGAGGAAGGCTGGGACTGGTCGACGTCGACCAAGTTACTCGACGTCGAGGAGTCCTCGGGGTCGGGTGGATTGCTCGACGAAGATGCAGTCGGTGGGGGGCACTGAGTCTGGTCGACATCGACCAGAGTACTCGACGTCGACCAGAGTACTCGACGTCGAGTACAGCTGGTCGACTTCGACCCCATACTTGAATCATGTCAAGGCATCCAAAAAGATGTTAGTCGACGTCGACTTACCTTGGTCGATGTCGAGTAGGTCCTCTGTGTCGTTGTTCAGGATGGCCATGATCTCCTCCACCTGGGCTTCCATATCCCTCTTTTCTTGCTACTCGAGAGTCATATTTCTTACCTTAGGCTCCCCACAAGTGATTTACCTAGCTGATATAGACTTGACCTCTTTCATGGGACCTGTATGCCTTTCAGTTTTATTAAAGGAATACTCAATTACCTCATCGCTGATGTTGAAAGTGAGCACTCCCTTCCTTACGCTTATGTTGGCATCCACCGTCGCCAAGAAGGGCCTCTCTAGAATAATTGGAGAAGCTGGGTCCTCCGCCATATCAATAACTAAGAAATCAGCAGGAACAAAGAACTTACCTAACTGCACTGGTACATTGTCCACCATGACTGTTGGGATGACCACCGTGTTGTTCGCCATGTATAACTTTGCATCCACAGGCTCTAAAACACCTATCTTAATCTTGGACCAGATTGATAAAGGCATTATACTCACACTGGCTCCCAAGTCACATAAAGCATTAAATTTGTATTGACCAAATCCAATGGTCATAGCAAACTTACCTGGATCTGGCCTTTTCTCAAGAACGTCTATCTGCCTGCACTCCTTTGCGATCTCAGCCATTGATCGCTTTTTGCTTGGAATCTCCTTGAGGAACTTGACGTAGGATGGCCTCTCATTAAGAGCTTCTGTGAAGGGTATTGTGACGTTGAGCCTTTGAAGCATCTTTATGAAACGCTGGAACTTCTTCTCTGCTGGATCCCTTGGAGATTTTGTTGGGAATGGCAGCGTTTTCTTCTTCGGAGGTGTAGAACGGTGGTTGACAGGTGCAGAAGGGTGGTCGACATCGACTAGGGTTTCCTCGACGTCGACTGGATTCCTCGACTTTGGCGCTGAGTTATGGTTCTGGTCGATGTCGACTGGTTTGGTTGACGTCGATGAGTCTCCTGTAGCTTCTCCTTCTGTGCTTTGCTCAGGCGTTTGCATCTGTCGCCCACTCCTTAGGTTCATGCAAGCCACCTGTCCTGTAGATTTACCTTTATGGTTAGGTTCAGAGGATCCATGAAGCGTACCTGATTGCTTGGGGACGGATGTAGCCAGTTGACCAATTTGGGTTTCAATCGATTTCCGCCATATATCAATTTCCACAAGCCTAGACTTAACCCCATGTAGCTGAGTGTGGATGGAATATATAGATTGTTTGGTGTCTGAATGGTTCCTCCGCATCTCCTCAAGGATGATCTGCAGGTCATCGTTTTTACTTTCTTTGTCAGGGTGACTAGGAGCTCTGTAGGGCGGGGGGTTTTGATGCTGGGGCTGTCAAAAGTAGCTCCAGTTCTGGTTCTGATGTGGCCCTGAGTAGTGCCCCCTGCATACCTTACCTCTTCGTGGGTTTCCGCTTGATGTACTTGATCGACGTGTGAGCACGTAGTGGTGTTGTGCCTCACAGACCCACATTCCAAACAAGGCTGATTTTTAGATAAGAATTTGACTTGTTTGGTAAGACGACGTACCTGGTCACTATGGAATTGTTCCCTGACATCCGGATCAATCTCCTCTTGTGGATCATACAATGGCATATATGGGGCAGGCCTTTCGTACCTTTTGGCTGAAGCCGCAGAAGTCCCATATGTGTTGTCGTAGATGGCCAGCGTCTCAAAGACTTCCCAAGCACGGCGCGGAGTGTACTCGAGATACCCATAGGCGGTGTAGTTGCTGATCCGGTCTTTAGTAGGCACATCCAGGCAATTGAAGATGATTTCCTGGATGACGTAGGGTTGCTGGCCGTGCATAGGACAGGATTTCAGAAGCCTTTTGTAGTGCTCCCAGACCTGTGCTCGTGTTTCACCTGGCTTCTGTCTGAAAGCCGTGATTTGTTGTCTGAGCGCCGCTGTCTTTGCAGGAGGAAAGAACTTGTTGAGGAACAAGTCTTGTAGTTCGTTCCACGTGCGAATCGATCATAGAAGCAATCCTTCCAGCCACTATTGTGCTATTCCTGCAAGGGACCAATGGAAAGCCTTTAGTTTTAGATATTCCAAATTAGCGCCATCTACAATAGCTTCACATAAGTCTATGAAAGTGGTGACATGCTCTAAAGGACATTCATTGATTCTTCCCCTAAATTGACTCCTCCTAATTTCAGTAACAAAAAAAGGACGAATTTCGAAATTAATAGGGGGAAGAACGATTGGCGATTCTGGAACATCCAGAGTAGGATGCAGATACTCCTTTGCGTTGGCTGGGATATGCCCAATCTGCTCCTCAAGTTCCCTTCTCGCGTTGACCTCGCGATCTACCCTTGCCTCCCACCGTTGTTGATTTTGTGCGTATTCCGTCTCTCTTTGGCGTGCTGTGCTTCTCTGGTGGTGAGTTCCTCAATCCGTAGGCGGATTTGCTTAAGCTCCTGTGCTGGTGTGAGTTGGCCCTCATTCTCGTTGTTGTTATTGATTTATGACATCCTCCTTAGCCTCTGTCGAAGATGGAAGTATCGCTCAGGTTCAAGAATAGGGTCGATAGGTGTGCAATCAGTTCTTTGCAGGCACCTGAAAAACAAAAACAAAAACAAACAAGTAAAAAGGAACTAAAAAGCAAAAACAAATATAAAGAAGAGAAAAAGAACTAAAAAGGGCGCGATTGATTGCTTCCCCGGCAACAGCGCTAATTTGTTGTTGCATGAGGACGTGTCATGTATGAAATATAAATATAATATAAAGCAAACTGACTCCCTGTCTCATCAAATAAATACAAGACTTCCGCCCGTTGTAGTTGAACGCAGTCAGGATCGTATCCACGAGGAAGCGTGTCAGCGCCCGCCTTTTCAGTTCCAGATCTCAACACGATTTCGACCAGAAGCGTCCTCGACTTCGAGTAGAGTACTCAACTTCGACGAACAATGTCGACTAAAACAAAAAGCGGAAAACAATAGAAAACAAAAATGAAAGCGAAGTAGTCGATCTCGACCAAATCAACTCGACGTCGACCAAATTTCCTCGACGTCGACCAACAGTAGTCGATCTCGAGTAAACAACTTAACAAAATTCAAAACCTTTCGCAACGAAAACAAATGTTAACACGAAATTAACTCAATAAACTAAAGACTTCCAAGATCAGGGTTTCAACACCATAACGATAACCATGCAAAACACCACATAAAGGCATAAAAGATCATGCTTTTCATCAAATAACTATCGTTATTAACAAATAGGAATATAGAGGCTTTCGCATAAACCTTAATTGTTACTAACCCTTTTCACATAATTAATCCAAGTTGTATTAAGATCACTTTCGCTTCAATAACACAAACAAGGATCACCTTCAACTTTCGCAAAAGAATCATGCTCATAGAAGACGAATTGCATCCAAAGATTGTACCTTTACCGCAACACTTCACATGGCTACCGTCGGGCTCACCCCGACCCTAGAAGTTGGGTGACTACTCACTCTTCATCATCAAGAATGACATCAATAATAAAAAGGAACTAAATTGCATTAGTAAAATCAAAGAAAGCTTACAACCAATCGAAGTCAAATCGTCTCTCAACTCTTCACCTTCTCTCGCCACAAGCTCTCTCTTCTCTCTCTCTCTCTCTCTCTCTCTCTCTCTCTCTCTCTCTCTCTCTCTCTCTCTCTCTCTCTCTCTCACTAATTGTAATTGAAATTGAATGAATAAAACTCAGCCCCTAAGGCTTTATTTATAGGCTTCATTCCCAACCTAATCTAGGAAAGAAATATCTATCTATATCTAAATTTATCTATCTAAAGACTTAAAGATAAAATTTGAAAATAAAAGAATTATATCTAAAAGGAAACTAGGATTGGTGTGGATAGATCCTTCTTCTCTTGATAGAACTTGATAAATCTCCAATTGAGTTGATAGAATATCTCTTGCTTCATGTGGAAGAAAGCCACCTCAGCACTCGGACTCGGACTGCTCGATTTCGGCCTCTGTAGGTTGGTCGATATCAACCAAGTTTGGTCGATATTGAGCTGGCTTCTCGGATTTGTCATCTGACACTCGAAATTGGCTCTAACAAGGATTTTCGACTTGGTTTTGGTCGATATTGACCAGTATGGTCAAAATCGACCTCTTTTGTATTTCTTCAATAGATCTTGGGCTTCTGGTGGAAAATCAACCAGCTTCCTCCACTTTGGTCGATAACGACCAGATTGTGTCGAGTCGATTTTTCTCGTACTTTTCTCGATTTGTCCTGGTTCCGCTATTCCTTGACCTTAGACTTTCTGTAGTTGACTTCGAGTTTTTCCTCCTTTCTCTGAATTACTGTAAAATGCCTCGATTTCTATGAAATTAAACAGAAACTTGTGTAGACTCCATAATTTGGCAAATACGTGTAAACTACATAGAATCTGTATTATTCAAGCCCAAATGTATGAAATGCATGCAGAAATTGATGTAAAAGGTAGTGTAAAACATGGAAAATTAGGCTTACAACAAACACCCCATACTTAAGCTTGCTTGTCCTAAAGCAATACTTTAAATGGTCATACAGGGGAAGAAAACAAACTCTCAACATTTTAGATTCATTCTCATATGTCCCTGCAATCAATTACCATCCTCGAAAAGGTACTAATGTCACAAATCCATGCATGTGCAAGAAAAAGCAACATCTACTCACAAAAGGAAGGTTATACAAAAACATTCATTCGTGACAAAGCATTAATAATCAGGAGGACTTCAATTAAGCTCAATAAGGAGTGGATTGGTAAAAGGCCAAAGGTGGGCAATTTTTGGCAATCTGGTGCTAATGATCCGGGGAAATGGAGCACTTTCCAAACTTTCATACCACATTCCTTCTTCCTATAATTTCTCACATTTCGCTCATTCGCTCAATGCTTTTTTCAATATAATGCTTTAACCTCTCTAACCTCAGCATTGCCTTCTCCCGAGTCGCAAACATGGGTGTCATGAATAGCCCCGGATACTTAGTGCTTCGGACTCCTCACCTTGGTGTCCCATCTTGCCGAACTATTATCTGAGCGAGCAGGGTCGATCTTTGATCGGATTTTCTTTCACTCATTAGATTTTCCATAAATTTTTAAATTTCCTGCCAAACTCCAATGATGATAATAATACAACACAAACAACATATAACAATCTCCATAATGTAACATCATTCTCAACAAAATCCCCGAATGGAATAAAGTAGAAAATGGGCAATATTTAGATCAGGTGGAGCATAATATGAAATAAGGCTCAATATGACTTTTGTGATGCATAAGCATAGGTATGGCTAGGATATAGCAATGTGAGGATTATATGGAAAATATAAAGTCCTCCATCCGTTTATCATGCAATATGTCAAAAGCAATTTCAAATTTTACCTCCTTTCATGGTTTTCAATAAAATAATGTATTTCATTGTGACTTCCTTTTACTAGGCAATTTCATGCTATTTCTCTAATGAATCCAATTTTGCATCGCCGTGTTCAATAAAGCTTCCATGACACTTGTCCAAAAATTTCAATGGGGGTCATTTTAATAAACTTTGGAAAACATGCATATAAGCACATGAATAGAATATGAAATCCAAAGTAGCCATGTATAAGCAATTCAAGGGTAAAGAAAGAAGCCCTTCCCCCACTCGATACTTAAACATTACAGTGTCCTCAATGTATAAAAACAAGGGTAAAGAAAGAAACTCACTAGTTAGGCGTGCAGAACGTCGGAATCTAGTGCAAATGCTTCTGCTGGGCTGCTGCTTCCTTCTTTGTACCTGCAAAAGTTGTTAGAAAAGAAATATCCACCATAGATAAACTTAAAAATAATGTCCAAAACCAAAAAACAAAAACAAGCAATGTCCAAAAATCCAAAAAAAAAAATGTCTATTTACAAGCTCTAGACATTATAGTCGCTAGGCCGACTTTTCTCCGTTAAGCTCAAGGTGGCATCTGCAGGGCCCATGTAGCTTCGGCTTCAAACGTAACTCCATTCTTGTCCATCAGCTGCAGTCCTCCTGAATGGATCTTGTTCATCGTGAAGGGCCCCATCTTCTTCTTTTTGAACTTGTTAGGGAACCAATGATCATTTGATTTGGAAACATAGACCTTGTCTCCTACTTCATACTCCTTGGGATCGTCATTGAAAACCCTGCATAATCGCACATACCAAGGCAAACCTCTCCCATGTATAGATAAATCATTAATGGAAATAGGAGAAGAGATGTCAGTACCTTGGCTCACCTTCACAGATTCGGATTTCAGGACCTCCTGAGGATCTGGTCGATATCGACTGCTGCTATACTGGTGGAGATTCAATCGAAGAAGAGGAAGACTGCTCGATATAGGTTGGTCGATATCGACCAGAGGTGGTCGATATCGAGTTCTGCTGCTCGATATTGGCTGGCTCGATTTCTGGTGGAGTTGACTCGATATGGGGGGGTCGATTTCGACCTGTAGTGGTCGATATCGACTGCTTTTGTGGGCCAGTCGAATTTTCCTGTTCGATTTTGACCCCATACTTAAGACCTTGCAAAGCATCCGAAAAATAGTTAGTCCATATCGACTTACCTTGGTCTATGTCGTGTGGATTCTCTGTTTCTTCGCTCAGGATGGTCGTGATCTCCTCTAGCGGGGCTTCCATATACCTCTTTTCTAGCTCTTCGGGGGTTATGTTTCTTACCTTAGGCTCCCCGCAAGTGATGTACCTGGCTGATATGGACTTGACCTCTTCCATGGGACCTGTATGCCTTTCAGTTTTATTAAAGGATTATTCAATTACCTAATCGCCGATGTTGAAAGTGAGCACTCCCTTCCTTACGCTTATGTTGACATCCACCGTCTCTAAGAAGGGCCTCCCTAGAATAATTGGAGAAGCAGGGTCCTCCGCCATATCAATAACTAAGAAATCAGCAGGGACAAAGAACTTACCTACTTGCACTAGTACATTGTCCACCATGTCTGTTGGGATGACCACCGTGTTGTTTGCCATGTAAAGTTTTGCATCCATAGGTTCTAAGGCACCTATCTTAATCTTGGACCAGATTGATAAAGGCAGTATACTCACACTGACTCCCAAATCACACAAAGCATTAAATTTGTATTGACCAAATCCAATGGTTATAGCAAACTTACCTGGATCTGGCCTTTTCTCAAGAACGTCCATTTGGCTGCACTTCTCTGCTATCTCAACCATTGACCGCTTTTTGCTCAGAATCTCCCTTAGAAACTTGACATATGATGGCATCTCATTAAGAGTTTCGGTGAAGGGTATTGTGACGTTGAGCCTTTGAAGCATCTTGATGAAACGCTAGAACTTCTTCTCTATCGGGTCCTATCGAGATTTCGTCGGGAAAGGCAGCTTTTTCTTCGGCGGAGGTGTTGATGTCGAGTGGAGGGGGTCCATTTCTACTGGTGTCTGGTCGATATCGACTAGATCTGCTGGCCTCAGGCTCTGTTGAGGAGTAGGGTCGATTTCGACCAGTGGGGGGTCGATATCGACTGGGGACTGGTCGATATCGACTTGTTTGGTCGATATTGACTGGTCTCCAGTGCCCTTCTCCTCCGTCGTTTGCTCGGGTGTTTGCATCTGTCATCCACTCCTTAGGTTCATGGAAGCCACCTGTCATGTAGATTTACCCTTTAGGTTAGGTTCTGATGTTACAGGGAGCACACCTGATAGATTGGGGACGGAGGTTGCCAGCTGGCCAATCTGTGTGTCAATTGATTTCCTCCAGATATAGATTTTCCCAAGCCTACAGTTGATAGCATGCAGCTGAGTGTGGATGGAATTGATAGAATACTTGGTGTCTGACAGACCCACATTCCAAACAAGCCTAGAGTTGACACCATACAGCTGAGCGTACCTGGTAGTGTTGTACCTCACAGAGCCACATTCCAAACAAGGTTTATCTTTAGAGAGGAATTTAACTTGTTTGGTAAGGCGACATACCTGATCGTTGTGAAATTGGTCCCTGACATCTGGATCAACCTCCTTTGGTGGCACATACAATGGCATAGATGGGGCAGGCCTTTCATACCTTTCGTCAAAAGAGGCCGCAGAAGTCCCATATGTGTTATCGTAGTTGGTCAATGTCTCAAACACCTCCCAAGCACGGCGTGGAGTGTATTCGAGATACCCATAGGCGGAGTAGTTGTTGATCCTATCCTTCGTAAGCGCATCTAGGCAGTTGAAGATGATCTCTTGGATGACGTAGGGTAGTTGTCCATACGTAGGACAAGATTTCAGAAGCCTCTTGTAGCGCTCCCAGACCTGTGCAAGTGTTTCCTCTGGCTTCTGTCTGAAAGTCGTGATCTGTTGTCTGAGAGCAGCTGTCTTTGCAGGAGGAAAGAACTTGTTGAGGAACAGGTCCTATAGTTCGTTCCAAGTGCGAATTGATTGTGCAAACGATCCTTTCAGCCACTGTTGTGCTATTCCTGCAAGGGACCAATGAAAAGCCTTTAGTTTTAAATATTCTAGATTAGCACCATCAGCAATTGCTTCACATAAATCCAGAAAAGTAGTAATATGCTCTAAAGGACATTCATTGATTCTTCCCCTAAATTGACTCCTCCTAATTTCAGCAATAAAAGAAGGACGAATTTCAAAATTAATAGCGGGTAGAACGATCGGCAATTATGGAACTTCCAGAGTAGGATGCAGATATTCCTTTGCGTTGGCTGGGACATGCCCAATCCGCTCCTCAAGTTTCCGTCTTGCGTTGATCTCGCGATCTACCCTTGCCTCCCACCGTTGCTGATTCTGGGCATATTCCGCCTCTCGTCGGGCGTGTTCTGCTTCTCTGGTGGTGAACTCCTCTATTCGTAGTCGGAGTTGCTCAAGCTCTTGTGCTGGTGTGAGCGGGCCCAGATTCTCGTTGTTGTTATAGATTTGCGACATCTTCCTTAGCCTTTGTCGAAGATGGAAGTATCGCACAGGTTCAAGAATAGGGTCTATGGGTGTGCGATCAGTTCTTCGCATGCACTTGAGAAACAAAAAGAAAAGAAACAAGTAAAAAGAAACTAAAAAGCGAAAAAAAGAGTAAAAAGAACTAAAAAGGGCGCGATTGATTTCTTCCCCGACAACGGCGCCAAATTTGTTAGGAGGAATATCAAGTATGAAATATAAATTCCAAATTCGACTCCCTGTTCTCCGAAAATTAAATACAAGACTTCCTCCCGCTGTAGTAGAAGGTAGTCAGGATCGTTCCATGAGGAAGCGTGTCAGCGCCCACCTTTTCAGTTCCAGATCTCAGTAGAAAATCGATCAGAAGAGCGCTCGATATCGACCTTTCCACTCGATATCGACCACACTGTCGACATAAACGGTAAAACTGATAGCATTCATTTAGCTAGGCATAATAGGTTGCATTTAGCTTAGTTAAGATGCATATCATGCATGATTTAAGTAGAATTTGCATATTTGCTTTCTATGTTGGTGGAGTCGGAATCTACACGTTTTTATTGATTATTTCAGGTAAATGTGGGTCCGAGAAGGAGAAATGGGTTGATTATGCATTAAGATGAGGAAGTCTAGTTGATCGAAGAAGCTTAAATGAAGATCTAAAGAGGTCATGAGAAGAAGAAGCGAGCCTAAACGAAGAACAAGTGTGTAGAAGTTGTCGCCAGACATGCTGAACTTGTTTTGCACTTCGTGGAGGCCTCAGTTGTCTGATTGACTATTATGACCTTGCGTTGGAAAGCTATTTCAGAGAGCTACAACTTTCCTGTTGACAACAAGAGCGAATTCGAGACTGATTTTCGGTGAAAGACCAATGCAGCGGCCGCAACATATATGTCGCGACCGCAGCCAGTATGGATGCGGCGGGTTGGAAGATGCCGTGGCCGCGGCCGCAGCACGGGTTGCCAGCGCGACGCCGTTTTGTCTAAAAATCCTAGTTTTTATGTTGTGTTTTTTGTGACCGACTTGGATCTATTATAAGGCCGAATTTATGTTATTTTCAGACTATTTCTATTCTATTCCACGTTCTATCACACAATGAGAGAGAGAGAGAGCGATGTTCGCCAGGGGAGGCTAAAATCTCTTCGTTCTACTTGCAATTTGAAGCTTTATTTGGATTGACTGTGAGTTTCTGAATCTTTTTCTTTATTTCCTATATTGAATGTTTCAACTTCTTTGTGCTTGCATGTTTGATTGTTTTATTCTATCTAGCCCGCGCAACTAGTTAGAATCAATTCAATTGCTAAGGTTTTGTAGATTCCTGGTTGTGAACCTTAACCTAAGTTGCAAACTTGTTCCTTTAGGGCTGGTTGAACTAATTGAATGAGTAGAAAGTTTGATGTGTTGTTAAATCCCTCTTTAGGGACTGCAAATACCTTGGTTAATCTCTGAACTTAAAGTTATCAATTGGGTTAAATCCTTCTTTAGGAACTGTTTGATTGATAAGGGTTTCTAGGACTGGTTGGACTAGTAACTATATTAGGTTGGGACAAGGGCATTCATAGGAAGACTAAATGGACAAGAGGAAGTTACAATATCAATTCAACCAAATAAAGTGGATAGTTGTAGGCAGAGCGATCTTCTCTAAATTGTTTTGCATCAATCTATTTATAGTTTATTTTGTTTTCTTTCTTATTTCAATCAACAAAAACCCCCCTTTCTACTAATTGGTAAATACACTTTGCTGAGAAATACTTGATTCTCTGAGGGATCGACCTCTTACTTACTTGCTATACTAGTTTGTAGGTTTGAGTTTTATTTTGATACGGTTTACGCGACTAAAAACCGTACATCAAATTGGCGCCGTTGCCGGGGAATCAAGTTTATTTCTTTGTTTTGTGTATTTATTAATTTTTGTTTATATATCTAACTTTGTTGTGAACCTATCTTACGGTTCAGAACACCCTTGCTACTAACTTTTTCATGATGTTGAGATTAGCGCAGTTTGAAGGTGAGAACTTTCACCAATACTTCAGGAGATTGCATTAGTATGTTGACGACCTTGGTTGATGGGGTTATCAATTCAGCATCCGAGATATGATTATGTGCATAATTGATGGGATGATTGTTGAGACACGATCGCTTGCTGAGCACCTGAGTAACGGAGGCCTGAATCGGTTAGGAGGATTGTCGGGGTTGAGGGATTTTTTTCTGTTATATGGATTACCATGTTGCACAAGAAGAACTGCTCACCACGTCTCCTCCGCCAATGGAGAACTATGTCACATACTTGGATGATCCATTCCATAGCCTTACACAAGTGTTGCAAGAGCAAGCTGAGAGCAGTATAAACTTGGAGAATCAGATGAACAAACTCATTCAAATTTTAAGTGCAAAAGGTGAGAAGGAAAGGGGCTTAGAAGAAGGAGTTGAAGTCGTAACGGAGGGTGAAAATTCTGAGGAGCGGCAACCGCCGCAGGAGGGCGGCGATCGCCGCATTGCTACTAATGAGCCCTCATCGACGTCTTCTTCCCTTGATTTTGAGAAACCCACCACACCACCCCTTGAGTCTTTAAAGGATGCAAGAATGGAAGATCCTATCGAAGTCATTACGCTTAGTTCATTCCCTTCTATGTGGTTTCAACATGACAATGACATGCCGAATGAGGAGGAATTGGTTGCAGACAACGGTAGTTTCTTAGATGATGGAGGAGATGGTCTAGTGCTTCCTTACTTGGAATCTCATGAGTCGACGCATGAGGTTACATGTGATGTGTCTCCTACTCCATCTGCAACATCCATTCTGAGCTTGTCCATTGATGAACCAAGTCTAGAGCCATCAGCTGAGGTGCAAGAGGTAATAAAGGTAAACTTTTGCAATTTTGAAGTTAATGGTGTATATGTTGATCCTTTTGATTGCTATTTTGAAAAGTCACCAGCGGAACTGTGTTAGTGGTATCATATTCCTTCTACAGAGAGTCATGCTAGACTCTTTGATAGATTGAAAGGGTTCTTGAGTTCCACATTTTATGCTTTCAATTTATTGTGCTATGATGTGCCTTGTAAGATGTGTGCACATGAATAGGATAGGCTACTGAGTGATAAGGTCTTGAGATTGAGAATAAGTCAAGCCAATGATATTAAAGAAAGGCGCTTCTCGGGAGGCAACCCGAGGTAAGTTTTAGTTATTTCAATTCCTAGTTAGCTAGTTTTCTTTTCAATAAATTAGGTTTTCCATTAGGCATTAGATAGTTGTGTTTACTTTTTGGATAGACTAACCTTTCAGGAAAGGTCGCCACCTTTAACCCGCCGCAATGCTCAGATCCAACCTACATAGACCCATCCACCACATTGTGAGTATTTCATTCATCTCTTCCTCTATGTTTTTATTTTTTGTTGTCTTTTATGTTTCATTGAGGACAATGAAAGGTTTAAGTGTGGGGGAGGGATTGCATTGCATATAGATAGAATTTGCATATCATGTTTACTTATGTTATCATGTTTATTTATGTTTTCATATTTATTTTTACTTATATATCACATTAAAAAAAATCACAAAAATATCATGCATTGCATTTAGGTGTTATTAAAGATACCCATCTTGGTTTATTTTGTCTTCTAATTTATTTTTATGATCTTATTGCATAAATCCCATGATTTGATTGAATGGCTTGAAAATGATTTTTGGAGCATGATTTGAGAATATAATTGAGCAAGTATGGTTAATAGTTGAGGTTTTATTGAAATCTAAAAAAAATATAACTTTTGTGGGTTTGTTTTGGCCTTATAGGGACTTTAATTATTATTTCCTTTTGCTTTTATTATGTGATTATACTCTTCATATGCTTGTTTTTCATGACCGTATTGCACATGTTTGTTGCTTGTAAATTTCAAATGATTGAAGCAAGTTTTCTTTAGCCATATTATACCTTATCTACCCTTTGCATTATGATGTCATCCTCAAGCGGAAGAAGAAGGCTCCACCTAGGGATTCGTTGAAGAAACGGCGTTAATTATTTTATTATTTATATTTCTTGTTTTTATATATTCTATTTTTAGTACCTCTTATGTTAGTTGGAGTCTAATTATAGAATTGCTTATTCTTAGTATTTCTTAGTTAGCTTAAATAAGATGGTTAGGAGAGTCTATCTTTAGGCTTTCTTAATTATCATATTTTATTATTTTTTATATTAGGATTTTAGATTAAGTTTTATCTTCAAGGTTTACTTTATCTTTAGGATTAAAATTCTATCTTTAAGAAACCAAAACTCTATCTTGCTTGATAGAATTGGTTCATAGCTTTTCTATTTAAACAACCACATGTACTTTGAATTTCTTAGATTGAATAGAATTGAGGAACCCCTTTATGGATTAAAGGGTTCTTCAATTTCAATCCCAAAAGCCTTTAGCTCTTGTGTTCTATCCTCTTCGGTACACCATCACCGTCACTTTACCTCTGTTCTTGATCGACAAATCCTCAACCGAATACAACATAGTCGACGCTTCAAGAACACCGGCACCGGCGCTTGTGGACACCGGCACCAAGCTTCGCAGGCCTCGACGCTCGGCGCTCGGGCTTCTCGGCACTCCCTGGTCTCGCCCTCGCTCTAGCGTCTGCTGCCGCCTGGTCTCGCTCGCTCCCAGCGCGCCGCCGCGGTTCTCTGCATACGCTCTCGCTTCCAGCGAGCGCACCTGACCTCCTCGCTTTAGCCTCGGCCTCGATGACTCCGCTCGCATCCAGCGCCCTGAGGAGCCAAGCTCCTGCGCTCTCGTGTCCGCACCGGCGAACCCAGATCCTGTCCCGCGAGCCTTCGCGTTCTTCTTTCCTCGCTTTCTGTTTTAATCGCTTTTTTTTAGTTTCAATTTAATTAAGTATTTCCATCGTTGTTAGTAGTTTAAATTTCTTAAGTTAAGACTGTTGCTTTTGAATTAGTTTAGTGAATTTTGTTAATCAGGAGATATTGGAAGAGTATTGTAAGATCAGGCAAATATACGGCGTGGTTCTTGATCTTGAGCCTACAGGCGAAGGATCGGGTATCCCAAACGTATTAAGTGGTATCAGAGCCCTTCAATATTGAAAAAATTTTGATCTTTACTTGCTGTCTTCAATATTGTAAAATTCTGTGTCCAGGGGAATTGCTTGAATATAGTGCCTTGTTTTTCTCCCCTCTCTGATTTCTAAAACTGAATCACTCTTAAGAATCAATAGGGCTTGCATTACTTGGTTTCTGGTCTTTGCTCCGTTTACTTGTTTCTCTTCTGATATTGTACATGTCGAACGACAATAACCCCAACGCTTCCCCTACCCCTCCTGCGCCACACGCTGGAGAGATCGACCCCACAGAGTTTGACGACGTTCTCTACCTTGTCAATCGATGGGTCCTACACATTCAGGAGTCTCCCATGGCTGATCAAAGGGAGAACATCTTCCACACCAAGTGTGTGATTCGCGAGGCTACCATAAGCGTCATCATCGACGGTGGGAGTTGCTGCAATCTCATCAATGAAAAGGTAGTGGATTTCCTCCGTTTAACTACTACTCCTAGAGCTACTCACTATCGTTTAAATGGCATAACTGATGATAGATCTAATATAATTGTCACCAAACAATGTTTAGTTTCATTTTCTATTGGATCATATCATGATACAGTGTTATGTGATGTTGCTCGAATGGATTGTAGTCATATCTTGCTATGCCGTCCTTGGTTATATGATCGTTCTGTTATTCATGATGGTCATGCGAATACATATGCCTTCACCTTTGATGGGAGGAGAGTTACTCTCCTAACCCTTTTGCCTCAAGCTGTTTTGAAGGAACAGGCACGACAGCGCCAATACAAAGCCGAGAAGGAGGCTGCTGCTAGACGGGAAGCGCACTGCGGCACAGACACCAACCAGGCTGCACCCGCGGCCATCCCATCCGACCCCCCTGATTCAGTCACGCCCGCAGCCCAGGATGAAATCAAAATCGTGGCCCCAGATTCAGCATAGCACGTCGAACTTGTTTCGCAGATTCCCGTTGACTCCGACATCGGAATCAAGCCCACTCAGTCTTGTTGCGAAGCTGACTCGACGAGCTTTCCATCGATTGGTCAGACGCTGCAGGAATCCTCCGTTAAGACCTCCGAATCATCTCTGCAAGTGGTTGGTTCATTTGCCTCAAATTCTATTAGCACCATCTCAAGTTGATTGTCAAGGAAATTACTTTTTGGTGGTTGCTCCGTCCCTATTGCTCTTCAATGACTCGATTCGAGGACGAATCGAAGATAAAAGGGGGAGAAGGATGTGGGTCAAGATGGCCTTCTGTGGGTCATACAACGATCTTGATCCAAGCGACGAGTCGATTTCAAATGAAGGAGAATGATGTCATCCTCAAGCGGAAGATGAAGGCTCCACCTTGGAATTCGTTGAAAAAACGACGTTAATTATTTTATTATTTATATTTCTTGTTCATAATATATTCTATTTTTAGTAACTCTTATGTTAGTTGGAGTCTAATTATAGAATTGCTTATTCTTAGTATTTCTTAATTAGGTTAAATAAGATGGTTAGGAGAGTCTATCTTTAGGCTTTCTTAATTATCATATTTTATTATTTTCTATATTAGGATTTTAGATTAAGTTTTATCTTCTTGGTTTACTTTATCTTTAGGATTAAAATTCTATCTTTAAGAAACCAAAACTCTATCTTGCATGATAGAATTGGTTCATAGCTTTTCTATTTAAACAAACACATGTACTTTGAATTTCTTAGATTGAATAGAATTGAGGAACCCCTTTATGGATTAAAGGGTTCTTCGATTTCAATCCCAAAAGCCTTTAGCTCTTGTGTTCTATCCTCTTCGGTAAACCATCACCGTCACTTTACCTCTGTTCTTGATCGACAAATCCTCAACCGAATACAACATAGTCGACGCTTCAAGAACACGGGCACCGGCGCTTGTGGACACCGGCACCAAGCTCCGCAGGCCTCGGTGCTCGGGCTTCTCGGCACTGCCTGGTCTCGCCCACGCTCTCGCGTCTGCTGCCGCCTGGTCTCGCTCGCTCCCAGCGCGCCGCCGCGGTTCTCTGCATACGCTCTCGCTTCCAACAAGCGCACCTGACCTCGCCGCTGTAGCCTCGGCCTCGACGACTCCGCTCGCATCCAGCGCCCTGAGGAGCCAAGCTCCTGCGCTCCCGTGTCCGCACCGGCGAACCAGGATCCTGTCCTGCGAGCCTTCATGTTCTTCTTTCCTTGCTTTCTCTTTTAATCGCTTTTGTTTAGTTTCAATTTAGTTAAGTATTTCCATCGTTGTTAGTAGTTTAAATTTCTTAAGTTAAGACTGTTGCTTTTGAATTAGTTTAGTGAATTTTGTTAATTAGTAGATATTGGAAGAGTATTGCAAGATCGGACAAATATACGGCGTGGTTCTTGATCTTGAGCCCACAAGCGAAGGATCGGGTATCCCAAACGTGTCACATTATCCTTTGCTTGAAGCGCAGGTGAGCCGTAAAGCCCATTTCCTTTTGATAGCTCCACAAAAATATATCATAGCCAATGATTAGTCGGACCCTATCCGGGAATTAGGAGGAGAATTGGTGAAAAATCTATATGTTGGAGTTGCTTTGAGTGGAGATGATGTATGTATGGTTGTGCATTTCGAGAGGCATAGCCGAAATAAGGTAACCTTTCTTGCATAATAGAGATGACTTATTACTAGGGGCCTAAGGAGGATAAAATTCACTTAGGAGTAAAAGTCTAGTAAACATGGACCTAGGGAGGGTAAAATTCACCTAGGGGCAAAAGTAAGCATAAAAGAAAAGAAAAGAAGTCATCACAATGAAAAAAATGCATGAGTTGTATGGCTATTGAAATCGAAGAGTGCTTATTGATGTGTATTGGAGTTTGTGTTATTGGAATGGTTTGTGAAGTATGGAAGTTTTGGTGTTGTTCTAGTTGGTTGTTGTTTTTTTTTTCCCGGATTTTTAGCACCACAGCCCCATTACAACCCTATAAAAGTCTTCATGATGTTGTTTGCAAGTGATGACTTTCACGGTGTATAGAGCATTTTGGATTGAGTTGAGAGTTGGACTTTAAAGCCTAAACACATGAGAGCTTGAGTGAAACATATTATCCCAGTGAGGTTGGATTAAATTTTCCTTTACTATTGGATCGCTCATATATTTGCTAGGATATTTGTTCTCTTATTCATGTTTCCTATTGCTTGATGTTGCTTTTATAAAATTATAACATGAAGATCTTATTTGTGGAATGATTAATGCTATATTTGTTTTTCATTGTTTGAGGACAAGCAAAAGCTTAAGTGTGGGGGAGTTTGATAGCATGCATTTAGGTAGGCATAATAGGTTGCATTTAGCTTAGTTAAGATACATATCATGCATGATTTAAGTAGAATTTGCATATTTGCTCTCTATGTTGGTGGAGTCGGAATCTACACGTTTTTATTGAATATTTTAGGTAACTGTGGATCCGAGAAGGATAAATGGTTTGTGAAGTATGGAAGCTTAAATGAAGATCTAAAGAGGTCCTGAGAAGAAGAAGCGAGCCTAAACGAAGAACAAGTATGTAGAAGTTGTCGCCAGACAGTCTTAACTTGTTTTGCACTTTGTGGAGACCTCGGTTGTCTGATTGACTATTATGACCTTGCGTTGGAAAGCTATTTCAGAGAGCTACAACTTTCCTGTTGACAACAAGAGCAAATTCGAGACTGATTTTCCGTAAAAGACCAATGCAGCGGCCGCAACATATATGCCTCGACCGCAACTAGTATGGATGCCGCAGGTTGGAAGATGCCGCGGCCGCAGCACGGGTTGCCAGCGCGACGCCGTTTTATCTAAAAACCCTAGTTTTTATCTTGTGTGTTTTGTGGTCGCTTGGATCTATTATAAGGCCGAATTTATGTTATTTTGAGACTACTTCTATTCTATTCTACGTTCTATCAGACAATGAGAGAGAGAGAGAGCGATGTTCGCCATGGGCGGCTAAACTCTCTTCGTTTTACTTGCAATTTGAAGCTTTATTTGGATTGATTTTGGGTTTCTGAATCTTGTTCCTTATCTCTTATATTGAATGTTTCAACTTCTTTGTGTTTACATGTTTGATTATTTTATTCTATCTAGCTCGCGCAACTAGTTAGAATCAATTCAATTGCTAAGGTTTTGTAGATTCTAGGTTGTGAACCTTAACCTAAGTAACAAACTTGTTCCTTTAGGGCTGGTTTAACTAATTGAATGAGTAGGAAGTTGGATGTGTTGTTAAATCCCTTTTTAGGGACTACAAATACCTTGGTTAATCTCTGAACTTAAAGCTATCAATTGGGTTAAATCCTTCTTTAGGGACTGTTTGATTGATAAGGGTTTCTAGGACTGGTTGGACTAGTAACTATATTAGGTTGAGACAAGGGCATTCATAGGAAGATTTAAAGGACAAGAGGAAGTTACAATATCAATTCAACCAAATAAAGTGGATAGTTGTAGGTAGAGCGATCTTCTCTAAATTGTTTTGCATCAATCTGTTTATAGTTTATTTTGTTTTCTTTCTTACTTCAATCAACCAAAACCCCCTTTTCTACTAATTGGTAAATACACTTTGCTGAGAAATACTTGATTCTCTGTGGGATTGATAGCATCTATTTTAGTCATATTTAAGGGTTGCATTTACATATTAGTGGCACGAATATTGATATTAATCTACTAGATAATTGTTGTGGTGATCCTTTATCCTAGATTTGCCTCGTTCTATTGTGATTGAATACCACCTTTTGTATATTTATTTAGTTTTAGTTGGTTACTTTCTCCATCCATATTAATATTTCTTCCTTGGTTTCTTGGCTTAGTTTAATCAGTTTGAAATTACGATTGATACCACATAGTCCCTGTTATTCGACACTCGATATACTACAACTGAACCCCATACACTTGTGGGTGTAGGTTTAGCCTATATCAAGTTTTTGGCGCCGTTGTGTTGGTAGGAGGAAATCGAGAATTGCAATAAAATATAAATAAACTAAGGCAAACCAGATTCCGTCCCTTGCAAATAATTACAAGACCTCCTCCTGATGTAGCAGCGTGAAGTAAGGATCGATCCACGAGGAAGCGTGTCAGCGGATCCTAGGTAGCGGTGAAATCTCACAGTCAGAAGTCGACAACAGGGTCCTCGATCTCGACTAGGGTAGTCGACAGAAGATCGGACAGTCGAACAGAGTAGCAGACACAGGCACTGGGGCTCGTCGATATCGACAAGGCCTACTCGATATCGAGTAGAGTTTGTTCGACTTCGCTTTGTCTCGTCGAGTACCTGCACAGGAGAAGCTACAGCGACTTGGTCGAGGATCAGTTTACTCGATATCGAGTGGTGCAATTTGAGATCGAGTAGAAGGACAGAAAGTAAAAACGAAGGAAAATAAAGAACAAATGCTTTGAGACTTCGAACTAAACTTAATGTAAAAGGCTTCCAAGATTGGGGTTTGCAACAATGATAACCAAGCATGCATAAGGCAGAGATAAACAGATAATCATGTGAATTGCATCAAGGACAAGCTTTCGCCTTTTCCAACAATTAGACAACTCTTTCAAGAAACCCTAATTGTCTCTACTGATTTTATGTTTACAATCCAAGTTGTTAGCATGGATCTCCATTAGATGGGTAATAAACACATAAACAAGTAGGAGATGCTCAAAACATGATAAAGGTCGGATCTTTACCTCAATTATGCATGGCTATCGTCGGGCTCGCCCCAACCCTAGAAGTGGGTTGACTACTCGCGCTTCATCGCAACCTCAGACATCATTGATTGGAAAGAAATAACAACTTGCATTAAACTAAATTCAAAGACTTTACAATCCCGGCGATCCAACTCTCGTTGAACGCCAAAACCCTAAAACCTTCGAACTCCTAAACTGTCTCTGTGTACTACTTCTCTAGCTTGTGAAATTGAATGAATAAAACTGAGCCCCATGGGCTTTATTTATAGGCTTCTAATCCTTGCTACTCAAGGATAGAAATCTCTATCTATATCTAAAACTATATCTAAAGGCTTAAAAGATAAATAAAAGACATAACATAATTAAATCTAAAAAGGAAATTATATCTAAAGTGTCTTCAAGTGGATAGATCTCTCTCTTCATGATGTGTCTTGATGATTTCGGATAGAATCGACAATCTTCGGGCTCAAGTAATCCCACACCGAGTAGGATTCGTCAAACCGAGTAACGCGGCTTCTGGAACCGTCGTCGATCTCGAGTAGAGCCTACTCGATCTCGACTAGGATTGTTGGTCGACTGGCTCGGCTTCGTCGTCTTGGCTAGCTGGTCCTCGACAGGCTCGGACATGGCCCACAAGTGTACTCGATCTCGAGTACCCCTTGTCGATGTCGAGTTGGGTGGCCTTGTCGACTAGGTCTTCTCGGGTGGCTATGCTCGATAGGTTGAGGTCTGGGCTCCGAGCTTCGTCGATCTCGACTAACTATCGTCGAGATCGAGTAGGGTGTGGTCGAGGATGGCTTGCTGGTGATGTCGAGGACTCCTCCTCGGCATGGACTCGGACAGACGCGGTGCTGGTCCTCGATCTCGACAAGGCTTCATCGAGATCGAGAAGGATGATTTCGGCGTCTCTGTCCTCGACTTCTCGACATAGGCTTCTTGATCCTGGCAAATGTCTAGGCATGGCTCGTCGAGATCGACCAGGGTTTGTCGATGTCGAGTAGCTTTGTGCTCCGGTTCTCGCTTCTTGGTTTTCTCCCGAAAATGGTTCCATATTCTGCGATATTAAACAGAAACTTATGTAGATCTCTATTTTTGACAAATAAGCATATACTACATAAATCTGACACATTCCCAACCTGAAATATGCAAAATGTAAAGAATATGGAACTAAAATATGCATAAAGACATGGCTACTTTGTAGACATCAAATCACCCCATACTTAGACTTGCTTGTCCTGAAGCAATAACCAAACAATAACCAAGACCTACAACACATCCTTCAAGTCTTCGCCTTTGTCAAAAGCAACATCTCAAGTAGTAGCAATGTAAGACAAGTGAATTTAACGTCATCACACATATATGAGCGATCCATAGGCATAGGCAGTATAAATCCAACCTCACAGGGATAATGTGTTTACACTCAACTCTCAATGTGTTTAGGCTATGTAGATCGATTCTCAACTCAATTCCATATACAATCTCATAAACATTGCAATTTAAATATGTATCCACTTCGCAACCAATTATGAAAATGCAACAAGAAATATCAGGAGGACTTCGCTCTATAGAAGTCTTCAAAGAAGATTCCATTCGGCGGGGTTGTAATGGGGCTTGGTAAGAAATAATAAGGTATGGAATTATTTGGCCATGTGGTGCTAAATACAATTCGGGAATCAAGACTCCTAAATCTCCAACACAACCAAACCATAACTTCTCAATCATGTGCATCTACCAAACTCTCCAATTTATCTCAATGAAGTATGTAACCTTTCAAACTTTCTCAACCTCCCAAAAATATGTATCTTGCAAATAATGAAAGAAATAAGGTAAATTTGGCTCATGCACTTTATTCACAAACATATGTACTTTTTCTTCTTCTCTTTTTTTTTCTTTTTTGGGATTTTTTTTAAACGAAAATATAAAATAATACTAGAGGTGCATTTATAATGTGAGCCAAAAATCCTTTTACATAATATGCATAGCAAGATAAAAATTGTACAACCAACCCATATCTCAATAATTTCCACGATCCTTCTTTCTTGAAATGCAACATAAGCTATTCTTTCCACAAATCATCATTCCAACCAACTCTAAGTCTTAATTCCCAAATGGGGGTCAGGCTCAATTTGGCTAAGGATAATTTTGTGGAGTTTACAATAAAAGTCTCAGGCTAATGTTCTGGCTTCAAGCAGGGATAATGTAGGGTAGGTAAAGAGAGGATAAAATTGGCTTAAAAGGTGCCTCCATCATTTAATTCTTATTAACATAAACATATAAATGTATTGGCTTTGAATAACTATCACAATATTTAGAGATGCATAGGAAGAGTAAATACACTCAAGAAAGCAGAGGGATTTTTTAATGTTCTCCCTATAAGGCAAAAGTTCTCACTGGGACAATTTTTGTTGGATTTTAACCTTTAGCTTAGGATCATATGTGCTCAATTTCATCACAAGTTTACAATCACATAAAAAACCATTTTGAGGACTTAGGCTAAACCTTCCAAACATGCCATAGGATTTACATGATCAAGTCAATTATTATTTATCATCATAGGACATCTAAGTTAGGGTATCAAAACTAAAACAATGCAAAAATCTAAACATGCATTTTTTTTCATTTTTTTTTATTTTTCGACATTTTTTTATGCAACTAAAAAACAAGAATAAAGTATGGCTAAAGACTATAAAGCATAAAATTTAAACATGAATGCATAAAAATTTAAATTTCACCATGTAAAACCAAAAAGCAAGACTAACACATATGATAGTGATAATGAGCCCTTCCCCCACCCCATACTTAAAATTTACAGTGTCCCCACTGTATAAAATCAAATAAAAATAAGAGTAAAAGAAGGAACTCACAGGATAACACATCACGGAAGGCGAATCAGTGTATGTCGAGTAGACAAGCTTGTCGATCTCGAGTACGTGTTACTCGATCTCGAGTAGCTTTAGTGGTTTTCAGAAGTCGAGGAGTGTCTTGGCTTGTCGATGTCGAGTACGTCTACTCGAGGTCGAGTAACTTCTGGGCTTCTCCTCCTTGTCGTCGTCGACTTGGCCTTTGTCGATTCTAACTGGTTTTCAGGGACTTCTTTATCCCACTTTTCACAATCCTTATATGCTTGCCGACCTAAAAGTGTTAGATTGCACAAGAAGCAAGACTATCCACATGAAATATTCTAAAAGACATAAAACCAAAAACAAAAAACAAAAACCAAAAAGTTCAAAAGGTCCCAAAAATTCATAAAGTTTATATACATGCTCTAGATTTTAGAGTCGCTAGGCCGACTTCTCCGTTTGCGCTCAAGGACCATTATTGTGGGGCCTGCTAATGCTTGGCCCTTCTCCTGGATCATCTAGGTCCTGATGGTAGTATGCAAGCTCAGCTGATAGGTGATTGCTTGCATCATCTCTCTTCTCTTTCTTTCTCTTCCTTCCAGCCTTTAGCTTTCGCAGATTTTCTTGCCACTGGGTCTTACCTCCCCTTAAATTATTGAAAAATTTCTTTATGGACTGAGGGGGAGTAGAATTCATACCTGAACTTACCTTTTCGGACCCTAAACAGGAAACTTTGGGCTTGGGGCTAGTCGAGATTGAGTACAGCTGGTCGACCTCGAGTACAGGGACCCCATACTTAGGCTCTTGGCAAATCTCTGGCTCAGCAGTGGTGGTCGACATCGACAAGGGCTTGTCGAGATCGAGTAGAAGCCTTGTCGAGATCGAGTTGGCTTTGTCGATCTCGAGTACAGTGTTGGCTCCTTCCTCCGCTGTTTGCTTGGTCCTGTGGTTGCTGATGCTTTTCACCTCCAGCCAGGAAATTTCCTCTTTTGCAGGGCCAAAAGAGAAATCCAAAACCTCATCGCCTATGGTGAAGGTGAGCGGTCTATTCTTGACACTTATTTTGGCATCTGCAGTAGCTAAGAACGGTTTACCAAGAATAATAGGGCTAGTAGGATCTTCAGCACAGTCTATGATAAGGAAATCTGCTGGAACAAAGAATTTACCAACCTGGACAGGGACGTTCTCAACTATACCTGTAGGGATGACTACTTATTGTTTACCATGTATAGTTTGGCATTGACAGGTTCTATGCATCCTATTTTTACCTTCTGCCAGATTGATAGAGGCATGATGCTCACACTTGCTCCTAAATCGCACAGAGAATCACATTTATATTGTCCAAAACCCACAGTAACAGAAAACTTACCAGGGTCAGGTCTCTTTTCAGGGAAGTGGAGTACTTTGCATTCGCCTGCGATCTCTGAGATAGATCGCTTCTTGCTCAGGATTTCCTTTAGAAACTTGGCATATCCAGGCATCTCTTGCAGGGCTTCTGTAAAAGGAATAGAAACATTCAGTTCTTGCAGCATATTAACAAATCTGGTAAACCTACCTATAGTGGGATCTTTCTGTGCTTTTGAAGGAAAAGGCAGTGGCTTTTTCTGTTTTGGAGCCAGATCAGCGGTCGAAGGTGCTGCAGAGTCGTCGACGTCGGCCAGATGCTGCTCCTCGATCTCGACCAGGGGCTCGTCGATCTCGACTTGGGTTGTCGGCCTCGAGTTGTTGGTCTGTGCAGCGGAGTCCGAGCTTAGCTTCTGGTCTGTGTCGAGTAGCGGCTTGTCGAGGTCAAGTAGAGCCTCCTCGAGATCGAGTTGGGTCTGTTCTATCTTGAGTTGTTGCTCTGCCTTGCTTTCCTGTTTCCCGACCTCTGGCTCGTGTAACTGATGCCCACTCCTGAGTTTGATAGCTGTGACGTGTCCAGTCTTCCCCTTAGGATTTGGTTCAGTTTGCCCAGGGAGCTGTCCGGATGGTCGTGGGATCTGCGCGGCGATTTGTCCCATCTGGGTCTCAATGCCTTTCTTCAAGATGTCTAGTTCTCCAAATTTTGTGTTGAAGTTCTGGAGCTGATTGTTGATGGTGTTTGTAGCCTGTAGGTTCTGTGCATGATTCCGGCGCATCTCATCAAGGATCAGCTGCAGATCGTCCTTCTTTTGATCCCTTTCTGGATGTCTTGGAGCTCTGTAGGGTGGGGGATTCCTAGGAGGACCTTGGTTCCACTGAGGCTGATAGAACCTTTGATCTCCCATGTAGCGATTTGGACCCCCAGCGTAGGCTGCTTCCTCATGTGTCTCTGCCATTCTGAATTGCTCAGTGTGTGGGCACTCAGTAGTGGTGTGCCTCTGTGATCCGCATTCGATGCAAGGCTGATTGACAGATAGATATTTGACTTGCTTGAGGAGCTTACGATTCTGGTCTCTGTAGAACTGCTCCCTAAAATCTGGGTCAATCTCCTTTGCTGGCTCATAGAGTGGCATAGATGGTGCTGGCCTGGCATAGGAGTTCTCCTCATAGTTTGCAGTAGAACCATATTTGTTGTCATAATTAGTGAGCTTATCTAGCACACCCCATGCGTCAACTGACGGCATCGTCAGATACTCATAGCGAGTATACTGGTTGATTCTGTCCTTGGTGACTTGATCAGGAGAGTTGAAGAAGATCTCCTGAATGACGTAGGTTGGCTGTCCATGAGTGGGGCAGGATCGCAGCAGTTCTTTGTAGCGTTCCCATGCCCTTGCCAGCGGTTCCCCTTGCTTCTGTTTGAAGGCGGTGATTTTCTGGCGGAGAAGTGCTGTCTTGGCAGGTGGGAAGAATTTATTCAGAAACTCTTGCTCTACTTGGGCCCATGTTGTGAGTGATCTTGGTTTCAGCCCTTCGAGCCACTTCAGTGCAGGCCCAGCGAGAGACCAGCGGAAAGCCTTCATCTTGACATATTCCAGAGTTGTACCTTCAGCAAGAGTACGGCACATGTCATGAAAATTGGTAATATGCTCAAGAGGACACTCATTAAATCTTCCATAAAAAGCATTATTTTTAAGCTCTATCAGAAATTGAGGGCGAATTTCAAAAGAGTTTTCAGGGATTAGAATCGCCGATTCAGGCACGACGAGAGTTGGATGCATATAATCCTCTGCTGTAGTTGGATATTGGGCAAGCTCAGCTTCTGCTTTCTCCCTCTATATTAGCTGCTCTTGTGTCTCAGCGGCGGCCATGGCTCTTTTCAGTCTAGCGTGGGCTTGTATAAGGCGTTCTGGGTTGTCTAAGCCGTCAAACTCAGGTGGTTGACCAGAACGGCGCATATACCTAAAAAGTAACTCAGAGTAGACGTGAGATTCAACTACCTAAGGCGCAAATGATAGCTTCCCCGGCAACGGCGCCAATTTGTTGGTAGAAGGAAATCGAGAATTGCAATAAAATATAAATAAACTAAGGCAAACCAGATTCCGTCCCTTGTAAATAATTACAAGACCTCCTCCTGATGTAGCAGCGGGAAGTCAGGATCGATCCACGAGGAAGCGTGTCAGCGGATCCTAGGCAGCGGTGAAATCTCACAGTCAGAAGTCGACAACAGGGTCCTCGATCTCGACTAGGGTAGTCGACAGAAGATCGGACAGTCGAACAGAGTAGCAGACACATGCACTGGGGCTCGTCGATATCGACAAGGCCTACTCGATATCGAGTAGAGTCTGGTCGACTTCGCTTCGTCTCGTCGAGTACCTGTACAGGAGAAGCTACAACGACTTGGTCGAGGATCAGTTTACTCGATATCGAGTGGTGCAATTTGAGATCGAGTAGAAGGACAGAAAGTAAAAACGAAGGAAAATAAAGAACAAATGCTTTGAGACTTCGAACTAAACTTAATGTAAAAGGCTTCCAAGATTGGGGTTTGCAACAATGATAACCAAGCATGCATAAGGTAGAGATAAACAGATAATCATGTGAATTGCATCAAGGACAAGCTTTCACCTTTTCCAACAATTAGACAACTCTTTCAAGAAACCCTAATTGTCTCTACTGATTTTATGTTTACAATCCAAGTTGTTAGCATGGATCTCCATTAGATGGGTAATAAACACATAAACAAGTAGGAGATGCTCAAAACATGATAAAGGTCGGATCTTTACCTCAATTATGCATGGGTATCGTCGGGCTCGCCCCAACCCTATAAGTGGGTTGACTACTCGCGCTTCATCGCAACCTCAGACATCATTGATTGGAAAGAAATAACAACTTGCATTAAACTAAATTCAAAGACTTTACAATCCCGGCGATCCAACTCTCGTTGAACGCCAAAACCCTAAAACCTTCGAACTCCTAAACTGTCTCTGTGTACTACTTCTCTAGCTTGTGAAATTGAATGAATAAAACTGAGCCCCATGGGCTTTATTTATAGGCTTCTAATCCTTGCTACTCAAGGATAGAAATCTCTATCTATATCTAAAACTATATCTAAAGGCTTAAAAGATAAATAAAAGACATAACATAATTAAATCTAAAAAGGAATTTATATCTAAAGTGTCTTCAAGTGGATAGATCTCTCTCTTCATGATGTGTCTTGATGATTTCGGATAGAATCGACAATCTTCGGGCTCAAGTAATCCCACACCGAGTAGGATTCGTCAAACCGAGTAACGCGGCTTCTGGGACCGTCGTCGATCTCGAGTAGAGCCTACTCGATCTCGACTAGGATTGTTGGTCGACTGGCTCGGACATGGCCCACAAGTGTACTCGATCTCGAGTACCCCTTGTCGATGTCGAGTTGGGTGGCCTTGTCGACTAGGTCTTCTCGGGTGGCTATGCTCGAGAGGTTGAGGTCTGGGCTCCGAGCTTCGTCGATCTCGACTAACTCTCATCGAGATCGAGTAGGGTGTGGTCGAGGATGGCTTGCTGGTGATATCGAGGACTCCTCCTCGGCATGGACTCGGACAGACGCGGTGCTGCTCCTCGATCTCGACAAGGCTTCATCGAGATCGAGAAGGATGATTTCGGCGTCTCTATCCTCGGCTTCTCGACATAGGCTCCTTGATCCTGGCAAGTGTCTAGGCATGGCTCGTCGAGATCGACCAGGGTTTGTCGATGTCGAGTAGCTTTGTGCTCCGGTTCTCGCTTCTTGGGTTTCTCCCGAAAATGGTTCCATATTCTGCGATATTAAACAGAAACTTATGTAGATCTCTATTTTTGACAAATAAGCATATACTACATAAATCTGACACATTCCCAACCTGAAATATGCAAAATGTAAAGAATATAGAACTAAAATATGCATAAAGACATGGCTACTTTGTAGACATCACGTTGCCGGGGACTATTGTTAGTATTGATTGTTTATTTTGAATTGATTTTTCTAAGTCTTTCTTTTGCTTTTGATTTCCTTCCTTTTTGTTTTTGATTTCAGGTTGTGCTCTTATCATGGATTATGCATATTAACGTGAGTTTTGTGGAGCTTTTGGTCATGTAGCGAGTTATTGTCCGGTGTTGAAAGCTCCGTTTGGAAAGGAACAAGAGGTGTACTACATGTTGCATCCCCACCTTTCTTATGAGATGGATCTCATCGAGGGATATGCACCACCTGGGTGTCGAGATCAAGCTTCACAAATTTCACAAGAATCATCCGAGTTGAGTCACATGGACAAATTCTTCACTGAACTGGAGACTCGACTTGCAAGGATCCAAGCCGATTTTGAAGATGAGATGTTAGAGATCCAAGAGGCTCAACAAATGAAGTTTCCATGTTTTTTAGAAACTTTATTTGTTCAAGTTGAGGCTAGTGACAATGACGATTGTACTGTTGCCTTTCTTGAGATGCAGGTTTTCGAAGACATGAAGATTTTTGAGCATGAAGAGCGGGTTTCATTATTAAAGTTTAGCAAAGACACCAAGGGACGAGATGCTAAGAAGATGATGAGCACATTCCTATGGAGCTCGAATGAGAAATGATCGAATCTATTTTGCTCCAAGAAGACGCTATTGGATGGGGGGATTGACCATGGACCATACATTCAGGGAGATACAAGCGTTTTCGTAGGAATAAGGTCAAGCTAAAAGACCGTAAAAAGCGCTTCTTGGGAGGCAACCCAAGGTATGATTTCTTTTCATTTTTAGTTACGATTAGTTTTATGTTTTTTTTATTTCCAAAAAAAAATAGAAGCAGCATTACAGCAGTGCACGGGCGTGCATTTTGACGAGCTTCCGCGCGCAACGTTACTCTATTTTCTTATGTTCCTTATATTTTTTTTCTAAAAAAAAAAGCCCTGAAGGCTCCCGTCTCCCTCTTCCTCTCCTTTCTCTCTCCCCCGTTTCTCCTTAGGAGGCAACCCAAGGTATGAGTTCTCAGTCGCACCCAAGTGAGGATGTTGCCTACTGTTTTGATGAGTTATCGACGCTCTTTTTCTGTGGAGCTTAAAGATGGGACTAGTCTACTGAATTGTGATGCCCTGATTTTGCTCATTTGCCTGATTTGTTTGGTGAGTTTCTTTACCTCTTACTCTTTATCATTCTCTACTTTGGGGACAAAGTAGATTTTAAGCATGGGGTGGGGAACTTTTGGTGTAACTCCGTTTTTGCATTAATTTTTTTCATTTTTCATGTGCATTCCTGCATTGCATTTGCATATAGATGTCTTGAGATGAACCCTTGCTAATAAAAATTCCTTGCTCTTGTTGAAGAACATGTCACTTCCTTGATTGAAATTGGTTGATGATATCCTCTAAGGCATGTTAAAAAGGCTTTTGATGATTTAGATTGTTGGGTTTATGCTATAATTCTTTCAAAACTAATCATTCCAAGACTTGCTGAGATTGAGATTCTGAGACAAAAGCCTGTGAGCTTTTGAGCCTAGGACTGAAATTCATGAGTCCTCATTCTTTTGTGTGTGAATTGCTCATCTTCATTGCTCTATCTTCAGAACTTGCGTTAGAACCTCTCGAGGTCACATATATGACTTGTGTGCATTGCATAAATATGATTGAGGCAATTTTGGATAGCCTATTATTCCCTTCCTACCCATTTATCATATCCTTTGCTTGAAGCCCATTGAGCCTATTTGCCTATTCATATGTAGCTCCATAAGATTATCCTTAATCCTATTTTAGCCTCGTTTATCCATCCGGGAATTAGGATGAAATAGATTTATGTGTTGTTTTGTGGGCAAGCAAGAATACTTGGCTTTGAGTGATATTTATTGATTGGGGGAGTTTGTGCTTCAATTGTAATTTTCTTGTGATGAAGGAAAGAAAGTAAAAAGAAAAAAAGAAAAAAAAATAAATGAAAAGAGAAAAAAAAGAAAAGAAAAAAGAGAATAAATTCTTCTTCATCATTAGAGAAAAGTTTGTGAAAAGGGAATTGGTTATCAAAAGTTGAGAGTTTATGAGCTTATTTGATTATGTGATGTGGTTGTGAGAAATTTGGTATGTGTGTTAAAAAAGATGAATTGTGGTGGAAGTTTAGGAAGTAGTTCTATTTCCCAGATTTAGCACCACATAGCCAAAGAATTCTATGCCTTATTTTTCTCACCTTGGCCTCATTACAACCTATGCAAAGACCTCATGATTTATCTGAAGTGGTGAATATATAGATGTGTAATATGTAATTACAAAAAAGACAAACCCAAACCAGATTTGTCCAAAAGGATGGCCAGCCTAGACCATCACACCCTCCTAACCGGTGTGTATACCCAAAAGTGATGCCCAAAAAACCACTAACTCCACTACTCTATCCCCCTAACTGTGCGTCCCCAATTAGACCCCTACTCTCGACCTAAGGATTCCAGCAATCCAACGCTTCTCCCTAGATGACTTGCCTTTGCATCTTAAGGAGATACGAGTTTTACAAGATTCAATCACTCGAGTTGCCCATTGATTGGGCTCACATTTCGCATTGTTAAATACAATTGAGTTTCTATCAAGCCAAGTGAAATAGATAAATGCAACAAAAACCATGAGCTTGACCTTGAACACAAGTTGCCGCTTCCCTGCAGTACTCTCTTCAGCAAACCACGAGAGCCACTCGGCCACACCTCCAGCCCGACATGGGAGCTGAATCCATCTCCACACAATATCACGTGCAGCTCCAATAACCTCACACTCAAACCATATGTGCGACTCTGACTCCTCAACCTTTTTACACATAGGACACATAGCTGCACTCGGCCCCTTCCAATGCTTAACAATCCTTCCTGTCTTCAGCCGGTTCCTCAATGCTACCCAAACCACAAACGCCCATTTCCTCGAATGGGGTCCCTTCCATAGCATCTCCCCCCAATCAACAAGCGGACTCCGTATTCTAATCGCATCATAAACCTTTCTAGGTGCCATAGACCCCTTTGCATTCAGAAAAGGGGAGATATCCCGGCCTTCCTCTATGACCGACGCCAATCTCAGCTCATCTCTAATGTCCAGATGCTTCCGTGCTTCAGGTAATTTGCGGTTACCCATCGAGTCCAGATGGAAGCCTTCGCCATTACAACATCTCCCAGCAGCCTCGAGAATACACCCCTATTGCTTGCACCAATCTGTCGTAGCCCAAGCCCTCCTTCTTCAAACGGCTTTGTTACAATTTCCCAGGCCACAACATTGTTCCGACCATTCTGGTTACCATTCCATAAGAATCGTCGACAGCTCGCCTCCAGCTTCTGTATAACAGCTTTAGGGAGAACTACCGTCTGTCCCCAAAACAGAAAAATACTCTCCAGTACAGCTTTAATAAGCTGCAGCCGCCCCGCATATGAGAGCGATTTCGCCGCCCATGAGTGCAGCTTCATGTCTACTTTTTCAAACAATGCCGCGTACTCACTCACCTTGACACGCCTGGAGTGCAAGGGGGTCCCAAGATAGGTGACAGGGAACTTCCCAATCTCGTACCCCAGCTGCAGTGCAATCTCCCTACTTTTAGGCTCATCCGTTCCAGCAACATAACATGTACTTTTCTGGACATTTATCCTCAGACCAGAGGCTGAGAAAAACTCATCTAGGCACTTCTGCAGAATATGGATAGACCCCTTGTCAGCTCTACAGAACAGAAGGAGATCATCGGCAAATGCTAAGTTTGTGATTTCCAGCCCCTCACACATCGGGTGAAAATTAAAACTCGGTGTCTTCACAGCAGCCTTTAACATCCTATTTAGCATTTCCATACAAATCACAAATAGGTAGGGTGACAGGGGATCACCTTGACGCAAACCTCGCTTCCCTTCAAAGTGACCCTCTGGCGCCCCGTTTATCAGAATAGAGAAAGATGTCGACGTCACACAAGCCATGATGATGGATATGAGTTTACCCGGGAACTCAAGCTGCTCAAGGGAAAACCTAACAAAATCCCACCTCACATAGTCATATGCTTTCTGCAGATCGACTTTCAATGTGCACCATGGTGATACACGCTTAGTCCCATACCCATTTACAATTTCAAGAGCAACTGCACAGTTATGTGCGAGTGACCTCCCCGAGATGAAGGCACCTTGATTATCCCCAATAAGCGCAGCCAGCTGTGGTTTGATTCTCCCCACAATTATCTTGCTCACAACCTTCATGATCGTATTACAACACGAAATTGGCCTCAGATCTTTCACATATGTTGGGTTTTTTACTTTGGGAATCAGAGAAACAAAGGTTGCGTTCAATTGCTTCAGGACCCTTTCCTTCTCAAATATCTCAGTGACTGCACGAACAAAGTCTCGACCCAGTATGTTCCAACAGCTCTTAAAGAAGTGACTGCCAAACCCATCTGGGCCGGGAGATTTATTCACCCCTATCGCCCACACAGCTTTCCTCACCTCTTCTGCTGTCGGCAGTGCAGTAAGGCCAGTAGCAGTACCACTGTCAACCACTGCGCCTTTTTCTATCTCCGGAAATCTGTTATCATCTGGCTTAACAGCAAATAATCCCTCATAAAATGAAACAATATGTTTCCTGATCATAGCATCATCCTCCATCAAAACATCTTTCTCATCTCTCATGGAGAAGATGGCATTGATCGCTCTTCGTTCCTTCACACTTCGGAAGAACATGGAAGACGTTTCCTCCCCCATGGTAATCCAATGCATCTTTGCATGCTGTTTTGTCAGGCTAATCAATCGACCAACATTCTGTCGCAGCTCCTTCTCAACTTTCTTAGCACTGGTCACAAGGCTCTCATTCTGTTTTTCTTTCAGTAATCTGATTTGGATCTCTCTCAAGCAGTCCTTCTGAAGCTTAATCTGTCCCTGCAAATCCGGAAATACCGTTCTATCCCAAGACTTCAGCACATCCTTGACATTCTTCAGTTTTTGCGCAAATATAAACTGTTTTGAGCCCTCAATTTCCATTTGCCAAGCACTTCTTACCAGGGAATGGAATGACTCCTCCGAGCTCCAGAAGTTCTTGAAGTTGAATGGGTACCTCTTCCCCGTTTGCCTACTTCTCAGCGTTACAGCTGCTGGGTAGTGATCAGAGCATTCGGGTATGTCAAACAAGGTTTTCGTCTCTCCAAGTCTATCCCTCCAAACATCATTTATCAGTACTCTGTCAATTTTCCTTTCTATCCGCTCTTCCCCACTCTTTCGATTATGCCATGCATGACGAGCTCCCACATATTCCATATCCGACAGATTACAATCCTATGGTAGATGAGTTTTCAAGTGATGGAGAATTAGGACGCTAATGCAAGCCTATGGTAGATGAGTTTTTAAGATTTGAGTTTGAGCGACATCTATACCCTAAACACAAGAGTGAGAGCGTTCCATAACAAAATGTCCTATGTGAGGTCTTGAAATTGATGTCTTGAATTTTCTTGTATGATTTGCTTATTCATGTTTTTGAACCCAATGTCTAGATCTAAATGAGCAAATGCATAGCTTGGATAGAAATCGAAATCCTTCTTGTGAAATATTTAAACTTGTTCTTGCTTGAGGACAAGCAAGGTTCATGCATGGGGTGATTTGATAGCATCTATTATAGTCATATTTTAGGGTTGCATTTACATATTAGTTTAGGTCATTTTCATGCACATTTGTCATATTTTATACTTTATTCATTTTATTTTGCATTTTCGGAGTCTGCACTGGATTTTATTTATTTCAGGCATTTTGAGGCTAAAATTGTGGGAATTCAAGAGTCAATACAAAGCAGCGAGAATGGCTGGATCGAAACATGGAAGCCTAAGTGTGAAAATTGCCAAATTAAAATCTTATGGGCTGCAATTATAATTAGGTCTTGGGTTATGTTTTAATTCCTTAAATTATTGGGCTGAAATTGTAATTTGATTAAAGTTTCATATATATACTCACGTTTAGAGAAGTGATGTGGAGTTCGGAATTGCGTCGTACAAAGCTTCGGCGGCTTTCGTAGTTTTAGTTTAGCTTTTCTTTTCTTGTTTTCGGTAATATACTCTGGATCGAGGACGAAGATTTCGGTTTGCATATTATTCTAAACTTTGATTTATTTCTGTCTATAATTTATTTCATCGTTTGTTATATTATGTTTGATTGATTTCTCCGCTCTAGGGTTTGGGTGATCCCAATGATTATTTGGTAGCGTTAGTATTGATATTCGTTTGTCTGAGAACTTGTTAGATTCAATCCTAATGTGCTTAGTCTGATTGATTTTATAATTGATTGGAGTTCCTGTTAGAATTTAAGACCGAAAGGAGATAAGACTAATAGGGCAATTAGATAAGGGTTTGAGGCCGAAATGTGATAACTTACTATCGGAACCTTAGGATTGAACCTGAAATTTTATCATTGTGAATGCATTATAGAATTTCTTGTGGATTAATAGCTATCGTAGAAACTCTAGGTTGATATTGTATTTGATTGAGCGCGAAAGCGGATATTGATGCAATTGAGATCTAGGTTCTAAGAGCTTAAAGGGTTTAAATTGGTTGCTTGAGACCGAAAGGAGATGGTTGACCAATTTAGACACAATTGCTATGAGACCGAAAGGAGATTAGTAAGTACATTAGATAGCTACCTTCAACAAACTCAGACATTGTGGCACGAATATTGATATTAATCTACTAGATAATTGTTGTGGTGATCCTTTATCCTAGATTTGCCTCGTTCTATTGTGTTTGAATACCATCTTATGTATAGTTATTTAGTTTTAGTTGGTTACTTTCTCCATTCGTATTAATATTTCTTCCTTGGTTTCTTGGCTTAGTTTAATCAGTTTGAAATTACGATCGAAACCACATAGTCCTTGTGATTCGACACTCGATATACTACAACTGAACCCCATACACTTGTGGGTGTAGGTTTAGCCTATATCAGGGATCGACCTCTTATTTACTTGCTATACTAGTTTGTAGGTTTGAGTTTTATTTTGATACGGTTTACGCGACTAAAAACCGGCCATCAAAAACACCGAGAAAAGCAGACACAGAACATAAAACTCAAGCTGGTCGATATCGACCTTACCCCTCGATATCGACCCAAAAAATCGACCAACAGTAGCTCGATCTCGACTAATCACAGAAACTTAAAACTCACAATTTTTCGCAGAACATAACTCAAAACTGATGAAATAAATCAATAAACTAAAGACTTCCAAGATCAGTGTTTCAACACCATAAAGATAACCATGTAAAATAACACATAAATGCATAAAAGATCATGCTTTTCATCAAATAACTTTCGTTATTAAGAAATAGGAAAATAGAGGCTTTCGCATAAACCCTAATTGTTACTAACCCTTTTTTTACATAATTAATCCAAGTTATATTAAGATCACTTTCGCTTCAATAACACAAACAATGATCACCTTCAACTTTCGCAAAAGAATTATGCTCATAGGGATAGAAGACGAATTGCATCCAAAGATTGTACCTTTACCGCATCATTTCACATGGCTACCGTCGGGCTCACCCCGACCCTAGAAGTTGGGTGACTACTCGCTCTTCATCATCAAGAATGACATCAATAATAAAAACGAACTAAATTGCATTAATAAAATCAAAGAAAGCTTACAACCAATCGAAGCCAAATCGTCTCTCAACTCTTCACCTTCTCTCGCCACAAGCTCTGTCTCTCTCTCTCTCTCTCTCTCTCTCTCTCTATGTAACTAATTGTAACTGAAATTGAATGAATAAAACTCAGCTCATAAGGCTTTATTTATAGGCTTCATTCCCTAGCTAATCTAGGAAAGAAATATCTATCTATATCTAAATTTATCTATCTAAAGACTTAAAGATAAAATTTGGAAATAAAAGAATTATATCTAAAAGGAAACTAGGATTAGTGTGGATAGATTCTTCTTCTCTTGATAGAACTTGATAAATCTCCTCTTGAGTTGATAGAATATCTCTTGCTTCATGTGGAAGAAAGCCAGCTCAATACTCGGACTCCGACTCGGACTGCTCGATTTCGGCCTCTGTAGGTTGGTCGATATCGACCAAGTTTGGTCGATATCGAGCTGGCTTCTTGGATTTGTCGTCTGACACTCGATATTGTATTTGACAAGGATTTTCGACCTGGTTTTGGTCGATATCGACCAGTATGGTCGAAATCGACCTCTTTTGTATTTCTTCACTCGATCTTGGGCTTCTGGTGGAAAATCAACCAGCTTCCTCCACTTTGGTCGATATCGACTAGATTGTTACTAACCCTTTTTTTACATAATTAATCCAAGTTATATTAAGATCACTTTCGCTTCAATAACACAAACAATGATCACCTTCAACTTTCGCAAAAGAATCATGCTCATAGGGATAGAAGACGAATTGCATCCAAAGATTGTACCTTTACCGCATCACTTCACATGGCTACCGTCGGGCTCACCCCGACCCTAGAAGTTGGGTGACTACTCGCTCTTCATCATCAAGAATGACATCAATAATAAAAAGGAACTAAATTGCATTAATAAAATCAAAGAAAGCTTACAACCAATCGAAGCCAAATCGTCTCTCAACTCTTCACCTTCTCTCGCCACAAGCTCTCTCTCTCTCTCTCTCTCTCTCTCTCTCTCTCTCTCTCTCTCTCTCTCTCTCTCTCTCTCTCTCTCTCTCTCTCTCTCTATGTAACTAATTGTAACTGAAATTGAATGAATAAAACTCAGCTCATAAGGCTTTATTTATAGGCTTCATTCCCTAGCTAATCTAGGAAAGAAATATCTATCTATATCTAAATTTATCTATCTAAAGACTTAAAGATAAAATTTGGAAATAAAAGAATTATATCTAAAAGGAAACTAGGATTAGTGTGGATAGATTCTTCTTCTCTTGATAGAACTTGATAAATCTCCTCTTGAGTTGATAGAATATCTCTTGCTTCATGTGGAAGAAAGCCAACTCAATACTCGGACTCCGACTCGGACTGCTCGATTTCGGCCTCTGTAGGTTGGTCGATATCGAGCTGGCTTCTTGGATTTGTCGTCTGACACTCGATATTGTATTTGACAAGGATTTTCGACCTGGTTTTGGTCGATATCGACCAGTATGGTCGAAATCGACCTCTTCTGTATTTCTTCACTCGATCTTGGGCTTCTGGTGGAAAATCAACCAGCTTCCTCCACTTTGGTCGATATCGACTAGATTGTGTCATGTCGATTTTTCTCGTAGTTTGCTCGATTTGTCTTGGTTCCGCTATTCCTTGACTTTAGACTTTCTGTAGTTCACTTTGAGCTTTTCCTCATTTCTCTGAATTGCTGTAAAATGCCTCGATTTCTACAAAATTAAACAGAAACTTGTGTAGACTCCATAATTTGACAAATAAGTGTAAACTACATAGAATCTGTAATATTCTAGCCCAAATGTATGAAATGCATGCAGAAATTGATATAAAAGGTAGTGTAAAACATGGCAAATTAGGCTCACAACAAAATCATGGCGAAAGAGGCTCACAATTTATGGCATGCTTTAATATGCAACAAAACTACACATCACATGACACATCAGGCAAGAGGTCCAGGTTACTGAGTAAGTCCCGTAGGATACTTACCTGAAGATGCAGAATAACAAGATAAGACAAGCAAGGGCCCAAATGCAAGTCCAAAGCAATCTAAAAGCAATACACACCTATCATCAAGCCATTTCCATAATCTACCAGACCAACATTCATACGCATGAAACCCAAGTTCTCAACATACTCCAAACCAACCGATAGTAAAACCGTTTTCCAAAACCTTTTCGATATGATCAACATCAACTAAAATCATTCTTCCAATCCAACCCATTGATAAAATCGTGCCAACCATATCTCCAAACTTCCTTCTCAAAACCAACATCATCAAACCAAGACAAAGAATCCCGACATTAAACATTTAAACCTTGAAACCAATATCTCAAAATCATATTATATAAATAGTTCCGAAATTTTACTTCAAAACCTTGACTTTAATGTTTCAAGTAATTTAAGACAATGATAAACATTTCCAAAATAAATCTATCTTTAAAAACCTCATTCATAAATCAAAACCGACAATTCACTTTAAAATCTCGTTTATAAACAACATTTAACAACATACTCTAAATAATATTTAAAATATAAGAATCACCAAAATCACATATTTAAATCAACACACACTTATCCCAAATAATAATATTTCTAAAACAACTTAAAAGATATACAATAATTTCAGGATATATATATTTCCATGAAATCAGGGTTAACATCATAATAGTTCAACTAAGTAAAAACTAACATATTTCATAAGTCTATGTATAACATGAAATAAATCAATCAATAACAATTAAAACAGGCCCAAAATTATAAGCCCAACCCGAGCCCAGACTCAACAAGAAAGAAGAAAGATCTGGATCCAAGAAACTAAAGGAGGAGGATGACCCAATAAGGTGATCCGGATCCGGGAACATAATAGGCCGATGCCCACACAACTCACTCAATCTGAATGTGGTTTAAAGAACCAGTTTTCCTGTATTTAAATAAAATCACATGAACCGGACCGATTTAAAGAAATAAGAAACCGAACCCGTCTCTAACCTCTGCCCAGTTCAACGGAAGAAAGAAAGAAGAAGAAGGAGACCCCGCCGGCGACTCATTTCCGACCCCCAACTCATCCAATCCCGACCGAAAGGAAATTTCGACCACAACCCATACACATAGATTCAAACGCGAGGGAAGGAGAGGAAGAAAAGAGGAATTACCGAGCTTCGAAAAGTCCAAATCCGGTGAGCTCTGAAGTGGCTCCAGCTTCGTCGGCGGGGGAGGAGAGTCGAGTTTGGCCTAGAAAGTGGGAGGGATGAGAACGAGCGCGATTGAAGGAGCTTTGAACAGGAATTTAAAATAGAATCAAACTCACCTAATCAGAAATAGTGCGAGAGGAAGGGATGAAAAAGGTGGCGGCTTGGCGGCGCCGGCTGTTCCTTGGCGGCTTTGGGCTTATTGGGATGGCGAGGGAGTCGTGAGGAGTGCTGCTGGTGGCGTGGATTGCTGTGGCTCGGTTCCTCGGCTTCATCTAGGCGGCAACAAGGGAAGACCTGGCTTTTTTAGTCGACAACGAAAAGGGCGGCAAGGGTGGGTGCCCGGAAATCAAGAGCATGGTTGCTTGGGTGGTTTCTGGTCGCGTTTTTCGCTTCAAGGACAGAGCTCCGGTGTGGGGGGAGGGGGGGTTGTGATTTATGGGTGTTCAGGTTCCTACAGAAGAGGAAACGGGGACGAGAGGGACAATGTGCCTTGTGGGTTTGTCTTCCTGCAGAGATGAAACGGAAGGGGAAGGGGAAGAGTTCTTCTGTGTGCTTTTGTGGACTGTTTTGAAGGAAGGCAGTGAGTGAGTGAGTGAGAGAGAGAGAGAGAGAGAGAGAGAGAGAGAGAGAGAGAGAGAGAGAGAGAGAGAGAGAGAGAAGGGAATCTTATGATGAGGTTGGGCACACAACAACAAACCATTGCAAGCTGTACATGAGGGAGCAATTTCTATCCTCTAACGAGATACTGAATTTCTGAATGGGGAGAGGAAAAAGACAGGAAAAGGAAAGAAGATACGAGAGGAGTGGTCCCTCATGGCACACATTTGAAAATCCCGATACTCGACCCCAATCTTGCTCTCTGTACCGAAATTCAAACACTAGAAAATTTAACTCGAATTAAAAAATCATTTTTGGAATTAGATTAAATTTACCCAAATTCGGAGCTCAAAAGTGGAATTAAAATTCGCAAAACTCAAATATTTAAAACGATGCCGGAATGACTTCAAAATCGACTTGTGCTCGAGGACGAGTTTTATTCAATTTTTACTAGTTGAATAAAACAATAATATATTTAATTGAAATAATATAAACATAATATAAAAATATATTCGGACTTTACATTTATCCACCTCTAAAAACAAGTCTCGTCCCCGAGACTAAAATTACTCTAAAGCAATGAGAAGAAGTTTGAAATCGATGAGTCCGAGGAACATACCATTGATCCCATAAACACCTCATAAGGGCCCGTATGAGATTCCCACAGTACCCTTGACGTGATCATGATATCCCCAATTAGTGGTAGCAAATATGTGATATGGGTCTGTTTTGAGCCTAATCTGCCATGTTTTACCTTAACCTTTATATCGATTTTTGTGAGCATGTCATACATTTGAGTTAGAATAGTATATATTCTATGTAGTTTACACTTATTTTCCAAATTATGGAGTCTACACTAGTTTCTATTTAATTTCGCAAAAATCGGACGAACTTCGGAGCTTAAAGGAAAGTCATGAAGAAGCTAAGGATAGTGCAGCGGGAGAAAAGCCCACTTTTCACCATTCAACATTCTGAATCAAGCTTTGATATCTTCATGAGAGTTGTAGTCCTCGAAAAGAGCTTTCCAACGCATACTCATATACGTCAATCCGATAAACGAGGACTCGGAAAACTGCGTTTCAAGAACAGAACAGAATGCTTAGAGCTGACAATTCTACTCGACGTCGAGTACACCTACTCCAAGTCGAGTACACCTACTCGTAGTCGAGTACTCTAGAGCCCAGAATTCCACACGAAGTCGAGCAGAGGCACTCAAGAGCCCAGAGCTACTCGAATTCGAGTACACCTACTCAAAGTCGAGTACACCTACTCGAAGTCGAGTACACCATGTCGAGTCCAGAAGCTGCCCGAGCTCGAGTGTAACCCATGAGGAAAAGTTCTACTCGACATCGACCACTTCTAGTCGATGTCGAGTACAATCCAGACGAGTCCGAGTCCGAGATCGAGTTGTTCTGAGAAGATAGAATTACTTGCAAGCCAAGAGATGTGGAATTCTATCCATCCACATGAAGATCTATCAAGCCAAGAAGGATTTATCCACATTAGTCCTAGTTTCCTTTATAGATTCATTTCCTATATCATTAATGTTTTATCTTATGTTATTAGATAGAAAGTTTTAGATTTAGATATAGTTGTTCCTTCCTAGAATAGCTACATGGAACACTATAAATAAGGCTTTAGGGGTTGGTTTTTAGGATCATCGAAGACCAGCCATTAGTTACATCGAGAGGGAGAGAGAGAGAGAGAGAGAGAGAGAGAGAGAGAGAGAGAGAGAGAGAGTAGTCCACCTACTCTATTTTATTAATGCAATTTAGTTTTCTTTTATTATTGATGATTTTTCCTATGATGAAGAGTGAGTAGTCCACCTACATTTAGGGTCGGGGTGAGCCCGACGATAGCCAAGCGTGTTTGAGGTAAAGATTCGACCTTTATTGTGTTTTGATCATCCACTGCCTTTTATATGTTTATTACCTAATTAATAGAGATTCAGGTTAACCACTTGGATTATAAACATAAAATTGGTAGATACAATTACGGTTTCTTGAAAGAGTTGTCTAATAGTTGGAAAAGGCAAAAGCTTAATCCTTTGATGTGATTGTATGATTATTTGTCTTTAACTTGCCTTATTTATGTTTGGTTATCGTCGTTGCAAAACCCAGTCTTGGAAGTTTTCTTTCATACATTGTTTATTTCGAAATCTGCGAACCTTGGCTTTTATTTACGTTACTGTTTTCTACTCGATTTCGACCAACCCTGGTCGACGTCGACTACTAATATTCGATCAAGCAAGATCGCTCTGGTTTCTGTCTCTACAGGTACTGGACATCGACGAGCCCTACTCGACTTTGACGACTTCTACTCGACGCCGAGGAGACTTACTCGAAATCGACCACCACCAGTGACCCTTGCTTGCTCGAATGCGACTGTGCTTGACCCCTGTCGACTACAACTAGTCGAGGTCGAGTACTCTGGAGTCGACTTTTGTCTGTGAGATTCGTCTTCTACATGAGATCCGCTGACATACTTCCTCGAGGATCGATCTTGACTTCCTGTTGCTACATCGGGAAGGAGTCTTGTAATAATTTGTGTGGGCAAGATCTGGTTTGATTTATATTTCTATATTTTGAACATGATTTCCTCTTACAACAAATTGGCGTCGTTGCCGGGGAAGCAATCATTCGCGCTTTAGGTAGTTAGATCTCATGTTTTCTTTAAGTTACTTTTCAGGTGTATGCGACGTTCTGGTCAACCACCTGAATTTGACGCCTTAGACGATCCAGGACGCCTTCTAAGCATCCACTCTAGATTCAAAAGGATCATGGCAACTGCCGAAATACAAGCCCAGATGACCGAGAGGCTTCAGAGGGAACTAGAAGCCAACAATGCTGCTCTCGCCGCTGAGAGAGCACGCGCTGAACGGGAAGCTGAACAAAGGAGGCAGGCGGAGGCTGAGCTCATCCTATATCCGACTACTGCAAAGGACTACATGCACCCGACTCTTGTCATGCCTGAATCGGTTATTCTAGTCCCTCCTAATGACTTTGAAATTCGCACTCCCTTCCTTACTGAAATTAAAAATAATGCTTTTGAAGGGAGATTTAATGAATGCCCTTTAGCTCATATTACTACTTTTGCTGATATGTGCCAAACTATTGCTGAAGGTGCTACTCTTGAATATGTAAGAATGAAAGCTTTTCGTTGGTCTCTTGCAGGTTTAGCATTGATGTGGCTTGAAGGACTACCAACACGATCCCTTACAACATGGGAAAAGGTTAGGAATGCGTTCCTCAACAAGTTATTTCCTCCCGCCAAGACAGCGCTCCTCGGACAAAAGATTACAGCTTTAAAACAAAAGCCTGGGGAACCGCTAGCACGAGCATGGGATCGATACAAGGACCTGCTGTGATCCTGTCCTACTCATGGGCAACCACCATATGTCATTCAAGAGATTTTCTACAACTCTCTTGATCTAGCCAGCAAAGAAAGGATCAATCAATATACTCAATATGAGTATCTGACATAAACACCAGCAGGGGCATGGGCATCCATCGAATGGCTCACCAACATCGACAACACCTATGGGGCTTCTGCGAATTACGACGACAACACCTATCCAAGGCTAGCCCCATCCATGACTCTCTATGACCCTTCTAAGGAGATTGATACTAATGTCAAGGAGCAGTACTACAAAGATCAGAATCGCAACCTCCTCAAGCAAGTCAAATTCCTATCTGTTAACCAGCCTTGCATTGAATGTGGCTCACATCGGCACAACACCCAAGAGTGTCCACATACGGAGCAAGTCAGGTTAGCAAAAACTCACGAGGAGACAGCTTACGCAGGGGGTCCCAATCGCTATATGGGGGACCAAAGATTCTCTCAACTACAATGGAATCAAGGTGCCCCTAGGAACCCTCCACCATATAGAGCTCCAGGACATCCAGAAAGGGACCAGTGGAAAGTTGATCTGCAGATGATCCTCGACGAGATGAGGAGGAATCAGGCACAACAGCAGCAATCCAGCAGCACCATCAAGACTCAACTCCACAGCCTCAATACACGATTTGGGGAGATGGACATCTGGAAGAAGAACATGGAGACTCAAATGGGTCAACTCGCGCAACAAATCCCAAGACCAATTTTGCTTCGACCGGTTGTAAGCTTTACTTTATTTTATTAATGCCATTTAGTTTTCTTTTATTATTGATGTCTTTTCCTATGATGAAGAGCGAGTAGTCCACCTACATTTAGGTTTGGGGTGAGCCCGACGATAGCCAAGCGTATTTGAGGTAAAGATTCGACATTTATTGTGTTTTGATCATCCACTACCTTTTATATGCTTATTACCTAATTAATAGAGATTCAGGTTAACCACTTGGATTATAAACATAAAATTGGTAGATACAATTAGGGTTTCTTGAAAGAGTTGTCTAATTGTTGGAAAAGGCGAAAGCTTAATCCTTTGATGTGATTGAACGATTATTTCTCTTTATCTTGCCTTATACATATTTGGTTATCGTCGTTGCAAACCCCGATCTTGGAAGTTTTCTTTCATACATTGTTTATTTCAAAATCTGCGAACCTTGGCTTTTATTTACGTTACTGTTTTCTACTCGATTTTGACCCACCCTGGTCGATGTCGACTACTAATATTCGATCAAGAAAGATCGCTCTTGTTTCTATCTCTGTAGGTACTCGACATCGACGAGCCTTGCTCGACTTCAACGACTTCTACTCGACGTCGAGGAGATTTACTCGAAATCGACCACCACCAGTGACCCTTGCTTTCTCGAATTCGACTGTGCCTGACCCGTGTCAACTACAACTAGTCAAGGTCGAGTACTCTAGAGTCGACTTCTGTCCGTGAGATTCGTCTGCTACCTATGATCCGCTGACACGCTTCCTCGAGGATCGATCCTGACTTCCTGTTGCTACATCGGGATGGAGTCTTGTAATAATTTGCGTGGGCAAGATCTGGTTTGATTTATTTTTCTATATTTTGAACTCAATTTCCTCCTACAACAGGGCCCTTATCACATCTTTACCCCGGCTTCTCGGATATATGATAACTCAAAAGCATCATAACCTCCCGACTAGGTCTTAGCAAGCAATCTATAAGTGCCCCTATAAAATGCTTGTATCCACTTCGTGAGACGTCATAATGTAAATCCAGTTCTATAAAGCTCAAAAGAGTTTTGTAAACGGAAAGATTGGTCTTGAAACCATTAAAATTCTCGATAGCGTTTATTCTTTTAAAATCCAAATTGGTCCTTTTTAAAACCGCTCAAAATCTTCAAATCCAATGTTTAACCAAGAAACTGTACACCAAAACAAGTCAAATCCTTTCGCCAACACATCAACAAAAACAAGATCATGCTATTGAGATTCGCCAAAAGAGGATATCAAACAGTATATCAATCATCGAAAAGTCAGCATATTCACCAGACATCATCTTAACTCATCACAATGCCACATAACGATCATTTAGCCATAAGACACCATTATTTCATATATAAACCAATCATATTCATGGTCCAAGTCATATTCATCATTTACATATTCATAATCATGCTTACCGACCATATAATTTCATGCTTATCACCACATAATATAACATCATGCTTTCACATAATAACACATCATTATCTCCTATATCGTATGATGTGACCCTCGACGGATTTAGATTATCTAATGATCGGGATGGTGATCAAGATGCTAAGGATGGAGCTTCGATAGATGATGTTGAAGGTACTACCGAGGAGGAGATTGAAGAGGAACCGCTTTTACCTCGAGCTACCCCACCTTTGACGAGAGCTCGAGCCTGCCTACTTGGTCAGTCGGTTCTTACCTTTGAGGAGTCACCTCGACACATGGTCACTCTGTTGCAAATTAAGACCGAATATGTGCTGATCAAAGCCCAAACAGAGAAGGTGACAGGTTGAAGTGCCCACGCAAATGCCAATGCCTACATAAATTCTACCTTAATTATATTATATTTTTATGTCATCTTTTAGGCATGAATCATGCATTATGGTCAAGGAAGGTGTTGGTGGGCTAGCCCAAGGAAATTCCAAGACACTAATCTAGTTTATGGCCTTTTCTTTTATTTTTCAAGTTGATTTTGATGACTACCGTACCATATATATTGGTAGACATTCTCACTTTGTAAGTTAAGTTGAAATTTGAGAAAAGTTAAGCCTTTTAGCTTCCAGTGATTCGGGTCAAGAATCTCGTTCTTAGGTGAGAGGCCGGGAACAAAACCTTCGGTGAGAGGCTAAAGGAGATTCCTTAGTGAGAGACGACGGAATCAAAGGGTCGGAAACACTCGGAGTGCGAGGCCGAGAGTGTGGAAGATCGAGTGTTGGAGAGAGCTTGGAGTGCGATGCCGAGAGCGATCTTGCATCACATATCCCTCAACCCCATTCCCCTTCTTTACCACCATTCTAAGGCCTTCCATAGCCCCATTATCATTCTCAATCATACCCAAAACGTCACTCCCAAAACAGCCCTCAATACCTCTCAAACGAACCCAATTTCGGAATCGTCTCTACACAGGCGACGTCTGGGTAAAATGCGATTTCCCGCTTCGTCTTACATTCGATTGACAAGATCTGCCCCAATCTGTGACCGCGACTTCAAGATCTACAAAAGTAGTACTCGCACATTTCCAGAAGCCTAGCCAATCGACAGGAAATCGGCATTCTTTGCTGACTGGTCTGCTGCTCCAGAACTGCCAACAACTTCCTGACTTCTCGGAACTCTCATCGCCGGTCCTTTTGCTCGAGCCCGGGTCCGAGCATGTCAAGTGGTATCAGAGCAACGACAAGGGTTCCTCAAGCTTTTGAGGTACGAATTACTTTCTCTTTGCTTAATCCTTAGTTTTTGCAAAACATGTTTGATTAAGCCCGAGAGGTTGCAATTGTTCGTCCTCCCCATTCATGTGTCTTGTGTGCTTGTTCTTGTCCCCACTGCATTGTCTTCTACTTGTTCTTGTTGTCCATCGATCGATTCCAAGTGAATCAATCAGTGCTTGCTTCTTTGTTGCTTGTTTACCATCGATGGATTCCTAATGGAGCGTTACTAATTAGAGTTACAAAGCGAAACCGATCTTTGAGCTGCTTCCAATTAATTAAACGTTTGGAGGGATTTTTGTTGGTTAATTTTTTTTTCTCATTTTAAAAAAGAAGCCAAAGTCTGTTTATTTAGCTACAAAAAAAAAAGAGATCAGTTTGTTTCGTTAAAAAAGAAGAAGAAGAAGAAATAGGTGTGTTTGTTTATTGTCTTTTTATTCGAAATTTTGGCAAGTTTGTTATATATTCTAGTTGCTCAATTTCCATCGTTTGACCTATTGAACACACTTCCTTCCATGCAATCTTTACATTGCAATCTCAATTTTTTTTTTATTCGGGCTAGATAACTTGTTTTGCATTGCCTAACGACCTTAGCGAGTTTTGGTAAATACTCGCCGAAAGGCCCTTGTTGAAGTGCTCGAAGGTTGCTCGTTAGGCTTACTGTACTTGCTATTGTGTTGGTGTTTCGTTGATTGTTATTGTTGGTGCAAGTTACCGCTAGCGATTATTCAGGTTCTTGAGTGCTGTGCCCTTGCACTGGGAAAAGGAGAGTTGAGAGTGTTGCCTGCCGCAACCGAAAAAGGAGAGGTGAGAGAAACACTGAGTAGTGTTGGAAAAGGTGAGTAAGAGGAGAGAACCATCCAGAGTAAGGAGTGGAGAGCCAAACACCGAGGAGATCTGTTGTTACTAGTTGCTATTATATTTGTGATTTGCTCATTTTACAGGTTCTGGAGTCTCAGTCTTTTCTGATAACACATTATAGTGAGGCAAACACTTTAAACACACGAGCGGAGTGTGTGAGAGAGTGTGAGCGTCCACCAAAGTGAGAGAGAGGTTTCTGTTTTGCTAACTTGACGAGTTTGTCTAATTGTCTATGGTGATGTCACAACATTCAGTGAACAGGGAAGGAGACAAAGTTGACCCAGCTGTCTAGGAGCTAACTTACCGTATGGATAGAGTGGAGCTAAGTATTGCAGAGATACTACGCTGATTACCGCCAGCCCAGAGAGATGTACCGAGTGATCATGGTAGCCATGATGGACATCAACACCGCCAGAGGAACCAAGATGTCGGAAGAGGACACAGGAACGGACATCGCCATCATCGCAACAATTCACAGTCAGATGATGAGAGGTCAGATGCATCCATATTTTCAGAGCGGACTCAAGCTAGAGAGGAGCGCCATGATAGGCGTCGCCAAGAGGATGGTCGTCAACATCGGACCCATGGGGTCAAGGTAAGCATTCCTATTTTTACTGGTGCTGCAGGGCCAGAGGCGTATCAGGATTGGGAGGTGAAAGCTGAACAGGTCTTCCGTTTCCATCGATATCCAGAGGAGGAGCAAGTGGAACTCGCTGTCATCCACTTTACTGATTATGCCCTCTCTTGGTGGCAAGGAGTACTAGCAGATCGGGCCTACACTCGAGCTCCACCAGTAACGACCTGGGGAGAGCTAAAACGTTTGATGCGAGCTCGCTTTATTCCGGCGGACCATGGGCAGCAACTATTGTTGAGGATATTGAAACTGAAACAGGGTCCTCGATCCCCAGACGATTACTATAAGGAGCTACGCGCCCTTTTGCAACGATCGGGCACAAGGTATGAGGACTCTTATATTCTTGCTAAGTTTCTTGCAGGTCTGAACTCTGATGTGGCTAAGATTGTGTTGCAACTGCGACACGCCCATGTGATTGATCCTCTCCATCATGCCACACATGTCTATGAAAACTTCCTTAAAAGGAGGTCTGCAGGGTCCTCAACAAGGCGTTGGACAAGAACTGAATCTCCTTCAGAACCACCCCGGAGTTACCGTCCCCAACCGCCAAACCCTAGTCCTACTTCCCCCTCCACCGTTAGACCTCCAACTAACCCAAGCCCTAGTTCTGTCATCCCTAACCCCACACCTACACCTCCTAGACCAGAGTCCAGCAGGTCTCGAGAGGTCAAGTGTTACAAGTGCTATGAGATTGGGCATTATGCTAGAGAATGCCCCAATCCACGAAAGGTTCTCCTAAACTCATTTGGAGAAGTGGTGAGTGAGGTGGAAGGCCTCGATGACCCTTATGAGTTGCCAGATGGGGATGAAGATGAGGAGCTTGTTGCCAGAGCACCAGTTGGTGAGAACTTTGTGGTTAAGAGGACTTTGAGCGCCAGTGAGAAAGTGGAGATTGACACCTCTCAGCGGGAGAACTTGTTCAACACCTGTTGCACCATCGGAGGTAAGATTTGCACTGCTATTATTGATGGTGGTTCCTGCTGTAATATTATTAGCCAGGAAGTCTTGGATCGTTTCTCTGTGACCACTCAAGTACACCCGAGGCCCTATACTCTGCAATGGCTTTACTCAGGATCACCATTGAAGGTGAAGGACTAAGCTGAGGTGTCCTTTTCCATTGGACCTTATGCCGATACTATCTTATGTGATATACTACCTATCACCGCTTGCCATTTACTTCTCGGTAGGCCATGGCAATATGATCGGCGTGTGATGCATGACGGTTACAGCAACGAGCATTCTTTCGCCTTTGGAGGCAAGTGGGTAAGACTTCTACCTCTAACCCCTCAAGAGGTCGTCACTGACTATATTGCTAGGGAACAGCGCCGCCAATCTTACGAGAAGATCGGAAAATATGCTGAAAAGCAGAAGTTGGAGCAAGGACTGCCCAAGGAACCCCAAAGCTTGCTGGTCGCCCAGGTTCAAGATGTACGACATGCTATTCAGGGGGTGATGTTTGTTTTCTGTTTGTCTGTACTTCTACTAGTTCTACCTTACATGTTAGTTCTAGTTCATCTTCTGCTACTGCTGTTGAGTTGCCTTCTGTCATTTCAGGTGTACTCAAGGAGTTTCATGATATGCTCCCAGATGAGATGCCAGCTGGATTGCCTCCTCTTAGGGGCATAGAGCATCAGATTGACTTTGTGACGAGTGCTGTTATTCCTAACCGGCTAGCTTACAGGACTAACCCCATGGAGACCAAAGAGTTGCTGTCGCAGATAGAGGATTTGCTTAGCAAGGGGTATATTAGGGAGAGTCTGAGTCCCTGTGTCGTACCAGTTTTGTTGTTACTAAAGAAGGATGGGACCTGGCGCATGTGTGTTGATTGTCGAGCGATCAACCAGATTACAGTTAAGTACCGTCATCCCATTCCTCGCTTAGATGACATGTTAGATGAGTTGCATGGTGCTTGCCTGTTTTCTAAGATTTATTTGAGGAGCGGGTACCATCAGATTAGGATGAAGGAAGGTGACGAGCGGAAAACCGCTTTTAAGACCAAATATGGTCTTTACGAGTGGTTGGTCATGCCCTTCGGACTAACTAATGCTCCTAGTACTTTTATGCGCCTGATGAACCATGTTTTGTGTGCATTCTTAGGTTGATTTGTTGTCGTATACGTTGATGATATCCTTGTTTATAGCAAGTCCTTAGAAGAGCATGTTGAACACTTGCGCGCTATTTTTCTAGTTCTTAGGAAGGAGCACTTGTTTGCTAACTTGAAGAAGTGTCAGTTTTGCTCCGATACTGTCATCTTTCTTGGTTTTGTTGTAGGTAAAGAGGGCTTGCAAGTGGATACAGAGAAGATTCGAGCTATTCGGGAGTGGCCCCAACCAATATCTGTTACTCAGATACGGAGCTTTCTAGGCTTGGCAGGATTTTATCGTAGGTTCGTCAAGGACTTCAGCAGCATTGCTACCCCTCTTACAGAACTAACGAAGAAAGGGATGTCATTCAAATGGGGTTCAGCGCAAGAAGAGGCTTTTGCTACACTTCGGGAGCGGTTGACGAATGCTCCATTACTAGTACTTCCTGATTTCTCAAAGACTTTTGAGATTGAGTGTGATGCATCTGGGGTTGGTATTGGTGGTGTTTTGATGCAGGAAGGTCGACCTATTGTTTACTTTAGCGAGAAGCTAGGAGGAGCTACAGAGAATTACTCTAACACTACCTACGGCAAGGAGTTGTATGCCTTGGTTCGTGTTTTACAGACTTGGGCTCATTACTTGTTGCCTCGTGAGTTCGTGATACATACTGACCATGAGGCCTTGAAGTATCTCCGGAGCCAAACCACCCTTAGTGCTCGCTATGCTATGTGGATTGAGTTCATCGAGGCTTTTCCTTATGTGGTCAAGTACAAGAAAGGGAAGGACAACATTGTCGTTGATGCCCTCTCTCGTAGGTATTCTCTTCTCTCTACTCTTGAAGCTCGTGTTCTTGGCTTTTCTATGCTACTTGATCTCTACTCTGCTGATGCTGATTTTGGGGATATATTCTGTCGATGTGTGAAATCTGCTGGTTCCCCTAGTGTTGGTAGTTATTTTGTTCAGGATGGTTACTTATTTAAGGCTCCCGCCTTTGTGTGCCTCGTTGTTCGGTTCGATCATTGCTAGTTTTAGAGGCACATGGAGGTGGATTGATGGGGCATTTTGGGGTTGCTAAGACCTTAGGCATTTTGAAGGATCATTTTTACTGGCCTAGGATGCGATCCGACGTTGAGAAATGTTGTGCTAGTTGTGTTACATGTGCTAAAGCGAAGTCTAGGTCGAACCCGAATGGCCTGTACCTTCCCCTACCTCTAGCTAGTGCCCCATGGGAGGACATTTCTATGGATTTTGTGCTAGGCTTGCCTAAGACAAGGAAAGGCCATGATTCTGTATTTGTTGTGGTAGATCGATTTTCTAAGATGGCCCATTTCATAGCTTGCTCTAGGATTGATGATGCTTCTCATGTTGCTACCTTATTCTTTGATCATGTTGTGAAGCTACATGGGGTGCCTAAATCTATTGTTTCTGATAGGGACTCTAAGTTCCTTAGCTACTTCTTGAAGACCTTGTGGGCTATGTTAGGTACCAAGCTGTTATTTTCTACTTCTAGCCACCCTCAAACTGATGGTCAGACTGAGGTAGTTAATAGGACTTTAGGGGTTTTATTGCGTACTATGCTTGCTACTAACTTGCGCAGGTGGGAGGATTGTTTATCCTATGTCGAGTTTGCTTACAATCGGGGAGTGCATTCCGCCACCAAGATGTCGCCTTTTGAGGTGGTTTAGGGTCGCAATCCCCACACCCCATTGGATTTGGCACCGCAGCCCCTATCGTCTCCCGAGGACCTTGCTGGTAAGTCCCGGGCTGAGTTGGTGAAGTCTTTGCATGACAGAGTTCGACTACAGCTGGAGCGTCGAACTCAACAGTATGTGAACCAGGCCAACAAGTATCGCAAGGAGCTATTATTGAAGGTTGGAGAGTTGGTTTGGGTTCATCTCCGGAAGGATCGATTTCCTTCCTTGCGGCAGTCTAAGTTGCGGCCTAGAGCTGATGGGCCTTTCATGGTGCTAGAGAAGATTAATGACAACGCTTACCGAATTGATCTCCCAAGTAAGTATGGTGTTCATGATGTTTTTAATGTTTGTGACTTAGCTCCATTTCTTGCAGGGGATGGGCTACTTGAGGAGCTGATAGATTCGGGGTCGAATCCTTTTCAAGGGGGGAAGGATGATGTGACCCTCGACGGATTTAGATTATCTAATGATCGGGATGGTGATCAAGATGCTAAGGATCGAGCTTCGATAGATGATATTGAAGGTACTACCGAGGAGGAGATTGAAGAGGAACCGCTTTTACCTCGAACTACCCCACCTTTGACGAGAGCTCGAGCCCGCCTACTTGGTCAGTCGGTTCTTACCTTTGAGGAGTCACCTCGATACATGGTCACTCTGTTGCAAATTAAGACCCAATATGTGCTGATCAAAGCTCAAACAGAGAAGGTGATAGGTTGAAGTGCCCACGCAAATGCCAATGCCTATATAAATTCTACCTTAATTATATTATATTTTTATGTCATCTTTTAGACATGAATCATGCATTATGGTCAAGGAAGGTGTTGGTGGGCTAGCCCAAGGAAATTCCAAGACACTAATCTAGTTTATGGCCTTTTCTTTTAATTTTCAAGTTGATTTTGATGACTACCGTACCATATATATTGGTAGACATTCTCACCTTGTAAGTTAAGTTGAAATTTGAGAAAAGTTAAGCCTTTTAGCTTCCAGTGATTCGGGTCAAGAATCTCGTTCTTAGGTGAGAGGCCGGGAACAAAACCTTCGGTGAGAGGCTGAAGGAGATTCCTTAGTGAGAGACGACAGAATCAAAGGGTCGGAAATACTCGGAGTGCGAGGCCGAGAGTGTGGAAGATCGAGTGTTGGAGAGAGCTTGGAGTGCGAGCCCGAGAGCGATCTTGCATCACATATCCCTCAACCCCATTCCCCTTCTTTACCACCATTCTAAGGCCTTCCACAGCCCCATTATCACCCTCAATCATACCCAAAACGTCACTCCCAAAACAGCCCTCAATACCTCTCAAACGAACCCAATTTCGGAATCGTCTCTACACAGGCGACGTCTCGGTAAAATGCAATTTCTTGCTTCGTCTGACATCTGATTGACAAGATCTACCCCAATCCGCGACCGCAACTTCAAGATCTACAAAAGTAGTACTCGTACATTTCCAGAAGCCTAGCCAATCGACAGGAAATTGGCATTCTTTGCCGACTGATCTGCTGCTCCAGAACTGCCAACAACTTCCCGACTTCTCGGAAATCTCGTCGCCGGTCCTTTTGCTCGAGCCCGGGTCCGAGCACGTCATCGTATCACAACACATCCTAACATGCTTCCAAAACAACATAGCAAAGCATCAATATATAATGATAACACATGTCCCTACCAACTAGATTTCAATATTGCATATCAACATGTAATATCATTCTGTATCAGATTCATCATGGTTGCTATCTAATCATGCAAGCACATATCAATAAATCACAATATCAAGCAGATCCTCACATCATCACTAGTCGAAATAAAACACAATCCCCACTCGCTCGATTCCAATTCCCAAAGCAAGGCCAACCTTCTTCTAGACTCACCAACACCAACTCAAACAAAATCCCCTAAAGAAATCCCAATTCATTTTGATACCCCAATCTCGCCCCTCATTCTACCAAGCACTCTCACTAAAATCCACCTCTAAGAATCCAACTCATATCTCTAACCTCACTCCCAAGTGCCCTCTCATACTATGTCCTCAACATCCACAAAGGCCATTTCTTACACTTCCCACACTTCCCAAGGTTTCACACGCATCCTGTCCTACTAATCACACATCTCCTTTAGCAATTCCTCGATCACCACTTAGCCAGCCTATTCCTAAACATACCCCCACCTAGGATTCACCTAGAATGCTCATCGGAACCACCCAAGCATTACCTCTTATAAATCCCAAACTCACTCGGTCTTACCAAAACCAACATCGTTTTCTACAACTCGACCTTATATCACCATCGATCATCCTAACGAATCGAATCCTTTCACCATTTTCTGACCACCCCACAAAAGTATCTCACCCACAAGTTCAAAGAAGATGCAATCATGGACATTATTACACATAAAGACTACATCATATCAACTAGCATTTATAGCATCATGAGTTCATCATCAAGCATTGCAACTATGTCAAAAGTCTCAATTTATCCCATGGCTCAATAACTATTGCAAAACATCATATATGCACATAATCAAGTCAAGCTAGCAAGTTCCATCATAACCTTATCAGATAAACAATCTAGGTTTATCAGCATTTGCAGTTCATACTTTTATAGGCACAAGAATTTAGAAGATGCTTAGCAACTCAGAGTATCAAGACATCAAGGAATCATGGCACATTAGAACTATAAGGCATCGAATCATATCATCATTGACAACAAACAAGCAGGCAACAATTATAACCAAGTCAACATATCAACACGTAAATCTCATCGTCAAGTTAGTGCAATATCATCATCAACAAATTCAGGATGATTAGCCATTCGAACGGAGGAATCTCTGGCTTGCAAGTCATAATTGTACTCAGTAGCCGTCATCCTCGAAATATGTTTGCCCCGTCGACATCGTTGATCCTTATGCCCATGGGTTATGGGCTCACGCTTCCGCTGCAGTACTCTATTGCTATCTACTTTCCGTCCCCTCTTCCATGCGTTGCTTATCCGATGTATCGCCTAGGAGTTCAAGTTAGTGGAGATAGGGGAGTGATAGGGACGGACACCCAATGTTCCTCTCGGAGACAAACACAGACCATTGCTAAAGACGACAAGACTAAAGACAAGACTCCGACCCGAGAATAGCAATGATACCCTTATGGAAGTCTATTAGGTTACAATTGTGATGAGAAAAATGGATTCATCATGGAGCACACCAGTCACATTAATCCACACTAACATGTACCTATCTCAAGGAGAACGACATGCATATTCATTCCAAAAGGCACAATCGAGTCCTACACTGATGCATGTGAGACAAGCTAGCAGTCTATTATTCCATGAAAGCAGAGATGCCTAGCAACTTCAAGCAAGATATGCGGAACCAGTAATGATAATGCAAGATTCGAAGTCATGCAAAATTTAATGAGGATAACATGTATCATGTATATGAACAATGCACGAAAATGGTATACTCATCAACAATTGAGTTCAAAAATAGCATAACGAGGTATATCATAACAATCAGACGAAGCATCATACGAGAACACATAAAAGCAGCATAGTAACTATCACATTTGACAACAATGGTCGTATAATAGGTCAAGCATGGCACGTAATCATATGGAGAGATACATTTCGAAAGCATGGGTCCTACATGATACTAGCGATACATGATATGATACAAGCATAGTCAAGAGTCATTAAGAGGAGTTCAACATAATATTCACGAAACATTAGGCATCATCAAACGCAACAAGAAGGACATCATGGGCGATATATTATAATTATGCTAAGAACGAACCATCATAGAGAACATATATGGTACAGTAGTCATCACATCATAGAACAAGTACAACACGTGATCATTTAGTGAGTCACTATAGAAATCATAAGCCCTACATGATACTAATATCACACATCGAAAATGAGCACAATCGAGGTAATTCGACTAGATTCATTCTAACATTCATGCGTCCTACATATGTGAAGACATGATATAGCATGGTGTATGATAATGTGAGGTACCAAGTCATACATGTATGCTAGCTCAAGAGGATATCATAGAGTAATAGGGAAATACTACTAAGGGATAACGTGTAACTATGTAAGCATGCTAGAACTAACCATCACGAAAAACAAGTAGATCATCAAATTCTACATCAATCTAATCATGCGTAAAACATTTTAAGAGGACATAAGGAGGGGATCGAGAACCCCACTACCAGGGGCCTAGCTCAAGAGAAAATCAACAATAGTATAGGCAAGGTATTGTTAGGAGGAAAATCAAGTATAAAATATAAATTCCAAATTGGGAAAATTACAGAAAACCACCCAGTAAAAATGGTTGTTTTCATTTAACCACCCCTAAAATTCAAAATTACAGAAAACCACCCTTTAAATGGTATTTGTTTACAACTCACCACCCATTCAACTATTTTCATTACTTTATCATTAAATATGTTATATTTTAATATTTTTAAACTCAAATTTGATTGTAAATATATTCAAATTTTGAATTTAAGGATCCAATTATATTTTAGGGAATTTTGTATTTATTTTTAAAAATAATAATCAATAAAGCCTAGAATTATTATCTTAATTTATGTTTGAAAATGTTTATAAATTTTTAAAACATTATGTAAATTACTCTTATTCAAAATATAAATAAATGAGAGTAATTTTCATAATATTTTAAAATTTTATAAACATTTTCAACCATAAATTAAGATAATATTTCTAGGCTATATTTATTATTATTTTTTAAAAATAAATAAAATAATCCCTAAAATATGACCGAACCCTTAAATTCAAAATATGAATATATTTAAAATCAAATTTGAGTTTAAAAATATTAAAATATAATATATTTAATAATAAATTAAAGAAAATAGTTGAATGGGTGGTGAGTTGTAAACAAATACCATTTAAAGGGTGGTTTTCTGTAATTTTAAATTTAAGTGGTGGTTAAGTGAAAACACTCATATTTAATGGGTGGTTTTCTGTAATTTTTCCTTCCAAATTCGACTCCCTGTTCTCCGCAAATTAATTACAAGACTTCCTCCCACTGTAGTAGAAGGTAGTCAGGATCGATCCACGAGGAAGCGTGTCAGCGCCCGCCTTTTCAGTTTCAAAATCAGCCTGATTTCGACTAGAAGAGCACTCGATATTGACCTTACCACTCGATATTGACCTTACCACTCGATATCGACCACACTGTCCACAGAAATTGCAAAACGCGGAAACAAGCAAAAACACACAGAAAACTCAAACTGGTCGATATCGACCTACCTACTGGATATCGACCAAAAATCTCGACCAAAAGTACTCGAATTCGACTAATCTCATAAACTAAAGTTCGCAACTTTTCGCAAGACAGAACTTAAAACGAACGAAATAAATCAAATAAACTAAAGACTTCCAAGATCAGGGTTTCAACACCACAACGATACCCATGTAAAATAACACATAAAGGCATAAAAGAACATGCTTTTCATCAAATAACTTTCGTTACTAACAAACAAGAATATAGAGGTTTTTGTATAAACCCTAATTGTTATTAACCCTTTTTCACATAATTAATCCAAGTGGGATTAAGATCACTTTCGCTTCAATAACACAAAAAAGGATCACCTTCAACTTTCGCAAAAGAATCATGCTCATAGGGATAGAAGACGAATTGCATTCAAAGATTGTACCTTTTACCGCATCACCTTACATGGCTACCGTCGGGCTCACCCCGACCCTAGAAGTTTGGTGACTACTCGCTCTTCATCAGCAAGAAACTCATCAAATATTTCAAGAAAATAAATTGCATTAAATAAACTAAAAGAAAGCTTACAACCGATCGAATCCAATTCACGCTTTCGCCTTCTCCAACCATTCGCCACAAGCTCTCTTTCTATCTCTCTCTCTCTATGTAACTAATTGTAACTAGAGTTGAATGAATAAAACTCAGCCCCAAAGGCTTTATTTATAGGCTTCATTCCCTAGCTAATCTTGGAAAGAAACATCTATCTATATCTAAATTTATCTATCTAAAGACTGAAAGATTAAATTTGGAAATAAAACAAATATATATAAAAGGAAACTAGGATTAGTGTGGATAGATCCTTCTTCTCTTGATGGAACTTGATAAATCTCATCTTGAGTTGATAGAATGTTTCTTGCTTAATGTGGAAGAAAGCCAGCTCAGCACTCGACTCAGACTTGCTCGAAATCAGCCTCTGTAGGTTGGTCGATATCGACCGAGTTTGGTCGATATCGAGCTATCTTCTCGGATTCGGCTTCTGTCACTCGATATTGGCTCCTAGGAGAAATTTCGACCAAAATCAGGTCGATATCGACCACTTCTTCAGCTCTCAGCATTCTGCTCCGTCTTCAAATGCACTTTCCCGAGTCCTCGTTCGTCCGATTGACACATATGAACATGCGTTGGAAAGCTCTTTTTTAGGGCTACAACTCTCATGAAGACATAAAAGCTTGATTCAGAATGATGAATGGTGAAAAATAGCCTTTTCTCCAGCTGCACCATTCATAGTTTCTGAGACTTTCCTTTAAGCTCCAAAGTGCGTCCGATTTTTGCGAAATATAACATAAACTTGTGTAGACCTCCATATATTGAAACTAAACATAAACTACACAAATTATGTATTATTCTAACCCAAATGTATGAAATGTATACAGAAATCGATATGAAAGATAGTATAAAACATTGCGAATTAGGCTCACAACAAACACCCCATACTTAAGCTTGCTTGTCCTCAAGCAATACTTTTGATTGCCATCCAGGGGAAGAAATTAAACTCTCAACATATTGGATTCATTCTTATATGTCCCTGCGATAAATTACCATCCTCGAAAAGGTACTAATGCCACAAATCCATGCATTTGCAATAAAAAGCAACATCTACTCACAAAAGGAGGTTTATGCAAAACAATTCATAAGTGACAAAGCATTAATAATCAAGAGGACTTTAATTTAAGCTCAAGCAAGGAGTAGATTGGTAAAAGGCTAAAGGTGGCCAATTTTTGGCAATGTGGTGCTAATGATCTGGGGAAATGGGGTATTTTCCAAACTTTCGTACCACATTCCTTCTTCTTTTGATCTCTCACCTTTCTCTCATCGCTCAATGCTTTTTTCCAATAATATGCTTTTACCTATCAAACCTCAGCACTGCCTTTTCGTGAGTCGCAAACATGGGTGTCATGAATGGCCCCGGATACTTAGTGCTTTGGACTCCTCACCTCTGTGTCCCATCTCGCCGAACTATTATCTCAGCGAGTAGGGTCGATCTTTTATCGGAGTTTCTTTCACTCATTAAATTTTCCATAATTTTTCAATTTCCTGCCAAACTCCTAATGATAATAACATCAACACAAACACCATATAATATACTCCATAATGTAACATCATTCTCTACATAATCCCCGGATAGGAAACAAGGTAGAAAATGGGCAATATTTAGATCATGTGGTGCAATATATAAAATAAGGCTCAATATGACTTTTGTGATGCATAAGCATAGGTAAGGCTAGGAATATAACAATGAGCATTATATGGAAAATATAAAGTCCTCCATTGTCTTATCATGCAATATGTCAAAAGCAACTTCAAATTTTACCTTCTTTCATGGTTTTCAAGAAATATATGCACTTCATTGTGACTTCCCTTTACTAAGCAATTTCATGCTATATTTCTAATGAATCCAATTTTGCATCGTCGAGTTCAATTAAAGCTTCCATGACACTTATCAAAAAATTTCAATGGGGGTGATTTTTCAAACTTCGGAAAACATGCATATAAGCACATAGATCAAACATGAAATCCAAAATAGCCATGTATAAGCAATTCAAGAACTAAACTAGAAATATGCACACATATGGTCAAATAAAATCAAATATGCATAAAATAAGCCCTTCCCCCACCCCATACTTAAATATTACAGTGTCCTCACTATATAAAAACAGGAGTAAAGAAAGAAACTCACTAGACAGGAATGCTGAATGTCGGAAGTGCAAATGTTTCTGTAGGACTGGTCGATTTCGAGTTCACTAGTCGATATCGACCTAGCTTACTCGATTTCGACTGAGGCTGCTGCTTCCTTCTTTGTACCTGTAAAAATTGTTAGAAAAGAAATCCAACAACAGAAAAACATAAAAATAATGTCCAAAACTAAAAACAAAAAGCAACAATGTCCAAGAATCCAAAAAACTAATTGTCTATTTACAAGCTCTAGACTTTATAGTCGCTAGGCCGACTTTCTCCATTAAGCTTAGGGTGGCATTAGCAGGACCCATGTAGCTTGGGCTTCAAACCGGACTCCATTCTTGTCCATTAGTTGTAGTCCTCCGGAATGGATCTTGTTCACCGTGAAAGGTCCCATCTTCTTCTTTTTGAATTTCTTAGGGAACCAATGATCAATTTATTAGGAAACATAGACCTTGTCTCCTACTTCATATTCCTTAGGATCGTCATTGGAAATCCTGCATAAGCGCACATACCAAGGCAAACCTCTCAGATGCATAGATAGATCTTTAATTGAAATGGGAGAAGAAAGATCCATACCTTGGCTTACCTTTGGAGATCTGGTGTTATTCAGCTCATGAGGGTCTGGTCGATTTCGACCAATATCAGTCGATATCGACTGCTGCTCTGGTGGTGATTCAGTCGACGAAGATGAAGACAGGTCGATTTAGATTGGTCGATATCGTCCAAAAGTTGTCGACATCGAGCTATGCTGCTCGATTTCGGCTGGCTTCTTCTCGGGAGAAATCGACGCGACATGGTCAGGTCGATATCGACCAAGGGTGGTCGATATCGAGTTGTTTTCTGGCTCAGTCGGTTTTTCCTGGTCGATTCTGACCCCATACTTTAGACCTGGCAAAGAATCCGAAAAATAGTTAGTCCATATCGACTTTCCTTGGTTGACGTTGAGTGGATCCTCTGTATCTTCGTTAAGGATGACCATGATCTCCTCCACCTGGGCTTCCATATCCCTCTTTTCTAACTTCTTGGGGGTCATATTTCTCACCTTAGGCTCCCCGCAAGTGATGTACCTGGCTAGTATGGACTTGACCTCTTCCATGGGACCTGTATGCCTTTCAGTTTTATTAAAGGAATACTCAATTACCTCATCGCTGATGTTGAAAGAGAGCACTCCTTTCCTTACGCTTATGTTGGCATCCACCGTCGCCAAGAAGGGCATTCCTAGAATAATTGGACAAGCAGGGTTCTCCGCCATAGCAATAACTAAGAAATCAGTGGGGACAAAGAACTTACCTACTTGTACTGGTACATCGTCCACCATGCCTATAAGGATGACTACAGTGTTATTCGCCATGTATAACTTTGCATCCACAGGTTCTAGAGCACCTATCTTAACTTTGGACCATTTAGATAGAGGCATTATACTCACACTGGCTCCTAAGTAACATAGGGCATTAAACTTGTATTGACCAAATCCAATGGTTATAGAAAACTTACCTGGATCTAGCCTTTTCTCTGTGACGTCCATTTTGCTGCACTCCTCTGCGATCTCAGCCACTGACCGCTTTTTGCTTAGGATCTCCTTGAGGAACATGACGTAGGATGGCATCTTATGAAGTGCTAATGTGAAGAGAATGGTGACGTTGAGCCTTTGAAGCATCTTCACGAATCGCTGAAACTTCTTCTATGCAGGGTCCTTTGGAGATTTCATCGGGAAAGGCAGCTTTTTCTTCGGTGGAGGTGCTGATGTCGAGTGGAGGGGGTCAATATCGACCTGTGTCTGGTCGATATCAACTGGAGTTGTTGGCTTCAGGTTTTGTCGAGGAGTTGGGTCGATTTCGACCATAAGGGGGTTGATATCGACTGGGGACTAGTCGATATCGACTGGGTTGGTCGATATCGACTGGTCTCCAGTGCCCTCCTCCTCCGTCGTTCGCTCAGGCGTTTGCATCTGTCGCCCACTCCTTAGGTTCATGACCGCTACCTGTATTGTAGATTTAGTTTTAGGATTAGATTCCGAGGATCCAGGGAGCGTACCTGATTGTTTGGGGACGGATGTTGCCAGCTGGCCAATCTGTGTCTCAATCGGTTTCCGCCAAATCTCTATTCCTCCAAGCCTAGAGTTGACACAATGCATTTAGAGTGTGGATGGAATTGATAGATTGCTTGGTGTCTGAATGATTCCTCCGTATCTCCTCAAGAATGGTCTGTAGGTCATTCTTCTTACCTTCTCTGTCAGGGTGACCAGGGGCTCTGCAGGGCGGGGGACTCTGATGCTGGGGCTGACGATAATAGCTCCAGTTCTTGTTCTGGTGTGGTCCTGAGTAGTGTCCCCCGGCTTACCTTACCTCTTCGTGGGTTTCTCCTTGATTTACTTGATCGACGTGTGGGCACGCAGTAGTGTTGTGCCTCATAGTCCCACATTCCAAGGCTTATCCTTAGACACAAACTTAACCTGCTTGGTGAGACGGCGTACCTGGTCGTTGTGGAACTGGTCCCTAACGTCTGGATCAACCTCCTTTTGTGGCACATACAATGGCATAGATGGGGCAGGCCTTTCATACCTTTCGTCAGAAGAGGCCGCAGAAGTCTCATATGTGTTGTCGTAGTTGGCCAGCGTCTCAAACACCTTCCAAGCACGGCGTGGAGTGTATTCGAGGTATCCTTAGGCGGTGTAGTTGTTGATCCTATCCTTAGTAGGTGCATCCAGGCAATTGAACATGATATCCTGGATGACATAGAGCGGCTGTCAATGTGTAGGACAGGATTTCATAAGCCTTTTGTGGCGCTCCCAGAACTGTGCAAGTGTTTACCCTGGCTTCTGTTTGAAAGTCGTGATTTGTTGTCTGAGAGCAGCTGTCTTTGCAGGAGGAAAGAACTTGTTGAGGAAAAAGTCATGTAGTTCGTTCCAAGTGCGAATTGATTGTGCAGGCAATCCTTCCAGCCACTATTGTGCTATTTCTGCAAGGGACCAACGAAAAGCCTTTGGTTGGGATATTCTAGATTAGCACCATCAGCAATTGCTTCACATAAATCTAGAAAAGTAGTAACATGCTCTAAAGGACATTCATTGATTCTTCCCCTAAATTGACTCCTCCTAATTTCATAAATAAAAGAAGGACGAATTTCAAAATTAATAGCGGGAAGAACGATCGACGATTCTGGAACTTCTAGAGTAGGATGCAGATACTCCTTTGCGTTGGCTGGGATATGCCCAATCCGCTCCTCAAGTTCCCTTCTCGTGTTGATCTCGCGATCTACCCTTGCCTCCCACCGTATCTCATTCTGTGCATATTCCGCTCCTCAAGTTCTGCTTCTCTTGTGGTGAATTCCTCTATTCGTAGGCAGAGTTGCTCAAGCTCCTGTGCGGGTATGAGCGGACCTAAATTCTCGTTGTTGTTATTGATTTGCGACATCCTCCTTAGCCTTTGTCGAAGATGGAAGTATCGCTCAGGTTCAAGAATAGGGTTGATAGGCGTGCGATCAATTCTTTGCATGCACCTGAGAAACAAAAGCAAAAAGAAAAGGCAAGTAAAAAGGAACTAAAGAGCAAAAACAAATATAAAAAGAGAAAAAGAACTAAAAAGGGCGCGATTGATGGCTTCCCCGGCGACGTCGCCAAAATTTGTTAGGAGGAAAATCAAGTATGTAATATAAATTCCAACATTGACTCCCTGTTCTCCGCAAATTAAATACAAGACTTCCTCCTGCTATAGTAGAAGGTAGTCAGGATCGATCTACGAGCAAGCGTGTCAGCGCCCGCCTTTTCAGTTCCAAACTCAGCCTGATTTCGACCAGAAGAGCACTCGATATCCACCTTACCACTCGATATCGACCATACTGTCAACAGAAACTGTAAAACACAAAAACAATAAAAAATAGACAGAAAAGTCAAACTGGTCGATATCGACCTACCTACTCGATATCGACCAAAAATCTCGACCAGCATTACTCAAATTCGACTAATCTCTGAAACTAAAGTTCGCAACTTTTCGCAAGACATAACTTAAAACTGACGAAATAAATCAAATAAACTAAAGACTTCCAAGATCAGGGTTTCAACACCAGAACGATAACCATGTAAAATAACACATAAAGGCATAAAAGATCATGCTTTTCATCAAATAACTTTCGTTATTAACAAATAGGAATATAGAGGCTTTCACATAAACCCTAATTGTTACTAACCCTTTTTCACATAATTAATCCAAGTTGCATTAAGATCACTTTCACTTCAATAACATAAACAAGGATCACCTTCAACTTTCGCAAAAGAATCATGCTCATAGGGATAGAAGACGAATTGCATTCAAAGATTGTACCTTTTACCGCATCAACTTACATGGCTACAGTCGGGGTCACCCCGACCCTAGAAGTTGGGTAACTACTCGCTCTTCATCATCAAGAAACTCATCAAATATTTCAAGAAAATAAATTGCATTAAATAAACTAAAAGAAAGCTTACAACCGATCGAAGTCAATTCACGCTTTCGCCTTCTCCAACCTCTCACCACAAGCTCTCTCTCTCTCTCTCTCTCTCTCTCTCTCTCTCTCTCTCTCTCTCTATGTAACTAATTGTAACTAGAATTTAATGAATAAAACTCAGCCCCTAAGGCTTTATTTATAGGCTTCATTCCCTAGCTAATCTAGGAAAGAAATGTCTATCTATATCTAAATTTATCTATCTAAAGACTTGAAGATTAAATGTGGAAATAAAACAAATATATCTAAAAGGAAACTAGGATTAGTGTGGATACATCATTCTTCTCTTGATAGAACTTGATAAATTTCCTCTTGAGTTGATAGAATATTTCTTTCTTAATGTGGAAGAAAGCCAGCTCAGCAGTCGGACTCAGACTCGCTCGAAATCGGCCTTTGTAGGTTGGTTGATATCGACCAAGTTTGGTCGATATCGAGCTATCTTCTCAGATTCGGCTTCTTCACTCGATATTGGCTTCCAGGAGGAATTTCGACCACTTCTTCAGCTCTCGGCATTCTGCTCCGTCTTGAAACACACTTTCCCGAGTCCTCGTTCGTCCGATTGACGCATATGAACATGCGTTGGAAAGCTCTTTTTGAGGGCTACAACTCTCATGAAGACATCATTCTTAGCTTCTTAGCTTCTTTATGACTTTCCTTTAAGCTCCAATGTGCATCCGATTTCTGCAAAATATAAGAAAAACTTGTGTAGACCTCCATATATTGCAAATAAACGTAAACTACACAAATTCTGTATTATTCTAATCCAAATGTATGAAATGTATACAGAAATCGATATAAAAGATCGTATAAAACATGGCGAATTAGGCTCACAACAGGTATAAATTCGCAAAAGCCACAACTAAGGATCCTACATGATACTAAAGGCTCAACATAACATACGATACATGCAGGTAACTCATCATGACGATGCGTAAGAAGTCAATTCAATCACATTCCAACGATACAGAAGCATGGGAGGAAATGTAGTGAACTATAGTACGAATCTAAGTAATTGGTCAATATGACTAAAGTACGGGGACATGTGTTCAAATCAGCACATACTAGGATGAAACATGAATTCACCAAGACTCAATTATGCCACATATTTCCCATCCAACGCAAGTATGCTAAAGAGGTCATTTATAGACATTAATGCGAAGAAGAGTTTACCACACTATCATGGACCTAATCCAGGGGAAAACAACGATTATGTAGGTTCATATCATACGGTTCATGCTTCCAATCAATCATACAATCAATAGGCCAAGTAAACATGCTATAACAACATTCAGTTATGATGGAAGGCAAGACACAACACGAGACTTAAGCATTGTAACTAACCACAACACGAGCTTAAACAATAAAACCATGAAGAAGCAAGGCTATCCATATATGATTTCCAAGGGCAATGTGTTTACCAACCTGATTTTCTGTGGAAGACACTGACATCCGAGAGGAAGACTCGATAGAACCAAAAAGGGATTAACACAGAAGAAGGTCTATTCCACACAAGCTGGGCTTGACCACACAGAAATAAGGGTACTCCCACTATCCCGTTAATGCAGACAAGTCAATACACATTTCATTGTTAAGGCGTCCAAATCAGATCTCTAGCATAACAAGCACCCAACATAGAATCAATTAATGACACTCATAATGATCTCCTTGGAATCTTCCAGACCCATCTGTAAAGAACAAGCTAATATTTTGCCTACCCAATCCCGACTATATCCAATAGGGATGGTATTAACACCTTTCTACCCACTCGGTTCCCTATTTGGTCGGTTTTCCTCTTTTATCATAACTCAAGTTCATTACTTAGTCCAATTTGGGTTAGGCATCTTAAGTTCATTTTGCCCCTTTAAATCCTTTGCAAAAATGTTCGTTGATATTGTTTTATAAATGTTCGTTGTTAATATGGATAGATTGTGGTGTTTATTTTTATAAAAAAATATAATCATAAGTTAATAAGAAAAGGGTTTATAAATATAGATTTATTTTGGGAAATGTTTATCAATGTCTTAAATTACTTGAAACATTAAGGTCTAGATTTCGAAATAAAATACCGGAATTATTTCTATAATATGATTTGGAGAGATTGGTTTTACGGTTTAAATGTTTAATATCGTGATTCTTTGTTTTGGCCTGATACTGTTGGTTTTGGGAAGGAAGTCGGAGAATATTATTGGTGTGTTTGATCAACGGTTTTGATTGGGGAGAATCCTTTCGATTGATGTTTTCGAAAAGGGTTTTGGAAATGGATTTACCGTCGGGTGGTTTTGAGAATGTTGAGCACTCGGATTTATGTGTGTGAGAATGTTGGTTCGGTACCTTATGGAAAAGGCTTGATGATAGGTGTGCATTGCTTTTGGATTGCTTTGGAGTTGCATTTTGGCACTTGCCCGTGTTATCTTGCTGCTCTGCATCTTCAAGTAAGTATCCTGCGGGACTTACTCAGCAACCTGGACGTCCTGCCTGATGTGTCATGTGATGTGTAGTTTTATTGCATATTAAAGCATGCCATGTAGAATCATGCTAGGATTGCATTGAACTGAGCATGTGGTTACTATGTGTGTTTGATTACAGAACGGTCGTTATCTGTGATAGTCCTAGAGTCCTTTCTAGGGTCATAGGGTAGCCCAGCCTCATCGGGTGCCTTGAGTCAATCGAGTCTTATATGTGATCTGGCTGCGGTGGTGACCGAGCATCCTATCTGGTCAGCTTCGGAGTGAGGTACGAGCATATAGGCTGCAGCACCGACTGAGCGTTCTACCTGGGCTGCTTCGGAGTGAGGTACGGACATATATGCCCCGGAGTGGGCACTGATCAGAGGATATGCCACTTAGCATTGTCTTGGGCCCTTTACAGTATTTCTGCATATTATAACAGTTCAGCATGCTTATGTGAGTTAATTATTGTAATGCATTAGTCATCCTTTATCCTAGGTATGGGCATGTTATGTGGCCTCAGCGCAGTTAGAGGACCCGCATGCGATTACCGGTCCTGACTTCGTGGTTAGTGTCAAGTACCGCCCCTTGATTGCTCCTTGCTTCTGTGACGGGAAACCCTTGGCGAATTGAAGAACCTAGATAACCATCTAATCCGAAATAAAATGATCATATTTTGCTTAAGTTTTGGTTTTGACCCGGCTCTGTCGTGGCACCTTGTAAACTAATCTTGCTTCTGCTTTACTTTCGTTTGAATTGGTTTTCACGACATAGTGTTAGCACAGGTTAAGGGTACCCAACGGCCCTCCGAGATTTTAGGGTTTGAAATCCCTCTTTCCACTAACACTGAAAATGAGTTTGAAACATCGACCCGTACCTGGATTGAAAGATCCGAACAAGGGGTTTCATCCCTTGAAACGTAACCCGGAAATCATGATTCTGGCCCGTTACAAAGTTGATATCAGAGCCGAGGTTTTGGAATTCGGGTACACAAGGGTTGATAGTATGTTTTGAAAACCGCTCACGAGTTTCAAAGATTTTTTTTTGAAAAGGATTTAAAAGGGGCAAAATGAACTTACGATGCCTAACCCAAATTGGACTAAGTCATAAACTTGACTTGTCATAAAAGAGGAAAACCGACCCGAATGGAGAACGAGCGGGTAGAAAGGCGGTAGTACCATCCCTATTTGATATAGTCGGGAATGGGTAGGCAAAATACTAGTTTGCTCTTTACAGAGGGTCCGGAAGACTCCAAGGAGATTGCACCAAGGTGGTTGGAGTGGCGAGTTATGTAGGATCGCGAGGTTTTGCCCCTCCGGTCAGTCGCTCATCGAAGAGCGGCATTGGGTAGCTTGATTTGTTTCCTATATACCAATTAGGCCTGAGGGCGATCTTCCCCGAAGGAGATCATTAACATCGTCTCTGTGTGCTTCTTTGCTGGGTGTTAATTGAACCTCGAATATGCAGCAGTATGGTTGACGCACGACGTGGGGCGGTTGGGCGTGGGGGCCCAGTGCACAGAGGGTGAGGACGACCTCGACGAGTTGAGGATGATGTTGTGGATGGTGGGGCCCAAGGCCCCAGAGACGCTGAGATCTCGGCTCCTCAGCCGAAGGAGGTTCTGTTAATGATGGACCGAGCGATCTTAATCGAGATGTTGAGAGGATTGGTCGGAGACCCTCCACCAGAGGCTCAGATTCCCGCCGGACAGCCAGTGGAGCCTATTAGAGAGATTCCCGCCGGAAAGCCAGTGGAGCCTGTCGGAGATATTCCCGTCGGTCAGCCGACAGGGAAAGACGCCACCGACGCGCGCCCTGGGAAGCACATCGAATGGGTTCGAGCACTGAGTCACTGTAACCCGCCGCACTTCTCGGGAGGACCCGGAGAGGATATAGAGGCTTGGTGGATGCAGATCGACAGCATCTTGGACTTATGGCGAGTCAGCGGCTGCCTCGCCTTCGAGAGGATGCCTTTCTCTGAGCGTCAGCGGCTGGCCGCAGGTCTCCTTCGAGAGGACGCCTTTCTGCGCTGGCTCGCCTTTAAGGACGAGCGTACACAGTGGACTTATGGCGAGTTTTGTGACCTACTACTTCGAGAGTTTCGTCCGCCAGTGACACAGACGACGAGAGAGGTCACCTTCATGCGTGCTGTCTACGACCCCACCCGCACGGTCTCTGAGATCATCTGTCAGTTCAACATTGAGCTGGTCCATTGCTCTCAGCTTTTCCCCACCAACGAGAGCCGCATCCGCAAGCTGTCGATGAGGCTGCCGCCAGATGTTCTCCTGCATGCATCGAGCCTGGGAGCTGTCCCCTTTGATCGCTTTTTGGAGGTTGTTAAGATGTACGCTCAACAAAAGATTCTCACAGAGAATGTTTATGCTCCCTCTCGCCCTGAGGCGAAGAGGTCGAGACCGGTTGACACTAGGGGAGATGGGAGACCCCAAGGAGTTTTTCGTGGAGGATTCCGCGGAGGTGTACCGATGGCCCCACCATTTGCACGGCCTAGGGAGATTTCAGTCCGAGCCATGATTTGCTATGGATGTCATGATGAGGGGCATGCCTTATAGCACTGCCCTTGGAGTACCACAATATGCTACACCTGTCACACCCAAGGACATCGAGCTAGTCATTGTTCTCAGTCGCGAGGAGTTTCCCCTGCACTAGCAGCACCAAGACATCCTGCCGCCCCTCAGCCCCCACTTATGATTTATCCCCAGGGGCAGGGGAGAGGTGGCTCATCAGCTAGAGGCAGACCTGGAGTACGTGGCAGAGGCTCAGGTAGAGGAGGTCGCGGATTGTCAGGGTCTGAGTCTGGTAGAGGATCATCGTCAGCTGGGCCATCTGGGTCAGGTTATGGGAGAGGACATGCGTCTGGAGGTTCTGGTTCTGCTTTTCCCCCACCGCCCCCCGTATTTCAGATGAGAGAAGATGATCGTTCCGCTCTGAGTGCCTCAGGTACGATACATTTCTGTGATGTTTAATGGCTATTTTGTTCGATACGAGTGCTACACACTGCTATATAGCAGAGTCGTGCGTCGTTAGGCTGAGCCTGAGCTGTACGAGAGGTTCGACCTATGTCGTGGGTATGCCGGACAAGGCTAGGGCTGGGACGTGTCGAGAGATCTTAGGATGCCCTGTCCGTATAAGTGAGTGTGAGTGGCCCGCCAACCTTATCGTGCTGAGACTGCAGACCTACGACTTGATCCTTGGGATAGATTTCATGGACCACTACGGGGCGATCATCAATCTACGGACGGGGACCGTGTCTATCTTGACTGAGGATGGTTCGGGGCATCAGGTTTGGGGTAGCGACCCCAAGAGGAATAGGGCAATGATCAGCGCCATCAGAGCTGCGAGATTGATCGATCAGGGTTGTATGGGATTCTAGTGCTATGCCATAGAGGTGGATGGAGATCGGGCCAGTATCTCCGACGTGCTGATAGTTCATGACTTTGCTGACGTCTTTCCAGATGATCTCCCGGGACTGCCACCGCCGAGAGAGGTCGACTTTGCGATCGAGCTAGAGTCGGGCACCGGGCCCATCTCCTGAGTACCTTACCGGATGGCGCCGACTGAGATGGTAGAGCTGAAGGCGCAATTAGAGGAGCTGGCATGGAAGGGGTATATTCGTGTGAGTGCATCACCATAGGGGGCTCCGGTGCTGTTCGTGAAGAAGAAGGACGGTTCACTGAGACTGTTCATCAATTACCGCGAGCTGAACCGGGCTACGGTGAAGAGTCGTTACCCGCTTCTGAGGATCGATGACTTGATGGATCAACTACAGGGTGCCGTGGTGTTTTCGAAGATTAATCTGAGGTTCGGGTATCATCAACTCCGGGTTCGTGCAGAGGATATTCCGAAGACCGCCTTCCGGACGCGTTATGGGCATTATGAGTTTGTGGTCATGCCGTTTGGACTGACAAACGCCCCTGTAGCTTTCATGGAGCTTATGAACAGGGTGTTCATAGACTACCTTGACCGATTCGTGGCCGTCTTCATTGATGATATACTCGTTTATTCGCGGAGCCGAGAGGAGCATGAGGAGCACTTGAGGATTGTTTTGGAGACGTTGAGGAGGCATCAGCTGTACGGGAAGTACAACAAGTGCCATTTCTGGATTTCCAAGGTGGCCTTCTTGGGCCATGTGATCTCTGCCGTTGGAGTCGTCGTGGATCCGGCGAAGATTGATGCCATCGTTTCTTGGGAGGTGCCCAAGAACTTACGGGACATTCTCTCCTTCGTGGGGTTAGCAAGCTATTACCGCCACTTCATCCGGGATTTCTCGAGGATCGCCCGGCCGATGATTCAGCTGACTCGGAAGGATGTTCCCTTTGTCTGGAGCGAGGAGTGTCTGGCCAGCTTTGAGCTTCTGAAGGAGAAGTTGACGACCGCACCAGTTTTAGCTTTGCCAACTGGGACTGAGGAATTCGTGATCTACACCGATGCTTCCAGAGCTGGATTGGGTTGTGTTCTACATCAGAGGGATCGGGTTATCGCATATGCTTCACGCCAGCTGAAGCCCGGGGAGGAGACATACCCGACTCATGATTTGGCGTTGGCTGAAGTTGTCCATTCTTTGAAGATCTGGAGTCATTACCTATATGGCACCTCATGCAAGGTGATGACGGATCATAATATCCTGAAGTATATCTTCACTCAAAAGGAGCTCAACATGAGGCAGAGACGCTGGTTGGAGCTCCTGAAGGACTACGATTTGGATATCGTCTATCATCCAGGGAAGGCCAATGTAGTGGCCGACGCTCTCAGTCAGAAGACTCATCCGGAGTTGGCTGTGACTCGACTGACAGCACAGCGGAGCTTGCAGGCAAAGCTGATGTCGTGTGATATAGAAGTTTAGATTCAAAGAGAGCGCGGCCAGTTGTCATTCTTAGAGATTCTGTCAGAGCTGACAGAGGAGATCTGCAGAGAGCAGGCAGAGTGCTCCGAGATAGCAGCTTTGCGGGAGCGGATGGTTCAGGGACGAGCCAGTGAGCTTGCAGAGAGGCTAGACGGGTTACTGACCTTCTAGAGGAGGATTGTAGTGCCATCTACCGCATATTTGAGACAGAGGATCATGCAGGATGCCCATCCTAGTCCTTATTCGGTCCATCCAGGGACGAATAAGATGTATCAGGACTTGAGGAAATCCTATTGGTGACAGAGGATGCGAACGGACATCATAAACTTCATCGCCAGATGTCAGGTTTGCCAGCAGGTCAGGATCCAGCATCAGTGGCCATGTGGGCTTGTGTGATCGCTTCCAGTTCCCGAGTGGAAGTGGACAATCTCCATGGACTTTGTCACTGGGCTGAAGAGAGACATCCGAGGATTCGATGCCATCTTGGTTGTGGTCGACAAATTGACCATGTCGGCTCACTTCATGGCCATTCAGGAGACTTGGCCAGTCGAGAGATTAGTAGATTCGTTCATCATGCACATTGTGAGGCTTCACGGGGTTCCAGAGCGTATTGTTTCAGACCGAGATGGTCGGTTCACGTCGAGGTTTTGGTGACAGGTTCATGAGGCATTGGGGAGTCGATTGCATTTCAGTACAGCTTACCACCCGCAGACAGACGGTCAGAGTGAGCGGACGATTCAGACCTTGGAGGATCTCTTGAGATCTTGTGTGCTAGAGTGGGGCGATCGTTGGGTCATATATCTGCCACTGGTGGAGTTCTCCTACAACAACAGCTATCGCTCGTTGATTGGGATGGCCCCGTATGAGGCTCTCTATGGGCGGCGATGCAAGTCGCCAGTGTGTTGGGATGAGTCGGCCGACACCACAGCTTCTCTGCCCGAGGTGGTCCGAGAGACAGTTGATCAGATTGGGCGCATCCGAGAGCACATGAGGGTCTCCGAGGACAGAAAGAAGAAGTACGCAGATCGTCATCGGACAGAGGTCGAGTTTGAGGTGGGATCACACGTTTGGCTTAGGGTATCACCGACCAGAGGAGTTCATCGATCGGCATGAAGGGCATGCTGAGCCCTAGGTTTGTAGGACCTTTTGAGATCCTTGAGAAGGTCGGCGAGGTCGCTTACCGGTTAGCCCTACCACCATCGTTGGCCGGCGTGCACGATGTGTTCCATGTGTCTCAGTTGCGACAGTATATCCCTGACTCGAGTCATGTCTTAGATTATTTCGACCTTCACATTGAGCCTGACCACACATACGTAGAGACCCCGGTTCGAGTACTTGACCGTCGAGTCAAGAAGTTGAGGACCAAGGAGGTACCTCTACTTCTTATTCAGTGGTCTAGGAGGGGCCCTAACGAGGCCACCTGGGAGGTTGAGGATAGCCTGAGAGCGAGTTACGGGGGTGTCATAGACGAGCTTTTGAGCTCTTATGTGGAGCCGAGTGTTGACTTGTCCTTGACCTCGTGAGCCTAGTGGTGAGTCTAGTGGTCTTTTATTTGGGATGGATGGGTGTCTCTATGATGATGTGATTATGATTGCTTATTTGTGTGCAGACTTTGTGTTGAGGTGATGATGGAGATCGGTTCTCCCGGCTTGTGTGATGACATGCTCGATGATGTTCGTGAGACATTTGGTACTACATGGGTTGCTATGACTCATGACTTTTAGTATGTTGAGACTTGTTGTCCTTTTGGTACTTGAGCCTTGTTGGCTGACGAGAGGGTTTCTCGACCAAATAAATTTATAGTCAAGACCCCCGCTATAGTATTGGGGAGTAAGGTTCGTCCTCAGGAGAGAAGTCAGCGGTTCTAGGTTTAGTGTGTTTTGGGATTCAGGGATAGCAGGAAAAGGTTATGAGGGTGGTTGTCGACAAAGAATAGAAGGGTCGATGTCGAGGGATGGAGAGAGAATGGTGGTTTGATATCGAGTAGAATATGTGCCGAATAAAAATAATAAAATAAAATAAATAAAGATGCAAACTTCCAAGGTTAGGGATCACCGCAACAATAAACATATGTGCAGATCATAAATCACATAAAGATGCATGCTTTATATCAAAGAATCGACTTTCGAAAATTCCAACAATTTAGGTGATAGAGGCTCTCGCATAAAAACCTAATTTGTTTCTACCTTTTCTTAATTAGGATTAGTCGGCTCTCGCAAATAAACCCTAATTACTATCCAATTCCTAATAAGATCATTTTCGCTTCAATATCATGAATAAGGAATTTCCTCAACTCTCGCAAAGGATTAAGCACATAGGTAGATGATGATAGAGACATACAAGTTCATGGATTTATAAATCAAACACACATATCTATGTTGGGATCACCCCAACCCTAGAAGAAGGAAATTAGAAAGTAAACATGATAAAAGAAATTAACTTTAACATAAAATAAACTAAAACTTACAACCGTTCGTCTCCTTCCTTCTCCTTCTCTCTCTCTCTCTCTCTCTCTCTCTCTCTCTCTCGGCTTCTCTATCTCTCCTCCTCCTCTCTCCTTACGCCCTAAGATGACTTGACTTGAATGAATGAAAATCAGCCCCCTAAGGCTTTATTTATAGCCTTCATTCCCTAGCTATTCTAGGTAAGAAAGTCCATCTAAATCTAAATCTAATTATCTAAAGGCTTAAAGATAAATAAATGCAATAAAGGAATTAAATCCAAAAGGGAAATTATATCTAAAATAGGTAAATCTTCCATGTGTTGATAGGTCTTCTCTCCATAGATAGATGTTGATAGATCTCGGCCAAACTCGGATTCCTTCGGCTCCAAGGACTCCCAAACCGCGTAGGACAGCAAATCGCGTAACGAGGCTTCAGACATGGTTTCCTCGATCTCGACAAACTCTACTCGAGATCGAGTAAGAGTGACGTCGACTTCGGCTTCGCTGGGCGTCTCGGGTTTCTGGTGCTCGATCAAGCTCGGACAGGTGCTTCTGGGTTGTCGAGATCGAGTAGGATACTCGAGATTGAGTACTACGGTGCTCGGCGTCTTCAGTCATCGGCTTCTCGACTTGGCACAGCTCCTCGACTCCGGACATAGCATCAGGGTGTTGGTCGATCTCGACTAGTTTACTCGAGATCGAGTAAGGCTCTAGAGTCGGGTTGTCTCTGGCTCTCATCTTCTCGATCATGCTCTGCTCGACCAATTGTGCTCGGGCAACTTTTGTCGAGATCGAGTAAGTGAACTCGAGATCGAGTAAAGTTGGGCTCCTGCTTTGTGCTCTGTACTTAAAACGCACTTTCCCGAGTGCTCGTTCGTCGGATTGACGCATATGACCATGCGTTGGAAAGCTCTTTTCGAGGGCTACAACTCTCATGAAGACATCAAAGCTTGATTCACAATGAAGAATGGTGAAAAAGGCCTTTTCTCCAGCTGCACCATTCTTAGCTTCTCCATGAGTTTCCTTTAAGCTCCAAAAAGCGTCTGATTTCTGGGAAATATAACAAAAACTTGTGTAGACCTCCATATATTTCAAATAAACATATACTACACATATTTTATATTATTTTAACCCAAATGCATGAAATGCATGCGGAAATCGATATAAAACTAGATGTAAAACATGGCGGATTCAGCTCACAACAAACACCCCATACTTAAGCTTGCTTGTCCTCAAGCAATACCTTTAATTGTCATTATGGGGAAGAAATCAAAAACTCTCAACATATTAGATTCATTGCCATATGTCCCTGCAATCAATTACCATCCTCAAAAAGGTACTAGTGTCACAGATCCATGCATGTGCAATTATACAAAAGCAACATCTACTCACAAAAGGAGGGTTATGTAAAATATTCATTCGTGACAACGCAACAATAATCAAGAGGACTTTAATTTAAGCTCAAATAAAGAGTAGATTGGTAAAAGGCTATAGGTGGGCAATTTTCTAGCAATGTTGTGTTAATGATCCGGGGAAATGGAGTATTTCCAAATTGAATTTCATACCACATTCTTTCTTATAAGATTCATCACCTTCATAATGCTTTTTCTCAATAATAATGCTTTTACCTCTCTAACCTCAGCACTGCCTTCTCGCGAGTCTCAAACATGGGTGTCATGAATGGCCTCGGATACTTAGTGCTTTGGACTCCTCACCTGATGTCCCATCTCGCCAAACTATTATCTCAGCGAGCAGGGTCGATCTTTGATCGGATTTTCTTTCACTCATTAAATTTTCCATATTTTTCAAACATTTTCCCGCCAAACTCCAATAATGATAATAACAACAGAACAACCATATAACATATCCATATTGTAACATCATTCTCAACATAATCCCCGGATGGAAATAAGGTAAAGAATGATAATTTTTTAGATCATGTGGAGCAATGTATGAAATAAGGCATATTATGGCTTTTTGTGATGCATAAGCATAGGTAAGGCTAGGATTATAAACATGTGAGCATTATATGGAAATATAAAGTCCTCCATCATCTTATCATGCAACATGTCAAAAGCAATATCAAATTTTACCTCCTTTCATGGTTTTCAAGAAAATATGCACTTCATTGTGACTTTCCTTTACTAGGCAATTTCATGCTCTATCTCCAATGAATCCAATTTTGCATTGTCGAGTTCAATAAATTTTCCATGACATTATTCAAAAATTTCATTGGGGGTCAATTTTCTCAAACTTTTGGAAAACATGCATGTAAGCACAAAAATCATTAATGAATTCCAAAATAGCCATGTATAAGCAATTCAAGAAATAATGCACAAATGATGTCAAATATGGCAAATATGCATGAAGTAACCCCTTCCCCCACCCCATACATAAACATTACAGTTTTCTCACTATATAAAAAAAAGGGTAAGGAAAGAAACTCACTAGACATGTGTGCAGGACTTCGAAATCGAGGGCTATGCTGTTGGGCCTAGTCCGATTTTAGCTTGCTTCTATCCCATGGACCTGAAAAAATGTAGAAGACAAATACCCACAATAGAATAACTAAAAGTTTAAAACCAAAAACAAAAGCAACAATGTCCAAAAATCCCAAAAATGAATGTCTATTTACAAGCTCTTGACTTTATAGTCGGTAGGCCAACTTCTTCATTAAGCATTAGCCTGGCTCATCTTTGTCCGGAGGTATAGGTGGATCTGGTGGTTCCTCCGGTGGTGGGAAGCGTGGGATGTCATCCGGGGGCATCATGTGAAGAAGCTTAAACCTCCCCGAGTGGACGCTCCATGGCTCCACCCAGTCATCTTCATGGGCTCCAGCTAGCATGTATAAAGGAAGACATAAAGAAAAGATACATACCTCATCATCATACCTCTTCCGCTTCATAGGTTGACTTGGTTCTGTATCTCCACCACAGCAGAACGGTGGAGAGGGAAGAGATATTTCCTCATCCTGCGGAGCTTCATGCCACTTTGCTAGGACCCCATACTTGAATATGAACATCGGTTGCTCAAATCATCGGGGATAGCCTTCACCTTGTAAGGTAAAAGCGATCTTGGAATGCCCTGGTCAACCATGTCCAACTTCTTCTCTTCTAGTGCTATTTCGCCTTGGGATCCTTCATATGTTTTTTCAAAGATAGATTGCAAAGGTGGAATCGAGATCGGGGAAGGACATACCTGGGTTTCTGTAATGTTGTCGATGTCGACTATGGGGTAGTCGACATTGATTGGCGTTGTTGCTCTCATGTACCGTGGGAGTACCCATTGTTCGTTCCAATCTTCTTCTTCCTCATCATTTTCCACAGCTTCAATTTCCTCATAAGAAGGAGGCTCTAATCCTTGAGAACGATAGGAAGCCTCAAGTCTTCGGACTAAGTCCTCCAGCCGGGCTATTTCCCTTAATTGTGACACCTCCACTGCGATCCTATTCCTCCGTCTCAAATCTCGGACCCATCTATCCCATTCGCAGTCCCCTTCCCAAAAGTCTTCCATCTTTTTACCTAAACTTCTGAAATCACAATCAAGAACACAAATTAGTGGCAAAAGCTTGGCACCCAGTTGGTACCGGTGAGGTAGGTGGTGGTAGGGTATGTGATAGGGTAAGATAAAGGGATGGGCTTTTCTGAACCTTAAACACAATTAAACTAGGCGCGATTGATATCTCCCCGGCAACGGGGTCAATTTGACGTAAGGAGAGTTTCTCGACCAAATAAATTTATAGTCAAGACCCCCGCTATAGTATAGGGGAGTCAGGTTCGTCCTCAGGAGAGAAGTCAGCGGTTCTAGGTTTAGTGTGTTTTGGGGTTTAGGGATAGCAGGAAAAGGTGATGAGGGTGGCTGTCGACAAAGAATAGAGGGGTCGATGTCGAGATGGAGAGAGAATGGTGGTTTGATATCGAGTAGAATATGTGCCAAATAAAAATAATATAATAAAACAAATAAAGATGCAAACTTCCAAGGTTAGGGATCACCCCAACAATAAACATATGTGCAGATCATAAATCACATAAAGATGCATGCTTTATATCAAAGAATCGACTTTCGAAAATTCCAACAATTTAGGTGATAGAGGCACTCGCATAAAAACCTAATTTGTTTCTACCTTTTCTTAATTAGGATTAGTCGGCTCTCGCAAATAAACCTTAATTACTATCCAATTCATAATAAGATCATTTTCGCTTCAATATCATGAATAAGGAATTTCCTCAACTCTCGCAAAGGATTAAGCACATAGGTAGATGATGATAAAGACATACAAGTTCATGGATTTATAAATCAAACACACATATCTATGTTGGGATCACCCCAATCCTAGAAGAAGGAAATTAGAAAGTAAACATGATAAAAGAAATTAACTTTAACATAAAACAAACTAAAACTTACAACCGTTCGGCTCCTTTCTTCTCCTTCTCTCTCTCTCGGCTTCTCTCTCTCTCCTCCTCCTCTCTCCTCTCTCCTTACGCCCTAAGACGACTTGACTTGAATGAATGAAAATCAGCCCCCTAAGGCTTTATTTATATAGCCTTCATTCCCTAGCTATTCTTGGTAAGAAAGTCTATCTAAATCTAAATCTAATTATCTAAAGGCTTAAAGATAAATAAATGCAATAAAGGAATTAAATCCAAAAGGGAAATTATATCTAAAATAGGTAAATCTTCCATGTGTTGATAGGTCTTCTCTCCATAGATAGATGTTGATAGATCTCGGCCAAACTCGGATTCCTTCGGCTCCAAGGACTCCCAAACCGCGTAGGACAGCAAATCGCGTAACGCGGCTTCACACACGGTTTCCTCGATCTCGACAAACTCTACTCGAGATCGAGTAAGAGTGACGTCGACTTCGGCTTTGCTGGGCGTCTCGGGTTGCTGGTGCTCGATCAAGCTCGGACAGGTGCTTCTGGGTTGTGGAGATTGAGTAGGATACTCGAGATCGAGTACTAAGGTGCTCGGCGTCTTCAGTCCTCGGCTTCTCGACTTGGCACAGCTCCTCGACTCCGGACATGGCATCGGGGTGTTGGTCGATCTCGACTAGTTTACTCGAGATCGAGTAAGGCTCCGGAGTTGGGTTGTCTCTGGCTCCCATCTTCTCGATCATGCTCTGCTTGATCAGGTGTGCTCGGGCAACTTTTGTCGAGATCGAGTAAGTGAACTTGAGATCGAGTAAAGTTGGGCTCCGGCTTTCTGCTCTGTTCTTAAAACGCACTTTTCTGAGTCCTCGTTCGTCGGATTGATGCATATGACCATGCGTTGGAAAGCTCTTTTCGAGGGATACAACTCTCATGAAGACATTAAAGCTTGATTCAGAATGAAGAATGGTGAAAAATGGTCTTTTCTCCAGCTGCACCATTCTTAGCTTCTCCATGAGTTTCCTTTAAACTCCAAAGTGCGTTCGATTTCTGCGAAATATAACAAAAACTTTTGTAGACCTCCATATATTGCAAATGAACATATACTACACATATTTTATATTATTTTAACCCAAATGCATGAAATGCATGCAGAAATCGATATAAAACTAGATGTAAAACATGGCGGATTCAGCTCACAACATTGGCATGTTTATGTTTATCTTTATGTTTATGTTAGACGATTATGTGATGACGATGTTTGAGACGATGATGAGATGTTGAGGCTTTCCATGTGAGAGATGACTTATGGTATTATGCTTATATATGAGTAGATGAGACTTTTGGTTATGATCCTTGTTGAGTTACGAATGATGAGTAAATGACTTGGAACCTAGAAAGGAAATATGGGATTAGCCCTTAGAGGTGGATGATTCCACCTCTCGGGATCTAGACTTGGTTTATTAGCATCGGGTTTAAAGATTTGAACGGTTTTATAAGGACTGCATGAGACTTTTAAAGGAACAAGCACTATCGAGGATTTCAAGGATTTCAAGTTCAACCTTCGCATTACAACCTTTAGGGAACTTTCAGAATTGGATTTCATTATGATGCTTTTGAGTTTTGATATAACCGAGAGGTCGAGATAAGGATATGATAGAGGCCCATATCACATCCTTATTACGGCCAATTGGTGGTATTATGATCACGACGAGATAATGTGAGGATCTCATAGGGGCACTTATGAAGTACCTACGGGATCAATGACATGATCCTTGGACTCACCAATTTCAAACTTCTTTCCCTTACTTTAGAATGATTTTATTCTCGAGGACGAGACTTGTTTTTAGAGGTGGATGAATATAAAGACCGAAATATTATTTTAATACTATTTTAATCGAAAGTATATTATTATATATATGAGATATAAAATTTGAGAAAAACTTGTCCTCGAGAACAATTTCCGATTTAAAATCCTTACGAATGATTCCGACATCGTTTTAAAATTTTGATTCCGATGGATTTTATTTTAAGATTATTATTTTATTTAGATTCGGAAATTTTATTAAAATTTTAAGCGGGTCGGGATAACATCGGGACAGCGGGTTCCGGGTATTTTGAAACTGGGTCTTGTGAGGACCACCTTCCTCCCTATTTTCTTCTCTCTCTCTCTCTCTCTCTCTCTCTCTCTCTCTCTCTCTCTCTCCCTCTCTCGGTCTGTGGTATCTGCCTGTAGAGCAACAGCTCTTTCCCTTCCCATTCTTGGCTAGACATCATCTCCACCTTCAACCCTTCAAGCCTTCTTTCCCCCTCCAATTTTGGCAAAATGCTAATGGAAAATTAGGCTCTCACCATGACAAATCTAAAGAGAATCAACCCCCCCCCCCCCCCCCTCCCTCTGCAGTCTCTCCTTTTATTTGAATTGGTGCCCAGAACTTCCACACACCCATTTCCTTTTCACCAACCTCCCCCTCTCCCCCTTTCTCTCCCAATTTCTCCCTTTCAAACACATCCCACACTCGCCCAGGGGCTCTACCCCCTCCTCCTTGCTCTCTGCTCCGCGTCAGCCACCTCCCGACGGCCTTGTTCCGCCAGAGCCACCAAGGCTGTCGTGAGCTGCCTCCCCTTATTCTCGTCCTACTCATTCCGGAAACGGTAAACAAATTTGATTCTCTGTTTTTTGCTTTTAATCCTACAAAATCCCTCTTTTACTCATTTTCTCTCCTCCCTAGTCTCAGAAGCCCCTCTTCCGACTTCGACGGAGCATGCTGGAGCCTTGGACGCGCCTAAGCTTCTCCCTTGATCTGTGTGAACAGTGGTTCTCAATCCCTCTCGTTTTTCCGTCTCTTCTTCGTATAATAAGGTTCTAAGCTCCTTTTTCTCTCCCCAGGCTCAAGTAAATCCCTCCTCCCCAATGTCGAAGCCCTGTGTCATCCCAAGCATCCTCGCCGGAGCTATTCGTCGATCGGTAACCTTCTCTCCTTCTTCTCCTTCTTGCTCGTGCTTGCTAACTGATGTGTAGGTTGTGGTCGGGTTTGTATTCCGAGCCCCTGGGTGGAATCTCGAGCCAAAAAGGCCGTCGGCAGGCCAAGCTTCACCCCCCTTTTTCCGTCGAGCCCTACCCCTGCCTAAGGAAGAAGAAGATGAGCCCTTTCTTTCTTCATTGGGCCTAATTTCTGGGTCGGATCTGAGCATGGGAATCAGGTTATATCGTTTGTTATCCGGGTTCAGTCTGGGAGAGGGTGGCCATCAAATCCGGGTCTTTTCTTTCCGAGCCGGGTCGGGTCATTGGGGCTTGATTTCGGATTGGGCCTCTCTGGACTTTTTCTTTCCTTGGGTGGGCCGGGATTCTCTATAGATTGAGGAGTCTGAGTGTTGGGCTTTGGGGTTTATTATAAAGGGTTAATTGTTGTGTTACTAATTATTAATATCGTTGTGTTGTTCTGATTAACTTGTTGCTATTATATTATATTCTGAGATTTAGAAATAAATATAATTTCAGGAAAATATTATACATTTTAATATTGGTTATAAAAGTAGCCTTGTTTCGCCTTATAAATTATTCTGATATGGTACGGTGCTTTAATACCTATTTTAGAATCGATAAAGTAAATTGATATTGTTTTATAAATGTGGGTAGTTAATATGGATATATTGTGGTGTTTATTTTTAGAAAAAAATATAATCAGTAAGTTAATAAGAAAAAGGTTTATAAATAGATTTATTTTAGGAAATGTTTATCAATGTCTTAAATTAATTGAAACATTAAAGTCTAGATTTCGAAATAAAATTCCGGAATTATTTCTATAATATGATTTGGAAAGATTGGTTTTACGGTTTAAATGTTTAATGTCGGGATTCTTTGTTTTGGCTTAATATTGTTGGTTTTGGGAAGGAAGCCGGAGAATATTATTGGTGTACAGTGTTTGATCAATGGTTTTGATTGGGGAGAATGCTTTCGATTGATGTTTTCGAAAAGAGTTTTGGAAATGGTTTTACCATCGGGTGGTTTTGAGAATGTTGAGCACTCGGATTTAAGTGTGTGAGAATGTTGGTCCGGTAGCTTATGATAATGGCTTGATGATAGGTGTGCATTGCTTTTGGATTGCTTTGGATTTGCATTAGGGTCCGTGCTTGTGTTATCTTGTTGTTCTGCATCTTCAGGTAAGTATCCTACGAGACTTACTCAGCAACCTGGACCTCCTGACCTAATGTGTCATGTGATGTGTAGTTTTATTGCATATTAAAGCATGCCATGTAGTATCATGCTAGGATTGCATTGAACTGAGCATGTACAGAATGGCTGTTATATGTGATAGTCCTAGAGTCCTTGCTAGGGTCATAGGGTAGCCCAGCCTCATCGGGTGCCTTGAGTTAATCGAGTCTTTTATAAGATCTCGCTGCGGTGGTGACCGAGCGTCCTACATGGCCTGCTTCAAAGTGAGGTACGGACATATAGGCTGCGGCATCGACCGAGCGTTCTACCTAGGCTGTTTCGGAGCGAGGTACGGACATATATGCCACGGAATGGGCATAGATCAAGGGATATGCCACTTGGTATTGTCTTGGGCCCTTTACAGTATTTGTGCTTATTATAACTGTTTAGCATGCTTACGTGAGTTAATTACTGTACAGCATTAGTCATCCTTTATCCTAGGTATAGGCATGTTATGTGGCCTCAGCACGGTTAGAGGACCCGTAGGTGATTACCGGGCCTGACTTTGTCGTTAGTGTCAGGTACCGCCCCTTGATTACCGTCCCTGTTTCGACACCGAATGCTCAGTTGGGGCTCGTCGTCGTCGTCTTCCTCTTCCTATTCCTCTTCGTGGGAATCGGGATTGGAGGAGGGGGCCTGGGATGGAGGAGAAGAGTTGGAGGAGAGGGCGGCGGTGGTCGATTGCAGTAGAGGAGGAGGAGGAGGGTTGGAGGAGGGGGCGGTGGTGGTCGATTTCAGTGGAGGAGGAGGAGGGTTGGAAGAGGAGGGGGCGGCGGCGGTCGATTGCAGTGGAGGAGGAGAAGGGTTGAAGGAAGGGAGAAGTGGGGGAGGCGGTGGTAGAGGAGAAGGGTTGGAGGTGGAGAGCTTCACAGTGGCGGTGGAGCCCTTTCGCCGGACCACAAGGCGGCTCTGCTTGGGAGGCATGGCGGAAGGATCTCGGATGAGGGTTTCGGCTAAGCAGGAGGGTTTCAGAATTTAGGGTTTCGGATTTGAGGGCTTCACGCTATATATATCTGTATATATTTCTCGTGACGGAATTAAGGGCTCGTCACTTCAATTCCAATTTTCCCTAAAATTTACGCGGCCAAATTGAGCGCCATTTAACAGGGACTACACATAAATTTCTTTTATTTCGTCACTTCGATTCCAATTTTCCCTAAAATTTACGCGGCCAAATTGAGCGCCATTTACACATAAATTTCTTTTATTTTGTATATTATCAATAACATTTATTTTTTATATGATCAATAACATTCATGTGTGAAAACTTTGGAGGGAAGTTTCCCGCTCTTTTTATGTAATTGAAGCGAGGAAAATTTGTTGGTTGGTCGTCATCTGAGTGAGTTCCAACCAGGGATTTTACAAAGACCGTCACCTGAGTTTCGGCAGTGTTTTGAAATTACCTATTACATTAGCTTTTACCCCTTGCATATAGTAATGAAACAACAAAAAAAAGGCATAATCCACATACATTCAACAATCTGACAAGTTTTCCAACCATATCATACATATGTTCTGAGTAAAAGCTTAACAAATATATATTAATCGACGATATTAATCATCATCATCCTCGTACTCGCTCTCATCGTCGGCCTCGTCCTCGTCCTCGTCCTCGTCAGCCTCATCCTCATCCTCCTCCTCTTCTTCTTCATCACCATCGTTGCCCTCGTCTCCGCCGCTTGAGTCGGATATGCATATAGTTCATGAAATGGTTTTCCAGATAGAGTTTGATCATCTCCGCATGTGGCTTTCCTATGGGACATCACATTAACAACCTTCCAAGCCTCACCCGCCTTCGGATCATCAATGTAGAACACTTGTTTGGCCTTGAGTGCTAAGCAGAAAGGGGAATCCTCATACCAGCTGCTATTTGTATCCACTGATAATAATCCATGATCCAGCCTAGTGCTCTCCCTATACTCGCAAAAAAATATTACATTGAGTGTTAAGCAGAAAGGGAACCTTATCCTATTAAGTTAATGCAAAAAAATATTACCCGATTAAATAGATGAAAATTATATCGTAGTCCTATGGAAACTAAGAACAATAATGGAAACTAACAGTTATTCATACCTGTTGATTCTTGCAAGAATATCCTGCCCGGACAAAGAGGGAGGTCTCTCCCTATACTCGCATCCCCCGTTGAAGGCCTGGCTAGTGGTTCGCCAAGGATGGTCGGGTGCAAGCCATATGCGGTGACCATAGTAAACCATTCTTGTTCATGCGTGGCAGAAGTATCATCCAAGCAAATTGGACAAGCTTTATATCCCTTGGTAGCTGATCCTGCCAACATCCCTAATCCAGGAAAGTCACTAATAGTCCACATCACTGCTGCTTTCATAGTGAAAGTGGATCTCGACTGCCGGTCAAAAGTACAAACGCCATTATTCCATAAGTCTAATAACTCATCTATCAACGGCTCCAAGTACACACTGAGACACTTGCCAGGAGACTTTGGGCCAGGAATCAACAATGCTAACATGTTGAATTCCTTCTTCATGCACATTGACGGAGGCAAATTATATGGCATTACAATCACAAGCCATGTGCTGTGGAGAGTTCCCAAAGTTCCAAATGGATTGAACCCATCGGTTGCTAGTCCAAGCCGCACATTCCTGACATCGGTCGAAAACAAGGGAAATAATATGTTGAATTCTTTCCATGCCTCTCCATCTGCAGGGTGCTTCAACCAACCATCATCCTCTATCCTCTCCCCATGCCATCGCATTTGCTTCGAAGTATGCGGATCCATATACGATCTCTTTAATCTAGGAGTCAAGGGGAAGTATCGAATGACCTTTCTGGGAACTTTGTCTCCCCTTTATGGATCCCACCTCGAAGTCTTGCATTTGGGACAAACTTCATAGTTTGCATACTATTTATAAAATAGTACACAATTATACTCACACGCATCAATGTTTTGATAGTCCAAGCCGATGTCCCTACACTCCTTCTTCATACTTAGCCAATCATTAGGATATTTGTGGCCGGGAGGAAGAAGTCTGCAAATATGCCTACATATGTCATCCATACTCTTATCTGACAACCCGGTCTATACCTTTATCTTCATTGCATCCAACACGGCACCTAGAATAGTCTCTGTGCTACTAGGATACAGTGGAGTCTAAGCTTCCTCCAGAAGCCTCTCATACTTACGATAATCATCATCGACAATATCTGCGAAGGTAGGGGAGTCAGCATCCATAGGGCCTTCATCGACATACGCAGCATTGTATCCGGCATGATAAGGAAAACTATCGTGCAACATGGAGATAATGGAACCCTCACATGAAGATGAAGCCCCCTGGTCAAAGAGTTGCCTTTTTAGCTGTCAATATCTCGATTCGAGTGGTGCTTCCCCATGCTTATCCCATACTGTATAACTATGCCACATACCATTATGATATAGGTGCATAAACATCTCTCCAATGTTCACTGGCATATCCCCATTGCGGCATACACTACAAGGACAATAAAATTCAACCGCACCATTTGCATTCCGATAGACCATGGTAACAAAGTCCATAATTCCTTGACGGTAAACATCATGAGTGATAGGAAGAGTCATCCAACTCTTATCCATTTTCCTGTTACTAGTAAGAATCAACCAAATCTCATTCACAATCCAAATCTCTAGTTCAATCTAATTAACAATCTCAATATCAATCTCATTTTCAATAGCAATCGCACTAACAAAGCCATATTCACCATTTCAATCCCAATCAAAGTAAAAACTAAAATTACATTTTCAATCTCATTCTCAATCTCAACATCAAACTCATATTCAATCACAATCACACTAACAAAACCAAAATCACATTTTCAATCTCAATCAAAATAACAACCAAAATCTCATTTTCAATCTCAATCAAAATAACAACCAAAATCTCATTTTTAATCTAATGTTCCCTCTAAATATCAATCCCATTTTCAATCTCAATATCAGTCTCATTTTTCAATCACAATCACACTAGCAAAACCAATATCACATTTCAATCACAACCAAAATCACATTTTTAATCCCAACCAATCAAAATAATAACCAAAATACACATGTAGATACAACAATATATATATAAAAAAAGAGTGAATAATAAACTAACCTTTATGAAATTGCTCAATATAAATTTTTCTCCCTACAACATTTCTAATCCCAAGCAAAATAGAGAAGAGATGAAGAAAGGTGGAGAAATTTTTGAAGAAAGATGGAGAAGAGAGGAAGAAATGAAAAGGGTTTACGTGTTGAGTGTTGATTCGAACAAAGGTTGGATGTTGGGGAAATAGAGAGTTTGTTCGTCACTCTAGTGAACAGTATTTAATGTTCAAACTACCACCAACTTATGTGACCAATTAGACTATGCATGTTAACTTTGTCACTTGAATTGTCTCAAGTGACCAATATTAAAAACCTTCTTCGTCACCTGAATGGTCACTAATTTTTGGCACTCACTCAGGCGACCAACATTTTCCAATCTGTCACTTGAATTGCATCAGGTGACGAACAGTACAAAGGATCCAATTTTAGGGCTTGTTTTGGTGACTAACGTACATTACTCCGTCACCTGAATCTATTTAAGCGATGAACTTTTTCATTGTTGGTCACTTGAATAGAACCACAAGAAGCCTTAGCAGGGTGGAGAATTGGAGCGACGAGTGTGTATAGTTCCGTCACCTGGATGAGTTTCAAGTGACGAAGGCAAAGAGGGTCGTCATTGGAGATGAACAGTGACGTAGTGCTACAGCTCGAGCCAAGCTTATACTGTACCTGCATGTATGCCAAAACATCAGGAGTTGGATCACAAAGTTGTGTTGATATCACTCATAGATTTAAGGATCAATGATTAGCATCTTTGTAATCTATCTATAGGTGCAACAAGCGGCGAAGAGGAGGGAGGAGGGAGCAGGGAGAACGTGATGGCAAGAGGAAGGAGAAGATAGAAGGAAGGTGGTGAAGAGGAGGTCGAGCGGCAAGGAAATCAAAATCGAAAAGAAATTCAGAAATCGAATAACAATTAAGAAGAAAATTGAAAGAGATAAGCAATTCAGAAACTCAGAAACAACCATTTGAACATGAAATCGAATAAATCATGGAAAACAAATCATTAAAAAACTAACAATCTGAACATAATTGAGTTCCGGAGTACAGGGCGGTTCCATTCCCATTTCCCTCTCCTCCCCCGCCGCAATCACTCGACTCTTCGCCACCAATCTGTCCTTCCTTTGCTGAGACTCCATCCTCTTCCTCTTCTCCTCCCTCTCCAGTGCAGTAGCGAACACGGTGAAGAAATTCCTATTCCGACAAACTAACAGCGCATTTCGATCCCTAATAGGCCTCTCAGATTCAAGAATCATTGTGATGACATCAATATCTTCTCCGGACGCCTTTGTAGAATCACTAACCCTAGAATCCTCGCCATGGCCGTCAGCGACCGGCGCGACCTCTAGATCGAACCCTACCGTCGCTCTGGCTACATTTTTTGCCAAGTCGGCGGCTTAGAAATGGGGATCGTCGAGCGGTACTCGTCGGGAGGGCTCCGGGTCTCCCTCGATCGATCCTCCTCTGTCTTATGTGGTGATTGAGAGGGAGTTCGATTTGGAGAGGAGTTGGAAAGGAGACGGAGAATGGAGAACGTGGGAAGAGAGGGTAGAGAAAAGGATAAAAAGAAAAAATATGAAAGTAAAAAAAAAATAGAGAGAGGCTCCACGTGGATAGGCTGAGAAAGCTTGAAAATACTCAGCTTTAAAATATAGGAAGATTTTTTAAAATTTTGATATTTATATATTATTACATTTTTATTCAAAATTACGAGAAATAATAAAAATCAAATATTTTAGATTAGATATAGTATATAATTAAAAGCACTAGAACTTATGAACGTCTTTAATTTTAGAATTTTAAATTTATCACAAAATTATCAAATTATGATTTTTTATTTAAAAAAGAAAAAATTAATCAACCAGAAATCGACCCAAAATGACCCGAATTCCGGTCAAACCCGAGTTCGAGTCAACCCGAAAATACCTGAAACTCGTATTATCCGAGACCCGAAGTGACCCGACCCGAATCTGATCCGAATGACCCGTTTAGCAGGTCTACCCTACACACTTGTCTCTCTCTTGAAAAATTCAAACTTGCAGCTTGAATTTACGTCCACAATTGCAGATGATCGAACAAATTAAAGAATCATCACTGTCATTAGACATGCATCAGCAAGTTGAAGGACATAGTCTCCAATAGTGATCTCCTTCGGCTGGTGCACAAATACATCCATGTCATCAGCAAGCTAGTTGAAGGACATATTTTAGACCTAGTGCACAAATACATGTCATGATATTGGTGAACTGTGATTAATTATAAGCAATAGGCAGGTGGAATTGGTATAATCTAAACTACTAAAATATGATCGAATGATTCGAATGGATTAAAATAATTTTATATGTTTACCTTTCCTCCATTTGTATAATCTATCTATCTATATCTTAAATTTGTAAATAAAGAGCAGTCATACCCGGGGTTCGAATCAGGGACCTTTGGGTACTGCCCGCAAGCCCTTTCCAGCGAGCACCTTTGGCTACTACCCACAAGTCCTTTCCAGCGAGCCATTCCGGAATGGTTAAAACTTTGATAGGGTAAATTTTTTATAGTGACTGGCCCCATCGCTGTAACGGCCTAGAATTATGATTTCCGGGTTACGTTTCAAGGGATGAAATCCCTTGTTCGGATCTTACAATCCAGGTACGGGTCGAGGTCTCAAACACTTTTTAAGATTAGTAGGAAGAGGGATTTCAAACCATAAAAACCTCGAAGGGCCGTTGGGTACCCTTAACCTGCCCTAAGACTATGTCGTGAAATTCAATTCAAACGAAAGTAAAGCGGAAGCAAAGTTAAGATACAAAGTGCCACGACAGAGCCGGGTCAGAACCAAAACATAAGTGAATGATTACCATTTATACCAAATTAGAGAATCAGCCAGATTCTTCGATTTGCCAAAGGGTTTCCCATCACCAAAACATGGAGCAAACAAGGATAAGTACCTAACACTATCCATGAAGTCAGGCCCTGTAATCGCCTGCGGGTCCTCTGACCGCGCTGAGACCATATAACATGCCTATACCTAAATAAAAGATGACTACTGCAGTAAAATATTTAAATCACATAAGCATGCTGGACAGTTATAATATTCAAAAAAAATGTAAAGGGCCCAAGGCAATGTCAAGTGGAATATCCCTCTCCTACTTCTGCACCCCTTCCCGTTAGTGCAGAGCCTGGCCAGTTGATGTCCATGTTTTGTGCCATGTTTTATATTGACTTTTATATCGATTTTTGTATATATTTCATGCATTTGGGTTAGAATAGTACAGAATCTATGTAGTTTATGCTTATTTGCCAAATTATGGAGTCTACACTAGTTTTTGTTTAATTTCGCAGAAATCGGACGCACTTTGGAGCTTAAACGAAAGTCATGAAGAAGCTAGGGATGGTGCAGCTGGAGGAAAGTCCACTTTTCGTCATTTATCATTCTGAATCATGTTCTGATGTCTTCATGAGAGTTGTATCCCTCAAAAAGATCTTTCCAACGCATGTTCATATGCGTCAATCCGACGAACGAGGACTCGGGAAAGTGTGTTTCAAGAACGGAGCTGAATGCTGAAAGCCAGCAGAGTTACTCGAAGTCGACCAAACTGGTCGACGTCGACCAACTTTTGCTCGACGTTTGCTCCAGAGGACGAGATCGAGCACGAGATGAGCATAGGACCACTCGAGGCAACGAATTCTACTCGACATCGAGCAATTTGGTCGAGTCGAGGAGATTCCAGAAGCTGTCCGAGTCCGAGTTCGAGGAGACGTCCGAGATATGTGAGTTTTTTGTAAGCCAAGATTCGGGATATTCTATCAAGTTCTATCAAGAGAAGGAAGATCTATCGACAATAATCCTAGTTTCCTTCTAGATATATTTATTTTATTTCCAAATTTTATCTGTATGTTTTACTTAGATAAATTTAGATATAGATAGATAGTTCCTTCCTAGAATAGCTTGGATTGGAGCCTATAAATAAAGCCTTAGGGGGCTGATTTTAAATGAATTCAAGCCAAGTCGTCTTAGGACGCAAGGAGAGAGAGAGAGAGAGAGAGAGAGAGAGAGAGAGAGAGAGAGACAGAGAGACAGAGAGAGGACGAGGAGGAGAGAGAGAGGAGGAGGAACGTTTGAAAGGTTTTGTAAGTTTAAATTTTATTTTTAATGTTAAAGTTAGTTTCTTTTATTATGTTTTGTTTCTAATTTCCCCCCTTCTAGGGTCGGGGTGAGCCCGACGAAAGTCATGCACACTTGAGGTAAAGTTTTGATATTTATTATGTTTTGATCATCCACTGCCTTTTATATGTTTATTGCCTGCTTGAAAGAATAGAGATTCATGTTAACAACTTGAATTATAAACATAAAATTGGTAGATACAATTAGGGTTACTTGAAAGGGTTATCTAATTGTTGGAAAAGGAGAAAGCTTGCTCCTTTGATGTGATTACATAACTATTCTATCTTATCTTCTATGTGTTTGATTATTGTTGCGGTGATCCCTTACCTTGGAAGTTTGCACATTTATTACTTTATTTCTTTATTTACATTCTGCACAGATTTTACCCGACACCAACCACCATTCCCTATCCATCCCTCGACATCGACCCATCCTTAGCCGACGTTGACAACAACCCTCATCACATTTTCCCGCTATTCCCAAACCCCAAAACACACTAAAACCTAGAACCGCTGACTTCTCTCCTGAGGACTAACCTGACTCCACTATCCTATAACGGGGTCTTGACTATAAATTTATTTGGTCGAGAAACCCTCTCGTCAAATTGGCGCCGTTGCCGAGGAGATATCAATCGCACCTAGCTTAGTTGTGTTTAAGGTTTAGGATAGCCCATCCCTTTTTATTGTTACTATCACAAACCCTACCACCACTCGCCTCACCGGTACCAACTAGGTGCCAAGCTTTTGCTACTAATTCGTGCTTTATTGATTTTGATTTCAGAGCTTAGGTACAAAGATGGAAGACTTTGTCGAAGGGAATCCTGAATAGGAAGAATGGTTCCAAGATTTGAGACGGAGAAATAGGCTTGCAATGGAGGAGGCACGATTAAGGGAAATTGCCTGGCTAGAAGAGGAAATCCGAAGGCTTGAGGCTTCCATTCAGTCTAAAAAACCATCACTACTAAAAAAATAGGAAATAGCTACGGATTTTTAGACACGGATTATAGGCGACCCTGAATTCGTAGCAGCTAGCGATGACATTGGCCACGACTGATCCTGACCGTGGCTATATTCGTGGCTGACACTCATCCTGGGATGCCATGTCCGGAAATTCGTGGCTAATAGCAACGAACATTTTGTCCGTAGCTGATTTCGTGGCTCGGTGGGTGGTTGATGTTGGAAAATAGCCACGAAATTAGCTAAGAAGTGTTTATTTGTGGCTATATTCGATGCTGATATAGCCACAACACAATATCTGTAGCTAACTTCGCGGCTATTCAGTATCGGAAATTCAGCAACATGTGGTGAGTGGGCTTGGATCACTAATCGAAATTTATGGGCTTGTATCATTAATGGGCTTGTCATGGTTCAAAATAGAACCCCGTAGCTGAATTCGTGGCACAACTTCTCCCAAACTTTATGGGCGCGTCATGGGTCAATAGCCCATCAGAATTGAAAAAGCCCAATTAGCTTATTGGCCCAAAGAATGAAATGTTAATTTAGCGATGATTCTATCCGTGGCTAAATCCGTTGCTATTACGGATGAGGCCAACATTAAAGCGCTTGTACTTTACCTGCCATATGATTGGGTGCATTAATTTGGGCCGTCCCACTTGGGTTGTCTTCTAGCTTCCACTGTCGACATTGGGCATTTGCATAGTGAGGAAGACCAATTCAAAATCAGGCCTCTGTACGTCCTTGAAGAGTTGAAGGTAAGTATTTTTTTTTTAAAAAAGAGGTCACGAAATAAGATGTAATTAGCTAGCTAGTTTTGTTGACTTTACATATGTATTACATTTTATATTATTCCTTATTAATTTAAATATATATAGTTAAGATTATATATAATGGGTAATAATAGAGATTTACTTGGGATTAGAAGGAGTTAGGAAATGGTTTGGGTTTTGGAAGAATATTTAAAAAATGTTTATATGTAAATATGTGATGTAATTTAAAAATTTGTTGTAAGTTTACACTTGTATGCTCAATTAATACAATTTTATTCAATTTGTTGTAAGTTTACACTTGTAATTATTTGGGAATTTAGTAATGTGTGTTTAAATAGAAATGTAGGAATTAATGTTCAATTATTATATTATAATTAGTAATGTACGTGCTTTATTATATCTACCGTACAGTTTGATCGAATTTGATAAAATGGAGGATCATACATGGATGTATGATATATACTTGGAGGATCGTAGAGGATTAAAGCATGAATACTTCGAAGGGGTGGATAGGTTTATAAATTTTGCTTGTGCTCAAACTTATTAGGTCGTTGAAGGTAAGATAAAATGTCCATGTCGGAGATGTGAGAATTGTTATTTCGAGAAAATAGATGATGTGAAGGAGCATTTATACCGCCGTGGGTTTATTTTTTATTATTATCGTTGGACAGCACACGACGAACCTATTGCACATCCAAACCGTGAGCAAATGGTTGGGGGCAACCAATGGGCTATGTATGATCAGTTAACTGCGGAGCAAAGGATGGTGTTTGACACTGCAGGGCCGAACTTTGTTCCTCCATCATGGTTTAGTGTTTGTAATGTCGATGGTAATGATGAATTCCAACCAGCTGAAGTGAATGAGGTAGATAAAATGAGGGAAGATCCAGTAGCGACCGAGGAGGCTGATTTGTTGTCCACGCGGTTTGCAGACGTGCTAAGAGCCGCTGATGAACCTGTGTTTCCAGGGTGTACTACACATACACAGTTATCCTTTGTGGGCCGACTCACAGATTTGTCAACTGGCAACATCTGTCCCCAAGCAGTCAGGTACGCTCCCTAGATCCTCCGAACCCAATCCTAAAGGTAAGACTACAGGACAGGAGGCTGCCATGAACCTAGGGAGTGGGCGACAGACACAAACGCCCGAGCACAACACGGAGGAAGAAGCTGCTGAGGAGTACTCGATGTCGACCAGACCACTCGACATCGACCAAGACTCAACTCTTGCCCCGAAGTCGACCACTGTACTCGACGTCGAAGAGCCTCTACTCGATGTTGACCAACCTGTTCCCGACGTCGACAACACTCTAGCACCTCCGAAAAAGAAAAAGTTGCCATTCCCGACAAAATCTCGAAATGATCCAACAGAGAAGAAGTTCCAGCGTTTCATCAAGATGCTTCAAAGGCTCAATGTCACGATACCCTTCAAAAAAGCTCTTAATGAGATGCCATCCTACGTCAAGTTCCTCAAGGAGATTCTAAGCAAAAAGCGGTCAATGGCTGAGATCGCAGAGGAGTGCAGCAAGATGGACATCACGGAGAAAATGCCAGATCCAGGTAAGTTTTCTATAACCATTAGATTTGGTCAATACAAGTTTAATGCCTTATGTGACTTGGGAGGCAGTGCGAGTATAATGCCTTTATCTATATGGTCCAAAGTCAAGATAGGTGCTTTAGAGCATGTGGATGCTAAACTTTATATGGCGAACAACACTGTAGTCATCCCAACAAGCATGGTGGACGATGTGCCAGTGCAGGTAGGTAAGTTCTTTGTCCCAGCTGATTTCTTAGTAATTGATATGGCGGAGGACCCTGCTTGTCCAATCATATTAGAAAAGCCCTTCTTGGCGACGGTGGATGCCAAAATAAGCTTAAGGAAGGGGGTACTCACTTTCAACATCAGCGATGAGGTAATTGAGTATTCTTTTAACAAAACTGAAACGCATACAGGTCCCATAGAAGAGGTCAAATCAATATCAGCTAGGTACATCACTTGTGGGGAACCTAAGGTAAGAAACATGACCCCCGAGGAGTTGGAAAAGAGAGATATGGAAGCCCATGTGGAGAAGATCATGTCCATCCTAAACGAAGAGACAAAGGATGTACTCGACATCGACCAAGGTAAGTCGATATCGACTAATTTCTTTTCGGATGCCTTGACAGGATTCAAGTATGGGGTCGATGTTGACCAGAGGTACTCGATGTCGAATACTCTAGTCGACGTCGACCATAACCCAAGCCCACCACCGACGGCAGCATCATCGAGTAAGCCACCCAAGGCCGAGTTGTACTCGACGTCGAGTAGCCTACTCGACGTCGACCAGAATCCGTCTTTCTCGACGCCTCCTTCCTCGACGAGCAACCAACTCGAGCCAGAAAGTTACTCGACGTCGAGTACCTTACTCGACGTCGACCAGATGCATGGGTCCCTGACGACCAATCCAATAGACGCAACACCATACTCGACGTCGAGTACCTGTACTTGAAGTCGACTAGATCTTGAGATCCTGAAATCCGATTCTGCGAAGGTAAGCCAAGGTATAGACATCTCTTCTCCTATTTCAATTAATGATTTATCTATATACGGGAGAGGTTTGCCTTGGTATGTGCGATTGTGTAGGGTTTCCAATGATGAGCTTAAGGAGTATTAAATTGGAGACAAGGTCTATGTCGCCAAATCAAAGGATCATTTGTTTCCCAACAAATTCAACAAGAAGAAGATGGGACCTTTCACGGTGAACAAGATCCATTCAGGAGGACTACAGCTGATGGACAAAAATGGAGTCTTGTTTGAAGCCCAAGCTACATGGGCCCTACAGATGCAACCTTGAGCTTAACGGAGAAAGTTGGCCTAGCGACTATAAAGTCTAGAGCTTGTAAATAAAACATTTCATTATTGAATTTTCGGACATTGTTTTTTTTTGGTTTTTTGGTTTTTGAACATTAGTTTTTAAGTTTTTCTATTATGGATATTTTCCATCTAACAAGTTTTGCAGGTACGATGAAGCTGCAGGAGTACTCGACGTCGAGTAGTCTACTCGACGTCGACCACCATCTCGAGGAGAAGAACTTGTGGCCGAGGAGAAAGGCTACTCTGAGATTCCATTTTACTCGATCTCGAGTAGGGTTATTCGAAGTCGACCACACCTCTTCAAAGTCGACTACCCCTCCTCGATGTCGACCACATTTGCAGTAACATTGCACTTGATTTCCGACGATCAGCACACTTGTCTAGTGAGTTTCTTTCTTTACCCTTGTTTTTATACAGTGAGGACACTGTAATGTTTAAGTATGGGTGGGGGAAAGGGCTTACTTTATGCATATTTGACCATATTTGACATTAGGTGTGCATATTTTTTAAGTTTATTTCTTGAATTGCTTATACATGGTTAATTTGGATTTCATATTTGATTTATTTGCTTATAGCCATGTTTTCCAAAGTTTATAAAAATGACCCCCATTCGAAAATTTTGAAATAGTGTCATGGAAGCTTTATTGAACTCGACGATGCAAAATTTGATTCATTAGAGATATAGCACGAAATTGTCTAGTAAAGGGAAGTCACAATGAAGTGCATATTTTCTTGAAAACCATGAAAGGAGGTAAAATTTGATATTGCTTTTGACATGTTGCATGATAAGAGGATGGAGGACTTTATATTTTCCATATAATGCTCATATGTTTATATTTCTAAGCCCTTACCTATGCTTATGCATCACAAAGGCCATATTGAGCCTTATTTCATATTATGCTCCACGTGATCTAAATATTGCCCATTCTTTACCTTATTTCTATCCGGGGATTATGTTGAGAATGATATCACATTATGGAGATTAGTTTATGGTTGTTGTGTTGTTATATATCATATATGGAGTTTGGCATGAATGTTTCAAATATATGGAAAATTTAATGAGTGAAAGAAAATCCGGTCACCTCACGAGATAAAGGTAGATCGACCCTGCCTGCGTTGAGATAATAGTTCCGTAGGATGGGACACCAAGGTGAGGAGTTCGAAGCACTAAGTGTCCGGGGCCATTCATGACACCCATGTTTGCGACTCGCAAGAAGGCGGTGCTGAGGTTAGAAAGGTAAAAGCGTAATATTGAAAAAAGCATTGAGCAATGAGAGAAAGGTGAGAAATCAAAAGAAGAATGAATGTGGTATGAAAGTTTGGAAAGTACTCTATTTTCTCGGATTATTAGCACCACATGGCCAAAAATTGCTCACCCTTAGCCTTTTACCAATATACTTCTTATTGAGCTTAAATTAAAGTCCTCTTGATTATTCATGCTTTGTCACTTATGAATTGTTTTTGCATCACCCTCTTTTTGTGAGTAGATGTTGCTTTTATTGCACATGCATGGATTTGTGACACTAGTACCTTTTCGAGGATGGCAATTGATTGTAGGGACATATAGCAATGGATCTAATGTGTTGAGAGTTTTGATTTCTTCCCCTGAATGACCAATAAAAGTATTGCTTGAGGACAAGCAAGCTTAAGTATGGGGTGTTTGTTGTGAGCCTATTTCGCCATGTTTTCTACATACTTTTCTATCGGTTTCTGCATGCATTTCAGGCATTTGGGTTAGAATAGCACGTATTCTATACAGTTTACACTTATTTGCCAAATTATGGAGTCTACACTAGTTCTGTTTAATTTTGCAGAAATCGAGGCATTTAATAGCAATTCAGAGAAAGGAGGGAAAGCTCGAAGTCAACTACAGAAAGACCAAGTTCAAGGAGCAGCGGAACCAGGACAAATCGAGCAGAAACATGGAAAGAGCAACTCGACACAGTCTCGTCAATATCGACCACTTCTAGTCGATATCGAGTAAAACTAGTTGAAATCCAGCAAAGTCGAGCAGAGTCAGTCGAGGAGCTGAAAGCTAGTCGACGTCGAGTAGCCTTACTCGATGTCAAGTACACCAGACGAGTCTAGAACCTGCTCGAGCTCGAGTGCAACCCCGGAGGAAAAATCCTACTCGACGTCGAGGAGTTTTGTCGACGTCGAGGACAATCCAATCGAGTCCGAGTCAGAGATCGAGTTGTTCTGAGAAGATAGAATTGCTTACAAGAGAAGATATGTGGAATTCTATCCATCCACATGAAGATCTATCAAGTCAAGAAGGATTTATCCACAAATAGTCCTAGTTTGCTTTTAGATATAATTATTTTATTTCCAAGTTTTATCTTAATATTTTAGATAGGAAAGTTTTAGATATAGATAGATTGTTCTTTCCTTGATTAGCTAGGGTTGAACACTATAAATAAAGTCTTAGGGGCTGTTTTCTAGGTATTCAATTTCACATACAATTCATCACATATTGAGTAGGAGTTAGGAGAGAGAGATTTGTAGTTGATTGGAGTGGAGTTTTGCGAGAGCGGATTTAGCTTCGATTTGTTGTAAGTCTTAATTAGTTTATTAATGCAATTTATTTTTCTGAAATCTATGATGAGTTTATTTATGATGAAGAGCGAGTAGTCACCCAACTTCTAGGGTTGGGGTGAGTCCGACGGTAGCCATGTAAGGTAATGCGAAAAGGTACAAACTTTTGATGCGATTTCGTCATCTATCCCTACAAGCATGATTCTTTTGCGAAAGTTGAAGCTGATCCTTGTTTGTGTTATTGAAGCGAAAGTGATCTTAATGCAACTTGGATTATTTATGTGAAAAAGGGTTAGTAACAATTAGGGTTTATGCGAAAGCCTCTATCTTCCTACTTGTTAATAACGAAAGTTATTTGATGAAAAGCATGATCTTTTATGCCTTTATGTGTTATGTTAAATGGTTATCATTGTGGTGTTGAAACCCTGATCTTGGAAGTGCTTTAGTCTATTGACTTTATTCACAAAATTTGTGTTTGCTTTCGTTTTATGCAATTTAAAAGTTACGTTTTTATTTATGTTTTTACTAGAGATCGACAACTCTTGGTTGACGTCGAGGAGTTTGGTCGACGTCGAGTACAACTGATCGACAACTCTTCGTTTTCTATTGCTTTTTGATTACTGTTTTAGTCGACAATGTGGTCGAAGTCGAGGACGCTTCTGGTCGAGATCGTGCTGAGCTTTGGGACTGAAAAGGCGGGCGCTGACACGCTTCCTCGTGGATCGATCCTGACTACCTTCTACTACAAAGGGAGGAAGTCTTGTATTTATTTGCTGAGACAGGGAGTCAGTTTGCTTTATATTTTATTTATATTTCATACTTGACACATCCTCCTGCAACAACAGTTATGTACTTATGTTAGTTATGTATGTGGTGTGGTTGGTAATTTTATGAAGTTGTGATGGAGTAAGAAGTAAGAAGTGGTAAATAAAGTAGGAAGTAATTTTAAGATATTGTGATGTTTGTCAAGTTTATAAGTCGAACCTCGATCGCCACTGAGACCGAGGCAATGAATCCGGTCCAGCTTGTAATTGTAGTTCGGGTTGTAATAAACTTGTGTGTCACGTAATTGTGTTTTAGTATATTATGTAGTTTCATACATAAGTATAATTTTCGAAAACAAATCAAACATAAGAAATAAAATCCAAATTTTTTTGAATAAAGCTACAAAAATGTTTTCCGTCGCAAAGAAAAAAATATAAATTTAAATAATCCCTAAAAAAATTACAAAACCTAACAAATATGTATTTTTTTACATATATCGAGCCAAATAAAAACAAAAGCCTAACGGCTAGAATATGACGGTCATCCCGTCGGTTTGAACATTGAACCCACCGGTTCGAACGTTAGATCCGTCGGGTAAACCGTTGCCCAACGGTCGAAACCGACCTCAAGTGCTCGGTATTCCCTTATACATATCCCATTTCCCTCCAATTGTCAACCCACACCTCTCTCATCTCCTCTAATCTCATCTTCGTCTCCCTAATCGCTCTCTAATCACTCTCTAAGACACTAAGAGTGTAACTGTCTAAGTGCTCGATCCGCTTGTCATCAATTACCAAATAAATCCTACCCTCAATCCGCACTTTCCTTCCCTTAATGTTTTCATTATTTTGTTATTTATCATATTTACATATTTTCTTGATTTGTAGTTTATATTTAATTCAAATTTATTGAAAATGTTTTCCCGATGATGAAGAAGCGTTAGCGGAGCTACCGGAGGGCCATATTCGAGTAGAGGAAGAAAATCAAGTGTCCAAGGCCCGCTACATGAGAAACTGGAAGAGGAGATCAAGGAGGAGATTGTCGTACAGGGAAAGCCTTCAACGATCCTGACGGAGGTAAAACCTATCGTTGAATACCGCCAAAGAAAACTCAAACCTATAGCAAGTGTAGCGATAAGCAAGAGGTCGATCCACTGGGAAAATTATAACTCAAGTATGACTTAAGTGTCAATCAAAGTAACCAAAGAGGGGTAGGGGTTTGAGTGTGAGAAAGTTTCGCCTTTTATCAAAGCAAAGTAAAGAAAGCAAAGCAAACGAATTTGGTTTTTTAGACAATTTGGAGAAATAATTCTACCTACAATTTTCCACTTTATTGGATTGAAACGATCCTTGTAACTTCTTCTCGTCCTATTAAGTTTCCTATGAATGCCCTTGTCCCGACCTAATATAGTTACTAGTCCAACCAGTCCTAGCAACCCTTATCAATCGAACAGTCCCTAAAGAAGGATTTAACCCAATTGATAGCTTTAAGTTCAGAGATTAGCCAAGGTATTTGCAGTCCCTAAAAAAGGATTTAACAACACATTCAACTTCCTACTCATTCAATTAGTTCAATCAGCCCTAAAGGAACAAGTTTGCCACTTAGGTTAAGGTTCACAACCAGGAATCTACAAAACCTTAGCAATTGAATTGATCTAACAAGTTGACCAGACAAGATAGAACAAAATAATAAACAATCAAGCACAAAGAAGTTGAAGCATTCAAATATAGGAAACAAGGAACGAGAATTAGAAACTCACAATCAATCCGAATAAAGCTTCAAATTGCAGGCAGAATAGATGAGTTTAGTTCCTCATGGAAGACATCGCTCAAAATCTCTAAATTGTCTGATGAATGAATAGAATAGAAGTCCTGAAAAAATCACTAATAGTGGCCTTATCAATCATCCAAAGTCGGCCATAAAAGAAATCAAAAGGTTCTAGGGTTTTAATAATTAAAACGGCGTGCACAGGCGCGGCCAACCAATGCTGCGGGCGCAGCATAGGTGCTGCGCCCGCCGCACACTGTTTCCTCCAACCCTTTGCAAATTGATTGGCCGCGGGTGCCGCAAGGTTGCTGCGGCCGCAACCAGTGGCTTTTCACGGAAAATCTATCATGAATTCGCTCTTCTTGTCAACAGGAAAGTTGTAGTTCTCTGAAAGAGCTTTCCAAAGCATGGTCATAATAGTCAATCGGACAACCAAGGCCTCCAAAAAGTGCAAAACAAGTTCAGCATGTCTGTCGACAACTTTTACAGACTTGTTCTTCGTTTAGGCTCGCTTCTTCTTCTCAGGACCTCTTGAGATCTTCATGTAAGCTTCTTCGATCAACTAGACATTCTCATCCAATGCGTTATCAATTCATGTCTCCTCCTCGGATCCACCATTACCTGAAATAATCAATAAACGCGTGTAGATTCCGACTCCGAAAAACATAGAGAACTAATATGCAAATCACACTTAAACCATGCATGATATACATCTTAACTAAGCTAAATGCAACCTATTATGCCTACCTAAATGCTTGCTATCAAACTCCCCCACACTTAACCTTTTCTTGTCCTCAAGCAATGATAGAATGAACCTGAATTAATGCATCCCACAGGAAATCCCTTCAAGTTTCAACCTCATCAAAAAGCAACATCATATCAGGTGAAAACATAAACCAAGCAAACAAACGTCATAGCATGTATTTCAGTGATCAAAGCTTAGAAGTAGACATTATCCAACCTCACCAGAAATATGTGTTTCACTCATGTGTTTAGGCTTTAAGATACAACTCTCAACTCAAACCAATCATGCACTAAGCTCATAGACATTGACCACCATATCACCAATTCTCTACCGAAATGTCATTACTTGCGGGACATAATAAAGAAAATAAAATGCGACACTTTTTTTTTCTTTTTCTTTTCTTTATTTTTTCTCTTTTTCTTGTCTTGGTGCATTCCTTACGCGAAGCGCAACCATGGGTGTCATGAATGGCCCCGGTCTATCAACACCTCAACCTACTAATATGAAGTCCACTTGAACATCTTTTGACGCAAGTTGCAAACATGAGTGTCATGAATGAACCTGGTTACTCAATGATCAAGCTTTCTTTCCTAGTGGGTAGTTTTCAACACCTTTTTGCGCGAATCATACCCATGGGTGTCGTGCATAGACCCGGTTACTAAGTGCATCAACCATTGCCGCCTTATTCACTAAATATTCACAAATTCAACAAAAGACTCAAAATATACACATAAACTCCGCAAGCAATCAAACATGTGCATCGGTCTTTAAAAATAGATACTGCAGTCAATGCCAAGAGGTAGCAACACTAGGAGAGTAATTCACACAACTGAGCAAAAGAATTCAAATAAGGCCAAACATTCTCACAGGGTCATGTTTTTAGGACTTCAATCATACTTTAGCTCAATCATACATGCTCAATTATATTTGCTAGCTCATGTCCCATAAAAATCAAATATAGACAAGGCCAAAACATCCAAAACTCCATGGGATTTATATGATCCTGCTTGAAATTTAAATTAGAGGACAAACTAAACTAGATGGGTATTTGAATAACATATATGTATGCAATGCATGCTTATTTTTGGATTTTTTTTTAAATACGAAAATTTAAAATTAAAAATTAACTAAACTAAACAGAAATTACAGAAACTTAAACATGATGCAGAAAATTAAATATGATCTTCTATATGCATCTATGTATACAGAATTCCTCTCCCCCACACTTAAAGTTTTCATTGTCCTCAATTAAACAATAAAGACAACAAAAGTAAATCAAATAGAATCAGGGTGAAGGAAAGGGAAAGGGAAAAAGAAAGAAAAAATTACCTCGGGTTGCCTCCCGAGAAGCGCCTTCGTTTCAAGTCGTTGGCTCGACGTTTTACTTAAGCTTACGACACTAATCAGACATAGTCAAAGCCCTCAGCAACCTGTCAAACTCTTGTGCACAACTAACAAACAAGCATGCACTACATACAAATAAATTGAAACTAAATAACAATACATTTAAGAATTGTTTTGACTTATTGTATTCAGGAGCTTGACTACCCACAAAGGGTATATAATACCACCAATTTAGTTCTATTGGTGGGTTGTCAAAGTAGCAGTCAAATGGATCAACGTATCCATCAATATTCTCTCTAATGCAGGAGACAACCTTTACCTTCTCTGTAGCCTCAGCAATAGGCTCTGGACCTAATTCATCAATGGGGGAGCTAGGGATGGTCTCTTCAGATGGAGTGTCTTCTTCCTCTATCTTCTCAGTGTGATTTTCCACAATGACCTCAAGAGGTGCAACAGAGGTCTCAACGATTTGAGATACTGGAGAAAGTGACTCGTTCTGCGCACATTGATTATCCATGTAGCAGAAAAATTCCCACATCTCCGAGAGTCCCATATCCAATAGACCTCCATCACTCAGGCGCTCAGCAAGACTCCGTGTCTCAGGAGTCATGTCATCAAAGATGCATAGAAGCACTTCCCTTATACTAACTTGATATCCCCATGAATAAACATCGTTAATGTACTCCTGCAGTCTGATGAAGCATTGATGAAAACTCTCTCCGTCTAACTGCAATAACCTAACCATCAACATATGTTAGTAGCAAGAGTGTGGACCATGTAAGTGGCCCACACCAAAAATCAGCACCAAAAACACACAAGAATCAATAAATTTCCCCGGCAACGGCGCCAAATTTGACGGAGGTAAAACCTATCGTTGAATACCGCCAAAGAAAACTCAAACCTATAGCAAGTGTAGCGATAAGCAAGGGGTCAATCCACAGGGAAAATTATAACTCAAGTATGACTTAAGTGTCAATCAAAGTAACCAAAGAGGGGGGTTTGAGTGTGAGAAAGTTTCGCCTTTTATCAAAGCAAAGTAAAGAAAGCAAAGCAAACGAATTTGGTTTTTTAGACAATTTGGAGAAATAATTCTACCTACAATTATCCACTTTATTGGATTGAAACGATCCTTGTAAGTTCTTCTCGTCCTATTAAGTTTTCTATGAATGCCCTTGTCTCGACCTAATATAGTTACTAGTCCAACCAGTCCTAGCAACCCTTATCAATCGAACAGTCCCTAAAGAAGGATTTAACCCAATTGATAGCTTTAAGTTCAGAGATTAGCCAAGGTATTTGCAGTCCCTAAAAAAGGATTTAAAAACACATTCAACTTCCTACTCATTCAATTAGTTCAACCAGCCCTAATGGAACAAGTTTACCACTTAGGTTAAGGTTCACAACCAGGAATCTACAAAACCTTAGCAATTGAATTGATCTAACAAGTTGGCCAGACAAGATAGAACAAAACAATAAACAATCAAGCACAAAGAAGTTGAAGCATTCAAATATAGGAAACAAGGAACGAGAATTAGAAACTCACAATCAATCCGAATAAAGCTTCAAATTGCAGGCAGAATAGATGAGTTTAGTTCCTCATGGAAGACATCGCTCAAAATCTCTAAATTGTCTGATGAAGGAATAGAATAGAAATCCTGGAAAAATCACTAAAAGTGGCCTTATCAATCATCCAAAGTCGGCCATAAAAGAAATCAAAAGGTTCTAGGGTTTTAATAATTAAAACGGCGTGCACAGGCGCGGCCGACCAATGTTGCGGGCGCAGCATAGGTGCTGCGCCCGCCGCACACTGTTTCCTCCAACCCTTTGCAAATTGATTGGCCGCGGGCGTCGCAAGGTTGCTGCGGCCACAGCCAGTGGCTTTTCACGGAAAATCTATCATGAATTCACTCTTCTTGTCAACAGGAAAGTTGTAGTTCTCTCAAAGAGCTTTCCAACGCATGGTCATAATAGTCAATCCGACAACCGATGCCTCCATAAAGTGCAAAACAAGTTCAGCATGTCTGTCTACAACTTCTACAGACTTGTTCTTCGTTTAGGCTCGCTTCTTCTTCTCAGGACTCTTGAGATCTTCATGTAAGCTTCTTCGATCAACTAGACATTCTCATCCAATGCGTTATCAATTCATGTCTCCTCCTCGGATCCACCATTACCTGAAATAATCAATAAACGTGTGTAGATTCCGACTCCGAAAAATATAGAGAAGTAATATGCAAATCACACTTAAACCATGCATGATATACATCTTAACTAAGCTAAATGCAACCTATTATGCCTACCTAAATGCGTGCTATCAGATCCCAACTCAAGAGTCCGAGTCGTCCGACACGCTATTGACTATGGCGCAATATCGGGCCGCTACATTCAAATGTTGGTTCACAAAGTCTCCGAGGGATGATAGTAGTTTCAATGTGAAGTGTAACTTCTGCGGGACAATCTTCAGGCACCCGAAGGGAGGAGGATATATGAACTACAAACGTCATATCGAGGTAAGGCATCCAGAGAAGCTAGCATTGGCCAAAGATGCATAGGTAAGCCGGGATTCAGGCTTTAACTTATAGACTTGTAGTCTTATACAAGATTATGGGTAAGAGAACTACGTGGGCTTTGATTCCTCAACCCCGGGAGGATACGTAAGCAATCGAAAAACCGATTCAAGCGCTTCTTCTTATTCTTTTTTTTTCCAATGAAAACATAAATAAACCGAAAAAAAAAAATCAAAATGAAGTGTCAACTTGCTTATGTCGATATTTTAAATAAGAAAAAACATAAATTTTATTATTTTCTTTCAAAATCCCTTTTCTTAAATGCTTTGTCAAAATATTAGAAGTTCCAAATTCCAATATTTTCACAAGGCATTTCAGGAAAGGGAATTTGAAAGAAAACAATAAATTTGGTGTTGTTTCTCACTTAAAATATCGACATAAACAAGTTGAAACTTCATTTTTAATTTTTTTTTCAGTTTATTTACGTTTGTTAAAAACATTACGTAAAGACGTAAACGGTGAATACGAACCGGTATATTAAAATCAATGTCATAATATATAACTCGTTCAACCCAAACGCTATGTGGCGGGTCGACCCGTCGACCCTCGGACCAGTCATGTAACCCGAACCCATGGATCCGTTGGATTCCTGGGTTAGGGTTCGGGTCACCCCTCCATGACCCTTGACCCGTGGCCATGCCAGCTGACAAAGGATGACAAAGCATGATAGATAGCAGACAAATGGATGACAAGTAGCTGACAAAAGGTTAATAGATAACTAACAAAAGAATGACAGATAGAAAATAAGAATGACATCAAGTAGCTGATATGAAACCATCTACTCGAACATACTATTATATATTTACTACACAACTCTTATATAATTACTTTATAATCAACCATTTTTTCTATTATTTTTTCAACATATTACACATTTCTCCATTACAAATACTAGCCGGTACGCAAGACAGTTGTCAGCTGCATCAAACACTTTGTCAAGTATTCATTTATATTAATGTCAGTTATATAAAACACTATATCAGCTTCTTTTATCCAGATGTCAACCACAATCCCATCTACATCAAACCCTCATAGATTAATTCAACATTAAACTGATATTTGTATGATTCAAGTTACAAACAGTGACAAAGATGATCGACAGAGAATATCAATGGAAGTACATACACTAATCATCGCAATAATTGGCTTGATTCAACAATTATCGATAAACGATGTGGTGCGTTCAAAATGTCGTGCATGTGTTCTAACACCCCAAATCTAATTCTATACCTTCAACTAATAACGAGTATTAGCAGCAAGTACATATCGATCTCATAGAGAGTGCATGCAACTTTGGTCAAACGTAGTAAGTAAGCGAGCATTTCGTCATAAGACCAATAGTTATGATGAGCGGAAAATAGTAAGTGAAGTAATGATTGCAATATATAAAGATTAAAATATGAGAATAAATATAGCTTTACTTATATTCGCAATATTGGTAAATCCATGATCATCTGGTTGTTTGGTTATGCTTGGTTATCTTAGTGTCGGTTTGTGCACAGAGTTGTATAGCTTCCTAATTCGATCACTATCAACTCCTAAATTCTTGCATAGGGTTCGAGAAGCAACAAGTCTCTAATCACATACGTACATAAGCATACAATTCATGTAATTCTCGCATATTCAACGTGTCACCTGGTTGTCAACCCAATTATTGCATCTGTTAATAATAACAGTAAACTATCTGTCATTACCCTTCCATATTTATGAATCACAACTTGTTCATCAAGATACGTTTGCTACTATATATGTCAGATTAAAGCCCGCAATAGCGGATTTAGTGCGCTATAATCACTTAGCATGATGTTTACCGGCCTATCTTAGTGGTCAATTAAGACGAATAAACAACGTAATATATAGATAACAAGAGTAATGAATAACTAAATATGCATAAACCAAATAATAATTATATAATATTCAAACAAGCATCACGCGTCTCTATCTAATTCATAAAATATATATGTCAGCTATGAATTGGTGAAGGAACTGTGATTTTAAGCAATCAGGCGGTGGAAATGGTACTATATCTGAACTTCTAAAATATGATCAAATGCATTTAAAAATTAAAATGATTTTCGATATTAATTTTAAATTTTTATGTTGAGCAATAAATTTTATTTTATATATATGGTTTACCTTTCATCCATTTCTATAATTAGGATAATGCGTAGTATATAGTAACTCCGTCAAATCAAAACCGGTATACGGACATAAGAATTCATTTAGTTAGTTTAGTCATTTTTTAGCAAGGATAAGGTAAAACTAATTAAAATACCCTCAGCTTTGGAGAGTTTGGTAAAAATATATCATCAAATTTCAAATGTAATAAAAATATCTCGACCTTTGAGGGTGGTGGTAATATATTATCCTGTGTTTTCTCACGGGTCAAAAATGCTGACAAGGTAGCCTACGTGGATTTTTTTTTTGACAAGACATGATACATGGAAGCCTTTTTTACAAATTAGCACGAAAATTTGGTTTCTTGAACAGTTTCCTTACGGAAAAAAATATAAAACGATAACAAATTAAACCCGAAAAACGAAATTGATTCAACCAAGAAACTAATCCGATCAAAATTGCCTCAAATTAACACAACACGACTATTTCTAACACCAAACTGACAACAAAACTAAACCGACAACAACAACGAAGAGGGGAAAAATTAAACTTACCCAATCAAGTCTGTGAACGAATTAGAGGTGAAGAAGATGGGAGAGAGACAACTCAAGATAGTCGACCACGAGGGAGAAAGACTGACATTGAAGAGAAACCATGAGCTACCTGAAAGATCTGGAAGTCAATTCAAGAGGCGATCATGGAAGAAGACATGAGGGAGGAAAAGACGTTGGATATGAACCCGGTCAAGCTCTTTATTTTTATTCCTAAGGACACTGTTTAAGAAAACTCTTGTAAAAAATCCACGTATGCTGTCTTGTCAGCATTTTTGACTCGTGAAAAAACAAAAACATGTGGTAATATATTACCACTATCCTCAAAGGTCGGGATATTTTTATTACATTTGAAATTTGAGAATATAATTTTATCATACCCCACATGTGAGGGTATTTTAATTATTTTTCAGCAAGCATAATTACCGGTTCAAGTTAAGGAAGGGACGACAAACGAAAAATTCAAAAGCGCAGATCAATTCAAGGAAAGCAAATTAAAGCAAAGAATGTGCTAATTCACACACACACATGTACACTAGATTTCACACCCTATAAATATGAGGGTTTGTTTTTATCATAATATGATACGATCGATCAAACAATTAATTAAGTGCAATACTAGAAGCTTAACTAATTAATATATACATCGATCGATCGATCGATCAGCACAATTAATTATTAGCAACATTGTCATCATGTCCTCCAAAGCTTCAATCCTTGTGATCTCCCTGTCGATCATCCTTGTGATCACATTCGACCATGCCTCTGCCTTGCCCCCTACTCAACCCAACTACCTGCTCGCATTCTGCGAATCCGAATTCGGAAACTACACCTCCAACAGCGCCTACAACATCAACCTCAACACCGTGCTAACCACCCTCCTGACACAAGCGTCGGCATCGGCCAAGTTCTACAACACCAGTACTGGCATGGGTGCTGACGAGGTGTACGGCCAGTACTACTGCCGCGGTGACATCAGCACCGACCTCTGCGGCGCCTGTGTCCTAGAAGCCACCAAGGCCGCCCTGGGACAGTGCCCCCAATCCAAAGCCTCCATCGTCTGGTACCAAGAGTGCACTCTGCACTACAAGAACCAGCCCCTTTTCGGGGTTGAGTTGCTGGACCTAGCCATTCATTTGAAATCTGTAGCTAACGAAACCGATCCTGCAGGCTTCTTCCCCGTGCTGAACAGCACTATGTTTGATGTTGCGTCCAGGGCAATAAACAGCCCGAGCGAGTTTGCAACTGGGGAAGGGACGGTGTCTGCCAACGAGACGGTGTACTGCCTGGTGCAGTGCAGCCCCGACCTGAACATGACACAGTGCGAGACGTGTATCCATTTAGCCGCAGAGCTCACCAGAACGTGCTGTGGACACTGGCCTTCCTTTATATACACGTTCCTACCGAGTTGCCAGATGATGTACAACACGTTCGGAGCTTTCTATTTCACCCCCAATGCACCGCCTTCACCGCCTTCGTCCTCACCACCGGCTTCTCTCCAGTTTACTCTTAACTCTGTCCGTATTACCTCCCCCTAAGGTTAATTAATTGATCGGCATAATGGAAATAACGAGAGGCCAGCTAGCAAGCTAGCTTATACGAACGTCACCTACATATTAATGCACTTTTATGTTCTATATATATACGTTGACATATATTGTGTGATCTCCTTGTGTGTATATTTTCTATTTATGTTAAATGGACTGAAGTTGATCAGAATCTTGAGATTGTTGTTTGTGATTGATGTTGATATATTATATATGTAAGTTCCATCCCGTACACGATAATATCTTAAAATAAGAGTTTAAAATGATATCCATCATTACTCATCTATGAAAAAAGCTATCAAAAAAATATATGATAACTAATTTGAATTACAATTCAACAATTAGATTAATAACGATCAATTGATCTATCTAATGACATTAAATTAATAATAAATCTTCATTCAACAAGATAATCAAGAAGTAAGAATATCGGGCCATATATAAGACTGGTTTGAGTAGTTAGCGATATAAGAAAACCAAGACATCGGCATATTTCCATTCACTAATTTCGTCGGGAGAAAGGAGAGCGTGTTCTATTAAATTTCTTCATCAATTGAACAAGTAATTCGGATGGTTCAGAATCCCAATTTCGATTCACAAATTTCTTATTTGTTAGATGGGATATCCCCTTAAGGTTGCCTTATATTCATTCTCAAATCTATATATATAATACTTTAAATCAGAATACTTTGCTGACATGACGCTTTCTCCTTGATTTGAGGTAATTCAACCAATTCCATTTTATTTTTATTTTTTTCCTCTTACCTTCTCTTCCTAAATTTTCATCTTCCCACGCCTAGGTTCCCTTACTCCCACCGCCTCCGCACACCTCCTACCTTCTCTACCACTGAGATCCTTTCGGTTTGATCTTCCCACCGCCTAACGATCCTCACCGGCACCGATGCTAACAAGACGACCATGTAGATGATCTTCGACCCACTCACCTTCTTCCCCTTCCTCAACACTCCTCGATCGGTCAACGGTAGAAGCTTCTACAATTCTTTTTTCTTTGCTCACCTCTAGATTTTATGTTCTTTTGATTTCACGTTGATTTTTGGTTTTCCAATTGGGGATCTCATAATTGAAATTTCCAGATTTCGATTAATTTTTGCTTTTCGATTCGGGGATCTCTTAATTGAAATTTCTAGATTTTGAATGAATTTTTGCATTTCAAATTGGGGATCTCTAAATTGAAATTTCTACATTTCGAATGAAGGGATTGAATTAGTAAGCAGATGATTAGGTTTGATTTCGAGGGCAGGGAAGTTTAGCAGATGATGATGTTTGTCTTAGAATCTTAATATGCTGTCATGAGATCACATATGGTTAAATTAGTTCCACAAGTCATCAGCAAGCTTCCCTTTGTACATGATGAAGGGTCCAATTATTGGAGTGAATTGAATGTTGTTTATGTTTGAGTTTTCCTGTGAGGTCTTGAGAGATGAATTATTCTCTTCAAATTCATACTCGAAATTCAAAAATAATGAGAAGACGCAATTATTTTTGTTCATGTTTGATCCTATAGCTCATATACGCTTTGTTGCTGTTTCTGCTACAATTTCAAAGCTTGAGGACCTTGGTAAGTCAATACTTCTTTTCTTTCTCTGTCTATCAACTGTAAATTTGGGTTGCTAGGCAGTAATATGGGTATCTGTTTAGTGTGCAACTGAGTGGCTTATGGTACCTTTGGAATGAATGAAGAGGTGTCTTGTGCAAATTAATTTGTTTTTCTTATTTTATACAAATTGAATAGCTCATTTTATTTGTCTAACAAATCATCTGCATGTTTGGTGAAGAAATGAAACCTATTTTAATTACAACTCATCATGGTATGCTTATATATATCGATCATATGCTTATATATGGTGTATTAGTGTTGGTGGTTAGCTCCTCTGATCTATTTTAATTACCTTGATTTAGAATATTTAGGCTGAATCTATTTCACTTCATTTGTTGTAAGAAAAACATCCAATCAGATGTTTTAAATTTAGTTAATAATCCATTCATCCTCAATCGAATAAATCAGTGCAATGTCTTATTTAATCTCGACATTGGGTTTATAGCTAGCTAGCTACAAACTTTTTTTAATTTGGAGTCCAGTATTCTCATAAATTAGCATCAGATTAAATGGTACTGACAATCTATGCAGGAACAAGAGGGGAAGTTTCTATATATAGTTAGGGCTTTTAATTGGGATTTGATTTAGCTGAAAGCGTGTCAATACTTATATCGTACATTCTATAGCATGTTTTTTTCTTTGTTTGCATGTACTTCGTATAACTTATATCGTACTGCTATTAATATTATTCGTCTTATTGGGTTTATTAATTTATTTACACAGGCCAATTACATTTATTTAGAGATTAGAGAACATGGTGCCACCCATCCAGAATCCCTTTTTATCTTCATTATTTAAGATTAACCCTACGTTAGTTTTTGTTTCCATACAATTTTATCCATTCATATAACCAAATTCATTTTTTCTGGAAATCCTATGGTCTAAGTCTACGGCATCAATTTTATCCATTCATATATTTGTTACCATAACTCACTATTGATATTTATTTGTATTTTTTTTTATTTTTGGTTCATCTTTATAATATATATCTTATATTTTTTTTTCTTATTTTTTCCTCGCATACGCGCCATGGCGCGGGGATTATACTAGTATATATATATAGGGATTGACTCCGGTGAAAATCTCAAATTGTGGTAAAAACCCGTGAGGACTACTTTATATCTTGGTTTATTTGAAACACGTGCTAAAAACCTCAATCACACGGTGACTTTACAACTCGGTTCAACCTAAAAACCGTGCTAAAAACTATAGTTTTAAAATGACACATGACTTTATAGCTCGGTCAAGCCTAAAAATCGTGCTAAAAAACTCATGTTTTAAAATTACATAGTGACTTTATAGCTCGGTTTTATTCAAAACCGGGCTAAAATTTATGCCTTTATAGATCGGTTCTATTCATAATCGGGCTATAAAGCAAGTGAACCGGGCTAAAAAGCCGGTCCTCACGGGTTTCTACCGCAATTTTGGTTTTCACCGGAGCGCAACCCTATATATATATATATATATATATATATATATATATATATATATATATATATATATATATATATATATATATATATATATATATATATGCTATCACACAACTGCAGTCGAAACGGAAGTTCGGTCAATACAATATTTACATAAATATAAGATATGATATCACACCCCTCTCTCTTTCCATAGGATATAAAGAAAAAGAAAATATATAGTGATCGCTACCTCTGGGCCCCTTGTTCCTTTCTACTTGACGTGAGACTGTCTCTGAAATCCAAGAACAGAGAACGAGGCAAACCCTTTGTGAAAATGTCTGCATATTAAAAAGCGGATGGAACATGGAGGACCTTGACGTGACCAATATCCAATTCGTCATGTTTGGTGCGCTGATGTTGAACCGGATTCGAAGCAAGATAGGTGGCCGATATGTTGTCGGTGTAGACCAGGCTAGCCCGGGACAATCGGCATTGTAGTTCGAGAAGACGATTGTGTAACCAGGTGCATTCAGCCATCACATTTGTGACACCCATGTATTCAGCCTCCACATTTGAGCGGGAGATGATCGGTTGGCGCTTCGCAGACCAGGAGACAAGGGTGTCATTGAGGAAGACACATTATCCTGATGTAGACCGTCTAATATCCGGACAGCCAGCCCAATCAGCATCAGTGTAGGCGACAATGGCCGGTGAATTAGCAGGCGGGATGGAAATGCCAAAATCGGGGGTTCCATAGGATCATGCATAACAGACAAACTTACTGAACATCATATGCGATGTCAGGTCTGGTGAAGGTGAGATACTGAAGTGCACCTGCAAGGCTCCGATATAAAGTAGTTAGGATCAGGTACTGAGGGGCCGACATTAGGACCAAGCTTGGAGCCTGAATCAATAGGAGTAACAACCAGGTTGCAAGAAGACAAATTAGCACGCGCAACGATCTCTCGAGCATATTTTCCTTGCAACAAGAACAAGCCACGACCAGTCTTACGCGCATCAATGCCAAAGAAGTAGAACAACGGACCCAAGTCTGACATAGCAAACTCCCGACTCAACAGAGCAGTGATGTCCTGGCGAAGCTGATCGGATGAGGTCGTGAGGATGATGTCATCAACATACACTAGCAAATATGTCGTGTGGATCCCGCGACGTAGAATAAACAGAGAGGAGTCACTACGGCTACCTGTGAAGCCAATAAGGAACAAGTAGGTAGCGAACCGCTGATACCACGCCCTAGGAGCCTGTTTCATGCCATACAGGGAATAGCGCAGTCTACATACATGGGTCGGTCGAGTACGTGGGATCAACGAATCCAAGCAGCTTAAACATGAATACTGTCTCCTGCAGATGACCGTGAAGGAAGGCGTTCTTGACATCAAGCTGATGAATAATCCAGGAGTGAGACACAGCGAGGTGTAACACCGTTCTGATCGTAGCCGGCTTGACAACTAGAATGAAAGTCTCATCACAGTCAACCCCAACCTCCTAAGAACAACCATTGGCAACCAATTGTGCCTTGTAGAGCTCTAAGGAACCATCAGACCGAAAATTATGATGGAAAAGCCATATATGCACCACATTCGTCGTGAGAGGCCGAGGGACCAATTCCCAAGTTCTATTACTAATAAGAGCACAATATTCGTTAACCATGGAAGCAGCCCAATCAGGGTCAAGGATGGATGTCTTATCAGAGGAGGGAATAGGAGAAATGCGAGAGGTAGGCTTTGAGGTAACAGTGTTGAGGTTGAAGATTGCTCGGGGCCTGACGATCCCAGCCTTCCCACGGGGGTTCATGGTGTGGATGTTGGGTGGAGGTTGGTGGGGTGGGGAGGGGGCCATAATAGGGGCTTGGCGACGGGCTAATGATGGCGGGTGATGGGTTGGTATCAGGCGAGATGGGCTCTATGCGAGAGGCCAGCGAAGGGAAACGGGGTAGGTGCAATGCACTAGCAGCTGGTGAGATAACTAGCTGGGAAAGATATAGAGGGGAGATTGAGTCCGTGGATGTAGGTGGTTCAGACACTGATTTGAGTGCAAAGGGAAAAACAGACTCGTCGAATGTGACATGACGGGACAGAATGAAACGGTTAGTGGACAACTCAAGACAAATGTAGCCACGATGATTGTTCAGGTACCCTAAAAACACACAAGGGGTAGACCGTGGTTGCAGCTTATGAGTTGTTTGAGGAGATGGATTGGGAAAACATAGGCAACCAAAGACCCTTATATGACTGTAGAGAGGAGTATAGTTGTAGAGGATCTGAGTGGGACTACAGTTTCCCAAGTGTGGTAAGGGTAATATGTTAAAAAGATAGGTGCATGGCAGTGGAAACTGCATAGGGCCACAGAGTCTGAGGTACAGTGGCATGGACTAACAGAGTTCGGACCATGATGTTGATAGTTCTGATGATACGTTCAGCCTTACCATTCTGGGGGGGATAGGGGCAAGAGAAACAAAAAGATAGGCCGTGAGAGACAAAAAAAACTTGTGAAACTCATGATTATCAAATTCCTGTCCATTATCACATTGCAGGGTCTTGATGTGGCGAATTAATTGAGTTCGAATGTAATAATAGAACTTAACAAAATGATTGAAGACCTGCGACTTGAATTTGAGTGGATATACCCACAGAAAATGGGAAAAAATCATCAAGAAACACCAGATAATACTTGTGACCAGCATAACTAACAACAGGAGATGTCCAAATATCAATATGTATACTATCAAAAGGGGCAACAGTAACGGTTTTAGAATTCTGAAAACTTAACCGAGAATGTTTGCCAAGTTGACAAACTGACAAAGAGTGTTATCAAACACTTTATTGCAATGAGGTAACGAAGTGTGCATGCCAAACAGGAGACGAAACAACAGAGCGACGGGGCCAGGGGGCCAAGAGGTGGAGGGAGACAGAAACGTGACTGGATATAGCTCGTCGGAACTAGTGCATCTCATACGATTGGTTCCTGTTTGAAGATCCTTCACAGAAAAATCGGTTGGGTCAAATTCCACAAAAACATTATTATCAGTAGTGAATTTGCGAACAGAAATCGGGTTTTTAAGTAGATGTGGGGCAAACATGACATTTTTTAGGTATAGGGAGCGACCAGTGATAGGGATAAGGGATGTTCCTTGACCCATGGTTGGGACATGTTTGCCATTGCCTACAATAATCGATTATGAGTAACCCGAATTAGTAAAGGAGGAGAGATTACCTTGGTTTTTGGACATGTTGGAAGACACCCCTGTATCCATGTACCAGTTGTGATCCGGCAGGTACAAGGTCATCTTGTTGAAGGCCTGGTTGAAATTCGTCGTCGGTTGGAAACCATATGCCGAGTCAGCGAACATAGCGTTCGCAGGAGGAGTAGAGGCCTGCGGTCCAGTGCCAAGGAGGCCCGCGGTGGGAAGGGATGGGTACGAGCATGGTCCAGGCTGCCACACGAAGGTGGCAGACCACTCCTTTTGCTGTTGGTAAGGGCCGGAGATCGGCATCCAGCCAAACGGAGTTCGCTGGAAAGAGACAGGACCAGTGCCGCGCCTGTGGCTCCCATCCTTGCCACGACCTGCGTTGTCTGATGAGGGATTCGACGCCGGCTTCTCTGGTGGATCCGAAGTGGACGGCGATGATGCAGCAACCAACACCTTGTGTTCGGCGGCGATGGCGTCGCATTTGGAGCGACGGGTTTCCTCCATGTGCACCGTCGAGCGAGCGTCCGCGAAGTCCGGTAGAGGCTTTCTATGTTGGATGATGCTCGCGAAGGTGCCATACTCGCTTGGGAGACCCGCAATCAATTGGATGACAAGGTGTCGGTCAGAGACCTTTGCATCCACATTAGCAAGTTGATCAGAGAGATCCTTGAGGTGTTGACAGTAGGCGGAGACCGATGGAAAAGATTCAAGGTGGCACATTGTGAACTCATTCTGAAGGTAAATGGTGCGAGAGGCTTTGTTGTCTTGGAAGATGGCCTCAATCCGATTCCATGCATGTTGAGCGGTCGCACCCGATTGAAAGATGGTGAGCAGGAGGTCCTGAGAGATTGTGGCATAGATCGATTGAAGAATAATGGCATCAAGTTGATCCCATAGGGTGTCATCAACATCATATGGGCACGGGACGACAAGATCAATGTGATCCAGGACCTAGTGAGCACGAGCTACGACCTTGAAGAGTTCTGCCCTGAAGCGTACTTTGTGTTGGAGAGATCCAGGGTAAGCGGAATTAGGTTTATGATGTTGGAGATAACCAGGGCCGAATGGAAGGAGGGCTTAGACAAGCCCGAGGTTGAGCCCCGATCATTAGTTTTTGGAGATTGATCACCCGTGATGAAGAAGGGAAGAGTGCTGAGAGGGATTGCAGCGAAAAGAGAAGAGGAGGATCGGTGGAGAACGGCGGCAAGAGGAGGAGGCCGATTGCGCTAGTGTTTAGGCTGATGTCATGTTAGATTGGATAATCCCCTTAGGGTTGCCTTATATTCATTCTCAAATATAGATATAGGGTATAGAGTCTTGTAACGGAAGTTAGATGAATACAATATTTATATAGAGTCTTGTAATGGAAGTTAGATCAATACAATATTTACATAAATATCTTATATGCTATCATCATCTTGTGTCAATTAGAAATCACAATGCGGTTTTGCTCTAAAAGACTCCTAAATTAGGGTTTCTCCTCTTGTCCGACACATATAAATATATATTAATTATATATGAATTAATTAATCACATAAATTCATATCATCAATCACTGGGATCACCAAACTCCGAAATTACAAAACTACTCGCACTCCATAGCACAAAACATTACGGAGTAATCAACAATTGAAAACATTATGCAAGTAGAAAAAATGAATGCGGTTTAATCCTAAAACGAATTGACCGGTATCCGGTGGTAGAGATGAAAATCAGGCGAATCGGTTCGGATTTGGGTTGGGTTATTCGGTTTTGGGTCAGATCGGACTAGGATTGATATCGGGTGTGATGACAATTTGAGCCTGATCGGATTCGGGTCGAGTTTATTCGGGCATTATTATTGTAGAATTGTATTGATCGATATAAAATCCTCCTTAGGGTTTCATTCCTCATAATGTTCATATATGTAGATTGCAAGTGAGTAAGACTAGACCTGAGCCAAGAGGCCCATACACTATAATATATATATATATATATATATATAGGAGAGGGTTCAAGTGAGAAGAATCTATTCCGGTGAGAAGGAAAGAAGCTATCTGATTGGCTGAAACGGATCGAATTTTTAATTAAAAAAAATATGTCTCACGCGCCTAAAACTCCGTCCCTCCCATGGCGGTTCAGATCTCGCGCTCCGCTCTCTCATATCTCGTGCTCCGATCTCGCTCCTCCTCCTCCTTCTTCCTCCCTCCGATCCCATCGCAGACGCCCCCTCTCCGCGCTTCCAAGCTGGTCCCCGGCGCGTCGATGTCCATCCGCGAGGACTGCTGGTCGGAGGAGACGACGGCTACTCTGATGGATCTGAGTTTCGACAAAGAGAGGCCATGGACGCTGCCCGAGAGCTGCCCTAGCCGTCGCCCGCTACTTCTCGGCGCAGCGGCTGGCCACTGACAAGCCGCTGCTATAACTGCTCCCCCACCCCTCAATTTACAACGGCCATGGAAGAGATACGCTTGGGAGGAGGCTGTGTTTCTCCGGTGTATCCAAACGTTGCACGAGCCTGGTAGTGTCGAAACTGGATCGGATTTGGAGAGCGGAGAAGATCGTGGGGACGGCGGTGCTTCCATGGGAGGACGACGGCGGCCTCTGCAAGGACCTCTATTCTCGCAACGGATTTGCCGGATTTGCCGGATTTGTTGGCATCTGCTCTCCTCTCTACCTAGCCCGCCCATTGTTAATTCAACGATGTTGCATTGGACCTCAAGTAGATCGCGATTCCCGCTCCGATGACTCCATTCGCCCACTTCATCGCCGTTGGTCATCCATTTGTAGTTGAAGCTTTTTGTTACTTGATTGCCATGTGAAATGAACAAGAAAAAAAAATTGATTCAATTTTCATTCATTTTTATTTCAAATTTCGATGCTTGTGAAATTCAATTTTCGATACCTGTGAAATTGCAACCATTTTTCATTCATTTTTTCATTTCAATAACGTTGGGAAAAAAAATTGATTTTTTTATACCAAGTGTAGGATTTTAAATAAGTGGTTTAGAGTTTTTAATATCAAATGATTCAGAGGTTTTATATCTAATGATTCAGAGTTTTATACCAAGTGGTTCAAGGGATTTTATACCAAGTGTAGGATTTTAGAGGTTGGTTCAGTGAATAAATAGAGGTTAGTTCAGTGACAAAATAGAGATTGGTTCAGTGAATAAATAAGTTGGTTCGGTGAATAAATAGATGTTGGTTCAGTGACTAAATAGAGATTGATTCAGTGACTAAATAGAGGTTGATTCAGTGACTAAATTGATGTTGGTTCAGTGACTAAATAAGTTGGTTCAGTGATTAAATAGAGGTTGGTTCATAGAATAAATAGAGGTTTATTCAGTGATTAAATAGAGGTTGGTTCAGTAACTAAATAGAGGTTGGTTCAGTAACTAAATAGAGGTTGGTTCGGTGAATAAATAGGTTGGTTCAGCGAATAAATAGATGTTGGTTCAATGACTAAATAGAGATTGATTCAGTGTGAATTAAAATTGTTGAACCGCTGTGAATAAAATTGCTGAACCACTGTGAATAAAATTGTTGAACCAATGTGAATAAAATTGTTGAACCACTGTGAATGAAATTGATGAACCCCTGTGAATAAAATTGCTGAACCAATGTGAATAAAATTGCTGAACCACTGTGAATAAAATTGCTGAACCACTGTGAATAAAATTGCTGAACCATTGTGAATAAAATTGCTGAACTACTTCTTGTCAATTTTTTTTTTCAACAAAACATATACAAAGTGGGTGTCTATGTGTAGATAAAATTAAATTACACCCAAATATATATTTTTTATACTTTTTTAACAAGTGAAAATGCCAAAAAATGATTTTTAAAAGTTCATGTAAACACTTTTACATGTCTCCGTAGCTTTTCTAATTGGCGCGTGCAATTAATTAGTGTGTTTGATTTGGCGCGTGTACAGTGAGAGTGGGGGTGTACAGTGAGAGTGGGTGGGTGTCACTAATTAATTGGGAAATTGCGCGTGCCTCATATTTTTAATTCAATTTTGTACACGTGGACCAATCAGGAGCCTTCTTTCCTTCTCATTATTGGAGGTGTGTGTACCCGAACCCGACTATATATATATATATATATATATATATATATATATATATATATATATATATATATATATATATATATATATAACCCCCGCAGTCGAAACTGGAGGGTCCCGAACAGTGACACTAGACCAAAAATCAAGGAACAATTGATGAGGTAAATCCTTTGTGAAGATATCAGCATACTGATTGGAGTATGGGACATGAAGAACACGAACATGTCCAAGAGCAACCTTGTCCTGAACAAAGTGGAGATCGAGCTCAATGTATACGATGAGGTCATGCCGAGAGGAAGGGGAAATCGTTGTGCCCATATCCAGCGTACCACTGATGTATCGTATGATCCGCTTCAAGATCTGAAAGTGTGGCTCCCTATGCGCATGCATGAACAGGCAGATCTGCTGAACGGCATAGCTGATGTCTGGCCGAGTAAAGGTAAGATACTGTAAGGCACCGACAAGACTCCGATAAAGGGTAAGAACATCAAAAAGAGGACCAGAGTTAGCACTGAGCTTATTGGAGGAATCGACATGGGTGGAGACAGGCTTGCAGTTGCTCATCTTGGCCCGTGTTGTAGGAGGAAAGCGAGTATGCAAATAAAATACGAATAAATCAAAGCAAACCAGATTTCGTGCCTTTCAAATGATTACAAGACTCCCTCCCTATGTAGTAGTGGGAAGTCAGGATCGATCCTCGAGGAAGTGTGTCAGCGGATCTCAGGTAGCTGTAAATCTCACAGACAGAAAAGCAGAAAGACAGAAAGAAAGAAAGAAATAACAAACGAAAGCAGAAAATAAAGCAAACACAGAAACTTTAAATTGCAAACCTTCGAAGACAGAACTCAGATTTCCAACGAAATAAATCAATATACTAAAATACTTCCAAAGCCAGGGTATCAACACCACAACGATAACCGTGCAAAATAACACATAAAGGCATAAAAGATCATGCTTTCCATCAAATAACTTTCGTTATTAACAAATAGGAAGATAGAGGCTTTCATATAAACCCTTAATTGTTACTAACCCTTTTTCACATAATTAACCCAAGTTGCATTAAGATCACTTTCGCTTCAATAATACAAACAAGGATCACCTTCAACTCTCGCAAAAGAATCATGCTCAGAGGGATAGAAGACGAATCGCATAAAAAGATCGTACCTTTACCGCATCACCTTACATGGCCACCGTCGGGCTCACCCCAGCCCTAGAAGTGGGTGGACTACTCGCTCTTCATCGCAATCGCAGACATCTTTGATGAAAAAGAACTAACTTGCATTAACAAACTCAAACTTACAACCTCTTCTCCTTCTCTCTCTATGTAACTAATTGTCTCTGAAATTGAAATCATAAAAAACTAGCCCCTAAGGCTTTATTTATAGTGCTCAAACCCCGCTAATCAGGGTAAGAAAGTCTATCTATATCTATATCTACTTTATCTTATAACATAAAGATAAAACATGGAATAAAAGAATTAAATCAACTACGATTATATCTAAAGTGGATAAATCTTCCTTGGACTTGATAGATCTTGATAGATGTGGATAGAATTTGGCCTCGAAAATATCTCCATTGGATTCGGGATAGTAACTTAACAAGAAGTCGGTTAAGCTCGGAATCCGCCGCCGTGGGTCTAGTCGATATTGACTTGGTTTAGTCGATATTTACCTGTGCTTCCTCGGTTTCTCTTCAGCTGGTCGATATTGACTCCAGAGATGAAAATCGAGTTGATTTGTACTCGATATCGAGTTGAGTTACTCGATATTGACTAGCAGTCTCAGCTCCAGCTTTCTTTACTCGATTCCAGGATGTTGACTCGATATAGAGCACTCGATATTGACTTTGGGTAGTCAATATCGACCTCTTCCTTTCTTCCTTATTCGATTCTAGCCAACTCCGAGTCGAATTGGAGAATTTCGACCTAAATCTGGTCGATATTGAGTGTCCTTGGTCGATATCGACCAGTCTTCTCAACATCCTGCTCTGTTCTTGAAACGCACTTTTCCGAGTTATCTTTTGTCGGATTGACGCATATGACCATGAGTTGGAAAGCTCTTTCCGAGGGCTACGACTCTCATGAAGAGATCAGAACTTGAATCAGAATGATGAATGCCGAAAATGGCCTTTTCTCCGGTTGCACCATCCTTACCTTCTTCATGACTTTCCTTTAAGCTCCAAAGTGCGTCCGATTTCTGCGAAATATAACAAAAACTTGTGTAGACTCCATAATTTGGCAAATAAGTGTAAACTACATAAACTATGTATTATTCTAACCCAAATGTATGAAATGCATGGAGAAATCGATATAAAAGTAACTGTAAAACATGGCAGATTCAGCTCACAACAAACACCCCATACTTAAGCTTGCTTGTCCTCAAGCAATACTTTTATTTGTCATTCAGGGGAAGGAATCAAAACTCTCAACATATTAGATTCATTCTTATATAACCCTACAATCAATTACCATCCTCGAAAAGGTACTAATGTCACAGATCCATGCATGTGCAACTACACAAAAGCAACATCTACTCACAAAAGGAAGGTAATGCAAAAACAATTCATGTGACAAAGCAACAATAATCAAGAGGATTTAAATTTAAGCTCAATAAAGGAGTAGATTGGTAAAAGGCTAAAGGTGGGCAATTTTTTTGGCAATGTGGTGCTAATGATCCGGGGAAATGGAGTATTTCCAAACTTTCTCAACCACATTCCTTTTTTCACAAGATTCATCACCTTTCATATTGCTTTTATCAATAATAATGTTTTTACCTCTCTAACCTTAGCACTGCCTTCTCGCGAGTCGCAAACATGGGTGTCATGAATGGCCCCGGATACTTAGTGCTTTGGACTCCTCACCTGTGTGTCCCATCTCGCCAAATTATTATTTCAGCGAGCAGGGTCAATCTACCTTTATCTACTGAAGTGATCGGATTTTTTTTCACTCATTAAATTTTCCATATATTTCCAAACATTCCTGCCAAACTCCAATAATGATAATAACAACACAACACCATATAACAATATCCATAATGTAACATCAATCTCAACATAATCCCCGAATAGGAAGTAAGGTAAAGAATGGCAATATTTAGATCATGTGGAGCAATAATTGAAATAAGGCATATATATGGCTTTTGTGATGCATAAGCATAGGTGTGGCTAGGATATAACAATATGAGCATTATATGGAAATATAAAGTCCTCCATCCTCTTATCATGCAACATGTCAAAAGCAACATCAAATTTTACCTCCTTTCATGGTTTTCAAGAAACAATGCACTTCATTGTGACTTCCCTTTACTAGGCAATTTCATGTTATATCTCTGATGAATTCAATTTTGCATCGTAGAGTTCAATAAAACTTCCATGACATTAATCAAAAAATTTCATTGGGGGTCATTTTTTCAAACTTTTTGGAAAACATGCATATAAGCACATAAATCAATAATGAATTCCAAAATAGCCATGTATAAGCAATTCAAGAATTAAGCCTTAAATATGCACACATAATGTCAAATAAAACCAAATATGCATAAAGTAAGCCCTTCCCCCACCCCATACTTAAACATTACAGTGTCCTCACTGTATAAAAACAAGGGTAGAGAAAGAAACTCACTAGACAGGTGTGCAGGGCTTCAAAAACTCGATTGAACATGCCTTAGCCGAGTCCAATTTAGCTTGCTTCTATCCCAGAGACCTAAAAAATATAGAAGACATATACCCACAATAGAAAAACTAAAAATGTTCAAAACCAAAAACAAACAAAAAGCAGCAATGTCAAAAAAGTCCCAAAAAGTTAATGTCTATTTACAAGCTCTAGATTTTATAGTCGCTAGGCCCACTTTCTCCATTAAGCATTAGCCTGGCTCATCTTTGTCCGGAGGTATAGGTGGATCTGGTGGTTCCTCCGGTGGTGGGAAGCGTGGAATGTCATCCGGGGGCATCATGTGAAGAAGCTTAAATCTCCCTGAGTGAATGCTCCATGGCTTCACCCATTCATCTTCCTGGGCTTCAGCTGGCGTGCATAAAGGAAGATATAAAGAAACTATACATACCTCGTCATCATACCTCTTCCGCTTCATTGGTTGATTTGTATGCACATCTCCACCACAGCAAAACGGTGGAGTGGGAAGAGATATTTCCCCCTCATCTTGTGGAGCTTCATGCCACTTTGCGAGGACCCCATACTTGAACACGAACATTGGTTGCCCAAAATCGTCAGGGATGGCCTTCACCTTGTAAGGTAAAAGCGACTTTGAAACACCATGACATCCGGATTTTGCATTGGTAGCTCTTCTTCTTCTTGGGATCCTTCAGAAGATTCTTTAAAGATAGATAGCGAAGTAGATATTGAAATATAGGAAGGACATACCTGGATTTCTGTGGTACAGATGATTTCGGCTGGTGTTTCTGGATCAGTTCCTCCAGAATGTGTATATGTCGAGTCCAGGTAGTCGATGTCGACTGGCTCATAGAAGGAGACGTTGTCCCTTCTATGCCAGAAATCCAATAGCTCCCTGATCCGGGGGGTATTGGCGGCATCGGCATCCGCGTGACGTTTTAATTCCGCCCTCTCTCTGTCTATCTCCGCTATCCGTTGGCGAAGCTCCGCTATTTTAGCCTCCATATCATATGCGTCTTGCATTCCAGAACATCGCATATACCTGCAAAGTACCTCAAAGCCAAAGTGAGATTTAACTACCTAAGGCGCGAATGATTGCTTCCCCGGCAACGGCACCAATTTTGTTGTAGGAGGAAAGCGAGTATGCAAATAAAATACGAATAAATCAAAGCAAACCAGATTTCGTGCCTTGCAAATGATTACAAGACTCCCTCCCTATGTAGTAGTGGGAAGTCAGGATCGATCCTCGAGGAAGCGTGTCATCGGATCTCAGGTAGCTGTAAATCTCACAGACAGAAAAGCAGAAAGATAGAAAGAAAGAAAGAAATAACAAACGAAAGCAGAAAATAAAGCAAACACAGAAACTTTAAATTGCAAACCTTCGAAGACAGAACTCAGATTTCCAACGAAATAAATCAATATACTAAAATACTTCCAAAGCCAGGGTATCAACACCACAACGATAACCATGCAAAATAACACATAAAGGCATAAAAGATCATGCTTTCCATCAAATAACTTTCGTTATTAACAAATAGGAAGATAGAAGCTTTCGTATAAACCCTTAATTGTTACTAACCCTTTTTCACATAATTAACCCAAGTTGCATTAAGATCACTTTCGCTTCAATAATACAGACAAGGATCACCTTCAACTCTCACAAAAGAATCATGCTCATAGGGATAGAAGACGAATCGAATAAAAAGATCGTACCTTTACCGCATCACCTTACATGGCCACCGTCGGGCTCACCCCAGCCCCAGAAGTGGGTGGACTACTCGCTCATCATCGCAATCGCAGATATCTTTGATGAAAAAGAACTAACTTGCATTAATAAACTCAAACTTACAACCTCTTCTCCTTGTCTCTCTATGTAACTAATTGTCTCTGAAATTGAATTCATAAAAAACCAGCCCCTAAGGCTTTATTTATAGTGCTCAAACCCCGCTAATCAAGGTAAGAAAGACTATCTATATCTATATCTACTTTTTTTTTAAGCCAACCCCCCCGGCACTAAGTCCGGGTGAGGGGAGGTTTATGTAAATTCAATGAAAAAATGGGAGGGTCCAAAGACAATACAACGATTATGTCGAACTCTTGAAAGCAAGGACTAAGCCTAGACTCTCAAGAAAGTTCAACCAAACCAAGTGTAAAAAGTGCATGTTCCGCTAAACATACAAGCCTCTCGGACACATACAAGGTTGATAAGAAAACAACCAAGGGTGTGCTTAAGACACGCAGGTCTCATAGGCCACACCTATAAAACATCAAAAGGGGTTTTGTTCTAAGGGTACGCAACCCCTAAAAGACACAAAAACCCAACAAAGACCTAGGGGGTGTTCCCGGAAGCACGTAGGCTTCAAAGACTCGCAGAACCTAGGACACACCCCAAAAACTTGTCTTATAACATAAAGATAAAACATGGAATAAAAGAATTAAATCAACTACGATTATATCTAAAGTGGATAAATCTTCCTTGGACTTGATAGATCTTGGTAGATGTGGATAGAATTTGGTCTCGAAAATATCTCCATTGGATTCGGGATAGAAACTTAACAAGAAGTCGGTTAAGCTCGGAATCCGCCGTCGTGGGTCCAGTCGATATTGACTTGGTTAAGTCGATATTGACCTGTGCTTCCTCGGTTTCTCTTCCGCTGGTCGATATTGACTCCAGAGATGGAAATCGAGTTGATTTGTACTCGATATCGAGTTGAGTTACTCGATATTGACTAGCATGTCTCAGCTCCAGCTTTCTTGACTCGATTCCAGGACGTTGACTCGATATGGGGCACTCGATATTGACTTTGGGTAGTCAATATCGACCTCTTCATTTCTTCCTTAGTCGATTCTAGCCAACTCCGAGTCGATTTGGAGAATTTCGACCTAAGTATGGTCGATATTGAGTGTGCTTGGTCGATATCGACCAGTCTTCTCAGCATCCTACTCTGTTCTTGAAACGCACTTTTCCGAGTAATCTTTTGTCGGATTGATGCATATGGCGATGCGTTGGAAAGATCTTTCCGAGGGCTACGACTCTCATGAAGACATCAGAACTTGACTCAGAATGATGAATGCCGAAAAATGGCCTTTTCTCCGGTTGCACCATCCTTAGCTTCTTCATGACTTTCCTTTAAGATCCAAAGTGCGTCCGATTTTTGCGAAATATAACAAAAACTTGTGTAGACTCAATAATTTGGCAAATAAGTGTAAACTACATAAACTATGTATTATTCTAACCCAAATGTATGAAATGCATGGAGAAATCGATATAAAAGTAACTGTAAAACATGGCAGATTCAGCTCACAACAACTCGAACAACTATTTCGGCAGCATACTTACTTTGAGACAAAAACAACTCAGACGCATGACGATGCACTAAGACACCCAAGAAATAAGTCAACGACCCAAGATCGGACACGGCGAACTCAGAGCTCAACTAGGCAATGATGGAGGTCCGTAGTGCATCAAAGGAGGCGGTGAGAATGATGTCGTCGACATAAAGTAACAGAAAAGCCATTTCTGTGCCTCTGCGATAGATAAAGAGAGACGAATCGGAGCGGTTGTCAACGAAACCCAAGCGGAGCAGATGAGATGCAAAGCGCTGGAACCACGCCCGAGGGGCCTGTTTCAGACCATACAGAGAGCGTTTTAGGAGACAGACGTGACTTGCACTTTCATAATCAACGATCCCTGGCGGCTGAAACATATAAACAGTCTCATTCAGATGACCATGTAAAAAGGCATTCTTGACATCCAGTTGATGAATAGACCAATGTCGCGATAAGGCTAAGCTCAGCACCACACGAATAGTGGCACGCTTGACCACAAGGCTAAATGTCTCATCACAATCAATATCAGCCTGCTGAGCTCGACCATTAACCACAAGACGAGCTTTATAACGTTCCAACGTTCCATCAGAGCGGAACTTGTGTCTAAAGAGCCACATGCAGCGAATGACATTCGCCTCAGGAGGGCGGGGAACCAGAACCCAGGTATCATTCCTTGTAAAAGCCCTGAATTCGTCGAGCATAGTCGCCTGCCATTTCGGGTCAAGGAGGGCTGTTTTATGGGAGGTGGGGATGGGGGAGAGCGAGGCCGTGGTTGAGGCGAGAGGTGCAAGGGGCAAGGGGGGCGAGGTGTGCAGCGGGCGCAACACTGGGCGGCGGCCGCGGCACGGTTGATGAGAGGGGTGTTGCTGGCGCAACACTTGGCTGCGACCGCGACAATGGGGGGGGGGGTATGGGGGCGGCATGATGAGGCTGAGGCGGGGTGAGGGCGGGGCGATGGAAGGCTTGCATTGAGACAATCTGTCTTGGCCTGAAAACCCCGGAAATGCTACGGGTGTGAGGTTTGATGGGAGGTAGGGGAGGCGGTTGTGGTGGCGGAGATGGATTGGGCGGCGGAGGGGGGGAGACAGTAGCACCGGGAGAGCGCTGGTGAAGGAGGAAGTGCGGGAAGGGAGACTCTGACTCAGACGGGGAGACAGTAGGTGTGGTAGAGGGGAGATGAGGTGAAGAGAAGGGAAAGCGGAACTCATCAAAGGTAACATGACACGACAGTATAAGCCTATGGCTTTGAAGATCAAGACAAAGGTAACCGCGATGATCAGACGGATAACCGATTAACACACATGGAGTGGAGCGCGGGTGAAGTTTGTGTGGGGCGGTAGAGGACTGGTTTGGAAAGCACAAGCACCCAAAGATACGAAGGTGATCATATATACCTAGGCAGGGTGCAATATAATGCCAGAGTTGATGAGAGATGTTGGAGGGTAGTGGAAGGGAGGATGTTGAGTAGATAACATGTCGTTGATAAGGCGTGAGGCCAATAGGCAAGGGCAATGGATGCGTGAAAAAGGAGAGAACGCATAATGTTGGTTATTTTTCGAATGATTCGTTTGGCCTTGCCATTTTGTTGAGATGTATAGGGGCATGACAGCCGATATAAGATGCCATTTGTGGTGAAGAAAGAGTGAAAGTCCTTGTTATCAAATTCACGACCATTGTCACATTGGAAGCATTTGATGGATGTATGAAACTGTATTTTAATGTATGCATGAAACTTGACAAAAATAGGAAACAGTTGGGACTTGAATTGCAATGGAAAAACCCATAAAAAAATGAGTGTAATCATCAAGAAATAAAAGGTAGTACTTGTGACCATCCTTGCTAGGCACATGAGAGGTCCAAATGTCACTATGAATGATATCAAAGGGTTCAAAGGTTGAGTTCAAAGACCATTGAAGCGGAAGTCTTGCATGTTTGCCTAACTGACAGGAAGAACATAAACTAGAGCGAAGCTCTTTATTACAGTTGACAAGACTCTGAGAACGAAGGAAATCTAAAATGGCAGCATTAGGATGGCCAAGGCGTGCATGCCACAGAATGGACGACGATGTCGAGTAACCCCCGTAGTAAGATCCTTCACAAAGAAACCAAAAGCATCAAACACAAGAGAAACGTTATTGTCAGTAGTGAACCGACGGACAGAGATAAGGTTTTTGACAAGCTTTGGGGCAATGAGGACATTATTAAGGTGTAGAGGGTGAGTTGGGTTCTGTAATTTGGCGTGGCCAATCCCCGAAGCAGCAAGGCAACCACCATTGCCGACGATAATAAAGTGTGTAGGACCTTTAAAGGAAATAGAAGAGAGTGTATGTAATGAGTTCGCCATATGGGAGGTGGCACCAGTGTCCATATACCAAAAAAAGTCGAGAGGTGTCAGCTGCATAGAGTAAAAGGCGTGATGCACATCAGTTGGAACATAGCCCTAATTAGACGATGATGGATAGGCCTTATGACCAGCATGCCGAGGAGTCGGACCCAGCAAGCCCGCTCCCTGCTGGCTGTTGGGGTACGGGCAAGGAGGGGGGCGGTACGTCGGGGGCGGATAGTCGTAAGGCATCCACTGTGGGTTGAAGCCAGGCACCGGGGACCAGCTAGAACGAGGGTCACTCTCCCACCCATGCTGCGGCCGCCGCCTTGAGCTGCGGCCGCGGCCGTGCCCGCGGGGAGGGCTCCTAGCCGCGCCGGAGGTAGGAGGCTAGTAGGGGGAACGGTCCAAATCACTTGAGGGGACTAGGGTGGTTTTCTTCTTGGCGGCGTCGGCGGTCTGACGGTGGAGACGAGTCTTCTCCAGGATTAACTGAGAGGAGGTTTTCTCGAAAGAGGGTAGTGGTTCGGTCTGCTGAATATGGGTGGCAGCAGCATTGTATTCAGAAGGGAAACCCGAAAGTACCTAGAGGTCGAGGCGAGTAGCACTAGGTTTAGAGTCGACAGCGGTCAATTGATCAGACAGGGTTTTGAGTTGCTGGCAGTAGGCGGTAATGGACGGGAAAGATGCAAGCTTACAACTTGAACTCATGCTCTAGGTAGACTGCACGGGTTGACTTGTTGTCCTGAAAGAGGTTCCGAAGCTTGTTCCAGGCACCCATGGCGTTGTCGCCGGTGTCGAGGATGGTGGTCAATAGATCTTTGGAGACGGTGTTGTAGATCCATTGAAGAACAATGGTGTCGAGTTGAGCGAAGAGATCATCATCTTCGGTGGTGGGGCGGTTGACTGGTGGAATCGATATGATGGAGGATCTTATGAGCTTTCACATGTGTCTTGAAGAGGTGAGACCATGTGGTGTAGGAGCTAGAGTCTTGATCAAGGATGATCGGGATGCAATTTTTGATATTGGAGATTGTGAGGGCAGAGTGGAATGGAGGCTTGGGGTTGTCGGCCATAGTGCCGAGAGGGAGAGGGGCGGCGGAAGTGGAAGAGGGAGGTGGCAGGGGCGGCGGCGGGGAGGGCCGAGAGGGAGAGGGGTGGCAGAAAGGGGGCTGGGGCGGCGGTAGGGATGGTAGAGGCGGCCGATTCAAATAGGGTTCCGCTAGGAAGAGAAAACCTAATACCATGTAGAATTGTATTGATCGATATAAAATCCTCCTTAGGGTTTCATTCCTTGTAATGTTCATACATATAGATTACAAGTGAGTAAGATGATAGAGCATATTTAGTGTTGCATAATAAATTGCATTTAGAATAGTTTAGTTGTGAATATTGCATATATTAAGTTGCATTTACATAATTACTTGTTGAGTTGGAAGAGGCGGAATCTACATGATTTTATGGTTTATTTCAGATATAGTAGATTGAAGGTGGAATGAATTGAAGAAGAGCACAAACAATCTAAAGAAGAGTAGAGAAGCTGCAAAGTCAAGGAAGAAGAAGCCCGCAGTTTGGCTGGCTGCCCCGCGGCTCGAAGGGAAAACTGAAGGAATTCGCTGATCGCCGGCCGCCCCGCGGCCCCCGCAGAAACGCAACATTCGATGCGGGTTTTTAATTAGGGTTTTAGTTTAGTTATTTGGCTGACTTTCTAAATACTATATAAGACTTTTCTAGTTTATTATTTCATTCACCTTATGCACTTTATTCCATTGTTGAGAGCGACGTTGAGCATGAGCAACTAAGCTCTCGAGGTTTCGCCTACAGTTTGGATCTTTGATTGTTGAATTGTGAGTTTCTTAATCTAGTTCTTATTCCTATTCCAATGTTTTGACTTCCTTGTGCTTAATTGCTTGAATGTGCTTTATTCTCTCTGGCTTGATCAATTAGTTAGAGTAGATTCATTCAATTGCTAGGGTTTTGCAGATTCCTCGTAGCGAACCTTAACCCAAGTGGCAATCATATCCCTTTAGGACTCGTAGGACTAATTGGATGTGTAGGAAGTTGAATACATGTTGAATATCGACTCGTAGCTTGATATTATGTGTACCTTGGTTAATTCATACTCTTAATGCTATCTCTAGGTTGAAACTTAACCGTGTTAGGGTTATTTAGAGATAAAGGTTGCTAAACTCGTAGGACTAGTAATCTACCTAAGATCTGGACAAGGACATTGATAGGAAAAGACAAGAACTAGAGGCTGAAACAATGATCGAATTCATCAATCGAAGTGATAAATTGTAGGTGAACCTATTTCTCTCCACTGCATTCTAAAACCAATTTACTTTGTTTGCTTGCTTCCGCTTTGATAAAAGGCGGATCTTTTTCACACCAAAAACCCCCATATTCTCTACTAGCGATTAGAATTGACACTCGAATTGAATAGATTTCCCTGTGGATCGATCTCTTGCTTACACATGACACTATACTAGTTGTGAGTTTGAGTATTCTTTAGTAAGAACAACGACAGGTTTTCCTCTTGTCAAATTTGGCGTCGTTGCCGGGGATTCTTATTGAATTCTTGTGTTGTTTTAATCGCTAATCTTGGTGTGGATCACTTATATGGTCCACACTCGTGCTACTAACTCATCTTTATTGTCTTTGGATTCAGAGATTGAGAGGACTCTCTCTAGATTGAGGCGAGAAGCTCGTGATCACTTTCGCGAGTTACCTTTCGATCAAGGAGAAGAAGAGAGTATAGAGATGCCTGCTAACGATGATAATCGAACGTTGAAGGAGCTTACAACACCAAACTTATCCCAACAACCATTGGCTATCGTGTTCCCTAAACTTGATGAAGTTGTCAATTTTGAGCTAAAGTCTGTGGTGGTTCATCTCTTACCTAAATTCCATGGATTGAGTGGTGAGGACCCCCACAAGCACTTATCTGAGTTCCATACTGTCGTGGTGGGAATGAAACTAGGCAATGTCACGGAGGAGCAAATCAGGGCATTCCCTTTTTCGCTTAAGGACACTGCCAATGAGTGGTTCTACTACTTTCCACCAGGTAAGTGCAACAACATGGATTCAGTTGAAGCGTCTCTTTCTGGAGAAGTACTTTCCTGCGACCAAGTTAAACAGTCTGAAAAAGGAAATCAACAGCATTGACCAGCAGGCTACAGCGACACTCTATGAGTACTTTGAGCGCTTCAAGAAGCTTTGCTCTAGTTGCTCTCACCATGGTTTCTCAAGGAAGGATTTGGTGCTCTTTCTATTCAATGGATTGCTTGACGAGGAGCGCAAGACGGTGAACTCTACCTGTTGAGGCAACATCTTGAACAAAACACCCAATGCTGCTTGGGAGGTGTTTTCAGAGCTTGTTGATGGCTCTAGACAATTCAGCAAAGGACTTCATGCTAGAGGGGTACTCGTTGTTGACTCCTCAACTTCCGTATTACATAGCGATGTGGCTGAATTGAAGGATATTATGAAAAGGTTCATGCTACAAGGAACCCCACAACAACTTAAGGCATGTGGCATTTGCGCTGATCTCTATCACCCGACGGACACTTGTCCAATGCTGTAGGAGCCAAGTGTTTAGTTGAATGCCATGGGGAACTTTGTTCCGCAGTGACCCGGGTATGGTAACTATGTTAATCCCAATCATTTCAATAACAACTATAATGCAGGTTACCAGGGGTATGCCTATGGTAATAACCAGGCCCCTTTCAATCCACAAGGAGGACCCCAATTCAGACCTCAATAACAATTTGATGCCAAACAGAGAGGACCTCCACCAACTACTGATCAATCCAATGAGGACCCTATCAAAGCTCTCACAAAGATCGTCCTGAGTCAAGCTGTGCACACCAAGAATTTGGAGAAGCAAATTAGCCAATTGGCTCAATCGATGAGCGAAATGCAGGCTAAGGACTCAAGAAAGCTACCATCTCAAACGGTGGTGAACCCCAAGGAGAACGTCAGCGTCATGACGCTAAGAAGTGGTAAGGAACTGATTACCACTCCCCATAATGATGCTAACATAGGAAATTTTGAACCAGGTACGAACGAGGAGGAAGAAGAGGCCGTCGTCGCTGAGCCGCCCCGCGGCACCCCTGAGCCGCCCCGCGGCCAAGGCGATTCTGACTCTGCAGAAATCTCCGGGCCACCCCGCGGCCAAGCCCAGCGGTCCCGCGGCCACTCCGGTGACTCATCTGACAGGTACGCTAGACCTGATTTTCCCCCTCTTAATTCTTTCAAACCCATTCCTCCCTTTCCTGAAGCACTCAGAGACACAAAAAGACCAGACAATGACAAAGAGATCTTTGAGACATTCAGTAAGTGTGAGGTAAACATCCCCTTACTCAATCTGATTAAAAGTATTCCTCGTTATGCCAAATTTCTCAAGGAACTTTGCACAATAAAGAGGAATCAAAAGTTGAAGGGGAAGCAGAAAATTAAGGTAAGCGAACATGTGTCTGCTGTGTTTCAAAAGCCTATGCCTAAGAAATGTAGCGACCCTGGCATGTTCACAATTCCATGTGCGATATTTGAGACTAAGTTTGATAAAGCTTTGTTAGACTTGGGTGCATCTATTAATGTTTTACCTTATTCTCTGTATGAATCATTGGGTTTAGGACCTTTGCATGAGACTAGAGTGGTGATCCAACTAGCGGACCGACCAAATGCTTTTCCTAGAGGCATAGTTGAGGATGTTTTAGTCATGGTTGACAATTTGATCTTTCCTGCTGATTTCTTCGTCTTAGACATGGAGCATGGTAACCAAGAGGCTTCTATTCTCCTAGGAAGGCCCTTTTTAAAGACTGCTAGAACAAAAATCAATGTGTATTCTGGCTCTATGACTATGGAATTCGATGGTGAGAAGGTTGAATACAATATATATGATGCAATGAAATTCCCTTCTGATGATCATTCCTTATGCTTTATGGATGCTATTGATACTTGTATGCAGGATACCTTTGATATGAGTTGTGTAGATGACTTGCAGGTAGCTTTAGAAGCTCCTATTGAGGAGTTTTCAATGAACTATGTTTTGACTACTAACCTGCAGGATACCATAAGAGACTTGTCTTCCCTCCCTTCGAAATCACAAGAAGATACCTTTATGGCACTGATGTGAGCCTAATTCGCCATGTTTTATGGTTACTTTTATATCGATTTCTGCATGCATTTCATGCATATTGGGTTAGAATAATACAGAATCTGTGTAGATTACACTTATTTGCAATATATAGAGGTCTACACAAGTTTTTGTTATATTTCGCAGAAATCGGACGCACTTTGGAGCTTAAAGGAAACTCATGGAGAAGCTAAGAATGGTGCAGCTGGAGAAAAGACCATTTTTCACCATTTTTTGTTCTGAATCAAGCTTTGATGTCTTCATGAGAGTTCTAGCCCTCGAAAAGAGCTTTCCAACGCATGGTCATATGCGTCAATCCGACAAACGAGGACTCGGGAAAGTGCGTTTTAAAAACAGAGCAGAGAGCTGAGAAACTTAGTCGATATCGAGTTGTTTTACTCGATATCGAATAACCCATATCGAGCTGGAGCACTAGGAATCGACGAGCAAGCTGGGAGCTGGAGCAGGTTAGTCGATATCGACATGATTTGGTCGATATCGAGTAAACACTTGGTCGATTTTCACGTCCAGGAGCCGAGATCGACGAAGAAGCTGAAGACGGAGCAAGCCTTACTCGATGTCGAGGAAATTTACTCGATATCGAGTAAAAGTCAAGTCGACATGCGTTCTGGAGGCCGGAATCGAGTTGCTGAGCGGAAGACGAGAAATTGCTACTCGATATTGAGGAATCCAACTCGATATCGAGTTGACCCAGTGGCCGACGCCGAGCAGCTCGAGGATCTTGTTAAGTTTCTATCCCGAGTCCAATGGTGATATTTTCGAGATGAAATTCTATCAAGATCTATCAAGTGTCATCAAGTCAAGAGACAAGATATTTTATTCACATTAGATATAATTCCTAGTTGATTTAATTATTTATTCCATTGTTTTATCTTAAGTAAATAGATAGATAGATATAGATATAGATATAGTTTTCTTTCCTAATTAGAGAGGGAATGAAGGCTATAAAGAAAGCCTTAGGGGGCTGATTTTCATTCAATTCGTCTTAGGGCGCAAGGAGAGGAGGAGGGGAGAGAGAGAGAAGGCAAGAAGAGGAGGAGAGAGAGAGAGAGAGAGAGAGAGAGAGAGAGAGAGAGAGAGAGGAGGCGAGAGAGATGGAGAAGGAAGGAGACGAACGGTTGTAAGTTTTAGTTTATTTTATGTTAAAGTTAATTTCTTTTATTATGGTTTGTATCTAATTTCCTTCTTCTAGGGTTGGGGTGATCCCAACATAGATATGTGTGTTTGATTTATAAATCCATGAATTTATATGTCTTTATCATCATCTACCTATGTGCTTAATCCTTTGCGAGAGTTGAGGAAATTCCCTATTCATGATATTGAAGCGAAAGTGATCTTATTATGAATTTGGATAGTAATTAGGGTTTATTTGCGAGAGTTGGTTAATCCTAATTAAGAAAAGGTAGAAACAAATTAGGTTTTTATGCGAGAGCCTCTATCACCTAAATTGTTGGAATTTGCGAAAGTCGATTCTTTGATATAAAGCATGCATCTTTATGTGATTTATGATCTGCACATATGTTTATTGTTGTGGTGATCCCTAACCTTGGAAGTTTGCATCTTTATTTGTTTTATTTTATTATTTTTTTTCGGCACATATTCTACTCGATATCAAACCACCATTCTCTCTCCATCCCTTGACATCGACCCCTCTATTCTTTGTCGACAGCCACCCTCATCGCCTCTTCCCGCTATTCCTGAACCCCAAAACACACTAAACCTAGAACCGCTGACTTCTCTCCAGAGGACGAACCTGACTCCACTATCCTATAGCGGGGTCTTGACTACAAATTTATTTGGTCGAGAAACCCTCTCGTCAAATTGGCGCCGTTGCCTAGGAGATATCAATCGCGCCTAGTTTAATTGTGTTTAAAGGTTTAGAAAAGCCCATCCCTTTTTCTTACCCTATCACATACCCTACCACCACCTACCTCACCGGTACCAACTAGGTGCCAAGCTTTTGCCACTAATTTGTGTTCTTGATTGTGATTTCAAAGCTTAGGTACAAAGATGGAAGACTTTGTCAAAGGGAATCCTGCATGGGAAGAATGGTATCAAGATTTGAGACGGAGAAATAGGAACGCAGTGGAGGAGTCACGATTAAGGGAAATAGCTCTGTTGGAAGACGAAATCCGAAGGCTTGAGGCTTCCATTCAGTCTAAAGGACCATGCCCTCCTCTCGACGAGCCAATTGACCCCCTCGATGTCGACAACCAAGTATGTCCTTCTTCGAATTTCATTCCTACTTTGCTACCTATTGTTGATGAATCATATGAAGGATCCCAAGAAGAAGAAGCACTAGAAGAGAAGAAGTTGGACATTATTGCCCAGGGCATTCCAAGATCGCTTTTACCTTACAAAGTGAAGGCTATCCCCGATGATTTTGAGCAACCGATGTTCATATTCAAGTATGGGGTCCTAGCAAAGTGGCATGAAACTCCACAAGATGAGGTGGAAATATCTCTTCCCACTCCACCGTTTTGCTGTGGTGGAGATGTGCAAACAAATCAACCAATAAAGTGGAAGAGGTATGATGATGAGGTATGTATATTTTCTTTATATCTTCCTTTATGCATGCCAGCTGGAGCCCAGGAAGATGAATGGGTGAAGCCATGGAGCGTTCACTCGGGGAGGTTTAAGCTTCTCCACATGATGCCCCCGGATGACATTCCACGCTTCCCACCACCGGAGGAACCACTAGATCCACCTATACCTCCGGACAAAGATGAGCCAGGCTAATGCTTCATGGAGAAGTCGGCCTAGCGACTATAAAATCTAGAGCTTGTAAATAGACATTTATTTTTGGGATTTTTGGACATTGATGCTTTTGTTTGTTTTTGGTTTTGAACTTTTAGTTTTTCTATTATGGGTATTTCTCTTCTACATTTTTCAGGTCCATGGGGATAGAAGCAACTAAAATTGGATTAGGCCCAGCAGCATAGCACTCTATTATTGGCATCATGCACACCTGTCTAGTGAGTTTCTTTCTTTACCCTTGTTTTTATACAGTGAGGACACTGTAATGTTTAAGTATGGGGTGGGGGAAAGGCTTACTTTATGCATATTTGGTTTTATTTGACATTATGTGTGCATGTTTAAAGTTTAGTTCTTGAATTGCTTATACATGGCTATTTTGGAATTCATATTTGAGTTATGTGCCTACATGCATGTTTTCCAAAGTTTGAAAAAATGACCCCCATTGAAAATTTTGATAAATGTCATGGAAGTTTTAATTGAACTCGACGATGCAAAATTAGATTCATTAGAGATATAGCATGAAATTGCCTAGTAAAGGGAAGTCACAATGAAGTGCATTATTTCTTGAAAACCATGAAAGGAGGTAAATTTTGATATTGCTTTTGACATGTTGCATGATAAGAGGATGGAGGACTTTATATACATTTTCCATATAATGCTCATATGTTTTGATATCCTAGCCTCTACCTATGTTTATACATCACAAAAGCCATATTGAGCCCCTATTTCATATTATTGCTCCACATGATCTAAATATTGCCCATTCTTTACCTTATTTCCTATCCGGGGATTATATTGAGAATGATGTTACATTATGGAGATTGTTATATGGTTGTTGTGTTCATTATTTGGAGTTTGGTAGGAAAATGTTTAAAATATATGGAAAATTGAATGAGTGAAAGAAAATCCAATCACCTCAGGAGATAAAGGTAGATTGACCCTGCTCGCTAAGATAATAGTTTGGCGAGATGGGACACACAGGTGAGGAGTCTAAAGCACTAAGTATCCGGGGCCATTCATGACACCCATGTTTGCGACTCGCGAGAAGGCAGTGCTGAGGTTAGAGAGGTAAAAACATTATTATTGATAAAAGCATTAAAAAGGTGATGAATCTTATGAAGAAGGAATGTGTTTGAGAAAGTTTGGAAATACTCCATTTCCCCGAATTATTTGCACCACATTGCCAAATATTGACCACCTTTAGCCTTTTTACCAATCTACTCCTTATTGAGCTTAAATTATAAGTCCTCTTGATTATTAATGATTTGTCACATAAATTATTTTGCATAACCCTCCTTTTGTGAGAAGATGTTGCTTTTTATTTGCACATGCATGGATTTGTGGCACAAGTACCTTTTTCGATGATGGTAATTGATTGCAGTGTTATATAAGAATGAATCTTACATGTTGAGAGTTTTTATTTCTTCCCCTGAATGACAATTAAAAGTATTGCTTGAGGACAAGCAAGCTTAAGTATGAGGTGTTTGATGTGAGCCTAATTTGCCATGTTTTATAGTTACTTTTATATCGATTTCTGCATGCATTTCATGCATATTGGGTTAGAATAATACAGAATCTGTGTAGTTTACACTTATTTGCAATATATGGAGGTCTACACAAGTTTTTATTATATTTCGCAGAAATCGGACGCACTTTGGAGCTTAAAGGAAACTCATGGAGAAGCTAAGAATGGTGCAACTGGAGAAAAGACCAATTTTCACCATTCTTCGTTCTGAATCAAGCTTTGATGTCTTCATAAGAGTTCTAGCCCTCAAAAAGAGCTTTTCAACGCATTGTCATATGCGTCAATCCGACAAACGAGGACTCGGAAAAGTGCGTTTTAAGAACAGAGCAGAGAGCTGAGAAACTTAGTCGATATCGAGTTGTTTTACTCGATATCGAGTAACCCATATCGAGCTGGAGCACTAGGAATCGAAGAGCAAGTTGGGAGCTGGAGCAGGTTAGTCGATATCGACATGATTTGGTCGATATCGAGTAAACACTTGGTCGATTTTTACGTCCAGGAGCCGAGATCGACGAAGAAGCTGAAGACGGAGCAAGCCTTACTCGATGTCGAGGAAATTTACTCGATATCGAGTAAAAGTCAAGTCAACATGCGTTCTGGAGGCCGGAATCGAGTTGCCGAGCGGAAGACGAGAAATTGCTACTCGATATCGAGGAATCCTACTCGATATCGAGTTGACCCAGTGGCCGACGCCGGGCAGTTCGAGAATCTTGTTAAGTTTCTATCCCGAGTCTAATGGTGATATTTTCGAGATGAAATTCTATCAAGATCCTATCAAGTGCCATCAAGTCAAGAGAGAAGATATTTTATCCACATTAGATATAATTCCTAGTTGAGTTAATTATTTATTCCATTGTTTTATCTTAAGTAAATAGATAGATAGATATAGATATAGATATAGTTTTCTTTCCTAATTAGAGAGGGAATGAAGGCTATAAATAAAGCCTTAGGGGGCTGATTTTCATTTAATTCAAGTCAATTCGTCTTAGGGCGCAAGGAGAGGAGGAGGAGAGAGAGAGAAGGCAAGAAGAAGAGGGGAGAGAGAGGAGAGAGAGATAGAGAGAGAGGAGGCGAGAGAGAAGGAGAAGAAAGGAGACCAACGGTTGTAAGTTTTAGTTTATTTTATGTTAAAGTTAATTTCTTTTATTATGGTTTGTTTTCTAATTTCCTTCTTCTAGGGTTGGGGTGATTCCAACATAGATATGTGTGTTTGATTTATAAATCCATGAATTTATATGTCTTTATCATCATCTACCTATGTGTTTAATCCTTTGCGAGAGTTGAGGAAATTCCCTATTCATGATATTGAAGCAAAAGTGATCTTATTATGAATTTGGATAGTAATTAGGGTTTATTTGCGAGTGTTGGTTAATCCTAATTAAGAAAAGGTAGAAACAAATTAGGTTTTTATGCGAGAGCCTCTATCACCTAAATTGTTGAAATTTGCGAAAGTCGATTCTTTGATATAAAACATGCATCTTTATGTGATTTATGATCTGCACATATGTTTATTGTTGTGGTGATCTCTAACCTTGGAAGTTTGCATCTTTATTTGTTTTATTTTATTATTTTTATTCGGCACATATTCTACTCGATATCAAACCACCATTCTCTCTCCATCCCTCGACATCGACCCCTCTATTCTTTGTCGACAGCCACCCTCATCACCTCTTCCCGCTATTCCTGAACCCCAAAATACACTAAACCTAGAACCGCTGACTTCTCTCCTGAGGACGAACCTGACTCCACTATCCTATAGCGGGGTCTTGACTACAAATTTATTTAGTCGAGAAACCCTCTCGTCAGGCACTAACCATTCCAAATGAGAAACTCTTACCTTCTATCGTACAGGTACCTGATGTTGAGCTCAAGCCTCTTCTTGAGCATCTGAAGTATGCATTTGTGGGGGAAGGTGACACCTTTCCTGTCATCATCTCTAACAAGCTTACAAAAGAACAAGAAGATAGGTTGGTAGGAGTGCTCAAAGACCATAAGACAGCTCTGGGATGGACCATAGCGGATATCAAGGGAATCAGCCCAACTACTTGCATGCACAGAATCTTATTAGAAGAGGGAGCCAAACCTTCCAGGCAACCTCAACGGAGACTCAACCCACCTATGATGGATGTAGTGAAGAAGGAGGTGCTCAAACTCCTTCAGACAGGTATGATCTATCTCATCTTTGATAGTCAATGGGTTAGTCCAACGTAGGTAGTACCAAAGAAGGGAGGCATAACAGTGGTTGAGAATCAAGAAGGTGAGTTGGTCCTTACCAGAACTCAATCAGGTTGGAGAGTTTGCATCGATTATCGTAAGCTGAATGCGGTAACTCGAAAAGATCACTTTCCCTTACCATTCATTGATCAAATGCTTGAAAGACTTGCTAGTCGTTTATATTATTGCTTTATAGATGGATATTCAGGGTACTTGCAGATAGCCATCGCACCAGAGGATCAAGAAAAGACAACATTCACTTGTCCGTTTGGCACTTTTGCATATCGCAGAATGCCTTTTGGCTTGTGCAACGCTCTTGGGACATTCCAACGGTGTATGGTAAGTATCTTTTCTGAATATATAGAGCAATTCATTGAGGTTTTTATGGATGAATTTACAGTCCATAGTGATAGTTTTGATACTTGCCTCAACCATTTGGCGCTTGTACTTAAAAGATGTGTTGACACTAACTTAGTGCTCAATTCAGAAAAGTGTCACTTTATGGTTGAGGAAGGCATTGTTTTGGGTCATATTGTCTCCCATAAAGGGATTGAGGTTGATAAGGCAAAGATTGACATCATTCAATCATTGCCTTATCCTACTAATGTGCGTGAAGTGCGTTCCTTTTTAGGCCACGCAGGATTCTACCGCAGGTTCATTAAGGATTTCTCAAAGATCACCTCACCCTTGTGCGAGCTACTGAAGAAGGAGGTCACATTTGCTTTTGATTAGAAGTGTAGGGCGGCGTTTGATGAGTTAAAGACTTGTCTTACCAGTGCACCAATTATACAAGCACCAAATTGGTCTCAGCCGTTCGAATTGATGTGTGATGCTAGTGACTACGCTGTGGGAGCCGTGCTTGGACAAAAAGAAGGGAGAAGCTCTCATGTCATATACTATGCATCTATGACCCTGAATGGAGCTCAAAGGAATTAATCAACCACATAGAAGGAACTTCTTGCTATAGTTTTTGCACTTGAGAAATTTAGATCTTATTTGCTTGGTACAAAAGTTATTGTTTATACTGATCATGCAGCACTTCGTTACCTTTTTACGAAGAAAGAGGCCAAGCCAAGACTCATTAGATGGATCTTGCTTTTAAGCGAGTTTGACATCGAAATCAGGGACAAAAAGGGTGCTGAGAACCTAGTTGCTGACCATCTAAGTCGTATTGTGCAGGGGAAAAATGGACAAGAAGACATAGTGGGGAGTTTTCCTGACGAAGAGCTGTTACAAGTCTTCGCGATCGCTAGCAGCCTTGCGGCCACCCTAGGCCACCCCGCGGCCGAGTCTTCAGAGAAAGTTTCCTTCGCAATCGCCGGCCGCCCCGCGGCCTCAGCAGAAATTGTACTTGAATCTTTCCTCAAGGTGAGTTCTCTCACACGTCCTTGGTTCGCTAATTTGGTCAACTTTTTAGTGTCGCAAGAGTTTCCACCCAACTTTTCGAAGGCTCAAAAGGACAAGATATGCCACGATGCTCGCTTCTACGTTTGGGATGACCCCTACCTATGAAAGCATTGCATTGATCAAGTGATACGTCGGTGTCTTCCTGACGATGAGGTACAATCTGTCCTTAATGTTTTTCATTCTCATGAATGTGGTGGACACTTTGGACCACAAAAGACAGCTCGAAAGGTACTTGATGCGGGATTCTTTTGGCCACATATATTTCGTGATTCATATGCTTTTTGCAAATCATGTGATCGCTGTCAGAGAGTTGGGAATCTTTCTAAGAGGAATGAGATGCCACAAACTCGCATGATATTTTGTGAGATTTTTTATGTTTGGGGCATTGACTTCATGGGACCATTCCCTAACTTCTTTGGAAACTTATATATTTTGCTTGCGGTGGACTACGTCTCCAAGTGGGTGGAGGCGAAGGCCACCAGGACTGACGATTCAAAAGTAGTTGCGGGTTTCCTCAAGGAGCTATTCTCTAGATTTGGAGTTCCGAAAGCACTGATCAGTGATAAAGGGATCCACTTCTATAACAAGACTGTGAGTGCGCTATTAAAGAAATATCATGTGACTCAGAGGGAGTCTACTGCATACCACCACCAGACCAATAGGCAAGCTGAGGTGTCTAATCGCGAGATAAAAAGACTATCTTGGAGAAGACTGTTGCCCCAAACAGAAAGGATTGGAGTGTCAGACTTGATGATGCTCTATGGGCTTATCGAACGACTTACAAGACCCCCATTGGGATGTCTCCGTTTCGATTAGTCTATGGAAAGGGTTGCCATCTTCCTGTCGAGCTCGAACATAAAGCATATTGGGCGGTGAAGCAGTGCAACATGCAGATTGATGAAGTTGGGGAGTTCAGGAAACTACAGCTGCAGGAGTTGGAAGAATTGAGATTGGATGCCTATGATAACTCCGTCACCTATAAGGAGAAGACAAATGCATGGCATGACAAACACATCTTGCGAAAGGACCTCAAAGTTGGGGAAAAGGTCCTTCTATTTCAATCGCGCCTACAACTCTTCTCAGGTAAGCTTCGTTCTAAATGGACAGGGCCATATGTGATCGCTAATGTATTTTCTCATGGCGTAGTGGAGCTACTCAATGAGAGAAATGGAGACATATTCAAGGTAAATGGCCATTTACCTTGAAATGTAGTAGTGTGGTCATAGAGTGAAACATATTTTGAAAGCTTTGTCAAACAGGACGGTGATGAGTTGGTTCTCACTGAACCAAGTGCTGAGGATCATTAGGGAGCCATAACGTCGAGCCAACGATGATAACCAAAGGCACTGCTTGGGAGGCAACCCAAGGTAATAGTTTAGGTATTATTTTCTTTTTGCATTAAGTTTTTTTTAGTTTATTTTTGGTTTGGTTCGGCATACTAACAATGCAGAGAGAAAGAACAAAGGAAAAGGACGAAAAAGAAGGTGGCCGCCCCGTCGCCAGTCTGGGCTGCCCCGCGGCCAAGGCGCCGAGCGAAATCCTTCGCGGAATCGTCGGCCGCCCCGTCGCCCACCCTGGCCACCCCCACGGCTTCTTCCAGATAGAAAAATTTTTAGGGGCCCGTGTGGGCCCCCACTTGCTACACCTTTTTCTCCCCATCCACTCCTTTATCTTTAACCTAATTCATCTAGCCGCCCCCATGCCACAACCCTCTCCTTCTTCACTTTCTTCAACCTCCAAATTCTCCATTAACACTCCTACTCCAAGCTTTCTACTTTCACCCAAATTTCCACAAAACTACTCTTTTCTCACATTCTTTCTTCACAAAATCCGCCTTATCTCCTATCTCTCCTAGATCTACAAAAAAATCGCACCTTCCAAGGTTTTTCAAGACATTTCTCTCGAATCCACCACGGAAGGAGAGAGATCGGAGACGACATCGGAGAGCAAATCCGACGTCGGAGTTCACAGATTCGACAAATCGTCGGCCGCCCCATCGCCAGACCAGCCGCCCCGTCGCCACTCCTGTCGCCGGCCGCCCCATCGCCACCATCGGCTGCCCCGCGGCTACTGCAGAAGCAGATACTCCGTAAGTTTTTCTTGATTTCAACTCTTGTGGGTGATTTTCTTAGCTCGAATCTACAATGTCTAGACCCCATGGAATGAGTCGAAGTCAGAAGGAGAAGTGGAATGGTTTAAACACTCAAAATTTCTTTGTTACCAAATTTTTTCATGAGCCTACACTTAGGTTATTAGAGATTGATGTATGTACTAGGCAATTGTTAGAGCATGGGGGGCTTAGGAGAGTTTTTAGGGAAGAATGCTCCTACATATTCGAGCTTATGTAAGGAGTTTTTAGCGACTTTGAGTGTGGGGCGTACGTATATTGAGTTTCGATTGCTTGGGAGGGGTTACAAGATATCGAAGGAGATATTGGGGCAGATTTTTGGTGTTACTGCTTACACCTACTGCTGGTTGGCTTGATGTGTGTAAGGGAGAGGGCCCTTTGGCTTTTTGGATGGCGTCTACTAGGGTGCCTTTTGAGGCCAAGAAGGGTCAGTACAATTCGAGCATTCGCCATCCTGCATTACGGCTGATTCACAAGTTTCTGGCGACCACATTCTTTGCACAGGCTAAGGTCAACAAGATCTCGCTTAAGGATATGTCATTTTTTTGGTGTCTGACGCCAGAGAGCCCAGTGATTCCAGGTTGGGTGGATATGTTTCTGATCAACTGCAAGGACATCCTAGACAAGCGCAACAAGGCGACAATTAGCTTCGGGGGTCTTATCACCCTCATAGCTCGAGCGTGCATCGATGTGAGCAATGTCCCCGATGTTCTACATGGCTCATTTCTATATGATGAAGCCCAGCTGAGGAAAGCTGGCCACTTGCAGGGCAAGTCACCAATGTGGGTCTGGTGGACAGGCCATCTTGGGAGGAATCGCCTGAGATTGCCCCGACATCTCCCTTTTGGCCCTACTACAGCTGATTTCTACTTGGGCAATGAGATGGATGAAGATTCTGAGGATGATGATGATGAGGAGGGTGCTCCTGATGCTGAGCAGGAAGGTGATGATGATGTTCATAGAGTTCAGACGAATATCGGAGGTAGTGGTGCTGCACCTTCTGGCACAGCTGGTGTTGGTCCGAACTACTACGCGCTGGAGCAGAGGATGGCAGATATGTGTCTCCGTCAGGAGACCATGTGGAAGCATCAGCAGATGATGTCACGTCGTCAGGACGCCATGTGGGAGCACCAGCAGCAGATGCCCCAGCGCCAGGATGTGATGTAGGAGCACCAGCAACAGCTATATGTGGATGTTGGCGACATTCGTCGAGATGTCCGTGGCTTGACTTTTCACCTGGAGGATGTCTCTGAGAGCCAGGCAGTGATCAGACGGATACAGGAGCAGATTTGGCAGAGGCAGGAAGACTTCTATCGATTCGCCTATCCACAGTTTCCACCTTACCCGCCGCCACCACCTCATCAGTGAGCATGTCAGTCGTTTCTTTTCTTTTCCCTTTTCTTTTTATTTTGATGTTTTTGTTCTCTTTTCTACATTGAGGACAATGTCAGAATTAAGTGTGAGAGAGAAGACTTGCATGTCACGTTTGTATTTTGGTTCTAAGTTTGCACTGCATTTTGACTATTAAGTTTGCATGTTTATTTCTATTGGTTGTATGCATGTTTAGTTTCTACCATTGTTATTCCTATTCTAAGAAAAAAAAAATGAAAAATGAAAAAAAAAAGTTTTAGTTCTTGTATTATTAGGAGTAGGTCTTATTTCCCAATATGGATGTCGTTTGTCCTCTAATCTATCTATTGAGATTTATGCCCCATGATGTGCTTGGATTGTTGAAGCCTTCGATATATGTTTTCTATACTATTTGGTGAGCATGAATGATTAATGATTGAGCACATAAAATCTTGGAATTTTGGGTGATCTTGAAGTTCTAGACATGACATGGTGAGCTTATTTTGGCCTATTTAGGACTACACTTTATTGAGGTCTCTTGCTTGTTGTGTTTACTCTCTTCATTTGCTTCCTCTTTGGCTTGCATTGAGATATCTTTTTCAAGGCTGCATATTATGATTTCTGCACATGACTTAAACATGATTGAGGCACCTTTATTAGCCCTATTTAACTCTATTCCCACCTTACATATTATCCTCTGCTTGAAGCCAGTTTGAGCCTAATTGCCTATTCTTTTGTAGCTCCACAAGATTTTTCCATAGCCAATGATAGCCTGACCCCATCCGGGAATTTAGGAATAGTTGGTGAATATCTATATTGTGGATGGTGGTTTTTAGTGGTGGATTGTGTATGTTTGAGGTGCATTTATGAGATGTTTGATTCTTGCTTGTACATTCATTACTTGGGACCTAAGGAGGATAAAATTCACTTAGGGTAAAAAGTCAAGGAAAATCATTTGATATAGCATGAATGAAAAAAAAAGAAAAAAAAAGAGAAAAAAAAAAAGAGAAAAAAAAAAGAAAAAATGAATGAGTTGAGTATGGTTTGTAAAGTTTTATGTTTGAGATTGGTGTTGTATGACATTATAGAGATATGGTATGAGGAGTTTACGAGTGGTTTTATGATTTGGTTGCTTCCTTAGTTCCCGGATTATGAGCACCACATGGCCTAAATTGTTCCATACCTTACATGTTCTACCTTGGCCCCATTACAACCCAATTAAAAGACCTCATGATTTTTGTTGTGAGTAGAGTCACCAGCGGTGGAGAATTAGAACACTGGTGCAAGGCTATTGTAGCTAAGTTTTTGAAGATTGAGTTTTAAGCGTAAACATTTAACCTTAAACACTTGAGCGAGAGTGAAACACGTATTTCCTGTGAGGTCTAGAAAGGATATGGTTTCCTGATTTCATTGATTATTGCAATTATGTGCTATGATGTTGTTAATCTATTGTGTTTGCTAGTTTTTCATTCACTTAAAGAATATTGAGGTGTGGATACATGAATTGCTATTCTGTGGGGCTGCAGAGTTGAGTTTTCTATTGTTTGAGGACAAGCAAAGGTTCAAGTGTGGGGTAATTTGATAGAGCATATTTAGTGTTGCATAATAAATTGCATTTAGCATAGTTTAGTTGTGAATATTGCATATATTTAGTTGCATTTACATAATTACTTGTTGAAGGTGGAATGAACTGAAGAAGAGCAAAAAAATCTAAAGAAGAGTAGAGAAGCTGCAAAGTCAAAGAAGAAGAAGCTCGGAAGAATCGTCGGCCGCCCCGCAGTTTGGCTGGCCGCCCCGCGGCTCGAAGGGAAAACCGGAGGACTTCGCTGATCGCTGGCCGCCCCGCGGCCCGCGCAGAAACGCAACATTAAATGCGGGTTTTTCATTAGGGTTTTAGTTTAGTTATTTGGCCGACTTTCTAAATACTATATAAGAATTTTCTAGTTTATTATTTCATTCACCTTATGCACTTTATTCCATTGTTGAGAGCGTCGTTGAGCATGAGCAACTAAACTCTCGAGGTTTCGCCTACAGTTTGGAGCTTTGATTGTTGAATTGTGAGTTTCTTAATCTAGTTCTTATTCCTATTCCAATGTTTTGGCTTCCTTGTGCTTAATTGCTTGAATGTGCTTTATTCTCTCTGGCTTGATCAACTAGTTAGAGTAGATTCATTCAATTGCTAGGGTTTTGCAGATTCCTCGTAGCGAACCTTAACTCAAGTGGCAATCATATCCCTTTAGGACTCGTAGAACTAATTGGATGTGTAGAAAGTTGAATACATGTTGAATATCGACTCGTAGCTTGATATTATGTGTACCTTGGTTAATTCATACTCTTAATGCTATCTCTAGGTTGAATCTTAACCGTGTTAGGGTTATTTAGAGATATGGGTTGCTAGGACTCGTAGGACTAGTAATCTACCTAAGATCTGGACAAGGACATTGATAGGAAAAGACAAGAATTAGAGGCTGAAACAAGGATCGAATTCATCAATCGAAGTGATAAATTGTAGGTGAACCTATTTCTCTCCACTGCATTCTAAAACCAATTTACTTTGTTTGCTTGCTTCCGCTTTGATAAAAGGCGGATCATTTTCACACCAAAAACCCCCATATTCTCTACTAGCGATTAGAATTGACACTCAAATTGAATAGATTTCCCTGTGGATCGATCTCTTGCTTACAAACTATACTAGTTGTGAGTTTGAGTATTCTTTGGCAAGAACAACGACAGGTTTTCCTCTTGTCATAAGACTGGGTCTGAGCCAATAGGCTTGTACACTGTAAAATATATAATCTATCAACTTTATCATATACAATCGGGTTTCGGGTCATATTCAATTCAGACAAATCGGGTTTCATTCTAAACGGATTCTAGTGAGTCGGATTTCGGTCTAAACGGGTTCGGGTGAATCAAACAAAATTATGGATCCGCCACTCATCGCTGTATAGATCCAATTTTAGCTTCAGGCAACACAGAAAAAGCTTCTTCACTTTTAGAGGGGAATTTTCCATGATTCATTTGCTCAGCTTTCGTGTCGTCTTGATCTTCACTCCAAGCATTCTCTTGAGAGGAATTTGAGTGGGTCTCCCTTCTCTCTAGGAATCTCACACTCAAACCTGTTGTGAGCCTAATTTGCCATGTTTTACACTTAATTTTATATCGATTTCTGCCTACATTTCATGCATTTTGGGTTAGAATAATACAGAGTTTACACTTATTTGCAATATGTGGAGGTCTACACAAGTTTTGGTTATATTTCGCAAAAATCGGACGCACTTTGGAGCTTAAAGGAAACTCATGGAGAAGCTAAGAATGGTGCAGCTGGAGAAAAGGCCATTTTTCACCATTCTTCGTTCTGAATCAAGCTTTGATGTCTTAATGAGAGTTGTAGCCCTCGGAAAGAGCTTTCCAAGCATGGTCATATGCGTCAATCCGACGAACGATTAATCGGGAAAGTGCGTTTTAAGAACAGAGCAGAAAGCTGAGAAAACTTTACTCGAGATCGCGTACACTCTACTCGAGATCGACCAAAAGTGTTCGAGGAGGGCCTGGTCGAGGAAAAGCTGATCGAGAAGATGAAGAAGGATAGACCGGGTTACACCCTACTCGAGATCGAGTAGACCTACTCGAGATCGAGTAGACCTACTCGAGATCGAGGAGCCCGGAAGCCGTGTCCGAGCATGTCGAGCAGAGTCACCCGAGAAGACCTAGTCGACAAGGCCAGTCTAGTCGAGATCGACAAGGGGTCCTCGAGATCGACTAGACCCGTGAGCCAAGTCCGAGTCACATCGAGGACCAGCTAGCCGAGCCACACCAGTCGACCGACAATCCTACTCGAGATCGAGTAGACCTTTGTCGAGATCGAGGAGACTTCCAGAGACACGTCACGCGGTTTGATCAATTCTACTCGGTGTGGGATTACTTGGGCTCGAAGTTTGCCGAATTCTATCCGATTTATCAAGATACATCATGGAAGGAGAAGATCTATCCACTTTAAGCACTTTAGATATATTTCCCTATTTTAGATTTAATTTCATTGTAGCTTTTATTTATCTTTAAAGTCTTAGATATAGTTTTAGATATAGATATAGATATTCTATCCTTAAGTAGCAAGGAATAGAAGGCTATAAATAAAGCCCATGGGGCTGATTTTAGATTCATTCAATTCCGGAGAGAAGTAAGTAGGAGAAGTAGAGAGAAAGAGTGAGCGGCCGATTGGAGTTGTGAAGCGAGAGCGGAATTGGCTTCAAGCGGTTGTAAACTTTGGTTTATTTTAATGCAATTAGTTTTCTTTCAATCGATGATGTCTGAGGTTGCAATGAAGCGCGAGTAGTCCACCCACTTCTAGGGTTGGGGCGAGCCAGACGATAGCCATGCATGTTTGAGGTAAAGATCCGACCTTTATCAAGTTTTGAGCATCTACTACTTATTTATGTGTTTATTACCCATCTAATGGAGATCCATGTTAACAACTTGGATTGTAAACATAAAATCAGTAGAGACAATTAGGGTTTCTTGAAAGAGTTGTCTAATTGTTGGAAAAGGCGAAAGCTTGTCCTTGATGCAATTCACATGATTATCTGTTTATCTCTGCCTTGTGCATGCTTGGTTATCGTTGTTGCAAACACCAATCTTGGAAGTCTTTTACATTAAGTTTATTTCGAAGTCCCAAAGGATTTGCCTTTACTTTATTTCTTTGTTTCGTTTTATTCTCTATCTACTCGATCTCGACCAAGCCTGGTCGATCTCGAGTTACTGATTCTCGATCTAGCATCGTTGTAGCTTATTTGTGCAGGAGATCGACAAGACAAGCGGAAGTCGACAAGGACTCTACTCGATATCGAGTAGCCCTGGTCGATATCGACGAGACCCTGTGCTTGCTGCTGCGCTGTGTTCGACTGTCCGATCTTCTGTCGACTACCCTAGTCGAGATCGAGGACCCTGTTGTCGACTTCTGACCGTGAGATTACTCTGCTGCCTAGGATCCGCTGACACGCTTCCTCGTGGATCGATCCTGACTTCCCGCTGCTACATCGGGAGGAAGTCTTGTAATTATTTACAAGGGACGGAATCTGGTTTGCTGTGATTTATTTACATTCTATTTTGCATACTCGATTTCCTCCGATCAACAAAACCCCATGAATCTCGAGCCCCAACCACGTACTCCTCCTCGACCTTCATCCGCAAGTGTTGATTTCATCCGTCTATCACTCCCGTTGTCACCACCACCACCATCCTCGCCGTCCACCACCACCACCCTTGTCGTCCGGTCTAAACCTCGGCTTTTCTCCCCACCACCATCTATCTTTGGTGGGTTGGACGTCGTTTCGGATCGCTTCCCCTTGCCAAAACCTTCAATCCACTGCCGCCTTACCGAAACAAAATATGTCCGTCCATGTCACGGGTCCACCGGCGCCTCCTCGGCTTCCGCCGCTCTCTGGTGGCCGTCTTCGCCGCCGTTCGCGTGATCTTCGCCGCCGTTCGCGTGGCCATCCATGGCTGAAACCACCTCCCCCTCCTTGATCCTTGGGGCGCAAGCTTCGGGCCCTTGGGGCCCAAGCTTTGGCTCCTTCGGGCCCAAGCTTCGTGTCCCTCGGGCCCAAGCTTCGGGGTAGGAAAAAAAAAACCCGAAAGGGTTGAAACCACTAAAACAGTGAGTGGATCTTTAGATTAAGCTAATCATTTTTTGGTTACTTAATTTGGGTTCATTCAATTAATCTCACCCTATATGGGCGCTATTAAATCCCGAAAGGGTTTCAATAAAACCCGTTAATCGAGTCCGGCGGTGCTTTCTATTGGGCTTGAAGACTAGCGGCTTTTGTGCGGTGCTTCTCTCCGTAGCCGTCTACGAGAGGTCGTGGACGTGATCGAAACCTAAAGGGTTGCCGTCGTCTGGGTCCAAATATGAGGTTTCCACAAGTTCCCCAGGTGTTCCTGAGCTGCCTCTACTTTCTGGCGTTGGAGTGGTTTCATTGCATGCTCGTTCATCGTTCGTTAGTGCTAGTATTTGCCTGTGTTGCATCTTTGTTTTCTCGGTTTTGCAGGGTTGCTTTACTTTATTTGTAGCTGTTTGTATGACGGGTTTCCGTCGCCGTTGCTACGGCCTCTCGACGCACCGGACAGGACCCACCGGGCCTGTCCGGTGCGTCGAATTTTTACTTGTGTGGAGCATTGTAGTACCTGCGTGGAGGGTCATAATCTCCCTGTTCAAGAGTTCTACCGTCACCCACCCATCGTAACAAGTTACTGTGGGTATATTTTTTTAAAAAAAAAATAATTTATTGTTTTTGAATAATTTGAATTTTTTTAAAAAAAAATTAATTTCATTATGCCACCGTAACAGGTTGCGGTGGCTTGCATACGGTCCCACCCCACCGCACCATACAACGGTGGATTCAGATATCCGTCATTAAACCCACCGTCACAGGATGCAGTGATTAGCGTTGAAAATAGTAAAAATTAGCGATGAAGATATCATCACTCATTATTAAATAATCAAGTGCTTAGGTTGTTTTGAGTATTTTAGGGAAAATGCTAAGATTTTTGTTGGTTTTGGATATAATTGGGTTTGAGTTATTTCGGGTGTCGGGTATAATCGAGTTCGGATATGTTCGGGTCGGGCAATTTCGGGTTTCGGGTTGATTTCGGGTCGATCTATTCGAATATAATCGGGTTCAAGTTATTACTGGTTCGGATTGCTTTCGGGTTCAGGCTTAACTCGTATCTGGTCAGTCGGTCTCGGATCCAAACTTTTTTTTGGGTTATTCGGGTGTCGGACGAGTTCGGTTCGGATCAATCAAATTGGTTTTCTCATATCGGGTCAGGTATTTCTCTAAGGACGAGTAGTCTATCAGCTTATATGAAAGGGTTGAATTTGTCAAATGTGGGGTGGTTAATTTCCCATCTTCCGCATTCCTAATTCTAAAATATGGAAGTCTGGAAAATAACTCTAAAAAAGCATTTAAAAAAAACTTTTGGAAAGAAGCATATTAATATCGCGCTCTAGGAACTATTGATCACTACATCATCCTTATTAAGGACTAGGCAAATAATTGAGATTATAAATTAGAAATCAATTCGTATAAGCAAGCATATGTGTGTGTGATCCGATAGAAAAGAGGGGGTTGAAATATTAGAAAAAATTTTGCTAAACAGCCACTTTTTTGGACAAATTAGTGAATTGTTCTACTTTTTGAACAAATTGGAAAAATGTCCACTATATAAGAGAAAATTTGCGCCGAAGGCGCAACTTTTCTCCCTAATTTAGTGAATGTCTCCCAAGTCCGGTAAATTGGGGTTTTGTCCACCAAAAATTTTATGGACAAAATTGTCCTTCCATATATAACCTAATATGCTGTAGACACCTCTCCTTCAACCTAGATCCCGATGCTTCTCCCTAGGGCTCGCTCTCCTTCAACCTAGATCCCGATGAGAGGAGCGGAGGAAGCCTCCGATCCTCGCTCCGCCAGCCACCGAGCCTGCCTCTCCGTCGTGCTCTCGCTCTCCTGCTCATCCATGGGAGCAACGATCGCCGATCGCGGAGGAAGACGATCTGGCCTGCGAGCCATTGAGCCACCGATTGAAGATATCAACCTCCGAGCGACCATGGCGGCTCCTTTCTAGGTCTCCTCCGATTCGACGACGAGAGTTGCTGAAATCCGATCTCCAGGTTCTGTCATGAAACCGCCGAATCAATGGACACGTTGTGCAGATCTCGAAGTCGGCGGATCTCGAAGTCGGCGATGGACGAGAGTTGCTGAAATCGGCGATGGACGATTAGGATAGAGACGGCAGATCTCGAAGTCGGCGGATGATGCTTCCGATCTCCACTCCTAAGCTCTCGCTGTCGCTCCTGCCGGCGGAATTCGGTGGCGCCGTTGAAAGGATCTTGTCCATCACCTCTTCTCATGTACTCTCAACAGGTTTTTGCTTCTGTGCGTTGTGTCTGTGGTGGTTGAGCACGATCTATCGAGGTTCGCACTTTATCTCTCCTGAGGTTCGCACTCTCTGATCGGCGCAGAACGACCGCACCAGAGGAAGAGAGGCCGGAGTCCAGCTGACAAGGAAAGCAAGCGTTTGAAGAGGTATTCAAATTTCAAAAGAGAGATCTGGTTCTAGCATAGTTAACAGTGTTGGTAATTGGTTCATGTTTTGTTGATTGAGATGCCAGATTGCTGAGGAATAGAGTGTCAGCTCAGCAGGCAAGAGAGAGGAAGAAGGCGTACTTGATAGAGCTGGAGGAGAGGCTCTCCACCTTGCAGAACGAAAACCAGATGCTTAGACACGTAAGCTCCTCCATTGTTGTTTTAGTTTTTTAGCTTCTTTGTAATTGCAGTTGATTTTTCCTTAATTTGTCTTCTATGTATGCTGTCATACATGTTTAGAACCATCACAGTGGGCAATTTACTAATCATAATTTATCACAAATCATAATTTTATCTATATATTTGATATTTGATTCTCTTGAATATTTGCTTCCTTCCTCTTGCTTTGAATTTCTCAGTGTTCTATTATCCAAGTAGTATACTAAAGTCTAATCTCCAAATCTGTTCGTGATTTTTAATTTGTTAAATTCTAATCTCGATAGCTAATGGATTGTAGAAGAAAGAGGAAATAATTGGTAAAGCATTTCAGCATTTCCTGCTAATGCGAAAAAAAAAAAACTTCGGTTTCAGCAACCCCGGTGTTGAAGTGGTTATTGTATGCTAGTTTCTCCTTTCTTCCGTATCTAGCATTTTTTTATGATATGAAATGCTGAAATTAATTCACTGTTGGGGTCAAAGTCGGATATCAAATGTTGTTTATGCAATTTCAGCATTTTTTTGCCTTGCTAAAACTTTTAGATAGCTTATTTTTACTCTTTTGGTGAGAACTCTTAGTTTGGTCCTTCTTTTTGCTGAAATTGTTGTTGCTGAACTTGCTTTAAAACTAGAATTAGCTGAAATTGTTGTTGTTGAACTTGCTTTAAATCTCCTTTAAAAGCCTCTTAGCTCAATGGTAGAACAATGTGCTATGCGCAAATACGTGGGTTCGAATCCCGCATAGGCTAAATTTTATATCTCGTAATACGGTTTCAGCAACAATTTTAGGATCAACAACGTTGCTGAAATCGGGGTTTCAGCATCAACAACGTTGTTGAAACCGTGTTTTTAGCATCAATAACGTTGCTGAAACCGGGGTTTCAGCATCAACAACAGTGCTGAAATCGGTGTTTAAGCAACTCCGGTTTCGGCAACATGAAAAAAAAAACGGTAACGCGAAAAGAAAAAAAACTGCTGAAACAGAGGGTGGCATAGGAGTTTCAGCAACTCTGGAAACGCGGAAAAAAAAACGAAAAAAAAAGCGTAAAAGAAAATTGCTGAAACAAAGGGTAGCAGAGGGGTTTCAGCAATTTCGGCAGTTTCGCGGAAAAAAAAAGGGGCACAATTTCAGCAAATTCGTTTCAGCAGTGTCAGAAAATTGGTGGACATTTTGCTAATATGGAGAGGGTGGGGGACAATTTCCTAATATGGCCAAAAAATATGGCATGTATAGTAACTGCCCCACTATATAACCCTAATATCTCTATCCTGCTCCTCCCCTCTCTTTCCAGATTTCTCACCTCCTCTCCTCTCTTTCCAGATTTTTCGAGACCGTCATCGTCCGAATTCGAGTTCCTTCTTCGACAGATCTAAGATTGCGCCGGATTGGAGGTCTCGACCTATGGCGGCGAAGCCAGACAGTGCGGCGTCTCTCTTCCTCATCCGGCGAGATTCGGCGAGATTCGGTGCGAATTTGACAGATCCGGCGAGATCTGGCGAGATTCCGGATCATTCCTCCGCTGTCTCTTCAACTCCGATCGTTCCTCCGATCGAGGATTGCGGTGTGTTGGTCTTCCTCCGATCGTCTTCCTCCAGATCTGAAGTGGCTCGCGCGAGCGAGTCCAGATCTGAAGTCGGATTCCGCCGTCACTCCTCCTCCGATTCAAATATGTAATGGCGCGTCCGAGCGAGGTCGAGCGAGGCGGCGGCGCGAGCGAGCGAGGCGGCGGTCCGAGCGAGGTCGAGGGAGGCGGCGGCGTGAGCGAGCGAGGCGGTGACCGGAGCTAGATCTCCTCCGAAGTCCGAACGCTGTGTTCGTCGATTTCACAAGATAGAAGATGTAGTTTTTGTGAAATTATAAAACTGACCCTATAAATATGGAAATTATAAAAAACATCTATATTATATTATATAAATCACCCTATGAATATGAGAAAGTAAAAAAAACTATAAAATATGTGATTAATAAATATGAGAAAGTAAAAAGATCTCGAAATCGATTCATGTCTCCAGCTTCAGATCTCGAAATCGATCCATGAGCGGCGCCGAGGGAGCAATCGTCATCGTCCGAATATAAATAATAATAATAATAATAATAATAATAATAATAATAATAATAATAATAATAATAATAATAATAATAATAATAATAATAATAAAATGTTGTGCAAATATAATAGGGCGATTGGCGATCGTGGGCTCCGATCGGTGATGGTGGCTTTTCCGGCTCAGCCCGGCGCCCGGCGTTGCCGTTTCGAGGGCCTCCGTTTTCGGGTTGTCGTCCTTCTCGACATCTGAAGTTGGTCCGTGGGGTGTCGCTGCAGGTTTGTCGCCCTTCTTCTTCTTCATCTTTTTTTTTCTGAATTTTCTACGGTACGGTGGTCGGGGTAGTTGTTGTTCAGCCGGTTCCGCGATTGCTCGATTTGTGGATTGCTGTTCTGCGGTTGCTCTGTGGGTTGGTTCAGTCAGGTTGATTGCGCGTTGTTTAGATGGTTCAGTCGGGTTCGATTTTGCGGGTCTGGTTTTGTTTGTTGTTCAGTCCGTGGGTCAGCCGGAGTGTGCCATTGCTGCATCTTCTCCCGGCTACTGGTCGGCTTTGACTCGGTTGTTGCTTGCTTTGGAGCGGCTTCTCCGTTGTAGCTGCTGGTGGTCTTCTTCGACGGTAATTGTTGGTGTTGCTGCACAGTTGTCGATGGTTATTGTTGGTGTTGCTGATCGGCTAAGGCTGCATTTGGTCTTTAAGTTTGTTTGTGTTTTTTCATATTAAAAAATTAAAAAAAAAAATCAGATCTGCTCGAGTCTTTTGTTGAAGACCTTGATCGGCTGCTGCTATATATAATTGGTTATTCAATTTGTTGAATACTTTGATCGATGCCCGACCTTGTTCGGTACCATTGCCCTTTTGTGGGTCTTTGTGGGTACCTTGATGGTGGCGGTAGAGGACTTGTTAAAACCTCCATGCTCAGGCATCTTCGTGATCGACATTGCAGTGGTGATGCTCAAGTACTTACTCGTCAAACTCTTATGGATAGTTTGCCTATTTATTCTAATGTTGAGACAACTTTCAAGCGCATGGGGGTTTGGTTGTGTGGAGTTTGCCTTAAAACTCATACTTTTCGTGCTCGGTGTCGGCAGAGTCAGGATGATTCTGTGGCCCCTCCGGATTGTGGTGATGGCCTTGTTCGCTTTATTATTTATGATATTCCTAGACCTTCCACTCCGGCTTCGTCGGTTCCTTTAGCTGATGTTGAGGTTGTGCCTGTTGGATTGTCTTTATCTTCGCTTGACCGGTTGTTCTCTATGGGGTTACGCACCGTGAGATCTATCCCTCCTAAGTGTCGCCTAGGTTTTTCTCGGGTGTTGAAAGGGGCATTAGATGATGTGGCTGACTCGCCTGGTGACCTCTCATGTTGGATTCGCTTTCTCGTGCTGCCTCTTTGTATACTTAAGACCTTTTCCCCGCGGAGTAATCTTGAGTGTAGGACTGCTGTCAAGCGTCAGCGTCAAGAGGAGAGTATTGCTAGTGCTATTCGTGCATGGGGCGTGCTTGGCGGCAGTTTGCAGCTTGTACAGGAGACCTTAGCTGAGGTTCCGCCATCTTTTAGTGTGGAGGAGGACCTTGATTTGAGTGAGCTTAACCTCCGGCAATGTCGGAGAAAGATTTGTGATGGTCATTACACTGCCGCTGTTCGGGTTCTTTCTTCATCAGGTATTGCTCCTTATTCTGATGCCACTCTTGAGGCCATGCGAGATAAGCACCCCACTGCCCCGTCTCCCGACTTGCTGCCTTTGCCGGTTGATCACCATCCTCTTGTTGCCTCTTCGACTGTTGTTTTGGATATGATTCGGAGTTTTCCGCGGGGCACGTCATGTGGGAGAGATGGGTTCCGTGCTCAGCATATTTTTGATTGTCTGGGTGGGGCTGCTGTTGCTATTGCGGATGATTTGGTCTCCTCTATTACTCGGGTGGTCAATCTTTTCCTTGAAGGCTGTTGTCCGCAGGATTTGGGTGAGTATATTGCCTAGTGCTCCGCTCACGCCGCTTGTTAAACCAGGTGGGGGCATACGTCCAATTGCCGTTGGCACTATTTGGAGACACCTTGTCTCTAAGATTGGTGCTTGTTTAGTCGGTCCCTCTTTGTCTGGTTATTTTTCCGGTCTTCAATTTGGGGTCGGGGTATCAGGTGGAGGAGAGGCTATTCTGCATGCCTTGAACCGGTTTGTTGAGGCTCGTGGCGGTGAGGAGGGTCTATCTATGTTATTGGTGAATTTTCAGAATGCCTTCAACTTAGTTGATCGTGTTTCCATGTTACAAGAAGTTCGCCGTCACTGCCCGGTTCTATCACGATGGGTGGAGTTTTGTTACTCTAGTCCTGTCCGGCTGTATTATGGGGAGCATAGCTTATGGTCTTGTCGAGGGGTTCAACAGGGTGATCCGGGCCTTTACTTTTTGCTTTGGTATTGCATCCTTTGGTTTGCAAAATCAGAGATTCTTTTTCCCTGAGTCTACAGGCTTTGCATTTAGATGATGGCACTATTGTTGGGGACACTTTGGTTGTGGGGAAGGTCTTGGATCTGATTATGATGGAGGGTCCCCGCTTTGGCCTTCATCTTAATGTGGATAAGACTGAGGTTTTTTGGCCTACAGAAGACCCCAGGAGTCGGCTCCCTGGGGTTTTTCCCCCCTCTATTGCTCGGCCTTCACGTGGTGTCAAAGTTCTGGGTGGGCCTGTCAGCGCGTGCCCTGTTTTCGGCACCGACCTTGTGGCGAAGAGAGTGACTAGAACCATAGAGCTTATGGACTCTGTCGCGAGGATTGAGGATCCACAGTGCGAGTTGCTTCTGCTTTGGGCTTGTACGGGTCTTTCGAAACTTTACTTTGCTTTGCGTACTTGTTCACCGCGTGTCTTTGGGCCGGCCCAGCTCTTATTCGATGCGGCACTCCGTTCTAGCTTGGAGCGTATTGTCACTGCGTCTGGGCCTGGGTTTGGTGATTGGCAGTGGCGGCTTGCCACCTTCCCTTTTCATTTTGGTGGGCTCGGAGTATATGCTGCTGGGGATGTCCTACATTATGCTTTTTTGGCGTCTCGTTTGCAGTCTGCTAAGTTGCAGGCTAAGCTCCTACACTCTTCTGGTATCACTGCTGCTGGTCCTACTTTTGATGATGCTTGTCGTGCTTTTAATGAGACTACGGGTTCTGATCTTCTACGTGATCCTAGTGAAATCGCTGCCCCCAAACTTATGAAGAAATTGGCAGATATATATTTCGCTAAGGTTGCTGCTACATCGGACTCTGTTTTCTCTTTGACTCCGCGACAGGTGGCATTGTGGAAGTCTCAGCAAGGTACTCACTCCTCCGATTGGTTGCGTGCAGTTCCTATTTCTGGGTTGGGGCAGACTATGAATGGAAGGACCTATCGTAGTGTGCTTAGCTATCGACTGGGTGTTCCGTTGTTCACGGTGTCTAGGCCCTGTTCGGCTTGTTCTCGGGTCTTTAATGGTGATGTCTATGGAGATCATGCTGTGTCCTGTGCTGGTACCGTGGGAATTAAACATCGACATAACCTTGTGCGCGACACCTTATTGGATATCTGTTTTAGGGCTGGGATTTCTGCCGGTAAGGAAGTTGATATCGGTTTGGTCGATGGGCATGATAGGTCTCTACGTCCGACAGATTTGCTTCTTTATTCATGGGACAAAGGGCGAGATGTTTGTGTTGATCTGACGGGATCTTCCCCCTTGACTCAGTCGGGGATGTCTGACTTTGCCCCTGGTCGTGCTGTTGTTGATGCTGCTCAACGTAAGTGTGTCAAGTATCGTGATTTGTGCACGGCAGCAGGTTATGGTTTCTTGCCCTTCTCCTTCTCTTCGTTGGGGGAGCTGGATACAGATGTTGTTGCCTTGCTGAAGCGGATTCAGAAATTCTCTGTATCTCAGGATGTTGGGGCTCGTGCTGCATCTTATATTTTTACTAGACTTAGCTTTGTTATTGCTAAAGGAGTGGGTGCTCAGATAGTATCTCGGTTACCCACTAATTTCTTGTAAATTTGTTTTTTATTATAAAAATAAAAATAATAATAATAATAATAATAATAATAATAATAATAATAATAATAATAATAATAATAATAATAATAATAATAATAATAATAATAATAATAATAATAATAATAATAAACTAGACTCGGATCATATTTGCACAACTTACGGTTTAATTTGCACAACGTACTATTATATTTGCACGACAAAATGTTTTAAAAAAAAAAGACAAGACTTGGGTCATATTTGCTCAACATACGGTTATATTTGCACATCGTACTCTAATATTTGCACGACAAAATGTTAAAAAAAAATTATTGCTCTTATTTTTGCTCAACATCATCTTATTTTTGCTCAACTATTTGTTATTTTTTGCACAACAATCGAGACTTGTGAATTTATTCTCAACATGATCTTATTTTATCTCAATATAATTTCATACTTTCTCAATAAATTATTGCTCAACATGCTCTTATTTTTGCTCATCAATACTTTATTTTTGCACAACATTCGAGACTTGTGAAATTGTGTCTCAACATGATCTTACTTTTTGTAAATATAATTTTATACTTTTTAATAGATTATTCCACAACATGGTCTTATTTTTGCTCATCAATAGACAATAATTGCACAACATAGGAGATTGGTGAAATTTTGCTCAACATCATCTTATTTTTGCTCAACTATATGTTATTTTTGCACAACAGTCGAGACTTATGAATTTATACTCAACATGATCTTATTTTATCTCAATATAATTTCATACTTTCTCAATAAATTATTGCTCAACATGCTCTTATTTTTGCACAACATGGTCTTATTTTTGCTCAACAATAGGCAATAATTGCACAACATGGGGGGTTGGTGAAATTTTGCTCAACATCATCTTATTTTTGCTGAACTATATGTTATTTTTGCACAACAATCGAGACTTGTGAATTTATACTCAACATGATCTTATTTTTTCTCAATATAATTTCATACTTTCTCAATAAACTGTAAGCGATTCAGAATAAATTGAAGCAAGTCTAGTTTTATTTTTTATTTTTTATTTTTTTTAACATTTTGTCGTGCGAATATAACCGTAAATTGTGCAACTATAATTGTATGTTGAGCAAATATAACATTTTGTTGTGCAAAAATAAAAATAAAAATATAGATTATGGATCACATAATAAAATATAGATAGTTTCTTTAATTTCTCATATTTGTAGGGTGACCACTCTCCGACGCTGCGCCTGGCCGCCTCCGCCTTCGATCTCACTCCCTCGCTTGCTCGCTCTCTCCGGCGACCACTCTCCGACGACCTCTCTCAGTCGCAAATTGGCGGCGCTCTCATGTCATGGAACCGTCGGCGATTTGGGACTGAAATTTTCCAGATCTAATCAAAATCGCAACCGAAAGTAGTAAATCCAAGGGATTTGGGACTGAAATTTTGCAGATCTAATCAAAATCGCAACCGAAAGTATTAAATCCAAGGGATTTGGGACTGAAATTTTCCAGATCTAATAAATAATTTTCCAGATCAAAATCGCAACTCAAAGTAGTGACTCGCCGAGAAACTAAGGCCGCAACCGTGCTCCGATCCTATTCGGTGGAGCGCCGATCTAATGACCAAATCCGATGGAGCTCCTCCCCTGCTCCTCCGACCTCCTCTCGCGACAGCGGCGAACGAGGAGATAGCGATCGGCTTCTTGCCGGTCAGCACAAGGAGGGGAGGAGAGATCTCGGATCGAGGAGATCTCGGATCTCAGAGGAGAGATCCCGCGCGAACTCCGGCGATTTGCCCACCACCGGCGTCAGAGACGGAAGAGATCGAGAGAGCGAGACAGGAGAGAGGTCCGGGGAGAGAGGAGAGAGAATTAGGAGGGGAGAGAGCGTACGAAATTGTTTATATTTAGGACATTTTATAAAATTGTCCCAAAACGTGGACATTTCGCAAATTAAGCCCATTTTCGTGGCTATTTTGCAAAATCCCCGAAATATTAGAGGTCCTTGGTTGATCAAGGGACTATAGATAAAATCAGGGGAACACGAGTATGGAGATGTGTACGTGCGCAAAATTAAGGTCTTGTTTAATTAGGATAGAATTTGAGACTAGGGTTCTTCTTCCACAAGGAGTCTGAATTGTAGACTAGCGAACTTAATTGAAAATACAGGCAAAGAATCCGGGATCATGATTCCAAGACCCACCTAGAACCCCATCAGATCTTTTGCAGTTTGATCTTGTGAGGTGTGATTCCAAAGAGTAACGCAAGTTTGATAATACAATCTGTGTTTCTATACGTGCAAAGATTAGCACTCAAAAATCAAACTTGTATTGACAAGTTGATTTCAACTTTCAGCCGCTGGAAGGTTGCAGCATCTTAAAAACTTGAACATAACCAATTTGGTTAGGGATTTGAAACAGTTAACCCAAAAAAAAGGGGGCTCAACATAGTGCATCCAATATGGGTTAAGGATCAACCTACCAAGACTTGCTCTAGCTTTCACATTGCTGTATAAATGTGAAGAAAAAATGAAAATGGAGCATTATCATCCTCAGCCTGATCAATTAAATGGCTACATTGTTGTAATCAATTTAGGGATGTAACTATAGAGGTTCATCTGGTACTATATGTTTAAGCTATGTTTGTATCTATACATATCTCCTTTCCTTCGCCCCAACAATGGAAACACATGCTTTCTACGCTCTCTATGTGCATTCACCTGAGCAATGGAAATGCATGATGGAAAAAACGACCCAAACTGCTCCAAAGTGGTCACCTCAGTTGAAGAAATGAAAGCCACAAGCAGTTGGTCACCTCAGATGCAGAAACGAAAGCCACAAGCATAGCCTACAGACTGAAGCGTACCAAACATCAGGATCCAAAAATACCACATTTTATTTGACAGGATGTTTGAAAGGGATATCTTACGTGAACAGGTTTTGCCGGTTACGAGAGAGTTGAGGCCGTTTTATGGGGGAGATGATCAGATTCCTCAGGGTCATGGAAGGGTTACTAACTCCTGCTCCAAAGCCAGTGTGCACACTATGCCTTCTATTTCCAGTGTTACCTGGGTTGGGTGCCTTTCCTGGTGAACCGCCTTGTATATCGAACGAGTTAGAGCTGGTTTGATTTGCTGTCCACATGCCCTCCTTCGGCCCTGGAGTGTCAGGAGTGAAGATGCCCCAGTCTGCAACAAATGAGTCAACTGGTTTTCCTTGGAAACAAAATTCAGTGAACAGAATTGAGCTAAAATGTTAAAATGTGCATCTATTTTGATTCCTTTTATTTTGCTTGGACAATTTTTGTTTCAAGTGAAGAGAAAGCTAAAGAAGAGAAGCAATCCTTCCATTTTTGGACAGCCAAGAATAGAGGGCATGGCTTTCCAGTCTTAGAGGGATATAAATTACTGAGTTGCAAGAGCTACAACTTTCTACAAATCTCTCTTTTCCATTTCCCAAATGAGCCAAATAACATGAGTGAACTCCATTTTCTGTATACCTCATACATTTTTCTATCCACACATTTTGTTAACCTTAATATGAGAAAACAACACCAATACTGAAGCAGCTGTCATAATCAGTTTCCAGAAATGAACAGGATTAACCTTTTCTCATCGGATCTATGTTACCCATCATGTTGGTTGGGTTGGAGAAAAGATCAGGCTCCGGTCTAGGATAGAAACTGCTTGCAGGCTGGATGGCTGAACGCTTAACCGACTCATACTCACTTCTCAATTGATCATACATTTCATCAAGCTTCCTCTTCTGTCTGGCGTCATTAACCAATAGCTTCAAGTAATATGCCAAAAAGAAAAACATCTTAAAAGGAACAAGAAAAGCTGTCACAAACCTAGATTTTTCAGCAAATTTTTCTTGTAACTCTTGCTTATCCTTTGCCAGGTTCTCATTCTCTTGTTCCAGCATCTGGCACCTCTTGGCCATTTTCTGGTAAGCAGTGTGCACCTGCTCCAGTTTTTGAGTGAATTTCTCTTGCACCATCTCACATTTCTGTCGGCACTGAGATACAACTCGGTTCAGCTTGCATTGCATCTCCAGTTCCATTTGCGCATTGTAGAACATCACACTTTTATATGCACTCTTCATTACTGGACATGTTTAAGGAAGGACAAGATATATATATTTCCAAGATTAGTCTATAGTAACAACATGCATTAGGCATTTCTAATCATTACTATCTGCAATTATAGGGCATTTCAAATGGTAGAAAACCCACTAAACAATGGGAGTGAAGGATACAGATTTGTGGACCCACCCCAACCATTGCCATCTGCAGCATATGACAAAGCTCAGAACAAGAAATTGATAGGACGCAGAGGAATTGGTTCAAGTATGAAACTGATATCAGCAAACAATATTGAGATACTAACGTAGAAGAAAACCAAGGAATGTTTCTTACATTTGTCCACTCGTCATTTGGATTGACATCCACTGGTTTCATATGACTGGCAAGTAGACCATAAAATCAGTTCAGATGCAAAGCTCTCAGTTAGCTATTATACTAAATTAATGATGGAAATATTGCAATACAGTTGCCAAAATAGTCAAATAAGTTTATGGGTTATGTATACAAAACTAATGAAGGGCTGTGCAGGTGCTCCACAGCATCTCAGTTAGTTGCAGCCCAACAATAACAAAAAGATGAAGGAATTTTGTACTCACATAGTTAATTGAGTTGATGCAAAATAAAATAATATTTTTTTCTGATTGTCAAACAATGGAACTTCCAACTGAAGCTCTGTTTGGTACTTTGGTTCACCCTGAAAGTTTCAATACTTGTTTGAAGGCTCAAAGGACAAATGGCATGTCTTGTAGACTGGACTAAGATGAATAAATGTTCTTTACACTGCCAGATAATGTAGAAGCTAAGAAACTAAAACACTTACCTCTTTGACAGCACTTGATCACAAACGGGGCATGCTGCCTCATTGTTAATTATCTTGCTTGCATCTTCTGTGCCTATTTCTAGCATTAAGTATAACAATCTTGAACTTCTCAAAATAGCTTATGCTTAAGTGAACAAGAAATTTCAATGGCCTTTATTTTGAAAAATAGCTAAAAGCAAAACAAGTGTTGGATACAAAAAATGTGGCCACAGGTGGTTGTAACAGCTCGACCTTCCAATTCTTTCCAGCAGGCGTTGCATCTCATCTTCAACTCAAGCTATTTCAATTCAACTGCAATGATGAACCCCCTGCAAATCATTGCCAGAAGATTGTAATTTTACACCAGAGAATGAGTCTCACAATGCATAATGCCTACTATATCACATTACCAAAACAAAAGTACTCGACAGATCTCAGCAAAAGTGACTTAAGCCTTGGAAAGGGCTTCCACAGGACAATAGGACATAAGGATGCATTGCAAACAGGAACAGAACAACTACAATTGGAATAAACATACAAATTTTAAGAAACACAGCAACAAGCCACAACAATTTGAATACTCTCGGATCCTGAAAAATGCAGAAGGAAAATGTCACTCAATCGAGAGTCCTACAATACAAGAGATCCATAAACCGAAAAACGTTTGCATATAGGTCTGAGAATTCCTTTTCCAGAGACCAAACCACAGAAGATGGACTCGTGGTGCCCTATCGTTTTCCGTAACGGGAACATCGAACAGAAATCGTTCAGAAATTCGAACCAAATCGATGATGGCGGGGCGAGAAGAAAATGAAGACCACTAACAGAGATCCAAGGAGAGGAAGACGATCGACTTACAGAGAACAAGCGAATAACGGGAGAACGACGAGGCACTCCGTATCTCTCTGGCTTCCAGAGAACAAGCGAATAACGGGAGAACGACGAGGCACTCCGTATCTCTCTGGCTTCCGCTTGAGAGAGAAGATCAGAAGCTCAGGACAAGGGTTTGCAAATCGCAGCTCAAACAAAACCCCCCAAATTTGCCCCAATTATTTTTTTTTTTTTTTGATAAGGAAAGGATTCGGGAGGGATCACCCTATCCGGCGGCATCCTTGCGGATGAGGTCAAGAAGACCTATATCATTGTTTATATCGGCCCCTCGGGCAGAGTGGCAAAGGTGTGCAACCTTATCAGCCACTCTATTGCTCATGCGAGGGATATGAAGGAAGGTTACTTCCTTTACCGTCGATACCAGGAGTTGGATATCCGAGAGGATTAATTCGACTTCCCATGGACAGGAAGTTTTCCGTTGTAAGTGGTCAATAATGATCTTACAGTCACCTTCAATGTGGATCTTTTCTAACTTAAGCTGATGGACTTTTTGTATACCTAGTTTGAGAGCTAATGCCTCCGCTTTGAGGGGGCTTTGTTTTCCAAGCTGCTTGTGCAGAACGGAAGTAGGGTGACCATCCCAGTCCCTAATAATGGCCCCAGCAGTATTGTTGCCATTAGAAAGAGATGAGCCATCGAAGTTTAGTTTGTACGTACCCCTAGGGGGCTTCCGCCACTGGATGGGACGTTGTTTGTTTCTTATTTTTGGCGTATGTGGCCTGGTAGGGCGAAGCTCCTCCTCAAATTCCATCTCTCGTACAAACGTTCTATTCCAGTTATCTAGTTGAGATTTGATCATTTGTAGTGCTTGTTCCTTCCTTGGGATGGCGACCTGCTGGAATAAAAATTGATTCCTAATGTACCATGTTAACCACCAAGAAAAGGCTAGGCTGGTCATGGCGGTAGAATTTAGGCTCTTCCCAAGCAGAGATAGAATGGGCCTAATATCCCTAGACTGGGCAATCAAGCAATTAACAGCTGATTGGTCTTGGAATGGGAGTTGGTGTACTTCTCTAACGAAAGAGCATTCCAAGAACAGGTGGACCTCGTCCTCGGAGGCTGCATTACAAAGGGAGCAAGTTGAAGGGACAGCCGAACCTCTGCTAGACAACCTAGAAGCGGTGGGGAGGCCCGCTTGTGCTATCTTCCAGAGGAAGTTTTTAACTTTTGGAGGGCAATTGACCCTCCAAATCCAGTCATTATAATCCCGGGTGGCTGACGCTTGAGATGTAATCATTTTGTATGCACTAGCAGTAGTAAACCACCCTTCCCTATCAGGCCACCAGTATAGACGGTCTTGCAATTCCGAGGAAGGCAACGGAATGTCTAGAATCTCTTGCACTATGTCGTTAGGAAGTATTTGCTGTAGTTTTTCACTCCACCACTGGCCCCCCAAAATATAGTCACTGACCATTTCGTTTTGATTGTGATCCGGAGGGCAATCCGCCCTAGCCATAACAGGGGAGGTTGAGATCCAGTTATCTGTCCAGAACTTTATTGATCGTCCATTCCCCACGGACCAAATTAGACCGGTTTTAAATTTATCAATTAAACCAGCTAGGTTGGACCATTGCCAGGAGCACGATCCCGATCTTTTGTAGTCGAAGATACTCGTGGTACGTAGATATTTATGTCTGATCAGCGATACCCACACATTACTCGGTTCTGCCCCAATTATTTAAAATCAAACTCCCACTCCCCCGGGAAAAGCTTTTTTAAAAAGATTATTATATATTCCGTATATTTTACTATATTTTTGACTCTAAATTAAAGTATATTATGTGTTTGACGGTTCGCCGTCAGCCGATTTTGTCGGCCTCTTGAAGTGTATGGCCTGTCTGACCTTCGAATTTTTACCTAATAAAAAAAAAAGTATATTGTGGAAAATGGAACGAGGACATGTTAACGAAATCCTAAATATACTTGTACCAACGGTTTTTGATGCAATAATAAGACATCAATTAATGAACAGAAAACCCCTAATTATTCAATTGGAGGCAAAACCCTAAAACAAATTCAAAATGTCGACAATTCAAAAGAGAAACTAAAATTCTTCAATTGGAGGCAAAACTCTACATGCTTGAAATCTCGAATGAGGAGCAATGATTAAGCAACTGAGAGTATAGCGGGAGGCAGATGAGGAGCAATTTCTTTTAGAAGATAAAGCGATTGAGAGCAGTGAGAGGCGAAGGAGGAGCATTTCTTCTACATGATGAAGCAGTTGAGAATCAGTAGGAGAATGGGGGAAGGCGGTGTGAAGATGAAACCAAAAGTGTTAGAGAAGGTCGGAAATGTTCGGAGACAGTGGGAGTTGGGAAACCCTAGGCCGAGTGGTGTGGGAAGATGAAATTTAGGAAGAGAAGGTAGGAGAGGGAGGGGAAAAAAGTATAGGATAAAACCAAATTAGTTGAAATATTTGCTAAAGTAAAGAAGAACCCAACACATTATCAAAGTATTCTAAATTAAAGTAGTATATAGATATAGATATAGATGAAAATGCCAAACTTTTTAGATATGTTATATTGTTTTGCCATAGTATTAATTGTTTTAGTTGGGTCGAGTAAATAAATGAAATAATTTTGATTAGTTAGTTTACCTGTATTAAAAAAAAATGTACAATTTTATAACACTGTTTAAATTATTTAGATCAAAAGAAAAGGGTTTTTTTTGGTAAGTGTCCTTTTGGTGCCCAAAATCTAAGCTCTAGGACAAAGGGTTGAAATATTAGGTGAGTGTCCATAATTGACAGTTTTACCCCTGGTCAATTATACTCAGCGCTTCCTTCATTTTTTCTCTTCCAAATCCTTCAACGTCAACGAAGAACAAGACGGCAAGGGCGTGATTTCGATCTGAAGCACGATTGTCGAATTCAGCACCATTCATCTTCGATTTCGATCTCTTCCATGGCTTTCTTCGAGCTCCCCTCCAAGCTTCCATGGCTTCCTCCGAGCTACCATGGCTTCCTCCCAAAATATGAGATTTAAGACATGGCAACAGGGAGGAGCGACTGCCACCAGAATCGGCCTCGCCGTCACCAGCCGCCACAGGAGCATCCGCCAGATCTGCGTAGTCCCCGACGAGCTTCCAGATCCGAATAACTCCGATCGGTCGGCAACGCCATGGAAGGAGAATCACCGCCGTCGCTTGACCCCTCTCCGTTTGACCCTAAATCCAAGCCTTCTACCTGCTCAATCATGTTCGACATCTATCAAGGATGATTTTCGTGCAAAAACCCCTCTCAAATTTATACAAAATCGCTAACCGCCATTGTTGGACACCTTGGAGCTTCGTGAAACATCCGCTTATCAGCTACTGTTCAAGCACTCGTCTCGGTGTGTCAGATCATCCTTCGACAAAATCAACACAACAATGCTGAAATAGAGATTGCACTCGTCAATTTGATAGGTCATACGCGTCAAACGGAGCTCTGTGTAAGGAGAACGAGCCGTCGGAAGATCGCCGAAAATCACTGTTGAAGCTGCGTGAGTTGCTGTCGAGATGGGGGAAGAAGAAGAGTAATTACGCCAAACCTCCCAGAATTTCTGTTTTTAAAAATATGCCCATGTGCTAGTTTCTAAAATTTTAGAAATTATCCCGCAGTTTTAGAAGTTGTTCTAACTCGCGTAATCTCCGTTAAAAAATTAAAAATGTAACTAATATTGTCACCATAATAAAAATAAAGTCATAGATACTGTCACCACTATAAAAACGTAGTTATAGACACTGTAATCAAAGGGAAATCATATGATAAAGGAAGCACAACCCCTATAGGGGCTAATGAGAAGTCAAAATAAATATGGTGACGGTTCTTCTCTAATATATGAATGAGTAAGAGGGTCATAAACGCTGTAAGCAAAATAAAAATAGGATCATTGACAGTGTAACCAAAGGAAAACCCTAGGATGAGGGAAGTATAAACCTTATAGGGGCTAATGAGAAACCAAAATGCATGTGGTGACAGTTCTCCTATAACATATGAATGGTAAAGAGGGTCATAGATGCTGTAAGCAAAATAAAAATAGGATCATAGACACTGTAACCACTATAAAAACACGGTCAAATACACTAAAATCAAAAGGAAAACCCTATAGACGATGTAACCAAAATAAAAACAGTTTTATTGACATTGTCTCCACTATGAAAAAAGGTTCATAGACATTGTAATCAAAAGAAAATCCTAGGAAAAGGGAAGCACAAACTGATGCCATCAAGATTGTCCATCTGTGGGCCAAGGCGGTTCGAGGACCCGATCATCCCGAGAAAGAAGAAGGCGTCACCCTGGATTCAAACTTGTTGATGGGGCGACGTCGATGGTCCTTGGGACGGCACCGAGGGTGTTCAAGCTCGGTTCATTTACAAACGAGCCGAGCTCGAGCTCGAGCCTCATTTTCTCGAGCCGAGCCGAGTCGAGCTCGAGCTACTCACAAAATGTAGATCTGTGATTCAAAGTGAATGGAGTCCAAAAGGCAAAACGGCTGACAGACTCTTTAGAAGAAGAGGTTAAATAAAACCTAGGGACAGAACTGTAATTTCACCTACGAAACGAGATATACGCCCTATTTACAAGGGGTTAAATAAAACTTATTTACATGGGGTTAAATAAAACATAGGAGAGAACTGTAATTTCACCCATAAAATGAGCTATACGAGCTACTCGAGCCGAGCTCGAGCTTAGAATTCTGCTCAAGCTTGGCTCATATTTAATTCGAGCGAGCCCGAGTCGAGTTTTTTTCGAGCCGAGCCTGAGCCGAGCTCGAGCTACTTGGCTCAAGTAACAGCCCTACCTACAACGAGTCGATTCGAGGACGAATCGAAGCTAAGTGGGGGAGAATGATGCCATCAAGATTGTCCATCTATGGGCCAAGGCGGTTCGAGGACCCGATCATCCCGAGAAAGAAGAAGGCGCCACCCTGGATTCAAACTTGTTGAAGGGGCGACGTCGATGGTCCTTGGGACGGCGCCGAGGGCTCTCTAGTGAAGAATTTATTATATATATTTATATTTTTTTTATTTATTAGTTAGACAAATAAAAGTGAGGGAATTATCTATTTCCTTACTTATGAAGAAAATAATATTTTTATCTATTTTTAGTCATTTTTAAATAGATAAAATAAATAGGATTTATCTTAGGATTTTATTTAATTATTTTAGATAATTGTGAGATAGCTAGGGTTTCTTTGCATAGGAACCAATCTCACTTAGCCCCTTTTCTATTTAAGTTGTAATTTCCTTTAGAATTAGGCAGATTGAAAATATTGGAGAAATCCTTGGCTAAGGGTTCTTCGATATCAATCCAAGCGATTTTAGATGTTTACGTCTCGAATCAAACACGTTCCGTTTCATATGTTTTCGATTCTTCTGATCCGAAATTAATTACTTTGCAATTCATTCTCGTTAATTAAGCATTCATTGAGTGGGTTCGTAATTCATTCAATTGACATTCATTCTCGTTACATTGCCATTCAATCGGCAATTGTTGGTGCGCCTCCATTGTTGACTCATACAACTTAATTAATAAGTTGTTACTTAACTAGCCGGCAACCTATACAATTTCCTCACCGGACACTAGTCGATTGGAAAGAGGATCCGATCGCGAGAAATACAAGAGCAATACGTAAGATCGGGCATTTTATTTAGCAATTGGCCGGCCTAGCCAATTGCTATGTATCAACTGGTATTCAGAGCGAAGGTTTGTGCGTATTCTCTTTGATCTTGATATGGTTGTCCTACTGATTTGATTTGATGACTTGGGAGATATGGGGAGATGGGGATGATGATCCCGAACTCTTGAGGTATTGGCAGCGACAAAGGGAGGCTCAAAGGCATCGCCTTTGGCTTCAACGACAAGCGGAGATTGATGAGGAAAGGAGACGTCAACAAGAACTTCAACGTCGCCGACATATTTGGCTTCTCCAACAATAAGAGGCCGAGGAAGCAAGACGACGAGAGGATGAGGCATGGATTCAAGCCGGGCTTGATGGCATTGCGGCCAAGATGAAGGAGGAATTCGCTGTCCAAAAAATAGCACTGCGCGACGATTTTGTTTTGCGGATTCCTGTTGATTCCGACCTCGGAATCGCTTCATCTCAGATTCCCTGCGTAGATAACTTCGAGATCTTTCCAACGGTGGGTCATACGCTACCAGACTCCCTGGGTAAGGTCTCTGAAACTGATCTGCAAGTTGACAGCAATTCTGCGCAGGATTTGTTGAACGTGTCCGGAGATGTTCATGAGGTTCTCTTCGCTGATGTTGAGGCTAAAGAGGAGGTCGTTGATGTTGAGAAACGTGTGAACGAGGAGCCAATTCAGTTCGTTGATGTTGATTGCTCCACGGTCATCATGGACGCTACTGTTTTTGAGGTTTCTCGACCTCGAAATCTTCTGGTAGTTGTCCGTTATTGTTCTCTTTTTGTTCAAGATAAGGCGGCTGCTCCCCTAGTGCCCTACAACTAGGGCTGATATACGAGCTAACAAGCTCGAGTAGTGGGTGTTCAAGCTCGGTTCGTTTACAAAAGAGCCGAGCTCGAACTCGAGCCTCATTTTCTCGAGCCGAGCCGAGTCGAGCTCGAGCTACTCACAAAATGTAGATCTGTGATTCAAAGTGAATGGAGTCCAAAAGGCAAAACGGCTGACAGACTCTTTAGAAGAAGAGGTTAAATAAAACCTAGGGACAGAACTGTAATTTCACCTATGAAACGAGATATACGCCCTATTTACAAGGGGTTAAATAAAACTTATTTACATGGGGTTAAATAAAACATAGGAGAGAACTGTAATTTCACCCATAAAATGAGCTATACGAGCTACTCGAGCCGAGCTCGAGCTTAGAATTCTGCTCAAGCTTGGCTCATATTTAATTCGAGCGAGCCCGAGTCGAGTTTTTTTCGAGCCGAGCCCGAGCCGAGCTCGAGCTACTTGGCTCAAGTAACAGCCCTACCTACAACGAGTCGATTCGAGGACGAATCGAAGCTAAGTGGGGGAGAATGATGCCATCAAGATTGTCCATCTGTGGGCCAAGGCGGTTCGAGGACCCGATCATCCCGAGAAAGAAGAAGGCGCCACCCTGGATTCAAACTTGTTGAAGGGGCGATGTCGATGGTCCTTGGGACGGCGCCGAGGGCTCTCTAGTGAAGAATTTATTATATATATTTATATTTTTTTTATTTATTAGTTAGACAAATAAAAGTGAGGGAATTATCTATTTCCTTACTTATGAAGAAAATAATATTTTTATCTATTTTTAGTCATTTTTAAATAGATAAAATAAATAGGATTTATCTTAGGATTTTATTTAATTATTTTAGATAATTGTGAGATAGCTAGGGTTTCTTTGCATAGGAACCAATCTCACTTAGCCCCTTTTCTATTTAAGTTGTAATTTCCTTTAGAATTAGGCAGATTGAAAATATTGGAGAAACCCTTGGCTAAGGGTTCTTCGATATCAATCCAAGCGATTTTAGATGTTTACGTCTCGAATCAAACACGTTCCGTTTCATATGTTTTCGATTCTTCTGATCCGAAATTAATTACTTTGCAATTCATTCTCGTTAATTAAGCATTCATTGAGTGGGTTCGTAATTCATTCAATTGGCATTCATTCTCGTTACATTGCCATTCAATCGGCAATTGTTGGTGCGCCTCCATTTTGACTCATACAACTTAATTAATAAGTTGTTACTTAACTAGCCGGCAACCTATACAATTTCCACACCGGACACTAGTCGATTGGAAAGAGGATCCGATCGCGAGAAATACAAGAGCAATACGTAAGATCGGGCATTTTATTTAGCAATTGGCCGGCCTAGTCAATTGCTATGTATCACAAACCCTATAGAGGCTAATGAGAAGCCAAAATACATGTGGTGACAGTTCTTCTCTAATTTCTAATTTCTAGTTTTTTAGATTTTTTTAAATTAGTGTCACCACAATAAAAAAAATTTAAAAATGTAACTACTATTGTAACCACTGTAAAAAAAATAAAGTCATAGATACTGTCACCACTATAAAAACATGGTCATAGACACTGTAATCAAAGGGAAATCATATCATAAAGGAAGAAAAAGCCCTATAGGGACTAATGAGAAGCCAAAATAAATGTGATGACAATTCTCCTCTAATAAATGAATGGGTAAGAGGGTCATAGACACTGTAATCAAAATAAAAACAGTGTCATAGCCACTGTCACCACTATAAAAACAAAGTCATAGACACTGTAATCAAAAGAAAAACCCTATAGACGCTGTAACCAAAATAAAAACAGTTTTATAGACACTGTCACCAAAATACATGTGGTGACAGTTCTTCTCTAATTTCTAATTTCTAGTTTTTTAGATTTTTTTAAAGTAGTGTCACCACAATAAAAAAAATAAAAATGTAACTACTGGTGTAACCACTATAAAAAATAAAGTCATAGATACTGTCACCACTATAAAAACATGGTCATAGACACTTTAATCAAAGGGAAATCATATGATAAGGGAAGAACAAACCCTATAAGGACCAATGAGAAACCAAAATAAATGTTGTGACAATTCTCCTCTAATACATGGGTAAGAGGGGCATAGACATTGTAATCAAAATAAAAACAGTGTCATAGCCGCTGTCACCACTATAAATACAAAGTCATAGACACTGTAATCAAAAGGAAACCCCTATAGACGTTGTAACAAAAATAAAAACAGCTTTATAGACACTGCCACCACTATGAAAAAGGTTCATAGACACTGTAATCAAAGGAAAACCCTAGGAAAAGGGAAGCATAAACCCTAAAGGGGCTAATGAGAAGCCAAAAGAGCATGTGATGTACAGTATTGTTTAGGGTTTAGGGTTAAGTATGTAGGGTTTAGGGCCAACCCTAAACCCTAAAATGTTAATTACAATACGTCGTTAAGAGACGATTGTTGTCACCAAATGGAAAACCCTAGGACGGAGTAAGCACAAACCCTAAAGGGGCTAATTAGAAGCCAAAAGACATTAGGTGGACAGTTCTTCTTCAATATATAAATGGGTAAGAAAGTCATAGACGCTGTTATCACTATTAAAACAATGTCATAGATACTGTCACCACTATGAAAAAATGGGGCGTAGACACTGTAATCAAAGGAAAACCCTATAGACGATGTAACTCAAATAAAAACAGGACCATAGACACTGTCACCACTATAAAAACAAGGTCATAGACACTGTAACCAAAGGAAAACTCTAGGACAAGGGAAGCACAAACCCTAAAGGGGCTAATGAGAAGCCAAAATACATGTGGTGACATTTCTCCTTTAATATATATATATATATATATATATATATATATGAATGGATATGAATGGGTGAGAAGATTGTCACCACTAATAAAATTGGGTCATATTGTAACGGCCCAGAATTATGATTTTCGGGTTACGTTTCAAGGGATGAAAACCCTTGTTCGGATCTTGCAATCCAGGTACGGGTCGAGGTTTCAACTCATTTTAAGATTAGTAGAAGGAGGGATTTCAAACCCATAAAAACCTCGAAGGGCCATTGGGTACCCTTTACCTGTCCTAACACTATGTGGCAAAATCCAATTCAACCGAAAGTAAAGCGGAAGCAAAACTAGGATACAAATGCCACGACAAAGCCTGGTCAGAATCAAATCATAAGCGAGTGATTACCATTTTACCAAGTTAGAATATTAGCTAGGTTCTTCGATTCGCCAAGAGGAAACCCCGTCATATAGACATCGAGGACTCAGGATCTGCATAAATACCTTAAAAAAAGAATGGGGAAAGGAGTCAGATCGAGCCACTCATGCGGGACCGGCAGTCCTCGCTGAGGCCACATAGTATGTGCTATACCTAATAAAGATGCTCTAATGCAGTACGAAAGTCAACACACTAGCATGCTCCTAGGTATAATAATTTGCAGAAATACTGTAAAGGGCCCAAGACAATGCCAAATGGCATATCCCTCTCCTACCTCCACCCCCTTCCGATAGGGCGGAGACTGGCCAGCTCGTGAATGCATTCCATCATAATCGGGCGGCACGCATGCCTAACCCGCTCCACAATAAAGCCCGCAGGCATATCATAATATAAGGAAGTTCATGACTCGATTGACTCAGGGTACTCGATGAGGCTGGGCTACCCTATGACCCTAGCAAAGACTCTAGGACTATCACAGATAACGGCCGTTCTGTTTCAAACGCATAAAGTAAACAGATGCTCAATCAATTAGTGCAACCTAAACATGATACTACATGGCATGCTTTTATGCATATGCAACACCTAACATAAAATGCAACAACAGGCATGAATGTCCAACCTGAGTAAGCCCCATAGGGAACTTACCTAAAGATGCAGAACAGCAGGATAATACAAGCAAGGGCCCAAATGCAAGTCCAAAGCAATCCAAAAGCAATACACACCTATCATCAAGTCATTTCCATAAGCTACTGAACCATCATTCACACACACACGAACCCAAGTTCTTAATATCCTCAAAACCAACCGATAGTAAAGCCGTTTTCCAAAACCTTTTCGATACAATCAACATCAACCAAAATCATTCTTCCAATCAAACCCATTGATAAAGTCATACCAACCATATTTTCCAAAACTCTTAGATCCCAATTTAAGTCAATTCATATTAAAAATAATTTCTCAAGTCATACTTGGTCAAATCCCGACGTCAATCATTTAAACCTTAAAACCAATACCTCAAAATCATATTATAAAATTAATTCCGGCATTTTGGTCTCAACACATCAAATCTTTTAAGAATCATTTTCGGACGACTTAAACCCTTTTCTAAGTAATTTAACAATATTTATCTAAAATAAACATTAAAATAAATCCACCTTTATAATCCCCATTTATAAAACATATTAAATAATTTACTTTATCAATTGGCCTCAATAAATCACTTTAAAATTCCTAATCACATATTAAACATCATAAAAATACATATTCCAAACAATATCACTTTTAACCCATTTTATAATATAACAATAATTTCAGAAAACGCATTTCCTCAAAACAGTAATAATAATAATAATAATAATAATAATAATAATAATAATAATAATAATAATAATAATAACTACAACGAATAAATCATATAGTATAACTTATATCTAGATATCAATTAAATGCATAACAAATAAAACCCCAAATAATCCTTTTCTCAAATTAGGCCCATCGGAATTAGGCCCAAAAGATCAAAAGAAAGGCCCAGCCCGAAAAATAGGCCCACACCCAATCTCTTTTTAAAGGGAATGAACCGAACCGGTTCAACACTTTTAAAATAAGAGAACCGAACCCATCAAAATAAAAAGGGAGGACCGAACCCATGTTTTAAAAATAAAACCGGACCCAAATAAAAGAAAACAAAACCCAAACCGGATCACTGTTCACTGTCCCCCCAACACCCTTGTTCGACAAAACCAGGAGGGAAAGAGAGCAGGGCGGCCGGCGATGGTTGCTTGCTCCGGCCACCTTCCCGACGCCAAAGACCAGAGAATCGGACAAGGAAGGGGAGAATGAGGGGGTGCTCACCGAGTTTCAAATCTTCACCGGAGAATTCGTCGGATTCGATTGGGGCTCGCCGGAGACTCGACTGGCTTCGTCGGAGGCTGAATCAGGCGAAATTGGCCTAGGAAGGGAGCAAGGGGGGTTAAAGGTGCGACCTTGCTCAGTTAGGGGGCGAAAGAAAGTGAAATCGAGCCTTACCACGCTTAAACCAAAACCAGAGAAAGGGAGTGTCGATGGGCTCAATAGCGGCTCTCCGGGCGGTTCGGGGCGACTCCTGGTGTGCTCGAGTGTCCGCTGTGGTGCTCAGTTTGCTCGGGAGAGGCTCGGGAAACAGAGGTGCGGTGCTCGACAGGTGCTTGATGGCTGCGAAACAGGGATGGCGGGAGCGGGTCGGGGTGGTGGCGACGGTGGTGGTTGTTGCTGGCGGCTTCTGCAGGGGCAAAGATGGCCGAAGGGTGGCGGATTTGGTGGTGTCTTCGGCGGTGGTGTGGCCTGCTGTTGGTAACGGAATCAGAAAGGGAGATGGTGGCTCGATTGGGTTGTTTTGGTGATGGGAAGGTGGTGTCTGGTGGTTGCAGATTTGTTTCAAAAGAACAAATGGGGAGGTGAGGGTTAGGAGGAAATTGGGGCTTCATAGCCTGTTGCATAGGACAAGAATACATAGAGAGGGAGAGGTTCCTCTGTGTTCTTTGGTGGAAAAGCTGATGGGAGTTGACCACATAACAACAACAATTGCAAGCTGGACCTTGCACTCAAGGGGAGAGAGTATCACGAGGGCAAGAGAGAGAGAGGGAGAGAGAGAAAATAAAGGGAAATAAAAGAAATTTATGTGATATTTTGAATACCCGTACAAATACCTCGAAACCCGCGTCATGGCGCGATTTTCTAAAAATAAATTTTAAAAATAAAATAAATTAATATTATACAATTAAAGAAAATATTAGTTTAATATTTTGAATTAAACTTATACAAATAAACTCATAAAAGAAAGATATAATAAGCTCAATCAAGATAGACTACATTGTGATAGTATATGAAGATTTACAAATGGACATAGGCTTATATTAATTTTATATTTTAAAATAAACTCGTTGGTTAGTTTAAAGATGAAAATCAATGTAAAAAAGGGGGGGGGGGGGGGGAATAATTAGTAAGTAGGGATGAGTTTCCGGTCTGGATTGGATCGGATCGGAAATTCCGATGTGGTCCAAGACCGGTGGATCGGAATTTTTAAGCACTTTGACCGTGGATCGGACCGGGACCGAGAAATACGGTCCCATGTTTTCTGGTTCGCAAACCGTTAGGACCAGATGACGGTTTTGGCCAACATTCTTTTTTTTTTTACATCAGTAGCAGTGGCGGTGAGCACGAGCGCCGGCAGTGGCGGGTGGCGACTGGTGAGGCACGACGACTGGCGAGCGGAGCACGAGGGAGGAGGGCGACAGAGAGACTAAGAGAGTGGAGACAGAATATAGATTGGACTTTGGAGATTGACTGAGAATGGAGTTCGACTTGAGGCGAGGACAAGGGAGGAGGCCTATTGAGAGACTAAGAGACTGGAGACTAAATATAGATTGGAGGCCGACTGAGAGAGGAGGCCGACTGGAGGCGAGCACGAGAGAGGAGGCCGACTGGAGCGGAGGTGGGGAAGTGGACTAATGAAGTGAAACACGTTCTCTCTTCTCTCTTTTTTCTTTTTTTAAATGATAGGGATTCCGGTTCGGATTGGAAATTCCGGCCTGGTCCCGGGTTTGGACCGAAAACCGAAAATCAGAATTTCTTAGACCACGGACCAGACCGTAATATCTCAATCCGATCTAAAGACCGTAATTTTCGGTCTGGTCCCGATCTTATTTAAGATAGTATATAGATTAATAGAAAAATATTACAGTTCAATTTGTTTAAAAAAAGTCACATATTTGAAAAAAAAATTAAACAAGGAAAAAAATAATTTGGACTAAATGATGTTTTAGTTTATTAAAAAAAATTATATTTTTTGAAAAAAAGATTTTTTTTAAACAATGAATATATAATAATTTGGGCTTTGTCGCGGTAGCAAAAATAATAATTGTAATAACTTTAATTTTTTTTAAAAATAATTGTATATGTTATAAATTAATCATATAATGAATAAAATGTTAATTTAAATTGAAAAAATAAACATTTTATATCATTGAGATTGAAAATACTATGTTTGTTCTTGTAAATGTAGATTAATCATATAAATAAATATTGTCTTGAATGCTTCGTAAGAATAGTATTCGGATTAGCAATTTTATAACGATGTTGATCTCTATGCTTCTTCTTTTAATTTTTTTTTTCATTTTTTTTCATTCTTGGTGAAGTCGATATCATTTCTTACCTTGTCACAGATTAATTGATTAAAAATAGAGAAAATTTGCGCCGTTGGCGCAAATTTTCGATCAAATTAATTAATTGTCTTCCACCTCTTCTAAATTAACTAAAAGTCCACGACCTAAATCTGTGCCCCCTCCCCCTAAACCTCGCTATTTGGATTTTCTCCTCAGCCTCTCTCGCTCAACTTGCTCTCTCCGTTCAGATCGTCCGGCAGATCGTCTCCTCTGCGAATGTTCTTGATTGTTAGGGATCTCGGATCTTCTCTCGCCTCACCTCGCCTCTAATTGCTATGCCTCGCCGCGCCCTTGCTCCCTCTCTTGCTTCTGGCGTCGCCGACGGATGGTGCCAGCAGTCATTTCAGCACCTTCAACACCTTCCTGGAAGCTTCCTCCGCTGTCTTCACCATCGATTTCTCCGCTCCCGGTTCCGTCGGCCGGCCAGATTCATTTCCGATGACAAGATTGATTAGGTTTTGGTGAGGTTTTGCTGCCTCGCAATCCTCTCCCGGTTCTATCTAGGGCGTTGTTGCGGCCATTGTTGTTGGCGGCGCCGCCGATCCGGCTCCATCGGCCGGCCAGATTGGTTTCTAGCAGATGCCGTTGTTGCTAAAAGAGCTATTTCATCCATGGTTGTTCCAAATTAAGATCTGGTAGGGGATCGATTTGGTGAGGTATGCATATTAATTGAAGTTTCCAGATTAGGTTTTGGTGAGGTATGTCATCCATGGCTCCGTCGGCGCCGCCGATCGATTTGGTGAGGTATGCATCCATGGCTTTTCCAAATTCAGATCTGGCTTTTCCAGATTAGGTTTTGGTGAGGCCAGTATGCATATTAATTGAAGTTTCTCGCTTGTTGCTGGTTGATAGGAGTTTTTGTGATCTCTGTGCGACACCTAGTCTGTGCAGTTGCCCTCGCTTCACTTTAAACTAGTGATTAACTTTTAATGTTCCAATCATTCGGTTTTGGGCTGAAACAACGAACATATGGAGAGTTCAATGCAACCAAAGATCAAACAATTTGTTTTAAGCATTTTTTCGTTGGTAGCAAACAGTGAATTTGTGGTTAGTTTGGTACTGTGATTGAGTTTGCTTTGTTGAAAGTTTGAATATTGGCAATTTCAGCAATTTTTTTTGTCTTGCTGAAACTTTTTATTATGCTGAAATGTTGAAATTAATTCTTATAAAATTGTATGAGCTACAATATATTACACACAAACATATATTTCAACATTTCAGCATTTTTTGTGATCTGAAATGCTGAAATTAATTCACTGTTGGGGTCAAAGTCGGATATCAAATGTTGTTTATGCAATTTCAGCATTTTTTTTGCCTTGCTGAAACTTTTAGATAGCTTATTAGCTTCTTGATTTTTTGTGTGATTTGAAATGCTGAAATTAATTCTTTATTAGCAAAATCCGTATGCTGAAATTAATTCTTATAAAATTGTATGAGGTACTATTTCAACATTTCAGCATTTTAGCATTTTTGAAAATAAGAAACTCCGGTTTCAGCAATTCCGGTGTCGAAGTGGTGACACGAAAAAAAAAGCAACTCCGGTATCGAAGTGGTGATCCGAAAAAAAAAAGGAAAAAAATAACTCCGGTTTCAGCAACAATTTCAGCATCTAAAATCGGGTTTATAGCATCAACAACCCTTGTTTTAGCAACGCGGAAAAAAAACACTAAAACAAGGGTTGGTGGAACAGAATATGCTGAAACAGGGGTTTCAGCAATGCATGTGCTGAAACAGGGGTTTCAGCAATGCATGTGCTGAAACAGAAGTTTCAGCATTAGCACATGCGGTTTCAGCAACGCGAAAAAAAAAAAATTGGAAAAAAAAACAAAAAAAATGAAAGAGGGGTTGCTGAAACCGTATGTGCTGAAACAGAAGTTTCAGCAATTCCGTTTCAGCAACTCTGGAAAAAAAAAACTGATGAAACGAGAGGGGGGCACAGGGGGCACGGGTGGGGGGCACAGGGGGGCGGTGGACTTTTTGCTAATTTGGAGTACTTGGGAGCAATTTTCCTAATAAAGACAAAAAATTAGGACATCCCAGTAATCACCCCTTAAAAATATAAGTGTTTTTAGAAATAAATTTAAATAATAGTTATGAACCTATATTAAAAACATAAGAGACAATGCAAGTTTGATTCGGAGGTTGGTTGACAATGTCATGCAATGTCGTCCATTAAGATGATGAAGTGAAAATAGACAATGTAAGTTTTTGTACACAAAGGTTGGTTGACAATGTCATGCAATGTCGAAGTCGATATTAAGATATTAAGACAATGAAGTGATACTAGCACTAATTTGAAAATGTGTTTTAAATTTTAATTAATTTCACTTTTTTTATTTAGATTTCTAGGGTCGCTTGCTTTTTTGGGTAAGTAATCTTGTAACAACTTGGAGGAGGGAAAAATGAACTCTGATTTTCAATTGTTGATTGTTTGTGTAAAATATAGCCCTATTTATACAGCTCGGAGAGCAAGGCTTTTAACATAAGCTATACACACACTTTTGACTCATTTGATTACACTTAACCCATGGTCAATACGCCCCCTCAAGATGGAGGGTGGTACAACCCCAGCTTGGAAAGAATAAAATTTTGCTGATGTGAAGGCAAGATGTACCTTGGTGAGGACATCAACTAGCTGTTCTGATGAAGTGACGAAACAAAGTTGCAATAGGCCATCAAGGACCTTGTCACGAGTGAAGTGACAATCCACTTCGATGTGTTTGGTGCGCTCGTGGAAGACTGAATTGTTTGCTATCTGGATTGCCGAACGATTGTCACAAAACAGCTGGACTGGCTTAAGTGGTTGAATAGAGAAATCTTGAAGCAAACGAACCAGCCAAGTGACCTCTGTAGCAGCATTGGCCATAGCCCTGTACTCAGATTCGGAAGAGCTGCGAGACACCACTGATTGCTTCTTGGATTTCCAGCTGATGGGAGAAGAACCAAGGAAAACAATGTAACCAGTGACAGACCGACGAGTCATGGGGCAAGAAGCCCAGTCAGAGTTGGAGAAAGCCTTGAGTACTGGAGAAGAACAACCATTAAGTTTTATTTATACTATTAGAGTATAGGATAGAAAAACCGAATTTTGAAAGTCTTTTAATTTGTGCTCATATTCCGTAAATAAATCTTTTTGTGCTCATATTCCGGAAATAAATTGTTTTCAAGTGACAAATATCACGTTGACGCTTCATCAGTTCATCGAGTTTGTTTTTCTTTCTTGTGGTTAATTTCCATTGACACCTTTTTATCAAGTTTGTTTTGCTTCGTCTCAAAAGTGAATGATTAGGGTTATTTTGATTCGGATATTTTATAGTTATTTGCTTCTTCTGAATCGTTTCTATGACTGGAATCAACTCCCTGTAGTTGATTTATAGATCCAGACCCGCTGCGTGTGAAATATTGATGCCATATGTACCTATACTAAATCTGCATTTTTTTAACAATATATTGATAATCTTAATTTCCAAATTTGAAGTCAATCAAATGATATCATACTATTATAATTTCCGCGCCATGACGCGATTTTTTTTATAAGTAATATTTAGATATAATTTAATCATGGACATTAAATTTAATCCAATATTTTGAATTAATCTCATTGTTTAGCAAATGTGTTAAAAAATAATAAAAAAAAATACAATTTGGTTAAACAGATAAAGAGAAAAATAAATAATAAATAGTGAAAGGTAAAAGCTTTGAATTAATCCCATTGATTAAAAAATGTAACATTAAATAATATTGGGTAATTAATATTAAAAAAATTTCCAAAAATAACTTTGAATATGGAGAGGACATGTGGCATAGATGCTTCTTTTTTAATATAGTATATAGATGTTTAGCAAATGTGTTAAAAAATAATTAAAAAAAAATACAATTTGGTTAAACAGATAAAGAGAAAAATAAATAATAAATAGTGAAAGATAAAAGCTTTGAATTAATCCCATTGATTAAAAAATGTAACATTAAATAATATTGGGTAATTAATATTAGAAAATTTTCCAAAAATAACTTTCAATATGGAGAGGACATGTGGCATAGATGCTTCTTTTTTAATATAGTACTAGCTTAGTACCCCTTGCAATGCACGGATCTTTGTTTAAAAATATATGTTTATATAATTTCATTTATCATTGTTGACATGAAATTTACGTTTTTTTCCGCACAGCAGAAAAACTGCTCACCAGTGAACTGGGAGGCTTTGGTTCGGGCAACTCCGAGAAGCTTTGAGAAAAATAAAAGATGTTTCTGACAGAGGGTACTGTAGGGTTTACGCCAAAGTTTAATTCGACGGCGTCGGAACACGGTGATGGTGGTGGCGCAGCCCGAAAATAGGCCAGTCGATCACTTTCTGTAGAAACTTTCGACGTTGTTTCGGACGTCTTTCCGGTGAGCTGCTGCGTCGGGGCTTGCACGGTGGCTTCCTGGGTGTTAGAGGAGACCTGTGGTGGTGGTCGTCAGCCTTGAATTCACCGGAATTGTGGTCGAGAACGATCGGAGCTAGTGGTGGTTTGTGATCTTCGGTAGATGTTTATGGGTTTGCAGAGACTGATGAAGATGGCTTTAGAGTGAACGTGATAGATAGGATGAAAGATTGCAATATCCTCTTCAATTTGATTTAAGCAGATCCCCTAAAGATAGTATATATCATGCAATATCCTTTTCAGGCGCAATCCTCTTCAAGGGCGCCAATGTGACCAAGCAAGATCTCTAAAAAATTAATTCGGTTCTTAATTAATTAATTCGATTATTAATTTATTTAGATAAGATCTCTAAAAAATAAATAAATTAATTCGGTTTATTTATTTATTCAGATAAGGTAGGATATGCACTAAGATATGAGAGTTAACTAATTAGATAAGGAAGATAATTACTTAATAAAATTTTCTAATTAGTTAAGATTTGGTTATATCTTCTAAATTAGATATAGATAATGTAGGATCTAAATACATAATGCACTAAGATATGGGAGCGAGTTAAGTAGTTAATTATTTAATTAGATTTTCTAGAATTAGGTAAGATGTGGGCATATCCAAAAATCATGGGATTAGGACTGTAGATATGGATTTAACCCAATACTCCTTAAATATTATATCTTTAAACATACACTCCTTTCATATTATATGTGATTTTCCAAATTATATAATCTTTTAATATTTTGTTATGTGTTGTCCTACTTTAATTAACGTAGATTAGGTTGTTTAATTGTGTGCATTGATTTGCATCATCTCAAGTGTTAAAATAATGCTCTCGTGTATTTTCAATAAATCATCATCTCACGAAGTTAATTATTTAAAGAACTAGGGTGGCAGACCCGTGCTACGCCCGGGACATCATTTTATTCAATTACATGACTGGTATTATACTTGGTGAATAACGCAAAAAATTAACATGGCATAAAATTTATAATAAGGTAATGAAATATCAATAACTTATCTAGCAAATTTAAGAATAATTTTTTAATTACCCATTTTTTTATTAGCATAAGTTGCAATTGGTAAATATTTAGATATATGTGCTCTCTTGAACATATAATATAATTAAGCTTATCAATTTGCTTCAATCGAGAAATTTCTTGTATGGCGAATATTTTATTGCAATTATTTTCTCTGTTTAATTTAATTCTTATTATTTTTATAGGAAGATATTTTTTACAACTATTAATATTCTATCAATTTTCAAAATAAAAAATATCATCTTAATTTATAGCCATTCAAAAAGATAAAAATGCACTATATATAATAGGTTTAATCTCAATTAAGATTAAATATAAAATATCATTTAGATATGATGTCCGTCCATTTAACACAACTTAATCATCAAATTCAATTTCAAGTAGTTATATTTAATAAAAAAAACATAGTTTTTATATTTAATCTTTGAAACGGGGGGAAATTATTTAAATATAATATTTAATAAAATTCTATAGAAAGATAAAAACAAATACGTAGTGATGTGAATCGTTAACTCGCAAATAAAAGTACCAATCGAGTAAAAACACAAATATAGAGAAATTACGAAGTATATTTTGCACATAGCGTAATGTTGGACTTTAGCCAAAACAAAAGAGAGGTGGAAACTTTCTCAAATCTCCAACCTCTAACGTACCCAGAGATAGAGTATTGAACATGAATATATAAGAGGCTATGAAAAATAAAACATTTTTTTTCTGAAATTTATAAAATTGAAATAGGGCATAATTCAAACAAATTAAAAGGTTGGGGAGCTTTTACGTAATTAATCTTCTCCAACCTCTAGCCCGACAGAACGTTCCAGCAGGCTTTTCTGGCAAGGCTCGATTGCAACTCCAGCGAAGTCTAGCATCGACGAAAGATCACGAAGGTGGACTAAGGCGGCGGATACAACTTCCTGGTGGCGTGATGCTACTCCCCGGAGATTTTAGTGGCAGCGGCGGCAACAGCTAGAAACTGGTGGGTGAGCGGCTCCGGTGAAGGTCTGATCGAAATTAGGGATTTTTATTTTATATGCTTTTCTCAAAACCTTTTTAATGGAATTGTAGATTACAGGTTTTAGAAGACGATGAACTACATTTGGAGCTCGGAGATTGGCTTTCCATGGTGGACATGCTCCCGAAGGTTGAAAGCCCTTTTATACTTGATCGTTAAAACGCGCACGAAAGATCAAATTAAATATACCAATCTCTTCATCTCCTTTCGATGATCAGTTTTATATATTCAATTGCAAGAAACGGTGAATATATCAATCCAAACAACCCAACCTTTGGTTTTGGGGCAAAGTGAACTTGAACGAATTTGGAGCTTAATACATTGTTCAATCCAAAAATTGAACACGTTTTTGTGATATGGGTGAAGAGGAGCACTTAATGGAGGCATTTTGAAGTCAGAACGACGGAGAATTAAAAACTACCATTGAAGAAGCCTAGGAGCTACACACGGGAAGGAGGAGGAAGAAGGAGGGTTGGTTCACCGAACCGGTTTTCTATTTTTTTTTAAATTTGGTTTGGACCGGTTCAACAGGTTCAACACAATAAAATCCTTAGGTTGACATATGTGTGACATACTATATAGATAAATAAATACCATAAGAGATAAATTCATGTATATATATACCCTTTTTAAAAAAAATAGATTACAATATGTGGTTTTATTTAAATAAATTACACATAACATGAAAATTTATTATTATATTCAATTTTAAAAAATTACACATAACAAATACATGAAAATTTAAGAGGAAATAAAAAATTTACAAAATGTGTTTAGATTGTACCTAATGGGATTTGAACTCAAGACCTCATGTATACTAAACAATTCTCCTAACCATTGAGCTATGTAAGTATTTTTGATATTTCATGGAATAAAAACAAAAAAAAAAGTATAAAAGATGAATCATTAAATGAATGGCATTAAATTGTAGGTGAACACAACTTTTTATGTTATATATATAGATTCTTTAAAGTATGTGAACAAAGATAATATTTTAAAATTAATTGAAAATAAATAGTAACACAAAGATTATGACGATGGTATAATAAATTATCTCATTCACACATTTGCATATTATAAACTATACTACTATATGATAACTTTTGATTGAAAAATTCAATTTTTTTTAATGTATATATAAAGAAAAGAACTTATAATGTTCTCCACATTTTTCTTTATACACCTTTATTTTATTTCTATGTACAAAAAATATGTATAACAAATATGACAATTTAAGATAAAACTTAAAAAATTACAAAATATGATCAATGTGTAACTAATAGGATTCGAACTCAAGACCTTACCTCCTACCAATTAAACAACTCTATTAAGTATTAACCATTGAGCTATAAAGATATTTGTGATCTTTTATGGAATTGAAACAAAAAAATATAAAATATGAACAATTAAATAAATGAGCATTAAATAGGCCCTGAACACAACTTTTTATGTTATATAGATAGATAGATTGGTTAGGATCTCAACTAAATTGGATAAGCTTTAATTTAACAAATAAATTAAAGCTACGCGAGTTTAATCTTCAACTCGAAATTAAAAGCTACGCCGGATTTATGAAGGAACAAAATCATCAATCATATAAAGATCTCAACTAAATTAGAAAAGCTTTAAAACTTAAGAAGGTCGGATGAGGGATTAGTATTATTAAAAATTAACATAAATAAAGTAATCTTCAAAATAAAAACAAACCTACGCCGGATGAGGGATTTTAGGGTCGGGATCCAAATCATCAATCATAAAAACCAAGATCTCAACTAATTTAGATAATTTTCCTTTTAAATTTGTTTTAATTGTTTGTTAAATTAACACTTATCTAATCGATTAAAAATATTAAAATAAATCGATTAATAAAAAATAAATAAAAAAGGGGCTACATTAAAGGAGAAGCCTCCTTTAGTATTATAAAATATAGATAGATTAATTTAATAAAACTTTTAAAATTAGGGATTGTGTAGTCCAAGAAGAATAAGGAAAATTATAAACACGATCAAAATAAAGCAAAAAATATGCAAGAACAATAGAACATTAAAACCTAATAATTGATTAGGAAAATAATGATGTTGTTTGACACGTCGGGGACCTTCAAGTCATTCTCACTGCTTCGTGTGAGGGCATATGAAAAAAAAACAATTAAGCTACAAATTAATTATAAGTTGAAATGTCATAAACACGGATGTTTCAAAATTAAGTTATGGCCACATAGGAGGCAATTCATGGTGGTCGGCTGCTCGTCCGCTCTCCTCTCCATCTTATGCTATACCAAATTCGTCGTTGAGATCCCCATCACCGACGGATCCTTCTCTTTCCTCCACATTAAACTCGGTGATTTTGTCGCCGATGACATCCTTCTTGAAGTCGTCATTGGCGTGTTGAATTATGTAAATCCTGATCATGTTCCTCTTACCTGATCAGACATGGGCAAGAACTCAAGGCATTCAAGTGACACCAAGCGGTGGTCTCTCAGGGTTGATGATCGATCATCTCACTATACGGATGATATTGGTGGTGACGTCTCGATACATTGTAGGGTCGACCGTCATTCTTCTAGCAATTGCCCATGTACATAAAGTAGAATCGCCACTTTGGACCATCGCCCTTGTTTAGTTGTACAATTTTGAGATTTGCATACATTATAAGCTCGTTAGTAGTGCTAATTCACGAAAATCTTAAGAAACATATCAGAAGGTATCATGACTTAAGAAACTTACAATTTTGGACATGCATATGGTTTCATAGTGGTAGCCATCGGAAATACTATGTGTGGCATCCTATAGCACAAAAAACATTGTTAGAATTGAGTATGAAGTAATAGCACAAATTTGTAAGTAACAAATGTAACAAACAACAAACCGAAGCTTATACACAAATACAGTCAGAGGAAAAAAATGCAATGGGGAAGAACTATTAGCATATCAAAAAAAATATTAGAAAGAATTCCTAAAATGAAAATAAAAGAGTTCGAGATAAGAATACTCAGAGAAGTGAATGAGTTGATATCTTTTATACCCACATTAATTAAATTTATTAAAAATCATTTGCAATCAACAAATTTGCATTTATCCGCTCAAGTTGTTATTAATTGTTATCCTTAAGATTGCAATCAACGTATTTTTCTGGATGTTTGTTGTTAATTGTTATCCTTACTAATTATATATATATATATATATATATATATATATATATATATATATATATATATATATATTAATTATTTGGATTTGTAAAAGAATTAATTAATTGCTAATTTAAAATCCCTACTTTAAAGGAGAAGTCGCCACATGTCTTAGGCGACTTCTCCTTTAGTATTATAATATAGAAATATAGATATAGATATAGATGTTTAGCAAATGTGTTAAAAAATAATAATAAAAAAAATACAATTTGGTTAAACAGATAAAGACAAAAATGAATAATAAATAGTGAAAGATAAAAGCTTTGAATTAATCCCATTGATTAAAAAATGTAACATTAAATAATATTGGGTAATTAATATTAGAAAATTTTCCAAAAATAACTTTGAATATGGAGAGGACATGTGGCATAAATGCTTCTTTTTTAATATAGTATATAGATATATATATATATATATATAGATATATATATATATATATATATATATATATATATATATATATATATATATATATATATATATATGTAACTATAATAAATCATTTTCCTTTCTAACCGTGCAAAATGGACATAAATAAAACTATTGCATATAGTTCCATTTTTATACTTCCATAGCTTGTGAACTGCAGTACAAAAACTGGAATGAATTGGACTTGTAATTATACCGGATAAACTCTTTGGTAAAAACCTCAAAACTGTGTTAAACTCTACATCAGAATTTCTTCTAATAAACCTATAGTTTGTACTCCTTGTTGAGCAACTAAACCGATCCTACCAAGCTGGCCGAAATTGGCCATAAAACGGACAAGACCATGGATATATATATAGTGCAATTGAAACAGGGTAATTACTTTCACTTGCCACTGTCATAACCTTGAAGGGGTATGAAACAGCCTCTTTAGCATCCTGAACATCAACCGAGCTGACCGCTTTCTCTTCCGCGATTAAAGACCGAAAGAAATCACTGTTCAAACCATTATACGAATACGAATATAATTGCTCCCCAATGCTATTAATATTGTTGCTCAACTGGAAGCTCTGCAAAGGACTAATTGAATACATGTGCTCGAGGCACCACTCTCCCTTGTTGTGGTCTACTAAACGCCACACGAGAAGGCTCTTATCGGTATCACAACAGCGCACTATCTCGCAGTATTGTAGCGAGTCTTCGTGGCCCAACTGAATCTGATTTAAACGTGCCACAACAACCGATCCTCCTCCGTTGGGCAAACCAATGTGACCAAATCGGTCAGGGCTGTCATAAGGATCGTAAGTTACTATATTCCTTTCATACCGATCAAACCAATGCAATATACCCTTGTGACTTAAGGCGTTTGCCACCGTTGGAATGAAAACCATGCTCGAGCAACGGCCTACAAGTTTCCTACTGGTCCAGTTCCCCGTATCCGAAGAGAAGACTTCTATGGCAAAGTCCAAGGAGCCGATCACCCCTTGAATAAACACAACCTTGTACGTTACAAATGCTGCATTCTCGCCTCCTATCCGGCCAGGACTTGTGGCAAACCCGAACTCCCAGTGGCTAAAAGGACCCTTCAACAAAGGTAGTTGCATAGATTGATTGGTGAGCGGGTTGGAGACGCATAGTTCAAGATTCCGAACGAGGTTGTATTGAAAAGCGTCATGAGTACTGGATAGAATCAATCCATTGCTCGACGCCAGGATCGTGTGATCGCTTTCCTCGATTCTTGCGTACTGAGGAACAATGAAGGAGCGGAATGGCGGTTGATCATCAACTTCATCATATAGAAGATAGGAGATAAGGGCAATTTAGTAATCTGGCTTATGTCCTTAGGGGTATTTTGGTAATCACGATGGATTGTAAATTGGGCTATATAAAGCCCAATCTGTAAGCCCGGACAAATTAATGAAATCAGTTGAGAAATCTATTGGAGCACAGCTGCCGTTTACTGGACTCAATTTCTTGAGTTGGAGCCGAGGCATCAAAATGGCGCTCGGAGCGAAATACAAAATCGGCTTCATTGACGGAAGCACAGATCTGGATTCTGTGTCACCAGCGGATGTTCAGAGATGGAAGTGTTGCGATTATATGGTAAGATATGCTGGATTGTGAATTCAATGAGTGCTAGTGTTGCTGAGGGATTCATGTATTCTGATTCGGCAAAGGAACTATGGAATGAGATCGTTGAAAGGTATGCACAAACAAATGAACCTCTTCTTTATCAATTAAGGAAGAGTTTGTGCAATCAGGCTCAAGGATCTTTAAGTTTCGCTGAGTATTTCAACAAAGTGAAGAAGCTTTGGGACGAGATTCTGGCTCTTGAAGGAGTTCTCAAATGTTCTTGTGCAGCAAGAGCGATGTGCACTTGTGATGTTTCCATGAAGATAGAGGAAGTGGATAACTGGAACAAGATGCTTCAGTTCTTGATGGGATTGAATGACGCGTATGATAGCGTGAGGAACCAGATCCTGTCTATTGAGTCTCTACCAACTGTTAACCGTGCCTATTACCTAGTGAAGCAAGTTGAAGTTGCAGGAGGAAGCAACAACAACGATGCTATCCAAGATGGAAGTGCCTTTGCTGCAGGGAAATCCAACGACAACAAAAAGTCATTCAAGAAGGACAAGGCAGACAAATTGTGCAGCCATTGTGGTATGAAGGGCCACACAGTGGAAGGTTGCTTCAAAATTATTGGCTACCCCGACTGGTTCAAGGATCCAAAGGGAAAGAAAGCAGCAAAGTCTTCAGCAAATGTTGCAGGTGTTTTTGATTCTCCCCTGGATAATGTGGATGAAGAGCTCACAGAGGAAGGTGCAGGGATGGACATGGCTCTGGTTAATGTTGTATGCCAAGAGGTCATAAAGGCCATGAAGGGACGTGGTAATTCATCCAGCAGTGCAGGTACTTCCTTTGCTCTTCTTTCATCTAGTCATCAGGACTTAAGCAAGATGAGTTGGATAATTGATTCGGGAGCCACTGACCATATGGTATCTGATGCTAATTTGTTGAGAAGAAAACGTGTGCTAACCACACCTATAAGAGTATGTTTGCCTGATGATTCCATTAAGAAAGTCAAAGTCATTGGGGATATCAGTTTGTCATGTGGAATTTTGTTGAAGAATGTTTTTCACATCCTTGATTTCAAAACAAATCTGCTATCAGTAGGAAGAATTGTTGATGATGCTGATCTGGATGTGAATTTTAAAAGGACAAAATGTGTTTTTCAGGACCCTAAGAGTGGTCAAGAAGTCCTTAGTGCAGCAAGGCTATCTTGAAGGCTATTCAAGGCTACTCTGAAGGCTGATGTTGACAAGAATTCTTTTGCTGCTCATTCTGTAAATAGAAAAAATAAAGCTTGTCTTGATTCAAATAAAGGAATCCCTAGTCATGTTTGGCATGCTAGGTTAGGCCACATTTCCCTTTCCAAGTTAAAGCATGTTCAGGGATGTGTTTCTGTTGATAGAGACAGTTCCTTTTGTGAAGCCTGTATCATGGCTAAACACCATTCCATCCCTTTCAATGTAAGCAAATCTATAGCTAATGAGAAATTTGCGTTGATTCACATTGACTTATGGGGTCCCTACAAAGTTCAGAGTAGGATTGGGGCCAAGTACTTTGTTACCATTCTTGATGACTACAACAGGGCTGTTTGGACTTATCTGGTTACTGATAAGGTGCAGGTGTCCAAAACTGTATGCTCATTTATTATTCTTGTGGAGACACAGTTTGGGACCAGGGTTAAAGCAATTAGAACTGATCATGGGTCTGAGTTCTTCAAGTGTTAAGAGTTCTTTGAGAGCAAAGGAATTGTTCACCAACACTAAGTGCCCTATGTGCCTCAACAAAATGGCCGTGTTGAGCGCAAACATAGGCACTTGATGGAGACTGCTAGAGCCATCAGACTAGCTGCCAACCTGCCTTTACAGTTCTGGGGAGACTGCATATTAGCTGCCACTCATTTGATCAACCTCATGCCTTCCTCTACCATTCAGTGACAATCTCCTTTTGAAAGACTGATGAGTAAGGCTCCTGATTACAGCAGACTAAGAGTCATAGGTTGCTTAGCTTTTGCCCTTGTTAAAGGAGCTGCCAAGGACAAATTTGCATCCAAAGCCAGAAAATGCATCTTGTTGGGATATCCCAATGATCACAAAGCCTACAAGCTGTATGATCTTGAATCCAAGACAACATTGGTGAGTAGAGATGTGTTGTTTTTTGAAGAGATATTTCCATACAAACCTGATAAACCAATTACCTTACCACATAACCAACCCTTACCTTTTGTTAATCATGCTCATGATCAGGCCCCTTCCACCTCTAATCTCAATCCCACTTCAACTATCTCCATAAACTCCATTCCCTTACCTAATGTTACTCACTCAGCTGAATCAACTAACCATATTCCCAATGTTGCTGATTCCCTTGAATCTCCAACATCATCAGACCTGTCTTGCTCCAATCAAAACCAAACCCCTGAACCCGTTCTCAGGAGATCCACAAGACCATCTCACCTCCCTGCCCACCTTAAGGACTTTATCTATCCTACTACCACTTCCTGTTCCATTTCCACATCCTTTTTAGCCACATCTGTTGATGATCTAGACTATTATCCTTCAGATTATGTTGCATCTCTTGCAAATGTATTGTCCCTCAAAGAACCTCTTACATATGCTCAGACAAAGGGTGATGTTTTGTGGGTTGAGGCAATGCAGAAAGAACTCACCGCTCTAGATGACAATGACACCTGGTCACTCACATCCTTACCTCCAGGCAAATATGCAATTGGTTGTAAATGAGTGTTCAAGATCAAGTTTCGTCCTGATGGGAGTGTTGAGAGATACAAAGCAAGATTGGTTGCTCAAGGATATAATCAGATCAAAGGAAAAGATTATAAACACACATTCAGTCCAGTTGCTAAGTTCACAACTGTTAGGTTGTTGATTGCTTTTGCAACTCAGAAGCAGTGGCCTATTAAGCAATTAGACATCAATAATGCCTTTCTCCATGGCTTTATTGATGAAGAAGTGTACATGCGCCTGCCTGAAGGGTATTTCAAAGGGGATTCTTCTCAGGTTTGCAAGCTTAAAAGATCACTCTATGGCCTCAAACAGGCCTCACGACAATGTAATGTCGAGTTGTCTAAATTCATCACCAGCAAGGGCTACTGTCAGTCTCCAATTGATCACTCCTTATTTCTAAAGTCTGTTCCAGAGGGTCTAGTTGCTATTCTCGTCTATGTTGATGATTTGCTTCTCACAGGTGATAGTGCAACTGAAATATCTGGCATTAAGGAGGCTTTGCATCATATGTTCACAATAAAAGACCTTGGAGATATGAGGTATTTCCTTGGATTGGAAATATCAAGGACATCTCAAGGCACACTCCTAAACCAGAGGAAATAGGTCTTGGACATATTACAAGACACCCATATGGAGGATTGTAAGGTCTCTCCATTTCCTATGTCTCGGGGCCTCAAACTCACCATTGATGTTGGTGAAGAGGTCATATATCCTGAGACCTATAGACGTCTTGTGGGTCGGTTGCTATATCAGAACATGTGATGTCCACTAAAATAGCCATGTTTTTATGCACATTTAGCTCCATATTCTATATACTTTGCATATTTCGGGGCTGGGAATATGTTGAATTTATGTAATATATGCTTATTTGCAAGAAATAGAGGTCTACATAAGTTTTGGTTTAATATTACAGAATTTAGAGCCATTCTGAGACAAAACCAAGAAGAGAAAACGGAAGGCAAGAGTTACTCGATTTTGAGGACGATTCCTCGATATCGACAAGAATGGTGAAGCAGAGCTTGCTCGAGCAAAGCCTGATCGAGAAGCTGAGAAGAGACTCCAACTCGAGAAATGTTTTTACTCGATGTTGAGGAAGTTCCCCGATATCGACTAAACCCAGCAGCAACACCTGATCGAGGATCCGAGGAGAAGCTACTCGAGAAGACGAAGGAAGCCGAAGTAGACGAAATGTTCCTCGATGTCGAGTAAATTACTCGATATCGACCAAACCAAGAGCACATGTCCGAGCCAGGTCCGAGAAGAAGTTACTCGAGCAAGCCAGACAAGCCGAGATTGACGACAATGTTCCTCGATGTCGAGGAAATTCCTCGATATCGAGCAAAAGATTTCTGGGCCGCTACGCTGTGGGCCTGTCCGAGTCGAGCTGGATTGTTTGGATTGTGAGGAAGTCCGAGTCTATCAAGTTCTATCAAAGATTTATCCAAAGAGAGAAGATTATTCATTAAAGACAAGAGATATTTAGATATTAGATATTTCCCTTTAGATTTAATGCTTTATCTTTAATTAATTTTATCTTTAGAAAGTAGATATAGATTGCTTTCCTTGATTAGCAAGGATTAAGCCCTATAAATAAAGCCCATGGGGCTGATTTTCTAGTCATTCAATTCCAGAGAAGTAGTTCCATAGAGAAGTTTAGGAGTTCAAAGGTTTTAGGGTTTTGGCATTCTACGAAAGTTTGAGTGTCGGGATTGTAAAGACTTTGAATTTAGTTTATGCAAGTTATTTCTTTTCAATCAATGTCTGCGATTGTGATGAGGCGCGACTAGTCCACCTACTTCTGGGGTTGGGGTGAGCCCAACGAGAGCCATGTTGGTGGATTAGCGATTGCAAAAGGAGGTATTTTATCGTTATCTTAATCTATTCTATGTGCTTCATCTTTGATTGAGAAATTGAAGAACTCATGTTGTGAAACTTGGGTAGTAATTAGGATTTCTATTCGGAAGATTATAAATTCTAATTATGAAAAGGAATAGATGCAATTAGGATTATTTATCGCGAGATCTATATTCGTACTTGTCGGATTAGGTGAAAGCCTTCTCTTTTATCGATGAAGTCACCGCCTTTTATGATTTATATTCCGCTTTCATGGTAATCGTTTTCGCAAACTCTAATCTTGGAAGTTCTCTTTCATCCATCAGTTAAGATTCGAAATTTGCTTTGTTTTTACTTTCTGTCTTCTTCGATCTCAACCAAACTGGTCGACATCGACTACTGATTTTCGATCGACAAAGATCGTCATAGCTTCTGAACTGCAAGTACTCGACTTCGGCAAAACTTTCCTCGACATCGAGGAAATTTCTCGAGATCGACCAAAAGATGGTTGCTGCTGCTTGCTTGTTTCGGCTTGTCCGATCTTCTGTCGAGTAACTTTACTCGAGTTCGGGTAATCTATTGTCGACTTCTGCAGTGAGATTCCTCCGCTGCCTAGGATCCGCTGACCAGCTTCCTCGAGGATCGAACCTGACTTTCTCTTGCTACATCGGGAGGGAGTCTTGAACATTATTTGCTGGGATCCAAATCGATTTGCTTTACTTATTTCGTATTTTATTTGCACTCTCGATTTTCCTCCATCAACAAATTGGCGCCGTTGTCGGGGAAACAATCATTCGCGCCTTAGGTAGTTAGATCTTACGTTTGCCTTGAGTTACTTTGCAGGTGTATGCGTCGTTCTGGTCAAACACCTGAGTTTGACGCCTTAGATGATCCAGAACGCCTTATACACGTCCACGCTAAATTAAAAAGAGCCATGGCGGCCGCAGAAACACAAGAACAACTGATATAGAGGCTTCGAGCTAAGTTAGAAGCCAAGGATACTGCTCTCACCACTGAGAGAGCACGCACTACACAGGAAGTTGCGCGAAGGAGGCAGGTGGAAGCTGAGCTTGCCCAATACCCTACCATTGTAGAGGATTACATGCACCCAACTCTCGCCGTGCCTAAATCCGCCATTCTAATCCCTGAAAAAAATTTCGAAATTCGCACTCCTTTCCTGATTGAAATTAATAATGCTTTCTTTGGTAGATTTAATGAATGTCCTCTTCAACATATTACCAACTTTACTGATATGTGCCGTACTCTTGATGAAGGTACCACTTTGGAATATGTCTTGATGAAGGCTTTCCGTTGGTCTCTGGCCGGTCCAGCATTGAAGTGGCTTGAGGGTCTCCGTCCACGATCCCTCACAACATGGGCTGAAGTAAAGTAGGAATTTCTCAACAAATTCTTTCCTCCTGCCAAGACAGCGCTCCTCCGCCAAAAGATTACAGCTTTCAAATAGAAGCCTGGGGAGCCGCTAGCAAAGGCATGGGAACAATATAAGGATCTACTGCGATCCTGCCCTACACATGGACAGCAACCCTGCATCGTTCAGGAGTTCTTCTTCAATTCTCTTGACCTGGCTGCTAAGGATAGGATCAACACGTATACTCATTATGAGTATCTGACAATGCCGTCAGCTGACGCATGGGCTGCCCTCGACAAGCTGACCAACTACGATAACAAGTATGGGGCTCCAACAAACTATGATGAAGATGCCTATGCCAGGCCAGCCCCATCCATGCCCTTCTACGAGCCTTCTAAGGAGATTGACCCAGATGTCAAGGAGCAGTACTACAGAGATCAGAATCGCAAGCTCCTTAAGCAAGTCAAGTATCTCTCTGTCAACCAACCTTGCATCGAATGCGGTTCACAGCGGCACACCACTACTGAGTGCCCACATACAGAGCAAGTCAGGATGGCAGAAACTCACGAGGAGGTAGCTTACGCAGGGGGTCCCAATCGCTATATGGGGGACCAAAGGTTCTATCAACCACAACGGAACCAAGGTCCTCCTAGGAACCCCCCGCCATACAGAGCTCCAAGGCATCCAGAAAGAGACCAGAGGAAGGACGATCTACAGCTTATCCTCGACAAAATGAGGAGAAATCAAGCACAACAACAGCAGTCTACAGGCGCCATCAATAATTAGCTCCAGAACATCAATACAAGATTTGGAGATCTGGATATTTGGAAAAGAAACATAGAGACCCAGATGGGTCAATTCGCGGCGGAGATTCCACGACCATCCGGGCAGCTCCCAAGGCATACAGAACCAAATCCCAAGGGGCAGCACAGACATGTCGCTGCTGTAAAGCTACGGAGCGGTCACAAATTGCACGAGCCAGAGAACGGAGAAGAAAAGGACAAAACTGTCCTTGACAACGAGCAGCAGCAACTCGATGTCGACCAAAATTTGGTCGATATCGAAAAAAAACAACTCGACATGGAAGAGAAGCCAAGCTCGGACTCGTCTGCACAGCTCAGCAACCCGAAGTCGACAACTTTGGTCGATGTCGACGAAATCCTTGTCGATGTCGAGCAAAAACAGGCCGATGTCGAGGAGTCTTCATCACCTCCGGAAGCTGTTCTGGCTCAGAAAACTAAAAAGACGCTCTCATTCCCTTCTAAGAACCAGAAAGATCCCACTGATGGTAAGTTTCAGTGTTTTGTGAAATTGCTTCAGAGTCTAAATGTTACTATTCCTTTTACAGAAGCACTTCACGAGATGCCTGCCTACGTCAAGTTCCTCAAGGAGATTCTTAGCAACAAGCGATCAATGACTGAGATTGCCAAGGAATGCAAGAAGATGAATTTCCCTGAGAAGCGACCTGACCCAGGTAAGTTTGCTATCACTGTTGGACTTGGTCGACATAGATTTAAAGCACTGTGTGATTTAGGAGCAAGCGTAAGCATCATGCCCCTATCCATCTAGTCAAAGGTAAAGATAGGCGCCCTGGAACCTATTGACGCCAAGCTCTACATGGCAAACAACACAGTGGTAATCCCTACAGGTATTGTTGATAATGTTCCTGTTAAAGTTGGTAGATTCTTTGTCCCTACAGATTTTCTTGTAGTAGAAATGGCAGAGGACCCAGCTTGCCCCATCATCCTAGGGCGACCATTCCTAGCAACAACAGATGCCAACATTGGAGTAAAAAGGGGAATTCTCACCTTCACCATTGGAGATGAGATTATTGAATACTTTTTCAATCCTTACACGGAAGAGGTAATGGAAATTAAAGCTATTTATTTAAAATTTAATGTTATCTCTTGCGATGAACCTGCAGGAAAACTTTTGGAACAAGAAGGGGCTAAGCCAGAATCCACGCTAGAGGAAGAACTAGTTGCTGCAGAATCAAGCGAGGAAGAGATCTTCGATGATGCATTATCGGCAGAGCTGAACGACTCACTCGAAGTTGAGCAGATTTCCTCGACGTCGACCAATCTACTCGATGTCGAGGAAACTTTCCCGAAATCGACTACGACCAGCTCTCCAGAGAAGGTAAGTCCTCTAAATCTCTTCGATGTCGAGCTGTTATCCTCGACATCGACTACTTTTTCCCCTACAGGTACACCAGAAGTCGAGAAGAATAACTCGACAGCTGCATTTTTCCTCGATATCGAGGAAAACTCCTCGACATCGACCAACTCTACATCAAAGGTCAGTTCTGATTTTTTGGTCGATTCTGATTTTTCTAACTCGATGTCGAGTAGCTTCTTGCAGCAGTACAGTCCTATGTCCGATTCAGCGTTGTCTTCGATGTATGCTTAATCGACGCCAACTCCTGTAGCTGATTTGGATGCTTCTTTCATGAGGATTGAGACGGATTACCTAGGGGAGATCATGAAGACGGAGGAAGTAGAGCCCATCTTGATTCCACAAGGCCCTTCTCCGGTGCTGAAGCCCTTACCTGACACCCTTAGGTATGAATTTCTTGGTCCCGACTCTACTTTTCCTGTAATTATCAGTGCCTCATTAAACACACAGGAAGTACACAAGCTAGTAGAAGTCCTCCGCACTCATAGGAAAGCCATTGGTTATTCTCTAGAGGACATAAAAGGTATTTCACCCATTACTTGTATGCATAGAATTCTTTTGGAAGATGATCACGGGGCAACAATTGAGCATCAACGGAAGCTTAACCCCAACATGAAGGAGGTGGTCAAGAAGGAGATCATGCGCATGCTAGACGCAGGAATCATCTATCCAATCTCCGACAGCAAGTGGGTAAGTCCAGTTCATGTTGTCCCTAAGAAGGGTGGAATGACCGTTGAGGAGAATGAGAAGGGAGAGCTTGTTCCTAAATGAATCACTACCAGCTGGCGGATGTGCATCGATTACAGAAAACTCAACACCGCCACCAGGAAGGATCATTTCCCGCTCCCCTTCATTGACCAGGTACGTACTCAAAAGGTTAGCTGAACATGATTACTTTTGTTACCTGGATGGATATTTGTTGTGAGGAGAAAATCGAGTATGAAATATAACAAAATAGATCAAACCAGATTTAGGCCCACGCAAATAAATACAAGACTCCTCCAATGTAGTAAGAGAAAGTCAGAATTGAATCCACGAGGAAGCGTGTCAGCGGATCCTAGGCAGTTGTAAATCTCACAGAAAAGCAAATAGAAGACAGAAACAAAGGACAAAGAAAGAAAGACAGAAATAACAAACGAAAGCAAAGAACAAAACAAAGGCAGAAGCTAACTCGATCTCGACTAGGTGCAACTCGAGATCGACAATAGAACTGGACAACAGAAACTCAGAAATCACAGCAGACAGCAAACCCGGTAAGGGCAACTCGATCTCGACAAGCACAACTCGAGATCAACAACAACTAGTAGAAACAGAAATTGCAGAATCGGAAACAAAAACAGAAACTCAACTCGACGTAGACAAGAGCCAACTCGAGATCAACTAAGGTCTACTCGATCTCTACAAGCCTCTCCTCTATCTTGACTAAGAATGCAGAAAGTGTAAATTGCAAATTCAAACACAGATTCTCAGATTTCGACAGAAATAAATCAATATAGGAAAGAACTTCCAAAGCCAGGGTATCAACACCACAACGATAACCATGCAAAGTAACACATAAAGGCATAAAAGATCATGCTTTCCATCAAAATAACTTTCGTTACTAACAAATAGGCATATAGAGGCTTTCGCATAAACCCTAATTGTTACTAACCCTTTTCACATAATTAATCCAAGTTGCATTAAGATCACTTTCGCTTCAATAATACAAACAAGGATCACCTTCAACTCTCGCAAAAGAATCATGCTCATAAGGATAGAAGAAGAATCGCATAACAAGATTGTACCTTTTACCGCATCGCCTCACATGGCCACCGTTGGGCTCACCCCAGTCCCAGAAGTGGGTGGACTACTCGCTCTTCATCATCAAGAAAGACATCAAATAACAAAAGAAACTAACTTGCATTAATTTAAATAAAGAAAGCTTACAACCAACAAGACAAATCCGCTTTCGCCTTTCCACCTTGCTTGCCACAAACTCTCTCTCTCTACTCCTACTTACTTGAATGGAATTGTGTGTGTTTCTGAATGAATGAAAAACCAGCCCCTAGGGCTTTATTTATAGCCTTCTATTCCTTGCTATTCAAGGATGGAATATATCTATCTATATCTAAAATTATATCTAAAACATTAAAAGATAAATAAAAGCAATTTAGGAATTAAATCTAAAAGGGAAAAATAAATCTAAATAGGTAAGTCTTCTCATGTTGATAGATCTTGTCTTCCATAGATAGAACTTGATGGATTTCGGATAGACTTCGCTTCCTTCGGCCCCAAGGACTCCCAGCTCGACACGGACAACCAAAGCGCGTAACGCGGTTTCGGACACGGCGCTCGTCGATCTCGAGTAGGGCTCCTCGACATCGAGTAGGATTCGTCGTCGACTGGGGCTGACTAGGCTTCTCGGGTGGCTCTGCTCGACAAGCTCGGATCTGGGCTCCTTGGCTCCTCGATCTCGACTAACTCTCCTCGAGATCGAGTTGGGTGTAGTCGAGGATGTGTGTCCTGGTGTGGTCGAGGACTCCTCCTCGGCATGGACTCGGACAGACGCGGTGCTGGTCCTCGATCTCGACAAGGCCTCCTCGAGATCGAGTAGGGTTGGCTCGGCGTCTCCGTCTTCGGCTTCTCGACATGGCACAGCTTGTCGACTCCTGGTCTTGGCGTTGAGGTGTTGTCGATCTCGACATGGGAACTCGAGATCGAGTAGGTTTCCAGGAGTCGGGTTGTCTCTGACTCAATTTCTCGAGCAGTGCTCAGTCGACAAGGCCTGTGCTCGGACACTCTCGTCTAGATCGAGTAGGTTGTACTCTAGATCGAGTAACCTGGGCTCCTAGCTTGACTCGTCTGGTTCCGCTGCTTCTTGACTTTGGACTTCTGTAGTTGATTTCCGAGCTTTTCCGACCTTTCTTAGAACTGCTGTAATTTGCCTTGAATTCTGCGAAATTAAACAAAAACTGGTGTAGATTCCATAATTTGGCAAATAAACATAAACTACATAGATTCTATACTATCTTAGCCCAAATGCATGAACTGTATGCAGAAATCGATATAAAAGTTACTGTAAGACATGGCAGATTAGGCTCACAACAATATTCTGGTTTTTGGCAGGTTCCTATTCATCCTGAAGATCAAGAAAAGATAACCTTCACTTGCCCCTAGGAACTTTTGCATATAGGAGGATGCCCTTTGGCCTTTGCAATGCCCCTTCCACCTTTCAAAGGTGTATGATGGTCATCTTCTCCGACATGATAGAGGACATAGTGGAGGTATTTATGGATGATTTCTCTGTTTATGGTACTACTTTCGATATTTGTCTCTCTAACCTACGCAGGGTGCTCAAGCGTTGTGAAGAGACAAATTTGGTTCTCAACTGGGAAAAGTGCCATTTTATGGTAAGGGAAGGAATTGTGCTAGGCCACAAGGTATCTAAGAAAGGTATTGAGGTGGACAGGGCCAAAATAGAGCTAGTGGAGAAATTGCCCCCACCATCATCCATCAAAGAGATAAGGAGTTTTCTTGGTCATGCTGGTTTTTATAGAAGGTTTATTCAAGATTTTTCTAAAATTGCCAAACCATTAACTAACCTTCTTATGAAAGATGTTAAGTTTGTTTTTTCTAGCGAATGTCTTGAAGCCTTTAACAGGTTGAAAGAAGCCCTTATCTCCGCTCCAATCATTCAATCGCCGGATTGGTCACTACCTTTTGAAATCATGTGTGATGCCAGCGATTATGCCGTGGGAGCAGTTCTAGGCCAGCGGAAGGACAAGAAACTACATGCCATCTACTATGCAAGCAAGACTCTTGATGTGGTTCAGGCTAAGTACACCACAACAGAGAAGGAATTTTTTGCTGTGGTTTTTGCTTTTGAAAAATTTCGTTCTTATCTTGTTGGATCTAAAGTTATTGTCCATACTGACCATGCTGCTTTTAGATATTGATGACAAAGAAGGATGCTAAACCAAGGTTATTACGATGGGTTCTCCTACTCCAAGAGTTTGATGTTGAGCTAAAGAACAAAAAGGGCATAGAGAATTCAGTCGCCGATCACCTATCCAGGCTCCCCAAAGACATGCTAGAGGAAGCCCAGGACACCACACCAATCGACGACTCTCACCCAGACGAGCACCTGATGCGGATTGACACAGTTTTCCTCGACATCGAGCAACCTTCCTTGACATCGAGTAAACCAGGTGAGTATTCTTCTTTGCATGGATTTGAGCCGCAGACTTACTCGACATCGAGCAACATTTCCTCGATGTCGACCAAATCCACCTCGACAGCCCACCAGACGTCGAGCACAACACCAGCAGACAGTACAGTTTCCTCGATATCGAGTTCTTTTACTCGAAATCGACCAAACCCTGGTAAGTCTTCAGGTGAGATTTTTCGTACAGATTCCGGTGAGGATTCTTCTTTACCCCTCCTACTAGTCATATACATGATATATATGCTATAAGAGGATCAAAGGTACCCTGGTATGTGGATTTCGCTAACTATCTTGTAGGAAATGAGATTCCATCAGGACTATCCTCACAGGCAAAGAAGAAGTTCCTCCACGACGTCAAGCAATACTATTGGATGATCCTTACTTGTTCAAAAAAGGAAAGGGCCATATCTTCAGACGTTGTATTCCGGAGAAGGAGGTAGAAAGTTTCATTCGCCATTGCCATACTCTCCCTACAGGCGGACATGCTAAAGACTTCAAAACTGCATCTAAGGTACTTCAATGTGGTTTTTATTGGCCTAATCTTTTCAGTGATGTGCAGGCTTATGTCACTTCATGCGATGAGTGCCAAAGGGCGGGCAACATTACTTGGAGGAATGAGACACCACTCACAGGGATTTTGGAGGTTGAGCTATTTGATGTGTGGGGAATTGACTTTATGGGACCATTCCTTGCTTCAGGACCTTACAAATACATCCTTGTGGCGGTCGACTATGTCTCTAAATGGGTTGAGGCTGTGGCAACTAGGACCAACGACGCGAAGGTAGTTTCAAAGTTTATTAAAACTAACATATTTCCTCGCTTTGGTGTTCCTAGAGTTCTTATTTCAAACGGTGGCTCACATTTCATCGAGAGAGGATTTGAGGCTCTTTTGGCTAAGTATGGGGTAACGCACAGGGTGGCAACACCTTATCATCCCCAAACTAGTGGTCAAGTAGAGGTCTCTAATCGTCAAATCAAAGCCATCTTGGAAAAGACAGTCTCTCACTCAAGGAAAGATTGGTCATCTAAGCTTGATGATGCGCTATAGGCTTATAGGACGGCTTACAAAACACCGCTGCGATCAACTCCTTACAACTTGGTTTATGGCAAGTCTTGCCATTTACCTGACGAACTGGAGCATAAGGCAATGTGGGCCCTCAAGAAGTTCAACATGGATCTCAACGAGGTAGGTAAGAAACGCTTTATTGATTTGCAGGAGTTAGAGAAGCTAAGATTGAAAGCCTATGAGAATGCCGAGATCTACAAGGAGCGCACCAAGAAATGGCACGATAAGAAATTGGTGCCAAAGACATATGAGGTAGTTGACAAAGTGCTTTTATATAATTCTAGACTGCGTCTGTTCCCAGGAAAGCTTAGGACAAGATGGAGTGGACCTTTCCTGGTTCACCACATATACCCTCACGGAGCAGTAAAGTTAATTGGCACTGATGGAACCACCTTTAAGGTAAATGGGCACAGGGTCAAGAAATACTATGAAAAAGAAGACCCGGAAGAGGAGATTCGCACCACCCTGGCGTTGGTCAAAGCCTAAAACAGGGAAGTGAGTCGAGCTAACGACTTAAACCTTAGCGCTTACGGGAGGCAACCCACTTTTTCTACTCCTTTTTCTTTAATTTTATTAATATTTATTTTATTTTATTTTTTTGAAATTCGTGCATAATCTCGTCTCGTTGCTAAATTCAGGCATTCAACCTATCTGTCGAGTTCTTCTAGTCAGGTAAGCCCGTCAGGTAAGTGGGAGGTTTCAACCAAGTCAAAAAAAAAAAAAATACTTACAGTTCTTTAGTTTTCTTTCTTTTTTCTTGCTTTTCTTTATTTTTTTGCCTAGAAGCCTCTCTCTCCTCCTGCTTTCTCGACCTCAACGAACCTAAGCCGACCAAGAAACCACAGCTGCCTTCTTCTCCTTCCTCTCGCTCCCACCTTCGCTGCTGCCAATCGCCGGCCACCAAACCGAAGTTCCGAGCCCACCACACCACACCAGTAGCACCACCAAGCCCTGCTGTCAACTCCCGCCGCTGTTTCACACCATTGCTGCTCGGACCACCTTCGCCGAACACCTCACCTCCCAAGAACCGGCCACCTTTCCGCAGATCCGACAACCTTGCTTCGAATCCGACCGCCTGCGAATCGGATCTACTCTCTCCGACCACCAGTAGCCCACCGCCGAAGCCCAGCCTTCCTCCCTGTTCTTGTTGTTGCTCGAATCTCACTTCGCCGATCACCTCCACCCACCAGATCCGGCAACCCTGCACCAATTCCGGCTCCCAGCAGCCCGAATCCAGCAAGTCCGAGCACCCACAGCCCGCCGAACCCAGTTTCCCTCACCCGCGCTTCCACCAGTTCAAATCACCGGCCACCTGTTGGTTTCTTGAACGAATCTGAGAACCCACTCCTTAATTCTCTCTAATTACATTTTTCTTCCCCCTATTTCAACTCAAAGGTATGATTTCTCCCTCTTTTCTCTCTAAATTTCAGATTATTATTTGAGGAGAACTTATCTAGAGATTGGATCTAGAGTTGTGTTTTAAATGTCTAGGGTTTGAAATTTGTTGGGGAAATTGATATTTATAATTAAGGGTTGGTTATATATGGAAATTGCTATATTTGGTGGGCTGATTTTTTTAAATGATGCCATACTTAGTTCATCTATATTATCAAGGAAATTCATGAATTTTTAGATATATGATATATTTGGAAATCTCTTGAATTTGGGGCTTTATAAACATTCATATATATATATATATATATGTGGCATTTATTGTTTCATTATATGAGTTGTTACATGATTTGATAATATGAACTTCCTTATGCTTATTTATTATTTCTAATTGGATAGTTTATGAACTAAGTATGGGGTTATTATATTCATTAGATATTATCTTATAGGGAAAACTAATTAAAATATCCTCACCTTTGGGGATATGGTAAAAATATATCCTTAACTTTCAAATGTAATAAAAATATCCCGACATTTGAATTAGTGGTATTATATTACCACGGGTTTTCTCACGGGTCAAAAATGCTGATAAGACAACCTAAGTGTATTTTTTTTGACAAGGTAGTCTGCGTGGAAGCCTTTTTACAAATTAGCACTAAAATTGGGTTTTTCTGAACGGTTTCCTTCGGAAAAAATAAACCGACAACAAAATTAAACCTGAAAAACGAAATTGATACAACCAAGAAACTAATCCGGTCAAAATTGCCTAAAATTACAACATGACTATCCACAACATCAAACCAACAACAAAACTAAACCGAATACAACAACAACGAAGAGAGAAAAAAACAAAACTCACTCAGTCAAGTCCGTAAACGAATCAAAGAGGAAGAAGATGTGAGGGAGACAACTCAAAATAGGCAACCACGAGGGATGAAGACTGTCATTGAAGAGGAACCATGAGCTACCTAGATGAACTGGAAGACAGTTCCAGAGGCGGTCATGGAAGAAGATAGGAGGGAGGAAAAAGCGTTGGGTATGAACCCGGTCCAAATATTTATTTTTTTCTATAGAGAAACCGTTCAAGAAAACCCTTGTAAAAAAAATCCACGTACATAGGTTGTCTTATCAGCATTTTTTACCCGTGAGAAAACTCATGGTAATATATTACCACCACCATCAAAGGTCAGGATATTTTTATTACATTTGAAAGTTGAGGATATATTTTTACCATACCTCCAAAAGTGGGGGTATTTTAATTAGTTTTCCCTATCTTATAAGGGTTATTTTATTTTACAGTATTATGGTGGGGACAAAATACCCGGAGATGAATTATTCTAAGGATTAATGACGAGGAGACATGCCAGCGAGCAGAGAACCTAATAGATCAGGTCGTCCGGAGATTTTCATAGCAGCAGCAGCCTGGTAGCTCTTCCCATGGAGGAGCTCTTGACTACCAGGTCGGATACCACTTTCATACAACGGTCCACCACCTCATCAGTGAGCGGCTCTGTAAGTCTTTTTCCCTCCCTTTGGTTATATTTCTTTGACAGTGAGGACACTCTCTGTTTTAAAGTATGGGGTGGGAGTAAAGACTATGTTTAGGACTTTATTTGTTTTTATGTGCTCCTAGACTGTATTTCAAGTTTCATTTCATGGTTTGTATCGGATTTATTTAGGACATGGCACAACTCTGTATTTGAGTTTAGTTGCATATTATTTATCGCATTTGCATGGTTAATTTCCATATTATTCAAAATATGCACTTTTAAAGAGAGTTGTAAGGATATCACCCAAGCTTGCAAAAAGTTCAAAAAAGAGAGTCATGGAAGCCAAGGCAACACTCGACGATGCAAATGGTGGATTTGTTAGAGATATTGCACAAGATTGCCTAGAAAAGGGAAGTCTCAATGACATGCGATCTTTTTTATTGTAAAACCACAAAAGTGAGGTAAATTGATGTTGCTTTTGACATTATGCACAATAAGATGATGGAGGATTTTAAATTTTCATATATGCTCATTTTTATACTTCTAGCCATACCTTTACCCAATTGCATCACAAAAGCCATATTACAAGCCTTATTTGCCTCTACATCATTATTGCTCCACATATGCCTTATATTGCTCATTTTTACCTTATACCTTATCTGGGGATTATGTTGAAAATGGAAATCATTTTATGAAGACATTATATGGTTTATTGTGTTGTTATGTCATTATTGGAGTTTGGCAAGAAAAATTCAAAGATTATGGAAAATTTAATGAGAGAAAAAAAATCTGGTCACCTCAGGAGACAAAGGTAGATCGACCCTGCTCGCTGAGATAATAGTTTGGCAAGATGGGACACAGGTGAGGAGTCCAAAGCACTAAGTATCCGGGGTCATTCATGACACCCATGTTTGCGACTCGCGAGAAGGCAGTGCTGAGGTCAGAGAGGTAAAAGCATTATTATTGATAAAAGCATTATGAAAGGTGATGAGTCTTATGAAGAAGGAATGTGGTTGAGAAAGTTTGGAAGTAATTCATTTCCCCGGATTAAACACCACATGGCCAAAAATTGCCTACCTTTAGCCTCTTACATATCTACTCCTTTTGAGCTAAAATAAAATCCTCTTGATTATTGTTGCCTTGTCACATAAAATTGTTTTAGTATAAACCTCCTTTTGTGTGTAGAAATTGCTTTTCATTCACAGGCACATATTTGTAGGCATCAAGTACCTTTTCAAGGATGGCAATTGAGTGTTGGGTAATATTACAATGAATCCATTATGTTGAGAGTCTTTGCAGGTTTCCCCTGAATGACCATCCAAGTTATTGCTTGGAGACAAGCAAGCTTAAGTATGGGGTGATTTGATGTCCACTAAAATAGCCATGTTTTTATGCACATTTTAGCTCCATATTCTATATACTTTGCATATTTCGGGCTGGGAATATGTTGAATTTATGTAATATATGCTTATTTGCAAGAAATAGAGGTCTACATAAGTTTTGGTTTAATATTACAGAATTTGGAGCCATTCCGAGACGAAACCAAAAGGAGAAGACAAAGACAGGATTCTACTCGAAGTCGACTAGGACCACTCGACTTCCACTACAGCTGGGAGCAATATCAAGTAGAGGACTGAAGACGGACACCACTCGAGCAAGGACTGTACTCGACGTCGAGTAAACTTACTCGACGTCGACTAGACTTGAAACCTACCCGAGTTCGACGAGAAGAGGACTGCTCGAGGAGCTGCGAAGAGAAGCCGAGATCGAGTACACCTACTCGACGTCGACTAGAACTGGTCGACGTCGCCTACGCTATTTTTGGGCAGTGAGTCTATTGGGCCAATCCAAGGACGTGTGGACTACTTGTGCATGAAGCAAGACCGATTCTATCACATTTTTATCATGATCTATCTATGGAGAGAAGATTATGCACCACTTGAAGAGATTTAGATATTTACCTTTCAGATTAATGTTTTATTTATTTATGTTTTATCTTTAGAAATAGATAGAATTTGGTTACCTTGAATAGCAAGGATTAAAGCCTATAAATAAAGCCCATGGGGCTAGTTTTTATTCATTCCAATTTACACACAAGAGAAGAGTAGGAGAGTTAGGAGAGAGAGCTTATGCCGAGAGAAGTTGGAGAAAGCGAGAGCGGATTTGGCTTCGATTGGTTGTAAGCTTTACTTTATTTTATTAATGCATGTAGTTATTTCTCTTTTATTATTGATGAGTTTCCCTATGATGAAGAGCGAGTAGTCCACCTACTTCTAGGGCTGGGGTCAGCCCGACGATAGCCATGCATGCTTGAGGTAAAGATTCGACCTTTATTGTGTTTTGATCATCCACTATCCTTGTTATGTTTATTACCTAATTAATAGAGATTCATGTTAACCACTTAGATTATAAACATAAAATTGGTAGATACAATTAGGGTTTCTTGAGAGAGTTGTCTAATTGTTGGAAAAGGCGAAAGCTTGTTCCTTTCATGTGATTGCATGATTATCTCTCTTTAACTTGCCTTATGCATGTTTGGTTATCATTGTTGTCAACCCCGGTCCTGAAAGTTTTCTTTACATTGTTTATTTTAAAATTTGTGATTCATTACGTTACTGCGTTTTACTCCACTTCGACTAAATCTAGTCGACGTCGACCACTGACTTCTCGATCAAGCAAGATCGCTCTCGTTTTTGTCTCTGCATTAATCGACTACGACCAGAGGCACTTGACTTTGACCACACCTACTCGACGTCGAGGAGGACTAGTCGACATCGACTACACCAGTGACCCTTGCTTGCTCAAATTCGACTGTGCCTGACCCCTGTCGAGTACCACCTAGTCGAGGTCGAGTACTTCTGTGGTCGATCACCGTTTGTGAGATTCGCCTGCTACCTGAGATCCGCTGACACGCTTCCTTGAGGATCGATCCTGACTTCCTGCGGCTACAACGGGAGGGAGTCTTTAACATTATTTGCTTGGAACGGAATTGGTTTGCTTATCTTATTCTTATTTTATTTGCAATCTTGATTTCCTCCTTCAACAGATCACGTTCCCCTCCTCTCATGTGATGAATTACCTAAGTTTATTCTCCTCATCGTTAGCTTCATTTTGATATATAATACGCCTTAATCCGATATATGAGTAAAAAGATATGTATGTTTAAAAATTAAAGGTATATTAATCACTTTAATTAATTTTGTTTCAATAGACTATAATGCTTTTATATTTTACTTAAATTAACATTTATATACTATAATTTATCTCGAGTGCTTTGAAATGAGAGATTATACTAATCATTTCGACAATTAAATAAGGAGTTATGCAAGTTTAAATTTTTTATATCTAGTTATACATTATTATATGTTATGAGCGCAACAGTTATATATATTAACTATGATTGTTATATTTGAGTCAAACTAGTCTTGTATTGTTTGATTATATTTAGCTCATTTAGAAACAAGTGAAGCTCGAGTCGAACTTCCATTCGAACTTGAGCTCATACTCGACTTGTTTAGTAAATGAACGAGCTTGAGCTGAATTTTTTTTCTCCAAATATTATGCAACTTCACTTGCTCATGACATAGTAACTTAAAAGAAAATTTATAAATTTCATAAAATTCATGCTATTTGAGATGCAATCGAGCCGAGCCGAGCTTTGAAGCAAGCATAAAAATGTGCTCATAATCAACTCATTTTGTAAATGATACTCGAGTCGAGCTTTTATTGTGAAAAACTTGAGTCAAGCTCTAGCTACTTAGCTCATATAACAACCATAATCTTAACTTAATGTTTATTATATTGCGTTTCCTATACTTATTTAGTTAATTGTTTTTCAGATATTTCATTTTTATATATATTTCTTTTTTTTAGGCGCAAAAAAAATGATAGCATTTTATCATAAACCGATGATATTTTATCTTAAATAAAATAATTTATTATCGTATTATATATAATTCTTTATGTCAATTTAATCTAAAACTATATTGTACGTATATGTTTATGCCCCCCTCCGAATTTTTTCTGGGTCCGCCACTGTGCATGTGTGTGTGTGTTAGAGAGAATCATATCTTTTCATATCTTTGTATATCCTTGTATATTTTGTTATGATCTTGAGTTGATTTGGTGTGTAAACATAAAACCAAATCTTCTCTTCCTCTTGTATATATGATACGTTTAGAATCCCCGATCCTTCGCCTGTAGGCTCAGGATCAAGAACACTAAACTATTGATGGCCCGATCTTGCAATTATTCTCGCTATTCTTGATGTTTACAATTAATTACAATAAGGACTTGAAACTATTGTGAAAGAAAAGAAAAACAAACAAATAAAAACTAGAACAAAAGACAAAAGCCAACAAAGGAAACAACAGCAGCGACGACAACGGTGGTGGCGACGGATGCTGCGGGCGCAGCAAGTCTGCTGCGGCCGCCGCCAGCGACGGTTCCTCTATTGCAGCGACGGTGGCCTGGGTTCCAGCGACAATTTCTCAGCTTTTCTATTCTTTCTTGTGTTTGGTTTTGTGTTTGGGATTATGGTTTAGATCTTGGTTTGGTATCGGATGAACAAGAACATAAATTGATTGCGAAGGCTTTTGGATTGGGAATCGAGGGAACCTTTTAATCCTTAAAAGGGTTCCTCAATTATAATTCCAATCTAATTTTTATTAAATGTAAAACATGAGTTTAAATAGACGATAGACCAATTCTATCTTGTGCAAAAGATAGAGTTTTGGTAACTAAAGATAAATCAAATAATCTAAAGATATGTAAATCTTTCCTAAGATAAGTAAAACTAACTAAGGATAGAAAATTAACAACTTGGTGGACAAGAATTATATCTAGAAGAGATATAATTATTTCCAAATTATTTTCCTAAATTCATAAAATAATTAAATCTAATTTAATTAAATAAATTTGAAAACAATTAAATAATTATCTAGAAATTCGTCCAAACAGTGACAGCTGTAAAGATAATGAATTTCGGCCATTCTCGAGGTCGATTCTGGAGAAACCTTCAACAGCAAAGTTGTAGATCTTTTCGTTCTCGTTCCAACAAGGTATGGTGCGACCTCATCCGATAAATATGGACTCCGAACGACCCATTTTACTGAGACGTCGATATGCTGTCAACCCATTAAGAACGAACTCAAACTTGAACATTAGCTCACCTTGCTCCTTTGAACCTTGTTCCATGGTGGAGCCTTCTTCCTCTTTTTGAGGATGACACTCTTCTCCATCAATGGCCCTCGAATCGGTCTTGAGAGCTCGCCTGGATCAAGATCATTGTTTGACCCACAGAAGGCCATCTTGATCCACATCAATATAACACGTTCATATCAATGAAAGTAGTCACAACCTTCAGTCATTAATCTTATCGTCTTTACATGGTATCAACCGAACCCTAACGATCCTCTCGATCTCCACCACCAATGGCTGCCAATTCCAATCCCACCTCCCCTACTCAACTCCTCTTCTCCGCCTCGTCCGGTGGAACCAATCCCAATTTGTCAGCTTGGCAAGAGTCATCGAGTTCACCTCCCTGCGCGTTTGGTTACTGCCGCAAAACCCTTTGATCTTGTCCCTTATGATGTATGGGGTCCCTCCCCTGTTTTATCTACCATTGGAAACACTTATTATATTAGTTTTATTGATGATTATTCAAATTTTGTTTGGATCTATTTCATCTCTACAAAGTCTCAAGTTTACTCCATCTTTGAGTTATTTCTCAAATTAATTCAAACACTATAAAAGGTTTTCAAAAAGATGGTGGTGGTGAATACCGAAATGTCTCCACCATGCTTCACACTCTTGGCTAGGGGTGGGCACAAATCCCGCAAAATCCCGGCCCCGTCCCGCACACACATATAATAATAATAATAATAATAATAATAATAATAATAATAATAATAATAATGTAATACTAGGCCATATATATACACACTGTATCGGTGTTTATATACATGTACACACATATATATGCGTACGCATATATGGGAACTTGCAAAATATAAAAAATTATACATCTATATTTATTACGCCTTTGAGAATCGCAATATATAAATGAAAATTTTGAGTTTTTTTTTTATAATTTTTTTATTTGAGCGACAAAGCCCGTCCTATCCCGGTCACGGCCCTGGTCCTGTCCCGTAAAAATTACGCGGGACGACCTCCGTCCCGTCCCGGTCCCGTCCTGTCCTGTCCCGCGCCCACACCTACTCTTGGCATTAATCATCTTATCTCTGATTCGTACACTCCACAACAAAATAGATCTTCTGAACGCTAGAATCGCGTCATAGTCGAAAAGGGACTCGCTCTATTAGCCCATGCTAATTTACCACAAACGTTCTGGGAGCAATCGTTTAACACTTCTGTCTACCTCTCCAACCGAACCATCACCCCCAACTTGGGACACAAATCTCCCTTTCAAAATCTCTATGGAAAACCATATGACTATACCTTTCTCAAGTCCTTTGGGTGTCGATGTTATCTCTTCTTGCGTCCCTACAATCGCTTCAAGCTAGAGTTTCGATCTCTCCCTTGCATATATTTGGGGTATAGTTCGAAGCACAAGGGGTACCTATGTTATTATGTGCCCACGAGTCGGTGTTATATTTCACGCTCGGTTGTCTTTGATGAAACTCTATTCCCGTATACCTCGGACTATCTCCCCGCCGAGTCTGCCCCTCCACCGCCTGCCCTTACCCTTAACCTTCTTCACCATGCCTCCTCTATGTCCCCGACGCCCTCGGCCCCTCACCCGTCACCCTCGGCCCCTCACCCGTCACCCTCGGCCAGTGGCGGATCTAGGGGGCTCGGGGTGGCTGAAGCCCCCCTATCCTAAAAAAGGGTAATTGTATATTTTTATATATCTATTAAAATAGTAATATATGTAAATGAAGGAGAATAAATTCAAAAAGACGAGATGGCTAACTGGCAAAGGCGCGGGTCGTTTTGTATCAAGGACGCTACCATCCAGGGTTCGAATCCCGTTTGCTCACCTTTCCTTCTGTTTTTTTTACAACAAATTTAACCTCTATTTTTACTGTTCCTTTTTTTACAGCGACAGACAAAACCCTCCCCGATTCTCAGCGAAGGTTGAAGGCAAACCCCAAACTGACACACCAGTTCCACATCCGGGCTGATGTCTACTAAAGTAGAAGCTTATAAATAAAGCCTTAGGGGGCTGAGTTTTATTCAATTCAATCAGACAACAATTAGTAGTAGAGAGAGAGAGAGAGAGAGAGAGAGAGAGAGAGAGAGAGAGAGAGTGAGTGGCCAAGAGGAGTTGGTGAAGCGAGAGCGGAATTGGCTTCCTTTGGTTGTAAGCTCTGTTTGATTCAATGCAAGTAGTTATTTCCTTTCAATCAATGTTTGAGGTTGCGATGAAGCGCGAGTAGTCCACCCACTTCTAGGGTTGGGGTGAGCCCGACGATAGCCATGCGTGTTTGAGGTAAAGATCCGACCTTTGTCATGTTTTGAGCATCTACTACTTGTTATGTGTTTATTACCCATCTAATGGAGGTCCATGCTAACAACTTGGATTGTAAACATAAAATCGGTAGAGACAATTAGGGTTTCTTGAAAGAGTTGTCTAATTGTTGGAGAAGGCAAAAGCTTAGTTCTTTGATGCGAATTATATGATTATCTGTTTTATTCTTGCCTTATGCATGCTTAGTTATCGTTGTTGCAAACCCCAATCTTGGAAGTTGTCTTTTATAAAGTTTATTTTCGAATCCCAAAAGCCTTTGTTTTTTCTTTACTTCGTTTTAGTTTTTGCCTTCCTCGATATCGACTAGCACTCGTCGATATCGAGTTACTGATTCTCGATCCAGATCGCTGTAGCTTCTGTGTGCAGGAACTCGACAAAGGACTCCTCGACGTCGACAAGTCTACTCGATATCGAGTAAAGCCTAGTCGATATCGACCAAAACCGCCGAGAGCTACTGCTGCCTTTTTCGACTTGTCCGATCTTCTGTCGACTAACCCTAGTCGAGATCGACAACCTGTGGTCGACTTCTGTCCGTGAGATATCTCCGCTGCCTAGGATCCGCTGACACGCTTTCTCATGGATCGATCCTGATTTCCCACTACTGCATCAGGAGGAGGTCTTGTAATTATTTGCGTGGGCAGAATCTGGTTTGATTTATTTTATAATATTTTGAACTCGATTTCCACCTATCAATAAATTGGCGCCGTTGCCGGGGAAGCTATCATTCGCACCTTAGGTAGTTAAATCTCACATTTACTTTGAGTTACTTTACAGGTGTATGCGCCGTTCTGGTCAACCACCTGAGTTTGACGGCTTAGACGATCCGGAACGCCTCTTACACATCCAAGCTAAGCTAAAAAGAGCAATGGCATTCGCAGAAACACAGGAACAGCTGATACAGAGGCTTACAAGGGAACTGACCGCTAAAGATGCTGCTATCGCCACTGAGAAAGCAGCCAGGGAACAAGCAGAAGCTGAGCTTGCCCAATACCCAACCACTGCAGAGGATTATATGCACCCGACTCTCGTCGTACCTGAATCGGCGATTCTAATCCCTGAAAACTCTTTTGAAATTCGCACTCAATTCCTTATAGAGCTTAAAAATAATGCTTTTTATGGCAAATTTAATGAGTGTCCTCTTGAACATATTACCAATTTTTCTGACATGTGTCGTACTCTTGCTGAAGGTACCACTCTGGAATATGTCAAGATGAAGGCCTTCCGTTGGTCCCTCGCTGGACCTGCACTGAAGTGGCTAGAAGGGCTGAAACCAAGATCCCTCACAACATGGGCCCAAGTAGAGCAAGAGTTTGTAAACAAATTCTTCCCTCCTGCCAAGACAGCACTCCTCCGCCAGAAGATCACAGCTTTCAAACAGAAGCCTGGGGAGGCGCTAGCTAAAGCATGGGAACGATACAAAGAACTGCTGCGATCTTGCCCTACTCATGGACAACCACCCTACGTCATTCAAGAGATCTTCTTCAATTCTCTTGACCAAGTCACTAAGGATAGGATCAATCAGTATACCAGATATGAGTATCTGACGATGCCACCAATTGACGCATGGGGTGTACTTGACAAGCTCACCAATTATGACAACAAATATGGGTCTACTGCAAACTATGAGGAGAACTCCTATGCCAGGCCAGCACCATCTATGCCCCTCTATGAAGCTTCCAAGGAAATTGACCCAGATGTCAGGGAGCAGTTCTACAGAGACCAGAATCGCAAGCTCCTCAAGCAAGTCAAGTATCTCTCTGTCAACCAGCCTTGCATCGAATGCGGATCACAGAGGCACACCACTACTGAGTGCCCACACACAGAGCAAGTCAGGATGGCAGAGACACACGAAGAGGTGGCTTACGCAGGGGGTCCCAATCGCTATATGGGGGATCAAAGGTTCTATCAACCACAGTGGAACCAAGGTCCTCCTAGGAACCCCCCGCCATACAGAGCTCCAGGACATCCAGAAAGGGATCAAAAGAAGGATGACTTACAGCTCATCCTTGAGGAGATGCGTCGGAATCAAGGCACTATCAACAACCAGTTCCAGAACATCAATACAAAATTTGGAGAACTGGACATCTGGAAGAGAAGCATTGAGACTCAAATGGGACAATTCGCTGCGCAGATCCCACGACCATCGGGATAACTCCCTGGGCAAACAGAACCAAATCCTAAGGGGAAGACTGGACATATCACAGCTATCAAACTCAGAAGTGGGCACCAATTACAAGAGCCAGAGGTTGGGAAGCACCAAGACAAAGCAGAGCAGCAACTCGACAACCAGCAGCAACTCGATATCGAGGATCCCGTAGTCGATATCGACAAGACCCTCCTCGACACAGACCAGAAGCCAAGCTCGGACTCCACTGCCCAGCCCAGCAACTCGAGATCGACAAGCCTACTCGATATCGAGGAAGCTCAAGTCGATATCGACAAAAAGATGGCCGATGTCGACGACCCTGCAACACCTCCGACGTCTGATCTGGCTCTGAAGCAGAAAAAGACATTGCCTTTCCCTTCCAAAGTACTGAAAGATCCCACTGTAGGTAGGTTTAACCGTTTTGTTACTATGCTACAAGAACTGAATGTCTCTATTCCGTTTACAGAAGCCCTGCAAGAGATGCCTGGATATGTCAAATTTCTGAAGGAAATCCTGAGCAAGAAGCGATCCATCTGAGAGATCGCAGGCGAATGCAAAGTGCTCCACTTCCCTGAAAAGAGACCTGACCCTGGTAAGTTTTCTATTACTGTGGGATTTGGACAATATAAATATGAGTCCTTGTGTGGTTTAGGAGCAAGTGTGAGTATAATGCCCTTATCAATCTGGCAGAAGGTAAAGATAGGATGCATAGAGCCTGTGGATGCTAAGCTATACATGGCAAACAATAAAGTGGTCATCCCTACAGGTATAGTTGAGAATGTCCCTATCTAGGTTGGTAAATTCTTTGTTCTAGCAGATTTCCTTATTATAGACTGTGCTGAAGATCCTACTAGCCCTATTATTCTTGGTAGACCATTCTTAGCTACTACAGATGCCAAGATTAGTGTCAAACAGCGATCGCTCACCTTCACCATAGGCGACGAGGTCTTAGACTTCTGTTTTGGCCCTACAAAAGAGGAAATTTCATGGCTGGAGGTGAAGAGCATCAGCAACCACGGGACCAAGCAATCAACGGAGGAAGGCACCAGCACTGTACTCGATATCGACAACCCTAACTCGATATCGACTAAAGCCCTACTCGATATCGACAAAACCTCATCGACATCGACTTCCTCTGCTGAGCACCAGACTTGCCAAGAACCTAAGTATGGGGTCCCTGTACTCGATATCGACCAGGCCTGCCCGATATCGACTAACCCCACGCCCGAAGATTTCTGTTTTGGGTCCGAAAAGGTAAGTTCAGGTATGAATCCTACTCCTCCTCAGTCCATTAAGAAATTTATAAATAATTTAAGGGAAGGAAAGGCCCCATGGCGAGAGAATCTGCGGAAACTAAGAGCGGGGAAGAAAAAGAAGAAAGAAAAGGAAGATTATGCAAGCAACTGTCTATCAGCTGAGTTTGCATACTACAATCAGGACCTAGATGATCCAGGAGAAGGGCCAAGCACAAGCGGGCCCCACCTTAATGGTCCTTGAGCATAAAAGAAGAAGTCGGCCTAGCGACTCTAAAATCTAGAGCAGGTATATAAATTTTTTTTTTTTAATTTTGGGACTTTGGAACTTTTGATTTTGGTTTTGGTTTTTGTTTTTGGTTTTTTAATTTAGAATACTGCATGTGGAAAGTCTTGTTTTTGTGTGCAATCTAACACTTTTAGGTCGGCAAGCATAAAAGGATCGCGAAAGGTGGAATAAGAAGTCCCTGAAAAACAGTCAGAATCGGCTAGGCCAATCGACAACGACTAAGAGGATGCAGCCCAGAGTTACCCGATATCGAGTAGGCCAACTCGATATCGACCAAAGCCAGAAGAAGCTCCTCGACTTCAGAATCCACTGGACATAGACAGCCTACTCGATATCGAGTACAATACTCGATATCTACAAGACCAGTTTACTCGATATGCTCTGTTCTGCCCTCCTCGATGCGTTATTCGGTGAGTTCCTTCCTTTACTCTTGTTTTTATTTGATTTTATACAGTGGGGACACTGTATATTTTAAGTATGGGGTGGGGGAAGGACTCATTATCATTATTATATGTTTTAGTCTTGCTTTTGGTTTTACATGGTAAAATTTTATTTTTATGTTATGCATTCATGTTTAAGTTTTAGTCTTTTGTCATACTTTAGTCTTGTTTTCTTAGTTAAATAAAAAAAATAAAAAAATAAAAAATGTCAAAAAAAATAAAAAAATGCATGTTTAAATTTTTGCATTGTCTTAGTTTTTATACCCTAACTTAGATGTCCTATGATGATAAATAATGACTGACTTGATCATGTAAATCCTATGGCGTGTTTGGAAGGTTGAACCTAAGTCCTCGAAATTGTTTTTATGTAGATTGTGAACTTGTGATGAAATTGAGCACATATGATCCTAAGCTAAAGGATGAAATCCAACAAAATTTGTCCTAGTGAGAATTTTGGCCTTATAGGGAGAACATTAAAAATCCCTCTACTTTCTTGAGTGTATTTACTCTTCCTATGCATCTCTAAATGTTGTGATAGTTATTCAAAGCCAATGCATTTATATGTTTATGTGAATAAGGATTAAATGATGGAGGCACCTTTTAAGCCAATTTTATCCTCTTTTTACCTACCCTACATTATCCCTGCTTGAAGCCAGAACATTAGCCTGAGACTTTTATTATAAACTCCACAAATTATCCTTAGCCAAATTGAGCCTGACCCCATTTGGGAATTAAGACTTAGAGTTGGTTGGAATGATGATTTGTGGAAAGAATGAGCTTGTGTTTCATTTCAAGTGAGGGGGATTTTTGAACTTATTGAGATATGGGTTGGTTTTATATTTTTATCTTGCTATGCATACTATGTAAAAGGATCTTTGGCTCACCCTATAAATGCACTAGTTATTTTCGTTTCAAAAAAAAATCGAAAAAAAGAAAAAGAGAAAAGCAAAAGAAGAAAAGTTTATGATTATGAATAAAGTGCATGAGCCAAATTTACCTTATTTCTTTCATTGTCGCAAGATTCATACTTTGGAGAGGTTAATTAAGTTTGAAAGGTTACATACTTCATTGAAATAAGTTGGAGAGTTTGGTTGATGCATATGATTGAGAGTTATGGTTTGGTTGAGTTGTGTTGGAGATTTAGGAGTCTTGATTCCCGAATTTTATTAAAGCACCACATGGCCAAATAATTCCATACCTTTTATTTCTTACCAAGCCCCATTACAACCCCGCCGAATGGAATCTTCTTTGAAGAATTCTATTGAGCGAAGTCCTCCTGATAATTCTTGTTGCATTTACATAATTGGTTGCGAAGTGGATTATATTTAAATTGCAATGTTTATAAGATTGTATATGGAATTGAGTTGAGAGTTGATCTGCATAGCCTAAACACATTGAGAGTTGAGTGTAAACACATTATCCCTGTGAGGTTGGATTTGTGTTGCCTATGCCTATGGATCGCTCATATATGTGTGATGACGTTAAATTCACTTGTCTTACATTGCTACTATTTGAGATGTTGCTTTTGATAAAGGCGAAGACTTGAAGGATGTGTTGTAGGTATTGGTTATTGTTTGGTTATTGCTTGAGGACAAGCAAGTCTAAGTATAGGGTGATTTGATGTCTACTAAAGTAGCCATGTTAAAATGCACAGTTTAGTTCCATATTCTATACACTTTGCATATTTCGGGTTGGGAATATATCGAATTTATGTAGTAATTATGCTTATTTGCCAGAAATAGAGATGTACATAAGTTTCTGTTTAATATTGCAGAATATGGAGCCATTTCGGGAAAAAACCAAGAAGCGAAGACAGAAGCTGGAAGTTCCTCGATATCGACGGGTCTTTGTCGATATCGACTAAAGATGGCCGGACACACCCTGATCGAGGAGCACCATGTCGAGAAGCCAAGGAACAAACCAATCCGACTCCAGCACACTCCTCGATATCGAGTTGATTACTCGATATCGACAATGCTGAAGACCACACCCGGAGTCGACGAAGAAACCTGATCGAGGAGCCGCGGAGTGCTACTCGACTTGTCTAGACACTCGGACACTGAGCAACACCCGACCAAGCCAAGCCACACAAGTCGATGAACCAAGTCTACTCGATATTGACGAAACTTGTCGATATCGAGGACCCTAGAAGCCAGCATCCGAGCCCTGTCGAGTACCTGCTGCCCGGGATGCCGCTGAAGCTGAAGTCGACGCCACTTTTACTCGATATCGAGTAAACTCCTCGATATCGAGGAGATCTATCCAGAAGCCGCGTACGCGGTTTGAGCTGTCCTACTCGGATTGGGATTACTTGGGGCCGAAGATTGCCGAGTTCTATCCAATTCTATCAAGATCCATCATGGAAGAGAAGATTTATCCACTTGAAGATATTTTAGGCTTTTAGATATAATTTCCTTTTTGGATTTAATGATGTTATTCCATTTATTTATCTTTAAAGCTTTTAGATATAGATTTAGATATAGATAGAAATTTCTATCCTTGAATAGCAAGGAATAGAAGCCTATAAATAAAGCCTTAGGGGGCTGAGTTTTATTCAATTCAATTAGACAACAATTAGTAGTAGTAGAGAGAGAGAGACAGAGTGAGTGGCCAAGAGGAGTTGGTGAAGCGAGAGCGGAATTGGCTTCCTTTGGTTGTAAGCTCTGTTTGATTCAATGCAAGTAGTTATTTCCTTTCAATCAATGTATGTGGTTGCGATGAAGCGCGAGTAGTCCACCCACTTCTAGGGTTGGGGTGAGCCCGACGATAGCCATGCGTGTTTGAGGTAAAGATCCAACCTTTGTCATGTTTTCAGCATCTACTACTTGTTATGTGTTTATTACCCATCTAATGGAGGTCCATGCTAACAACTTGGATTGTAAACATAAAATCGGTAGAGACAATTAGGGTTTCTTGAAAGAGTTGTCTAATTGTTGAAGAAGGCGAAAGCTTAATCCTTTGATGCGAATTATATGATTATCTGTTTTATTCTTGCCTTATGCATGCTTAGTTATCATTGTTGCAAACCCCAATCTTGGAAGTTGTCTTTTATAAAGTTTATTTTCGAATCCCAAAAGCCTTTGTTTTTATTTTACTTCGTTTTAGTTTTTGCCTTCCTCGATATCGACTAGCACTCGTCGATATCGAGTTACTGATTCTCGATCCAGATCGTTGTAGCTTCTGTGTGCAGGAACTCGACAAAGGACTCCTCGACGTCGACAAGTCTACTCGATATCGAGTAAAGCCTAGTCGATATCGACCAAAACCGCCGAGAGCTACTGCTGCCTTGTTCGACTTGTCCGATCTTCTGTCGACTAACCCTAGTCGAGATCGACAACCTGTGGTCGACTTCTGTCCGTGAGATATCTCCGCTGCCTAGGATCCGCTGACACGCTTTCTCATGGATCGATCCTGATTTCCCACTACTGCATCAGGAGGAGGTCTTGTAATTATTTGCGTGGGCAGAATCTGGTTTGATTTATTTTATAATATTTTTAACTCGATTTCCTCCTATCAACACGGGCTCAGCGCACCGGTGCGGCGGTGACCTGCTGTCTCGCAGTCTTTGCGTCTACGACTGCGAAGGAGCAATTCCGATCGAAATCTTCACTTCGATAGCCAAGCCTTGTTAGTTTTCTTTCTCAATTCATCCTTCTTTGAATTTATTTGTTTTTAAATTCAATTGATTGATTGAGAATCAGTTTAGATTAGAATTGTGAAATTGAGAATCAATTTGGGAAATTCGATTAGGGTTTGTGGTTTGTGAGAAATAAATTTGTTCCTTTGTGATTTGTGATTTAAAAATGATTATAATTGCGATTGTGAGAAATGAATTTGTAAATATGTGATTTGTGATTTGAAATTGTGATTTGTGGATTTGTTTTGTTATAGGACTACAAAATATGGATAAGTTTGTTATTCGATCCAAGTCATCGGTTCGAGTTAGTGGATCTTCAATTCCTTCAACTAACCAGATTCCAACTCCATCTCAGAATGTTGATGATGTGATTGCAGTTGAACAAAATATTTCTAGAGATGTTCTAATTGGAAGAAGGCTCTTGAGATGTTTGAAGAGCATGTGGGGAGTGCTAATAGCCAACACAATGATGCAAGAATATTGTTTATTGGTTACAAAAATCAAGGGCAAAGTATTTCAAGATGTTTTTCTACTTCAATAGAAGTACAAAGTGTTGCTTACCGTCTTCGTTTGACTACAAGTTTGAGAGCAGCTAGATTTCTACTTGCGCAGGGGATGGCTTTTCGGGGGCATGATGAGAGAGTTTCTTCAAAAAATAGAGGTAATTTTATGCAATTGCTTAAGTTATGTGGTGATCTGAATGAAGAGGTTGCAAGGGTTGTGTTGGGTAATGCCCTTGGAAATCATCAGCTGACTAGTCCTCCATTCAAAAGGATATTGCTAAGGCATGTGCTTCAGAGACGATAAATGTCATTATCCGAGAACTTGGGGACACGTTCTTTTCTATATTGATTGATGAGTCTCGTGACGTCTCAGTAAGAGCAAATGGCTATTGTATTAAGATATGTGGACGACCAAGGAGTTGTTGTGGAGCGGTTTCTTGAGGTAGTTCATGTTCGTGAGACCACTGCAATATGTTTGAAAAGTGTTATTGATGCATTCTTTGCTCAGTATGGATTATCATTCAGTAAACTGAGAGGTCAAGGATACGATGGAGCTTCAAATATGCGAGGCGAGCATAATGGGCTGAAGACTCTTATTTTGAAGGAAAATCCATATGCAAGATATATTCATTGTTTTGCTCATCAGCTTCAACTGGTTATTGTGGGGTGTGCAACCAAAATTAGAGATGTGGCAGATTTCTTTAGTTATTTCATGTTGATTACGAACATAGTTGGGCTTCTTGGAAAAGAAGAGACCAATTGCGACATTATCAACATGATAACTTGGTGGAGATGTTAGAAAAGGGAGATGAAGAATCTAGAACAGGATTGCATCAAGAAAGCACTTTAACTCGACCGGGAACCACACGTTGGGGGTCACACTATATCATTATTGTTCTTATTCTCACATTGTGGAAATCCACCACCAAGGTGTTGGAAAACTTACTTGATGATGGAGGTGATTAAACAATTCAGGCAAATGCCGCTAGCTTGGGTGAAAAGATGGAACACTATTAGTTTGTTTTTATTGCTTATTTGATGAGACTTGTGTTGGGATGGACAAATTTTTTGTCACAATTGTTGCAACAAAGAGATCAAAACATCATTGCGGCAATGAATCAAGTTCAGATTGTAAAGGAGAAGCTTCAAGATTTGAGGCAGAATGGATGGGATCAGCTCGTACAGGAGGTCAACGAGTTTTGTGCTCCAAACAATTTGATCATCTTCAAAATGGAAGATAATGTGGCAAGTCGATTTCGTTCTAGAAGTGGAGGAGAAGAGGTGAAGATGACAAATTACCACCTTTTTCAAGTCAACATATTTTGTCAGGTAATTAGAGTACTGTAGTATTTATCAATTGATTAAGTTTTTGTTTCATTGTTAGTATTAGAAGTATACTTAATATGACGCTTTATTTTTAGGTGATTGACCAAATTAATCAGGAGATGAAGAATCGTTTCAACTAGACAAACACTACATTACTCACATGTAGTGCAAGCCTTAATCCTAAGAATTCTTTCTCCAATTACAATCGGTCTAAGCTACTTCAACTTGCAGAGTTATATCCAGAAGACTTTTCAGAGATTGACAAATTTATACTCAAGCAAGAATTAGAAGTGTGGATTACAACCATGAGGGGAACTGAAATATATTTTTCATTGGAAGATCTTGGAGATGTTGCTAAGAAGATGGTTGAGGATGGCATTAGCAAATGTTTTCCCTTAGTATATCGTCTTATTGTGTTGGTTTTAGTGTATCCTGTCACAACTGCAACAGTTGAAAGAGCCTTCTCTGCAATGAGTTTTGTTAAGACAGATTTGCGTAACAAGATGGGTGATAAGTATCTAAATAATTCTTTGGTATGCTACATCGAGAGTGATATTTTCGAGAGCATTGGCAACGAAGTTATTCTGCAACATTTTCAGAACATGAAGACACACAAGATGGTTTTACCTCCTCTACCGCCAAAGTGAACTTGTTTGTAAAATTATAGTATTGAACTTATGTTTAGTATCAAACTTGTTTTTAGTATTAAACCTATTTATAACTGCAAGATGAATTTATTAAATGCCTTTGTAATTTTTAGCCCCCCCCCCCCAAAGAGAAATCCTGGATCCGCCGCTGCCATCGGCCCCTCACCCGTCTCCCTCATTTTCCCCGTCTACGTCTTCACCTCAGTCCTCCCACGTCTCCCCTCCTGTGTCCCCGCCACTGTCTCCTACCATGGCATCACCGCTGCCTTCGACACCCTATGAAGCTGTAAGCTCTGCAGGTTCCTCGCGTGATGAAGACAGACCATCCTCCGCCTCTATTTCCCCTGACCCCTCGCCTCGCTAACTAGTCCCCTATTGGTTTCGGCAATCCGACGTCTCTACCCATCCCATGGCCACTCGAGCTGCTACAAACTCATTCAAACCCAAATCCTTTTGCTCCACTAAACACCCTCTCCAAACTTCCCTCACAGCAACCATTGAACCCAAGCTCTTTCACCAGGCCGTAAAAAGCCCTCCCTATCAACATGCGATGCAGGTAGAATATGACACCTTAATGAAAAATTGGACCTAGGACTTAGTTCCTCGGCCTCCCGGTGCTAACATTGTTGGTTGTAAGTGGATTTACAAGGTAAAGCAGAAATCAGACGGCTCTATTGAGCGCTACAAGGCTCGCTTAGTGGCAAAAGGGTTCAATCAGGAGCCGGGTGTTTACTTCTTCGACACTTTTAGTCCGGTCATCAAACATACAATGATACGACTTGTTTTGAGCATGGCGCTCTTTAGATCATGGCCGCTTAGATAGGTTGACATCAACACCTTTCTAAATGGTGACCTCGCTGAAACTGTTTATATGACTTAACCGTAGGGATTCGTTGCTTCTGATCGCCCTACCCATGTCTGTCGTCTGCGAAAGGCATTGTATGGCCTCAAGCAGGCTCCTAGAGCGTGATTTCAGAAACTCAAGGATGCCCCTGTTCATCAGGGATTCAGAGGTTGCGTGTCTGACTCCTCTCTCTTCATCAAGACTCATGGTCGTCATGTTGTCTACGTCCTTATTTACGTTGATGACTTGATTATTACGGGTTCTCATACTTCGTTTATTGATGAGTTTGTTCCAAGCTTGAATACAACTTTTTCCCTAAAGGATGTCGGGTCTCTTGGCTACTTTTTGGGCATCAATGTCACTCACACATCCTCTACCATATTCATCTCAGTCAGCAGAAGTACATCATTAACATCTTGAATCGTTGTGGCATGACTGGGGCAAAGCACATTGCTACTCCAGCCGAACCAGGCTCTCGGTTACCTCGCTCAGGTGATCCTTGCATTGACCCTCACCTCTATCGCAGCATCGTCGGTACTCTCCAACATGTCACAATTACCAGACCGGAAATCTCTTATGTTGTCAACCATGTCTATCATTTTATGCATGATCCTTCTGAGCATCATTGGACAGCGGTCAAGAGGATTCTTCGTTATCTAAAGGGCTCCCTCTCTGCCGGCCTATCCTTGCACAAGGCATCCGACGATCGTCAATTGCCTATTCTGACGCAGGCTGGGCGTCTGACCTGGACGATTGTCGCTCACAACACGGGTTTGCCATCTACTTTGGTGGAAACTAAATCAGTTGGTCGTCCCGAAAGCAGAATGTTGTCGCTCGCTATAACATTGAGGCCGAATATAGGGCTATCGCTTTTGCTTTAGCTGAGCTTATGTGGCTATTGCAGCTGCTACAGGAGATGGCCATCTCTGTTGCTCGACCTCCTATTCTTCTGTGCGACAATCTGAGTGCAACTTTCCTCACGGCCAATCCGATGTTCCATCAGCGGTCAAAGCACATCAAAATTGACTATCATTTTGTTCGGGAGCAGGTTGCCTCTAGTGACCTCATTGTCCGTCATGTTCGTTCCCAGGATCTGATCGCTAATATCTTCACCAAGGCGGTCGACAATCATCACTTTCATTCACTTTGTCTCAAGCTCCATTTTCGCCCTCGCCCATGAGCTTGCTGGGGCATGTTAGAGAGAATCATATATTTTCATATCTTTGTATATCATTTTATATTTTTTTATGATCTTGAGATTGATTTGGTGTGTAAAGATAAAACCAAATCTTCTCTTCCTCTTGTATACACTGGCGGAGAGAGGAGTGGGCTGGTATGGGCCCCAACCCACCAAAAAAAAAGAAATTTTTTTATTTTATTTTTTTCTTCTTTTTCCTTCAAACCCTAACTCGGTTATAGGCTGAGAATTTGATCCATCGTTCGTGGATCACCAAGAAAAGGCAAAGTTTTGAAACCCTCTGTTGAAAATTGATAATGCTCGTAATGCTCAATGCTCCTCTGTTTTCTTCTACTCTGTTTTCTTCTACTCCATTCAATTGGTTACTCCATTTAATTTGATGAATGAAATGATTTTTTTTATGTTATTCGATAATTTAGCATAATTTTGTATTGAGTCACTCTTTTAAGTTTTGAAAATAGTGGTTCGTTTTACTAATTAGTTCACTAGATTGTAAATTGACTGTATGAACACTTTTTGCAATGATTTTACTGGTGTAAAATTTGTACATCAATGTATGTTTTCGGGTTCTTTGAATCTCTACCACCCCTTGAGGTTGCCGTGGCTTCGCCACTACTTGTATATAACACGTTCATACCAATGAAAGTAGTCACAACCTTCAATCATCAATCACTACTAGAAACACAGGAAATATCAACGGTGATTTAGGATGGAAGTTCCAACATATTTTTACGAATTATTGGAATTTCCAACTGGAGGCATTGGGTTGGAAAAAAGGGAGTTGGAATTCATTCCATCCATTAGTTTGTGTTGGAATTTCCAACGTTGTCTATGGGTTGGAAATCATCAACAAATAAAACCATTGGAACACATAAATCATTTAAATTAAAAATATTATTTAACCTGTTGTACCGGTAGATGTATTAGGACATTCCAACAAATTTAGTGTTGGAAATTCCAACTATTAAAACAGTTGGAATTCACGGTTTCACGATTATTGTTAAAAATGATAATTGAACTTACGACGGTTATTCAATTTTTTTTACCATAACTATAATTATAATAAATAATGAATACATATAACTAAATAAATAAATAATGTAAAAAATCATAAATATAAACTTCATTTATCCAGCATATGAAAATCGACTCATATATTAAAAAATTTAGATGTTCTAAATATTACAAAATATCTCAAAGAAATGAATCAAAGGAATAAGAAAAACACAATATAGTCAGAGTAGGCTAAGCAAATATGACAGTTCTAGATCCACCAATTCGTGTAAGATCCTTGAAAAAAGGAAACCAAAATAACAACAAACACAATGGTTGATCATATCGCTCATCTCCGAAGATAGATGATAAGGGTTTTTTCAGTCGCCTTAAATCCTATCAAATAAATCCGACTAACCTAACTAATGTAGTTTGGCAAGTACGGGTCGATCCCACAGAGAGTCAATGATTTGTATGCAAATCAGAGTGTGTCGACAAAAGTAAGAAACGGAGAGGGGGGATTTTGATGATTCAAACTAACTAATTAAGAAACAAAAATATACAAAAGTAGCAGGATAAAACAGATTTAGTGAATGGATATGAAATGAAATAGAATAGCTCAACCAATCTTAGCAATCAGGTTTGTTCATTGATCATTGAAATCGAATAGATAACTTTCTCTTGAATACTTTGTTGTGGAAAGACTAGGTCTTTTGAATCCAATTCCTTATCGAATATAGTTAACAGGACAACCAGACCCTGAAAACCCTAATTATCAAACAATCTTGAAACTGTATCAAGATTCAATTCAATAATCGACGAAGCTTACAGGAAATCAACTAAGACAATCGACGCGCACAACCAGTTATTGCATCAATTGCAAATCAATTCTCTATACAAATCCCTAAATCAACCAGTTTCAGGGATTTATACTTTGCTACTCAAGAATATAGATAACTCAACCAGTAATTACCTATATCTAGCTATAGATTGTCATGAACAAGCATCAGTTGAGGCTAATGGAAATTCACGAAAACCCTAAACAATCCGCGCAAAGAATTGATAATATTCAAAGAGGAGTATTAAGAACAGAAATCTCACAATGAAATGATAAACCCGACGCTTCGATTAATTTTCCCAAGCAAAGAGGATTAGTTGTTCATACTTGAGAATTGGGTCTCCAATTGGCTTCGTACCAAACTCTTTCGTGGTTTCCCCACCAAAAACACACCAAAACCTACTTCGTTGTTCCACCGTTTGGTCTCCTCCCTAATTAAGCATAATTAAAAATAACATCTTTCAACAATTAAACATGAGTAACAACCCACGTCCTTGTAGTTGTAGGCGCTACAAAACTCGGGCAAGAAACCAAAGAACTCGGGCGAGTTTTTATTCCCAGGCCGAGTTTCTTTTCAGCAGCCATCTCGACGTCCAGATTTCGCTGTTTTCAAGGCCGAATTTGGAAAAGTCGTAAACACGAAAGTTGTAAGTCTTCGAATCCTCTTTCCAACAAGTATAAGTACTCCCTGATCCGATAAATACATCCTTCAAACAACTCGTTTTAGTGCAGCGTCGCCAGCTTAGACAGCTCCAATCCTTTACATGTTTAGCTCATCTCCTCGGCTCTCGTGCTCTTCTATTCTCATCCAATCTTCCAACTTTGGCTCGATCTTAGCTTCACCGGCCTCTTTACAATCACCTGAAATCATGCACAAATCTCGTAGATTCCGACTCTAATTGAAACATAATCATAATGAAAACATGAAAACTACTCTAACTTACGCATTTTACCCTACCTAAACACATCTAAATGCTTATATTAACACTACCTAAATGTGCATGATCAATAGAACACAAGAAGAGTGTGTGAATGTCAGACACTATCCTTCGATGAATCAAATATTCATCCGGCTTTAGAAACTCCAAAATCGTCCCATTGTAAATAAATTCTTGCAAAATAGGCGGTGTGCTGAGGGTGACTTTGCACTTGCTATATATCCATGGCTTCCTCCTACCGTCTTACATCCAACACCTTGTGTTAAAGCATGAGTTTGTCATTTGCATACACTTTGGGCTAGATGTCGGCATGTACTCGAGCATAAGCCTAGCAGAATTGTACTTCACCCCACAGGCGTTGTAAATAGGTTAAAGATTTTGGAGTAAAGATGGAGTTCCGCTGACATAACCAGAGAGGGAGAAAAGAAGATAAAAATAGAGAGATGGAGTAAAGATGGAGTTCCGGTGACATAACCAGAGAGGGAGAAAAGAAGAGAAATAGAGAGATAAACATGGATTTTAAGGATAAGAAGATGAAACTGTAAAACCGCATTAGTTGGTAATCAACTGCTCATAAAGCCACGTTCTAGATTTGTGAGATACAATCTCTCTCCCTCTGTTCAAATTCAATTTTCTCTCACCTATCTTTTTTTTAGGGTCACCCTATATACACCGCAAATCCACGATTAGCGATGTTAATGAAACGTCGAATGTGATGTTGTAGAAACGTTGGATTTCACGTTGCAGCAACGTTCGTTTCGACGTTGTCATTTGTCCTACACAACGTTGTGAATTGAAGGAAGTTGGGCGGGTCGTACACTTTAGCAACGTCTAATCCGACGTTGCTAAAGTGGGCCTCATCAGGCCAGACAACAACGTTCAATACAACGTTGCAATATGAATACAATGTTAAGTCTGACGTTTTTAACAGCAACACTTGGATCAACTTTGAAGTTCTATTATCTTTGTTTTTGTTGGGTAGTATGTTGGCGAAAACTTAGTGCGATGTCTGCATCTTTTATTTTGTTGGGGCGTTTTGCCCCTCGCGGAGTGTTTTCAAATATGATTTGTGGTTATTTCAGGGAAAAACACGTTACTTGAAAATGTTTAGACTGCTTCAGTTCTCATATTAATGATAGAAGATTACAGCAAAAATAACTTAGTTAAGAAGTTTTTCCGGGTCGCCGCCATGTCCCACCTCAGAGGAAATCATTGTTGTTCTCTTCCTCTGATGGTGAAACATTCTTCGGCGGCACTACGACGACCCGGAAGCGAGCGTTGCCTAAGTAGCTAAACATCAAACCCGCGCCTACCCGCACACCACGCGATCTCGCGAACGTATTACATCCTTGTGCGAGCCAGAGTGCCCCGGAGCTGTTGCGCTCTACCCGGATACTGGTGCCTCTCCTCCCTGGCCCATTAGTCAGTGTTATTCTTTCGACGCCCCCCAGCCTGTATTCTTTCTCGAAGTTGGAAGGCAGAGGCTGCAGATGTCAAGATCTATTTAGTGAGTTGGGACCGTTGTAAATCGGATGTGAGACCGAAGGGGGCTTACCAGTATTTGTGTGAGCGAGACGTCTTCTACCCACCAGAAAAAATCCCTAGGGCCACTCCCTGTGACTGAGAAGAAAGGTCTTGGTGTGTTACCGGCCGCCATCTCTTCTTCCCTCAAACGAGATGTTGTAATTTCGACCCTTGTATGGCGTAATTTATAGTGGGAAATCCTTTCTCGTTTTTTGTGAGGGTTCCTTAATACAACGTCAAATATAATGTTGTTAAAACGTTACATTGAACGTTGTAGCAACGTGCACTTGGACATTGTTAAAACGTTACATGAAACGCTGTTATTTGAGAACTTCCATAACAACGTTGAATTGAACGTTGCTAATTAGGTCATCTATAAATTCAGCAACATCTGCGTTTCATTATTGGCATACACGAAACACACGTAATGGCATCAAGCCCAAATTGTTTTGTTAAATATGGCATGTTCAATGATGGAACCCATTTCATTTTTGAAGTGAGGAGACACCCTCGTTCGCCGAAGTTGGATGCTTGCAACTGCAAGCACATTAACTATACACATTATTTTCGATGCAATCTATTTTCTGTGCAGGTTTGCCGCTTCCTCGAGAGGTCCACACAGTTGCAGTTCGGGTGCGAGGAGTGTGACGACGACCCTGCATCTTACTATACACGGATGATTGAGCAGATAACGGATATACTGATCGTTTTGTACGACGACCTGTCTCCGTCGCGCTGTCGCAGAGTAGCACAGTATGCAATTGATATAGTAGTTTGCCCTGCCCAAGATCTGTTGACGACATATGCATTCCAGCATGTGCAGATTCGGATATACCCAAACATTCTTGAAGAGTCGGTCGGTAGTTGTTCCGTTTTAATACAACAACCCTTGCTGAAATGTAACGTTAAAAACCGTTTGTCATTTTAGATATGGGGCCAAATGATGTTTGTTTTCGTTGAATGATTGCTTTTTTATATTGTTTCTACGTCTTCATAACAAAAAACGTTCAACTTTCAACTCGTCACTTCATAGACAAGAAAACAAACAAATACAACTTTCAACTCGTCACTTCATGACTCCTAAACATGGTGTAGAGGGCGACCTTCCTAAATCCGCAATGCTCTAAATCTATCAAATTGGTCTTGGAAGGGAGTATCCCATCCATTGACGCTCGGGTGATGGTATGTCGTCCATTCATGCGTTGGAGGAGGTAAAGGGGCGTTAGGATGAAACCATATCTGCAAAAAGTGCAAAAAGTATAGTATAATGTTAAGTGGGGTAATTAATGATAGTTAATTTATGGTTGGAGCTAGATTTGTGGTTGGAGCGAGATCATACTCACCGCTGCGAAATGATCTTGGTTCCCGATGCATGCCATGCCCAGTATGGCCTCGTGAGGTGCGCCATTTGGTTGTTCGGTGTACATAGGGAGGCATGTGAAGGGCATGTGCCAAGATAAGACGACAAGGGGCACCTGGTAGACGGTTGCGAACACAAGACCCATGATCGGCAACTCGATCCAGTATCTCCGGTCACCTCCCACTCTGCCGGAGTAACTCTACATGTCGGCAAACTCTCGAACCGAATACCCTCCCATGTAACAACCATCGTAAAGGTGATAGTTATGCTCCAAATGGTTGCACATAACCTTTTCATATCTGTGAACCGTGCCTGCCCTGGCCGTAACATCAGCTGCACCAAAGCTCGATATCCGTAGTGACCATCTCCCACGGTGTTGACGGCTGCCGCAATGTGTCTGAACATGAAAGGGTCCACATTGTTGTCTCCCCATCTAAATCCCCAATACTATGCGTCAGACGGATGTCTGGACTGTCGGTCCCTACCGCGGCGACTTGATCTGGCTTCCTTCCTTTCAAAATTCGCCCGATTTTGCTCAGATCGCAAGAGATTCGTTCTGCACGGGTTCCTCCTCCCTCTAGGTCTACCCTTTGACCGTATGCTACCCCGCTCCGGTGGGTGCAGATCAGGGTCACAAGCTTCATTGGATGCAGTGTACGAAGCCGACCGGGCATAGGGTAAGATCGCATTGTCTGATTCATCCCACATCAGATCAATCCAAAATGGGTGGATGTCGTCAGGTGTTATTGGAACTCCTTCATCAACAAAACGCTGAACGTCGTGCACACAAGGTATCCCATAGCATATTCTCCAATAACGGTCGACGCACTTTGAAGCTACTGTTTTGTCGACAACTTTCCTCCAATGACCGTAGAGAAGTTCGAAACACTTCTTCGAAACCACGTGCATAATCTGATCGAATAAGGGGACTTCGTGTGCGTTAGTTGGCCACTTGAAATGATCTATCTCCAACGCAGTCTGGATCTCGTGCACCTGACATTCATTCACCCGATGAATTGCATCCACCACGACACAAAAATCACCAGTGGACGAGTGTAATGCTTCCTTCAACACTTTATGTTGGCCTTCAACCTTACACGATGCATCATGTGCTTGAGGTGAACGACTGTCGAAATGTAGTAAAGGGGTGACAAGGGTAACGACGAAAACGTTATGCATACCTATTGGTTGTCCTCGTTCCAAAGTTCAGGACGTGGTTGGTGTGACATCTAACAAGGCTCGTCCGGTGGATGAGCCACACTGTTTCCAGATACCCCATCACCTCGGGAAAGGGCTGCCATTGGGCGTGAAGATATCTACGCCGTCTCTCAAACAACTCCTCCGTCGAAGACGAGAATAAACCCCACACCTGATTTTTGAATAGAGTTGAAAGTTCCAGATTTTTTGTAATCTTCAAAGCTGTGTCTTCACAGTTGTGAGTTACATGTAACCAGCACAGTAGATGTTGCACATCGGGGAAGACGGCCCTAAGTGCAGCGAGAAGGCCCAGCTCCCGATCTGTCATGATCGAATCGGGCACCTTACCCTGAAGAATAACACGTAGGTTGTTGAGCACCCAAGTGTACGTGTCCGTGTCATCGCGAGCCATAAAGGCATATGCGATACAAAAGTTATTTCCCATTGGCGTTAAGCCGACTATCGCACAGCGCGACGTTGTACCTGTGGACGCGGTGCAACAACGTACGCATATTAGCATATCACTATATATGGAAGAAATGTACGAAGACATAGGATATAGTACTTACGCGTTGGTCTTGTACGTCATGACGATGACGTAAGGGTATTTGTTCAAGAGACGAATCCCATCCGGGTGTGCGAGAAAAAGGTCATTCAATACATTGTCATCGTCTGGGCTCCTCCTGAATTCGTAGTAGTAGCCCCTTTCTCGGAGACGATGGAGGGTATCTTGGGTCATCGTTCGATTTTCTCTCTCTTCAGCGGCGAGCTTGTTGAGGGTGTTCTCCAGTGATCGCGCTGAGGTGACGCTATTCGCATCTGCTTGTCGTAGCCCGTGCGAGATGGCCTTCGACGGAGTTCCTATGTCTTTCATCCACTTGCACATTTTCTTCTCCCCTGGTGTCATCCTTCCCGCGTAAGCATGACCCTTCAATCGTTGAGGGAGCTCATGGTTGTGCGTTCCATTTTGCACGGTCATCGTCCACATACTCGGTCCCCCCTCATGACCGAGTAAGGGGAACGGGCAATTGCTTAGTTTGCTCTGCGTGCTGCGAATCTGCTTCCCCCTTCTGCGAAACACCCCAGATTGCTCGCACGCTAACAACACGCCACCCGGTCGGTTTGAAGCGGTCGACCATGTTGTTCTTCACGCCGAGTTGCTTGAAATGGTCAACCATTTCGTTCCGGGATTGCCAAATACGGGTGTCGGTAAACGTACATGTAAAGTCTCGAAACTAGATAAAGGCATAACAATGTACATGCACTTGATATTACTTACTTCGGGTTAAACATGATAATGGAAAAATACATAGAGACATATAATACAGCCAAAGGATTTTACCTGTAGGACGACATTGCTTCGTCGGGGGGGGGGGGGGGGGGGGGCGACTCGTGCGACCTCCATCGCTTCTTCACTTTGTAAGGATGACATTTTCAAATCTATGAATGAAACAATAATAACTATTGTCTTGAATTGTGAGGTAAATGGATGCATTCATTCGGCCTGATGGTGGAGGTATATAAGGGCATAAGAGGGGGACCATACATGACGTCAATTACGCGTTCTAGATTGGGAACATCCCCCATTTCCAACGTCGGAATGGACATTGTATTTGGGGCCACTCTATAAGGCCCCTCCGGTCCCCCCTCCACTTTATCACACCATACACCCAACACCCAAAAAGCCCTCTACCATGCCTTCAACTCCGTATAGTTTCGTGAAGACAGTTGAGTTCTCGGATGGCACCCGTTACACTATTAGAGTGACGAGGCACAGTGTGCCGGCTGAACGTCACATTTGCAACTGTAAGCACAGGAAATATCGCATTTTATTTCCATGCTGTTTATTTTCTGTGCAGTGTCATCGCCGGTCTGAGATGTCAAGGGAGGTGTATTTCCGTTGTATGGAGTCCGACCGAGTCCCTGAGTCGTACTATACTCGCGTGTTGGCCCAGACAAAGGATAACATCAAAAGTCTTTACAGCGATGTGAGTCGGGCGCATATTCACAACATTGCCGAGTACGTGGTTGACTAAGTAGCACGGCCCGCCCAAGAAACTAAGGAGACTTACGCGTTCCAGGAAGTGCTGATTGAGATTCAACCAGCGGGACCTACTGAGTCTGTTGGGAGCAACTGATCCAATTGATTTTGTGTATTCAATGTTCGATTTGGGGCAACTTTATATTTATTATATAAGTTATATATTCGGTAATGCGCTTCGATGTGAACTCTATGTACTCTCCTTGATATTAAAATTCAAAACATTAACATATGAATCGTTTTCATATTCGCTTGAATGGAACCTACTAAGATCGAAACATTAACATGTGAATCAATTTCATATTCGCTTGAATGGAACCTACTAAGAAGATCGAAACATTCACATGTGAATCATTTTCATATTCGTTTGAATAGAACCTACAAAGAAGATCGAAACATTAACATCTGAATCATTTTCATATTCGTTTGAATGGAACCTACTAAGAAGATTGAAATATTAACTCTATATGTTCATATTCACTTTCAAAATCACTGGATATCGGTTTAATTAACTCGACATCGACAAAATAATAAGGTCAACTTCCAACGTCGGAACAAACGTTGCTATACCCTAGCAACATTGAATCCAGCGTTGCTATCAACCCTTCCAACCCTAGCAACCCTACGCGTAGGGTTGGAATAGGGCAGCCCTTTGCAACGTCAAATCAAACGTTTCTAACCCCATACAACGTTTAATCAAACGTTTCTAAACCTATGCAACGTTCAATCCAACGTTTCTAAACCCCACCCATAGGGTTCCCCTATGCAGCGTTTCTTCCAACGTTGCAAAACCCTATGCAAAGTTAGATTGAACGTTGTAAGCTTAAGTGCCTATAAAAGCCACCCACACCCACACCCACAATCCATCCACCACAAACCCTTCCACACTTACTTCCCACTTACTACCTAATGTCGACCCCCAATTATAGACTCCCCACTTACTTCACAAAAGACGAAGAAACGTCCGAGGGGATCAACTAATCAGATTAGAGGGACGAAACACCGTTATCCACCCGATGCCAGCGACTGCAACTGCCAACACCGAAAGTACAAGGGGGCATTCCCATGCTGCCTTTTCCACATCACATGTGAGAGTGGCTCAAGGAGATCGGTGCCGTGGGAGTTCGGATGCCACAACGACGCCATGATTTATAGGAACGACCGAGAGGCCTACCTATCCGAAATGGGCAAAAGGATTACGGAAATGCTGGACATGTTCTACACCGATTTATGTCGGCATTGTATCCATGAAGTTACGGCGTACGTAATTGAGAGGGTGGTGGGTCCGGGAAATGATAGGTTGCGTTCGTACGCGTTCATCGAGGTACAAATCGACATCTCTACCAGTCTAGATGAGTCCGTTGGTAGTTGTACACCCAGTACCGTTATCACCACGTAGTTGTAGACTCATCGTATGTAATGTATGTAATATATGTATTTTCAAAGGGGGAGATGACTGGAGATCGGGGTATGTAATATATGTATTATCATTTTCGTATTTGACTATGCCGGAAGGGTTTTTGGGAGATGGAGATGCCCGGAGACCGGCGTATGTACAATATATATGTATTATCATTTTCATAATTAAATACGTATTATCATTTTATTTATGTATTTTATTTTACATAATACGACAGAATGTATTTTATTTATTTATTAAATATGTCAAGTTCAATTTCGATGCACTAAAATGTGAAAATAATGTATTTTATTTATTTATTAAATATGCCAAGTTAATTTCAACGAACGAAAATGTGAAAATAATGTATTTTATTTATTTATTAAATATGCCAAGTTCAATTCAGAAAAAAAAAGATAACTACAACTTTCAAATTGACGTTGTAATTTGAATTACAACGTCCAAATTGACGTTGTAAGTTGAAGGGGTTCGACCCCACAACGTCCAATCATACGTTGTCCAGCTGTGCACAACGTCGGATTCGACGTTGTGCTTCTTTCTATATAAAGCACAACGTCGGTTTCGATGTTGTGCTTCTTCCTCCACACGCGAGCGATTCGGATTCTTCCTTCAGGCGAGAGAGTGAGAGAGCGACCGAATCTTCCTTCAAGCGAGAACGATGGTGAGATCCCGGGAACGAGGCCAAGGATGCGCCAGCGAGGGCGGATCTGGGCGAGGTGCGAGAGAGGAGATGGTGTCCGTGGGTGGAGGCGGCCGAGTAGGTGCTGGGTGGGGTCATCTCGGATTAGGCGGCGGTGATGGGGGCATAGGGCCAGGAGGCGGTCGACGTGTGGGGCGCGGCGATGCTGGCGGCTCAGGGACAGTCGGCGGTGGCCGAAGTGTGGGGCGCGGCGGGGATGGGGGCATAGGGCCAGGAGGCCGTGGCCGAGGTGTGGGGCGCAGCGGCGATGGCGGCTCAGGGACTGGAGACGGCGGCCGAGGGGTGGGTGGATCCCGCGTCGGGCCTGCTGGTGGTGGTGGCCGTGGCCGTGGTGGTGGTGGCACCGGGAGAACCGCCGGTGATGGGGGTGGTGGCGGTGGTGGGAGAGCCGGTGCTGGCCGGAAGAGGCGAACGCAGGAGGTATCTCCCCTGACGATTACACCATCGGTTAGTAAGAATTTATTCAATTTTTCATTTTTTGTTGTTGTTTAGTTGTTGAATTTTATAAAGAATAACTTTATGATATGAATAATATGTATTCGAAGAAATTGTTACAAAATAACATGTTCAATAAGAAATCATAGAAACAAAATAAAATGAAAAAATCGGTTAGAAATTGTTACAAAATAATACTCCCTCCGTCCAAAAATACATGGACTTTTACTATTCATGCATGTTTTTTTAGGAGTTAAAAACTATATAAAATATTAACTTTTTTAAGAATTTTTTTTAATAATTACAAACTTATTATCAATAAGTTAATATTTTATATAGTTTTTACCTCCTTAAAAAAGCGAGCGTGAATAGTAAAGTCCATGTATTTTTGAACGGAGGTAGTATGTATTAGAAGAAATCGGTTAGTATGAATTTATTCAATTTTTCATTTTATTTTGTTGTTTAATTGTTGACCTTATTTAAAAAAGAACTACTTTAATGTCTAAAGCGAAATCATAGAAACGAATATGAAATTCAACTTAAATGAAAAACTATATTTACAAAGTAGTTCAAAAATTTAATAGGATTCTCTGATGAGACGGGATGATGAGACCGTTCGCATCATTCTCGGGCGAGACCGCAATGCGCCTTCACATGCCGTAGAGACCGCCGATTCGGAGGAGGTCATCATCAATGATTCGTCTTCGCAGACGGTGTCAGATCTCATGGCTCTTGTGGAGCAGGAGACTTTGACCGTGAGAGATACGACGGTTGAGCCTGATACAGCCCCGACACAGCGGAGACTTGAGGATGCTTCAGACACTGATGGTAGGTTCTTCGACTTGAGTTCTGTGGTGCCCTCAGCACAAGGGCTGTTGTCAGTAGCTCCGTCATCGCAGATGGCGTCAGATCCTAGGGCTGTTGCCAGTACCTCCGGACACGCTCATGGAGACGCTGCTTGGGCTGCGGTCATCGCAGCAACAACTGACTACTTGACACCTGCTGTGGTGGCGGATGACACACAGGAGGAGCATGAGGATATAGCGGAGGATCTTCAGTTCGAGCAGGAGGACCTCGATGACGAGAGTGATGAGGAGGATGAGGAGGACCCTGAGGTGGTTGGTGAGGACGAGGAGGACCCTCAGGTGGCTGGTGAGGGGCCGCCCCAAGCGCCATAGGGTGCGACGCCCGGGGATGGGGTGGAGGCTCACAAGGAGGAGGGGGGCGAGCAGGAGAGGGGAGGGGGGGGGGGGACGGTCATGGGGACGATGAGCTCCCTGATGGCGACTTGCCTCCAGAAGATCTTTTGGTCTCATTTAGGAACCATAGGGCTCACCGGCTATGGACGGACCCGACCTATCGGCATAAATTGCTGAAGGTTCATCATCGGGCTTCACACCTCCTTCCGTTCAGGTACTACATGTACGAGGGTCCTGGGACATGGGTGCAGGCAGCAGCTCAGTCTGGTCTACTGGGGCTGCTTGATTTGAACTGGGACGGACTTGATACCCAATTGTTGACTGTGTTCATTGAGCACTGGCAGTCGGAGACGAACTCTTTCCACTTTCCATGGGGCAAGATGACCATCACCCTCCACGACGTCGCCTGTCTGATGGGGCTGCCGATCGAGGGAATGCCTTGCGAGCCTCTCCTTGACTATCTTCCACTACAGCTGGAGCCTCTACTGTAGGAGTGATTTGGTTGGACCCCGGCCCTGCTGAAGAAGCATAGGACGGCTTGCAGAGCGGTCGTCCAGGAGTTGACGGCTTGGTGGGAGGAGAGGCACGGCTACCGTCGGGATCAGTGGCCCGACCGTACCCCAGATGGCGTAGTGCCAGAAAGCGTAGAGTGGCAGCATGACCTCGACGTTTCTTTCTTGGCTACGCTACTGGGTGCGACGCTCTTCATCGACAAGTCCCAGAGCCGCGTACACTTCTCGTTGTTCGAGCTAGTTTGGGATTTGCCGCAGTCCGGGAGACTAGCTCGAGGAGCAGGAGTGCTTGCCTTCCTTTACCGGGGATTAGGGGAGGCCACGAGAGGTGATGCCAGGGGCCTACGTGGGTGTGCTGCACTGTTGCAGGTAACATGTTTCTTTAATACTGTAAATACGTTCCTCTGCTTGCGAGTTACATTTAATAAGTGCTCTAATGGTTTATAATTTTCAGGCATGGATCTGGTCGTACTTCCCTTGTTTTGTGGGTCCGCTTCGCTCGGACAAGGATACACTTGCTGATGATCCCCGATACATGGCACGGTTCGACCCGTCGAAGGCCGAGAAGAAGGGGAACGACAAGGCGAGGCGCAAGAAGGAGAAGAGGCTTCGAGCATCGCTTGAGCGCATGACCATCGATCAGGTAACCTGTTTCTCACTTTCTTTGATTTTAACTACATATGTCGAGTAAGATTGTTTTTCTTATATCATTTTCTGAACATAGGTCGAGTGGATGCCTTTCGGCACAGACCTGGATTTCGCAGGTCAGTTTCGCTCCTCCATCTATCGAGGCACCCTCAGATTCGGTGGCATCTTTGAGCCGTACATGCCAGACAGGGTGCTCCGACAGTTCGGCCGCGTGCAGGAGCAGCCATTGGCCGTCATCCTTCCGTCCTTCGTGCAGCGCCCGTTTCGCCTGCAGAGGCGTTACATCGTGACATTCGGCATGCAGCACCACAGTTGGGCAGATCAAGACGATGAGAGATTCTACCCTGTCACCAGTCATCGGAGGACGATCGAGAGCTGTCAGGGAGGCGTCTCAGCTGACTACCTCGCTTGGTTCCAGTCGCAGAGCCGAGGTCATGTGATTCCCACGACAGTGGTACTACCTGGTGCTCCTCCGGCTGCGCCTACCCACCCAGACGACGACATCGGACCAGATGGGGATGGGGATGAGGTTGATGCTGAGACTACTGCGTGCCAGGCCTGAGTCAACGAGATGACCCAGGCCATTTAGGCATTGGTTGGGCATCCCCAGCTAGACTAGATGTATGAGCATTTCATGGGCTACATTCGATCTCTGCAGTAGATACATTATAATCCCTTTGTTTATCACATATATTTCGTATTTTGTCAGTATACTATATTTGTGTATTTCGTGTTGTTTGCGTTATTATTTTCGATGGTTTCTACCCGATCACAACAACAAACAATCACATGCAAACGCTTCACTTCATAGATAACGATCAGATTACACATCGAGGCATTACTAAAACTAACAAATTACATACATCGAGGCATTACCACAACTAACAAATACAACATAATTTTTTCTTCATATCGACTAGGCTATTCTTAGTTCGTCTTCGGAATGATTTTAATCTTTAACTCGTTGAATGGAAAGCTTCCAACCTCCATATTTGCTTCCCTCACAAGTATCCCTGCCGTTTGAGCCACGTCAGCGTGGTCACCTTTGTTTACATCGGTGAAGAATGACCGGATATGTTGAAGCAGAAGATCTCCAACCTTCCACTCGTAGGCTCCACGAATGCCCGGATGAAAATCATTGCAGTCCAGACACCCGAGCCGCAAGGGTGCAGAAATGTGATTCTCTCTTTCACAAACGACCCGAAACAGCGCGCATGGATGCATGCCTCTGTATTCTGGACTGCTGCAAGCACATTTGGACTCCTCCGGGGGCATTGGATACCGAACCCTTTCGATTACAAAATCAATGCTGTCCGTGGAGCCTACTATTCCATATGTAACCGGCTCCATGTAAGGATTGAAAATGTGGAAGGAATGAAAATGTGGAAGGAATGAGAATGTGGAATTGTTGTGTTGAGTTATTCAAGGTCCTCATTCCCTTTTATAGGGGTGGTTGATTGGGAAACCTGGAAGTGGTCACAACGTCTAATCTGACGTTGTGACAACGCCGAATCTGACGTTGTTACAACGTCAAAATAAACGTTGCCAAGACCGCCCTTAGTTTGCCTCTGGGGATTTTGAACCTAGCAACAACGTTATATTTGACGTTGTAGCAACGTCCAAATGAACGTTGCTAAGCCCGATGGAGCCCGTTTGGGATCCAGGCTGCAACGTCCGATTCGACGTTGCTAAAACATCCGTACCGACGTTGTTGCAACGTCGGATCCCCTTCCCTTGGGCAATTTTCACCAACAAATGCAACGCCGAATTGGACGTTGTAGCAACGTCTAATCCAACGTTGCTGCAACGTCCAATCTGACGCGTCATTTGCGGTGTATATAGGAAACACGTTTTTTTTTTCTCTAATCAGATTATTTCTCAACCGCAAGATAATTATTTCTTGATTTTTAAGGAATAAATAAATTATTATTATTATGAAAATCTCTTTATCAAAACCGTACAATAACTATAAAGATTTTCTCAATCTAATAAATATGGATTCCAATTAACGTTTAACCGGTTGAAAAATATTAGAATCGGTTTCCAATACATTCAATTGTTGGAAAAAAAATTTCCAATAATTTTTAGTGTTGGAAAATTATATAAAATTATTTCCAACAACTATGATAGTTGGAAACTCATTTCCAATATTTTTTAGTGTTGGAATATTTTCAAAAACTCATTTTCAATATTTTTTGCGTTGAAATATTTTCTAATAAATATAATAAATATAATAGTTGGAACACTTATGTTGGAATTGGCTTTGTTTCTACTAGTGAATCTTACCGTCTTTACTGTGTGTGTAATTTTTTTCCCGAAAGTTTGAGTCTCATCCTAAGCTTCTATTGAACCGGTTTTAGTAAGTATGAATCGGTTTTTTGATAATGCATTGAAAAAAACTCATTAATATATCTAAAAATACATATAAAAAGATAAAATTTTAGTAAGTTAGAATTGTTTTTATTGATAATTCATTAAAAAAATACTCATTAATATAACATGATAAAAGTAAAGTCATACTTTTTTTTAATTGGTTCTCCGATAATGACATTTTAATTGGTTGCAAGTTAGATTATGACACATTATTAATTTAAAAAACCTAATTTTTTCACAAATAAAATTGAATAAGGTAATTACCATCATTAAAGTATTAAACTATATCCTTTTTATTGGCTACAATTACGTTTTTTTATAAATATATTATGTATTGTTTAATGACGATATATTTACTTTATTCAATTTTATTTGTGAAAAATTAGGTTTTTTTTAAATAATAATATATGAGAATATACCTTTCAACTAATAAAAATACCATTATGTGAAACCGATAGATTCAAAAAAAATATGACTTTGCTTTAATTTTTTTTACATATAGATGAGTTTTTTAAGTGAATTATCAACCTAACCGAACGTTCCGGTAAAAAAAATTAATACTTATATATTCACCGATGGATTTTTAAATATTAATATAACACCAGAGTTTTTTTTAAATAGTACAAAATCAACAAAATATATATATAAACATTGTTATAAATTAAAAATAGTTGACAACAATTTGATAGTTTGCCCTTTTCTCCATAAAAACACCTAGACGAGTTCACAATATGGAGTGCATAAATACCTGGGAACCACTGGACAAATGCGCGCAAGCGATCAATTAAACAGCCGTTAACTAATTTATAGAGAGCTTAATTAACCATGTCAAAAGCTTCATTAATCCTTTTCATCTTCTGGGCGACCCTCTTCATTCCCAATCACGTCTCTTCCTATTGGGATTTACCAACACAGCCCCATTTCTTCTACCAAACATGCCAGATTGAGTTCGGAAACTACACCGTCAACAGCACCTACGAGGCCAACCTCAAAGCCGTGCTCTCCACCCTCCAAGACCACGCATCCCAGGAGCCCTTCTTCAACACCAGCGCCGGCAAAGGCGCCAGCACGGTGTACGGCCGGCGACGTTGGCTCCAAAGTCTGCAGCGAGTGCATCCAGGCGGCTGCGCAGGACGCCCTCAAGAACTGCTCCAGCGTGAAGGCCGCCGTCGTGTGGTACCAAGTGTTGGAACACACCGTTTGGATCACACAACACACACACATACAGATTCGAGGACAAGAGTTCTAGGAAGAACACAAAACCATACACAAACACTTCACAGTTTTTCGATAAAAGCCTCCACACCTTGATTGATTCTTCACACACTACTAAAGCTATTACAAAATAGAAGTAACTGCATAAAACCGACAATCTAGTCCACTTCCCCACTAACACATTACCTAGGAAGTGATTCAAAACAAAGAAACTAACTCTAACTGCTATACTGAATTTTACTGTCATTCGATATCGACAAGTTAAGTCAACATCGACAAACCAACCAACAAACTTAACTTAAACACTTTGCTGTCATTCGATATCGACAAACTATGTCGATATCGACAAAGCCTAAGACACCCAGCTGAACAGAGCTTATCAGCTTGCTTGGAACCTTGGATTATCAACTAACTTTTAACACCTCGTCTTAATTCAAGGTTCCTAATGCGAATCTTCTCGACAAAATACTGATGCTTTGCTCCACACAAAGCCTTGGTGAACAAATCTGCATTTTGTTCATTAGTTCCACAGAACTTCAACACAACCTTACCCTTTGCCACCAGTTCTCGAATGAAATGGTGTTGCACATCTATGTGCCTTGTTCTGGCATGAAAAGCTGGATTCTTTGTCATGGCTATGGCTGATTTGTTGTCACACCAGATCTCCATAGCTCCAACTTGCTCAATTCCAAAATCAGTCATCAATTTCCCTAGCCACAATGCCTGTCTTGCAGCTGCACCTGCTGCTACATACTCAGCTTCTGAGGATGATAGAGCCACAGTCTCTGGCTTCTTAGAGCTCCATGTGATGGCACCAGATCCAAACCCAAATACAGACCCTGATGTGCTCTTTCTGTCATCTACACAGCCTGCCCAATCACTGTCTGTATAGCCTTGCAGCTTGAAGTCTTTCACATTCTCATACCAAATTCCCAACTGTAAGGTCCCTGCTACATACTTCAGTATCCTCTTAGTAGCTCTCATGTGCTGCTTTGTTGGCTCATGCATGTATCTGGATACAACACTCACACAATAAGCTATGTCTGGCCTAGTGTGAGTTAGGTAATTCAAACCTCCCACAAGACTGTCATCTCAAACTTCTTCATCATGGCACTCTTGAAATGCTCTAACATCTCTTGTGAATTGCTCAAGTAGATAATATCATCTACATACAAACACACAATGATGAACTCACCCTTTCTCCCCTTCTTGACATAAAGGGTTGGCTCATTTTCACTTCTCACAAACTGATTTCTTAGAAACAAATCATCTATCTTGTTGTACCAAGCTCTAGAAGCTTGCTTGAACTCATCACCCTTCTCTTCATATCCCAGAGGTTGCTCTACAAACACCTCTTCTTGTAGCTCACCATTCAGAAATGCTGACTTAACATCCAACTAAAAAATAGGTAGCTTCCACTGAGCTGCCAATGCCAGCACCACTCTCACTGTCTCCAGCCTTGCTACAGGTGAGAAGGTTTCTTCATAATCTATCCCTTCTTGTTGTGAGTACCCCTTAGCCACAAGCCTTGCTTTGTGCTTTTGAATACTCCCATCTGTGTTGTACTTGCTCCTAAACACCCATTTAAGACAAATGACATTCTTTCCCTCGGGCAACTCAACAAGTTCCCAAGTGTCATTCTTCCTGATGGCTTTCATCTCCTCATTCATAGCCAGCTGCCAATGGTTCTCACCCTTAGCTTCATCAAAACTCATTGGATTTGTTGTAAGCAATGCAAAACCAACTCTCACACTTCTTTCATACACATCAACAAGTGATCTCATCTTTCTAGGAGGGGAATCACTTGAAGCACTTGAAGGAGAGCCACCATGACTTCTTGATGAACTGGCAAGATCAGTGGGAGTTGATGGTGTTGATGGTGTGCTTGGATTTTAGCCATCACTGTCACTTGACTCTTCACCTTGATCAGCCTCCTCATCTGTACTGTCTAGAGAAATCAGCTCTTGCAGCCTATCTCCTCTCTCACTTTGCTTCCATTCCCACTTACCGCCTTCATCAAAAACCACATTCCTGCTGATAATCACTCTACCATTTGCAAGATTGAACAACTTGTATGCTTTTGATTGGGAAGCATATCCAATGAACACACATTTCTCTGCCTTAACATCCAATTTCTATCTCAAGTTGATCAAAGTGTATGCCACACAACCAAGCACTTTCAAATGATCAACTCCTGGCTTTCTTCCCTTCGGAACTTCATATGGAGTTCTGTTCAACACAACTTTTGTTGAAGAAATGTTCAACAAGTACACTGCAATCGCCACTGCTTCACACCAGAACTTGTTTGGAACTCCCTTGGCTTTCATCATGCTTCTAGCCATTTCCACAACAGTCTTATTTTTTCTCTTTGCCACTCCATTTTACTCAGGAGTGTATGGGGCTGTCAAATCTCTCCTGATTCCATTCTCATAACAAAACTCAATGAATTCATATATATATATATATATATATATATATATATATATATATATATAGACACACACACACATATAGATTAAAAGGAGTATTATCTTATCATTCATATGGTTATTTATTTTTTTCCAGGAATTGCTTTTGGAATTTCTCAATAGTCCAACAACACTTCTATCTATCGGGTAAGTTCTTTGGACATTCTCTCTTGTTGTGTTGAAATTTTATGCGCTTTTATTTGTTTTATCCCTCACTTTTGTGGTTCTTTGTACATTTAATTTGAAGTGAACGAGTATTTTAATTTTTTTCTAGAAATGTTCAAGTTATCCAAACATGGTATGTAAGCCCTGCTAGATACACTTCTGACTTAGCTTCATTAGGCTCGAGTCCGTCCATACACAGTAGCAAACTCCTCTAGACATTTCCTATGTTGAGGTGTCACAAAGCGTCTCAACATTCCCTTCCTGAGCCTTTTCATTATAAGCATAAACAAAAGTTACCACAAATTGAAAGTTTCCATCCTGGCTTGCAACTTGGTAGTGTATAAATTGATTTCCCAATGGAACAAAATGCTCAGATTTGCAGCCCATGTATCCCACCAGAGCCACATTCGTCCCTTCTCTTTGTTCACTCTATTGATTGCATTTTTTCAGTCTCCCGGCATACTTTTCAGCACCTCATTCTCACCTTTTTCTGTCATTTTCAGCAACTCATTCTCACCCTTTTCTGGCATTTCTGTCATTGAAGCCCCTAACGTTCCAAGCTCCTATTTTAAGACTGGTCATAAATTTAACAGAGGCATCTAGTGCACCATCCTTCTACGGTGTCCATAAAACGTCTTTGATTCTAAAATTAAGCTAGAAAAACCCTATCATGACTCATGAACCATCCTTCTACGGTTTCCATAATTATAAAAACTAACACTAATCAAATCAGGGTAGAACTCCATACTGAAAAAAACTCCCTTATGTCCAAGTTTTGACTGCTATATGGTAGGCTGCAACTTGGTTAATCGTCCTTTTTGTTACTTTCTCTCTGAAATTGGTTTGAATTTAATTGTGATTTGGTGATCGTCTAAATCTCCATGTTCTTCTCAACTTAAATGCAGAGAATAGGCAAGAATCATGTTCTTTTTATAACTCGAGTGAAAGAATCATGGTGTGTATCTTAGTTTAGAATAATCACCTTGCCTCCCAACAGTACATGTATATTTAATAATCTTTCACCTTGCCTCTCTTCAGCGGTCCAATAATCTTAAGTTAGTAACTATCAAGTTAGAATATTTTTAAAGTTTCCCTAACTTACACATCTCTTGAAAAAGAGTTTTATCTTTTATCTCTAAATTAGAATAATATAATCTTAAAGGAAAATTGGAATTGAAGCTTTTTAAGGACTTAAATTTCCATTCTCTCTTGTTGTGTTGAAATTTTATGCACTTTTATTTGTTTTTTTCCCTCACTTTTGTGTTTCTTGTTTAGTTACAAGTTATAAATTTTAATTTGATGCGTCTTTAAATCCATAATAGATTATATATGGATCGTAGTTGGATTTTTGCAAATCGTTTATCACCGGAGTATACAAAAGGGGTGGAAGAGTTCGTAACGTTTTCATTGAAACATGCCAAAGACAAAAGTAGGATACAATGTCCATGTTTAGACTGTTGTCATGTGGAACGAGTAAATGAAGAAGATTTACGAGATCACTTGATTGTAAATGGAATGGATAGATCTTACACAAAATGGATTTGGCATGGTGAGGAAGGAGATCGATGTGTTCGCTTGGATGAATCTGATTGTGACACTGTTGGAGGTGATAACTATGAAGCTGGTAACTATGAAGCTGATCGATTAGAAGACATGGTAGATGTCATGAAAGAAAATTTTCAAGAAAATGCTAAGATCTTTGACAACTTGATGGATGATGCTCGAAAGCCACTATATGAGAATTGTACTAAATTCACTAGGTTGTCAGCTGTTTTGAAGTTGTATAATTTGAAAGCTGCTCACGGGTGGACCAATAAGAGCTTCACAGCCTTACTTGAAATTTTGAAAGATATGCTTCCAGAGGATAACGTACTTCCTAACTGTACCTACGAGGCGAGAAAGATGTTGCATACGATGGGTATGGATTATGAGAGGATACATGCATGTCGTAATGATTGTGTTTTGTATCGAGGAAATAATGCATCATTACAGTATTGTCCAAATCCCGATTGTGGTGAACCGCGATACAAGAGAGAAGGTGTTCCTGCCAAGGTAGCATGGTATTTTCCGATCATACCAAGATTTAGACGCTTGTTCAACAACGTAGAAGATGCACAAAACATGACATGGCACGAAACTGAAAGGGAATGTGATGGAAAACTCAGACATCCAGCAGATTCTCCTCAGTGGAAGATGATTGGCAATAAATATTCCGATTTTGGTGAAGAAAGCAGGAACTTGCGTCTTGCTCTCTCAACCGACGGAATGAACCCACATGGAGGCCTTAGTAGTATTCATAGTACTTGGCCTGTTCTGCTGGTGATATATAACCTTCCTCCGTGGTTATGCATGAAGCGTAAATACGTGATGTTATCTTTATTAATTTCTGGGCCAAGACAACCTGGGAATGATATAGATGTTTATTTGGCTCCTCTAATCGAGGATTTGAAACTCCTGTGGAATGATGGTGTTGAAGTATTTGATGCATATCGACGGGAATTTAATATGCGAGCGATGTTGTTTTGCACTATAAATGATTTCCCTGCTTATGGTAATTTGTGTGGTTATAAGACGAAAGGACATTATGCATGCCCGATTTGTGAAGAAGGCACGAGCTTCCTGCAACTTCATCATTATAAAAAGACGGTTTATCTTGGGCATCGACGATTTTTGCCCTCTTCCCATCGCTACCGCAAACTTCGGAAGGCTTTTAATGGAGAAACGGAAGAAGGAATAGCTCCAATACCATTAAGTGGTGAGCAAGTTCTTGAAAAGGTGAAGGATCTTAATGTCAGGTATGGAAAAAAGAGTGTTAAGTCCTCTGGGAAGTCATCTGGGGAATTTAGTGGTTGGAAAAAGAGGTCGATATTTTTCGATCTACTTTATTGGAAGGATTTATTCGTGAGACATTGTCTTGATGTGATGCATATCGAGAAGAATGTGTTTGATAGTCTTGTTGGTACACTACTTAATGTTCCGGGAAAGACGAAAGATGGCCTCAATGCTAGGCTAGACATGGTTGATATGAAAATCAGACAAGAATTGGCACCACAAAAGAAAGGCGACCGCACTTATTTGCCACCTGCATGTTATACTTTGTCTAGAAATGAGAAATTGGAGTTCTGCAAATTTTTTCGAGAGCTAAAGGTTCCTTATGGGTATTCATCAAATATGAGCAACCTTGTCTCTGCAAATGAGTTGAAGCTTGTTGGTTTGAAAACCCATGACTGTCATATTATAATGCAAATTTTTTTGCCGATTGTCGTGCGCTCTATTCTTCCGAAGCATGTTTGATCTACCGTGACAAGATTATGCTTATTCTTCAAAAAAATTTGCACCAAAGTCATTGATCCTGATGAATTGAGCTTGTTGCAGAAGGAAATTGAAATTATATTGTGTGAGATTGATATGTATTTCCCTCTATCTTTTTGTGATATAATGGTTCATTTGACTATCCACCTGGTTAGAGAGATCAGATTATGTGGGCCAGTTTATCTTAGATGGATGTATCCGTTTGAGAGGCATATGAAAGTTTTAAAAGGGTATGTGAACAACCGAAATCGTCCTGAAGGGTGTATTGTCGAAAGATACATTGTGGAAGAAGCTGCCGAGTTTTGCACTGAATTCTTATCTGGTGTTGAAGCGATAGGAATTCCGAAGTCTTCATTCATAGAAAGCTCAAATGGAAATGGAACCTTGGGACAACAAAAGAAAAGTATATCCCAAGATGTGTGTCTTAAGGCTCCCTTGTATGTGCTTTATAATGATGAGGAAGTTCAACCATATATAATAGAGCACAAGTCTTATGTAAGAAGTCAAAATCCATCTCATAGAAGTGATAAGTGGATTGCGGCTGAACATAATCGCTCGTTCGTCGGTTGGCTACAAAAGCGAGTTCTTGAGGATTTGGCACAAAATCCTGGAATGGTTTCCAATCGTTTGAAGTGGTTGTCACAACTGCCTGATTCAGTAGTAACAACCGCCATGAAGTATGAGATCAATGATTATATGTTTTACACGAAGATGCAAGATGATAAAAGCACAATGCAGAATAGTGGTGTCACCTTAGTGGCCGAAGCTATACAAATAGGTTCAGGGAAGGACAAAAGTCCTACTTATGTGCGGCGTTCATATTATGGTGTAGTTGAAGAAATATGGGAGTTGGATTATGTGGTTTTTAAGGAAGTAGTGTTTTCTTGTCAATGGGCTGACTCTAAGGGTGGTGTACGAGTTGATGAATTAGGCTTCACCTCAGTTAATCTTAATAAGATAGGCCACAAAGATGAGCCATTTGTTTTAGCATCGCAAGTTAGGCAAGTGTTCTATGTACCGGATCCGGCTGCTACTGGGTGGTCAGTTGTTATTCCAGCAAAAGAGAGATATATAGATGATTTGAATGGAAAAGAAGATGTCCAAATGGCTAAAAATGATCAATTTTCAGTTGTTTTGCCACCATCCGATGATATCAATATAGATAGATCTTATTTGTGTGATGATCATGATGAAGGGATATTGATTACTGAAAATGTTAAGACTTCGAAAAAAAAAGAGGAAAAAACATGCCTAACTAATTAGGTAAATTTATGATTTGGATTCTTATAAATTACAAAGTCTTTGTTTATTCTTACAAATTACTAATATACTCTATTTGTGATATTTGACAATATCTCTTGCTGTTTTTTATGTAGATATATGGCTTCATCTAGATCTTCTGGGAATTCGGATGAGAACAATGACTCTACTGATAAGAAGTCTACCCCATCTAAGAAGTCTACCCCATCTAAGAAGAGAGGTATTACGAAGATGAAGGTTGTCACTAAGATGAAGGATAGTGGTAAGAAGTTTCCTGTACAATGGAACAAAAAGGATCAGCCTATTAAAAATAATCACGCAAGGCTTTCAAGCTATATTGGTCATTGTGCTCGTAATAGAGTAGCAATTTCCTATCATTCTTGGAAGGCTGTTCCGATTGAGCTAAAAAAATTGATTGTTGAACAAGTTATGGTAAGATAGCATCACCTATTTTCATTCATCAGTAATATTGTCGTAATAACATATTTCTAAATCTAATAACTAACCAATTAACTACTATTATGTACATTTTGTAGCAATCATTTGATATACCTAATGATAAGGGCAAGATTGGTTGGATCATTACTACAGCAAATACTGCATTCAGAGATTTTAAGAGTCGCTTGGATAAGAAATATATGAGGAAAAATGGAGAGATTTGCACTGAGCCACCAGCTAAGTATGAGTTTATTGACAAAAGTACATGGACTGAGTTTATAAAATACCGACAATCTGATGAGTTTCAGGTTTTTTCTAAATCCAGTTTATGCACTAGTTTTATATTGTTCTTATGTACAAATTAACATAAGAAAACATTAACTATGAACAGGCGCTTAGTGCAAGAAATAGTAAGATTGCAAAGAAAAATGAATATCCTTACAAGGCTGGTCGTAAGGGATATGCTGGCATTGAGCAAGAGATTGTAAGTTTGCTTTACTTCATTGAGCATATAAATTGATGTTTGTGTATTATTCCATAATAATTTGTAAAAGTTTTATTTCTTTTTAGATAGAGGAGACAAACATGGAACCTTCTGATGAAGTTTCGCGTGGTATCTTATGGAAAAAGGCACGAGTAGACATTGATGGTGGTCTGTCAGGAAATGTTCAGGAGGTTGCTAAGAAAATTGTAAGTATTTCTAAAATCCATCAAGTTACCAAAACGATCATGCTTACATGGAAAAATATCTATGTCATTGCAAAATTGCTTCATGAAAAAAATGTCTCTGTCTCAATTTGTATTTTTTAGGATGAGATTGATGGACAAGTTGCATCTGGGAAACTCAAACTTTCTGATAGACAAGATAGTTTGTCAATTGCCTTGGGTAAGGATGAGCATCCAGGCCGTGTTACCGGACTTGGCAAAGGGGTTGGGATTAAGGATTATTTTGGTGCATCCAAGCGTCGAACTAGTTCGACAAAGTGTTCTGCTTGTTCTTCTCCGAATGAACTTGAGGCTGAAGTTCAAACTTTGAGAAAAGTGGTTCTTTTTCTTGCAAAACAGCAAAATATAAACTTAGATTCAATTGATGGGATTCATGATATACAGCTAAAGATTCCTTCCGTTTCCGTGGAGATTCCTGTTGTAGACAAACCCACAGAAACGGTACCTACTCAAGAGGAACATGTTGATATTATCAATGGAGAGACTCATTCTGAAAATGTCGTGGATCGTACTGAAGATGTTATTGGAGACGATAATTCTATTGAGAGTCAAAGTAACAGTGCCAAAGAGCAATCACCTAGTCCTGCTGAGTTAAAGGTAATTAATTTTTAACAGTAAAACTTTTAATTGCGTTTTTATTTCACATGTATATTTACAATTTTTATGACAGGGAAAGTGGGACAAGTGCCAATTGTTTTGGCCAGATCTCAAGAGGCTTGTCGCTACAGGAACCATGTTTATCCCTTCTTCCTCAACCATGGAAATAAGTCTCCATTGTCGACCTCTTCCAGCTCTTTGCATGAAAGTTAATATAAATTCTCCTGTAGATCCAGATTCACCATTGCCGTTCCCTATGGATGAGGTACCAAATGTGAGACTAGCTATAGGCATTCCCATTGCATGGCCAAAACGCTTCATTCTCCCTTTCAAGGTAATACACACCTCATTTACAGACTTATTTAATTTTTTTAATTAGTTCATTTTCACATTTGATAAACATATAAATCATAATTATTTATTTGCATTTAAGGCATCAAGACCTCCGAATAAGCGAAAGTCCTCTGAAGTGAATTTGTCCAAGCAAATCATACGGGGAGTAGCTGCTACTTAGGGACAGCTAAAACAAACATCATTTAAATCCATCAAAAAAATGAAAATACTCGTTCCAGGGATGGATTCTAATAATGTTGTAGCTTCCATTGCAATGCCTAAAACCGTTGTAAGCCATGTTCACTCTATCTTAGTTTGGAGAAGAGATATAGAAAGATGGCTTGATAAGGAGATGATCGATGGACACCATGTTTCAATATATATGAAGTAAGTTTTAGTAAAGATATAATGCCTCAGCTAAATGTATTTATTGATGCAAAATGATTCATTTTTTATTCCATAGGTATCTTTTTGAAAACAGATGCCCAGAGAATCTACCCTTGTTTGGATTTTTATGCCCACAAAGGATAGCTGCGGATTCCGGCTTGAAAAAAGAAGAGAGGGCTCGCTATATTTGTAATTCCATGATTGGAGAAGAGAGCCGTCATTTCAAATTGTTTTTGGCACCTTATTATAATGAGTAAGTTAAATATCAATATTTTTTTTATTCGTTTTCATTTTTCCTATTAATATTTACATGTCATCTGTTATATTTATAGTGCACATTGGATGTTAGCTGCCATAAACCCTCGAGATGATACCGTATATTGGCTTGATTCATTGCTTGGAAGTGTGAGAATGGAGTTTAAAGAAGTCATTGAAATGTAAGTAACTTGATTTCTGACAATTGATAATAACTTTTATTTTCATTTGTAAGCATACATCGTTGACAATTTTGACATTTTCATCATATTTACTAATTTTTAATGATATTTAGGGCTATGACTATGTATTTTACTGAGACAAAGAAAAATAAATCTAAGAAGAACACACGTTGGGTGGTAGTAAAGGTTAGTTTTTAAAAATTGTTATATTATTTATGTAGAAAAAATGCAGAATGCATCGTTACTTAATAATACATTTGTATATTGGTATTGCAAGGGTCCTCGTCAGCCAAATAATATTGAGTGCGGTTATTATGTATTGAGGAATATGCAGGAGATTATCGATCAAAGAGCAGTTTTAGTCCCTATTGAGGTATGTGTTCAATTTATGGTAAAATATCATTATACATGAAGTAGCTAGCTAGATATCTTACATATCCACTATAAATAAACATACTTTTTAACTTATGCAGCATTACACCCGTTTGGATTCTCCTTACACGACATTTCAAATTGATGAAGTAAGAGAAGAGTGGCTTGAGTTTGTTGAAAAATATCTTGTCTGTGTAACGGCCCAAAATTATGATTTCCGGGTTACGTTTCAAGGGATAAAACCCCTTGTTCGGATCTTGCAATCCAGGTACGGGTCGAGGTTTCAAACTCATTTAAGATTAGTATGAAGAGGGATTTCAAACCCTAAAAACCTCGAAGGGTCATTGGGTACCCTTAACCTGTCCTAAGACTATGTCGCGAAATTCAATTCAAATGAAAGTAAAGCGGAAGCAAAGTTAAGATACAAAGTGTCACGGCAGAGCCGGGTCAAAATCAAAACGTAAGCGAATGATTACCATTTATACCAAGTTAGAGAATTAGCCAGGTTGTTCAATTCGCCAAAAGGAACCCCGTCATATAGACATCGAGCACTCAAATCTGCAGAGAATACCTTTAAAAAAAGAACGGGGAAAGGAATCAGATCGAGCCACTCATGCGGGACCGGCAGTCCTCGCTGAGGCCACATAGTATGTGCTATACCTAATAAAGATGCTCTAATGCAGTACGGAATTTAAACACACTAGCATGCTCCTAGTTCATAATAATGTGCAGAAATACTGTAAAGGGCCCAAGACAATGCCAAGTGGCATATCCCTCTCCTACCTCCACCCCCTTCCGATAGGGCGGAGACTAGCCAGCTCATGAATGCATTCCATCATAATCGGGGGGCACGCATGCCTAACCCGCTCCACAATAAAGCCCGCAGGCATAATATAAGGAAGTTCATGTCTCGATTGACTCAGGGTACCCGATGAGACTGGGCTACCCTATGACCCTAGCAAAGACTCTAGGACTATCACAGATAACGGCCGTTCTGTTTCAAACGCACAAAGTAAACAGATGCTCAATCAATTAGTGCAACCTAAACATGATACTACATGGCATGCTTTTATGCATATGCAACACCTAACATAAAATGCAACAACAGGCATGAATGTCCAACCTGAGTAAGCCCCATAGGGAACTTACCTGAAGTCTTCATATCCAATTAACCAGCAAACAAGCCACTCAGATAATCATCCATCGGTCCACAAGCCACTCAGAGAATCATCCAATCACACTAGCAAGTAATAAGCAAGGAACAACTCATCAATACATACTTAATTAGCACACAAGTAGGCCTTCCAGTCAACACATGATTCAACAATATTTCATTCAAATAATCTGGCATTCTCATCATTCTCCATTAACCTTGTTCCAATCAAGCACGAAGCCTAGTCCAAAGCCTTACAAAGGCCGTCATTCAAAACATCTTCACACAAAACTCAGGTTTTACTTAACCATTTTCTAAGTAATTCATAATTTATCAAATCCTCAAATACTCGACCAAATTCATGAGTTCTCAACACCAAGGATCAACAAGTCTTATTTATCAAACTCGCATAATAAATCATGATCAAGGAGGTCATATAAGAACTAAGGTTAAATTGTAACTAAGTCGTATTCTAAGGTCATAGCCATAACAAGGAAGTCCATGTATAGTAAGTTCACAAGGCGCATCAAGCTCTCAAGACATTTCTTACATAGTTACACCAGAACTCAACCAATTAACGAATCTAAAGCATTCATATCATTACTCTAGTTAACCGTTTTGCCTAGCTTAAATATGAGGTAGTGATATTAAGTAAAACGAACCAATTTCACATCTCGCATAGCACAACAACAAGCTTGCAAGTATAACAAGTTCTCGAGATGTCTTTTATGTCTATTCATAACTCTAATTAGAGCAACTAAATGTTGAACTCCAATTCCACTTAACCACTCATGGTCCAACAATCAAGATTAGTTTATTACTATATTTAACTAACAAACCGAGTCAAATTTTGATCTTGAGATAGGTTATTCTCATAGTTTACCATCCTCATTTAAACAACACATAATAGGCGAATACAAAAGCAATGTAGCTCAATTTTACCACTGTAATTCGACAATCCGCACAAAACCAAGTCTAAGCCATTTTAATTGAAATCAACCCCGAGTAATCAACGATCAACTCAGCCGAGTATTTGATTAGGGTAAAATCATATTATTATAATAATTTAATGAAGGGATTCAACAATCAGTATCAAGGCAAACAACCAAGACCCACAGCCCAAGAAAATATACCCATTCTGGAGTTCAAGACGAGGAGGAGAGAGGGTCAGTTGGCTGGCTATGGTGCGGGGTCGGGGTTGGCGTCTAGCTCGCAGCTACGTCATCAAGCAGGAGAGAGAGGGACGGTGATGGTCGTCGGCGTCGGCGTCACAAGGAAGGCAGTTTGACCTTGGCTCTGGAGGTTCATTGGCTCCGGCATCGGCTCCGGCTGCCCAAGGTAAGCGAGAATGTGAGAGAGAAGTGCGAGGTTGGCCTCGGCAAGGTCGAGAGGGAGAACGTCGGACAGTGGGACTCCGTCGAGAGGAGAAGAGGGCGGCGGCTCTGCGTAGGCTCCATCCCGTCGTCGAGACCGCATTCGACTCAGAATCCACCTAGGAGGCTGCGATATTGTCTTCTTCATCGCGAGGGCGCTTCATCAGAGGCGTGGGAGGAGGTCGGGTAGCGAGAGAGTCGAGGAAGGACAGAGGGAGAAGGAGCGAGTGAAGGGGCGGCGCTGGGCTCCTTGTCATCGGGGAACAAAGGCGCGGAGGAGGGAGTGACAGAGGAAGGAGGCTGAACGGAGGGAAGCCATAGGTGAGGAGCTCGAGGTCTGAGGCCTCCTCAGATCCAACAGGAAGAAGAAGGAGAGGGAACAGTGCAGTGAACGGCGGCTGAGCACTTGCAAGGGTATAAATACATCTTCAATTAGGGTTAGGTGAGTTTAGGAGAAATTATAAAACTATCCCGCTATTTTCACATTGCTAAAATTCTACCACAATAATTAACGCAATTTACAACAAATTTTGTTTAAAGATTTAAATGTCCAAAAAAAAAAATGGTCACACTTCAAAACATTATCCATTCCTTAGCTCGAATTCCAAAAAATATTTTCAACTCTCGGTATAGAAATGCGGAATAGATTTGTCTTTAATCGAATTCAGATATATACCAAATTAAAATCATTTTGGTCGCGGACATAGATTTTCAAAATTTCTGAAATCTCTTAAATTACATATTGAAATTAAATCATAATTCATAAAATAATATTTTAAAATTTCGGGTCTTTACAGTCTGGTAATTATAATTGTATATTTACATCTACTTTTTTTTTGTTTATCACACTAGCTAGTTATCTATGTATGTTCAATGACTTAAAATTGACTTGTAAATATACTTTTACATCGTGATATCGATGCAGGTAATTGATTGAGGGAAATCACCAAACATTATCAAAATATAAGTTCGATATATGGAGTATGCACATGAGTTTAAATCATTTATATATATATACTCTTTATTCTAGCTAGATTTCCTTAGAGATATATGTACTCATTTTTTCCCACGACTATGGCAAATGTTAGTTGTTTTGTGATTGATATTAGATACTAGTAGTAATTAATGTCATTGTCTTGTGGTATTTTGCAAAGATAATTTGGAGCGGATCTATTACAGGTGCTTGCACTATTGTGTGTAAATATGCTAAAATTAACAATATGCAAAAAAACAGGGATAGACAACGGCTAGTTTAACCCTTGTCATTAGTTCGTTCAACTTTAAAAATATGTTATTCACAACGGTTGAAATATACATATACCACGGTTATATTGTATATAGACCGCAGTTCATTTATATATAGACAACGGCTAAATGGAGTTTAGAGAACGGTTATTTGGTACATACACAATGGTTGAAATATACATATACAACGGTTAGATTGTACATAGACAACGGTTATAGTCCACCTAGACAACAATTAGATTGTGCATAAACAACGGTTATATAACACATAATCAACGGTTTAATTGCACATAAACAACGGTTATATGACACATAAACAACGGTTATAACTGTGTAATATTGATCGTTGAAAATTTTGGAGTCTCATAGACAACGGCTAAATGGAGTTTAGACAACGGGTATTTGGTACATACACAATGGTTGAAATATACATATACAACGGTTAGATTGTACATAGACAACGGTTATAGTCCACCTAGACAACACTTAGATTGTACATAAACAACGGTTATATAACACATAATCAACGGTTTAATTGCACATAAACAACGGTTATATGACACATAAACAACGGTTATAACTGTGTAATATTGATCGTTGAAAATTTTGGAGTCTCATAGACAACGGTTATATAGTATCTTAGACAATGGTTATTTGGTACATACACAATGGTTGGAATATACATATACAACAGTTAGATTGTACATAGACAACGGTTATAGTCCACCTAGACAACAATTAGATTGTACATAAACAACGGTTATATAACCCATAATCAACGGTTTAATTGCACATAAGCAAAGGTTATATGATACATAAACAACGGTTATAACTGTGTAATATTGATCATTGAAAATTTTGGAGTCTCATAGACAACGGTTATATAGTATCTTAGACAATGGTTATAACCGTTGTTTATAAGAACCGTTGTCATAGCTCCAACCGTTGTTTCATCTAAAACCGCACTGACATAGACAACAGTGCAATAACCATTGTCTATGTTAATAAATAACCGTTGTGTAAAACCTTTTTTGTACTAGTGTATTGTCGACACTACTACAGACGCGCCTCCGCCTCCAAATAGTAATGGTACTCCCTCCGTTCATTAATAAGTTACTGTTGTTTGACTTTTTGACACGTTTTTTAAGAGCTAAAAAATATACTACCTCTGATCCAAAAAGAATGTCGTTTGACTTTTAACACGTATTTTAAGAAGCTAAAAACTATATAATATATTAACTTTTTTATTATTATTTTTTTATAATCTAATACTTATTACCAACAAATATTAAGTTGTAAAAAAATAATTTAAAAAAAGTTGATATTTTATATCGTTTTTAGCTCCTTAAAATACGTGTTAAAAAGTCAAACGACATTCTTTTTGGATCGGAGGGAGTATAAACTATTAACTTTTTTATTAATTTTTTAAAATAATTTTAAACTTATAACTAATATGTATAAAATTATAAAAAAAAATTCAATTAAAAACTTTATACTTTATATAGTTTTTAACTCCTTAAAAAACGTGCCAAAAAGTCAAACGTCACTTATTTCTAAACGAAGGTAGTATAATATAGTATAGTTAATAGTTTATTATTAGAACGTCTATTATATATATATATATATATATATATATATATATATATATATATATATATATATATATATATATACAGTGGCGGAACCAGGATTTCGGGCAGGGGTGCTAAAAAAATTTCGTGAAATATTTTTTTTGTTGTATACTTGATAAGAAGATTTTGTAAAAAAGAAAATGAAAAAACACTAAAATTGTTATTTTTAATGATTTTATTTTGTATTTAAATAGTTGAGAGTAACCAAAAAAATAAAAGAAAAACAAAAAAATTATAGATAAAAATGATGAAGAATTATTTTTAATCCAATATTGAAAGAAAGGGTTTAATATGTAATTTAAACATAAATATGACATTTTTGAATGAAATAGTTGATAGAAAAAACAAATATAAAGAGAGATTAACAAGAATTAATGTTAGAGTAAAACAAATGAAAAATTAAGAAAGTGAGATTTGAACCCGACACCTTTTAATTCGCCTTACTTTTTCTCATTCTTCCCTTACCACTTGAGCTAAATAACACTTTTGTTTTCAATATCATTTAAAGGTATTATATTACCTTAGAAATACTAAATATATGCAAAAAAAAAATATTTTTTTTTTGTATTTTTTCCGAGCACCCCCTATCCGCCACTATGTGTGTGTGTGTGTGTGTGTATATATATATATAGAGGTTAGGTCATGTGTAAACATCCCTTAATGTGTTTTGTGTTAACAAATATAAGCCGTTGATTGATTGCAAATGGAAAGACGAGATTAATTACCGAAATTAATTAATTTTAATATGAAAAGATAAAAACTACCCTTTTTCTCCTAACAGACGCGCGTGATATCCCAACCCAAATCTCCCCCTTTTTTGGACGATTAGAAAACAATCGTCTCTCACCCTCTTCATCGCATCTCATACTAGGGCAATTCCGGCGAAATTAGAGGGTGACTCCGGCGAATAGTGCTCATCCGAGAGTCGCACCTTTGGCTGTAACGCCTATATAGTGAACCTAGTCGGCGGAGTCTGTAGGCGGCTTGAAGGGACACCACGATGACGCCATTGTAGCGCACCATCGAATTCGCCCCGGGTTAGGGATGAACGCGAATTTTCATTAGAGGGGAGTTGAAAGAGAATTAATTTGATGAATATTTGTTGTCTTGATATGAATATTGTAGAAATTTGAGTCACTTGTACGAAATAGGTCCTGTTTCAAACTCGGGGGACGTGATATGAATATTGGTGAAATGATTCTTGACTTTGATGAATAATTGTGTTACTGTGATGAATATTTCTTAAATTTTGCCGAATATTGATGAATATTTGGGAAATTGTGAATAATTGAGTAACTGTGATTAATATTTGAGTGATCGTGATGAATATTTGAGTGACTGTGATGAATATTTGATAAATTTTAACAAAAACTATGATGAATAATTGATTAATTGTGATTAATATGTGAGTGACTGTGATGAATATTTGAGTGACTGGGATGAATATTTGATAAATTTTAACAAAAACTTTGATGAATAATTGAGTGACTGTAATGAATATTTGATAAAATTTGCCGAATATTGATCACTACTTGGAAAATTATGAAGTTAAAAAACTTTGATGAATCTTCCTCTTCTTCACCGTTCGCTTGAATGAAACTGTCACAGATTTTCAAGGATTTTACATACCAGATTAATAGATCATGATCTTGATTTGTATGACAAAAGATCTTTTCAAAAAAGAAATTGGAGTAAATTGGCAAAAAAATAAATAAATTAAGCGTCTCCCACGATTTTCTCTTTGCAGAATTCGAGCAGTTACATGTCTGTGCATCACACTCACTTCCCTTGTGAGATTGGATTAGTTTTCCCCATGGGTCCCACTTTTTTATTAAAAATAAATTACTTAAATTCAGGATTAATCACAACCTTTGATTTTGATTCGATCAATGGCCTATATTTGTTAACACAAAACACAATAAGACTTGTAAACATTTGATCCATCCCCTCTCTCTCTCTCTCTCTCTCTCTCTCTCTCTCTCTCTCTCTCTCTCTCTCTCTCTCTCTCTATATATATATATATATATATATATATATATATATATATATATATATATAGGGATGCGCTCCGGTGAAAATCAAAATTGCGGTAGAAACCCGTGAGGACAGGCTTTTTAGCTCGATTCACTTGCTTTATAGCCCGGTTATGAATAGAACCGATCTATAAAGTCATAAATTTTAGCCCGGTTTTGAATAAAACCGAGCTATAAAGTCACTATGTAATTTTAAAACATTAGCTTTTTAGCACGATTTTTCGGTTTGACCGAACTATAAAGTCATGTGTTATTTTAAAACTGGAGTTTTTAGCACGGTTTTTAGTTTGAACCGAGTTGTAAAGTCACCGTGTGATTGAGGTTTTTAGCACGGGTTTCAAAAAAAACGAGATATAAAGTAGTCCTCACGGGTTTTTACCACAATTTGAGGTTTTCACCGGAGGCAATCCCTATATATATATATATATTGAATGATTTGAGCGAATTACATGTAATTAATATTATTAACACGTCCGCGCGCACTTTTCAGGAGGATGGAGAATCGTAAGCGATAACCTGAAGCTGGGGATAGTAACTGCCGCACTCCTGCTCATAGTTAATCTATGAATCGATTATACGATACTAATATAATTACTTGTGTGTGCGTTTTAAAATAACGACTAATACAAGGCAAGATAAATTAACCCGACTCCCGATGAGTGATCGATCGATGTTATACTATGTACGTACAGCGTACTTGTAGGACTGTTATATGATCCGAACAGCTCTAGCTCGGCTCGGGCTCGGCTCGAAAAAGCTCAAGCTCGTCTCGTTCGAATACACAATACAAGCCGAGCTTGAACATTGTTATAGGCTCGAATCGAGCCCAAAAGCTCGATCTGAGAATTTATAATACTGCCCCCGACCCTAGGGTTATGAAGCGCTTCTCATAACTCTCACTGAAGCGCTGCAGTTCACGCCGCTTCTCCCTCTTCTCTTTCCTAGTCTCTCTTCAGATTGGGTTCACTCCTTCCTTCCTCATCAATGGTTACTCATTTCTTCCTCTTCTCTTTCCTTGTCCCTCTTCTGGATGAGTTCACTCCTTCCTTTCCTCATCAATGGCTACTCGTTCGATCAATCGACGACCTCGTTCACTGCTAGCCCTGTCGAAGCGCTGAAATGCTCTTCCGTCTTCACTGCTTCAGTCCTCTTCAGGCTGAGCAGTTCACAACCGCCTCTTCAGGCTGAGTTCAGAGCTGCTTCTCCCACTTGTCGTTCGCTGCTTTGTGGTTCCTCGCTCCCTCCCTGTAAATCTCCCTTGCTCCCCTCCTCTAGTTCAGGCGTTGGTTGCTTACTGTGGGATTAGAAAGATTAGAAATTTGTAGAAGTTTTACTTCAAATTTTGCCCAGATTGAAAAAACAATTAGAAATTTGTAGAAGTTTTACTTCAAGTTTTACTAAAAACCCTAGGGCCGGCCCTGCATGCGCTTATGGTTTTTTTTTTAACCCTAGAACTATTTTAGCTGATTAGAATGAGGCATTTTGCTAAAATGGCCCTATTATCCGAAAGCTTTGCATGATAACCCAATCCGGAAAAAAATTGCTAAAAAGCGGATATCCGCTTGCCAAGGGTAGCCGGTAGCAGGTGATAATGTGGGGAACAACTTGACAAAAAAGCTGACATGGAAAAAGCTGAGAGATGAATGAAAAAGGGAAAAAGAAAAGAATGTGAGAGAGTAAATTAAAAAGTACAATTCATCAGAGGTGAATTAATGAGAGGAGAGAGAGTGCTGAGAGGAGGAGAGAGAAAAAACAACTCACTTTTTCAGAAAGTGCTGAGAGAAGGAGAGAGAAAAAACAATTTATTTTTTTCTAGAAAAAACAACTCACGTTTTGCCACCAGCTTTTATACTCCCTCCGTTCCATAATACATGTCCCTTTGCTTTTAGGCACGCTGTTTAATGAGCGAAAAACTCTATAAAATATTATTTTTTTAATTAATTTTTTTATATAATTTGATACTTATTACTAATAAGTATCATATTATATAAAAAATTTAATTAAAAAAATAATATTTTATAGAGTTTTTCGCTCATTAAAAAGCGTGCCTAAAAGCAAAGGGACATGTATTATGGAACAGAGGTAGTACATGTCACCCGTTTATGTCAACATTCCAGCATCAGCGTTTGTACATGACACTAGTTCATATTTACTTGCCACTAGTGAGATTTTCTCTACTTTCATCATTCATCCATTATAGTTATTGGGACAATTTTCACTACTTTATCAAAACTTAGAGCAAGGCAACGAGAAATAGCAAGTAAATTAATAAATGATTAATTTTTAACTCTATTAAAAAAAAGTCATTCGATTAGATATCCTCTCATTTATAGCTTTTGATCACTACCCGGCCGTCTAATGGATATAAAAAAATTAATAAATGAAATCATATGAGGATTGAATGATGTAATCACTCTCCACTGTCCACCTACTTCTCTTTAAACTTATGAGGATTGTGTTTGATCATGTGCTTGATTATGAGGTCCGTCAAGTAAAATAATTTATGTGACATGTAAAATCGTCTAGGCGTCATGTATAATATATTATGTGTCATGTAAAATACATATGGAGTTGTTTTACCTAACGGGCCTTATGAAATGCGTTGTTGTAATCGCATTTTCCGGTTCAGTTTCCTTCATCTCTTACTATCATATGCGTTTAAATGTCATGCTTATAAAACAATTATGTATTATGAATCATTGTTTTGTGTAAGACATCGAGGTCTGTTTGAATTCCCTTGTATATTATCTTTATTATGAAAATAAATTTATTAAATGAAAAGTATGATGCACCTGGAGACGCTTATGCTCTGGCTTTTGTAATTCAATATGTAGTTAGTGCATTTTGTACTTATGGGAAATTTTAACATGTCAGGTAATACCTTTGACATGATAGTTGATAGTTTTGACATGACAGTGCTGTGCTCTATGCGCATCTTGGTCGACTGACCGGTGCGTTTTTGTGTCACTTATGATGCACTTAGAAACGGTTATGCTACATAACGAGGAATTGAGTATGTGGTTCGCACATTTTTTTTTGGATAAGTGGTTCGCATATTTTAGTAAAACAACATGTTAAATGTGAAATTGCCAAAGATCATGCATCATATATTCGATAACACTTGTGGTAATAAAAACGAATTTTGATCATTCATACTATATTACAATATTGAATGAACCTCATCTGCATATGAAACCGAACACTTTTTCCTGTGGACGAATTTACATAGTTTTCTATCGAAACCGAACACTTTTTTCTCTCTTTTCTATGACAACAACACCAAAAAAACGTTTAAGTCCCGAGAGTTGGCCGGTTAAAATATCAATCTAATGTCGAATTCATTTTGTGAAGCGGTAAGCTAAAATTGCTCATCGTATAGATGAAGATGAGTTCTTACGTTGTCCTGTTGGATGAAAGTCGTAGCCCTTGAATCCTCCCTTGGCCACATAGATTGAATCGCGGGGATATCCTTTTCAATTAGAAAGGTCTGAATCAACATATAATTAACATGACATGAACTGCTATTAACATTGCATTCAAATACGATGTACATGACACGAGAAAAGCACATACTTAAAGCGATCTATTTCTTAATGGTTGACATCGCTTTTCGCTCTCAAGTTCGATGTATTTCATCAAATAAACCTATTAATCTATATTGTGTCATTGTTTTGGAAAGCACAATATTAAACAATGCAAAATACCATAGTCACCTTCGACGACATATGGGTATGGCGTTTGAAAACATAATGTTACATGACACGTGAATTGTTTTACTTGACTCATGAATTGTTTTACTTGTCACCCGTGTTAATATATTCTTACACGGTACGAGACAAAAAATTGAATTTACTTGAGTTTCATGCAATGACTACAAAGAGCTTTGTTTATGGAAACTCATATATGACTAGATATGTAGTGCAAACGCATGATACCTTATAATACATATCTACACAAATCCATGATAGGGGTCTGAACTGCCATGAGTTGATCCATAGTTGCACCCTAAATGACATTCAAATGAAAACACAAATCCGTGACAGGGGTTTGGACGTCAAGCAACATTAGTTTGATCTAGCAGGGTTACCGGAGAAGGAGAATTGAACGCCATTAGAAGCAGCAGTGTCATTCTTCTTCTCGTCTTCCTCCAAGCCAGAGCCCTCAAATTTGAGATGCACATCTGTCCAGTGTAGTGAAAACCCGTGTAGACAATCCATGCTAGAAACAAAGCAATTTGAAAAAGTAGGTTGCAAGCTTTCAAAGAAAGACGAGGCACCGGCAATCCAAACCCAAAATTCTATTCAAGTTGGTTCTGATTATATGATATGGGAATTGGGTGCAGTGGGATGAAATTGGGTGCAGCAAACGCCTTCCTCCACCATCACCATCAATGGCTCGACAACCCGCCTTGTCCTATAACCAATACACCAAAATGAATATTTTATCTTACATGACAGTTATCAATTAATTACATGTTACATACTGCGGTTGACATGACAGTCAAAGGGACCCTAATTACCTCTTCGATTTTCGCAGGAGGTGCATCCGACGCACCCCCCTTGTCCATCACATTGTCCCCAAAAGTAGGTTAATTGTAATGATTAGATGTAAAAAGTAAGTTATGTGTAATGATTAAAGCTAAAAAGACATGTATTTTTTATAAAATTACATGGGCTAAAAAGACATGTATTTTGAGACGGGTGGAGTATTTGTTAAAAAAATATAAATGACTACTTTTTCACTTAATTAAACAAAGCAATTAATACACTCTTCAAGAAACATGACTCCAGCTGTTTTCAATGTTCCGACAAAGAAATAGGTAATATATTATTCATTCATAAATAAAAAAAAATAAAGCATTAGGTAATACACTGTTCATTCATCTTCTTCACTTCACGCAGGCTTCGATCAGTTGCACTGCCTCGTCTTCTCTGGCTCCTCCTCCAAGCACGGGTACGATCAAAGAGGACAAACGGTTGGTGATGGTAGACTTCGTAGTTGGTGATGGTAGCGAATTGGTTGGCAAATAACGAGACAACTTCGTACACCCACAATAGCAGATATAAATTACCACCAACGTTGGTACATGCAACCCTTCTATTTCATCATTATTCCAGTCTCAGCGTTTGTATATGACATCGGTTAATATATACATGACGCTATGTGGTTTCCTACTGAACACCTTATGGTTGTCTACTGGACACATTTTGGTTTTTTTCCAGTCTACGCTCAGCTATCGTGCCAATTGGAGAAAGCCAACGCTGGAGCTGCTGTTCGAGAAAGCCATTGCCTACACTGCTGCATGAAGAACCGAGCCTAGACAGATAAATCGAAGAAGAAAGAAGAATCGAAGAAGGCACCACTCTTTGTCCGACAGAAGAATTTCGAAGGAAGATGAGAGATAGAAGACAAAGAAATCGAAGAAGAAAGAAGTTCTTCAATGGAGAGAGGTGGAGAGAGGGAGAGGGAAAGGGGGTTTAGGAGAGTGGTGAAGACAATTTTTTAAATAAAATTGTCATCTCTCTCTCTTCCTCTCTCCCAATGCTCACATCACTCACTTCTCTCTCCTCATTTAATGCAGCAGGTTTTCCCTTCACTTTTAACCGGCTGTGGTGCAAATTTTTAAGGGGGAGGGTTAACCCTTGTAAATTGTATAGATAGTGGGTTAGGCATGCAAAGTTGAGCGGGACAAGGGTCATTTACTAACATTCCCTCGATTAGAATGCTTCTTTTGTTTTTACGATAAGGACTTGTTTAAGAGATGTACACAAGCCTTATTGTGTACGCATAATTATTTGTTTGCTTTCTTATGATTATTTTTCCGTTTTCACATGATTATTTGTCTATAACAATCACTGGTACCACCGAATATTTTCATTCCAACGAATTAATAATCACCCAATACTACTGATTAATAATCATAAGTTACTTTTAATTTCAACCGTTGATCTTTTTAGTTTAATGACCCAGATTTGTTAACATGATACAACATAAGGTTTCTGTACATATGATCTATTATATATATATATATATATATATATATATATATATATATATATATATATATATATATATATATATATATATATATCCGGTGAAAACCAAAATTGCGCCTGTGAGGACCGGCTTTTTAGCCCGGTTCACTAGCTTTATAGCCCAATTCTTAATAAAAGCGAGCTATAAAGTCACTGTGCAATTGTAAAACATGAGTTTTAACACGATTTTTAGAATTGACTGAACTATAAAGTCATGTGTTATTTTAAAACTGGAGTTTTTAGCACGGTTTTTAGGTTGAACCGAGTTGTAAAGTCACTGTGTGATTGAGGTATTTAGCACAAGTTTCAAATAAACCAAGCTATAAAGTAGTCCTCACGTTTTTTACCACAATTTGAGATTTTCACCGGAGTCAATTCGTACACACCCACACTATCCGGCCATTTGACAAAACATATCATTTTAGAATGTTAATTTTGTTCAAGAAAACATATCATTGTAGGTATTTTGATCTCTACTTTATGAAAATATAATTGTAATGATTAATAGATATATTGTTAGTTGTGGTTTTCGAGAAAATAAAAGAATAAACATACAATATACTTATAAAATATATTGCCCCAATCAGGGTAGCCTAGTGGCCGGTGTGGAGCAAAAGGGTGGTAATGAGGTCCCAGGTTCGATCACTGCCTCTGCCCCTTGCCTTGCTTCCTAGCAGTCACTATGCCAGATTTACACCCTGGCGACGGACACATATTACTCCGTCCCTTGAATTATACCCTGGCGACGGACTTCAAGGGGGTTGTCGCTTGTGGATGGGCCGAGAACTTTAACTTAAAGATTGATGTTTTTCTCTTTTAGAACTTTAACATATGAGTTAAATATGTTAGTTTCTGAATTAAAGTTAAAATGTAAATTCTTGTGGTTCGTTAAATTCTTACTGTTTTGGAAATTATGTTAACTACTGTAAAAAAAAATTCTGTAACTTATGTAAATTATGTTAAAGTTAACTTATGAGTTAATGTAAATTATATTAACTTATGAGTTAAATGTAATTTCCCCCTGTAAATTCTTGCTGTTTTTCTGTTATTGGCCGGTTTACTCATCTTTAAAGTACTTCTTCACTTCTGTTTCATAGTCTTTTAAAGTTTTGTGCCCTGAATGTTTTCCTTTCACTGAGATTGGGTGGGGATGGGAGCAGTTGTGCGCAGGCCTTGCCAAGAAAAGAGGGGGACGTTAGAGCATGGAGGGTTATGCAGAGAGGCACAACTTGAGGAGAGGGCGGAGAGGGCTGAGGAGAGAGCCAAGAAGGTGAAAGAGGTTGCTAAGCAGGCTAACGATAAATGTGACCGGTTAATCTGTGATGGTGAAGACATGAAGAAGCGTATGGAGGCCTTAGAGCAACTTTTTTGAGGCTACATGTAAGTGTTTTGATAATCACTTTTTTTGGTCAAAAAATTGTTGGGAAGTTGCATGAATGTTGGTTGAACATGGAGGGTTTATGCAGAGAGGCACCAACTTGAGGAGAGGGCGGAGAGGGCTGAGGAGAGAGCTAAGAAGGTGAAACAGGTTGCTAAGCAGGCTAACGACAAATGTGACCGGTTAATCTGTGATGGTGAAGATATGAAGAAGCGTATGGAGGCCTTAGAGCAACTTTTTTCAGGCTATATGTAAGTGTTTTGATAATCACTTTTTTTTGGTCAAAAAATTGTTGGGAAGTTGCATGAATGTTGGTTGAACATGGAAGGTTTAGGTTTTGGATGTAGCTTTTTCGGTGAGAAAGATGGAACTTTGTGTGTTTGGATATGCAAAGATGTAAATTGTATTCAGGTTAAGTGAAGGATGTGTGTTGTGCATTGTGAGTTTGTGTTGTGAATGCAAAGTGCAGGATGTGTGTTGTGATTGTAAGTAGGTTCTGAATGTGCACAGGGCAAGGTGGGAATGGGATATTGCAAATTTGCTTATTTATTTATAAAACATAAACTCACGCTACGGACTTGTAGTGCAATATTCATCTTTTTTAGGTCGTCGCCTGAAAAAATGTGCCCATTTAAGTTTGAAGCGACGAACATAGGTGGTCACTTGGACACCTGACAGTGCTTCTAAACACCATGGGGATATTCAAGCGACGAGTGAAATTCGTCGCCCCAGTGTGCATCTAGCGACGGACTTACTGATCTCGTCGCCTGAAATCTGGGGGACGGTGTTCATGAGACGGTAGTTCAAGCGACGGATGTCCGTCTCTTGAATGCTCCAGCGACCCAAACTGAGCTCAGGCGATGGTTTATGTCCGTCGCCAGAGTGTATAACTGGCATAGTGAGTGGGTCGAGTCAGTCGGCACAAATCGGTTTACTTAATGCATGTGGCTCTTGCCGGCTTGGTTCTCGTCATAAAAAATATATATTAAATTAGTGAATAATAGGATATTTATTGATTTTCTTTAATATAAAAGTATTAAAATGACGTATTTTGAATTTTTGATGAACCGATGAATAGCTCTCTCTAATTTATACATCCTTCCCTTAATGAATTGGACAGGATGATATCCTCGTGTTATTTTCTGATGACGCGCCCTCGACGCGTTCCTTCTCAGCTTAATAAGAAATCACGTCTTTTAATCGTTCAATTATCACCCAGTTTAAACATTCAAGGCATGAGTTAGCGACCATTTCTACAATTAGTGGGCGATGTATCCGTCTGAATGCTTATATTTATATTATATACAAAGACTATATTACCTACTAGATCTACGTACCTTTCATTACTCTAATATTATTGATTTAAATGACTACAACCGATTATAAGAACTAACTCCGTATTACCTGCAATCCTGCATCAATCCATTAATTAAGATTTAAGATCCAGCTAGAGCTTAATTAATCTCAACTATACAACCATGTCCAGAGCTTCCTCAATCCTCCTTATCTTCACGGCACTCGCCCTTCTTGCTAACCATGTCTCCTCGGAGCCACCCACAAGCCCCACCTTTCAGTACATCCTCTGCGACTTCGAATCCGGCAGTTACTCATACGACACCGACCTCCGAACCATACTCACCACCCTCCAAACCCAAGCTTACTCATCCAACAAGTTCTACAGCACCAGCTCCGGCACGGACTCAGACACTGTGTACGGCCAGTACTACTGCCGCGGCGACATCTACACCCAGCTCTGCGGCGACTGTGTCCAACAGGCCGCACAGCAGGCGCTGAGTACTTGTGCCCTAGCCAAAGGGGGCGTCGTCTGGTACCAAGAGTGCACTCTCCGCTACTCGGACAAGGCCATGTATGGGGTTTTAGAGGCCCCACACCCTTACTCTATCGCCTACAGCAGCGCCAATGTGTCGTCAAATCCGGAGGCGTTTACGGATGCGTTGGGGGAAATCTTGAACGGGCTGATCGAAGAAGCGGTCAACGGGAGTGATGATCTGTTTGCAACAGGGGAAGAGAAGGTGAATGGGGATGATGTAACGGTGTACGGTCTGGTGCAGTGCAGCCCCGACATGAGGCGGGCGCAGTGCGAGACGTGTCTTAGGGAAGTGTATGGTGACTTATGGACGTGCTGCGGCGAGTGGCCGGCGTTGGTTTATGCGATGTACCCGAGCTGCCTGATGATGTACGACACGGAGGGGGCTTTCTATTATAGCGCCCCGGGAGCTCCAACACCGTTTTTATCTTCGCCTCCGGCGCCCTCTCCAGAGATCTTGGAAACTCCACCACCACCCTCGTTGGCAACACCACCTTCTCCATCCACGGATTCTCCACCGCCGCCCCTGTCGATGAAAGCACCTCCTCCATCGACGAAGTGGCAGCCACCACCCCCATCGAAGGCAGCATCTCCTCCATCGACGAATTCACAGCGACCACCCCCATCGAAGGCAGCACCTCCTCCATTGATGAATTCACAACCGCCATTATACGCACCTTCTCCGTTGATAAGTTCGCCACCTCCACCATCACCTGATCCGGTGACAGGGTCACCACCCTTTCAAGGTACATACTCACTCTGTTTAAAAATATAAGTTCTTTTAGGCTTATATTTTTGCTTGAAAATTTTAGCTCCTTTTAGGTTTTTCAGCTATTGAGATTTTTGAGAATTGTTACTTTTTACTTAAATATTTATTGGTGGATGAGGATTGTAGATAATTAATGAGGGGTATAAATTAAATAAGTTTATGATTTCCTTAATTTGTGCGCAAATGTCTAAAAGACTTATAGAGAGTATAAATGGAATAAGTTTATGATTTCCTTAATCTGTGTGCAAATGTCTAAAAGACTTATATTTTTACACGGAGGTAGTATATAATTATAATTTGCCACCAGGATTTGTTGATGGAGACAGAAAAGATTTGGAAGGTTAACTACGTTGGACAGTGCACAATGGGAGTGTGACATTAATTTGTTAATATTATTACAAGGTCGGGATCCATCAACTTTAACGGGATTGGGGGTACGGTCGTGTGCACACGTGAGCTTATGCGCTAATAGCCTAGCACATAAACCGAGCGGGTTCCATCCTAAAATTAACCAATTAGCAATGTGAAAAGTAACCACTAGCTTATATACTAAAAGTTCTTTGTTCATATTATAAACGTGGGACTTTTTTTTAGTCTCTTCACGTTCATTCTCTCAACACAAACCTAACACAATTTATATTGGGTTGGCAGTTAATTCAAGTGGTTCAGCAATGGTCAGGAGTGAGGGGATGAAGGTCGGGACAATAACTGCAGCACTCGTGACTTGGATGTTAATTATCTAGCTTGGGCCCATATATATAGGCTCGTACAGAAGCGCTAGCTAGGTCGTATGGATATCTAATGTACCTAGCTAGCCAGGATATATATATATATATATACACACACAAATACATTATTAATATTCGTGTAAGTTCGTATGTTGGTCGAGTACTGGATATATCACTGCCGAGAGCTTCTATTCTATGATCGATTGTTTTATATATTCACATCTTAATTACGAAATAATATATATGCGTGCGTGTGAGATATTGTAAGTTTTACACGGTGTTTTATTCTTGTAATTAAATTGGGATATGTACATTGAACACGTTAACGTACATGAGGAGGAAAATGGACCTTTGAATTGCTTAATTACCATACGAACATCCTTCACACAACTCAAGCTCTCCAATCTTAATTAGGCAAACCCAACACCATCTCTCTTGTGTTAAGCAACTTCAAACTCTGAATACTCAAATGACCATATCTGAAATGTCGTAATTTTGCACCATCGCACTAGGCCAGATTGACGTTCTAGACACACACGGTTTTTTTGTCGTCTTCTGAATGCACTTCAAGGGACGAACAAAGCCTGGGTCGTCACTTACAATAGGACCCATCCAAGGGAGCCTTTCAGGAGACGAACAATTACTATGTTCGTCGCCTGAATACTAAGTGGAGGTTGACCAAGCCGTTGACCATCGATAAACATGGTGAATGATCGAGGATTGTCAGGTGCAGTCGTACCATCATCATTCAAGGGACGAACATATATATGTTCGTCCCTTGATTCAACTGTACTTTTAAAAAAACATGTGACTCCGTACGTGTTTGGCATATATCGTCTTCTCCGGACAGTGAGGTTATTTTGCATCCTCTATTCTAGACAGTGAGGGTCGGGGTATTTGGCATCTCTTCCTCGACTTCCTTGCATTGTTCTGCACTTGCCCTCACGCTCGATCAGGTGAGTCTTCTCCTTCCTTTCGATTGATCTGTTTGATTAATTGGTTTTTGTTGGTTCGACTAGGATTCCAGATCTGTGATTCCAGATCCGAAACCCAAATCGCCCTAGCCTCCATTGGTTTCATCCAGATCTGTTTCCTTTGAGCTAGCTGCTACTTCTCCTTGGCTTTGGGTGGCTTCCATTGCTCAATTCGACCTATTAGAACCTGTATTTGTAGGAGAACGAGAAAAACCCCAATTTCATCCCCAATTTCATCATTGCTCAATTCGACCTCATCTCCTTCCTTGCATTGAGGATTCTCCTTGGCTTGGGTGGCTTCCATTGAGGATTTTGTTTATAATCAATCTGCTAATACAATGACAAAGTGACAATCTATTCATTTGGCCTCTTATGCGTGACATCCATTTTATTCTTTTAGCATTTCGGGGCAGTGATTTCTTAAATTGAGCTTTCTTGTTTATGTTGGAACTGGACTCATGGATCACACACACTCAAACCCACATAGATTCGAGGACTTGACTCTAGGAAGAACACAAACAGCACACACTTACCAGTTTTTGATAAAAGCCTCTAACTGTCATACTAACATTTACTGTCAAGTTAAGTCGAAATCGACAAACCACACAACAAACATAACTAACACAATTGTTGTCATTCGATATTGACAAACTAAGTCTGTTATAGAGTAATAAATGATGGCTTTAGGTTATGTTAGAAAGTCATCACATTTTTCAGGCTAAATAAAGCCTCTTGCTGTAACAAACTATCAGTTGAACAAGTTAACTGATTCTACATAATTCAGTTCATTGATTCCCTCTCTCTCTGTTGCTTATACTCCATGTTGTTCCGTCCATAGGCATGTCAGACACTTCTGGTAGTTGGCCGAGCGGTTGTCCAGAAAAGTACCCATGGATTGGAGGGGATGAGCCATACGAACGTCAGGTAAACAAATTGCTTTTAATTTACTTTGCAATGAAGGCAAGAACTGATTTTGGTGGAGATGAATATAATTCATTCATGATTGATGTTGTTGGAGAAGAATTTTTTGGCCTTAGCTTCTTTGTTCCCTCATGACTGATTTTGGTGCATTGTATTTCTAGATCGAATGTTGTTTTGGTGCATTGTATTTCTAGATCAAATGTTGTTTTGGTGCATTGGTGGAGATGAATGTAATTCATTCATGACTGATTTTGGTGCATTGTATTTCTAGATCGAATGTTGTTTTGTTCATAGGAATATTCATTTTCTAAAACATGGATGTTGATTTGTTCCTTTGGTGCATATGACTCTTAAAATGAACTTATTTGCCTTTAAATCATCATGATACATTGTATGAATAATGCCATGCTTATGAATATAATGTCATGATTCGTAGTGGACTCCTTATAGTGAAGAGATGGAGGAAGTGTCGAGGGGCAAAGAGGAGAAGAATCATGTCACGGCTGCTGAGGAGGATGATGCAACCAGTAGCGAGAACCCATTGCTCCGTCAGATGGTAAAAATCAACAAGGATCTAACCGAGCGCAACCAGAATCTAATTCAGCAGCTCCATGAAGTGAAAGAACGCAACCGGTGTCTAACGGAGAGCAATCGGGAGCTAACTGAGCGCAACCGGGCTCTAATCGAACGCAACTGTCAGTTGGGAGAACTCGTCCTTTCATTTGCGAAGAAGTAGGCATGGCCTCCACCTTATGTAATCGTGTCTTAATTCATGTAATGTTTTCGTTCTCGTAGTCGGATTTGGTAACAAGGCAACTAGACTGTTCAAACTTAAGGCTTTTGTATCGTATTGTAGCTACTATGTCGGTTTCTTGAACATAACATTTCGGATATCGGTTTGTTGAACTTAGCATCAAGTAAAGTAAGTTTTATATCATATCGGTTTGAGATCGATCAAGATCCATTAAGATCAAATCATATCGGTTTGAGATCCATTAAGATCAAATCCAGATTGGAATTGAGACCAAGATCCATTAAGATTGTGATAGATGTTATATGTATGAGTTTCAATCTTTCGTTCGAGATTGAGATCGAGAATGAGATTTTCGTTACTAAATATAGATTTTGTGATAGATGTTATCGATCAAGATCAAACATTCATTTGAGATTAGGATCAAGATTGTGATTGCCATTAAGATCAAATCAAAATTGGAATTGAGACCGAGATCGAGATTGGAATCGAGATTGAGATCGAGATTGAGATCGAGACCGAGATTCGAATTGAGATTGAGATCGAGACTAAGATTGTGATAGATGTTATATGTATGAGTTTCAATCTTTCGTTCGAGATTGAGATCGAGAATGAGATTTTCGTTACTAAATATAGATTTTGTGATAGATGTTATCGATCAAGATCAAACTTTCATTTGAGATTAGGATCAAGATTGTGATTGCCATTAAGATCAAATCAAGATTGGAATTGAGACCGAGATCGAGATTGGAATTGAGATTGAGATCGAGATTGAGACCGAGACCGAGATTCGAATTGAGATTGAGATCGAGACTAAGATTGTGATAGATGTTATATGTATGAGTTTCAATCTTTCGTTCGAGATTGAGATCGAGAATGAGATTTTCGTTACTAAATATAGATTTTGCGATAGATGTTATCGATCAAGATCAAACTTTCATTTGAGATTAGGATCAAGATTGTGATTGCCATTAAGATCAAATCAAGATTGGAATTGAGACCGAGATCGAGATTGGAATTGAGATTGAGATCGAGACCGAGATTCGAATTGAGATTGAGATCGAGACTAAGATTGTGATAGATGTTATATGTATGAGTTTCGATCTTTCGTTCGAGATTGAGATCGAGAATGAGATTTTCGTTACTAAATATAGATTTTGTGATAGATGTTATCGATCAAGATCAAACTTTCATTTGAGATTAGGATCAAGATTGTGATTGCCATCAAGATCAAATCAAGATTGGAATTGGGACCGAGATCGAGATTGGAATCGAGATTGAGATCGAGACCGAGATTCGAATTGAGATTGAGATCGAGACTAAGATTGTGATAGATGTTATATGTATGAGTTTCAATCTTTCGTTCGAGATTGAGATCGAGAATGAGATTTTCGTTACTAAATATAGATTTTGTGATAGATGTTATCGATCAAGATCAAACTTTCATTTGAGATTAGGATCAAGATTGTGATTGCCATTAAGATCAAATCAAGATTGGAATTGAGACCGAGATCGAGATTGGAATTGAGATTGAGATCGAGATTGAGACCGAGACCGAGATTCGAATTGAGATTGAGATCGAGACTAAGATTGTGATAGATGTTATATGTATGAGTTTCAATCTTTCGTTCGAGATCAAACCCTAAACCCTAAACCCTAAACCCTAAACCCTAAACCCTAAACCCTATACAAACTAAAAAAAAAATCTTGCAAATATTAAATATATGAATTTATATTTATACGAGTTCATATTTTTTTAATACCTAATGTTATGTTTTAAAAAGTTATATTTTTTTATATAACCTTTATAAAAGTTATTATCAACACCTACAAAGTTACAAACATATTTATAAATATCATATACACATAAATAAATAAATTGATGTATTTGGTGGGATAATATTCGGCCCAAATTTTCAGTGAATTTTTTTATCTCTAGAGTATTCAAGGGACAAACATAACCTCCGTTCGTGTCTTGAATGATTTTAAATTAGGCGGGATTTTTCCCCCCAATATTTTCATTGCACGTTTTGAGGACGTGTCTTTCGGATGCACACTAATGTCTTTCGGATGCCCACTCAAGACAACTCTTCCACTCACCACACATCCAAACCCTACTCTCTCGATCTCTCTCTCTCCGCCGACGCCTCTTCAAACCCTCACCACCAATTCCTGTCTCTCTCCAGCCTCCTCATTTCCAATTTCTCTCTCTCTGCCGACTTCTCTTCAAACCCTCACCACCACTCAGCCCGACGTCCATCATGCCACCAAAAAAAGGAAAGAAGATCCACATTCGCCCAAGGGCTACTCCACCACCGACGAGCCCGGCCACCACTCCACAACCGGACACCGGTCCACAACCGGTCACCACTCCACAACCGGACACCGCTCCACAACCGGCCACCACTCCTCGGAGGTCAACTCGAGCTCGGGTGCCAACTCAGCCCGCGTCACCACCACATCCCAGCCCAACTCAACCCGCGTCACCACCTTCTCCGAGGCCAACTCAGCCCACGCCACCACCACCTCTGAGGCCAACTCAGCCCGCGCCACCACCACCCCCGAGGCCAACTCAGCCCGTGCCACCACCACCTCCGAGGCCAACTCAACCCGCGTCACCACCACTTCGGAGGAGCCCTCGGAAGCCACAAGCTCCTTGGAACCCACCACCCCCGAAGAGACGACTAGTACGGGGCGGCTCTTCCTCGACTGGTACCACCCAACAGACGCCTCCCCCTCTTTCATTGGCTATAGCGGAAGATGAGACCATCCCCCCTCTGGACTCTTCTCCGTCTGTGGGTGGCGCACGGGCTGGGTCAACCACCCCTCCGACCTCCTCTCACTCAGTCAGTGCCTCACGGGTAACGTCGACCACCCCTCCACCCCCTCCTCTGTCCGTCGGTGGAGAAGAGGCTGAAGCTGAAGAAGAACCCCTGCAGGAAGTCTATATACCAATCAGAGGTTGGTTTTTTTATAATTTTAGAGGGTTTAGGGTTATTTGATTCTCCAATTTTTATAGGGTTTATCGTTGTTTGATGATTTTAGAGAGATTTTGTGATTTAGGGTTTATCTTTGTTTTAGGGTTTTCTGATTCCCCAAATTTTAGGCTTTGTATGAGTCTTTGCTTATCTAATCGTTGTCTTCATCATTTGTAGGGAAAGGAAGAACTGTGGTGAGTAGCAAGACTATGCAGATAGTGAGGGTCACTGGAAAGATAAAAATTTCATGGTCGGAGTTCCATGGAAACCCCGAGCTCAACCAATACAGTTTGCTGATAAGGGATATAAGGACTGTTGTGAAGACACATGTGCCAATGCTGGCCTCCTCCTTCGAGCAGCTTGAGAAGAAGCACAAGGATACGCTTGCCGCTTACCTGGGTGTAAGCAAGTGTTCTCTTCCCTTGTACTGGATTGTATAATGTGTCTAATTTGCAAGTTGTTGTCAATAAATTGTATAATGTGCCTATTTTGCCTGTTGGTTTACAAGTTGTTGTTAGTTTTAGGAGATTCATAGTAGCTTTTAGTTTTGTATAATGTGTATTGTATTTGCTGGATTGTATAATGTGTTATATATTTGCTCTTTAATTTTCTTAAATTTCTGTTCTTCATTGTGACATTGATCTTGAATGTTTCTCTCCACTGTCAATTCATTCAGTTCACTTGCATTCTCATACTTAGTTGTTATGTGTTCATAGTAGCTTTTAGTTTCGTATTTGCTGTTAGTTAGTTGTCAATTTCTTAGGAGTTAAATACCCTTTGCTTTCTTCATTTGCATTCTCACTGAATGGAAGTTAGTTGTTCACATGCATTCTCATACTTAGTTATTATGTGTTCACTTTGCTGATAATGAATGATAGTTGTTCACTCAATGATAGTTAGCTGTGTATAATGTGTTATGTATAATGTGTTATGAGATTGGTATTTGGTGAATTTTGCTGGATTGTATAATGTGTTATGGATTGTATAATGTTGTTAGTTTTAGGAGATTCATAGTAGCTTTTAGTTTTGTATTTGCTTTTAGGAGTTTCATAGTAGCTTTTAGTTTTGTATAATGTGTATTGTATTTGCTGGATTGTATAATGTGTTATATATTTGCTCTTTAATTTTCTTAAATTTCTGTTCTTCATTGTGACATTGATCTTGAATGTTTCTCTCCACTGTCAATTCATTCAGTTCACTTGCATTCTCATACTTAGTTGTTCTGTGTTCATATTAGCTTTTAGTTTCGTATTTGCTGTTCGTATTTGCTGTTAGTTAGTTGTTCACTCAATGATAGTTAGCTGTGTATAATGTGTTATGTATAATGTGTTATGAGATTGGTATTTGGTGAATTTTGCTAGATTGTATAATGTTATATATTTGCTCTTTAATTTTCTTAATTTTCTGTTCTTCATTGTGAGATTGATCTTAGTTTTAGGAGATTCATAGTAGCTTTTAGTTTTGTATTTGCTTTTAGGAGTTTAACTTGCATTCTCATGGTCTGATAATGATATGATAATTTCATTTTCACTGAATGCAATAACCTGTTATGTGTTCTGAATGCAACAAATTGTTTTCTTCACTTGCATCTGTTCATTTTCACTTTGCTTTGCCCATCTCTCCTGTTCCGTGTTTTTCACTGGTAATTGATATATATAATTGCATTCTTATTTATGTAGACTATGTACGTTGTATCTCCTAATGATGAAAAATTGAAGAAGTATATTGAGACTCATGCAGCATCAAGATACCGCAGTTGGAAGTACAAGTGTCATTGCCACTTCTTGAAGCATGGTCCACCCATACCTCTTGAGTTCAAACTCCGTCCTGAGCAATGGCGCTACCTTGTGCAGAAGGAGTTCACCGCCCCCGACAAACTGGTTAGCTTTTTTGTGTATTTTTCATTCCACTGTTTCCATTGTTTTACTGTTGTTCTCTGATGTTTATATGTTCTTGTGTCTTTGAAGGAAATAAGCAACCGCAACAAGCTCAACAGAACTAAGAATCACAAATACATCAAGCACCACTCAGGGCCTAGACTTGTGTGCTACCGGGCAGAGCAGCTGTACAAGGACGGACACTTGGCTCCTTATGTGCAAGCTTCAATAGACGAATACCTCCAGGACGATGAAGATGAATCCACTGTGGTGAGTGTGTACTAACAGTTTAGCTATCTCTGACTTGTAGGATGTCATTGCTGAGTTCCTTGGATGATTTTATTGTGTATGATTCTAATGTTTTCTTTGTGTTCCCAGGAAATTATGCAACAGGCGATTGACGACTATGTGAGTTCGCGACCAGAGGAAGAAGACAATGATGTCCTATCAGTAGCTACTCAGTGTGAGATAATCGTCAATGCCTTTGGAGAGAGGAGGGGCACTTCTGTACGAGGTAAACAAAGTTAGGATAAGGCTTTAAAATGAGTTTAATAATTGATCAGTTATATATATAACTTGATGATTATATATATTATCATTACTATCAGTTATATATAAAACTATATAAGGCTTCAAAATGAGTTCAATTATATAAGAGCATGAAATCCATTTGATTTTAGGAACTTTACCATCATATTTTAGGAACAAATGTCATACTGTCATTTTCATGTTATCAATCTTATTTTTTTACCTTTTATATCTTTGTAATTTTCACTTTCTTTGCCTTCATTTAGGGATGGGCGCGGCTGTCAAGAACCCTCCAAGGAAGCGAGGGGCTGATTGGTCCACTCTAGGCTCGGCAAAAAGGCGTGAGCTGGAAGACCAAGCCAGGGAGGCTAATGAGCGAGCAAGGAAGGCTGAGGACGAAGCCAAGCTAGCCAATGAAAAATATGATAAGATGAAGGACAAAATGGAGCACTTTGAGAGGCTGATGGCTGTGCACTTCCCTACCGAAGTGCAGGTTTGAGCACTTGGCGATCTAGGTAGGTGACAATTAACATGAACTTGGTTGCAGCTTGCACAGTTTCTATGCTTCACTTTTGGGTTAGTTTGTGCAACTTTTGGGTCACAATTCTAGACTTGTAAGTGCAATTGGTGTTTGAACATGGTGTTTCTAAACTTTATGTCCGTTTGTGTTTCAACTCAAGTAGTTTGGTAGTTTGTTTTGCTGACATGGGTGTTTGAATGGGTTGGTTGATGAACAATGATGTTATGGCAGGTTTTAATGTATGTATGAACAATGTATGCAGGTTTTAATGTATGGAATATGTACTGTTGGTGGTTACATTTGCCTTGTATGCAGGTTTTATATATGAAATGGCAGGTTTTTATGTATGAAATGGGTGCTGGTGCACTCTATGTTGAATGCATTGTTGTTTCTTTTGGGTTACATTTGGTTTCGGACAGGGAGCATCACAAAATGTAGCGTATATGCTGTTAATTTTTATTAAACTCAAGCCACAAACCTAACCTAAAACGACTACGTTCTATTAACTGAAGCCACAAACATTTTGAACCAAAAGTTGATCTCCAAAGCTCTCAGGGCACCACAAACGTTGTTCATCAAGACAACATGACTAACCAAATGTTCATCAAGACACAACATTAGTTCACCTTATGTTCGTCCCCTCCGTTATCAAGACACAAACTTTAGTGGTCACCTGAACCATAAAATCTCTGACAATGTCCTCGTGGGCCGGTGAATTGGATGTCAATCAAGGGACGGAGGTGCAATTGGTCCGTGTTTTAAGTGCTCTAGGTGCGCTGCACAAGGGACAAACCTCAGGGGACGGATGTACGTGCCTAGAGTTATGAGGCGTCCAAAACCCTCTTCAGGAGACGAAATTTGCCCATGTCTAGAATGTCAAACTGGCCTAGTGTCATCATGTTTAATTGTCAAGGCTCTGCTAACTTTAGAGGACATATATAGAGGGGACATTTTGTCACTTGTCATAGCCACTACAACTATGATGGGACCTGGATTTTTCTCTCTGATCACAGATAAATTATCTTCAAATAGAAGTGAGTAACTAGTTCTTTGTAACTGTCCCATGTTCAGCACTCAACACTGACTTGATAGCAATTGTTCCCCTTCCTTCTTACTAAAGCACCGTAATTGTCATCACCAAGACGAACCTTTTGCCTCTTTTTGACTCCATGTGATTTGAGTAGCCATTATCAAGATACCACATACCATTGGTATCATCTATAATAGAGGAGAGAGCCATAAGCAACATGCTCTCTAGCTCAACATTCTCAGAGTAATTTGCTGACTTTTGCTTCTTTTCTTGCTTATCCCAACATTGTGCCTCTTTATGACCATATTTCTTGTAGTGGTAGCACTGAATCCTATTTCAATATGATCTAGACTCATTATTCTGCCCTTTGTCCGAGTCTCTCCATTGCCCTCTCCCTGATTCTTAATACTGGCCTCTACTTGTACCACGTACCGAATTGACCTCTGCCTTGACCTCCCCTTCTCTTATTTCTGTTCACTTGTTATGTTAATCCTATCATCATGAGCTTGCAGAGAACTTGTTAACTCTTCAAACTTATACGTAGACAAGTCCTTTGACTCCTATTACAGCAACCACGTGATCAAACTTCTTAGTTAGACTTCTCAGAACTTTGCTAACAACAGTACGTCTCACTACTAAAATTCTCACCATAAGACTTCATATGATTAACAATAGTAGACACTCTTGACAAGTATACTTGTACATATTTTTTTCTTCTTGCATATTTAGAGTTTCAAACTCTCGACTCAATGACGCAACTTAATTGTAATTACCTTCATATCTCCCTCGAATTCTTGCCTGAGTGTTTCCTAGGCTTCATGAGATGTAGCTGATGCTGCAGTTCTAGGAAAAATCTCATCATCTAATTAAGATTGACGTAAGGAATCATAAACAAAGCCTTCAAGTCCTTCTTCCTCTTATCTCTTAACTATTCACCAGGTTCTTCTCGTTGGGTATGTTCAAAACCTTTCTCTACCAATCCCCATAATTTCTTATACTTGAATAAAGTCAACATCTTCAAGCTCCAGAAATGGTAGTTCGCGCCCTTGTATATTGGTAGTTGAGGGTTGCCAACATTTCCTGATCCATTGTTATGCATTATGAACATTGATCTCTCTCAGACCGTGTTTCCCTTTTGTGTCTGATCACTCACCTTCATTGAATCCCTAGATACAAACCCGAAAAAACTCTCTTGAGCTCTAATACCAATCTGTTGGTTATTTAGAGGAAGAACACATAGGTTGAAGAACATATACACCGCAGTAAACTCAACTAACAATCAACTTTTTTTCATTAACATGCAACACAATTGACTTGTACACACATACTTAAGAGAAATGAAACTGTCTTAGTAACTGCCACTACCACCACTACATCATGCCTAAGTAGTGGCTAAACATATGAAAGTTAACTACTCCCTACATAAACTAAACTTCAAATATTTAGGACACCACATTACATATATGTTATCACCATAAGCTAGAGTTTGAATCACATTTCAAAAAACCTGGGCTTTTTATCAATCTTACATTTTTAATTGTATCGATCTCAAGCATACACCAAACTGAGCTTGTTTATGTGTGTGTATGTGACTCTTCATAACCATATATGCCAATTAGTTACAGTAAGTGCTCATCCCTTCCATGCTAGCTACTGCTGGGTTGTCCTAGAAGGTCAAGGCTAGAAGAGGGAGACTGTCTACTTCTGGTGCTTGTGTTATGAGTAGTATTAAAGATGGATGAAATTGATGGAGATGGCATTTCAAGGGACTGGTCGATTTTCTAGCATACCCAGTATTTCTCGAATCGTCGGTCTCCTAGCTACTTCATCTTGGACACATAACAAACCTATTTGAACACATCTTTCTGCTTCAATCCTTGAATAATTATTCTCTAGAGTCGGGTCCATAAGTTGTTCAATTGCCCCTTCATTCCAAACTTTCCAGCCATGCACAGTCGTCATCATTATATGTATTATCATTGTATGAGCATACACGTTTCATCTTATCTAGTTGTACATAGTTACAAGCAAATAAATAACATATATATATATATGTTGTTATACGTACATGGCGCAGAAGTTCATCACCACTAAATGGATCATAAAATCGGCCAACACTTTGGCCACTTAATATTTCCAAAAGTATAACGCCAAAGCTATAGATGTCTGTTTTGGTAGAAAACCTTCCGGTCATTGCAAACTCCGGTGCAATGTATCCACTGAAACAAAATAAAGTGTAAATGTTTCACCATGATCATAATATATTTACATACAACTACATCTTTTTAAGAATTTGATGCTATGAAATTAAAGTTTTGACATATATATGAAGTTTCTTACTATGTGCCAGATATTCTTGTTGTATTTACTGTGGTTTCATCAACCTTGACTAGATTCGCCATGCCAAAATCAGCTATCTTAGGGTTCATCTTTTCGTCAAGCAAGATGTTGCTAGACTTGAGACCTCGATGTACAATGGTAAGCAAGGAATCAATGTGAAGGTATCGTATACCCCACGCAACCCCTTCTATGATTCCATACCTTTTTCGCCAATCTAAGAGGACATGCTTGGTTGCATCTACAATTAGTTTATATATTAATGAAAATGGAATCAAATTGTATATATAAAATGAAAAGTAATTAAAAGGATCTATATCATTGTATGGAGATGATTGCTTTATGAGTTGGTATATGCATACCGAAGAGGAGTTTATCAAGACTTAAGTTGGGCAAGAACTCATAAACTAGGATCTGCTCTTCTTGTTCGATGCAGCATCCAACGAGTCTCACTAAGTTTTTGTGTTGAAGCTTTGCTACCACAGCCAGTTCTGTCTTGAATTCTCTTGTTCCCTGGGTTGAAATTCTTGAAAGCCTCTTTATTGCCACTAATATTCCATTAGGGAGAGTACCCTACTCACCAATACACAAATAATTGATCGATCAAGCTAGGGAAACCACATATAACCAAGAACGCAAAAACTTGTATATACAGGCATGTATTACGCAATTACGTACCATATACTGCGCATCCAACTATATTTATATAAGTGGAATGGTATGTTACACCAAACTAATTACCTTGAAAACAATGCCAAATCCACCTTCCCCCAATTTATTATTGAGTGAGAACTTCATCATCGCGTCTTCTATCGCTCTAAGGCTAAAGCTTTCCATACTTCCAATCTCAGGTTCCTCCGGAGAAGCATCTATAAAGACAACTGAAGAATTTGGACCTTAATTGGCCTATATACATATGAACAAATATATATTGATATATACCAATTAATTTATTAACTATTCATTTAAAAAATTTAGCCTACAAAAATAGTGACCAACTTTCCTCTGCACAATCACAACCTATAACACAAAGTAGCTATGCATTTTAATTAAATCCCGGTGGGCCACCCACACCAAGCCGTGCACACAAGATCGATCAACGGGGTTCCATCCTAAAACCAATTGGAAATAGGAGGAGTGGCCCACTAACTTATATGCAAGGCTCGGGTTCTCGTGTTTTTCGATGTGGGACAAAGATCCCAAGACATCACAACAAAGAGGAATCAAGCTAGTTCAACATTCACCTTTAGGTATAGCAGACGACTCACTTTGGATTTGCGGGGAAGAGTTTGCAAGAATAGTGTTTCTTCTATACAAACAAAGCAAAGCAACATCAACGTCGAGTAGGGCAAATCCAGCAACGACTGGAGCACCGACTCTTGTGACATAGTATGTTACATCTGCCGAAAACATACAGTTACAATTTCATCTGAAATCAAAGAAACAACATACGTTAACTATAGCATCTATATATGATCACCTCGACTTAATGGAGAAACTGGCTGTGGTGAAAGAGGAGCAGGTGGCGGCGGAGTTGAAACATCTGGTGGTGCATCCGTGGAGGTGTTATAATAGAAAGGGGTAAGACTGTACCTCACCTGGCAACTTGAGTAGAAGACGTACACCCACTCCACATCGTACCTGCAGCACTGATCGACCAACGTACCTGAGCGCAGAGCGTAGGCAGTTTTCACACAGAGACCCTAAAATGTCAGGGCTACACTGCACCAGGCAATACAAGGTCTCAAACACCGTCACAAACCCTTCTCCGGTGGAAAATCTCTCCGTTCCATTTCCGTAGGCAGCCTTGTTTACGAGATTGAGCATGATGCACGTTGTGGAATACTTTATCAAACTTATCCGGATCCGACACGTTGGCGTAAGTGAACCAAGAAGATTTCGGCCAATCCTCCATAAGACCGACCCTTGATCGGTTTGCGAACAGGAGGGTGCACTCCTGGAACCAAATGGTGTCTTCTTTAATTTTGAAGCAAATTCCTTCAAGGATGCCTTCTCAGATGCGGCTTTGACAGAGTCATAGCAAAGTTGGGAGGAGATGTCGCCCCGGCAGTAGTACTGGCCGTAAGCTGCGTCAGGTCCTTCAGCTAGGCCGGAGAAGGAGTTGTAGAATGGGGCGATGGAAGCGTGGGAGACGAGGTCGGAGAGCATATTTTTGAGGTTGTTGTGGTCACTATGCCAGATTGCACCTCAGGCGACGGATCCAAATCGTCGCCTGAAAAGGGGTTTTCGTCGCTAGAAGATTCAGGCGACGAAAGTCCGTCTCCTGAACCACCGTCCGTTGACTGTCATCCCTGGAGTATTCAGGCGACGGTAATAAAGATGCTCGTCGCCTGATGAGTCTTAGGCGACCGAAAAATGGTTCGTCACCTGAAAACATTGTCAGACCTCAAAGGGCTTTCCAAACCCATCCAAGCCCGCCCACTAGCATAAGCGACGAAATATGTTCGTCTCCTGAATTCTTGAATAAAGTTTGATTTTTTTTTTTTTTTTCGATTGAAGTGGCTATTTTTTATAATATTTTGATTGAAAATTTATAATTACATATATAAAATAATATATATAATAATTAAATTAAAATATGCATATATATAAATAAAATGTGATATATCACACAATAAATTATATTTTTTACAAAGTGATTTTTCAAATACTAATACCACATCAACACTAATTCAACCTTAATGAAGTACAAAATTAAGTTAAAAAAACTAGCTACCACGGCGCTATCCTAATCCACAGACCCTAATACACAGCTTTTTATTAATCTTCCATTCATCTTCAATCCCTAAGGCCAAATCCAACCGATGAGCCCAAACCTGCAAATTAAAACAAATACACATCTCATCAATCAATACCTAGTACAACTGTAAAGAACAAATACACAAGCAAAATCATGAAAAAATAAAAGCAACTCACCAAATCAAAACCCAATACAAGTGAACCAAATCAAATGAAGCCCCACTACAACCAGAATGAACAGATCTGAATGGAGATAGAGAAGAGGGGTTACAATGGGGGCAGGTTCTCAGATGAGGGGAGATAGAGAAGTGGGGGGCGGGTTCTCAGATCTGAACGGAGGATGAGATGATATTTACCGTGTTATCGAAGACTGATGCACGGGAAATGGCGGCGACTAGTGGACGGGAATGAGGCTCGACCTTCCCCTTGTCGACGGTGGTGCCAGATCTGAGGAGCAGACGGTCCGGTGGACAGTTGACGGCGATTGGTGGACGGGAACGAGGCTCGACCTTCCCCTTTGTTCTCCATCTCCATGATAGCACGCAGGGTCGAGAGAGTGATCTAGATCGAGGGCGAGAGAGATGTGGAGAACAAGTGAGAGAGAAAGAACAGAGGAAGGAAGAACAAAAGGGAGGATTGAAGATTGCAGAGAGGCGGTATTGAGGGAGGAAGAACGACGAGAACACTTGAGGCGGTAGAGTAGTGAGAGCACCGAGAGAGGAAAATAATAGAGGGAGGCGGTAGTGATGAGATATTGGATCTAGGTTTTAGAAACCCTAATTAAAATCGGCCCACTACTTTTTAAAATCGGTCCACTTCAGTGTATTTAATTTTCAATTTTCCATGTTTTTTTTCCTATTCTTGAAGAATTATATAAAAAATAACTTTTATGTAAATTTTAATGATATATTAATTTTAAAATGGTTAATCTTACTAGATACGGAGTACATTGTTATTATTTTTATTTTAAAAATTAATTCTAATTATTAAGGAGGCTTTTATTGGGCAAAAAAATCTCTTTTATAAGTTTATTTTTATAATTTAAGATATTGATTTTATAAATAAAAAATGATGATGTTTAAGAAAATTTATATGATATAATTGTTTTATTGTTTATATTATTATTTATTCTTATTAGGATATGATCTATACTTATTATTATATAAATACATAAATAATGTTTTTTCTACTCTTACATGGTTGAAGCTTTAATTGGAACATTATATATTATTTATTCTTATTAGAATAGGTTCTAGACTTATTATTATAGACTTCTTTTTTGAAAATCTATCCAAATAATTCAATTATATACTCAATAATATATTGTCTATAAAAAAAATTTAAAAGGCGGGTTTCTTCAAATATACCATATTTCAAATATACTAATTTTACATCTATATTGATTTTATACATCGTATAAGTCATTATTATAAAATTTAACATCTTAGGGCCTTCGATTCTTGTTTTATGAATTTATAAAGAAAATGATCGATTGGAGATTCATATATAATATCTATCACAATATTTATATATAATAACCAAAATCTCAATCTCAATTTCAATAAAAGATTAATAATGTTTCTATCAAAATGTTTTAGTTAAAATCTCAATTTCAAACGGACATTATAAATTTATATATAACATCTATCACAAAATCTATATTTATCAACCAAAATCTCAATCTTGATCTCGATTTCAATATCAATCACAACGTCAATCTCAATAGCAATCTCGATATTGATCTCAATCTCAGACTCGTATGAAAATTGAAAATTTATATGTAGCATCTATCATAAAATCTATATATAACAACCAAACTCTCAATATCAATCTTAACATCAATTTCAAACTCAAATGAAAAATAGAAATTCATATATAACATCTATCACAAAATCTATATTCATCAACCAAAATCCCAATCTTAGTCTCAATCTTGATATTGATCTCAATTTCGATATTGATCTCAATCTCAAACGAAAATTGAAAATTTATATGTGATATCTATTATAAAATATATTAATAACCAAACTCTCAATATTATTCGTAGTCTTAAACTCTAACGGGAATTAGAAATTCACATATGACATCCATCACAATGGATTTAAAATTTTAAAACTCTTAATATTATTCTTAGCATAATGGATTCAAAATTTCAAAACTTTTCTATGGTATATTTATAAGATTTTTTAGTTTATCAAAATTCGTTAGATTTGTTAAAAAAAAATTAGGCTTTTTAAATTTCCATTTATTTTAGACTTCTTAAAAATAATTAACATTTTAGGAGCTAAGAGCAAAATAAAAATCAAGAATAAATGATCATTTGGAAATTTAATTTACATCTATATAGATTATAACATTACAAATTATTTTTACAAATATAACGCTAGTTAGTATGGTTTTATATATATATATATAAAAAATTCCTAATTAATGTTATACTATGGTTTTAACTTTATAAAAATATTACATAATTAATTTATAATTCATGACATTATAAGTTATGATTTTATAACAATATGAATATAACATTACAAATTTATTGATTATAACATGATATATTTGAATGTTTTATGAGTTATTACAAATAACTCATATTATATTCATACATATATGAATATAATATTAACAAATACATGAACTCATATAAAAACATGATAAATATTAACAAATACTTTAGTATTGTTTTATAGAAATATTATGAATATTACCTAATGAATATGGTTGTATTAAAATATAATAAAATTATAAATATAATAAGATTATAAGTTCTCAAGTGACAGACTTAGAAATAAATATTGGTTGCCTGAATGTATTTTAAATTTTCACAAAAATTTAGGCGAAAAATCTTGGCGCCTGAAAAATCATTATAGCGACGGAAATCTATGTTCGTCACCTGAAATATCATTCAAGCGACAGAACTTATATGTTCGTCTCCTGAAATATCATTCAAGCGACGAAATTTATATGTTCCTCGCCTAAATGGGTTATTTCTGACAACCATAATTGGGGCCTATATTCAGGCGACAGTATTTATATAAATGTTCGTCGCCTGAAATAAGTTCGTCGCCTAAAATATGTTCAAGCGACGAACTTTGAAACTAATTCGTCGCCTAAATCTAATCTGAGATGGGTTTAGGTATTGGATATTCAGGCGACGAACACTTATAAGTTGGTCGCCGGAACTGAACTTAGGCGACGGAAGCTCCAGGGTCCGTCGCCTGAGGTGCAATCTGGCATAGTGGGTAGACACTGTTTAGGGTGTATGATCCTGCCGACGAGTTGATGCATTCATCGAAGAAAGGGGTGGGATGTGTGGGTAGCTGGGCAGTGGTGAGTTTTGGGGCGAATGTGGCTGCAAAGATGGAGATGATGACAAGAGTTTGAGGTATGCTTACAAGTTCATTCATTGCTTTGTTGTGATGGAGATCTAGCTAGCTAGCTAGTTGGGTTAATATGAAAGAATTAATATATATGAATGAGCTCCGGCGTAACGATTTAAGTTCACATCATTCAATTCATATGGCTTTGTTAAAGTTTAATTTGGATCAAATCATGACTTAGCTTGCAGTTGTACCTATATTTCAGATGCACCTTAATTATATCCTATTTGACATTCGATATATCTGTTTAATTATTTATCAATTCAATGGATTTATTAATTAATTGCACGCCAAAACTTATATACGCATGTACAGTATCTTTCTCTCTCTCTCTCTCTCTCTCTCTCTCTCTCTCTATATATATATATATATATATATATATATATATATATATATATATATATATATATATATATATATATATATACATCTTCTGTCGTCAGTAGACCTGTCAAAACACAACCCGACCCGGTGACCCGACCCGACCGACCCGAAAAATTTCTGACCCGAACCCGAAAATTTTGACCCGAATTTTTTTTTCGACCCGAACCCGAAAAACCCGAAATTTTCCGGGTAATCTGGGTTTCGACCCGGTGACCCGATTGACCCGATAATTTTGACCCGATTTACCCGATTGACCCGGTGACCCGATTGACCCGGTTGATTTATAATTAAATATAATTATTTTTTTTATATATAATTAAAATTTATCACAAAATTATCAAATAATGATTTTTTTAATTTAAAAAAGAAAATATTGACAAACCCGAAATCGACCCGAACCCGACCCGAAACCCGATCAAACCCGAGTTCGAGTCAACCCGAAAAACCCGAAACCCGGTTTACCCGAGACCCGTTTTACCCGAAACCCGAAGTGACCCGACCCGAACCCGACCCGAATGACCCGTTTGACAGGTCTAGTCGTCAGTGATGCTAACATTGATGCACACATTTATGGACATCAACCTCTCATGACGTGATATTGTATATGACTATTTCCTATACAAAAATAATGTCGAAAGTTTCTCAGATTTTATCTTTTGATGATATATCAATTTGTATAGGTTGGTTCCGGTGTACGCAACTCTTATCATGTATACCGATCGACATTATCGTGTACACATAAATTATTCATCTATTTTCTCTCATAGTGGTTAGATTAATGATTCAAAACTAAGTTGATTAGAAAGTAATTAAGTTTGAATTGTTAGTGAACGTGCCAGTTAGGTTAATTGTTAGTGGCCGATCAATTAGAGAGATTTTAGGATTAAGTTATGAAGTGTAGAATAGGCAGATAAAAGGCTAACAAATACTCTACAAAGGGGGATAATTAGAGTATGACAACTTTTCGCAATATCAAAAACTGTAAGACCTTTCCACCAGAGATAAGACATTATCTGAAACACAGAAACGAGTTATGATAAGAAAGCCGAATAGAAAGCAAGGCAAACGAAAACAATAAAGATAAAGCGCAGTAAGTAAAGGACACACGATATGTTAACGAGGTTCAGCACAACCTTGCCTACGTCCCCGCCTAGGGTTATCCAACCCGTAGGATTCAACAGAACTTTATTTCACTTCTTCTTATGAGTTCTAGATACAACCTTTAGAAGATCTTCCCTCTTCTAAACTTACTTCCTATCTAGCGACCCAAACACACCAGTGAAACAAAGTCCTACCGATACCGAAGTATCTATACGTTTGGGTAGAGATGTACGCTTAGTATAATCCTAATGAATTGTACGATAAAGCTCAATATAAATTTCACACAATCAAAGAAATAAAACGCTCAAGCAAGGAGTGATGTGAGATCGGTGTTGTAGGAGACAATGGATTGCAGGAGAACTTGTATGCGCAGGGGGCTGAAGCTTGTCCCAATTGTCGTCCTCTTCGTCTCCTTACAAAGGCCGCCCGTCCGAGTAGAAAGAATTCGAACGTTTGAATTTTGAACCAGGGATCCTATTCTATTGAGAGACTTGCTGAAGATACGCCTGGGATTTTGAAAAACCCTTCCAGAAGCTACGCTAGGGATTTGATCTGATTTGGAACGTTGAAAGTTGAGGGCTTGGTCAATCAAATCCCTTGAAGATCTCAAAAAACAAGATTATCTCCATATCTTTGGTTAGTTAAAAAATTCAACATAATTAAAAACACAACCTGAGCAAATAACTGGCCCATTAAATAAAACTAGGCCCAATAACATATTGGTCCCAGCAACGTTGAAATATAAGCCTATTAAAGTGGTCGAAATTATAAGCTCATTAAAACTTAGCTCGTGTAAAACTTGAGCCAGTATTGGTAAGGCCTTGCCAAAACTTGGAAACCATGGTTTTGGCTTTCAGTAAGGCCTTATTACTGTTTTGGTACTGAGGGTTTGTTTTGAAACGTTGAAGGCAACTGGAGATTGGTTCAACCAAATCTCTTGAAGATCTCAACAAACCAACAACCTTTTGAATTAGAAGATTGCTCCACAAAATCCTCAAAGAAGCTTCTAGAAAGTCAACCCCAAATCTCCAATAACCAAATCAAATCCTTTCTTTGTCTTCCATCATACTAACAAAAACATATAATATAACATCAAGATAGAGTCAACAATCTCCCCCTTGATGGAAAACAAAACAAATATCAATTATATGCGAATAAATATAGTATTGCAACATATATGAATAAGCATCATATAACATGCATAAGCACCCTAATTTATCCCCCCTTTTTGTCTTCAAACAAGGAAGGGAAGAAATCGAGTTTCACCAATTCACCGGCCAGTCAAGACCTTGAAACTGATCTCAAGGCCTTCAGATGTTAGTAGACAGCATTACTCCCCCTACGATAATGCTTCCCTGTTCAACAAACCAATTAAGCTCCAAAAAAAATATTAAACATAGAGAATCATTAGTAGCACATAACAAAAACATCTATAAAAAAATTATCCTTTATCACCAAGGGCGATTGTTCCAATCCATTTATGCTCTTTGATCTTGGTGATATCCTGCAAAACGAACAAACATCGATCTACCTTTCCGGCTAGACCAATGTACAAATCCATATTCATAATTAGGATAGACCATGTTTGGTGGTCTTGTCCCTTTAGGAACCCAAATCTGTCTTATCCGTTCATTTAAACGTACAGGAAAAGTATTTCTAATGATGTAAGGGTCCTTTCTCCTATAAGGACGGGTTTCCTTTACATGACCCTTTTTGCAACAAAAGAAGCAAGTAGGAGATCTCCAACTTTCTTTTACCTTAACAAACGTGGTAGTAGGTTTTACAGGAAAGTTCTTGTTGTATTCTATACCACTTCGGTTCAAGGAGAATTGTTGTTCTCCAAGCATCTTGTCAAGAGTAGCTTTGGATCTAGTGAATTGCACCAGGACTATTTGTTGATCTTAACACTTTTCAGATAATTTCACTTTTTCATTCTCAAGGTCATTGTTATGAGCCTTAAGAGATGAGAGGTTTGCCTTAAGTTCGGAATTTTCCGAGCGTAAGGCCTTACCCTCAGTGATAAGATCTGAATTTTGATTGTTAAGACCTTGCAGCTTCCTAATTATGCACATCTCTTGATCCTTTACCTTCTCTTTCAAGGTGCTAATTTCTTTGTTGCAATTTTCTTCATTTGAAATCATATTTTTCAAAAATTCAGAGAGAGCATCAATAGGACTAGAGATAAGGTTTCTTACAATACCCTCAAGGTGTCTTGTTGGGTTTTCGTCTTGGTCCGCCATCAAGCAAAGATTGACTGGATCATTTTCCAAATCCGATTCACTTGTAGAATCCGAATCGTCTTTCTTTCGATCATTCTTCTTCTACTTGCTCTTCTTATTTTGAGGACACTCCTTCATCAAGTGATCTGTTTCACCACATTCATAGCATATTAGAATTTTTGTCCTTTTATTAGGGTTAGAAGACTTACCTTTATACTTTGATGATCTTGGATATTCTCGGTTTGATAATTGATTCTTCATCTTTAGAATCCGAGCAAGTCCCCTTGTGATCAAGTCGAAGGGATCTTCCTCATAATCATCACTTTCGTCATCCTCTAATGGCACATCCTCCTGGATTTTGAGCGCCAGATTCTTTACACTGGAGGATAGTTCACCGTCCTCTTCGTTGAGGACCATCTCATGCGTGATAAGCTTTCCAAGAAGATCATCCACTGCTAGTGTTGTAAGGTCTTAAGCTTCCTCTATCGCAGTCACCTTGGCACCCCATTTAGATTTGGGTAAGCATCTAAGTAACTTTCTAACTTTCTCTTCATTTTGGAAAGTTTTTCCCAATGAGTCAAGGTTGTTAATGATCCCCGTAAAACGGGTGAACATTGCTTTCACTTACTCATCTTGGTTCATCTTAAACAATTCATATTGTCTAAGATAGATACTGATTTTGGTCTCTTTGACCTGGCTTGTTCTTTCATAAGTGACCACCAATTTATCCAAAATTTCCTTTGCAGTCCTGCAAGATGAGATACGATTGTATTCGTCAATACTTAATCCACAATACAAAGAATGGATGGCTTTAAAATTCTTAGCCACGCTTTCTAGATCCGTCTGAGTGTATTCTTCTTCTAGATTGTTCACTCTCGTGCCATTGGGCCCTTTCTTCCTGGGGATATTAGGTCCTTGGGTAATAATATGCCAGCGCTCCAAATCTTGATCAATGATAAACATTTGCATCAAAGATTTCCAGTGCATGAAGTTGTTCCCAACAATGAGAGGTGGACGTGAAACAGATCTTCCTTGACCGGAGTCGCCTTGTCCTTCGCCTGCCATGGTTAGACTCACATATAGTAATATCTAAGGTACGTGAGTTAGACTCTAATACCAATTGAAGTGCGGAATATGCAGATAAAAGGCTCACAAATACTCTAGAGAGGGGGGATGAATATAGTATGACAACTTTTCGCAATATCAAAAACTGTAAGACCTTACCACCAAAGATAAGACCTTATCTGAAACATAGAAATGAGTTAAGACAAGAAAGTTGAATAGAAAGCAAGGCAAAAAAACAATAAAGATAAAGCGCAGTAAGTAAAGGGCACACGATATGTTAACGAGGTTCGACACAATCTTGCCTACGTTCGTGCCTAGGGCTATCCAACCCGTAGGATTCAACACAACTTTATTTCACTTTGTTGTTTAAGGGAGGGAAGCTAGTAACGAAATAAATGAAAATATAAATTCCAAATCGACTCCCTGTCTCAGCAAATAAATACAAGACTTCCTCCCACTGTAGTAGAGGGTAGTGAGGATCGATCCACGAGGAAGCGTGTCAACGCTAGCATTCCAAGTTCCTAAATCAGCACGAACTCGACCAGAAGAGTACTCGATATCGAGTAGGGTACTCGACCTCGACCACACTGTCGACTTAACCTGTAAAACAGAGGACAACAGAAACGCAAACAAAGCAAAAAGTAGTCGATTTCGAGTAGGTGTACTCGATGTCGACCAGGCGGTACTCGATCTCGACTAGGGTTAGTCGATGTCGAGTGATGCAGAACCAAAAATCGTAACTTTTGCAAGTACAAACGAATGTAAACACGAAATATGTGGGAAATAAATCAATAAACTAAAGACTTCCAGAATCGGGGTATCAACACCACAATGATAGCCATATAAAATAACGCATAAAGGTATAAAAGATCATGCCTTTCATCAAATAATTGTCGTTATTAACAAATAGGAGTATAGAGGCTTTCACATAAACCTAATTGTTACTAACCGTTTTCACATAATTAATCCAAGTTGTATTAAGATCACTTTCGCTTCAATATCACAAACAAGGATCACCTTCAACTTTCGCAAAAGAATCATGCTCGTAGGGATAGAAGACAAAATCGCATCAAAAGATTATACCTTTATCGCATCACCTTACATGGCTACCGTCGGGCTCACCCCGACCCTAGAAGTTGGGTGACTACTCGCTCTTCATCATAAAGAAACTCGTCAAATACATAAGAAAACTAAATTGCATTAATAAAATCAAATAGAGCTTACAACCGAACAAAGCTAAATTCCGCTCTCGCTTTCTTCAACCTCTCTTGACTCCAACTCTCTCGAACTCGGCTACATTTTGGGCGCTCGATGTGTACTCGACATCGAGTAGAGTTACTCGACGTCGAGTGGCTCTGGGCTCCTCGAGTGATCAGCTGCTCGACTGGTGATCTTCTGGCCAGCTTCACTCGACATCGACTAGGGTTAGTCGACGTCGACTAGAACTGTGTCGAGTGCTCTTTCTTGTTTTCTGCTCGAGTTGTCCTTGCTTAGCTGCAACTTGGTCCTCGACTTTCTGTAGTTGACTTCTGGCTTTTCATCCTCTCTCCGAATCACTGTAAAACGCCTCGATTTCTGCGAAATTAAACAGAAACTAGTGTAGACTCCATAATTTGGCAAATAAGAATAAACTACATAGAATATGTACTATTCTAGCCCAAATGCATGAAATGTATGCTGAAATCGATATAAAAGTCAATGCAAAACATGGAAAATTAGGCTCACCACAAACTTCTTCCTATGAATTCTAGATACAACCTTTAGAAGACCTTCCTTCTTCTAAACTTACTTCCTATGTAGCAACCCAAACACACCAGTGAAACAAAGTCCTACCGATACCGAAGTATCTATACATTTGGGTAGAGATGTACCCTTAGTATAATCCTAATGAATTGTACGATAAAGCTCAATATAAATCTCACACACTCAAAGAAATAAAACGCTCAAGCAAGGAGTGATGTGAGATCGGTGTTGTAGGAGACAAAGGATTGTAGGAAAACTTGTATGCGCAGGGGGCTGAAGCTTATCCCCATTGTCGTCCTCTTTGTCTCCTTATAAAGGCCGCCCGTTCGAGTAGAAAGAATTCGAACGTTGAATTTTGAACCAGGGCTTCTATTCTATTGAGAGACTTGCTGAAGATACGCTTGGGATTTTGAAAAACCCTTCCAGAAGCTGCGCCAGGGATTTAATCTGAGTTGGAACGTTGAAGGTTGAGGGCTTGGTCAATCAAATCCCTTGAAGATCTCAACAAACAAGATTATCTCCATATCTTTGGTTAGTTAAAAAAACTCAACATAATTAAAAACACAACCTGAGCAAATAACTGACCCATTAAATAAAATTTGGCCGAATAACATATTGGTCCAAGTAACGTTGAAATATAAGCCTATTAAAGTGATCGAAATTATAAGCTCATTAAAACTTAGCTCGTGTAAAACTTGAGCCAGTATTGGTAAGGCCTTACTAAAACCTGGAAACCATGGTTTTGGCTTTCAGTAAGCCATTATTACTATTTTGGTACTGATGGTTTGTTTTGAAACGTTGAAGGAAATTGGAGATTGGTTCAACCAAATCTCTTGAATATCTCAACAAACCAACAACCTTTTGAATTTGAAGATTTCTCCACAAAATCCTCAAAGAAGCTTCTAGAAAGTCAACCACAAATCTCAAATAACCAAATCAAATCCTTTCTTTGTCTTCCATCATACTAACAACAACATATAATATAACATCAAGATAGAGTCAACAAGTTAGTTATTAGATTAGTGGGTTAATGATACGGGGTTAGCCGTAGGTTGGTCCGATCTTCGACAACAAGCAAGAATTAAACAAGAAACAAAGACGCAGCAATGAAAGACTCAAAGAAACTCGACAAGAATTGCCAAGATTCGACCAAGACTTGCAAGAACGCAGCAAGACTCAAACAAGACTCGAAAAACAGTAGCAAAGACTCGAAATTTAATAGCAAGAATGGAAAGACACGACCTGATATGGACTGAGTCGATCTATATAGAACAAGATAGAGACCCCAGACTTCCGTAGAAGGTAGGAACCAATACCAATGACTATATAACCCGCCTCTACAACCCTACACAACCAAGCGGACAACTTGGAGGCACAAGGAGGGGGCTTGTGGATACTAGGATCACCAAGTCTTGCGACGTTGATGAACGCAAAGCAAACCAAGCTAGATCAATGCCAATAGTTTTAATTGAAGAGCACAGCTCTATTCAATCGACAAACACTCATTGTGTTTCACACAAAAAGAGAACCTTTCTATCAAATTCAACGTCCTTGATTACAAAGGAGGTGTCGACAATATATATTCTAAGTAGGGCTGATTTAGCCGAAAATATTAAATATATAAATAACTAATTAAAACACCTAAAAACATAAGTAAATAAGGTCTCTAAAAATAACACTTAAAATAGCCCAATTCGGCCCAATAGTAACTCTAAAGATGTTCCAACACTTAGCCATATTCATTCCCGTCAAAACAGTGACAGACTTGCAAAGATGGTGATTTTCGGCCAATCTCGAAGTCAAATCTGGAAAAACCTTCAACAGCAAAGTTGTAGATCTCTTCGTCCTCGTTCCGACAAGGTATGGCACGCCTCAATCCGATAAATATTGAATCCGTACGACTCATTTTACAGAGACGTCAAAAAGCTGTCAAAAGTCTGAACGAGTGTAAAACGCCAAGCTTCCACCTTTGGACCTTCTCCCATGGTGGAGCCTTCTTCTTCCTCTTGAGAAGGACATCATCCGAAGGTGTCTTGGATGGTCCCGCATCAATCTCCCTTTCTTGAAAAGGATTCGTCCTCGAATCCAAGGTCGCATATCATTCCGCAAAGACATCCACACGAGCTCCTGGATCGAAAACCTTATGCCCATGGAAACTCATCTCAAGAACGATTGTTGTAGGGATTGACCACTCCTCGATGGATATTGTCTCAGCTTCATCTACAAAATCAAGAAAAGAAAGTTTATGAGTGCATAAGTCAGATCCCATATGAATGTCCTGATGTCATAACTTAATATGCACTTGTGCTTAGTCATTAATCCCTTAGTTTCCATCCAATGCTAGCAAGTTTTCTTCCTTTTCCAAGGCTGAATTTTCAATTAATTCAAGGCTAGCAATATTAGAACAATTTTCATCAATGATCATATTAGAAACATTGCCTTTTTCTAAGCATGTAGTATGACATAAATCTTCTCTTTGATTATCACCACAAGACATAGGTTGAACATTTAAATCAATCAAAGAATCATCATACTCATATTCAATGCAAACATTATCATTATAGGCAATTAAATTAAGATCTTGATCATTTTCAACGTGCTCTACATTTGCAGCGATAAAAGAAGTATCTATGCTAGAAGAAACATGATGTTGAATAGCATTATTAGGAGGAATAGGATGAGCTTCTTCCCTTTCAGTAGATGACACTTTAAATCCAGGGATAACTTGATAACCTAGGGCCGCCAATCGTTTATTCGTCCTCTCCAAGTCCTCATTTAACTTAGCCATGTTTATCTTAGCCATGCTTGTATTCAACTTAGCCATGTTCTCCATGAAGGTATTGTACCAATCATTACCCTGGTTATTAGACATTGTAACAAAGAGAAAAGAAACAAGGAACTATGTTAAGATTAGTTAAAACTATAAATAGTTCACAATTGTGTTTCGCTCACACTCCCTCTCTGATTGATATGTCACGCTTGCTAGGGCAATCCGCTTTGGGCAAATCAACAACCAAGCAAAAGAACTTAATAATCAAAGTATGCAGTCAAGAGAATGAATGAAACAAGCAATCAAGAGAACTCGACAAAGGCTGTGAAGTACTTGATATGGACAAGAGAACACTCGACAGAGGTCTAGTGTACTCGACACACAAAGAGAGAACTCGGCAAGGGCTGAGATCTTCTCAACATTAACTTAACAGCACTCGACAATGGGTATAAGTGCTCGACACAGCGAGTAAATCAACTCGACAAGGCTGTAATAAAAGAAAAATAAAGAAAATCTAAGAAAGAATGAAAATTTACCTCGTTTTGATTGAAAACCTTAAGTTATGATGTTGTAGTTGCAAGGTAGGGTTTCAATTTAGAATTTTGTGGAGGTAATGTGTTTGGGAATTTGGGTGTGTCGACTAGGGCTGAGAAATCACCAAAAAGTGTGGTCCTTTGGGAGTTTTCTTGCACTAGATCAAACAAACTCTTTTCTCTTTTTTTTTTGACTTACTTTTTCCCCTAGGTGAATTTTATCCTCCCTAGGTCCAAGCCTTTGAATTTCTTTTTCTTTCTTTTGGAATTTTCGAACTGATTTCTCTCTCTCGGTTTTTTTTAATCTAATGCAAGAACTTACAGTAATAACAAAGGGAAAAACGAAAATAAAAAAGTAATGGTGAAAGAAATAAAATTCAGCCCTAAAGAAATAGATATAGATAAGGGTTTGGTTATCTTTGGTAAGTAGATCTATCTATGCCTTGTTATGATATATGATAGATAATATGGAATTAATCTACCACAAAAATCTGATTTTTAATAAGGCAAATAGATAAATGGAAATAGATAAAAGATAAATAAAAAATTCCAAAGATAGAACAAACTAGGGTTTCTTGTGTTTGTGATAGGACTCGGCCAAGCACTCGACTTATGGGGACAAGAACTATCGTCGGCTAGGGTGATGCACAAGGGTGCTTCACGGCTTGGTCGACTCCACTGGTCTCGGCTAGGCTATGTGTTTAGGCTATGAAACCACAAACAATCACAAACTAAAGATTAGAGCGAGAATCAAATAAAGAATTGCAAGAAGTAAATAACCAAAACAAGAACTGACTCTATTTTTGTGTTTAGGAAAAGAAAAAGACTCAATCTTGATGTCGGAAACCAAAGCTCTGATGCCAATTTGATACGGGGTTAGCCGTAGGTTGGTCCGATCTTCGACACCAAGCAAGAATTAAACAAGAAACAAAGACGCAGCAATGAAAGACTCAAAGAAACTCAAGAAACTCGACAAGAATTGCCAAGATTCGACCAAGACTTGCAAGAATGCAGCAAGACTCAAACAAGACTCGAAAAACAGTAGCAAAGACTCAAAATTTAATAGCAAGAATGGAAAGACACGACCTGATATGGACTGAGTCGATCTATATAGAACAAGATAGAGACCCCAGGCTTCCGTAGAAGTCGGAACCAATACCAATGACTATATAACCCGCCTCTACAACCCTACACAACCAAGCGGACAACTTGGAGGCACAAGGAGGGGGCTCGGGGATACTAGGATCACCAAGTCTTGCGAAGTTGATGAACACAAAGCAAACCAAGCTAGATCAATACCAATAGTTTCAATTGAAGAGCACAGCTCTATTCAATCGACAAAGACTCATTGTGTTTCACACAAAAAGAGAACCTTTCTATCAAATTCAACGTCCTTGATTACAAAGGAGGTGTCGACAATATATAGCCTAACTAGGGCTAATTTAGCCGAAAATATTAAATAAATAAATAACTAATTAAAACACCTAAAAACATAAGTAAATAAGGTCTCTAAAAATAACAATTAAAATAGCCCAATTCGGCCCAATAGTAACTCTAAAGATGTTCCAACATCTTTAGAAAAGTTGGTGATTTTCGGCCAATCTCAAAGTCGAATCTGGAAAAACCTTCAACAGAAAAGTTGTAGATCTCTTCGTCCTCGTTCCGACAAGGTATGGCACGCCTCAATCCGATAAATATTGAATCCGTACGACTCATTTTACAGAGACGTCGAAAAGCTGTCAAAAGTCTGAACGAGTGTAAAACGCCAAGCTTCCACCTTTGGACCTTCTCCCATGGTGGAGCCTTCGTCTTCCTCTTGAGAAGGACATCATCCGAAGGTGTCTTGGATGGTCCCGCATTAGTTAATTAATAGGCATGAAACTGTCGTTCGGTTTTAGTTTTAGGTTTTCTATAAATTGTATTTGTAATCAAGGTTCATCAGATCAATTGAATTGAAAAGGACTCAGATAACGTTCTGGCTCCTCTGTTCCAACAATAGTTATTCGTGTGATTTCACATGATTATTCGTCTGTACAACTAGTGTAAAAAATGTAATTTTTTTTCTAACGAATAATCACTCAATGCCACCGAATTATTTCATTTCAACGAATGGTCTTCCATTACCAATGATTGACATTCTCAATTCAATAGCTTAGATTTGTTAACATGATACACAATAATGATTGTGTGCATATGATCTATTGTCTATATCTATACCCCAATAGTAGAATAGAATAGGAAATAATAGATTTATTGTATAAAGATAAAATTGATAAACTTAAATAGACTACATAATTGGTCATCTTCCGACCAAAAAAAAAAGGAAGACTACTTGGTCAATAGACACACACACATGTATATATATGGGATGATTTCAGTGTAAACAACTCTTACGGTCTAAACTGTGAACAGATTGATAATTCATATGTAACAACATAATTATTCATTTGACCTAAAATATTTACTCGTATGTATTAACACTCTTTTTATATAAAAGTTATTCATCGGTTGCAACATGATTATTCGTATGATATATATATATATATATATATAATCCTTTTGTTTTGGACGAATAATTTCGTCCTTCAAATTTTCCTTTAAACTTCATATTTGTTCACATATTATACCGACGTTAGAGGGATTCAGAGATTATTTATATAATAATAATAATAATAAATATGGTACATATGGCCGGTGAAATTGGTTAGGGAGCAGTTTGGTATTGATATGATCAAGTTTTGAAGTAATAGCTCATTCCTCTTCGTCCCCCCATATATCTTTTTGTCATTGATCGCCCCTTCTCAGTTGTGAGTAAAGCTGTCAAGCAGGTCATTCGGGTCACTTCGGATTTCGGGTAAAACGGATCTTGGGTAAAATGGATTCCGGGTTTTTCGGGTTGACTCGAACTCGGGTTTGATCGGGTTTCGGGTCATTTCTGGTCGATTTCGGGTTTGTCAATTTTTTCTTTTTTAAATTAAAAAAATGATGATTTGATAATTTTGTGATAAATTTTAATTATATATAAAAAAAATTACTTATATATTATTATAAATCAACCGGGTCAGAAACTACTTTTGGCTTAAACTCTCTCTTCGGAGAGCTTCTCCAAAAAAAACTCTACCGCCACCATCTTACTCCATCGATGAACAAAAAGCCATCTTACTCCATCTCCGGCTAGGCTACTAATCGCCGTTTAATTTCCGACCAAATCTCTCTCTTCGGAGAGCCTAAATCTCTCTTCGGAGAGCCCACATCTCTCTTCGGAGAGCCTCGATTCCTCTTCTCGGAGAGCGTTCAATCCAATAGGTTGCTCCGCCCATCCTCGGTTGCTCCTACTCAGCACCATTGGCTCCAGCCACCCTCGTTGGTTGGCTCATCGGCCTCTTGGTTTCCTTGGATCCGGGTGGGTTTTCGATGGTCCTTCTAATTGTGAAATTAATTTGGGGCTTTCACCCTTCGCATTCGGTATTATCCCACTACGGTCCCGATTCCGCTCCCCCTTACTCGGGTCTAGGCGCTCCTCCGTGGGGCCCCGCTCCACCGCCGATGGTTGGGTCGGGTTGGCTTTGGTGATTCGTTTTTCACCGAATCGCTTCCCTCCTCCTTCGCCCGCCATCGCCGCCTTCGCCCGTGCCCAACACCCACCTTTCTTCCCCCTTCCCGGTCAACATTACTACTCATCGCGGGCTGCGCCGTTCCAAACTCCCGGCTTCCACCCCCATCCTTATTTGGGGCTCCCGATGGCTTTTCCAAACTCTTCAACAGACGCCGTCGCCTACCAATTTTCGGTGCCGATGGCGTTCCCTTCCGTCGCTGCTCCTGTGCTTCCCCAGCGCGGCCCCTTTTCGCCGATGCTCCTGTGCCTCCTTGCTACATCCTCTTTCCTCCTTGCGCGGCACGCCTAAATCCGGATTTTCCGGGATCGTGCTATGGCTCGTGCTATGCAAGTTTCAGATGCTATCTTTTGGGAAAGGAAAAAATAATAATAAATTAAGGTGGGCTCTCACGTGTTTGGCCCAACCTTACCCATTTACATGAAATTATTAAATATGTTATAAGACATTTAATTATTTAAAATCCGGCAAGGATTGAAACACCGTTCGAAAGAGTTTGGATTAAATCTCGTTTGGACTTGACCGATCCGTCGTGACCGGTCTTTCGCGGTTTGCTTTGCTCGGGTGGCGTGCGTCTCTACTTTGGTGCGGCTGGGGGTCTCTTCTTCTATGTTGGGGTTCTGGCAGTCGGAGTCGGGTCTGGCTGGGATCGTGGTAGTGTGTATGGGGCGACTCTGTCTATGGAAAGGAGCTTCCTGGAGGTTCGTCTTCACTACCCACAGGGATTCCTGATGTATCGCCGGCCAGCGGTGCTGTTTTTGGACGGTGCTTGGCTTTCGTCCGTAGTCTACGTCCCCTTCGTGTTAGATTTAGTTTTCCTTGGCTCGTTTTCTTGTAGAGTTCTTTTCCACCTGTTGTATTGCTCCGCTTTTTGTTTTTATTTTCATTTGTATGTATTGACGGGTTTCCGTCTGCCGACTTGTCGGCCATCGAGATTCAGATATATCTGATCTCGAATTATTTCCTAATCAAAAAAAAAAAAAAAAAATAAATCAACCGGGTCAATCGGGTAAATCGGATCAAAATTACCGGGTCAATCAGGTCACCGGGTTGAAACCCAGATTACCTGGAAAATTTTGGGTTTTTTGGGTTCGGGTTGAAAAAAAAAATCGGATCAAAATTTGCAGGTTCAAGTCGGAAATTTTTCGGATCGTTCGGATCGGGTCACCGGATCGTGTTGTGTTTTGACAGGCCTAGTTGTGAGCAACTCCCTTTCTTCTCTGAATCAGCACACAATGTAATTCAAACATAGATTAAAATTAATTTAATTATTGATCGACCATTAGATGTGTTGAATTGGCATTGACAATTCCAAAATTAATTTACTGCAACAGCATACGACTGCAAGGACCAAATCAATGGTCCTGCAAATAGAGATCGATGCAGTACATCAGGTGAATCGACCCAAAAAAATCCCAACCTAAAAAAAATCAATTATCATCAAATTAATGCCAACCTCTCTCTCTTTCTAAATTTAACTGTTGGTGTTGATCTTGATGATCAATTTGCTTGTTTATGTTGGACTAGAAACCACTTTTCAGCTGCATTCGGAAGCAAATTCGGGTAATAAGATAATCAATAACAATAAGCCAGCAAACCACGACCAACTGATAATATCCAATTCAGAAACCAAACAACTCAGCAACCACAACACAGATAAAAGCACAAATATTGACGCAAGATTTACGTGGGAAAAACCCTCTCTAACCAGAGGATCAAAAAAACCCACCTTCCGCCCACCAAAGCAACCAATCCACTAATCAATAGGTCAATACAAGTGTTTAACAATCCAGTCTTAAACCAAGACAAACAAACATGAAGATCTCATACACCAATCTAAATACAACCCGGTCTAGAAAGGATTCATCTCCAAAACCTAGCTAAACACTTGTAATCAGACTAGATTTTCAAGAGGAGAAAATACCTATCAACAAACACCCGTTGTTGACTTGTCGGAGGAAGAAAACGGATCACTAGATGAGGTTTGAGAGTGACAAATTAAGGCTGTGAAACTTGGGCTTGATTGGTACTTGAGCAGTGATATCTGCTTTAGGGAGGAAAGAAGACAAACAGATGCAGATGACAGGATGTTTTAAGGATGCTTAAAGAAGTGGCTCAACTGTAATTATGTCTTGCTGCAGGCTTCTTGATTCAATCAAAATAGAGATAGATCAATGAAGATATATATGATAAATGTTTTGACAAGAGATTGGAGTACTGTCATTTCAATATATGCTAATTTCACCAAAAATAAATAAATACAAATTTGTATCTTGCAGTTACAAAATTTCAGATTCAGAGAAGTCATTGCCAAGCTTCTGTGCACCTATATATGTGGATGGCGTGCAGCAGTACATCCGCTTATATATACATCTTCTGATATGTTCCAACAAAGTTAAGAGATCGATCATCAAGTACTTCAATATATATCATGTGATTCATGTCAAAAAACTTATATATCACTCCTCCGATTAGCGTTGTTTTCTATTTTGATATCATTACCAGAGAGTATCATCCCGTTTCACTAGAACTCTAATTGCCTATAAAACAAACGCATCAATTCTAGTTTTCATCACCATAGGTAATGACTTGTGTAGATAAGCCGGCCCTTCACCTTGCATATACCTCTGTGATAGTTTCTGATGCTGTGTACTGACCCTCATCTTCCATGAGTTTCTTTTTGGATGAATATGAGTCTATACTCTTAGGAGTTGCCTGTGAAGTACCTGTGGAGCTCATTGTTGTTGTCGTGTCTGTCGACATTACAGAAGAACCACCCAGGAAAGTCGGTGCCATTGGCAATGGGAGTGATACAACTTGTCCACTGAGCGCAGCCACAATGGACGTCATATTCGGTCTTCTAGCAGCGTTATCTTGAATGCACAACACCCCTATTTGAATGCACTTGATCATTTCTTCACCCAAGTAGTTGTTTCCCAAGGTTGCATCTGCCAACTTCAGCGCTGCTCCTTCGTTCCAGAGCTTCCATGCCTGCAGGTTTTGCAATAGATATCGAATCATATATGTATATTGAGAGAACTCATGTAAAATTGGAAGACTAGCTAATCTACATATGTACTTACCCGAAATTGTAATGCCTCTTCGTCTTGGGGACGAGAGAAGAACCTGTTCCTTTGTCCGCTTACTATCTCTAGAACTATGATCCCGAAGCTATAGACATCAGACTTCACGGAGAAATGCCCAGCCAACGCGTATTCAGGAGCCATGTAGCCACTGCATTATACATGTTGACGATACAAGTAAGTAAATATTGATATCAACAAATTACATTCGTATATGATAATCTTAGTATTTACTATGTGCCAACGATTCTGTTTGTATCATCTTGGGTTTGGTCCACACCAAACAGCTTTGCTAAACCAAAATCGGAGATTTTCGGATTCATTGCTGCATCGAGTAATATATTACTGGATTTGAGATCACGATGTATGATTTTAAGTCGAGAATCTTCATGGAGGTAAACAAGTCCTCTTGCGATTCCACATATGATTCTAAATCTTGTTTTCCAATCCAAGCTAGCGCGCTTCTCTGGCTCTACAAACATGGAACGAATTCGAGCGAACAAGTTCAATTTTAATTCGATAAATATCATACTAAAAACTGAAAAAATAAAATGGATTGCAAGATCGATATGTACGTACCAGAAAGAAATTTGTCAAGACTTGAGTTGGGAAGATACTCATAGACAAGTAACTTTTCTTTCGCTGATATACAGAAACCGAGCAACTTAACTAAATTGCGATGTTGAAGCTTGGCGACGAGAACTACTTCAGTCTTGAACTCTTCAGTGCCTTGTCCAGAGGTTTCAGATAGTCTCTTCACTGCTACTTCTTGTCCATTTTCCAGCCTTCCCTGTACAAGTTTTCCAATTGGGAATGTTTAATATATAAGTTGATCAAATAAAAGCAAGCGGTGGGAAACATCCAAGCTGAATGCATTTTTATTTTTATTTTTATTTTATCTTAGTCCAGTTCGAACGGCTCAGCCACTTTAAAAGGCGACTCGATCACTCAAACTTTGAACCTTTCAAGAGGTATAGGTATAGGCCCACAATTATCATTAGACCAATTTGTGATTGGTTGTATGTCCTAAAGATGACACTACTTATGAATGAATACCTTGTAAACAGCACCAAATCCACCTTGTCCGAGCTTCTTATCATCAGAGAAGTTACTGGTTGCGACTCTTATCTTAGTGAAGTCAAATTGCAAGGACTCAGCAGGTGAAATCTCGTTCATGTCTGCTTCTGCACGCACAGTATTGGTTTCAATCATCAGTGAATTAAAATTCACAATAAAAATCTTAAAACAATATATCTGAACCCTAATATATATAATCAAAGTAATTAAGAAGGCCGTAAATCGCAAAACAAACAATATTTTTTTTAAAAAATAAACATGAAACCTAACCACCAAAAAGAGAATTAAAAGACAACCAAACAATATCTAATTAAATGAACGCGACTCCACTCAGCCGCCCACTAAGAAAATTAAAGAACGTAGTACTGCCTAAAAACAAAAAAAAGGAAGCTGTACGTGTTTATTGTTAGATACGCCATAAGTTTCTCAGTGCACGTTGGAATTAACGTACATACCTTTTCAATTAACATGAAAAAATTAATTAATCTAATTCAATTATACACATTAATTCCGACGTTACACGGTAATCTATCAATTCAAACCGGAGCTTCACGTATCAAAGTCAACAAGGTATATGAATATGACCGAGTTGGTTATTTAATTATTTCAAGGGGCCGGGCCGGGGTTAAAGTTACTAGATCGAGGTTGATTGACGAAACAACCAAAACAGAAATAAATAATACGGAGTACGTACAGTAATTGTTAGGTAACCAAAACAGGAATGAATGCATAATTGTACAACTTGTATTCTTACAGCTGTGGATGGATTATGGGAGTTGAGATTAGGTTTCACTTCGAATCTCGAAATGGCCGTTCTTTATTTACCTATTTAAGGAGTTGAGATCCCCTACAACTCATGGTGTACTCTAAGGTACACCACAAAATTAGTTTTGTTATGAAACAATGTTAAAAAAAATTCTAAAAATTATATTTAACTTATATACACTCATATTTATATATTTATAAAATTTTATTATAAAAAATCATGTTAAAAAAATTATAGATAATGAAAATATGAGTTATTTTAGAAAATGATTTTTCTATTTTTCTAGAACATGATTATTTATGATAAAATTTTATAAACACATAAATATAAGTGTATATAAGTTAAATATATTTTTTAGAATTTTTTTAACATTGCTTTATAACAATAATAATTTTGTGGTGTATTACTGTAGGGTACACCATGTGTTGTAGATGATTTCAACTCCGATTATGGATACTCCCAACTAACAGCTATAAATGTACTTCACCATTTACTGTAATCATCATCCACCTTCCCCCATCATTTATGGTACGCTGGTCGCCCCTATTCTATTACTCCTTTATGTGTGTGACAATATTGTTACGTTATATATTGTGTTAAATTAAAATGATATATATACATATATCCAATTCAACTTACGCCACCCTTCCATTCCGTTCCAAAATGCATATATATTGGGCACCATAAATGCTCTTACGTACCTAGCTAGTTATCACTTCTTTCCCATTCCCATGAATTACCTTTGGATCTGGTTATATTAATTAATTAACACCAAATCTACAAATCAGATCTAGGTAGCTAGAGTCTTAAAGTGTACGTGTAATTGGGCGGCCGGATAGATGATCAACTAATTACATTGAATGAATGATTATTGAATGCATAAATATACTCCTATGTAATGTAATATATGTAAATGAATGAACTTACTATGAGACTGATGTGCAGCTTGTTTCCTCCGGTAAACAGCAATCCACATACCCAGGAGTAGTAATATCACCGCTCCTCCCACCACACTCCCCACTATTGCTTCAACCACATGTCTCCACTTCCCCTCCTTTGATCCTTTATTCATTCCGATCCATTTTCAATTTATTAATTGCCAACATAAAATCTCAGCAGACTATATATAATTTCACATTAATTTTTTATTTCGATTAATATATATATATATATTCCCAATTCACCTGATGCTGTTATTGACGATGGAGGAGCTCCAAGATTGTAAAACTGGAAGCTCTCATACCGAATGTTACACGTCGGAAACAACACCCTCCCGCCGTCCCTCCCACTGCAGCACCCCGGCAGCATCCCGATCCCCTCCCTCAAGCACTTCCCGCACTCCGCCGCCGCCAGCACCGGCGAGCACTGCGCCAGCGCGTACACCCTCACGCGCCCCGACAGGTTCCCCTCCAGCGTCGCGAACCTATGCTCGGCCTTCTCCGCCACCGCGGCGGCCGATACCTTCTCCATGGTGTCGTTCACCAGGCGGTTAAACCGTCCGGCGTCGACGCCGGAGACGTTCTGGTTGCTGCGGATGGCGATCTTGAAGTAGTCGACGAACTGCGGGGAGAAGGCGACCGGGGAGAAGCCGAGGGTGCAGACGTCGTACCAGATGACGCCGGCGATCTGGTCGGGGCACATGTGGAGGATGGTCTGGGTAGCGTTGCCGAGGCAGGAGCGGCAGAGAGGGAGCGTGATGTCCTCCCGGCAGAAGAAGCCGGAGAAGGCCTGGTTGGGGGCGGCGCCGAATGAGCCGGTGTAGGTGAGGGAGAGGGAGGCCTGGGAGGTGACGTTCTGGAAGAGCTTGGCGACGTTGGCTTGGTAGGCGCCGCCGGAGGTGTAGTTGTCGGAGCACCGGAAGTCGTAGTACTTCTGGGCGGTTGAGGTGGGGAGGAATTGGAGGAAGACGATGAGTGGACAGATTTTGACAAGAAGATTCATAATTTGGGGGAAGAGTTGTTTTGGCAACATATGGTCTGTGGTAAAGAGTTTCTGTTATTTAATGTGTTGGTCGATCGATTATATATATGTGTGATGTTAAAGTGTGGGAGAGTGATGAGTACAACATTTCAAGCCACCTATATAGTGCGATGATTTAGCTTAGCTAGCTGGTGAAATAGAAAATTCATTACTGTGCCGACCAAAAAATAAATACTATATATAATTATAAAAACAAATATTATATATGAATATTATTATTTCACCTAGACATGAATTAATTGTAGGTTTAGAAAATTTTGTACGTAAGTGGGCGATGGGATGAATCAAAGGAGCAAAAACTTGGCGGCCAAAGAGGTTGGGTAATGGATGGCATCGCGCTGTATCAATTTTACCTTTTCAATTCTATGTTGTACTACTGTACGGCGTTTATATTCAGTTAGGGATGACAATTTCACCCGCATCCGACGGATATCCGTCTCACCCGACCCGAAAAAGTGGGGTGAAAATCCAAAATAAGGCGGTTGTTAAATGGGTGATGGGTGAACGGGTGATGGGTCGGGTCGGATTCGGGTGAAGACATTCCCCAGCCGTCACCCGATCCGTCACCCGACCCATCACCCGACATATATTATATAATTATATTTTATATGTGAAATTATCAATATACCCCCTAAACCCTAATTCAAGATACCTATCAACCGAATAAAATGGAAATATCTTTTCATAAAGTAAGTTATGTAATTTTTATTTGAAGATATGTAATGCAATTGGCTCCTAATTAAAATGAAAACGCAAATGCAATGAGCTCCTAATTAATATTTATTCGTCGATTTGTTCAACGTATATTTTTTAATAATTTTTTTTGATGAATTTGATGTTTTGTATTTCACCCGAATTATCACCCGATCACCCGTTGCGTGATGGGTGGACGGTGCGGGTGAAATATTTGGTGGGTCATGGGTCGGGTAGGGTGAAGTGTTTTGGATGGTGGGTCGGGTGATGGAAGTAGATCATCCACCCATCACCCAACCCATTGCTATCCCTATACCCAGTCATAACTCTTAAGTGACGACTAGAGCATCATCCCCAATAGTCGGGAGCTCCCCTCCCGATTTCACTTTTTCATGCAATTTGGGGAACCCATATTTACGATGTCTCAATATATTGGGCACCTTTCCAAATCCGAAACCAATATAACGATGACACGTGTCATTTCTAACTATTTTCCCAGGTATTTTGGAGTTTTTGAAAAAAAATTAATTATTTTTTAATTTAATAAATTCCCCGTCACATTATTCAAAATATAGAAGGAGCAGAAAAAATAAATAAAGAGGATTTCCTAAATATGAAGGATTCTTCAAATTAAATGATTCTAAAATCATCGAAATAGAAAAGCTGTTGGAGTTAAAGCAAAAATTATTTGAAAAATATGTATTTTGTTTATCCATTTTGGGAAAATTTTAGGAAAATTATTGGAGATGGTCTTATAAGAGTGGATCCACCCATTCGCCAAATAAAAATATATCTACAATGGTAGTATGAATTGTGATATTTGGACGGGAGGCAGGTGCTATATGTACAAACGGATTCAAAATCAGTTACATTTACAACATGGCATCTGTCCAATAATTATTGCAAGTTGTTAAAAAAAGAAATGGGCAGATCCAAGATACGTATGTTGTAAAAAAAATACATAGGATGGATCTTTGATCCGTCTAATAGATTAAAAAAAAGGACAAAAAAAGAGACCGGTCGAATTTAAAAGCAAAAGTAAAAAAAAACACCAACAAGGGTGGATCCAATGCATTTGGTACATATACATAAATATAGAGAGGATAGATCATATGTACTCTGTAAAGGCTCGGATTTTTAAATCCTAAGTCATCGGAAAAAGAAAATCCAAAATGAATTTTAAAGCGGAATTTAGCGAAAAAAAACTCGATAGCTCGGACTTTAATCTCATATAGCGAATTTCCAACCTAAAACAAAATTTTGAAAACTAACTTGACATGGCGACATCTTCCTCGAATTTTGAAAATTTTATTTTAATCGAGTCGGGATAAGGTCAAGAGAGTGGTTTTTGGGATGTGTTTTCCGGGCATTTTGAACTTTGGAAGTGTTTGGATAAGGGTTGAAAAGGGTGAGTTTTATGCTGGGCTATTTGGGGAAAAGTTTGACCAAGTTTTTCTACAACCAAACCACATCACCACCCCTGCACCTCGTTCACTGTATTAGCCAAATATGAGACAAGTTTTTCTGCTTTTTTAATTCAAGGCTTGCAAACCCATTTTCTTTCCCTTCTTTGACCTAAGAAACCTATTCTCTTTTTAGTTGAATCAGACCCAACAGCTCCAATCTCCCTCGATGGAAGATTGATCTTATCCTTACATTTCACCCACCACAAACGAGACACCACCTCCCTGCCACAGCCGAGCCCTGCTTCACTTTGCAAAGCCAACTAGCACACTCTCACTGTTCTCGGACTAGCTCAAGCCACACACAAGACCTCCATTCCTCCTCTTTCCATGTACGAGGCCAGCAGTAGCGGCTCGTCCTTCTTCCTCGTCCGACCAGCAACAGCGCAGCCTAGCCATCTGCGTTCACCCTCCGACGTCCTAAGCCGAAGCCGCTGTCCCCATCGTCTCCTCCGTTTTGCCGAGGACAAGACCCCAACGCCACCCCCTTCGTTCTTCCTTCTTCCACCATGAGCCAGCAGCAGGAGCACCTTCGCGCCTCCGGCGCCAACTCTCACACGCTCCCCTGTTTTCCCCGTTCGAAGATGGGTAAGCTTTTGTTCTTCCTCCTTTCACTCTCAAACGTAGCAAAGTTTCACCTTTTAACCTCCATCCATTAACCCAGGCCGAGAATCGCAGCACCTCACCTCCGACGAGCCCCGACGCGCCTCCGGCGAGCTCAATCGCGCACCGACGATATTTTCCGACGAGTCAACGCCCTCGGTGAGCCTTCTCCCTTCCTCTTTGAAGGTTCGATAATATAAAACAATGTAATAAAGAAATACTCTAGAAGGGGGGTTGAATAGAGTATGCCCGTTTTTCGCAGAAAGTCTCAAGACTTTTGGAGCTCGTACCAAAACCTTTGGGATTAAACGAGGTTCAGCACAACGTGGCCTACGTCCCCGCCTAGGGTTCTTCCACAACCCTAGGATTCAAAAGGCTTTATTGATTGCTTAGCTTAGGATCCTAATAGCTCACCGAGAAGCCTCTCTCCTATACAATTGCAATCTTGTCAACTCACGTTCCCTTGGAGTCCTAGACCAATCTAGAAGAGCCCCACCTCTCTCAGCTATCTAGTACAATCCTCTTACCCTCGCAAATCAATAGCCTAGTGCAACTTCCCGAGTTATAAACTCTCGAGTAACACTTGAAATGAATATATCCTATAAGCTCACAGTGACTCTCAAAGGCTTTGAAATAAACAACAAACTCTTGAGCGCTTAGCAGAGAGACACTTGGAAGACAGATCGCTTGAATGAATGAAGCTCGTGTAGCACTTGTGTGTTCTGTCTTCTCCTTCCTTTCCTTTATAAAAGAGCATGGAGCGTGAGGATCTTCACCACCAGATCTCCAACGGCTCCTTCGAATCAGTTTGATCTTCAATCTTCTATATATGGACACTTCGAATGCCATGATCTATTTTTGAACTGATCTCCTCAATATGAATTAAGGAAGGATATAATCTCGAATATACTTCCTGAAACGGTTAGGCATACATATATGTATAATATAACGGAAGTATATAATAAGATAAAATAATATACGAATAATTAAGATAGGTTTTGTATTTCATCAACTGTTAATGCTCCAAGGCCTTTGACACAAATATCCTGTCAAAGCCTTTGAAACATCTATTCCGATTTTCATCAAGGGAGGGAGTTATCAATCTCCCCCTTGATGAAAGACAAAACCTGTGCATCCCTGCAACTTAGTCAAAAATAGATAATATAATAGAAATCGGACTAAGTACCTGCAAGGGTTAGACAAATGTTGGATCAAAAATTTTAAAGTATGAAAACATCCAACCGAAAACCATAAATCAGAAACCAAGGTCATCCAAGACCTTTAAGTAGAGGTTTTCAAAGTCTAAGCACCACAGATCATCTCCCCCTTTTTGTCTTTCAAAAAAGGGCGGAGGTAAAAACAGTCACCAAAAAGTCACCAAATGCTTTGAAATCGTTTCCAAAAACCAGCAAAGTAACAAGTTTCAGGGGTGGGATAGGGTGGGTTAAGGTTTAGGCTTAGTCATCCGGAGCATCATCAGTGAGCCTCGTCCACAGTCCTTCCAGCATCTTTGAAATCCCGCTCATCTCCGTCATAATCTCCTTCTGCAGCTCCTTAATATCCAGGCGAACTTCCTCCAAGCCCAACTCTAGGTTGTCCATGCGTTCTTCGAAAGCTGGAGCAGTGGGAAAGGCTTTTGAAGGAGTGGCAAGACTCAAGGTCCCTTGGGGAGACCGAGTGATGCCAATCTTTTCAAGGCCTTTAGAGTCAAACTTACCCGTATGACGCATCTGTTCTTCATTTTTGACATCAATTCCAGAAGCTTTGAAGATAGGGGTCAAAAGGGTAGCAAAGGGGAGGGGAGAGCCTTTTCAAGCTTTTCTGGCATGAGCCATGGTTCCAAGGATAGTGTTGGCCAGATCAAGATCAAGGCCATTTAGGATGCGGTAGAGCAGGACCATAGCATTGTCAGTAAGGAGTGAGCCAGAGTTAAGACGGGGTAAGAGGCATCGAACAATGATGTTAAAAATTATTTTCGCCTCAAGGGTTAGGGATGAGTGGGTGAGTTGCTTTGAGGTGCTGTTGGATGCTTCGGGTAGGAGATATTTGGCTCGGGCAAGGATGATGTAGTTCTCTTTTGAGGGGTGTACATCAGCGGGTGAAACTGGGGTAGGTAGGCCAAGGAAATCTGCAAAGCCATTGGAGTTGAGAGAGATTCTAACCCCTTTGACTACAGACTCCAAAGACCAACCATCGGTGTCGTTTTTGGCTTTTAGGTTAATGTAGAAAAGTCTGGTAAGCTGGGGGTAGTAGACAATCTCAAGGTTAAGAAGGGTCCAGGCTGGGGATTTTTTGAGGAGCTCAATGCAAGGTAACTTCAAAGCTTCAAAGAACTCAAAATCTAAAAAATCAGAACAGCTAATCTTACGAGTTCTAAACTCGTCTACCCACTTACCAGCAGTCTCAGCATCTTGAAACCAAGAGGAGGGCAAGGATTGATTTACCTGGATATAGGCCGGAGGGTCTGCGTTCTTTCTGCGCGCAACTGTTGGAGCAGCTCTCTTGACAGGCGCTACAAGACTCTTGACAGTGCCCTTCCTGGTACGCTTGGGGGATGGAGGCTTGACAGCAGCAGGGGCTTTCCGCTTCTTCGGAGACGGGGGAGGAGGAGGAGAAGGAGAGGGAGATTCTTCCTCCTCTTCCTCAGACCCCGAGTCCTCACCGAACCCCGCTTCATCTCCTTCAGGTTCCTCGTCCTCTCCAGATCCCTCTTGCTCTTCTTCTTCTTCTTCCTCAGGCTCCTCGTCGGATTGAGCCTCCTCTGCTTCAGCTTCCTTCCGAATTCGCTCAGCTTCTTCCTCGGCCAGTTTCTTAGCAAGTTCGGCCTCCTCATCGGCCTTTTTCTTCCTTAAGGCCTCCTCCTCGGCTTCCTTGGCAGCATCTCTTTCCAGAAGGGCGTCGAGATCTTCTTCCTCCTCTTCCTCGTCCACTTCCTCAGCCAAAATCTTCCTCTTTCCTTTCTGTTTAGCACTGATCGGCTTCTTCGCAGAGCGCTTTTGAGAGCCTTTTGGAATAATGGCCGAGCTCTCAGCAATGGTGCTCTGGACGACAGTTGGGACGATAGCTTGAGGAGCGGGTTCAGGTGTGGGAGAGGTAGCAGTGGCCTGACGTCCCTTGGGGGTGGCGCCAAGTCTTTTGGGTGTGACAGCTTTCTTGGTTTTGGGTGCCATGGAGAAAGTTGGTTAGGGTTTCTTGAAGGACGATTGAGAGGTTGAAGATGGAGAAGTGGAGAGGGCTTGGATAAAGTCTGAGTGTGGGTTGTAATCGGGTACAGTATTGAGTTTAAGTAGAGGGAGTGATGGGACGGGTTTAGGGTTCCAAGGAAAGAAATCATTACGTTGCCAATTTTGAGAGGTTTTCAAATTCAAATTCAAATATTCCCTTAAAAATCGGACTGAAAATCTGAGAGATTTAGTTCAAAAAAAAAACTTAACGGTTAAGGAAAAACACTAAAATAGGCAATTTTGAAATATAATAAAAATATAATTGATTAAATATCTAAAAAGATATTAACCAAAAATATGTGATCCGATATATGTACTCCACCATTTAGTTCACACACCTTGACATAGTTCTCAAGGGTCTTGACACTAAGTAGAATTTATCTTTCGTAAAGGGAAAGCTCCCCCTACGAAAGTGCATCCTTGTTAAGCATCCCAATCTCTCGTCTTATGAAGGTGAACCTGTCCTCTGCCAAAGGATCAATATGTTTGGTCCTTGAATGCTGAACAGGATTCTTAGTGATGGAGATGGCACTTGTATTGTCACACTTAATTGGAATACCTTTGAGGTTGATGCCAAGATCTCGCATTTGTTGAGCTATCCAAAGGATTTGGGAGCAACAAGCTCCAGCTGCAATGTATTCGGCTTCTGCAGTGGATAGAGCAACTGAGTTTTGCTTCTTTGAGTGCCAACTGATCAAAGATGCTCCTAAGAATTGGCAACATCCTGATGTGCTCTTCCTATCCACCTTGTAGCCTGCAAAATCTGCATCAGAATATCCAATTAAAGTGAAATCCTTTTGCTTTGGGTACCATAGTCCAAGCTCCTTAGTGCCATTGAGATATCGAAAGATCCTCTTCACAGCCACGAGGTGAGATTCTTTTGGATCAGCTTGAAACCTAGCACACATGCAAACAGTAAACATGATGTCAGGTCTACTAGCCGTGAGATATAATAAAGAACCAATCATTCCTCGATACTCCTTTTGATTGACACTTGTTCTAGTCTTGTCTTGATCTAGAGGCAATGTTGAGCTCATGGGAGTCTTGGCTGCTTTGGATTGATCCATCTTGAACTTTTTCAAGAGATCCTTAGTGTACTTGCTTTGGTTGACAAAGATCCCTTTCTTGGATTGATGAACTTGCAATCCCAAAAAGAAGTTGAGTTCACCCATCAAGCTTATCTCAAATTCACTGCACATGATGTCAGAAAATTCCTTGCACAAAGATGTGTTAGTAGCACCAAATAATATATCATCAACATAGATTTGAATGACCAAAATGTCCTTTCCTTTGGTCTTGATAAAAAGAGTCTTGTCGATCAACCCCCTTTTAAAATCATTTTCTAAAAGATATTTTGACAAGCGCTCATACCAAGCTCTTGGGGCTAGTTTCAAACCATAAAGCGCTTTGTCAAGTTTATAAACATGATTGGGAAATTCTAAACTTTCAAAACCTGGGGGTTGAGCCACATATACTTCTTCTTCTAGGAAACCATTAAGAAAAGCACACTTGACATCCATTTGATATAACTTTATGCTCATAAAAGATGCAAATGCTAATAAAATGCGAATGGCTTCAAGCCTGGCTACGGGAGCAAAGGTCTCCTCGTAGTCAATACCTTCCTCTTGATTGTAGCCTTGAGCAACAAGCCTTGCCTTGTTCCTCACAACTTTGCCATTCTCATCTAGCTTGTTTCGAAATACCCATCGAGTGCCAATGACTGATTGATGCTTTGGCCTAGGCTTCAAGGTCCAGACTTTGTTCCTTTCAAATTCGTTAAGCTCACTTTGCATGGCAATGATCCAGTCTGGCTCCTGAAGTGCCTCATCTACCTTCTTTGGCTCAATAAGTGAAACAAACGCGTGAAAAGCACAAAGATCTTTAAGTTTAGAACGAGTTTGAACACTAGAAGTAGGGTCAGAAATGATATCCTTTAAAGAGTGTGATGAGGAGTATTTGAATTTCCTTTTGCTAGTCTCAGCTCCTTGATTCGTCACACTTGTAGGATTGACTTGTAGTACATCTGCCTCCGTGGTCCTGTTAGGTTCAATTACAGCAGTTTCTGACGTCTCAACACTGTTGGATTGGACACCAAGGGCTTTGGACGAATCTTCAACACCTTGGGCCAATTCTTCAGTGTTAAGAATCGGTTCCTGCATGTTCCTTTTCTCTGTGTTCTTGGTAGTAGCAACATCACCTTCCTCGTTCTCTTCATGGATGTTAAGATCTATATCTGCAACACTTTCACTCAAAGCACCGTCATTGCATTCATCAAAAATAACATGTATACTTTCTTCAACTACCTGGGTCCTTTTATTGAAGATTCTATAAGCTTTGCTACTCGTGGAATAGCCAAGAAATATACCTTCATCACTACGCGCATCAAATTTCCCAAGGTTATCTTTTCCATTGTTATGAACAAAACAAGTACAACCAAAGGGTTTAAAATAAGATATAAGTGGTTTGCGGCATTTGAAAAGTTCATAAGGAGTTTTCTTTAAGATAGAACGAATAAGACAACGATTTAAAATATAGTTAGCTGTGTTAACAGCTTCAGCCCAATAGGTTTTAGGTAATGCATTTTCTAAAAGCATAGTCCTGGCAATATCCTCCAAGGTGCGGTTCTTGCGTTCCACAACCCCGTTTTGTTGAGGTGTCCTAGGAGCAGAAAAGTTATGGGAGATGCCATATTTAGCACAAAACAAATCAAATTGAAGTTGATCAAACTCCCTACCATGATCACTCCGAATAGACACTATGGGCTCATTTCTTAAAGTTTGCAACTCCTTACAAAGTTTTGAGAACTCAAATAAGGCCTCTGATTTTTCTTTCAAAAAAGCAACCCAAGTATATCTTGAAAAATCATCGACAACAACTAGCATGTACTTTTTACCATTGGGAGATTTGACTCGCATAGGACCACATAAATCCATATGTAAAAGCTCAAGGGGTCTAGAAGAACTTACAACCTTTTTGGGTTTGAAAGAGCTACATGTTTGTTTACCTCGTGTGCATGCATTGCACATGTCAATACCTTTGAAGTCCATCTCAGGTAGCCCTCTTACAAGCCCTTTGGACACAAGCTTCTGTAGTGTATGTGGACTCACATGACCGAGTCTCCTGTGCCAAAGCTTTGGGTCATCCGTCAAAGCCTTTAAACAGGTTAAGCTTCCTTGTGCCACTTGATCAGCATTTACGGCGTATATGTTGTTGTAACGATATGCAGTCAGAATAACTTCACCTGTATCTTCTCTGCACACTATACATCTTTTCTTGTTAAATCTGACATTGTTACCACTATCACATAATTGAGAGACACTAAGCAGATTATACTTCAAACCATTAACAAGATAGACATTTTTAATACTATGGCTGGAATCACTTCCAACACTACCAACACCAACGATGTCGCATTTTCCTTTGTAACCAAGAGTGATTATTCCCGTGGATTGCTCCTTTAGATCATGAAAGAGAGAACTCTTCCCACTCATATGCCTCGAGCATCCACTATCAATAATCCATTTGTGTTCTTTCACCTTGGTGATCTCCTGCAAGACAAACATCAACCTTTGTGGCTAGACCAATAAGCAAATTTGGATCCGTTGTTGGGGTAAACCATATTTGGTAAAATAGTGCCTTTGGGGATCCAAACTTGTGTTATCCGTTCTTTTCTCAAATGAACAGGAAATGTATTACGAATAATATATGGATCCTTTCTTCTATAAGGGCAGGTCTCTTTTACATGTCCCTTTCTAGCACAATGGTGACATATAGGAGAGGTTCTGCTTCCTTTTGCCTTTACAAAAGTGGTAATGTGTTGCTTCTTTAAAAACTTTGGATTGTAACCAATACCACTTTTGTTTAGAGAGCTTTGTTGCTCACCCAACATCTTATCGAGAGTGCCTTTGGATTTGGTAAAACTTATGAGGGCTGTCTGTTGGTCTAGAATCAGGGAGATCTTCTCGTTCTCTAAGTCTTGATGCTCATTTCTTAGAGAGGAGAGATCTTGCTTGAGTTCAGATTTCTCCAAGTCAAGCGTCTTGACTTTAATGTCAAGACCTGAATAAGAAGCTTCAAGACCTTTGACCCTCATAGACAGATCCTCAATAGTTCTTTCCTGGTCCACAGTTCTCTTAATAAGAATGTTAGTTTGGGCAATAAACTTTTCTTCATTGGCAATCAGATTGGAAAGGAATTCCGATAATACCTCTTTTGGACTATCCATAAGTTCTCTTACAGTAGCTTCAAGCTTTTCATCGTGGGATTCATCTCCAGAGGCCATAAGACAAATGTTGGCCTTCTCATCGTCGGAGTCAGAGTCGGAATCACTCCAAGTAGCCACCAAGGCTTTCTTCTTCCATTTGTCCCCTTTTTTGGGCTGGCTCTTTGTCTTTTGAGGGCAGTCCTTCACAAGATGATCTGTTTCACCACATTCAAAACAAGACAACGGTTTAGTCTTCTTTTCATACTTGTTGTATTGAGGCTTACCTCGAAATTTTGAAGACTCTGATCCATCCTTGTTGTTGAATTGCTTCTTCATTTTGAGAATTCTAGCAAGGCCTCTTGTGATAAGAGCAAAAGGATCATCCTCATCGTCATCCTCATCTTCGGAATCAGATCCATCCTTGGGCTCATCCTTCTTAGACTTGAGTGCCAAGTTCTTAGTGCTAGCTGGAAGTTCTCCATCGTCTTCATTAAGGATCATCTCATGCGTGATCAGCTTTCCAAGAAGGTCATCAAGGGGTAGAGTGGTGAAGTCCTGGGCTTCCTCTATAGCTGTTACTTTTGGACCCCATTTCTCCTTTGGAAGGCACCTCAGTATCTTCCTTACTTTCTCAACGTTGGTAAAGCTCTTGCCGAGAGAGTCAAGGTTGTTGGTGATTTTTGTGAATCGTGTGAACATGGCCTTGATTGACTCATCAGACTTCATCTTAAAGAGCTCATACTTTCGAAGGAAGATGCTGATCTTGGTGTCTTTCACTTGGCTCGTTCCTTCATAGGTGACGACCAACTTGTCCCAAATCTCTTTAGCTGACCTACAAGAAGAGATACGGTTAAACTCATCAGTGCTAAGACCACAATAAAGTAAGTTAATAGCCCTGTAGTTTTTGGAGATGGTTTCAAGATCTGCTTGGTTGTATTCAGACTCCTTCTTTGCAACTTTGGTGTCATTTGGTCCATCTTTTTCTGGAATCTTCGGACCATTCTCTATAATGTTCCAAAGCTCTAGATCTTGGTCTATGATGAACATCTTCATCAAAGATCTCCAGTGAACAAAGTTGTTTCCTACAAAGAGTGGCGGTCTGCTTGTGGACCTTCCCTGTGCAAATCCTCCGCTTGCTTCACCAGACATGATCGGAAACTGACAAGATTGTTAGATCAAAAACAGTGAGTAAAGCTCTGATACCAATTGAAGGTTCGATAATATAAAACAATGTAATAAAGAAATACTCTAGAAGGGGGGTTGAATAGAGTATGCCCGTTTTTCGCAGAAAGTCTCAAGACTTTTGGAGCTCGTACCAAAACCTTTGGGATTAAACGAGGTTCAGCACAACGTGGCCTACGTCCCCGCCTAGGGTTCTTCCACAACCCTAGGATTCAAAAGGCTTTATTGATTGCTTAGCTTAGGATCCTAATAGCTCACCGAGAAGCCTCTCTCCTATACAATTGCAATCTAGTCAACTCACGTTCCCTTGGAGTCCTAGACCAATCTAGAAGAGCCCCACCTCTCTCAGCTATCTAGTACAATCCTCTTACCCTCGCAAATCAATAGCCTAGTGCAACTTCCCGAGTTATAAACTCTCGAGTAACACTTGAAATGAATATATCCTATAAGCTCACAGTGACTCTCAAAGGCTTTGAAATAAACAACAAACTCTTGAGCGCTTAGCAGAGAGACACTTGGAAGACAGATCGCTTGAATGAATGAAGCTCGTGTAGCACTTGTGTGTTCTGTCTTCTCCTTCCTTTCCTTTATAAAAGAGCATGGAGCGTGAGGATCTTCACCACCAGATCTCCAACGGCTCCTTCGAATCAGTTTGATCTTCAATCTTCTATATATGGACACTTCGAATGCCATGATCTATTTTTGAACTGATCTCCTCAATATGAATTAAGGAAGGATATAATCTCGAATATACTTCCTGAAACGGTTAGGCATACATATATGTATAATATAACGGAAGTATATAATAAGATAAAATAATATACGAATAATTAAGATAGGTTTTGTATTTCATCAACTGTTAATGCTCCAAGGCCTTTGACACAAATATCCTGTCAAAGCCTTTGAAACATCTATTCCGATTTTCATCAAGGGAGGGAGTTATCACTCTTTCTCCCCTTCCTTCTTGTCTTGTATGTGTGTGCGTCGGAGTGGCCGGAACGGTTGGCCGGAGTCTGGGAGCGCCACCGCCGGCCTCTCTTTTTCCCTCTTCTTTCGTCGTTTTGCCGAACAAAAAGGGGGTCTCTGTTGCTTTTTTTCTTTCGATCAGATGGGGGTAGAAGAAGAGAGGTTGTGGGGCCCTTGCCACCTTAGCCGACACATCACCCCTGGGCCCTCTTTCTTTTAATCTCCAGCTCCGGTTTCTTAAAGGGAAGATGGGAATTGCATTGGGCCTATTCTTTTCCTCCTCTTGTGGGCCGATTTGGGTTATTTTAAAACAAGATGGACTTGGGCCTATTTTTCAATAATCTGGGTTTTGTATTTAAAAGAAGGGATGAATTTTGGGGTTTATAAAATAAGGGGCCGGTTTGGTAATTTATAAAAATAAGGAGGGTCGGTATTGGATTTTATAAATATAAAGTCGGTTTTTGGTAATTTAAAAAGGAATGATTTTATTAAATGAGAGTGGTTGAGATTTTAAACAGATTTAGAAATACTTTATGAAAATGGTTAAAAGAAAATAATGATTGAAATATTATATAATATTGTTGAGATTTAAAGATATAATATTGTGGTAATATAAAAATATGATATTATGAGATTTGGAGATTTAAAAAGGTATTATCGGATTTAAAAAGGGATTTGACAAACATTTTCCAAGGACGGAATCTCTAACTAGTCAACTCGGTTTTTCAAAATGGTTTTCGTGACTAACTCGGGAATCATATGCTCGGTGACTAACTAGCATGATTTATGTGAATGGTTGCGTAATATCATGACTTGTGTGGACTAATGACCTGATTGGTTGACTAATAGCATGATGAGGTGTTAAGTTATGTATCGTTTGTCTTATCGCTTATGAGCTATGATGAATATGGTGAACTTGAGATAAATGGCAATGCGGATTATTATTGCGGAAATATGAATGTGGCTGAATGGAATGATGAGAATGATGTGGTCTTACAAAATATGGCAATGAGATGAATGGTTGAACTTGATGGAATGATTATTACGATGTGGTTAATTCTATTGAATGATGTATGCTTTGAGTGCTTGAATGATTAGACTTAGACTTATATATGTGTTCTAATATGTATCTAGGTGATCTTTAATCTATCGTAATGCTTACCTTGTTGTTCTGCACCTCCAGGTGAGTTCCTATATGAGCTCACTCAGATTCGAAAAGAGATCTCCCTGCTTGTAGCCATGTGCATACTAGGTACTTGCATCCATATTAAAGCATGCCATGTAGTATCATGCTAGGATTGCACTCATGTTTGAGCATTCGTTTACTCATTGCTTTTATAAACAGAACGGCCGTTATCTGTGAAGTAACTAGAGTCATTGCTAGGGTTATAGGACGACCTAGTCTCATCAGGTCCCGTCCTGAGTCAATCGAGTCATGAACTTCCTTATATTATGAGATGCCTGCGGGCTTTATTGTGGAGCGGGTTGGGCATGCGTGCCGCCCGATTAAGATGGAATGCATTCACGAGCTGGCCAGTCTCCGCCCTATCGGAAGGGGGTGGAGGTAGGAGAGGGATATACCACTTGGTATTCGGTGCTAAGGCCTTATTATATTTATGCACTTGATCTTAGGACCATGCTAGTGTGTTAATATTCCGCCTTGCATCTAGAAGCATCTTTATTAGGACTAGCGTGTGTATGTGTCTGCTTGTTTGGGATTACATTGCGTAGGGCTTCGATCTGACACTGCCCCGCATACATTTTTTTTAGGTTTGTTTTGCAGCATGATTGTTCCTTGCTTATGTAACGTGGGAACTCTCTTGGGCGATTGTAAAGAAATGGTCTAACCTTAGATTTCGATAAATACGCTTATTGATTTGGTTTTGACCCGGTTCTGCCGTGGCACCCTCTTGTATTACACCTTGATTCTATTATTTGCATCACTGTTGGTTTTCCATGCTTAGACTTATGACAGGTACAGGGGACTTCCCCGGGGATTCCAACGATCCCTTCGAATTTTGGGTATGAAATCCCACTTGAAAACGTTAGAGTAGAATTTCAAACCTTCAACCTGTACTCGGGGCGCAAGATCCTAACGAGGGGTTTCATCCCTCGAAACGTAACTCGGGAATCATAATCCCGGGCCGTTACAAAGTTGGTATCAGAGCCAGGTTTTGCAAACCGAGTATGATGGGTTGAAGGGGTTTTGAAAATGGCCCAAGGTTTTCAAATGGTTTTTCAAAATGTTTTAGAAAGGGCAATATGATTTAATATGGCTAACTCAAATGGACTAAATATGAACTTGACTTAACAAATCCGGTAATCAAAAGGAAACGAAGGGGTAGTAAAGGCGCTAGGCCATCCCTATTGGATGTAGATGGGAACGGGTAGGCAATACTAGCTTTCTTTTACAAACGGGGTTTGAAGACTCCAAGGAGCCCGAGGGTTGGAGTAGCTTGGGCTAGGGGGCCGTGAGGTATTTGCCCCTCCGGTCAGCCGTCCCTCGAAGGACGGCATAGATCATCTCTGTGATTATATACAACTGGGCCCGAGGGCAATCCTCCTCGAAGAGGATCATATTAATTTCGTAATTGCTTCCATGTTGATTGCTATTGTGTTTAGGATAGAGAACTAATGAGTATCCCTTAACTTGAATGTGTGAACGGGATAGTGGGAGGAAACCTTGTCCTTATGTAATCGGAATTCATGTCTTGTCAGAACAACCCTCCCATAATTCAACCCCCTTGATGATTCTGATTCCATCATCCGCCCCACTGAAATATTTAGGCATGTTAGCAAGGGTTGAGGAGCGTCCGCTCTCCCCGTTTTGAGTCTTGTTGATACCCCACCGTCTATGCTTCTATTGAGTCTCGTGCTTGTGGTTGGTGCATTCCACGGGGAATTTGGGTCGGTCAAGTAATTACCTTCGAAAATCGTGTTGGATGTGAGGGTTGCCTGAGTATGTTAGTGTGGCTGATGATCGTAGTAGTTTCGAGTTAGAAGTGAGTTATCTCATAGACTCATCTCATTCAATCTTCGTAATAGGCAATCACGTCTTCTTGCCGCAAGAGTCTTAGCACGAGTTCTATCCTCACCTCTTAGAAACAGTGTGCATGTCCTTGCGTTCTACCTAGTGAGTCATGCTAGCATCCCACGGGGAAACGGGGTCATGAGTCAATGAATGCCCTTGGAGAATTCTGTTGGTTATAGTAGTAGATGTTCTTGTGATTGTGTGACATAGTATATTGATGTATTTTAGCATGACTAGTTGCCTGATATTTTGCATGGTTGCTCTTATGAAAAGATGTATGTGCTATATGTGTGGAACTTCCATGATTATTGCCTTCCCATGAATTAGGTCCATGATAGTGTGATTAACCCTCATTGTATGATTAATATATGAGATGATCACTTTAGCATACCGAATTAATCTAATTAGACCTTGTTGACTGTGTATATGTTTAATGTGCAATTCTAGTATCATGTAGGACATATGTCTTCCGATTATAGGCCCTCGTATTATCACGTGTCGTCTGTGTCTTACTCTTTGAATATGGATGTATATGATGCGATAGGTACATCTTGGTGTGCTTGCCTTGACCCCATGATATTATGACCTGCTTATGTGTGTACCTAAATGAATGATAAGTTGTGTACATGATACCCTTGATGTTGCTAGGACTAGCATCACTCATGTCCCACATGTCCCCTGTCAGTTCGTACATGAATATTCTTAGTCTGTCAAGCATGATTAGTGCATGAGATGATAAGTTTTAGCCTGTTCTACGTGCATGTAAAGTTGATTATGTGAACATGTTATGGATGCGTAAGACGCTATTCCTCTTAATAAGTACATGCTAGTGTGGAATGATATGATTGAGATATTTCGTGATTGCCATGTGTTTGCTTGCCGCACCTTTAACCTCATAGAATACCCTAAGGGCATTGTTGTGACTCTTGGGTCTGCGTCTTGTCTTGAGTCTCGTTATCTCTCGTCTTGGTTTGTATCTGAGGCCTTATGGAAGCCGTGTTGTCCTCCCTTGCCCTCCCCTATCTCCGTGACTTCTAACCCCTCGCGATCCCCTTGATGGACATCGACATAGAAGAGAAAACGACCGATCGAATGACATGAGAGTGGCATGACGGAAGTGTGGTAGGCCAATGGCCCATGGACCCTAGGATCGACATCACCAAAGGACGGACGCCTTTCAAAGATGGTGGTTGCGGACGTAATCCTCCTAGATAACTCAAGGAATGATGTTCTTCATCCGAATTACGACCTTTCTGATGCGAATTGGAATCGGTGTTGTGCGATAGGCTTGGAACTGACTAAATGGATGTGTGATGACTGATATGTTGAGCTGATAGTAAATGAGTGGCTGACTAACTTGTGTCTATGATGATGTGCCTCGATACTTTGGTATACTGACTTGCTAGTAAGAAGGTTATGGGATATATGTGTGGTGGTGCTTTATTATAGGGCTTAAGCTGTGGGATTCTTCGGCAAGCTAGGTCAGAAGGTGGTAGAGAGATTGAGGTCTTCGAGTTGGTCATTGGTTGTGCGAGATGGAGTGCAGGAAGGATGTTTTAGCTCTGGTAGAGTCGAGTGAGTTAGGACTTGTCGGAGATAGCGTCAGTGAGTATATTTGAGCTTTCAGGTAGGTCTTAGGTGAGGAGTAGAGTTAGCATGGCGAGATTTCTAGGAAGAGGTCCTAGCTAGAAGTGCCGGTAGTAGTGGGTGCAAATATAGGTGGTTAGTGTAGTTCTAGAGGTGGATGAGTGAGCTAGGAATGGATCGGATGGATTCTCGAGGGGATATGTTGATAGACGGGGTAGTGTGGCAGAAGAGTGTCTAGATAGTCTAGGAGCGAATCGTGGGCGGCGTCAAGGATGATCGGTTAAAGAAGGTCAAAAAAATCATAGAATTCGGGACTAGGATGTATCTGCTGTGATTGAGAGCGATTTTGATAAAGGATGAGGTTGAGGAATTGCTAAGGATGAGTGGTATAAGGTTGCTTGATAAATCGTCGATCTTGGGGATTGGATTCTTCGTATCAGGACTGTATGTGAGATGAGTATTTGGGGTTGTTTAGGTAGGATTGGCAATGTTTGGCGAAGTCGTGAGTGAAGGATTTTAGATGCGTTTTGGAGGATTTTAGCACAAGGAAAGAATCAATATTGATGTGTGGAAATTGTTTGGCTATTGAGGTATTTGAGGATGTAAGATGAACCTTCGAGGAAAGGCTGACAACTAGGCGAGAATGTCGTTGAGGTTGCTTGTAGGACTTATTGCTTGAGGTTCGAGGTAAAGAGATTCTAAGTATGGATTTGGAAACTAGGCAAAGCGAAAAGGTATTGGGAACATTAGATGATGCAAGATTTTAGAAGGTTGGCAAAATGGCGGTACTTGGGAAACTCGGATGAGGACGATTTAGGGATTCTGTGGAAATGATGATCGGTAAAAGAGGGCTTTAGATGGTAAGGTTCATGGTTAAGAAGTAGGAGCTTGAGGCGATTTAGGAATATGAAGAGACGAGGAACTGAAGTAGGACGACTGGAGGATTTCGAATGGTTAAGATTTAGTAAGATTTGGAATGAGGAAATTTGGGAATATGCTGAGACAAGGATCTAGAATATGTCGGCTGAAAAGTCATGTATGTTCAGATTTCGTGAGATTCGGAATGGGACAAGTAGGTAGAATCTGTGTTTGGTCTTTGAGGACAGGCGCGGGTGTTGAAGAACTCGGTGATTCGTGGTTATGAGTTAGCACTAGACGATTTTCTGCGTTAGAGTTAATCGGGAGTGACAGGTGTGAGAGGATCAGTATGAGTTGGGTTCTTAGAGGTGGATGGTTAGTGAGAGTGGTTAGTGGTGTGGAGAGTATGATGAGGTTAGCAAGGTAAATTGAGATGTCTTTTGGGGAGATGATGGTCAGGCGGAGTCTTGAGAGCCTAGGAAGATTCAGCGAGATTATAAGAGGCGTCTAGATCGATCGTGAGAGCGGTTCAGTTGAGGACTTGGGACTTCTCTTAGAAAGGTAAAGATGAGACTAGTAGAGGACCTCTAGGATGAGGGTATGCTTTATAGAGAGTCTTGGTAGTCGGTCGAGTTGTTAAGCTTGTCGGAATAAGGGAATTGTGCAATTGGGAACTCCGAGATATGGTTTTAGGTGGTCGAGCAGGATTTGAGATCGAGATGTCGAAGTGGTCTGGTCCTTAGATGGCTTGATGGGATGGGAATTGGGATATCTAGTAGCTGGATTGGGTATTTGGCCTTGATTGCAGATAGTTATAAGGTTAGAGATGTTGTATATGAGCGGGATGAAATGATAATTAGAACTAGTATCGGATTGAGTCGGTAGACCTAGGTGAGGTTGATCTTGATGCGAGAGATGATGAGTAGTGGCCGTGTCTTATTGTATTTGGTAGCTATAAATGAGGTTTTCTTGGGGATGATATCTAGTGTTATGCATTACTTAGGGCTGAGTGTTGTGCGAATACTATGCTATAGACGATTGCTGATTCCCTGATGAATTGTTATAGACAATAGTGAACGGCTAGTACTAACATAGTTATCCCTTGAACTCGATGAAATGCTAGTGTACGGAGGTGTTTGTTTGCCTCTAATGCGACGACGCTTGGTAGTTAGCATGAGTATGATGTGCTTAATCGATATATTGATATGAGGTGCTTATTCGATTGATATGATGTGCAACTTTTGTGATATAATGAATCCTACTTTGTGCGATACTATGCTAGATCTGTTATGGTATATGGTTATCCTTGACGTGAATATGATCTGGTTATGAATGCGTGGTACGATTACTATGTTATACGATTGTTATGTTATATGATGTCGTGAATTGGAATTGCTGGGATGCTAGGAATGAATTGATGGAATTTGATTCTGACTTGGAACCTATAAATGAGGTTTTCTTGGGGATGATATCTAGTGTTATGCATTACTTAGGGCTGAGTGTTGTGCGAATTCTATGCTATAGACGATTGCTGATTCCCTGATGAATTGTTATAGACAATAGTGAACGGCTAGTACTAACATAGTTATCCCTTGAACTCGATGAAATGCTAGTGTACGGAGGTGTTTGTTTGCCTCTAATGCGACGACGCTTGGTAGTTAGCATGAGTATGATGTGCTTAATCGATATATTGATATGAGGTGCTTATTCGATTGGTATGATGTGCAACTTTTGTGATATAATGAATCCTACTTTGTGCGATACTATGCTAGATCTGTTATGGTATATGGTTATCCTTGACGTGAATATGATCTGGTTATGAATGCGTGGTACGATTACTATGTTATACGATTGTTATGTTATATGATGTCGTGAATTGGAATTGCTGGGATGCTAGGAATGAATTGATGGAATTTGATTCTGACTTGGAACCTAGGGAGGAAATACGGGATTAGCCCTTAGAGGTGGATGATTCCACCTCCTTAATTTGAAATTTTCTTGACTAACGCCGAATTTAAGGGATTTGAACGGTGTTTAAAAAATGACTAACTTGGATTAGAGAAATCGAACGCGATCGAGAATTTCAATGATTTTGAGACAAATCCTTTTCGAACTAAGAACTCCTTTTGAAACTTTTCGACCCGAGCTTGCATTATGACGCCCCACGAAGTGGATACAAGCATTTTATAATGGCCCTTATAGATTGTTTGCTAAGACCTAGTGGAGATGCAATTATGCTTTTCGAGTTATGATATAACTGAGAAGTCGGGGTAAGGATGTGGTAAGGGCACGTATCACACTCTCGCTACGACCTATCGGGGATATTATGATCATGACAACGATAATGTGAGAATCTAATAGGGGCGCTTATGAGGCACTTACGGGATCGATGGAATGGTCATTGGACTCACCTATTTCAAACTTCATCCCCTACCTTGTTTTGGTTTTAGTCTCGGGGACGAGACTTGTTTTTAGAGGTGGATGATGTAAAGGCTCGGATTTTTAAATCCTAAGTCCTCGGAAAAAGAAAATCCAAAATGAATTTTAAAGCGGAATTTAGTGGAAAAAAACTCTATAGCTCGGACTTTAATCTCATATAGCGAATTTCCAACCTAAAACAAAATTTTGAAAACTAACTTGACATGACGACATCTTCCTCGAATTTTGAAAATTCTATTTTAATCTAGTCGGGATAAGGTCAAGAGAGCGGGTTTTGGGATGTGTTTTCCGGGCATTTTGAACTTTGGAAGTGTTTGGATAAGGATTGAAAAGGGTGAGTTTTATGCTGGGCTATTTGGGGAAAGGTTTGACCAAGTTTTTCTACAACCAAACCACATCACCACCCCTGCACCTCGTTCACTGTATTAACCAAATATGAGACATGTTTTTCTCCCTTTTTAATTCAAGGCTTGCAAACCCATTTTCTTTCCCTTCTTTGACCTAAGAAACCTATTCCCTTTTTAGTTGAATCAGACCCAACAACTCCAATCTCCCTCAATGGAAGATTGATCTTATCCTTGCATTTCACCCACCACAAACGAGACACCACCTCCCTGCCACCGCCGAGCCATGCTTCACTTTGCAAAGCCACCTAGCACACCCTCACTGTTCTCGGACTAGCTCACACTACACACAAGGCCTCCATTCCTCCTCTTTCCATGTACGAGGCCAGCAGTAGCGGCTCGTCCTTCTTCCTCGTCCGACCAGCAACAGCGCAGCCTAGCCATCTGCGTTCACCCTCCGACATCCTAAGCCGAAGCCGCTGTCCCCATCATCTCCTCCGTTTTGCCGAGGACAAGACCCCAACGCCACCCCCTTCGTTCTTCCTTCTTCCACCATGAGCCAGCAGCAGGAGCACCTTCGCGCCTCCGGCGCCAACTCTCACACGCTCCCCTGTTTTCCCCGTTCGAAGATGGGTAAGCTTTTGTTCTTCCTCCTTTCACTCTCAAACGTAGCAAAGTTTCACCTTTTAACCTCCATCCCTTAACCCAGGCCGAGAATCGCAGCACCTCACCTCCGACGAGCCCCGACGCGCCTCCGGCGAGCTCAATCGCGCACCGACGATATTTTCCGGCGAGTCAACGCCCTCGGTGAGCCTTCTCCCTTCCTCTTTCTCCCCTTCCTTCTTGTCTTGTATGTGTGTGCGTCGGAGTGGCCGGAACGGGTGGCCGGAGTCTGGGAGCGCCACCGACGGCCTATCTTTTTCCCTCTTCTTTTGTCGTTTTGCCGAACAAAAAGGGGTCTCTGTTGCTTTTTTTTCTTTCGATCAGATGGGGGTAGAAGAAGAGAGGTTGTAGGGGCCTTGCCACCTCAGCCGACACATCACCCCTGGGCCCTCTTTCTTTTAATCTCCAGCTCCGGTTTCTTAAAGGGAAGATGGGAATTGCATTGGGCCTATTCTTTTCCTCCTCTTGTGGGCCGATTTGGGTTATTTTAAAACAAGATGGACTTGGGCCTATTTTTTAATAATCTGGGTTTTGTATTTAAAAGAAGGGATGAATTTTGGGGTTTATAAAATAAGGGGCTGGTTTGGTAATTTATAAAAATAAGGAGGGTCGGTATTGGATTTTATAAATATAAAGTCGGTTTTTAGTAATTTAAAAAGGAATGATTTTATTAAATGAGAGTGGTTGGGATTTTAAACAGATTTAGAAATACTTTATGAAAATGGTTAAAAGAAAATAATGATTGAAATATTATATAATATTGTTGAGATTTAAAGATATAATATTGTGGTAATATAAAAATATGATATTATGAGATTTGGAGATTTAAAAAGGTATTATCGGATTTAAAAAGGGATTTGACGAACATTTTCCAAGGACGGAATTTCTAACTAGTCAACTCGGTTTTTCAAAATGGTTTTCGGGACTAACTCGGGAATTATATGCTCGGTGACTAACTAGCATGATTTATGTGAATGGTTGCCTAATATCATGACTTGTGTGGACTAATGACCTGATTGGTTGACTAATAGCATGATGAGGTGTTAAGTTATGTATCGTTTGTCTTATCGCTTATGAGCTATGATGAATATGGTGAACTTGAGATAAATGGCAATGCGGATTATTATTGCGGAAATATGAATGTGGCTGAATGGAATGATGAGAATGATGTGGTCTTACAAAATGTGGCAATGAGATGAATGGTTGAACTTGATGGAATGATTATTACGATGTGGTTAATTCTATTGAATGATGTATGCTTTGAGTGCTTGAATGATTAGACTTAGACTTATATATGTGTTCTAATATGTATCTAGGTGATCTTTAATCTATCGTAATGCTTACCTTGTTGTTCTGCACCTCTAGGTGAGTTCCTATATGAGCTCACTCAGATTCGAAAAGAGATCTCCCTGCTTGTAGCCATGTGCATACTAGGTACTTGCATCCATATTAAAGCATGCCATGTAGTATCCTGCTAGGATTGCACTCATGTTTGAGCATTCGTTTACTCATTGCTTTTGTAAACAGAACGACCGTTAACTTTGAAGTAACTAGAGTCATTGCTAGGGTTATAGGACGACTTAGTCTCATCGGGCCCCGTCCTGAGTCAATCGAGTCATGAACTTCCTTATATTATGAGATGTCTGCGGGCTTTATTGTAAAGCAGGTTGGGCATGCGTGCCGCCCGATTATGATGAAATGCATTCACGAGCTGGCCAGTCTCCGCCCTACCGGAAGGGAGTGGAGGTAGGAGAGGGATATACCACTTGGTATTCGGTGCTAATGCCTTATTATATTTATGCACTTGATCTTAGGACCATGCTAGTGTGTTAACATTCCGCCTTGCATCTAGAAGCATCTTTATTAGGACTAGCGTGTGTATGTGTCTGCTTGTTTGGGATTACATTGCGTAGGGCTTCGATCTGACACCGCCTCGCATACATTTTTTTTTAGGTTTGTTTTGCAGCATGATTGTTCCTTGCTTCTGTAACGTGGGAACTCTCTTGGGCGATTGTAAAGAAATGGTCTTACCTTAGATTTCGATAAATACGCTTATTGATTTGGTTTTGACCCGGTTCTGCCGTGGCACCTTCTTGTAATACACCTTGATTCTATTATTTGCATCACTGTTGGTTTTCCACGCTTAGACTTATGACACGTACAGGGGACTTCCCCGAGGATTCCAACGATCCCTTCGAATTTTGGGTATGAAATCTCACTTGAAAACGTTAGAGTATAATTTCAAACCTTCAACCTGTACTCGGGGCGCAAGATCCAAACGAGGGGTTTCATCACTCGAAACGTAACTCGGGAATCATAATCCCGGGCCGTTACATATCAGCCCTTAACGTGTATCATGTGAACAAATCAGGGTCGTTGATTTAGTGCAAATGAAAGGCTGAGATTATTCGGGATTTTAGATTAATTGTAAATTAAAATTAAAAAAAAACTCAATCTCACCCTCAAACGTACGCAATTGAATATAATCCCCCACAACCCTACCTCCCGCATATTACGCTTTATCAACCAAAGAGGAGAGAATGAGAAGTAGGAGCGATCAGAGAAAAGCGAAACTGGGAGCTCTCAGTCCAGCTAATGCGAGACCATCTAAGACACCTTCGGACACATTTATAATTGGGGATGGACCTATGATTCGAGCTCGTGAGAATGATATCATCCACAAGAGGAAGAAGAATGCTCCCCCGTGAGAGAAGGTCCAAAGGTGCAAGCTTGATTGTCGTTCGTTTTTAGAGTCGTTCAGGAGTTTGACAGCTTTTCGACGTCTCAGTAAAATGGGTCTTTCGGAGTCCATATTTATCGGATTGAGCCGTGCCACACCTTGTTGGAACGAGGACGAAGAGATCTACAACTTTAATGTTGAAGGTTTTTCCAGATTCGACCTAGAGCTTGGCCGAAAATCACATTCTTTGATCTGTCACTGTTTTAGACGGGATTTATTTTATGTGTTGAAACTATATTTGTTGCTATTTTTAGATACCTTATTTACTTATGTTATTTTAGGTAATTTAGGGTTTTATTTTAATTTATATTTTATCAAAAAACAGCCCTAGGGTTATTATATTAAGCGGCTGATTCATCCATTGTAGGGAGACGTATTCCATTATTCAGAAAGACAGTTCTTTGTGTGAAACACAACTGTGAGAAAGTCAATCGATTTGTAGCGTTGCTCATCGATTGAAAATTGGTTCTTGATCTTGCTTGGTTTGCTTTGAGTTCATCAACTTCGCGAGAGCTTGGTGATCCTGGTAATCACAAGTCCCCTCCTTGTGCCTCCAAGTTGTCCGCTTGGTTGTGTAAGGTTGTAGAGGCGGGCTATGTAGTCGTTGATACTTGGTTCCTACCCTCTTAGGAGGGCTGATGTCTTTATCTCGTTCTATCTTAGTTTGAATCACCCTTCTATCGGTCTTGTTCTTTCAATTTTGTGTCTTTATTGTTACTGTTGAATCGAGTCTTGTTATTCTTGTTTGGATCGATTTCGAGCAGCCTTTGGCTCTTGGAATTCTTATCGTTATCGAGTCTTTATTTAGTGTTCTTGAGTCCTTTGCTTCCGTTCTTGTCTTTGAGTCTTGATTGTTGAAGATCGGGCCACCTTACGGCTAACCCCGTATGAAATTGGCATAAGAGCTTAGGTTTCCGACATCAATTGTGTCTTTTGTTATTCATAAACACAAAACTACAAAAAAAAATAGAGTCTTTCTTGTTCTTGGTTTTTACTTCTTGAATTTTTAAATTTGATTGCTACTAATCCTTGTTTGTCATTGTTGTGTTGCACTTAGCCTAAACACATACTAAGCCGTGTCCCACAACATACATTGGAGCCGATTAGTACCATAGTGGAGCCGATACCATTGTGAAGTGGAACTCTAGTCGGTAGTTTCCTATCTTGTGCCTTGATCAGCCGATCAAATTGATTGAAAGAAATTTCTAATCGGCAGACTTTCATTCCAAGCACACAAGAGGTTTCCTAACCCTAGTTGCTTTCTATCTTAGCCTATTTGTTTATCTATTTTATTGCCTTATTTAATTTTGATTTTTGGTAGATTAAATTACTTTATCTATCATAAATTACAAAAGACCTTAGATAGATCTACTTACCTAAGGGTGTGTTTGGATTCCATTGCATTCTAATTATAATAAAATTATTCTACCTTGTTTTATGTGCCCGTTTGGTTCTAAAAATAAAAATATGGTAAAAATTGAGATAAAACCGTAATTTAACCAAATAATCACATAAGTTGAGAAAAAATAATTGCATTATAATTAATACATCGTGGAATCTAAAAACATCATAATTTAAACACCTTAAAAATTGGATCAATCAAACACCGTCTTATCATTTTGCATTATAAACATAATGCATTTGGAATCCAAACACACCATAAGATAGCCAAACCTCAATTATATATATTTCATAGGGCTACATATATTTTATTTTCTTTCACCATAGTTTAAATTTTGAGAGTCCTTTATTTCATAGATTGTATCTAGTGCAAGAAAGCTTAAGGACCAAATTTGGTGAATTTGTTATAGCCCTAGTCAACAACCTTCAAACACATACCTCCCAAACCATAAAAAAAATTTTTAAGCCCTACCTTGCAACTACAATGTCCTTGCTAATGGTTTGAATCAAAAAGAGGTAAAAGTCCAAGTTGTCTTTTCTTTCCTTTCTTTTCTTTTGTTATTTTGCTGTGTCGAGTGTTTCTGGTGCTGGTCGAGTGGCCTTTTTGCAAGTGTCGAGTGTTGTGTCAAGTGCCATTCCAGTTCTGGTCGAGTGCCTTTTGTGCTGGTCGAGTGTCTCTCGAGTGCTGCTCGAGTGTCTGCTTCTGTCGGGTCTGCATTTGGTCGATTTCGAGCCCTTTGGTCGATTTCGACCTTGTTGTCCAGCTTCTTTCGAGTTTTATCTTTTGTTTTGTTCTTTCCCTTGATTACTTTCTTTTGATTGTTACGTCCTTGCTTGAGTGTTGATTTGCCCAAAGCGGATTGCCCCAACAAGCTTGTCATACCAATTAGAGAGAGAGTGTGAGTGAAACACATTGTGAGTTGTTTATACTTTTCACTAACCTTCACATAGTTCTTTGTTTGTTGCTTTGTGATGTCTAACTAGGGGAACAACACGATTACTAATGCTGAGATGATGAAATCTTTGAAAGCCAATATGGATACCCTGGCTAAAATAGATGAGAGATTGAAGGTACAAGAGATTCGGTATGGCTTACCGGTACGAAGTGTTAATCTTCGTTCTTGTTTTGGCTCTAACACGGTGCCCGGACAAGGAGTACCACCTAAGGTTGACGTGCCACCACATGAAAGGGAAGAAACTCATCCTATTTCTAATCAACTTAATGTTTCTCCTAGCATAGATACTCAGCTTGTTGATGAAACTAAAGAGCATGTTGACAATGATCAAGATCTTAATTTACTTGCCTGTGATGACAATGTTTGCATTGAATATGAGCATGTTGATTCTTTGATTGTTAGTAAAGTTTTAAATGTTCAACCTACACCTTGTGCTGATAATCAAAGAGAAGAATTGTGTCATACTAAATGCTTGGAAAAAAGCGAAATTTGTAATATGATCATTGATGTTGACAATAGTTGTAATATTGCTAGCCATGAATTGATTGAAAATCCAGCCTTGAAAAAGGAAGAAAACTTCCTAGCATTGGATGGAAACTTTGAGATAAATGAACAAGCTAAGGTGCATATTCAATTAGAACCTTATGAAGATGAAATGAAATATGAATTGTGCACTAATCAATTTTCTTTTCTTGGTTTTGTAGAAAGCTCTAATGCCCTTAAGAGGAGTTTCCATGGGCATGAGGTATTCGATCCAGGAGCTCGTGTGGATGCGTATACGGAATCTTATGCGACATTGGATTCGAGGACGAATCCTTTTCAAGAAAGGGAGATTGATGCGGGACCATCCAAGACACCTTCGGACACATCTATAATTGGGGTTGGACCTATGATTCGAGCTCGTGATAATGATGTCATCCTCAAGAGGAAGAAGAAGGCTCCCTCATGGGAAAAAGTCCGAAGGTGCAAGCTTGATGGTCGTTCGTTTTTAGAGTCGTTCAGCAGTTTAACAGCTTTTCGACGTCTTAGTAAAATGAGTCTTTCGGAGTCCGTATTTATCGGATTGAGCCGTGTTATAACTTGTTGGAATAAGGACGAAGAGATCTACAACTTTGATGTTGAAGGTTTTTTCTAGATTCGACCTAGAGCTTGGCCAAAAATCACATTCTTTGAGCTGTCACTGTTTTAGACGGGATTTATTCCAAGTGTTGAAACTATCTTTGTTGCTATTTTTAGAGACCTTATTTACTTATGTTATTTTAGGTAATTTATGGTTTTATTTTAATTTATATTTTATCAAAAATCAGCCCTAGGGTTATTATATTAAGCGACTGATTCATCCATTGTAGGGAGACGTCTTCCATTATTCAGAAATACAGTTCTTTGTATGAAACACAACTGTGAGAAAGTCAATTGATTCGTAGCGTTGCTCATCGATTGCAAATTGGTTCTTGATCTTGCTTGGTTTGCTTTGAGTTCATCAACCTCGCGAGAGCTTGGTGATCCTGGTAATCACAAGTCCTCTCCTTGTGCCTCCAAGTTGTCCGCTTGGTTGTGTAAGGTTGCAGAGGCGGGCTTTGTAGTCGTTGATACTTGGTTCCTACCCTCTTAGGAGGCATGGGGTCTTTATCTCGTTCTATCTTAGTTCGAATCACCCTTCTATCAGTCTTGTTCTTTCAATTTTGTGTCTTTATTGTTACTGTTGAATCGAGTCTTGTTATTCTTGTTTGGGTCGATTTCGAGCAGCCTTCGGCTCTTGGAATTCTTATCTGTAATTCCTAGGCGTTCTCAACCTTTCAGATCGAAGGCTAAGAACGGGGTCCAGAAGCGAAAGACGCGACAGAAAGTAAACGAGCGACCAACAAGCGGTTTTACGTGGTTCGGCCGGAGCCTACGTCCACGGAGTCTCAGCCGGATTGGCTTGAGATCTCAATCCACTAATCAAGAAGCAAGGTTACAGAACAGGTTGCCCTAGATCTAGACTAAGGCAAACAAAGACGGAAATACACGATACAAGACAAGTATGCAAAAGAAAAACAAGAACGAAGCAAGCAAAGGAAGAGGACACCCTAGATCTGGAGAACAGAGCCAAATCTTCATCGGATTCGACCTGAGAAGCGACACTTCGCCTGAACAGAGGGCAAAGGAACTTCTTCTTCTTCCTTGAACTCGGATCTAGAGTCTCAGAACGAGATTCGCTCTAGATCGGACCGCAATGAGCTTCGCCGGAGATGGGTTTGGGAAACCCTAGCTTTCTCTCTCCGTCGCCTCTTTTCTCTCTCTCTCTAGGGTTTGGATTACCTGAGAAGCTGGATCGAAGAATGAGGCAACCCTAGCTCCACTTTCCTTTATATAGACGAGCCAAGTGAAATGCTGCGTTGCGGGCGTCCAAGAGCTGGAGGCTCTCTAGGTCAGAGGTGAGCTCGGTCCAGATAAGGAAAGCAGGCCGGGTTGTAGGGCTTGAAAAGCCCAATAACATAAAAGCATACATAATATAAGTATATATTATATTTACAAGTGTGTTTGTCTAAGTCTACCAATTAATCTATATCTATGACCATCCAATATTCCTAGATCTATATGCTATCGATTAGAATTGTCATTACAATTTGCCCTCCTAATCGAAGCATTAGACCTATTAAAACCTTACTATACCATAGTGGATTAAAATACTCAAGAGATCCAGTATCATCATCGACTCAAGTTACCTTTTGAGCTAAGGCGGTTCTCCAAGGTGGAGAAAATCCCTGAAAAACTCAAATTTGTTAGCAGGGACTACCTTTGTCCCGAAGTCAGCTGGGTTGATGTCGCCTTTTATTTTCTTTACATCTAGTTCTTTAGCAGCAACCATGTTTCGAATAAAATGAAAACGAACATCGATATGCTTAGTCCGCTCGTGGTACATGGGATCTTTGCACAAGTAAAGTGCGCTTTGGCTATCCGTATGAATTACGGGTTTGAATGGCTTCTTTAGGATTTCTTTTAGAATTCCTTTGAGCCAAATAGCCTCTTTAGCAACCTTAGTGGCTGCCATATACTCAGCTTCAGTTGATGACAGGGCAACAACTGATTGTTGCTGAGATTTCCATGACACACAGTTGCCTTCCCACGTGAAGTAGTAGGCAGTAGTGGACTTGCGAGTATCTTTATTGCTAGCATAATCAGAGCCAACATAGCCATATAAATGATCAACAGATTCATGCAAGCCATAATGTAAACACAGATTTTTAGTATCAGCAATATAACGAAGCAAGTATTTCATAGCTGTCCAATGGTCAGAACCAGGATCGGACATGAAACGACTAAGCACAGATATGGCAAAAGCAAGGTCTAGGCAGGTGCACAACATAGCATACATCACTGATCCTACAGCTGCGTCGTAGGGGACCCTAGCCATTTCTTTTACATCTTTAGGTTTAGAGGGACAGCTCCTTTTGGTAAGCTCTAGATGCCCTCCTAGGGGTATGGATGTAGGTTTAGAGGAAGTCATATGAAACCTATCTAGAACCTTAAGAACATAGTCATCTTGAGATAACCATATTTTCTTATTAGGTCGGTCTCTAATGACATTTACACCAAGAATCTTCTTGGCTTTCCCTAAATCCTTCATGTCAAAGTATTTCTTTAAGTCCTTTTTGACAGTGCTAATAGGAATCATAGAATTGCAGACAAGCAAGATATCATCTACATATAAAAGCACATATATCAAAGACTGTTTAGAAATATGCTTGAAGTAAAGACATGAATCATAACTACTTCTTGTGAAACCTAATTTCTTAATCACAGCATCAAATTTCAGATTCCATTGCCTAGGGGACTGCTTGAGTCCATAGATGGAACGTTTAAGATGGCAAACATGATTAGGGAATTTGGGGTTTACAAACCCCTTAGGTTGTCTCATATAGATGGTTTCATATAGAGAACCGTGCAAGAATGCAGTTTTTACATCCATTTGCTCAAGTTCCCAATCGAAAACAGCACACATAGAAAACATTAATCTCATAGTTTTGTACTTAACTATAGGAGAGAAAATGTCATTATAGTCTATGTCTTCTCTTTGGGAAAACCCTTTTGCTACGAGTCGGGCTTTAAACCTAGGAGGCTCTCTAGGGCTTAGACCTTCTTTTAGCTTAAAGACCCATTTAGAGTCAATAAGCCGGGTTTTAGAGGGTCTTGGAACCAATGTCCATGTTTTATTTGTGTACATTGATTCCATTTCTTCCTTCATTGCAGTTAACCAATCTTTGGCATAACTGCTTTAGAAGCAGATTCATAAGAGCTAGGAGTGGTAGGATGCCTAACATGATCAGTAGTTAAGAATGCATATTCCACAATATAAGATGTGTACTTCCTATTAGGTATGACAGTTCTAGGTTCTCTATCCCTAGTCAGCTGATAATCATGCAATATAGGCAAAGCAGGAACATTTAAAGCATGTAAATCAGAAGGGGATGCGGAGAAAACAGAGGACTCCTTTTGGGAGTCAATAGAACGGCCATTTACATCACCAGAAATAGGAGAGGGAGAAGGAGAAGTAAGAGGAGAAGAAGGAGGAGAAACACCCTTGCTTTGCTCTTCATCAGAGTCAGTGTCTGGAGGTGCAGGTGCTTCTGATCTGGTCTCTTCTTCTTTGTTAGCTTCTTCTTCTTTGTTTCCCCCATGTAATGTGGAATTAGTAGCTTTCTTAGCTGATTGTGTGATCCTTCCAGTGTCGTGCTCTGAATCTTCACCATCAGAGGAATCATCATCATCAGGAATCAACTCTTTAGTCTGCTCAATGGTACCTGTCAGCTCAGGAAAGGTTGTTAGTTCAGATTTGAGAGGGAAGATTTCTTCATTAAATCTCACACTTCTAGTTGTTATCACTTTGTATGGGCCAGGTTGCAAAAGAAGCACCCTGTAGCCCTTTACTCCATCAGGATAGCCAAGCAGCAAGCCTTTCAAAGCCCTTGGTTGGAGCTTACCCTCACTTACATGAGGATAAGCTGCACAACCAAATGGTTTCAAATAAGCTAGGCTAGGCTATTTTCCTGTCCATTTGAACTGGGGAGTATCAAAGTTGATAACATTGGAAGGTGATCTGTTTACAAGATATGCAGCAGTTAACACAGCTTCACCCCATAAAGAATTCTTAAGCCCAGAACTAATCAACATGCATCTAACTTTTTCCAATAAAGTTCTATTCATCCTTTCAGCTGTACCATTTTGTTGTGGAGTGCCAGGAACAGTTAAGTGTCTTTTTATCCCATATGATTGACAATATTCATTAAATTCAGTGTTACAAAACTCTAAGCCATTATCAGTTTTGAAGCATTTAAGTTTTTGGTTAGACTGACTCTCTACCATTACCTTCCACCTTTTAAAGGCATCAAAGGCTTGATCCTTTGACTTTAGAAGACTTACCCAAACATTCCTTGAGAACTGGTCAATGAAGCTAATAAAATACCTTATACCTCCTGCAGTGGGGACTTGTTAGGGTCCCCATAGATCAGAATGTACATACTCCAAGGGATTATTAGCAACATAGGTAGAAACAGGAAATTTAAGCTTGGCAGATTTGCCCAACACACAATGCTCACATAATTTAATGTCAACAGGTTTCTTAGGCAATAATCCAGATTTATGCAATTTGTTTAATCCTTTGTTGCCTATGTGACCAAGCCTGTTGTGCCAATTTTTAGTTTCAGAGAGAGTCATAGAATCAGTGCAAGCAGAAACATTGAGCTCAGGCATAAAGGAAAGCACATGATATAATCTCTTCTTTCTAACTGCTTTAACAATGACTTTACCATTTCCAGAAATTGTTCTAATGCCATCAGTAGAATTAACATCACAGCCTATTTCCTCTAATGCAGATTCAGACATGAGACTTCTCCTTAAACTTGGGACCCACTTAACATTAGTGAAAATTCTAACAATGCCATCATGCATAAGTAAAGGAACATCTCCTACTCCTTTTATTTTCAGAGAAGTGTGATCACCTAGCATAACATCACCACACACAGATTCATTTAAGTTCTTAAAGAAGTGCTTATTAGGTGTGGCATGCATTGTGCAACCTGAATCAAGTATCCATGCATCAGATGTATCAAGAGATGTCAATGCAGAACACATAAACAATTCAGCAGAATAATCACCAATATTCTCAAGCACAGAAGCAGACAATTCAATGTTGTTCTTTTTAGCCAATTCCTTAGCTCTTTTCTTTTTCCTACACTCCTTGACCCAATGACCAATGTTACCACAATAGTTGCATTTAGAATTAGGGTCAGATTTCTCAGATTTCTCAAATTTAGGCTTATCTTTCTTGTTCTTCTTATTCTTGTTTTGCTTATTGCCCTTCTTGTCATTTCCTTTAGTGAACAGAACCTCAGGTTTGTCAGTTTTATCATTTTTCAGACCTTTAATCTTGAACACTTTCATGATTTCATTCTTTTCAATGATAGATTCAATCAGCTTATCCTTAGTAAGTTCATCACGACTAAATTGAATGACATCTTTGAAGTTATCAAACTGAGTGGGCAGAGAATTAAGAAGTAAGATAGCCTGGTGAGAATCTTTTATGTCATCATTGCATCTTTCCAGTTCTTGAGTCATCTTTAAAAACTTATCAAGATTATCATCAAGAGTAAGAGCAGTATTCATCTTAAAAGTGAACAGACGACTAGCAGAGAAATCCTGGAGGGCTAGGATTTAGATAGAAAGAGCTCCTCCAGGGCATGCCAGAGGGAGTAAGCGGAAGAGTGTTTTACCACTTGTCGAGCAATGCCATCTGTAAGACGTAGCATTATCTCTGAGTGGGCTTTCATGTCCATCTCGAGCTCTTCAACAGTGGACTGTGTGGTAAAGGATCCTCCTTCGACTTTCTTCAATTTTTCATCGGTCTTTGGTGGATCCTCATCATTGATGTCAACACCCTTGAGAAGGGTGGACATCTCAGAGGTTGTGGTTGCAGGCTTCAAGACTGCCTTCCAACAACCCTCCTTGATGAGAACGGCTCTCATCTTGACTTGCCACATGGCGAAGTCTATAACACCATCAAATGGCTTGATTTTTAAAGCGCTGTCCATGATGTTTGGTACCTGCAGTGTTCAAGGAACAGGTCAGTATCAAAGTTTTATGTAAGCGGAAGCAAGAAAAGTGCAACATTATACAAGACACTTTGTAAAAACCCTAGAATCACAGGTCTTCGAACGGATCTAGACCAGTGGTACGTCAGACAGGAGAGGAATAGCCCAAGCCTGAGCTTTTTGAAGGACAACCCAATGTCCTGCCTCCGATCCCGCTCCCTGAGAACCAAGAATGGCACAGGTCGGTAAGGAAAGGGACACCCAAATCTGATACCACTTTGTAATTCCTAGGCGTTCTCAACCTTTCAGATCGAAGGCTAAGAATAGGGTTCAGAAGCGAAAGACGCAACAAAAAGTAAACGAGCGACCAACAAGCGGTTTTACGTGGTTCGGTCGGAGCCTACGTCCACGGAGTCTCAGCCGGATCGGCTTGAGATCTCAATCCACTAATCAAGAAGCAAGGTTACAGAACAGGTTGCCCTAGATCTAAACTAAGGCAAACAAAGACGGAAATACACGATACAAGACGAGTATGCAAGAGAAAAACAAGAACGAAGCAAGCAAAGGAAGAGGACACCCTGGATCTGGAGAAAAGAGCCAGCTCTTCATCGGATTCGACCAGAGAAGCGACACTTCGACTGAACAGAGGGCAAAGGACCTTCTTCTTCTTCCTTGAACTCGGATCTAGAGTCTCGGAACGAGATTCGCTCTAGATCGGACCGCATTGAGCTTCGCCGGAGCTGGGTTTGGGAGACCCTAGCTTTCTCTCTCCGTCGCCTCTTTTCTCTCTCTCTCTAGTGTTTGGATTACCTGAGAAGCTGGATCGAAGAATGAGGCAACCCTAGCTCCACTTTCCTTTATATAGACGAGCCAAGTGAAACGCTGCGTTGCGGGCGTCCAAGAGCTGGAGGCTCTCTAGGTCAGAGGTGAGCTCGGTCCAGACAAGGAAAGCAGGTCGGGTTGTTGGGCTTGAAAAGCCCAATAACATAAAAGCATACAGAGTATCTATATATATAACATACACTCATATATACTATATACATATGTGAGCATAAGTATAAACTTACACTTCTAACATATGTTTCGCATAAATATAAGTATATATTATATTTACAAGTGTGTTTGTCTAAGTCTACCAATTTAATCTATATCTATGACCATCCAATATACCTAGATCTATATGCTATCGATTAGAATAGACATTACAATTTGCCCTCCTAATCGAAGCATTAGACCTATTAAAACCTTACTATATCATAGTGGATTAAAATAGTCAAGAGATCCAATATCATCATCGACTCAAGTTACCTTTTGAGCTAAGGCGGTTCTCCAAGGTGGAGAAAATCCCTGCAAAACTCAAATTTGTTAGCAGGGACTACCTTTGTCCCGAAGTCAGCTGGGTTGATGTCACCTTTTATTTTTTTACATCTAGTTCTCTAGCAACAACCATGTTTCGAATAAAATGCAAACGAACATCGATATGCTTAGTCCGCTCGTGGTACATGGGATCTTTGCACAAGTAAAGTGCGCTTTGGCTATCCGTATGAATTACGGGTTTGAATGGCTTCTTTAGGATTTCTTTTAGAATTCCTTTGAGCCAAATAGCCTCTTTAGCAGCCTCAGTGGCTGCCATATACTCAACTTCAGTTGATGACAGGGCAACAACTGATTGTTGCTGAGATTTCCATGACACACAGTTGCCTGCCCACGTGAAGTAGTAGGCAGTAGTGGACTTGCGAGTATCTTTATTGCTAGCATAATCAGAGTCAACATAGCCATATAAATGATCAACAGATTCATGCAAGCCATAATGTAAACACAGATTTTTAGTACCAGCAATATAACGAAGCAAGTATTTCATAGCTGTCCAATGGTCAGAACCAGGATTGGACATGAAACGACTAAGCACAGATATGGCAAAAGCAAGGTCTGGGCGGGTGCACCACATAGCATACATCACTGATCCTACAGCTGCGTCGTAGGGGACCCTAGCCATTTCTTTTACATCTTCAGGTTTAGAGGGACAGCTCTTTTTGGTAAGCTCTAGATGCCCTCCTAGGGGTATGGATGTAGGTTTAGAGGAAGTCATATGAAACCTATCTAGAACCTTAAGAACATAGTCATCTTGAGATAACCATATTTTCTTATTAGGTCGGTCTCTAATGATATTTACACCAAGAATCTTCTTGGCTTTCCCTAAATCCTTCATGTCAAAGTATTTCTTTAAGTCCTTTTTGACAGTGCTAATAGGAATCATAGAATTGCAGACAAGCAAGATATCATCTACGTATAAAAGCACATATATCAAAGACTGTTTAGAAATATGCTTGAATTAAAGACATGAATCATAACTACTTCTTGTGAAACCTAATTTCTTAATCACAACATCAAATTTAAGATTCCATTGCCTAGGGGACTGCTTGAGTCCATAGATGGAACGTTTAAGATGGAAAACATGATTAGAGAATTTGGGGTTTACAAACCCCTTAGGTTGTCTCATATAGATGGTTTCATCCTGAGAACCGTGCAAGAATGCAGTTTTTACATCCATTTGCTCAAGTTCCCAATCGAAAACAGCACACATAGAAAGCATTAATCTCGTAGTTTTGTACTTAACTACAGGAGAGAAAATGCATTATAGTCTATGCCTTCTCTTTGGGAAAACCCTTTATCAACGACTACAAAGCCCGCCTCTACAACTTTACACAACCAAGCGGACAACTTGGAGGCATAAGGAGGGGACTTGTAATTACCAGGATCACCAAGCTCTCGCGAGGTTGATGAACTCAAAGCAAACCAAGCAAGATCAAGAACCAATTTGCAATCAATGAGCAACGCCACGAATCGATTGACTTTCTCACAGTTGTGTTTCACACAAAGAACTGTATTTTTGAATAATGGAAGACGTCTCCCTACAATGGATGAATCAGCCGCTTAATATCATAACCCTAGGGCTGATTTTTTATAAAATATAACTTAAATTAAAACCCTAAATTGCCTAAAATAACATAAGTAAATAAGGTCTCTAAAAATAGCATCAAAGATAGTTTCAACACTTAGAATAAATCCCGTCTTAAACAGTGGCAACTCAAAGAATGTGATTTTCGGACAAGCTCTAAGCCGAATCTGGAAACATCTTCAACAATAAATTTGTAGATCTCTTCGTCCTCGTTCCAAAAAGGTATGGCACGACTCAATCCGATAAATACAGACTCTGATAGACCCATTTTACTGAGACGTCAAAAAGTTGTCAAACTGCTGAACGACTCTAAAAACGAACGACCATCAAGCTTGCACCTTTGGACCTTCTCCCATGGGGGAGCCTTCTTCTTCCTCTTGAGGATAACATCATTCTCACGAGCTCGAATCATAGGTCCATCCCCAATTATAGATGTGTCCGAAGGTGTTTTCGATGGTCCCGCATCACCAGCGACGGCGGCGACAGCACCTGTCGGAGCCGAGCTCTCAGTTCGGCAACGCCAGCTTCGAATGGATTGGGCTTCTTCAATGGATAGTGGCGGTTGGGGTGAGCCTGGTAGGATGGCGACGGAGGGAAGATGTGGCTGATCTTGTCGACGGTGACGATGGAGGCGAGGCAGGTTCGAATCTCTGCGGATCTGGTGGCGTCTGGTTCAGCCTTCTCAATACTTGGTCGGCTAACAACTCCGAGAAGTCCGACAAATGGGATCGACTGCCTTACAGGTATAAATTCATCCAAGAATCTTAAAATTTCATCATCGATCAAATTGGGACCAAATTAGAACCAAATTGGTACTGAAGGAGAATGGTATTTGGGACACAATTGGTATTGGACGAGGTATTGGATTTTTCTAGTTTATATGTGTAGATTGAAAATGCTCACAACTTTGTGCTGCATGGGATGGTTGACATACCTAAAGCCTGAACAAATAATAGTCTCGGTTTATATGTAGTTCCACTAATCATAGTAATTTTTTGAATGGTCGATTTTTGTGTATTTTCATGGGATTTCGGAGGGATTCGGGGCTGACGCAATCATGGAATTTCACTTGTACTTATTACCTCATCATGACAACAAAATGTCTTAAAATACCTACAAGCCTTAACCGTGAGGGGTGATGATCAGATTATGTGTTTATTAGTCCAAGCGATGGGGGTGGTATGTTTGACTTGTGAGGATTTGAGCTATTCAGTCGTTGGCTTGATAGGAAGTCAAGCGATGTTCTTATTCCAAGAATATTCTTCTCCGATCAAAGACCTTAAGAACTCAACTCCGGGGGCTTTAGGTCCGAGAGATAATCAGAGCTCTTCTACTTTCTCTCTTAAATTAACATAGGACACGTGTGATGCATGCCCTCACGCTAGAGAACCAGGCAATACATGTGGTGCTATTAGAGGAGAGGTGCTTGAGCCAGCGAGCTGATTGCTAGGACTCGGAAGTGCCACGAGGTACTTGTGGGAGATGTCTTGGCTTCTATGCAGGCTTATGCCAAGATCTTAGTCGCAAGGAAATACGGACCGGGGACTTTGAGGGTGTTAAGTTTAGTCAGGGCTTGACTGAGTACTCTACACGCGATGAATCTTGTAGTGGTGTCAGATGTCTTTTCCGTTAGGTGGCCAATTTTTGACGTCATACCCTTATTAATTAATAGGCCTATCTTTTATGGCATCGTCATATCTTCTCATAACCTGATCACGAGTGATATGTCTTTCGCGATTAGGTTTCGACAAACACGATGTTTCCCGCCAAAAAGTTGGCTCATTGGATGGGCCTTGATTGGGCCCAATCTGTTTTTGGCCCATTTGATGGGGTAACCCCACAAAGACCTATAAGTGAGGTTTTTGCCTTAGTCCCTTCATTTCACATTTCCGAACACAAAGAGGAGAGAGAGAGAGACTCTAAGGGTTTTCTTTGCTCCCATAGAAACGAGATCGGAGTTAGGTGGTGGTTCATTCACCAGTCTTCCAAGCTTGCCGGCGTTTCTCTTTCACTCTTCTCAAGTAAGTGTTTTTCGATCTTTCTTATGCCTAGTCACATTTCTAGGTTTGCGCGTTTTTTTTAAGCTTTTTAGGGAAAAGGGAAAAAACCCTTGGTGGTGGAATCGCCCTCCTCCGGTGAGGGGTATGATGGTTATGGGGCGGAGACTAGGGTACGCCCTGGTGTCCCATTCCATCTTTCTTTCTTTGTTCTTTTAGTTATAGTCAATTTTCATGGGGAAATCTTAATTATCCGTTGATAACGTGACGGTGTTGGGGCGGGGTAGTACTATTCTCGTGTTTTTTTTTTCTGGAACCCTCCGACGGTGGTGGGCGGATGAAGCTTTTCGTCTCCCCCTTTTTTTCCCCAGAGGTGATTTCTCGAAAATCGAGAAACTTTACGGAGGAAACGAAAAGGCGTCTCCTAACCGTCATCCTTCGGGGAGGGAGGGGGGGGACTGTGTTTTTAACGCCCTCTCGAGAGGCGCGTGAGGCGCGAACATGAACCTATGAAGGGGTTTTTTGGCGCCAAATTTGTTTAATCGCGATGTTGAAAAGGTCGTTTCCCCTTGTTGATTTTCTCTTTCTTTGCGTCTTTTCCAGAGGTTTTTCTTCTTGTCATAGCTTTAAGATGTCAAATGAGAGTGATAGCCAGAACTAGAGTGTGGGTTATGAGCATGAGGAGGTTAGCTCCTCGCGAACAAGAACTTTAGTAGACATTGACTCGGAATCTACAACGAGTCCTGCTCCTCTCCCACAAAGTAAAAAATCGCGCGAAGTGAAGAGAAAGAGAGTTAACCTCGGAGCCGATCAAAGCGCGAAAAAACTGAAAATGGCTAGATCCATCAAGTGCTCCTTGACGAGGGATAATCCTGAGTATTGTCATACTTCGGAGTCCATTAATGATTTGGGGAAAGGCGAATCATCTCGCGTATCCAAAGAGAGTAAGAAACCTACCCGTGTGGTTCCGGGTGGTTTTGACTTGCCTCCTTAAAAACGAACAGAGGTAGACAATTGTAGTTTCTGTGAAGGCTATGCTCCTACTGCGCTTCCTCCCTTCCCAAAGATTTTTACGGAACGCGTAGTTCCAACCGTAACTAAAACGTTGGAAGAAGAATTAATTCTCGATGGTAAACACTCGGAGGAAGTGGCTAAGCTTTATCCATGGCCGGCTGGGATAGAAATAGGCCTGGCTATCGGAAGTGGGGGATGCTTAAACGAGTACAAAGACCACATTGTTGTCCACTTGGGAAGTTTGCTTCAGGGGTTCCGCCTTCCTCTCCCCCAACTTTATTCAGAATTTTTGGCACATATAAACCAAAGCCCGACCCAGCTTCCTTTTAACGTGTGGATGCACCTCGCGGTCTATATCATGCGGTGTGCTGCTATTAAGCAAACAACGAGTACAAACACCGTTGTTGGACCAATGCCCGACCCAGCTCCCTTGAGACGTAGCGAGGGACTGGTGTCTGCCTCTCTATCTGGGAAAATAGTTGAGAGGTTGTCTAGCAGCCCGGGATGGAGAAAGAAATGGTTCCTTGTTCGTGATTCAACAAAGACCTTTTTGAACTTTGTGACCAGACCTGGCAAGTATGCTTGTCCTAAAGACAAAAATGTCACGACGGAAAGATGGAGGGTTGCATTTGGGGAGAGGGTCGCGTTGACACAGAGTTACAGGAAAGTCGTAACTCTGGTTCGTTTGGAGATGGCCGGGCTCAGTCTCCCGCATCGTCCGGGTCAATGTCTAGGAGTTTTAAGCTTTATAGTATTTTGATCATGATTTTCTCTGATTGACTTCTGTCTCAATTCTTTCACAGATATGTTGATCGATAAGGCGAAGATCTCCGCTTTGGCAAAGAAGAAAAGTGCGGCTAGGGGCGCAGCCAGGCCTGCTTCTGTTGTTTCTCTGCCGAGGGGTGATGGTCAACAGAATGTTCCCCGCAACTCTTCCCTCGCGATGAAAAGCTCGAAAGGGAAAGCGCTTATCGAAGACCGGGAGAGCGTATCATCAGAAGATATACCCTTGGCTCAATGCAGGCAAAAGAGGCCCAGGGTGGAAAAGGGAACTACCAAACTTCTAAGTGCTGAGCCCATTACCCAGGCGGGGATTTCTATGACCGTGTATAGGCAACCTGGGTTCGATCCGATCGATATTAAAAAAGTGGGGATCCTTGGAAGGAGCTATCTGGCTAAGAGGGATTATCTTCATAATTTAACAGATGAAGAGTTGCTGGAGTAGGGTCTAAAGATTAGGGTTGGGTATCTTTCTTTGCGATTTATTCTTTTCTATTTATTCTATTTTGCATGCATGTTTATTGTTTTTCGTATATTGTCGCAGGGTAACCTGCAATGGTCTGAGGTGGCTGGACGCTTATGGAGCTATGACGAAAAGGTGAGGGAGGTAATGGCAATGAACAAAACCCTGAAAGCGAAAGTGGAAAATTTGAAAGATGCGGAGCTTCAGAAAGTGACCATCAACAGCTTGAAAGACGTCTTGGAAAGATCTCAGAAAGAAATAGAGGTGGCAAAGAACGAACTGAATGTGTCGCGAGTTGAGCTTTCACAAATCCAAGAGATGGGGTCCTAGCGTGAATTGGAGATCACACGCTTCAGGGGTCGGGTCACGGATCTTGAACGTGAGTTGAAAATGGCTTACGAAGAGCTAATCGGTGTAAGGGAACAACTGGAGCATTTTACATCTGGTGAGGACGTCCTTCTTACCAAAAGTACGCTTCGCGAGTTCATGCTTTGTGATGAGGGCCAAGGGTGGATAACCGGCTTTCTAGCGGAGGATGGTCGAGGTTGGTTGGGTCGCTACATCAAGACAGACGGGCAGGACTTCCTTTACGACAAAGTGACTGATGACTTCATGGAAGGAGTGGAAGGTGGGATTGCCCAGAGTGTCAACCATTTCGCTCATCTTGGGGATGCTGTGAGGATGTTTCCTCCCAGTTACGAATCTGAGTATATGAAGCTTAACGATCCTCAACGTGGCCTGCCTCCTCTACTCAATGCTCTAATCGATGATGTTGCTACCCTCGATCTTCCTCTTGTTGGTGAGAAAACCCCCGAGCCTGCTCGCGATGACGACAACCCTCCTATTGATGCTTAAGAAACCGCTTTTCCACTCTTTATGAAGTTTTTTGAAGTTGTCTTGTGTTGGGATGTAAGTTGAAAACATTTCTGCCCGTGGTGAGAGCTTTATGCTCTGATGCGGTTCACACATTATTTTTTAGGATGGAACATACTTCGGCCCATGATAAGCTGTGTCTCGTCATGGTGTTTTTATGTTTTGCGAATATTTCATTTTTAGCCGTGAAATATTTCTGTTTACGCTCTTTGTTTGTTTTTCTTAAGAGTTTAATCTGTCGTTATTACTCTTGTCTTTTCGCGACTTGAGTTTTAACTTGCCGTTGTTCATATTCTTTTTTGACGGGTGAATTCGCGATACCCTTACCCATCTCCTGTTAGTGAGCGTTTTATGAAATGAATCGCGAGATGACAAAAAGTAGGGTTTGTGGATGTATTATATGTTGTACAAGTGGAAGATCTATAGGGCTGTCATTTATTAGCGATGAAATAAAGTAGAGGGTGATTTGCATCTTTTATAGTTATATTTCTTCGTAACACAGGTAGTTGGGCAAAACATCTCCGTTTTCTTCTGGGCCCGGTTTCTCTATTGTTACATCAAAGTGAGATTCTCCTTGGTATTTGAAGGTAAGGCGGCTCCCTACCCTGAAGTTGTTAATGCTCGCGAAAGATCTCCAACCTTCTGAAAGAGAGAACCAATCCCCTTCGTCTCTTTCGACTAGTACCATGAATTCTTGGTTCGAGGGAGAACATAGAATGATTTGGTCTAGTATCTCATCCCTAAATTCTACAAAGATGTATGGCAAGGGGAGCCTGTACAGTTGGCTTTCCCTAAGGATTATCCTGATGAATTTTGGATTTGGGAAAAGCATAGTATTCATGACTAAGGTTGGTGGAGAGATTTCTCATGGAGAGATTTCTTCTGAAGCCATATCAAAACTTGGCATTATGCTTTAGGTAATTTCGTTTGTGCGTTACCTAATTTCAGTGTTGTCTTTATTTATATTAGTTTTGTGTACTGTGGATATGGACGCTGTTCTACAGAGTTATCTTTGAATCGTCCTGAAGCAGGGAGGTGCGTGTCATTAGCTAGTTTTTCGTGCTGCTCGGTGTATCTAATTTGCTTGTAGTTTTCCTTGCCGCTTGGAAGGCGGTTGTAGTTTATCAAGCGTCGTTCGGCGTGTTGTTTGATATTTGTTGACCTCATAGTGGATTTGTATGGCCTGCGGTGTTTTTTATTGTTTTTCTTTGTAGAGATTAGTATAAAAAGGTAAGAAATCCCGAGGTTGTTATTGCAGTTTATTTGTGATAATGATGCCCACGACGCCAGTTGATATTCCACGTGTGACTGTTCCTCGCGTGAGGGGTTTTACCCGGGACATTGCCGTGGAGGGACATTTATATAGGCTGGTAAATTCTATCGTGTCATTTATTTTCTGGTAAGATTTTCGAGCTTTTCTGATGTGCTTTTTGTTGTCGCATCCTTTGTCATCCATATACCGTGATTATGGTTATGATGCACTTGGCTTTGTGCATGTATGGACGTGAGCTGATGAGGAATTCGTGGGGAAGGTGGAACCCTTAGGGCCTAATAACTATTGGTTTACTACTAGGTGGCCCGAGTTTGTTGTTTCGAATGAACTTCAAATTGGGATACGCTTGATCTTTGAGTATGACGGACACTCTTGTTTTGATGTTGTTTCTATGGATCACGATTTTGATCAAAACGGTGACTTAGATTTTACGGTTCGGTGCTGAATTTTCCAGTCTTGCAACCTTTTGTGCGGTTATACCGCTACGTTTGTTGGATGGTTTTGGCTGGTGTATAATTAATAAACCAACATGTTTATGCGACGCTGATTGTTTGGATTTGTTGCGAAGAATGTATTAATGGAGTTTTAGTATTTTAGCTATTGATACTTGTTTTTTTTATACACAAGGGAATTTGAAGTCGAGTACTTGGTAATCCCTGGTGTTTTTTCCGCGAATGAGTGTCTTTCTAAAGGCAATCTCCAGCGTGCTTGAGTGCTAAAGAGATTGTATTGAGAATTAAGTAATCCTCAGCGTATTCTATGTGAAAGAGGGAATTATTAAAAATTAATCTCCAGCGTATTCGACGTGACGGAGAGACCTATTTAGTAAAGAATCTCCAGCTTCCTCGGACACGAGGAAGATAAAATTGATAACTTAGGTAATCTCCAGCGTACTTGACACGAAGGAGAGACCTACTTAATAAAGAATCTCTAGTGTCTGTTGAAGCGAAGGAGATCAATTTGAGATTTAGGTAATCTCCAACGTATTATACGAGAAAGAGAAACCAATTTGCAAAACGATCTCCATCGTCCTCGGACACTAAGGATTTATTTGTCAATATCATTGTAAAGGGAACACTAGCTATATGAACCTAGGAAAGGGTTCTTTATTGATTGCTCGAGTTACATTTGAAAGCATAAAGTAAAAACAGTGTTCGTCGAACTATCGCTGGGACTCAGTGGAAACCATTTGATGCTGGGCCGTCGTATCCATCGTCATAAATCTCTTCCTCGATGTCATAGCCTTCCTTGTCCAGAAAATGGACTTCAAACCATGCTTCGCCAAGGTGGGTGAAGACTATTGATGTTTCTAACTCGAGACCATGCGTCTCGACACAGTCTCTCCACCCGCGCGCCACCCAGTGAGATCTGTAAGCGCCTCCTGTGATATGAACAGGGAAATCTTTAACGATGAGTGTGGATAAGATGATTTGCTTCGGTACCTAGGGTTGGAAGTGTTCGCCGAAGCAGTTTGGTAACAACATGCGTATGTATTGCTCGTCCCCCACTAGGTAGATGTCAAAAATAAGGGGATTGTTTGGATTTTGATCCATGGTATTAGTTGCCATGTCTCTTTGTTTTGCAAGCGTTCGTGTTTATGATGAGGTCGTGCCTTTCATTTTGTAGGAAATGCCCTTTTATAGTGGTATCGGGCGGTTTGGTCAGAATATTCTTGTAATAAATGACTATTTTCGGATTTGAAAACCTCCAGTGGACTTACTCGGGTTTCGAAGAGATTCTTGCCTGTATAATGCATGCAGAATATCCTGGGAAATCCCGATTTCATACCTCCTTCCTTTTTCAACGCATGCAATAAATGCCTTTGTCGATTTTCAAGGTTTGCACAGTTTTGTTCTGTATATAAAAGTGGTGGTGTTTGTAGCAATTTGTTTATCCATTTGTTGTTTACTATTATTGATTGGTAGAAAGATGGCGCCTCCCAACCCTGAGATTCGAGATTTCTATCGTTGTGTTGATGTAGAGGGAAGGCTCCATCGCTTGGTAAGATACCCATGTTCGTTGTGTTGTATATTTGTTTAGGTTTGAATTCTTGCGAAGTAATGCTCTTTTCTTTGCAGCCTCTCCCTTGTGCTTTCGAAAGGATGTATGGTCATGTTGTATCCGACCATGTTTGTTTAGTCTCTGCAACTGGTGAAAACTTTCGTGTTGAGGTTTCCAAGGACTCCTCAAATCGTTGGTGGTTGTCTGAAGGTTGGGGAAGATTTGCAACCAGTAATGGTGTTCGAGTTGGAGCATCGATGGCGTTTTTTCAGTATGTGGGAGGGAATCGCTTCAAGACTCTTGTTCTCCAGGATGAGTTGGGCTTTATGGTGTTGCGATGATGGTGTAATCAAATAACTATTTTTGTGCCGTGCTATGTTAATCCCAATTTATGTAATTTGTTTCGTTTAATCGCGAGGGTTTATGTAATGACGTTTTTATTTAATGATTTAAAGCGTGGCTTCGGACCTCGTGTTCTATTTACCTCTGACCCGGATGTGATCTTTCTTGATGCGACACAGGTGTTCTGGGTAGCAGAGATACGCTTTGAGATTTTGCCACTTGTTTGGCATGCAGCTAATTCTGAAAAGATCGCTTTGGACGGTTGCGAATTTTTCTTTATGACGTGACAATACAATATATGATTTGCTTTATTTACTGATAAATATCAGATGTTTAGATAAAGCCTGGGCAATTGTCCTTGCATATTGCTTCCGTTTTGGGAACTTTGAAGTGAGGAATTATGACTTCTCCCCATCCTCGTCGTCGTGACTTTTTTCGTTGCATTGATTCTGAAGAGAAAATGGAATAAATGATAGCTTTCTTGACCCTCTCTTCATAATTCTTGTTTTTCTTGGTTAATTTTTTGCTTTGGTGTTCTGTAGCTTTTGTCTGAGTCTTTTGATGCTCAGTATGGTCGCGAGGGATTGACTCATGTTTGTTTGGTTTCTCCCACTGGGCGAGAATTTCGAGTGAGGGTGTTCCAAGATAGTCGAAACCATTATATCCTTACTGAAGGCTTGCGTGTTTTCGTCGTGGATAGTGGCTTACGTGTTGGGGGTTCTCTTATTATTTTCAAATATAAGGGAATAGTCGCTTTACCATAATAGTTCTTGAAGCGAATTATTGAGTTCATGATGTTGGGCGGAAATTTGGTTATTTATTACTCCATTGCTTGTCATTCCCTCGTTTGTTGTGTGAATCCTGTGGTGTTAAACGCTTATGTATTGAGCTTTGGAATTGTTTGTAGCAATCGTGTTTCGTATATACTTCTGGGTTCTGTTTGTAGGTTGGTTTTAAGAAAAGCGTGTTAGTGAGATGTTTTCGCCAAGCTTGCTATAGTTCGGATTAAAATAGTTCGCATGGCTTATCCCAGTGCGTCACATTCTTAATAACCATTTGATTTGTAATTAATGGGAATTCAAAAATCATAACATCACAACAGAACAAACTCATATTGCAAACAAGAAGGAGCAGAGTAAGACATATCGATTTCATTGGTTTTTCAGATAATATGGAAGCTTGTTTATATATCGTTGTTTAAAATCACAAAGATTGCTGAATTTATTCTCTTTTGAGGCTTACTTGCACATCCGTGTTCGAAAGACAAGCGATTGCTAAATTTATTCTCCTTAGAGGCTTACTTGCACATCCGTGTTCGAAAGACACGCGATTGCTAAATTTATTCTCCTTGGAGGCTTACTTGCACATCTGTGTTTGAAAGACACACGATTGCTAAATTGATTCTCCTTGGAGGCTTGCTTGCACATCCGTGTTCAAAAGACACGCAATTGCTAAATTTATGCATACCGACATTTACTGTTGGGTTTGGAACTTTTATTTATATGTATGAAGTGGTATACCCAATTGGGAACCCTGATGACCCCTATACATGGAAAATCTAAGTCACCAGACTTCTAATATGCCTAACCTTTACGCAAAATAAGCCTTGAGATTCCTGGCGTTCCATGACTTTGCGAGGATCGCGCCTTCTGAATTTTGAAGCTTGAAGGAACCCCTGCCTACTTTTTTGTAGATGACGTACGGATCTTCCCACTTAGGTTCAAGTTTTCCCCCTGTTGTTGCTTGTCGGAGGACCATGCCCCCTTTTTGTAGCGGGCGTACGAAAACACGCTTGTTGTATCCTTCAGCCACTCGGCGTTTATATTCATTTGCTTTGAGGCAAGTGGTATCCCTTCTTTCTTTGCGCAAGTGAAGTTCCAACTCAAGGGCTTCGTCGTTGGTGTCTTTGCTGAAATCGACAATTCTAGCCGACGAAATTAGTAATTCCACTGGGATGATTGCATCAACTCCAAAGGCCATCACGAATTGTGTTTCTCCAGTGGGGCCTTTAGCTGAGGTTCTATATGACCATAGCACTAAAGGCAAGATCTCAGCCTATTCTCCATTTGTTGTTCCTAATCTCTTATTTAGAGCATTTAGATATTGGCAATTCTTGGTTTCGGCCTGTCCATTGGATTGTGGGTAAGCCACCAACGAGAATTGGAAGTCGATTTGGAGGCCGGCGCAGAAATCACGAACCCAAACGTGTGATTTTAGATGCCACGGCTCTCCACCCATGGTGGTTGCCACAGAGGCCCGCGTGCAGCTCTCGGACGAGATCAAGGCCCTCTTGGTTCGAAACACAAAGGAGATCCGGGAGGTTAAAACCCCTTTTGTATAATCGGCCATCTCTGACACGAAAGCAGGCCGCTTTTCTTCAAATGCTCTGGTTGTCTTGTAACTCGCCTGCTAAGGCCCCTTCAGTTATGTAGTCTAGGAGAGGTATTCGCCCGTCTTCGAGGCTGGATATTCTAAAGACCCCCTGGTGGAGTCCTCGGACATGCTTATGTTCAATCACCACGCGATCACTCAACCCTAGAGGTAGGGTGGCCCCCATTCTGGCCAAGGTATCGGTGCGTTCATTTTGATTGCGAGGGATGGAGGAAATGGAACACTTTCCGAATGCGACAGTGTGTGTTTGTACACGTGCCAAATATTCAGGCAGCATTCTCGTCTTTGCTTCGTATTTTCCTTTAACTTGTCGAGCGACTACCTCTGAATCTGTGAAAATCTGAACTTGTCGAGCCTCGTTGATCAGTGCCTTCTCAATACTCATGATTAAAGCCTCATACTATGCTTCATTGTTGGTAGCTTCGAACAATAGCTGGAAAGATAGATCGGTTATTTCCCCACTCGGGCTGGTGATGGTAACCCCGACTCCACATCCTCCTGCTCATACTAATCCGTTGAAATTAATGACCCAGTCCTCCCCGTCACATTCTTGAGAATCCGTAAAGACGACTTCTACCATAAAATCGGCCAAGGCCTAGGCCAGACTGGATTTTCTGGGTTTGAAACGGACGTCAAATTCAAAAAGCTCCACTGCCCAGTTAACCATTCTCTCTAAAAGGGATGGCGAGTGCAGGATCTGATGGAGGGGTAGGTCAAAAAGTACTTCGATGGTGTGAGCCTGAAAATATGGTCTCAATCTCCGTGCAGCAAAAACCACGGATAGAGCCATTTTTTCAATTGGGGTGTATCTGGATTCCGCTGACTGCAAGACCCTACTAGCGAAATAGATAGGGAACTTAGATTCCCTAGTTAGCACTGTGCTGATAGTTGTGGACCCGACAGCGAGGTATAGCTGTAGAGTTTCATGCTCGCGTGGAAAATGAAAGGTGGGCAAGGTGGCCAAATAATCCTTCATACTTTTGAAAGCTTTATCCAAAGCGGCAGTCCATTCGACTAGACCTCTCTTTTTTAGCTGCTCGAAGAAGGGCAGTGAGTGATCAGCTAATCGCGAACAAAATCTGCTCAAGTAGTTGACCGCCCCGTTCAATTTCTGAATGTCGTTCAGCTTCTTTGAAGGGGCCATGTCGATGATGGTCTGTACTTTTGAAGGGTTCACGTCTATCCCACAGTGGCTTATCATGAAACCCATGAATTTTCCGGAATCTACTCCAAAAACACACTTTTCTGGATTCAGACAAACACGATTCCTCCTTAGAGGGTTGATGGTTTCCTGTAGATCCTTACAGTGGTCCTCCTTTGTAAGGCTTTTGATCAAGATATCATCGACGTAAACTGCAACGTTTCTTCCGACCTATGACACAAATACTTTCTCTATCATTCGTTGGAAGGTGGCACCCGCGTTCTTGAGCCCAAATGGCATTACCTTATAACAAAAAGTTCCCTGGTTGGTGATAAAGGCAGTGTTCTTTTCATCGCGAGGGCTCATTTTGATCTGATTGTAGACAAAATAGGCATCCAGAAAGCTTAGCATGGCGTGCCCTGCTGTGGTGTCTACTAACTCATCGATAGACGGCAAAGGGTAGCTATCTTTTGGGCAGGCTTTGTTCAGATTTTTGAAGTCCACACACATTCTCCATTTGCCACTACTCTTTCTGACTAGCACCACATTTGATAACCAAGTTGAGTCATTAATCTCGCGAATAAATCCGGCTTGCAAAAGTTTGTGTATCGCTTGCTTTGCTGCCTCTGACTTTTCGGCGGCCATCTTCCTCTTTATTTGGCATACTGGCTTTGCCTCGCGATTGAGTCTTAAGGAATGCTCCGTAATTTCTTGCGGGAGCCTTTTCAAGTCTTGCGGTGAGCATGCAAAGACATCACGTGATTCTCTCAACATATTCTTGAGGCGCTCTAAAGCGGGGCCAGTCAAACTGTGACCGTGGTACAGGGCTTCGGTCTTGTTTGGGAAGGGAAAAAAAGCGACCTTTTCCTCCACAATCTTGTCAGCTATCTTTTCGGGCCAATCTTCCAGCTCCGCCTGTTGTTGTTCGGATGTAGCCTCTTGCTCATGCTCCTCAGCTGTTTCCTCTTTTAGAGACCCTTGACCACTTTCCGTAATCGCGAATATTCGGTTGTAGCCCTTTCTCAGTGAGGATAAGTAACAAATTCTACTTTCTGCATGTTCTCCCCGTGCTTCGCCCAACTTTATGTCGGCGCAAGGAAATTTGAAGCTAAAATGATAGATGGAGCATGCTATTTGGAATTTGAATAGACTTACTCGGCCCATGATAGTGTTGTAGATGGATGGCAGTCGAACCACTGTGAATTCAATCATTTGGGTTCTTTAATTTGATGTGGTCCCTAACATCAGGGCCAATTCGATTGTTCCAGCCACCTCAACCTTATGTCCAGAGAAGGAGACTAGCTTTCCTGAGTAGCGATGCAAAGCGCTTTCAGCGATCCCGAGTTGCTCAGAGGCGTCCTAGTAAAGGACGTCCACAGATGAACCTGTATCTATCATCACTCGCTTGACAGTTTTGGTTCCTATCTGCACATGGATGACCATAGGATCCGAGCGTGGCATCCTAAGGTCGTGAGCGTCCCGAGTGTCAGAAACAGAAAAACTCAGTATTGCGTGCGCAGTGGATGCTTGCTTGACACTGGCTTCGGATGGGGGGCGTCTGGCTTTTCTCTCATAGTTTTTCCTCTCCTGCTTACTGGTGCCAGATGTTGCCCCCCCCCCCCCCGCGCGCGATAGTGTTAATGCATCCATTTGGAGAGGGAGGTTTCCGGCGATCCTAGTTGGAGCGCTCAGGTTGGTTGGACGAGGGCCTGGCTTCCCGGGCATTTCTTGTGTCCCTTGGGGGAGGTCGGTATCCTCCTCCCCTGTTTTCATTTCCCCTCCCCACCCCCCTCCAAACATTCCGGAGGTAAATTCCCCTGCCTCCTCCTCTAGCTGCATAATGGGGATCGTAGGGCCGTCGTGGAGCGTTAGGTGGTCTATATTGCTGGGGAGGAACCACAGGAGGATGGCGTTGTTGTGGTGTCATGACTGGGTGACTGGGATTTGTTGGTGGGGCGCAAATCTGAAGGGGCCCTTTTTTTTTGAGGGAGCGCCTGCGGAATCCCATAAACAGAAGGCGACGCCTGGTTTGGATGAGCCATCATCACATTTGTTGGGGCGCCAAGTGGACCAGGTCCCGTCCTTTGGTTGTACTGGATTTCCTGGACTTGAGGTCATGGCGGGACGACTGGGTACTGCCAGGGAGGATTGTGGTGTTGTTGATCCCCGAAATTTACTCTTCCTTGGCGCTTATTAGGGGGCCGGTGGTAGAACGGTGGTCTAGATTCGATGGGTCGCGAGCTAGAGCTTACAACCTCCATGGCGTGGATCTGCTTGGTTACGAGATCTCGCAGAACATCGTAGTTCTCTGGCTTCTTGCGGACTCTTGATTGAATCTCGGGATTTGTACTACCATGGTGGTGAATCTGCTGAAGAAGTTTCCCAACGACTCAGTCGCCCCTTTCTTGATGGAGTTGAGGACCAACATGGTTCTTTTCCTTGTGCGAGCGCTGCCGAAATGCACGACGAATGTGCCTGATAGTTGTGCGAAGTTGTTGATGGAGGATTGAGCCAAATTGGTGAACCATGTCAATGCTACCCCGCTCAACATAGATGGAAACGAGCAACAATATATAGCATCGTTGTCTTCGTTCATTCCCATCGCCGATCTAAATTGGTTGAGGTGATCATTGGGATCAGTATCTCTCATATATTTGGCAATGGAGATATCCCTTCATCTTTTGGGAACGGGCGCTGACAGGCCTAAAGTCGTTATGCCAAATCAAAGTAAATTCCTAAGATGCAAACTATAACAAGTATAGTAGGTAAGTTAGGGTCGAACCCACAGGGAAACAGAATCAATTGTAAGAGCAAGTATCATTACCCAAAAGTAACCAATTCAAGGGGGAGTTTTGTGTGTAAGCGATAGTGACCGAACAAGTTGCAATAAGAGGTTGCGAATATATGATGGAAAAGTATCACACCAGGTAATTATCCGCACAACAATTGAGATGGTTCATCATCGCATTCTATGAGTCTCAAGTTCTAATGTCCAGTAATTGTTCTCAATTCAGATCGTGTAATAGCTTTTAGTCCTACCAGTCCTAAAAGCACTTATCACCAAATTACAAGGGGAAACCTTCACCGAATAATAAAGCGATAGCATTCAAACATGAATTATAATGAGATACAAGCGATTCTAACAACCCGTTAAAATAGCCTGTAATCGAATCTCCTTCACAATCTACCACAAGCAACCTGCGTATGATGATTGTGTTTGCTACAATGAATCTACAACCCCAAACCTGGAATTGGAAACCCTAGCAATATGACTAGTATCGATAAACCTAGGTGATCAATCCAGATTAACCAATAATAAGCAATCAAGCAATAAGCTCAGGAGATCGAAACAATTAACAAAGGACGAACAAGAGTAGAATACTCACAACCAAATCAATCGAAGGCTTCAAAGAACCAAGTGTAACAAAGGAGAGTTAGTTCTCCATAGGGTTTGTGAGATGATGGAAAAGAAAATACGTCTCTGGAAAAATAACCTAAAACAACCGGCTCATTCTCGGCAATAATATAACCTAATTAAAAGGGTTTAACATCCCGTAAAAATATAATATTAAAAACTAATAAGATAGGGGAAAATCGGATAAGAATCCGTCTCCAGGGACTGACGCGGGCGCGCCAGTAGCAGCGCGGGCGCGTCAGTGAATTGTCTTGCTACTTCTCTCTGATGCAACGACGCAGGTACTCCCTCCTAGCAGCGCGGGCGCGTCAGTAGCAGCGCGGCCGCGCCAGCTCACCAGATTCCAGCTGCTTCCGAATTTCTTCACTTCAACTCTTCTATAACTTGCATGATCCTATGATTTCTTCAACTTCTTCAACAGGTTCCGAATCACCAGGTTCATACAAATATCTCTCACAATGACATGTAAATGATGACAAAAACTACTAAATGCGCTATAGAATATATCGCATATCAAATTCCCCCATACTTAAACCTTTACTCGTCCCGAGTAAGCATAGAAGCTAAGCCTACTCTCACCATAAATCTCGAAGGTTCACAGACAGTACAAGGAAAATGAACACTAAGTACTAGTAGTTTCCACCATCTCAACAATCAGCACAAAAGGCAATCAAAATAGGAAATGAGACTTACAATTGTATCTCAACCATCTACACCTTATAGCTCCCAGTGGCCTACCCGAAAACCTCCTTATCACTCCACTTCTTATGTCGCCTTCGCCAAGAGATCAATCCTAAACACTCAAAGTAAACGCTCATCTTGCCAAGGCGCCCTTTCGGGTTTTCACCAAGCCACTCATTTTTTTTTCCAAAGATGGTACTCACATAAACATTCTCACTTCCCTCAAGTCTCATATTGCCAAAGCCTAAAGCTCGCCAGACTACCTGCTTTTTGCCTGAGTCGCCCTTTCGGGTTTTCAACTCATCCCAGGATTTTGATTGCTTTTTTTTTTTTTTTTTGAATAACACGTGCAAAATCTGTACAAAAAGAATGCGTAACTGAAATATGTACAAGATATGTAAATCCTTTCCCTCCCCCATACTTGAATGAAGCATTGTCCTCAATGTGAAAGAAGACAGAAATAAGTAGGGAGAAAGGAAACAGAAGGACTCACTGAGGGGGTGGATAGTGACGAGAGTAATCCTGTCGCATGCGGCGAAGCTCTTCCCTCATACCTCTGAACTCGCCAAAGCCTTCTAGAATGTCGGCCTGCTGGTGGAGAATCTGGTTCTGCACCGTCGTCAAACTCCCTACGTCTTGGCGCAGAAGGCCAATCTGGTCAACCAGGTAGCCCCACTGGTGAGGCTGCTGATGAGCATCCTGAAAAGCTTGTGGGGGCCAAGGGGCCCACTGATGTGAATCCTGCTGGCTCTGGTATGTCGGGTGAGAATCCCAACCGTGAGAAGGGGTATGATAAGCAGGCACCTCCTGTTGTGGGTTCTGTGCGAAACCCTGAGTATCTGTCTGAACAAAAGCCTGCGGAGCCACAGGCGCATCCTTAATCGTGGCAGCTCCAGTTGTGCCACTACTGCTACCCACTTCTAGGCGATGCCGTCTACCCAGAACTGATGTCGGAAAATAATCAGCCTCAATATACCAATCAGTCCAAGTCTCAGACCAAGAAAGGGGCTTAGGGAGCCTGAACTGATGCTCTTTCTTCTTGCCTGTACACCAAATGGTTCCCCCATCCGGCGCAGTGTCAAGCATCAAACACCTCCGCAGATACTCCTCTGTGTAGGTCCTTGCTATGACCTGCTCCTCCAGCTCTTGCAAACCACCTGGCTCAACGCCTGCAGCAATGGCTACCCGAGTAATAAGTCCGCCTTGGACCATTTCTGGTCCAGCGACACTGCGATCCCTTCTGACCTTGTCGAGCCCATCGAAGAAGATCCTAACCCAGTCAGGCGTATAATTTGCAGTAGGCACAACGCTGTAAGCAAACCTCAGGTGTGTCATGGAGAGCTTGGTATCTGTGGTCAGCCCATAATATGTCCCAGCGACGATCTTGCACAACATACGGAAGACAGGATGAGTAATCCTGCTGTTGTACTCGTTACTGGTTAAGAATTCCTCTCCAGATACCGCTCTAAAGAATGCAACGAGGTCTGTGTCGGTCGTGGCTGTCACCCATCCATCAGTTGGGGCTTTAGTGATCCCCAAAGCAGCTCGCAACCTTGCTGCAGAAATCCTGTAGGTAGTGCCATTGAACCTGAAAGAAGCCCCTCTAATTCTGTTATCCCCAAGGTACAGCTGATATGTCGCAAGGAACTGCTTGCACAGTTCTGGGTATCCTACAGCTCTCAACTCCAAAAAATCACCAATATCAGCGTGAGCTAAACACTTCTGCATACAATCTAGCATCTGAAGTCTCTGAAGGGTCTCTCTATGCAGATATTTTGTAGAACTGACACAGTTTACCTTATTATAAATAGCCCACTCCTCTTCAGACAAATCTAACTCTTCATCAGATCGACTCACCTCTTCCTCCGATGAACTCATATTCGACAGATAATAAGACTAGATCCGAATCGAAATAAGGACAGTGGAAAGAACTCACAAAGAACAGATGAGGCTCGGCTCAGGAGGCCGACGCGGGCGCGTCAGGAACACAGCGCGGGCGCGTTGACGAGCGTGGGCACGTTGAAATGAAGGCGTGGCCGCGTCGGTGGTGTCAGCCTCTTGTTTCGTAGCTCTGACAGGCGCGGGCGCGTTGAAAGGTGGCGCGGCCGCGTCAGAGATTTGTGCAGACTCGAAAATCGTCGGAAGCGGTTGTCGACGCTGAGCCTCTCCCCGGTGCCGAGGACGAAAGGAAAGGACAATGGGGTAAGGGGGATGGTGTTTAGGGATCTTGGTGGAGGGTTCCCAACTGAAAAAGGGGTGGAGGGGTGTTTGTGAGTGTGGGTGTGGGGTAGATTGGGAGGAGAGGATGTGGATGTGGGGAAGGGTAGGGTTTTGGTGGTATTTGAGGGATGGTGATGGGGTTTGAAGATGGCGGGCTGGCCCGAAGTGGGTTTTCCAGCCCGTGGTCTGTTGTTGTTGTGTTTTTTTTTTTTTAACAGAAAATTAACACTGCTGATGCAGTGGGTCCGAAATGCGGATGCAATTCGTCACCAGAAGCTCCTTCTTTATTACCTACAAGTTAGAATAAAATCTAGTTAAGGGAAAGAATGCAATACCTTGGGTTGCCTCCCAAGCAGCGCCTTTGTTTCAAGTCGCTGGCTCGACTAAGCCTTTTTTGATTATTCTAACTCTGCATTTGGCTCCTCCAAAACTAACTCATCCATAGCCTCCTTCGGGAACCCTTCATAGTATGTCTTAAGCCTTTGACCATTTACCTTGAACTTCTTGTGGCTATTTGGGTCATATAACTCTACAGCGCCATGTGGGAAGACTTCAGCAACAATGTATGGTCCCCCCCCACTTTGACCTGAGCTTCCCAGCGAAGAGTTTCAGGCGAGACTGAAAAAGTAGGACTTTGTCACCGGCTTTAAAGTCCTTCCTATGGATGTGCTTGTCATGCCATGCCTTGGTCTTTGCCTTATAGATTGCCGCATTATCATAGGCGTCCAAACGTAACTCCTCGAGCTCGCCTAACTGTAGCTTCCTGTGTTCTCCAACCCCGTCACTCTGCATATTGCATTGTTTCACTGCCCACCAAGCCTTGTGCTCCAGCTCAATAGGAAGATGACATGCCTTACCATAGACAAGTCTGAAAGGAGACATCCCAATTGGAGTTTTGTAAGCAGTGCGATAAGCCCACAATGCATCATCAAGTCTCAAACTCCAATCCTTCATGTTAGGATTTACAGTCTTCTCGAGAATGGCTTTGATCTCTCTATTGGACACCTCTGCTTGGCCATTCGTCTGTGGATGGTATGCGGTGGAAACTCTATGTGTGACATGATATTTCTTCAGCACGGCAGTCACAGTTTTGTTGCAGAAATGGGTACCCCTGTCACTAATCAGCGCTCTAGGAATTCCATGCCTGGCAAAAATATTGCTTTTCAAGAACCCTGCCACAACTTTAGAGTCATCAGTTCTGGTGGCCTTCGCTTCCACCCACTTGGAAACGTAGTCCACCGCAAGTAAAATATACAAGTTCCCACAAGAACTAGGAAAAGGTCCCATAAAGTCAATGCCCCAAACATCAAAGATTTCGCAAAAAATCATCGATGATTGTTGCATTTCATTCCTTTGAGAGATATTCCCCATTCTTTGACACCTATCACATGCCTTGCAGAAAGAATAAGCATCTTTAAAAACATGTGGCCAATAAAATCCAGATTCAAGCACTTTTCTAGCAGTTTTATTGGCACCAAAGTGTCCCCCACATGCTTGAGAATGACAAAATTCAAGAACAGATCGTACCTCATTATCTGGAAGACAACGACGAATTACCTGATCAGCACAATGTTTCCAAAGGTATGGGTCATCCCAAACATAGTGGTTTGCTTCTCTTCGAATCTTCTCCGTTTGAGCCTTGGTATGATCCGGAGGAAATTCCCCACAAACTAAGTAGTTTACAATGTCCCGGTACCAAGGGTTTACGGAATGAAGTCCTAGAACGGACTGAGATGGGCTGAGAAGTGATAGCGTGGGCGCGTCAGGGAACGACGCGGGCGCGTCAGGGAACGACGCGGGCGCGTCAGCTGTCGACGCGGGCGCGCCAGACTCCGGCGTGCTTTTGTGCTCGATTCTGCATAATGTGTCATCCGAAAACGTGCCTAAGATGGGTTTCTGTGACTCCGGCTTGTCCTCCTCATTCACCAATCTGCTTAAGTGGTCAGACACCAAATTTTCCGCTCCTTTCTTGTCCTTAATCTCCATATCAAATTCGCTGAGCAACAGGACCCATCGAATTAATCTTGGCTTTGTCTCCTTCTTAGTCATCAAGTAGCGGAGGGCTGCGTGGTCTGTGTAGATAATCACTTTGACTCCAAGCAGATACTGTCGAAACTTCTCTAGTGCAGACACCACGGCTAGCATTTCTTTCTCAGTGGTGGAGTAGTTGCGCTGCGCTCCATTCAGAGTCATGGAAGCATAATGGATCACATGAGAGGCTCTTCCCTCTTTTTGGCCTAGCACTGCTCCCACTGCATAGTCGCTCGCATCACACATGATCTCAAATGGGCGAGACCAGTCTGGTGCCTGAATGGTTGGTGCACTAGTGAGGCGTCCTTTCAGCGAGTCGAACGCCTCTTTGCACTCTTGTGTGAGTACAAAGGTCACATCTTTCTTCAGAAGCTCGCACAAGGGTGAGGATACCTTCGAAAAATCCTTGATAAACCTACGATAAAAACCTGCATGGCCTAGGAAAGAACGAACTTCGCGCACATTAGTAGGATAAGGCAGAGATTGAATTACATCAATCTTCGCCTTATCGACCTCAATACCCTTTGCAGAGACTATGTGGCCTAAAACAATTCCCTGTTCTACCATAAAATGACACTTTTCAGAGTTCAAAACCAGATTAGTTTCAACACATCTTTTTAACACTAGTGCCAAATGGCTCAAACAAGTATCAAAGCTATCCCCATGTACTGTGAAATCATCCATGAATACTTCAATGAAATTTTCAATGTATTCAGAGAAGATACTAACCATACATCGTTGAAATGTCCCGGGTGCGTTACATAGTCCAAATGGCATTCTGCGATATGCAAAAGTACCGAAAGGACATGTAAATGTAGTCTTCTCCTGGTCCTCTGGCGCTATGGCCACCTGAAAATATCCAGAATATCCATCCAAAAAGCAATAATAGGGGCGCCCAGCAAGGCGTTCTAGCATCTGATCAATAAAGGGGAGGGGGAAGTGATCCTTTCTGGTTACTGTATTCAGCTTGCGATAGTCTATGCATACCCTCCAACCTGTTTGTGTTCTGGTAGGGACCAACTCACCTTGTTGATTCTCCACGACTGTAATCCCTCCTTTCTTAGGGACAACTTGTGTAGGACTTACCCATTGACTGTCAGAAATTGGGAAAATCATGTCTGCTGATAGCAATTTCAGCACTTCCTTCTTCACCACATCCATCATGGGAGGATTGAGCCTTCTCTGTGGTTGGCGTGATGGCTTAGCTCCATCCTCCAGCAGAATCCTGTGCATGCATGTAGATGGACTAATTCCCTTGATGTCAGCGATGGTCCATCCCAGCGCAGTTTTGTACTTCTTCAGAACCTCCACTAACTTTTCTTCCTGCTCTGCTGAAAGCTTACTTGACACAATAACTGGTAAAGTGTCATCAACTCCTAGGAAAGCATACTTGAGATGACTAGGGAGTTGTTTGAGTTCAATTTCAGGTGCCTGCACAATAGATGGAACAAGCACTTCGCTTGGAGTCAGTAGATTGGGGCCAATGCCCAAAAGAGTAGAGAACTTACCTTCTACATCCATCTGGGCTACTAATTCCCGCATGTTAGATGTAATTGAAAAATCTGTATAGGACTTGTCAATAGCATTCTCAATAATTGACTGCAACTCATCTTCCCTAGAAATATCAAATAGATCTTGAGCTAATGGTTCAATCACATCAATAGAGCACAGAGAATGGTCATCAACAGGATGTTTCATAGCCTTGTATAAATCGAATTCAACCTTTTCTCCATCAAATTCCATTGTTAGTGTCTCAGAAACACAATCAATTTTTGTCCTAGCTGTTTTAATAAAAGGTCTACCTAACAGAATAGGCGCATCATGCTTATCATGTTCCATATCCAGGACAAAGAAATCTGCAGGAAAAATCAGTTTATCGACCATGACCAAAACGTCTTCTACTACTCCTTTAGGGTATTTATTAGACCTGTCAGCTAGTTGCACAATTACTCCAGTTTCATGCAAAGGTCCTAAATCTAGCGATTTGTAAAGTGAGTAAGGAAGCACATTTATGGAAGCGCCCAAATCAAGCATAGCTCTATCAAATTTTACATCTCCAATGACACAAGGGATAGTAACCATACCTGGATCAGTGTACTTTTTCGGCATTCTCCTCTGAAACATAGCGGAGACTTGCTCACTTACTTTCACTTTCTTTTTACCTTTCAGCTTCTGATTTCTCTTCACCGTGCAAAGCTCCTTCAAGAACTTGGCGTACTTGGGCACAGTTTTTATCATTTTCAGCAGAGGAATGTTCACCTGACACTTGCTAAATGTCTCGAAAAGCTCTGAATCATCGATTATCCTCCTCTCTTTGAGTGCCTCAGGGAACGGAGGTTTTGGTTTCTCCGACCCGAGAGGGGGAAAATCCGGTCGGACATATGTATCGACATAGGGCTCGGATTCAGGCGAGATCGGACTCGACGTGGGCGCGCCAGTGTCCAGCGCGGGCGCGCCAGTGTTGGGCGTGGCCACGTCGGAGACCTGCGTGCTTTCCTCCTCATCTTCCTGACTTTTCAGCTCTTTTCCATTCCGAAGAGTTATAGCACTGACGTTTTCCCTTGGATTGACCACCGTTTGAGATGGTAGACCCCCTGACGTCTTTGCCTCTATTCTCATGATTGCTTCGGCCATTTGCCCCATTTGTTTCTGTATATCTTTTATGCTCGATTCAGTTGTCTGAACATGCGCAGTAAAGTGCTGTGTCAGGGTATTGAGCATGGACTCAGTAGAGGGAGCGTTACCCTGCTGCCTCTGATTGTAAGGAGGTGGCTGTTGCTGTTGTGATTGGTTTGGTGGATCCCTCCATCTGAAATTTGGGTGATCCCGCCAACCTGGGTTGTAGGTGTTTGAGTAGGGGTCATGTCTGGGTCTCTGAGGTCCATTTCCACCTATAGCACTTACTTCAGCGGTGTCTTCCTGGAGTGTAGGACACGCATCAGTTGGGTGGAAGTTATCATTGCAGATTCCACAAGCCTTGAGTTGTTGAGGAGTCCCTTGCAGAGTGAGCCTCCTAACCATATCCTTCAATTCAGCAATATCTTTGGATTGGTTAGAGTCTACCGAATTGACTCCTTTCTTTCTGGTGGATTTCCCGAAATTTCTAGTCCCCTCAGCCATTTCCTGAATCTTCTCCATGGCTCCCTCTAGCGTGGCATTCAGAATATTTCCTCCGCAGGCGGCATCAATCATCCTTCTATCAGATTCCAGCAACCCCCCATAGATGTATAGGACTAGGTCCTTAGTGCTGTAGCCATGGAAAGGGCAATTAGCGCAAAGCTTCTTGAACCTTTCATTGTAATCATAGAGGGTTTCATCATCTTCCTGCTCTATATTGCTGATTGCCTTCTTCAAGGTGTTCTCCTTCTTAGCAGGGAAGAATTTCTCCAGGAAGGCCTTGTGGAGCTTAGGCCAAGTGTCGATGCTCCCTGTAGGAAGACTGTAGTACCAGTCATCCGCAGCATCGACCAGCGTGAACCCAAAGGCTCTCATCTTTATCTGTGCTTCATCTATATTGGCTGGTTTCATGCTCATGCACACATTATGAAACTTCCCCATGTGCTTGATGGGGTCTTCTCCAGCCAATCCATGGAATTTGGGCAGTTGATGAATCAGCCCAGACTTTAGCTCAAAATGCTGTGACAATCCCCAGAGCAGGGATTGTCACAGCAGGTGCCTGCTGTGTGATGTTTGCTGCTGTCAGCTGTCGCAGCGTCTGATTTGCATTTCCAGCCATTGGATCAGGTTGTTGGGAATGTTGGTGTTGTTCTCTAAGGCGGCGGTGGTATGTTCTGTCAATTTCCCAATCAAAATCAACAAGATGGGGATCAGTAGCACGAGTGCGAACCATGCAAGAGGTTCGCACCCAAACAGGTAATAAGACAAACAAGAACAAAGATAATCCGTTTCCCCGGCAACAGCGCCAAATTTGACAGGCCTAAAGTCGTTATGCCAAATCAAAGTAAATTCCTAAGATGCAAACTATAACAAGTATAGTAGGTAAGTTAGGGTCGAACCCACAGGGAAACAGAATCAATTGTAAGAGCAAGTATCATTACCCAAAAGTAACCAATTCAAGGGGGAGTTTTGTGTGTAAGCGATAGTGACCGAACAAGTTGCAATAAGAGGTTGCGAATATATGATGGAAAAGTATCACACCAGGTAATTATCCGCACAACAATTGAGATGGTTCATCATCGCATTCTATGAGTCTCAAGTTCTAATGTCCAGTAATTGTTCTCAATTCAGATCGTGTAATAGCTTTTAGTCCTACCAGTCCTAAAAGCACTTATCGCCAAATTACAAGGGGAAACCTTCACCGAATAATAAAGCGATAGCATTCAAACATGAATTATAATGAGATACAAGCGATTCTAACAACCCGTTAAAATAGCCTGTAATCGAATCTCCTTCACAATCTACCACAAGCAACCTGCGTATGATGATTGTGTTTGCTACAATGAATCTACAACCCCAAACCTGGAATTGGAAACCCTAGAAATATGACTAGTATCGATAAACCTAGGTGATCAATCCAGATTAACCAATAATAAGCAATCAAGCAATAAGCTCAGGAGATCGAAACAATTAACAAAGGACGAACAAGAGTAGAATACTCACAACCAAATCAATCGAAGGCTTCAAAGAACCAAGTGTAACAAAGGAGAGTTAGTTCTCCATAGGGTTTGTGAGATGATGGAAAAGAAAATACGTCTCTGGAAAAATAACCTAAAACAACCGGCTCATTCTCGGCAATAATATAACCTAATTAAAAGGGTTTAACATCCCGTAAAAATATAATATTAAAAACTAATAAGATAGGGGAAAATCGGATAAGAATCCGTCTCCAGGGACTGACGCGGGCGCGCCAGTAGCAGCGCGGGCGCGTCAGTGAATTGTCTTGCTACTTCTCTCTGATGCAACGACGCAGGTACTCCCTCCTAGCAGCGCGGGCGCGTCAGTAGCAGCGCGGCCGTGCCAGCTCACCAGATTCCAGCTGCTTCCGAATTTCTTCACTTCAACTCTTCTATAACTTGCATGATCCTATGATTTCTTCAACTTCTTCAACAGGTTCCGAATCACCAGGTTCATACAAATATCTCTCACAATGACATGTAAATGATGACAAAAACTACTAAATGCGCTATAGAATATATCGCATATCAGGCGCCTTGCGTATTTCTCTGCAAAAAGTGGATGAGAAAGTTGGTTCACCTTTGCGAGTTTGCCCAGGTGCCTCGGGGGAATTTGAACGCGATGATACGTTCCTGGCATTGAAAACACGGGCGATCTTATTGGTGTTTTTGTCGAGCTCCGCACCGGGGTTAAGAGGGCCACCTGCAGGGTTGGGGAAGTGATTGATCGTTGTAGGCATAAGACCCTGTTGTTGATAGCAGACACGGGGGTCGTGCTGGAATGGCATTCCGTTTGCTTGTTGATTGAAGTATGTACTCTGCGGGTAACTCCCCGTGAAGAAATAGTACGGGGGGTAACCACCCCCCGTGAAGAAATAGTATGGAGGAGGCTGCGCAGTGTCCCAGGGAGGTTGTTTAGGGACGTTCTCGTTGCCGTTGTGTAGGGCTTCCTCGTTGGGGGGAACGTTGAGGTTGAGATCGTTGGTTTCCTAGGTATCATGATGCTGGTTTCCGAACTCTTCCCCGAATAGTGTAAAATTCATGATTCCTGCAAAATTCACTAGCGTTTAAAAGAGAAATAAGAGCTACTATTAATTATTTTAGATAGGATCTATGACAAGTGAAGAGAGCAAAGACGTAAAAAAGAATGTGATAAAGGAAATTGAAGAAATGTAATGTAAATAAATGTATCGCTACGTGGAACCTCTCATTTCGTGAAAGTTTCCCACAGACGGCGCCAATGACGCGATCATGGAATTTCATATGTATTTATTACCTCATCATGACGACAAAATGTCTTAAAATACCTGCAAGCCTTAACCGTGAGGGGTGATGATCTATTCAGTCGTCGGCTTGAGAGGATTTGGCTCGCGAGGATGGGGGTGGTATGTTTGGCTCGCGATGATCTATTAGTCCAACCGATGGGGGTGGTATGTTTGGCTCGCGAGGATTTGAGCTATTCAGTCGTCGGCTTGAGAGGAAGTCAATGAATGTTCTTATTCCAAGAATGTTCTTCTCCGATCAAAGACCTTAAGAACTCAACTCCGGGGGCTTTAGGTCCGGGAGATAATCAGAGCTCTTCTACTTTCTTTCTTGAATCGAATCCTGTCTTTGGGGTCGGAGGGGGGTATTTATAGGGAGACCAAGCGAGCAGCTGGCTATGATGTGATCTTATTACCATATGAGACCAAGTCACACGAAATCTCAATTGAGAAAACAGCTTGGTGATACATCGGTATTTTGGATCCATCGGACTGTATAAAATTCCAATTGAAGCCTATGAGCATTTGTTGGAAAGATATTTTAAGTGGCTAAAACTTCCATGAAGAACATTGTTGCCAAATCATGCTTGAAGATGACCGAAAATGTTGTTCTTTAAAACAACATGAAATCTGGCAGCTTGTGAGAAAGGCGTTTATTGAAGACGGAACGCATTCAATGAAACCGAATAAATTGGTGCAATCAAGATGCATATTTTAATATGTATTGATGGTGTTGAAGGTTGTCGACTCTTCGCCTTTCTTCCCCTTGGTTTCCGACCTCCTTTTCCATCATTTCGAGGGACCTTTTATATTATCCGCTCAATAAGTGTTTTAGCTAGCCTTCGGCCTTTCATTTAGCATTATTTTTCCTATATAAAGAGCTTGTATGCTCACTTAAAAATCAGATTTGAGATTAATGAAAAGTGTGTTTCCTTGGAATCGAGATGATTCTAAATTGTTGTTGGTGAGATGCCTTCAACGTCCTCTGAGGTGAGATGCCAAAGAGAAACCCGTTTGTTGAATCATTACCGGTGAGATGCTTGTGATTGAGTCCAAACAAAGACTCAATCATTCGAAAGTGAGATTTCGACGTTTGAGAGTGTGAGTTATGTAGATCTTATGGTGAGATGCTCCAAGATCTAGCAATCCATATCCTTGTCTTTTATTTCCTATAAATCCCCAAAAATCTCCCCACAAAAAGAGTGGTCGAAAGTTCGAGGCTTGGTCGATCGATTCTTCGGGTTTCATCAATTGGTATCAGAGCTAATCGACTCGAGTACATCGAGCTTTGATAACTGTGGTTTCTTCCTAGTCAAAATGTTCAAGAAGATGAGTTCCAAGCTTTTGTCCGAAGAGTACATCCGATGGGCCATTCGAGCCTATGATGATGGTTACCTTCATTGGAGCGACATGGATGGTGCTACATATGATGTAGTTGATCAAGAGCTCCGGAGGAGATATCGAAAGAGAAGGCTCGAGAGGATGAGGCTCGGCATAAGAAGAAAGTTGAACCATCTTGGCAAGAGATCCGCAAGCTCGTGGAAGACTCAATGCAACAAGTACAGGAAATCCGAAGGAGTCGCTTGTTTCCATCACGGATTCGAGGATGAATCCTTTTAAATGGGAGGAGGATGATGTGATCCTAGTCGTCAATGAGCTCGAATCCTTTATCTTACAAAGCTATGTTGTCAGGGCCGAATATCAACTCTCGTTTGAGAAAACAGCATGGCGACACTGCGGTATTTTGGCCTGTTCGGGCTGTATAAAATTCCGATTGAGGCCGGTGAGCACTTGTTGAAAAGCTATTTTAAGTGGCTACAATTTTCATGAAGAACACTTCTCCTAAATCAGCCTCGAAGATGCTCATAATTTACATTCTATTCTGCAGTTCAAATATTGACGTTTTTCATGATTTTATTTCTATTAAAAGAAATCCCACATCGATTAGCGATGCTTGGAGGCCATATTTTCATCCTATATATTTCTTTTAAAACTTTCAATTTAAATCAAGTCAATTTGAGTTGAGTTAAAGGTTAAGCCACTAAATAGCTTCCTATGATTCCGGGTTAAGTATCGAGTTCTTGGTGAGAGGCTAAGAGTGAACCCTTTGGTGGGAGGCCGAGGGTGACACCCTAGTGAGAGGTGAAGGTGTCAAAGGGTCGAGATCCTCGGAGTGCGATTCCGAGAGGAGTGAGATCGAGTGTAGGGGATTCAAGGGTGAGAGGCCTGAGAATCTTGCTCCACATATCCCTTTTTTTCAGTTTCCAAATATTCCAAAAATTAGCCCCACAAAAAAGAGTGTTCGAAAGCTCGAGCCTTGGTCGATCCCGGTCCTCGGGTCTCATCAAGTGGTATCAGAGCTAATCAACTCGAGTCCCTCGACCCTCTCCTCTTTGATTTGTTTGTTATTTTCTGAAATGTCCAGGAGATCAAGATCAGAGCCGTTGTCTGACAAATACATCGGGTGGGCTATTCGGGCCTATGATGATGGGTGTCTTCGCTGGGAAGACATGGATGGTGATACCTATGATATTGTTGATCAAGAACTCCGTAGGAGATATCGAAAGAAAAGAGCTCGGGAGATCGCTCAACAACAAGAAGTCGAACGGAGGGCTGCGTTAGAAGATGTTCGTGTCATAGTAGAAAATCTCATCGCCGAGATAAATACATGCTCACCTCTTAAGAAAAACACCCTTGCTGTACCCCCATCAGTGGCTCCCTCAACGACGTGTGATTCTTTGGTGCCCATAGCTCCACCGCCCCCTCCTTCGAAGCTCGTAGAGTTCGTGGCTCCTACCCCCGATGTCCCTATACCTATTGTCGATTCCAAGGCTCCTGGAATCTCAACACCTATGTCCAAAACATCCCTGATCTCTCCAAAATTTCTCAAATATTTTGGATGCCCCCATGGCTGGATGCCACACCAAAAATTTTGTCATGCTTGCCATTTTTGTTTCCATCATTGACATTCATGGGAGAAGAGGAGAATATTTCGGATTCGAGGTCGAATCTTTTTCAAGGGGGAGAGGACGATGTGATCTTATTACCATATGAGCCCAAGTCACACGAAATCTCAATTGAGAAAACAGCTTGGCGATACATCGGTATTTTGGATCCACCGGACTGTATAAAATTCCGATTGAAACCTATGAGCAATTGTTGGAAAGCTATTTTAAGTGGCTACAACTTCCATGAAGAACATTTTTGCCAAATCATGCTTGAAGATGACCGAAAATGTTGTTCTTTACAACAACATGAAATCTGGCAGCTTGTGAGAAAGGCGTTTATTGAAGACGGAACTCATTCAATGAAACCGAATAAATTGGTGCAATCAAGATGCATATTTTAATATGTATTGATGGTGTTGAAGGTTGTCGACTCTTCGTCTTTCCGCCCCTTGGTTTCCGACCTCCTTTTCCATCATTTTGAGGGACCTTTTATAATATCCGCTCAATAAGTGTTTTAGCTAGCCTTTGGCCTTTCATTTAGCATTATATTTCCTATATAAAGAGCTTGTACGCTCACTAAATATTAGATATGAGATTAATGAAAAGTGTGTTTCCTTGGGATTGAGATGATTCTAAATTGTTTTTGGTGAGATGCCTTCAACGTCCTTTGAGGTGAGATACCAAAGAGAAACTCGTTTGTTGAATCATTACTGGTGAGATGCTTGTGATTGATTCCAAACAAAGACTCAATCATTCGAAAGTGAGATTCCGACGTTTGAGAGTGAGAGTTTTGTAGATCTTGTGGTGAGATGCTCCAAGATCTAGCAATCCATATCCTTGTCTTTTATTTCCTATAAATCCCCAAAAATCTCCCCATAAAAAGAGTGGTCGAAAATTCGAGGCTTGGTCGATCGATCCTTCGGGTTTCATCAGGCTGGCAACCTCGTGGATTAACATAGGACACATGTGATGCATGCCCTCACGCTAGAGAACCAGGCAATATACATGGTGCTATTAGAGGAGAGGTGCTTCAGCCAGCGAACTGCTTGCTAGGACTCGGAAGAAGCCACGAGGTACTTGTGTGACCTGTCCTGGCTTCTATGCAGGCTTATGCCAAGATCTTAGTCGTGAGGAAATACGGACCTGGGACTTTGAGGGTGTTAAGTTTGGTCAGGGCTTGACTAAGTAATCTACTCGCGATGAATCTTGTAGTGGGGTAAGATGTCTTTTGCGTTGGATGACCTATTTATGACATTATACCCTTGTTAATTAATAGGCCTATCTTTTATGGCATCGTCAGGGGCAAAAGCCGAATTATTTATATGTATGGACCGATCTTGTGGTCATATGTATGAATCGATTTTGTGCTTTAGAAATGTGAGTTTTTTTTATGTTAGCGGTCATATGAATGAAAAATGTATCGATACTATCGGATAATCATGTGATAACATCGAATAATCTAGCGATACCATTGAATATTTTTTAGTTATTTGTTAGAATGACATAAGTAGCTGAATAATACCATAATACCATCGAATAATCAAGCGATATCATCGAATAATCAAGCGATACCAGCGAATAATTTTTAGTTAAAAGTTCACGACATTTTCAGAGTGTTAGCCGGTTAGAATAATATATCTATATCATCGCATAATCCATCGATATGATTCAATAATCTAATGATACAATCGAATAATCTATAGATACCATCAAATAATCCATCGATACTATCGAATAATCTATCGATACCTTTGAATAATATATCGATACCATCCATAATCCATCGATACGATTGAATAATTTTGTAACATCATCGAATAATTAAGCTATATCATCGAACAATCAAGCAATACCATAATTTTTAGTTAAAAGTTCAATGCGTTTTCAAGGTTCTAGCCGATTAGAATAATCCATCGATACCATTGCATAATTCGTCGATACGATCAAATAATCCTTATATGCCATTACATAATTCATCGATACGGTCGAATATATACTATCAAATAGTTTAAAGAGAGTGCACTACACACGCCCCCAATTCAGCAAGTCGGCAAAAAAAGATGCGGGCTCCACTGATTTTTAATTTAAAAAAAGAAGCTAAAATTGCCTATTAATCTTAGCCATTCATATTTCATTCAATCAATGGTCCTGATTTGTTCACATGATCACATGATACAGGTTAAGGGCTGAGTACACCGAAATCAACCTCTATATATATATTAAGGACGGATTATGGACCTATCCTATATAAACCCAAAACATGAGGATCCGTCCATATGTTATTTTTTATAACTTGTATTAATGATTGATGGACAGATGTCATCATATGGGTGAAATGGATCCTAGATCCATCCGACTGGAGTGCACATAGAACCTGCAATGGGTGCATATAGCCACCCCGCAGACTCCGCAGTAGTATATACATGTACATATACCTACTTATTTGACACGGCCATGCCAATCATTTCAGAGGCCGTGTGTTAAAAACTTGTGCTTGATTTATATTGTTTGTAAATTAATTTTATATAAATGTGTTAGATAAATTAAATATGTTACAAAACTTAGGAATAAAATGATAACTTTTTTAAATTAATTTTTGCAAAAAAATGTTATAAATTCATATATTTTTTCCTTTAAAATAAATATTTGTGAAAAAAATAGTGTTAAAGATCCAGGAAGGGGGGGGGGGGGGGGGGAATTGGAACGCTATTGAGATTCGAACATGAGTGGAAAGGCCTTACTTATAAGGGTCACGCCTACCACTGTGCTAATTGTTCCTAAACATTCGAAAAGACCTTTATTATATATATACCAAATATAATTGATATTGGGCCCCAAAACTTTGGGGTCTTGTTCCATTAGACCGCCTAAACTGTCTAATGCTCGTCTGCTATCAAAGCTTTGAATAAACTACAAATATAGCATAACAGTGAACATAATATGAACCTCTCCTTCAGGTGCTGATATCTAAGCAATGGTCGAAAGATCAGGTATCGGGGTATTATCGGTTGGGGGTAAAAAGGATATATTGGGGATATGTCGGATTTATCGAATTCGCAAATTTTTACCTATAAATATTATATTTATACTTCAAAATTTAAAAGTACACATGAAAAAATTAATATTTAAATTGTAAAATTACGAAATGAACTTGAAAAAAAATAAAAACAACTCAATAAAGGCTAAAGCTCCCTTATGTAGCTAAGGGTGCAACACTAATGTCTTAGTCTTAACAATCAAAATGTCTAAATAGGTTTGACAATCAAAGATTCAAAATACACAAAACTATGAATTTAAGATAGTCATCAACATACAAAAAACACAGGTAGACAAGTAGTACACTAGTGCTCTAAGATAGGCATTGGTCATAAACTCTTTCAACATCGGACTCAAGGTCGTTATTCCCATTACCTTCATCTTCCGATTCAAAATCATCTTCATAAAGCTCCCTTACCTCCCGGAGTTCACTGGAGCATGGAAGTGCACCATCCACCTCGGATGCTTCTTGTTGCCTTTCCATATCTTCAACAACCTTACTTTCAACAAGCCATTCTTGTGCTTCTCTAGCTTCTTTAGCAAGTAGAACCTCTTTTCTTATGTCCTTCCTTCGGTTTTTGTTGATAATCTTGGCATTGAATTGAACATACACCAACTTGTCCATCCTTGTGGTATCTAGTCTATTCCTTTTCTTTGTGTGTATCCCATGGAATGTACTCCAATTTCTCTCACAACCGGATTAACTTGTAGTTAAAGAAAGAATCCTTATTGCCATTTTTTGTAAATGTGGCACTTGATTTCCATAAGTGTACTACCATGCAACTACAATAAAAATAAAAATAGCTTTGGACATCTATATATAGCTTTAAACAAAGTAAAATATGTTTTAATAGAAAGAGTTGAAAGACAAATAATGTAGTTCAAGTTACATACCCGGATTGAAGTCTTTCTTAGCACATCTCGATTTGGCCAAATTGCTCCCAAATGCACCTTCTTTCCTTTTATACTTTGGCAACTCAACATTCATGAGACTTCCTTGAGATATATCATCATTGGGGGGAAAAGTGCTCGGTGCAAGAAATACAACCTTGCATAACATCCGCATTCAAAGATATGCCTTCATCTTTGAAAAGTAGTAAGGGTTCAAGAAATATGCCGCCAAGTGCAATGAACCATCAAGTCGACCACAAGCTTTGTTATCAATGATCTCTAAAATTGGAGCATAACTTGCCTCTTGTTTGTTGTATACCTCTTTGATCTCCTTCCTTGCTTATTGTAGCTCTCCATATAAGAAGGTCGTTCAAGGCCTTTTATCACCATTAACAACACCAAACACCTTCACCAAGGGTTCAAATACTTGCAAGCAAATTGAAACTCCATTCCAAAAGGACAAGCTCATTATGATATCAACTGCATGCCACTTTTCATTTTTGAGTATTAGAGAACTTGCATTCTTCCCATTCTTTACTTGTAAACATTACTCTCAACAAATCTGATCAAAAAAATAATAATCTCAATAAATGTTTCTTGTTATTCAAACTTTCTAAAGTAAGGAAAGAAGTAGCGAACCTTGTAACTCCCGACCTCACCAAGTTCTTTTGCTTCGTACAATTCCTCATCAAGGCCAAAGTCTTGTGATGTGAATAAATGAAGACAGTGAATACTTTGGCTTTCTCAATCACTACTTTGAACTTACGAGTGGCACAAGGAGTCAAAAAAATGTGAGGCCTTGTTTCTTGCAACTTCTTTGCCGCCAACATGTTGTTGGAAGCATTGTCCGTCACAACTTGTAGAACATTTTGTGGCCCAACTTCTTGAATACATTCTTCGATACAATTGAATATGTATTCACCAGTATGTTAGTCATTGGACGCTTCCTTAGAAGAATGGAAAGTTGTGCCCAATCTACAATTCCCACATAAATTCATGATACTTCTTCTTTTCCCATCACTCCAAGCATCCGTCATAATTGAGCAACCGGTCGTAGCCCACTCCTTTTCTTGACTCTCAAGTGCCTTCTTCGTCTTCTCAACTTCCTTCTTCAACAATGGTTCCCTTAATTCATATTGACTAGGAGGTTTGTAGCCCGGACCATATTGTCCAACCGCCTCACAAAATCTTCTAAAACTATCATTATCAAGAGCATGGAAAGGAATAGCATTCTCATACGCCCATTGTACCAAATATTCATGCACACTTTGTGTTCTTTCCTTCGCAAATGCATCATTGATAACTTGTTGCTTTCTTTTCTTGCCTACATCTTCTCCAACATGAATAGAAGATGCAAACCTATCCATAGGTCCTCTAATGTCTTTCCTTTTTTTAGCACCCGTGATAATAACCTCCTCCTCAACCATATGCTCATCACCACCGACATTAGCATCATCATCATCATCATTGTCCTCCCCTTCTTGTGATGTCAAGCACACTTCTCCCTCACTCGTATATCGTGGACACTCAATGCAGTTCTCTTTTCTTTCCCTTCCAAAAGAGCTTTTTTGCACTTGTCTTTTGCTTCATCATTTGCTTTCTTGCACGCGGCAACATTACCCTTTACACCGGCTATGTGCTTCTTCAATCGAGTTATTCCACAAGTACTAACTCGCTTGTGACACAAAGTGCAAGTAATCACATTCTTCTTATTAGGATTTTCACAATACCCAAACTCCCAACCAACATCACTTGAAGTCGGTCTCCATAACGGTTCACAATACCGAAATTGAATTTTTGCCAAAATTCTCCCAAATCAGTCCCAAATACATTGACCACGGTAGATTCATTTGCTCCCAAATCAGTCCCAAATTCAACTAATCTAATGAAATCGGATAGACTAATGACCAAAAGTACACAATCACAAGTCCACAACACAAATAGACATATTGATATTCCAAATTGCTCATAAAATCAGAATGAAATCAACCTAAAAAGCAGCCCGACATACCTTGAATGTGTCGGTGCAGAGGCTGCCAGAAAGACCAGGGGAGGCCAGAGATGATCAGGGGAGGTCGGAGAGGATCAGGGGAGGCCGGAGAGGCTTCTCGGCTTCTCGCACAGGCACAGCGCACTCGCACACTGTCGGAGAGGAAGCAGCAAGCTGCGCCGGAGAGGAAAGGTTGGCCGCCGACCGGAGAAGAAGCAACAGGCCAGGCCAGCCGGAGAAGAAGCCCTAGCGCGGTTCACCTCTTCGCAAATCGCAAGCCTAGGGTTGTTCGTGTTTGGAAGTTGCCAGTTGGATTGGAATCGATTTCTCACATTGTCTACCTATTTTTTTTTTTCAAAAAAAAAATACAAAAAATACAAAAACGACGTCGTACCCAAAACGATAAATCGGTCAAACCCGATATTAATCGATATATCGGTCGTTGACCGGATAAATAGCGTTGACCGATATAAGCCAATCGATACCCCGATATCGTATCGTGTTCTAAATATCTCCGATATATCACCGATATATTTGCCGATATATCCGATATTTAGAAGGGTAGGTTGGCTTCGCCGTCTTTCTCAGCCGGTTGAAGGAGGCAACCGAGTCTGTCTCGCAAATGATTTTCTTGTGGCTGAGTTTCCAGGCCAATAAATTAAGTTAACTTGCATAATAAAGATGGATGAGATTTAACACATATAATAATGAGCTATCTCTCTAATTGTATTATGTACAAATGCACTCGTGAAGTGCATTATTATTTTGGTTTGACATATCACATATAACTGTACGTTGCAGAAAAAAAAAAAAGGGCCAAATTGATATATGATTGAAGATATGGAAATGGACACGGTCAACCAAATATGGCATAAAGGAGTCAATGTATTAGGTGACACTTTTGATAAAGATAGGATTTATAAAATTTGTTATTGTGGGGATTTGGTGGATGAGTGACAATTCAGCAATCTACCTTACTGGAATTCTAGAACAATTTGCATATATTGTTTTTCGTTCGTTGAAACTTAAACCATTATTTTAAACGAAACACAATCGCCCGAGAAGCCACTGAGCGGCATTCCAAAGTACGAACAACCCCCCTCTCTCTCCCAAATCATACGGAGAATATATATTGTGATTTTATTAAAATTAAAAATTTAGTACACATAATTAAATAATTAAAATCTAACGATTCTAACGTACCCAATATGGCAATATCCAATTATAAATTAACTTTCAAACTACCCTCAAATTTAGCAGTTTCCGCACTTCGAAGATTTTATTCTAACTCTATTTAATCATATATCTATACATGTGCAAAAGATAAAATTTGACCCAATTTTATTAGATATGGATATGTTTTTAGAAGATATTATCCAAATTTCATTAGATATTGATATTGGTAGTAACATATAACAAAAATTTTAAATGATCAATATATGCATAAGATAAAATTTCAGAAGATATTAACCAATTTTAAATACTATTATACTCCCTCCGTCTCGCAATACTTGTTGTTTTAGAGTAGTAAAGTTGTATCAAAAAACTTGTTGTTTTAGCTATAATTATTATCTTTATAGATAATGATTGCTTTTTTTATAAGTAATAATTACTACTTTTAGGTATTTTAACCTATAAAAGTAAAGTAAACATAGGTTTTGTTAATAAGTGTGCATTGAACTAAAACAACAACTATTACGAGACGGGGGAGTATAAGATAAGATTTTACCTATTTTTGCTCTATATGAACATATTTTTAGAAGATAATAACTTTATCAATATATTACATGGTCATACTTATTAAATAACTTTATCGGTATGAAATTATTTTTATAAGATAAAAGGCTTTACAGAAAGAAAAAATTTGCGAAATGGGCACAATAATTGGACGTATTTGCGGAATAGACGCGGGTTTGGACAAATTTGCGAAATATCCCCTATATATACCTAATTTACTTTCTGTACGGACATTTTTTCTTGTTTCCAGAAAATCGCATTCTTCCTCATTCGAACTCTCTCTTTACTCGAAAATTTTCAACTTGCGTTTCTGGCTTTCCATCTCCGGTTTTGTGCTTTTTCCGGCTCGATTGCTCTTCCTTGCTTCTGTAAAGCTCCGAGTTTGCATCGTCTACTTCAATGTCGTCATCCAGTATCTCAGGTATAAATTTGGCGGATTTTTGCGAAATTTGTCGTGCTAGGGTTTTGGAATATGCTCGTTTATGTTGATTTTATTGTTTGTTCATTATACTATTGACAATCTATGGTAAATCGATGCTTTATATGCATTCTTATGTGCGGTTCTTAGTACTTTTCGTCGTTTTTGGAAGTTGCATATGTAAATTCGGGTTTTTGAACTGTTTCTTTTCGTCAAATTTGCGTTGTGGCACTTTGTAAGTGCCTATTTAGTGTTCTTCGTGTAAGTGTACCTGTTTTACATGCTTTTGATTGTTTGTGTCGATGATACTGTACTTATCTGCTGCTATGTCCAAGTGTATGGCGCTGACACTGTCTGTTTTTGTGTTAGCTTGTTGCAGTTCCAACAATGTATGTGTTTGGATTTGGTATTTTGTGTGTGTGTTTTGTAATGTTCATGTTATTTTACTATGTTTGTGTAACATTATATTGTTATTGTTTGTTGTTGTTTATGTCATCACATATTCTATTATTGTCTTTTTACATTTTTCTGTATTTTGTTGCTTGCAGGAACTCAATCTTCTGATTCATCCACCTCTTATCCTGGTTCTGATGTAAGTTATTTTTTATTTTGATGAGCAAGTTGTAGTTTTTTCTTAATCTGATGGTTGTTTTTTTGCTTAATTGTCTGTTATTGATCAGGGTTTGGAATATTGCATTCCTGTTTCTGAGCGATTTCGTTGTAGATCCAACATATATTCACATCCTTCTGTCTGTGATCTGATCAAGGAGCATTTGTGTCCTTCTCAATACAATAATCTGCAAAAAAAGTTGTGTTGGATGGGTGCTGACGCAAGGCACCAAAATGGTTTTGAATTTTCAGCTTATGCATCAAATGGTGCTCCGTCAAGTACAAACACAAAAAGAGCATGAGTTGTGGTTTAGAGTTGGTGGACATCTTGCACGTTTTTCAATTGCTGAGTTTCATGTTATTACAGGCCTTCCTTGTGAAGACCGTGTTTGTAATATCCCAAAGAAAGTGTCAATATTTGATTTTTTTGGGCAGAAGAAAATGACTCATGATGAGTTACTTGATCGTTTCATATCTGAGAAAAAGATGTCTAAGAAGAAGTTGATTATGGCAAAGTTGTTGCTGATTGAGAGGTTAATTGTTTATAGGAGGTCAGAAGTTGTAAGTGCACAATTCTTATCTCTTGCGTGCAATGAGAAGGAGTTTGAACTATATCCTTGGGGTAGAGAGTCATATACCCGTTTGTTGAAGTCATTGAAGAGTTCTTCTGTTGCAGATCGGAATGGGGTTAGGGGTTCTTATCAAATGTATGGGTATTGCCTTGCATTCCAGGTATTGTGCTTTAGTTATTGCTTGTCTTATGTCATCATTTTTTTGTCTGTGTCAGCACAACTTTTTTTTTTTGATCAGTTGTGTCAGCACAACTTTAATGCTTATGTGAGCATTATTTAAATATTGTTTTGTAGTTTCATAACGAGTTTTCTTTTGTAACAGGCTTGGATATTAGAAGCTTTCCCAGCTATATCCGTTAATTTTGACTGTAATTTTAAGATGCCTGAACTAGATCCATACTCGTTGCACTGGCAATGTGATTATAGCCAAGTATACGCTGAAGCTGAGAAGTTCTTTCATGGGGATTTGGTAATATTTTTATATTTTCTCTCTTAAATAACATTTTTATTTGATTCATCTTTGTGTTTTTATTCTGATACATGCGTTTTGTCCAGAGTCCGTTGTTCCCTATTTATGGGGAGTTTGCACGCACCGAACGAATGGCGTTTGCTGGTGAAAAAGCCGATGCTGTAGTTGATGCAATAGTTGTTGCATCAGTTGAAGAAATAGTTTCTGGACCTGTTGATGCGACTTTGTATGAGAGTCGTCGTGTTCGTAGAAGGGCATATGAAGCTAAGTTTTCAAACAGGGCTCCCCAAGTTGAGGAGGAAGAAGCTAATGTGTTGCAGAAACATGATGAAGGCGATACGTCAAAGAAGAAGACACCTGCGAAGAGAGGCAAGGCTGCTAGAAAGAAACAGGATGGTAAGTCCTTTGAAACTACTTTTGAAGTTTTCCCAGAGGGGGATAAAGAAGATATAGGGACCTCAAAGAAGAGGAAATCTTCCGCTGGAGTGATGGGTGGTAAAAAGAAACAGAAGGTGCAGTCCAGCGATAGCTCTGAGGAACAGGTTCCCCTGAGGAGGGGTCGTTCTGCAAGTCGTGTTCTATTCAATCCATACATTGCTCTAGACCGTAAAAAATCTGTCAAGAGTGATGTAAAGACGCCTCGACAGAAGGCTTCAGCAGTGAGGACAGGTGCTAGAGTTATTCCTTCTAAGGCGGTTAAGAGAGTTACTGCTGACACAGATTTGCACAAGGAGGTTGATGTGGTTGCTTCACCTTCCAAGCGATGTCTGTTGGGTACTGATTCATGTTACTTTTTAGAAGATGATGTCCCGCTGAATATTGTCTTTCAGCGGAGGTATAAGATGAAGAAGAACGGTGGTGTAAGTAGTTGTAGGCCATTATATGATAGTAATGTTGACAAGTCTTTTATTATTCCTCCAGTTCCTGTTGTTGATACCGAGGGTGCACATGTAGTGAAGCCTGTAGATATTCATGTTGCAGTCTCTACACCTGGGTGTGAAGTCAGTGTTGGTGATGACAAGGGTGAAGATTTTACTGCTGACACCCATACTTCCAAATCTTGTGGTGAAGTTCCTGTCTGCGAAGACAAGGTTGATGTTTTGCACTCTAACACCCATTCCCCTAAATCCGATAAATTGGATGCTTGTCAAACTGTGAGGCTATATGTTTTGGCCGACCTTGCAGATGGCATTGATTGTGGTGACACCGTTGAAGGAGTTGAGACACCTTCTGCTGACAGTGATGGAGAGGGTGATGTGCCGACCCCTTCTGTTCAGAGGTCACCTTTGGGGAGTGTTGAAGCACATGATTCTGTTGGTGGGCAGTCTGTGCTGGGGCAAACATCTGCTGCTTGTGAAAATGAATATGTTCGCATTTCAAGTGATGAAGCTGACAAAATAGCAGTGTCATCAGAGAAAGTGGTTGATATTGAAGATGTTTCTCCTCAAATGGATGCTAACGATGATCCAACTTGTGAGTTTCCTCCTAAATCCCATGGTGATGCTTTTGCTTCTTCTCTCCCATCTGATCCTGACTGGGTGAAGGAGATTTATAGCAGGATTGCGAAGCTTGAAGAGGTCCCTAAGATTATGCATCTGTTGTCTGCAAGGGTAGATGCAATTGAAACAAAGATTGTTGAGTTGAATGGTAGCCTTCAAGTGTTTGGTGAGATGGCGAAGAGGTACGATGAGCTTGAGGTTAGGGTTGCTAATTATGAAGCTTTGATTGAGAGGTTGCAGTCAAACCCTGTCAAGCCTGATGTTAAGGACACTTTTGCAAAAGTTGATGACGAAAGTGTTAGTGGTGCTAAGTGTCACGACACACCTGTGAAGGCTTGTGATAAGCACATTGATGGTAAGACTGCGAGCTCTCCTGCGGTATTTAATGATGAAAGCACCAGTGGTGGTAAGTGCCAGGGCACACCTGCGAAGGCTGATGATAAGCACATTGCTCGTAAGTCTGCGAGCTCTCCTGCGATAGTTGATGCTGAACATGTCAGGTCTGGTAAGCCCCAGGACACACCCGTGAAGGCTGATGATAAGCACGTTCCTGGCAAGCCCAACGACACTCTTGTGAGAGGCGATGATGAACGTGTCAGTGGTGGTGAACCCCAGGCCACACCTGTGAAGGCTGTTGTTGAAGATGTGAACAAAATTTTGAATGATGTTGTGTCTGATCTTCAGCAGTCTTTCCCTGATGAGGAGTTAATGTTCAAATCATCTCCCGCTTCTGGTGAAGTTGTGCCCGTGTCTTTGCCTTCATTAAGTACTGAGGTTCCAGGAGTGGGTAAGGAGTCTCCACCTGTTGTTGTTGACACTGATTTTAAGGTTTTTGGAGATGAGGTTGGGATTCCAGCAATTTCAGCTGAAGTGCCTCAATCTACAAAGTGTGAAGGCGAAGGCGTTGATGATAAAGTTGCTGGAGTTATGGTTGACGCATCCCTGGAAAAGTACATTCATCTGTCTGACAATGAGGACGACAAGGGTGCAGGCGTTGATTGGGATTCGTTCGCCAAGGATCCTGCAATCCAAATCGAAGTGGACCAACTAAAGGCTTCCAAACTTATCCCATCAAACAATATATTCTTGTATGGTCCAGTTGTGGAAGTGAAGAAAGTGAGGATGCCAAAGCATGCCCCTAAGAAATCACTGATCAGCTCAGAAGATCATGAATTTATTTATGAACTCGTAAAAAAGCAAAGGTATGGTTTAATTTTATGTTTAGTATTTTATATGAAATGTTTTTGTTATTGTATTAGTTACAGCATCTTATGCTGTGTACTCTTTGGCAGGAATTTTTCCGTTGTTGGTCCAACCTCAAGGGTTGATAGCAAGTTTTTCCAGCGTATTTTATTGAAGAATATGTGGTTTGATTGTCAGGTAATAACTGGTTGTATTTCTACATTATATATTTATATATATATTTGTGGATTACTTTTTATTGTATTATTTGATTGTTGAATTCACTTTTTTATTACTTTGTTTAGCATCTAGAAGCAGGTTTGACTCACATTAGGAAGCGCATTCATGAGGACCCTGTCAAGTATCGAGATGTTCTTGTTCTTGATTGGCTATTTTATCTGAAGTACCTTCCCGACTATGCTTCATGTTATGGGATAGACATAGGGCTGGGCAAAATTTGGATCGGACCGTAATCGGACCGGGACCAGACCGGAATTTACGGTCTTTGGATCGGACCGGGATATTACGGTCTGGTCCACGGTCCAAGATTTTTGTATTTCCGGGTTCCGGTCCAAACCCGGGACCAGACCGGAATTTCCGGTCCGGACCGGAATTGGACCGGAATCCACATTATTAAAAAAAAAAAGTAAAGAGGAGCCCTACCTACCCTATACGCAAGAACACGTTTCAGTTTCATTTTCAATTTTCATCTTCTTTCTTCCCTGGCTCGATAGCCGCCGCCGCCACCGCCAAGTGCAACCCTCAATCTCTCTTGGATTGGATGCTTTTGCAGATCGCCGCCTCTCGATTCTTAGTCTCTCTGTCTGTGTCTGGCTGCTTCGGCACACCATTGCCCTCTTCCTCCCCATTTTCTCAGTCGCTGTTCAAAGATCTGGGCAGGGATCTAGGCTGGTGGTGCTGGTGTGGCATCGCACGCCGACGAGCTTCCCCCGTTACTCCGTCGGTGTTCCGGTATGCGTATGGGTGCTTGGGTGAAATAATCGGAGCTGTTTTGTGCTCCTGGGGTGGATGCGGTGCGTTTCCCCGTCTCCGGCGTGATCTGGCCTTATTTCTTTCGTTATCGGGCTGAACGTGTGGTCGGATCTACTGTGTTCCAGGCTTTGGAGGTTAGGCCGTTAGGGTTAACTTAATTCAGCAACCCACAGAGCGGTGAGTTTTCCCCAAATCTTGATTTTCTATTGTTTTGCAAACCGTCTTTTGTAATTGAAATGAATGTTGTATTATGATTACCGAGATTGGAGGTATTTGATCTAAACATTGGTCAAACATTCAAAGTAAACTTGTTCGTATCTCTTTAATTTGATTGATCGGCAACAACATCTGTTCTTTGAATCCACCGAGTTATGGAACCGATACATGTAAAAACTAAAAAGTGGGGTATAACCGGTCCAAACGGTCTTTACGGTCCGTGGACCGGAAAACCCGGGACCATATTTATCGGTCCTGGTCCGATCCGCAGTCCAAGTTTCCGAAAATTCCGATCCATCGGATCGGACCGGGACCGGAATGTCCGGTCCGGTCCGGTCCAAACCGGTTGATCAGCCCTAGATAGACATAGATCTTGAATCCAGCACTGAGGATTATTTTATCGGTACGTGCCCTGCTGATTATGGGAAGCCATGGGCATCGGTAAAGAAAATTTACACAATTTTCAATGTTATAAACAAGCACTGGGTGGCGTTGGAGATTAAAATTGAGGATAGGGTCATCAATGTGTTCGATTGCAATGTTCCTGCTGTTAGGGAAGGTGTTCTTGAAGAACAATTGCAACCGTTTGCTATTTGGCTCCCAATTCATTTAGCAAAGGCTGGGCTATTTGAAAACTTCGATTCCTCTCCTTTCCAGCTATACATGGTTCCTGGGTTAATGCATGATTCTACTGGGTATGTATTTGTTATCTTGTTTTGTTCTTTGGTTACGTTTAGATACTTGTTATTTATGTCCTTACATTACATTGTTTCTTTCTTTGTCTACAGGGCTTCATGCGGTGTGTTTACATTAAAAGCGATTGAAGCTTCTGTATTTGGGGGAGACGTTAAAAATTTCAACAACGAAAAGATCTTTCGTTTCGGAGAACTCATGTGTGCAGATCTGATCAAAGAAACTTGGAGTTTTAAATTTTAAAGAACCAGTAGTTAGATAGGTTGTTGTTGTGTAAGTGGGGAATTTGGATGTAATCTGAAAAATTAAGTGCTCAAGATATATAAGAGAACATTATGGGCTGACACTAGCTGCCTAAGTACGAAAATAGTGGTGACACTGATGTTAGTTTCAAGCAGCGTTGAGTCTGTTGTTGTATTTTGCTGAACACTATGTTAAATTTTGCACACAAATTGATCTTTGTGAATTTTTGCTCATTATGATCCTATTTTTCGTTAATATAATTTTATACTTTTTAAATATATATTTTCTTACGTTGCTGTCTTGTTTTTGGTCATCGTTCGAATTAAATTTCATACCGTGGTCGATTGGTGAAAATTTGCTCAACATGATCATATTTCTGCTGAACAACAGGTTAAATTTTGCAAAACAATTAATCTTTGTGAATTTGTGCCCAATAACATCTTATTTTTGCTTAATATAATTTTTGAATCTTTAAATATATATTTTTTTACGATGCTGCCTTTTTTTTTGGTCATCGTTAGAATGAAATTGCCTACAATGGTCGATTAGTGAAAATTTGCTCAACATGATCATATTTTCGTTGAACAATAGGTTAAACTTTGCACAACAATTGATCTATGTGAATTTGTTCCCAATATGATATTATTTTTACTTAATATAATTTTTGATTTTTCAAACATATTTATCTCATCATGTTGTCCTTTATTTGGCCATAATTAAAATTAAATTGCACACCATGGTCGATTTGTGGAAATTTGCTCAACATGATATTATTTTTGCTGAACACTAGGTTAAATTTTGCACAACAATAGGATTTGGATCAAATTGGTGGTTGATTTATTTTAAACCTCAAGAAATGAGACTGTGGCCCATTAACTGATGAAAGGAGTTGGCCCAAGTCGGTAACTTTATTTAAAGCGGGGTTCTTCCTCGTTTCTTCAGAAGTCCAACGTCATTCAAACCCTTTCCACTCTCTTCATCCTTACCCTCTCTCCAAGTCCTTTCGTCTTCCTCCACAAGCTCTTCCTCTTTCCGAAGTCTTCTTCCCAAAGGTGCGTCCTTTCTCATCTATTTCTCTCCCTTTCGATCTCCTGTAAACTTTATAAAATCGGTTATTGTTTTCACATTTTTCCAGCAAGTGTTCTTTTGTTTTTTCCTGATTTTTAGATGATTTTTTCATCATCTTTCAGTCGGTTAGGGTTTTGATTTCACCAATTTATATGAGTGTATATTTATTTTGTGTTGTTTATGTTTTGTATCCTTAGATGGCACTTCCAATTGAAGTTCAAATTGGTTACCATTACACTGTTGGGTCTTTTGAAGTGGTAATCACACCACGGCAGACGCCTGTTTATGGACCTAGCATCTTGCACGTGGCTATCAATTCTGAAAGGATCCCTGAGCTGTACCTGGACCATTTCACTAAGTAGAATGGGTTGCCAATGACTTATGAACAGTGTGATCAGTTGTTACATGAAGCAGGGGTCACTGCTGTGGTTCGAACTCAAGTAGCCAACCTGATGCTAATGCATTATACTCACAGGTGGTTTTCAGGCGATGCTGAGTTCGTTGAATATGGGCTCTGCCCTGATCTCATTATTGATGTACGTTTCATTGAAGAATCTGAAGATGACATGAGCTCTGATTCAAGCTCTCAATCTGAGATGAGCATCGATGAAGAAGAGGATGTGGACCCCCCGGCTTCTCCAGAGCATGTGGATCCCCCAGCTTCTCCAGAGCATGTGGATCCCCCAGCTTCTCCAGAGGATGTGGACAAGTGCTCTATATGTCTTGAGCTGATGCTGCCATCAACGCCGACCCTTCGGTCAGTGTGTCCCCATACCTTCCACACAGAATGTATTCTAGAGTGGTTGTCGTATGAAGCCATTTGTCCACTATGTCGAGCACCCTTTTAGGCTTATTTGTAATCTATATTTTGTTGGAAAAGACATTGTAGGTGCAACTATTTTGTGGTAGTTAAGCTAATGGAATGTATGGTATGAATGGAAGTCGGTATCTGGCACCTTTTTGTATATGATTTCCATTCTAATCATACCAAATGTATTTTGTAACTATTTGTCCTAACTGGTGTTTGGAAATGTATAATATTAATGAAATTAATGCACTGTTAAATTTGGTTGTGTATGATACTGTGTTTTATTTTAGGAAGAAATCCCACCTGATCTTTGATGAATATGCTTATATATTACGGGTGGTGACAGTGGCCTAGTTTTTGTTCTTGTTGAAGTGTATATTTTGTAAAGAGGTTTTTCATGCCCAAAGTATTGTTAACATTTATTGTCTGATTAGTTTAAAGTAATGTCGACACCATACTTGTATTTTTTTTATTTTGCAGTGTGTGTGGTGACACTAGGTGTTTGGTGTCCCAATTAGTGCTGACAGTGATATCAGTTACAATTAGTGGTGACACTGGTTCCCCCCATCCCCCCCTGTTATTCAAGTCTTGTATTCTATGATTTTTGAAGTGTATGTATTTATATTTTTTTCATTTTATAGTCTATGTGATGGGCACTATGTGTTTGAGACGCAAAGTATTGGTGTCACTCATATTATATTACAAGTAGTGATGACACGAGTGTTGTATTTTATTATTATTAAGTGTATGGGGGTGAAAGAGATGTTTAATGACCATATTATTGTTGACATTGTGGGTTATATTAGTTTGAATTTGTGGTGTCACCAGTTTGATCGTTTTTGATATTTGAATTTCATGTGGTGACACTAGGTGTTTTAGACCCAAAGTAGTGCTGACACTTATACTAGTTACAAATAGTGGTAACACTACACTTGTATATAGTAATTTCAAAGTGTATGTGGTTGCCAGAGGTGTTTAATGCACATAGTATTGCCACCAGACGTGTATTAGCTACAACTAGTGGTGATACCAGTCTTATATTCTATGGTTTTGTGAGTGTATGTTGTGTAAGATAAACTTGCTCAACAATATAATATTTTTGCACCACAATTGAGACTTGTGAAATTTTGTCCATTATGATTCAATTTTACTTGTTAACCTAATTTTATAGTTTCTTACTATAGTGTTACACAACGTGGTCTTAATTTTTTCAATGATAGAATAAAGTTGCACAATGTGTGGGGGTGATTGGTGTAATTTTGCTCAACATCAACTTATTTTTGCTCAACAGTAGTTTATAGTTGCACAACAGTAGTTTATGGTAAAAATGTTATCATAATGATTATATTTTTTGTCAATATAATTTTAAAATTTTCCAATAATTTTTTTTTTGCATCATGTTATTATTTTTGCTCATCATCAGATTTAAATTTCACAACACTGGCTATTGGTGGAAATTTGCTAAACATGATCTTATTTTTGCTTATCAACACATTAATTTTGCACAAATGTTTAAATTGTTGATATTGCCTTCAACATAACTGTTGGGCTTCGTTTAGAGATGCCCGGCCCATTTCCCGCTTATTTATACTGTGTGCTTAAACGTTGTTCAGATTGTCTGCAAGTCGTTTCATCTTCTTCTTCTTGTTCATCTTCATCCTCTCTCGTTCTCATCCAGATTTCTTGCTTTCAAGTTGCGATTCCTGTTGTGGTATGTAATCCTTTCTGTTTTCTTCCTTTAAAAAAAAACGTTATCTGTTATTTTGATGTACTGCTTCAGCAATTTTTTTATTGTTGTAATCTCCGATTTTCGTTGAACTTCCCCTTGCTTTTTAGTCTATTAATGTTCATATATTGGTGTTTGTCTTGCTTATTTCCTAATGCATTATATTCTGTGGGTGTTATGTGATTCTTACTGTCATTAAAAGTCATCAGTTAGGGTTTTTCCAGTTTTTCAGGCATTTTTACTCCTTTGTCTTTCTCAAATGTTTATTTCTTATTAATATCGATGTAATGTTTTATTTTTAAGTCAATGTCTAATGTATGAGTATATTTTGATTTTGCATGTGTAGGTTTTCTATCCTTCAATGGCATTCCCAACCTATATTGAACTAGACTACGACTACGTCGTTGGTACTTATGAAGTTGAAATATCAGCATCTGAGTCATACTGGTATGGACCGGGTCTACTTGTTGTGTCTATCCACTATGACAGCATTCCCTTAACATTCTATCACACGTCTACTTGGAATGGTTTGCCTTTGAGTCTAGCCCGCTGCAACGAAGTGCTACAGGATGCAGGAGTAACTGTTGAGGTTAGAACCCAGGTAGCCAATCGGCTTCTAATGGATTACACTAGAAGTTGGTTTGATGCCGATGCTTATCTTGTTGAGTATGGCCTTTGCCCCAATATCACCATCAATGTACATTTTTATGATGACTCTTCGTCTGATTCAAGCTATGAGTCCGACATAAATGATGACATTCATATGGAGGTTGACCAAGCAGATCCTCCAGCACCTCCAGAGCCTATGGATGTTGACGGATTAAGGGAGATATATCACCTTGATCTTGATGATGATGAATGTACAATTTGCCTGCTTCCAATGTTGGAGTCAGATCCTGTTCTTCAAACGCCATGCCAACATCACTTTCATCCAAATTGTTTACGATCTTGGCTTTTAGTTCAAAACAACTGTCCTCTTTGCCGAGCAGAATTCTAGGTGTATATGATATAAGTGCAGTATGTAATTTTGTATGGTACTGATGTAACCGAAAATACGTTTTATGAATGAAATTTGTCCTTGATCACATTTCTTTCTGATTTCTATTAAAATTATAGTAATCTTTGATATTTAAGTAGGACATTTGGTGTGACACTAGTTCATCATATTGGTGGTTTCTGCCATTGAAGTTTATGGCTTGACATTTTCTGATATTGAAGCTTATGTGTTTGACACTATTAAGGTAAGTCCCAAAGTAGCGCTGACACTGATATTAGGTACATTTAATTGTGACCCTGGGCTAGTATTCTTTTTGTTATTTTCAAGTGTATGCTGTTGGCCGAATTGGCAAGTGTTCAAAGTCTTTTGTCACATTATTTACATTGTTGGTTAGAGTAGTTGGATCTATTTGTGAAACTATTCTTATAATTTTGGCTGGTTTCTGTTTTTGAACTTTTTGTGATGACACTATGTGGATAAGACCAAAAGTAGTGCTGACACGAGATAGTTAATGTCCACCAAAGATAACTGTAACTCAAATAACTGTAATCCGTTTTCAGTTTATAGTTTTACAGTTTTGACAGTTTTTTTTTATAGTTACTCTGAAATAAACTGTCACAAATAACTGTTACAAGATGAAAACTGTTGAATTGTTGCTTATATATATCCATTTTTCATTCTTTGTTATCCATTGGCGCCTGAAAACTGGTTTTAACAGAAATACATCCCTCTCTAAAAAGATGAACTATGGTAACACTGTCGGGTTTTGCACGAGTTTCCATCAATTGATGGACGTGCTGGATGGTGTTGTTTACCTTGGTTATCACATGAATCTAGTTGATGAAGCATGCGAGACTAACAAAGAGGCTCGTAGGGCCGAGTTATTGGAAGCCGTCGTTGTTCATTACACATTATATGAGGAATACCAAAGATCAATAATAGTAACTGAACATCACATTCGGATTGCGTCCAAAGATGAAGACGGTGAAGCATTATCAAAGGTGATATTTGAAGTTTTATCCATAAATTTTTCCCCATTCTGTGATTGAGTCTTGTATTTTATCTTTTATATAGATGGAAAGAGAACTGGGCAATCAAAGACAGTTGTTTGAAGACGCAAAGGACAATCTAATAGGGTGTGTTAAAGAGGTTTTAGATGCAGAAATGGAAAGGAGGAAGAAGATTGATGACTTCTTAGGACTGTAGTTCTACTATATTAATAAGTAATAACATTGGTACTTATTTATATGTTGAATGTATTTTTATTTTTTTTGTTATTTTAGTTTATATGTGTTCCATCCTAATGATATGATGCAACATATTAATATCATAATAATCATATAATTATTTTGTAATTTGCTTCCTCATATTTCAAATTATAAATTGGGACTGAAGTTTTACGTCTATCCCTTGTTATACTGCGGACACATTTGATTAGTTTGTGGATTGTTGTGGTAAAAGTAGTGCTGACACTGTTTAACTAAGTTTTTATGTTACTTGTAATTTGCTCAACATCATCTTAGTTTAAGCTAAACAATAGTTTATAATTGCACAACAAACGAATGGATATTACTAAATCAACTGTTTGAATAACATAGACCACTTGATTATAAGTGCAGAGAATTGTGCTGACACATTGAAGAACAAACACAACTGTTTAGAAGCAATTATAGTTGTATGCATCTTGACAAATACTATCCATCAAAAAACCACATGGACAACAAACGTCTTAACGGGTACGAGAAAACTGACCCCACGGACAACAACTGTCTTAATTGGTACGAGAAAAATTTTCAGAAGTAACGTATATAACTGTCTACACCAAAATTCATTCCAAAGTTTGAAAATAAAACATGAAATTGCGTTGTGGTTGTTCAACCAAGATTCAGTATCTGCCCCTGAATTCCTTTTGAAGTCATTCTTGCATGGGATTTTGCTGCCTTCACAACATCTGCGTTCACTTCATTTAACTCTGAACATACTATATCTGTCAGATACTTCACACCTAGCTTTGAAATATTCTTGAAATTGCCCTTTTCCAATCAACACTTGTACCCTCTCTCTGTCCCAAAGAAGGTCTCCATGTGGTGCATGAGGCATACCCCAGAATATTGAACTTTCTCTTCTCCAGCCCATGTGATGGGGACTTTTGATGTTGTTGCATCTGACACTATTTCTGCCTTTGCTAGGAGTCCCTTCTCTGTTAGATAAGCAATCAGCATATCCCCCTGCATGGATTGAATTAGAATTCATGTAATTTTAATTATAAAATGAGTTGATATTTAAATGAAATTAAGACAAGGAAAGAAATATTAGATATCAGTAGTAAAACTTACCAAACATTCAAAGGGCATTGTGAAGGGGCAAATTGTATCACCGGAAGATGGTGTGACATCAACAATTTGGACCATTTTGTTTTTAAAGTTAAAGACAACCATGACATAGTCTGTTGTTCGTTCAACCGCATATACAATCTAATCAACATAACAAAAAACAAATAAACATTAGTGATTGGTCTTGTGAACCTTATTTATTAAATTGCAAGGGAGTACCATGTCTATATCCTTCAAAGAAAGGTGTGGTGACGATGACAATACAGTATCCATGTGGAGGTTAAACCTCTTGAACTGTTCATCACAAGCTCGTACTGATACACTCTCTACATTAAACTGGTTCAAGAATAGAAATTAGTAAAAAAACAGACGAATTGTAATAACGGCTAACAATGGAGTGTAATTGTAAGTTAAAATTGTAAGAATATTACAGTTTTTTTGATATTGACAAAAAGTCTTGCTGGTGATTGAGCACTTTTATACTTTCCTTGTGGTTGAGGATAGCTGTCCATGCACCAATAACGACACTAGACAAGTGGGTTTCATCCTCAAGCGTAGCCATGTCTGTTCTAACAATTTCAACAGACTTGTGCTTAAACAAAATTTCCCTGCAATGTCAATCATTTTGTAGATGGATTCTATGAAAATAACTGTTTACTTGTAACTGAACATACTTTAAGAAGATTAAGTTTAAAATGAACTTACCTGTTGTGTGGTGTTTTCATTGCTAAATAGGCTGAAACAGTGCGCTCAATTTCAGAGATAGGATCTGTAATGTCAACAACACGTGAGTAATATGGGCTTCTCAAAGATGCAGAAGGTTTATGTGCTCTCCTTGTAGCTTCTTCTCTCTTCATGTTATTAAGTTGGTCTGCAGCATTTCCATCAACTATGTTGATCCGCGGCGACCTTCTTGGTGGCAAGGCAGCAGGGGGAATGCATTTTATTTTATCTCCCAAAGGGTTCACTAGTGGAGTATCAGCTTTAAATGGAGTGGGTAGGGGAGTAGGAGTAGCTTCACCACGCTGTTGTATTGGAGACTGCCCATGGCTGTCTGGGGGAGCTTGGGCTGCTTCATTAGCATTCTTCATTTCAACCGATTTGTTCAATGGTGTCCCTTCATCTTTCTTAAAAGCAGGGTCATCTAGAAATATATCAAAGGAAAATTCCCCGTCCACTTTGATATTTGATTTCATTTTTTGCTTGTTCTGATATGCCATTTCAATTTGAGTAATGCAATCTAATAAAACAGGATCTGCCCAGAATTTCTCTTGTGATTCGGTAAAATATGGGCTTACAGGGTCATTCATATTTGACATGTCAGCAGCATCCGTAGCCGTAGGTGCCTCAGAAATGACATTTTCCACCCCTAAAAGCTGGTTTGCTCCATGTAGAAGCCTTTTCACCTTTTCATCATGTTGTAGTTCAATCGGGACTTTCGTAGACCACTCAGCAAAATCAGAAATAGCAGATGCAAGTGCAGAAGTCTTTTGAACAAACAACTTTATCCAACTCTAGAAGATAACATCACATAAAAAATAAGAATAAAAAGTGATCAGTAAATACCAAAACATTGCTATACTGTACTAATATTACATTGAATTGGTTGAAATAATTCATACAAACCTCAACTGGGGGTGTCTCTTTTTCTGGATCAGCAGGGTGACTGGTGCCTTCATCGTTTTGTGCAGTAGGTTGTGGACAAGCTGTAGATGGTACGTCTTAATGTTGAGGAACAACTTGGCGAGCCTGGACTAAGCCACATCCAAAGCCTCCTGTACTTATATCATCAGTTTCTCGTTGGCGCAAGATTTTGTAATTTATGCCAACGAAAACCGGGAAAGAACGAGTCATTCTTCTTAGTGCTGTGCTTGTGAATAATTTCACCCTATCCATGTAAAACAACTGGCACACCAATGGGATAAACATATACGAGTATTACGATGGAGCAGGGAATGCTGACATAAAGAATACTATAGACATGTATATAAAAGTATGGGGGGTGACGTTTGTACTACTGACATGGTAAAGAAATTAAGTTAACGTCAGAGCGAAGGTTTGAAAAAAATACTTACAACCAAGAATAACAGATGCCCTCTGAAATGGCCATTCTTGTTCTTTTCCCAACTTCTCTTTGCATCGACCAAACTTTCCAACACAATAGCACACCAATTTAGGTCTTTCAGATCACCCAATTCAGGAACTACTCTTATTAAACTATGGTTGGCATGTCCGTTTCCTAGTGTATCAACCAAGATAGAGTCCAGTATAACGATAAAGTTCAGAAGGAATTGATCACTACAATCAGTGTCAGCTATCAATTTTTCCATAACCATAGCTGTTGTTACATTATCCTGGACATCAAATGTGGTTTTCCACTCTTGCACAATATTGAAATTCTCTTTAGATGATTTTCTTCCAACTAAAACTTTCCCCATTGGGAATCCCATTGTGATATGCACGTCTATTTCTGCAATTTCAAGTTCGCCTCCATTAGCCAACACCAAGCAACACTTGTTAGGGTCAAACTGATCCACTAACCAATACGAAAGAAGTAGTGGTAGGGTAACAATCTCCAAGTTGAACAAAAATCCAAAGCCAATATCCTCAATCATTTTCCTTTGCTTGGCATTCAATTTTTTCAAGGATGACACCAGCAAGCGTGGGCTTGACCGTGATTTCAATGATGGGAGATTTTTTTGTCTAGTGTTTCTATCACTCCTCACAACCAGCTGCCTGTTTTCTGCGATAGGTTGTATGTCTGTGGTATCTGTTTGCTCATCAGATGTTATGATATGCACAGTTGGGTTTACATGTTCAACAACCGTCTCAGTAGGTGAATGGGTTTCCAGCCTTGCAATTTCAATGGTCTCCACAGCAACAGTGCTAACACGAAGATCAATCGCAAGGTGCACTTCTCTCTTACTGTTTTTTCTTACAAGCGGTTGCGAATCTTTGGATTCAAGTGATCTACAACCCTCCCCTACTTCCAAGGATTTACCAGTCTCAGTATCAACAGACAGTTCATCCTTGAAGGGAGGTGAATCTCTAGATAAATCAACTACTGGAGGTTTAACTCCAGATCGTTTTGATCTCTTCGAATTTCTATTTTGACTGTCTAAAACAGGTGAATCACTTACACTCTGCGGACGTTTACCTATAGAATGAACACTTACAATCAATTTATACAAATATAATTGAAGATATGACACTGTGAGAGACTGTATTTTATGCCGAACAAATTCCCAAATTCCCAAATTATCAAATTCCCAAATTCAGCCTCTAGATTAATCACATTAACTTCAATTTATTATGCGAACGAAATTGAAATAACAATGGTAGGTCTTGTAAGGCTGAAAAATTGCTTGATTATAAACATTAAATTCGCTTGAACAAGTGCGATTTTTTCTAATTTTCGTGGAAAACTAAGCTTTAAACCGTACTCGTTCTAATTTGAACTTTAATACACAGAAAACACGAAATCAAACCTTTCGGATCTGAAGACATCTCTATGTATATGATAGATCTCCTCCTTACAAGCCTACAATCAAGCCTCAGGCAATCTCGCAGAGAAATGGACAGAGTAGATTTAGCTCGAGGAAGAAACTAAAAGAAGGTGATGGAAAACTTCTCGAACTTGAAAAGCGTTTTGCGCATTCACACATATTTGGTTTTTATATTTTTTTTAGGAAAACCGTTGTAAAACCTATAGATCGATAAACGAGATAGGCGATTATGCGGAAGCGTATGAAATCGAGCAAGAGATAACAGATCGGATCTAAACATGCAAGTCGAAGAATGAACACAAGAGATTTTACGTGGTTCGGCTAAGCCTACATCCACGGGGCCTCAAGAGTTGGCCAAATCCACTATAAGAAGTTCATACAGGGACAGATCAAGTAAAGAGATACAAAACCCTAAGTCTAGACATGCATGAGATCAGAAACCAAAGAGAGAAAGAAATCCCCCCGTGTGGGAACCAGAGATCGAAGAAGTCTTCGATCTCAAACCCTAGATCGCCTGGACAAGGAGAGCTGCTGCCCAGAGCTTGGAGCGCCGGCCACCAGAGAACCACCAGGGATGCTGTCGGCCACCTTCTTCGCTTCCCGGCTCGGTAGATCTTCAGGCAAAGGGAGAGGAACACCAAACCCTAGAAACCCTAGAAGAGAGCGTTTGTGGAAGATGAAGAGAGAGAGAGCTCAAACAGTACGACGGCAGAAAAGCTCCAACGAGAGCTTATATAGCTAGGTCACCAAAAGGAGAGCGCCAGCAAGTGCCAAAACGCAGCGTCCAACTTTAGGGTTGCAGCTGGCACACGGGCTTCAAGCTCATGGGCTCCTCAATCCAAGTCCGGCAATCATGGGCTTGTCTCAGCTAATGGGCTTAAGCCCAGTAACGAGGTAAGCTCCTTTCTCTTTGGTATATACATATTATACATATAGCTATATCATATATTATACATATGTATTATCACACCATACTTTATACATATATATTCGTTAGAGGATCAAGCTATAAAGCTCAATATGACTCAGTCGAATATATATTAAAGTATGCATCCATACATATATATATATATATGTTACCTATATGTAATATGTACAATCATCATATACATACATGTTACAAGCATACACACAATATTACAAGTAACATATAAAGCAAACAAGACATAGGAAATTAACACATATCATTACAAATGCCCCTGTAATTTTCTAAGTCTTGCACTGGGCAGACTCAGCTTCACTCTAGTGGATTCTTATGCCAGGTCCGTCCTCAGCCCACACTCACACAGCAAATCAAGTGAGCTCCTCCAAATGGAGAAAGTTCCTGCAATACAAAAACTTCTCATAAGGAACTATTTTTGTACCAAAATCTGCAGGATTATATCTACCATCAATTTTCTTAACATGAATCACATTAGCTTCAACTTTTTCCCTTATAAAATGATATCTCACATCTATATGCTTAGTTCTTTCATGATACATGGGGTCACGACACAAGTAAAGAGCACTTTGGCTATCTATATGCAATACAGTAGTATAGTGCTTCTTCTCAATCTCTTTCAGAATACCCTGCAACCATATTGCCTCTTTACAGGCCTCAGTGGCTGCAATGTATTCAGCCTCAGTAGAGGATAATGCAACTATAGGTTGCTGCTGGGATTTCCAGGAAACACAATTACCTGCCCATGTATAAACATAGGAAGTAATAGATTTCCTGGTATCCTTGTTGCTAGCATAGTCAGCATCAATAAAACCATGTAAATCATAAGATGAAGAATGTTCAGCATATAACAGGGATAAGTTCACAGATCCAAGCAAATATTTAAGCAGATATTTCATTGATAACCAATGCTTCTCAGCAGGTTCAGACATAAACCTACTAAGGGTGCTAATTGCAAATGCCAAGTCAGGTCTAGTACAAATCATGGAGTACATAACAGATCCAACAGCAGCATCATAAGGAATAGATTTCATTCTCTTAGACTCAACCATAGACATTTTCTCTTTAAGCTTAGTTAAGTCAAGATGGGGACCAAGAGGAATGTTATTTACTTTATCTCCAGTCATATGAAATCTATCTAGCACTTTCTGAACATAATCACATTGATGCAACCAAAGTTTTTTATGCTTTCTATCCCTAAGTCCTTCATGTCAAAGTGTTTTTGCAAGTTCTTCTTAATATCAAGGATGCAATCAGTAGACTTAGAAATAAGCAGAATATCATCCACATATAGAAGAACATATAACACAGGACCAGCATGCTTTAAACCTTTAAAGTACAAACATGTATCAAACTTACTTCTCTTAAAACCCAAGCTAAACCTCATACATCTATCAAACTTGATATTCCACTGACATGGGGATTGTTTCAAGCCATATATAGATTTATTAAGCAAGCAGGCATAGTCAGGATGAACAGAATCAATGAAGCCTTTAGGCTGTCTCATGTAAATAGTTTCATCCAAGTCACCATGAAGAAAAGCAGTTTTAACATCCATTTGCTCAAGTTCAAAGTCATAGACAGCAGTCATAGCAAGCAACAATCTAAGAGTCTTATACTTCACAACAGGAGCAAAGATCTCATTGTAATCCTCTCCTTCCCTTTGAGTAAAACCTTTAGCAACCAACCTAGCTTTGTATCTAGGGGGGTCAGACTTAGAAATTCCCTCTTTGAGTTTAAAGATCCATTTACAATCAATCAATCTAGCATCAACAGGTTTGGGAACCAAAGTCCAGGTTTTATTAACTCTCATAGAATCTATTTCTTCATTCATAGCAAGCTTCCAGAATTTAAAGTGAGCACATCTAACAGCTTGTTCATAAGTTTCAGGGGTATAGTTTTGAACCACAGAAGAAACAAGACAAGCAAACTCAACAATGTTATTAATGAATCTCTTATTAGGGATAACAGTCCTAGGACTTCTATCTCTAGTCAATTGCCAATCAGTTAAATCATGTCTTAAAGCATCTGAAGAACTAGAATTGCCAGAACCAGAAGCAGACACAGATTCAATAACAGTTTCCTCATCCAGAGAAACAGGAGTAACAGAAGAGGAAGAAGGCAATACAGATTCATTAGTAGCTTCCCCACCCAATTGGTGAGGTTGCATAATCACAGAAGCAGGAGGGGCAGAAGAAGAAATAGGGAGAGGGGAGGGAGAAGAATAACCACTATCACACTCATCATCAGAATTAGAATCTATGTTCTTAGGAACATAAAACTGATCATCTTGTTCCTGCAAGTTAGTCTCTTTAAGCACAGAAGCAGAAGCCTTTTTGAAATGGAATTCATGCTCATTAAAGATAACATTCCTACTCACAATTGTTTTGTAAACACCAGGTTGAACAATTAAAAGTTTATACCCTTTGACACCTTCAGGATACCCCAGGAGAACACATTTCTGTGATCTGGGTTCCAACTTACCTTGATTGACATAAGAATAGACAGTACAACCAAAAGGTTTTAAGTGATCAAGTTTAGGTATTCTTTTAGTCCATAACTCATAAGGTGTTTTAAAAGCAATCACAGATGAAGGAGTTCTATTAATCAAATAAGCAGAAGTAACCACAGCTTCACCCCATAAACTATGTTTCAAACCAGAAGAGATTAACATGCATCTAGCTTTTTCAAGAAGAGTTCTATTTAACCTCTCAGCTGTACCATTTTGCTGAGGGGTACCAGGAATAGTCAAATGTCTTTTTATACCATGCTCATGACAGAAAGAATTAAACACAGAATTGCAAAACTCCAAACCATTGTCAGTTTTCAAACACTTAACAGATAATCCAGTTTCTTTTTCAACTCTAGTTTTCCATATCTTAAAGGTTTCAAAAGCTTCATCTTTAGTCTTCAACAAATACACCCAAACATATCTACTGTAATGATCAACAAGAGACATAAAGTATCTTTTATGACCAACAGTGGAAACTTGGGCAGGGCCCCAAAGATCAGAATGTATGTAATCAAGAGGAGCAGAAGAGACATGAACAGATGACTTGAAACTTTTTCTAGTATGTTTACCAAGCACACAGTTTTCACACAACTCAATAGTGCAAGGTCTAGAGTTAAGAATGCCAGATTTATGCAAGTGTTCTAAACCTTTATTTCCTATGTGACCTAACCTATTATGCCACATAAGAGTATCATTTAAAGACATGGTTTTCACAGGGTTACCAACAGTGAGAGCAGTAGCAGAAGAGAAATTCATCACAGGAGTAGCAATCAGTTCATATAAACCACCCTTTTTAAGACACTTTATAACAGGCTTACCATCCTTAGTGACAACTCTCACACCTGCAGAGCTAAACACATCATAATTCAAATCTTCAAGGGTACTTTCAGACATCAAATTTCTTCTTAAAGCAGGAACCCATTTAACATCCTTAATGACTCTAACCACATTATCAAACATCTTTAAAGCAATGGATCCAACACCTTTAATTTTAAGCACAGAATGATCAACAAGCATAACAGTGCCACCATCAAAGCATTTAAGATCATGAAACCAAGACTTATGATAGGTAGCATGCATAGTACATCCAGAATCCAAAATCCAGGTATTAGAATCAGCAGTGTTTAATAATGCAAGCACTTCATGAGTATAATAAGGATGAGATTCAAACACATTAGACACATTAGGTTGCTTTCCAGCAGCTTTTTCATCTCTTTTTCTTTTGAAACAATGTTTTTCAATATGACCAGACTTAGAGCAGTAAGAACACATCAAGTGAGATTTATCAGGCTTGTCAGATTTTCCATGTTGACTAGACTCAGGTTTACCATTGTCCTTCTGAGGTTTATTCCTGTTTTGATTTTGGTTGTTGTTAGGCTTATTGCCTCTGAACCTACCTTTAGAAACAAGAACTTCATTCTTATTTTCAGTTTTGGTGTCAGATTTAGACTCATATTTGTTTTTAAACACTTTCAATGCATCATTTTTCTGAATAATAGACTCAAGGATAACCTTTTTATCTAATTTATCAGTGCTATATTGAACAACATCTTTAAAAGTGTCAAACTGAGCAGGCAAAGCATTCAACAACAACACACATTGTTGAGTTTCCTCAACTTTATCACCACAGCGTTGCAAATCTTGAATAATAGTCAAAAACTTATCCAGATTCTCAGATAAAGGACAGGACACATCCATTTTAAAAGTGAACAACTTATTAAACAGATTAACTCGAGAAGGGAGAGATTTTACCAAATAGAGGGCTTCCAACCCCTCCCACAGCTTCTCAGCTGTCTCAAGATTATAAACCTGTCTAGCAACTTCATCTCCCAAGCGTAGCATAATCTCACTGTGGGCTTGTTCATCAGTTTCCAAGATTTTTTCCTTAGCAGTATTATCAGGAAACTTATTTGTCACAGCAACCCAGCATTTTTCTTTTGTCAAAATTGCCTTCATTTTTATTTGCCACATAGCAAAATCTGTGTGGCCATTGAAGGGCTTTAGATAGGTGCCTTTGTCACCCATAGTAACCAGTACCTTGCAAAAACAAAGAAACCAAGTTAGTAAGTGAATCAACACACTTTCAGATTCAAGAAAACCTTGAATCTTGACAGTAACCAAATAGATCTAACACAGTATTGCAAGAACAAGCAATGAACACACAGATCTATACACCAGAAGCCAGAAATCAAGCACAGAGACCTAGATCTAGCAAACAAGGGTGTGGTATGTCTTGCAGGGGGGGTGCGGCACCAGCGATGTCGCCTTTTAGGTCCGCCCGAGGCCCTACACCCGTTCTCTATCCCTAGAACTCAATAATGAGCCAGGAAGTCAAGAACGCGACACTCAAGCTTTGATACCACGTTGTAAAACCTATAGATCGATAAACGAGATAGGCGATTATGCGGAAGCGTATGAAATCGAGCAAGAGATAACAGATCGGATCTAAACATGCAAGTCGAAGAATGAACACAAGAGATTTTACGTGGTTCGGCTAAGCCTACATCCACGGGGCCTCAAGAGTTGGCCAAATCCACTATAAGAAGTTCATACAGGGACAGATCAAGTAAAGAGATACAAAACCCTAAGTCTAGACATGCATGAGATCAGAAACCAAAGAGAGAAAGAAATCCCCCTGTGTGGGAACCAGAGATCGAAGAAGTCTTCGATCTCAAACCCTAGATCGCCTGGACAAGGAGAGCTGCTGCCCAGAGCTTGGAGCGCCGGCCACCAGAGAACCACCAGGGATGCTGTCGGCCACCTTCTTCGCTTCCCGGCTCGGTAGATCTTCAGGCAAAGGGAGAGGAACACCAAACCCTAGAAACCCTAGAAGAGAGCGTTTGTGGAAGATGAAGAGAGAGAGAGCTCAAACAGTACGACGGCAGAAAAGCTCCAACGAGAGCTTATATAGCTAGGTCACCAAAAGGAGAGCGCCAGCAAGTGCCAAAACGCAGCGTCCGACTTTAGGGTTGCAGCTGGCACGCGGGCTTCAAGCTCATGGGCTCCTCAATCCAAGTCCGACAATCATGGGCTTGTCTCAGCTAATGGGCTTAAGCCCAGTAACGAGGTAAGCTCCTTTCTCTTTGGTATATACATATTATACATATAGCTATATCATATATTATACATATGTATTATCACACCATACTTTATACATATATATTCGTTAGAGGATCAAGCTATAAAGCTCAATACGACTCAGTCGAATATATATTAAAGTATGCATCCATACATATACATACATACATATATATATATATATATATATATATATATATATATATATATATATATATATATATATATATATATATATATATTAAAGTATGCATCCATACATATACATACATATATATATATATATATATATATATATATCCATATAAAAAAATTTATTTTAATCTAAGGGGTATAAGGCTTACTTCTCATCATCGATGGAATAAAAGTGCACAACATATTATGCCTTTGGAAAACTTGCTCAACATCACTTTATTTTTGCTCAACGATAGTACATATATTGCACAACAACACTTTGTTTGCAACGATATCTTATTTTTATCTATTCATGCTTTCATAGTTGCTTAATAGATTATTGCTCAACATCGTCTTATTTTTGCTCATCAATGGAATAAAAGCGCACAACATATTATGCATTTGGAAAACTTGCTCAACATCACTTTATTTTTGCTCAACGATAGTTCATATATTGCACAACAACACTTTGTTTGCGATGACATCTAATTTTTATCTAATTATGTTTTCAAAGTTGCTTTATATATTATTGCTCAACATGCTCTTATTTCTGCTCATCAATTGAATAAAACTGCACAACATATTACAAATGGGGAAAACTTGCTCAACATCACTTTATTTTTGCTCAACGATATTACATATATTGCACAACAACACTTTGTTTGCGACGACATCTAATTTTTATCTAATTATGTTTTCAAAGTTGCTTTATAGATTATTGCTCAACATGCTCTTATTTCTGCTCATCAATAGAATAAAACTGCACAACATATTACAAATGGGGAAAACTTGCTCAACATCACTTTATTTTTGCTCAACGATAGTACATATATTGCACAACAACACTTTGTTTGGAACGAAATATTTGTTTTATCTAATTATGGCTTCATAGTTGCTTAATAGGTTGTTGCTCAACATCATCTTATTTTTTGCTCATCAATAGAATTAAATTGCACAACATACTACAAATGGGGAAACTTGCTCAGCATCACCTTATTTTTGCTCAACGATTGTTTATATATTGCTCAACAATACTTTGTTAGCAACGAAATGTTTGTTTTATCTAATTATGGCTTCATAGTTGCTTAATAGGTTGTTGCTCAACATTGTCTTATTTTTGCTCATCAATAGAATCAAATTGCACAATATACTACAAATGGGGAAAACTTGCTCAGCATGTTAAAATTTGTGTTAGTACATGTTAAAATTTCAAAATTTATTCTATATTATTGAATTAATGTTAATTTTCAAAAAGAAATGTCATTTACAAATTTATAAACTGTATTTTCTACTAACATTATTCTTATATAATACTGATGACAGAATTTTCGCTGACAGCCTTATCTTGAATGCTTCATCCTCCTCTTGTACTCTCCTAATGAAAGCTTTCTATTTGTAGGTGGTCTTCCTGCTCTTTTTCTTACTACCGGGGGGTAACAGTTGATAGATTTGACCACATCAGGGATGTTTCCTTCATCTTCATCCAACACTGGATATATTGTTTCTGCATATGTCATATGCCAAGCGTCATTGCTGTAAAATTTTACAACAAAATCAGACACATTTGCTTTTATGTGTGTTATTGATGCTAGAGCATGTACACAAGGTATTTTCTCGACATCAAATACTCTGCACGTACATGTCCTCGCTGATAAATCAACTATAGCTACAGCTCGTTGACCACTGATCTCAAATTGGGATTCATTCATCTTTTCTACTCTGCATACCCCAACTTGCGCTTGTGATTCTCTTATCAACTTAAGGATCTCCGGAGTTAGTCTGTCTTGATTTGCCAGTGCTTTTTCTCTCCTGTCCAGGAACCATGATGTGAGCTTTTCCCTAGCAAACTCCACAAGTGCCACAATGGGATAATCCTTTTTGCCTTTGAAAACAGAGTTCAAACTCTCAGCATTGTTGGATGTCATCATGTTGTATCTATCACACCTTGAATGTGCTCTGGCCCATTTATCAAAACCTACCGACACTAGATATTCTGATAGCTTTGGACAGGTTGCTTCAATTTGTGCAAGGTGGTTGTTGAACTCTTGGATAGTGTAACTTTCTGCTGCTTTTTTGAACATTTTCCCCAGCTCTTTTTTCTTGAACGTTGCTTTGATGTTTTGTTTCAAGTGCCACATACATATGCAATGTGTAGCTGATGGGTAAGCTAAAGAGAGAGCCCTTGAAATGCTAGCATGTCTATCAGAGACAAACACTAAGTCATTTGAAGGAGGCACAACCTGCAGCAGCTGATACATAAACCATTCCCAGGAGCTGTTGTTTTCGGAGTCAACAATACCAAAAGCAAGTGGAAAGATTTGTCTATTTGCATCTTGTGCAACTGCTCCAAGCAACGTCCCTCTGTATTTGCCAGTTAGGAATGTTCCATCAACAACAACAACCTGATATATAAACAAATAAAATTACTTATGTTATCAAATTTAAGGAAATTGATGACAACAGAATTTGTGCTGACACTGTTTAAGACATACCTTCTTTAAGAGTGGTAATGCTCTGATGCACTGTCCAAATGACAGAAAGAAGTACTGAAATCTATCTTCTTTGTCTTTTGAAATCAAAGCTATAGTCCCATTGTTTCTCTCCACGAGCATATGGCAAAATGATGGTAAATCTGCATAATTTGATTCTGGTGTCCCCTTAACCATTTCATGAGCTATTTTTGATGACTTCCATGCTCTCCAGTAGCTAATTTGCATCTTTTGTTCTGTTCTCATTTTATCCTTTATCTGTGCTGGTCTGTATCTAACGTCAACACTGTGTAATTACAGTCAAATTAGAACAAATCATATATTAGAAAGCTAGTTAAAATATAAATACTATCTCTTTAAAAAAGTTCTCACCTTGATTCGATCATACTTGCAATCACAGAAGATGAAGGCTGTTTGCAGTGTTTTGTCCTGAAATCCCATGTGCAGGTGTGTGTTTCCAGATACACTATCACCTCATGCCAAGTTGGACCAAAAGTTTTGACATGCACTTTCCATTTTCAGTCAGGATTTACACAATGCACTCTATAATACTTTGTATCTGCTTTTACCACGCGAAAACCAAATATCTCAGTTATTGACAACATCTCTAAAGCATGCTTAACTGCTTTCCTTGATGCAAAGCTTTTGCCTACACAAATCAAGTTTTGTGAATTGAGATTCACACTAGACACAGGAGAGCTATCAGCATCCCAATCTTCTAGTGTAGTTTCTCTCCTGTGTGTTGTAGAATAGAATGCTCTCCATATTTCATCTGCTGAATCTTCATCACTTGCAGTGTCACTGTTTAGAGAATTCATGTCATCTCCAACATCTTCCAACAATACACCTTTCAGCCTGGTGTCACCGATCAATGTCATGTTATTTTCCCCTGTAACAATATTATTAATAGTTGGATTGCATGCCACCAACTGTAAACTCTCAGCTGAGGATGCCTGTTGATCTTCAACTTCTTCACTATTTGAGTTAATGCTGACACACAACTCCACAGCAAATTTAACATTCTCTAGGTCAGACAACCTTAAGAACTCTTTCAAATAAGCATCACATTCAACAAGAAGCGGAGCTCTCAACAGTTTGAAAGGGTGTAAATGATTGAATTTCAATTCCAATGCACTATCTATATTGAATCTGTTTTGAATTTTTTCAGTTAAACCCTGTAATTTTATTGTCTCGTCAATCATAAACACCTTTGAAGTAGTGTCTCTAACAAAGGTTGGACATGAATCATTAAACAACCATTTCCCACCACATACAACCGTAATAACGTGGGTTGCCATTGTAATCTGCAGAGTATGACTTTAAGAGGATAAATACATTTAAGTAATAACAAACACAATCTCATTAAAAATGATGACATGATCAACCAAAGTGACTAAAATACACATCAATAACGATGACACGACCAACCAAAGTGAGTATAATAAACCTGTGGATTAAAAATTTGCGCCAAAGGCGTAAATTTTGATGCTACTGTATGTATAAGCATAGATTTCCATACTGTTATAGAATATATAACTATAAAATAATCTGAACAGGCATCCCCTGTGCAATTTTATTATGACTCCATTGCAGTGATGACATGGCTTAATCAATGTTGAATAAGTAAATCTAGTGATGACATTAGCAATCAAAGTCTAATAAGGAATCAATACTTTAATATAGAGTGCAGATTCAAGTAATAACAAACACAAACTGATTTAAAACGATGACATGATCAACCAAAGTTAGTAAAATACACATCTTACTTAAAAGCAACAATAGATTTGCATTGTCAAAAGCAACAATAGATTTGCACACCTTGTGCAATTTTTCTATGACTTAATTGTAGTGCTGACATTGCTCAATAAATGTTCAATAACGATAGCACGACCAACCAAAGTGAGTATAATAAACCTGTTAAGAAAAATTTGCGCCAAAGGCGCAAATTTTGATGCTACTGTATGTATAAGCATAGATTTCCATACTGTTATAGAATATATAACTATAAAATAATCTGAACAGGCATCCCCTGTGCAATTTTATTATGACTCCATTGCAGTGATGACATGGCTTAATCAATGTTGAATAAGGAACACTAGTGATGACATTAGCAATCAAAGTCTATTAAGGAATCAATACTTCAATAAAGAGTGCAGATTCAATTGTAATGATGACATGAACAACAAAATGAATACAATGCACTTCTTGTGGTGAACTTCTATGATTAAGGTCTACTGATTAGTTGAAACAATCATATTGAAATCACATCCTAAGCAATCATAGAGATGACTTGAGCAATGTAAAACATGAATAAGCATAAATAACCATAAACATACACAGATTCGATTTGAAACTTGAATATTGCACATATACAGAAAATAATGCTCATAAATATTAATTCATGTATAAAAAATCAATCAAAATTTGCGCCAAAGGCGCAAATTTTGATGCTACTGTATGTATAAGCATAGATTTCCATACTGTTATAACATATATAAGCATAAAAAATGAATCAAAGTTTTCGCAAAAGGCACAAATTTTGATTCATTCAATAACAGTAATAATTCTGTTCAACTATATTTCCATACTGTTATAGCTTTTATAAGCATAGATAAACACAAATTTGGTGTAATCTACACTTGTAATCACATGATTCCAATCCGTAATCACAAAACCGAACCAGTTATTTGCGCCGAAGGCGCAAATTGAAGCAATAATCGCAAAACTGAATCTGTAATTGCAAAACTGAAGCATACATAAACACAGACTGAATCAGTAATCGCAAACCAAAAAATTCTAAGAAGTAATCCAAAAATTCTAAGAAATTTGCGCCTTCGGCGCAAATTTAAGCAGTAATCGCAAAACTGAAGCAGTAATTGCAAAATCGAAGCATGTATAAACACATTCTGAAGGAGCAATCTCAATTCTAAGAAGTAATCCAAAAATTCTAAGAAATTTGCGCCTTCGGCGCAAATTTAAGCAATAATCGGAAAACTGAAGCAGTAATTGCAAAACCGAAGCATATATAAACACATTCTGAAGGAGCAATCTCAATACTAAAGAAGTAATCCAAAAATTGTAGTTAAATTTGCGCCTTCGGCGCAAATTTGCGTCTTTGACGCAAATTCTAATCGACTTAAAATTGTACTAAATTTACTTACCTGATTCTCTAGATTACACTTCAAAATCGATAGCTTCGTTGACGTCGGAATGGTAATCTCTCGCAAATCCTAGCAATCTCCGGCGAGCAGGTCGGGAGAGAGAGACAGAGCGTCGGAGATGGCGAACTGGAGGAGAGAGAAAGTCGGGTTTCGAGAGACGCTGGAGGCTTTTATTTAGGACATTTTGCAAAAATGTCCCAAAACGCGGATGTTTTGCAAAATTAGCCCATTTTCGTGGCTATTTTGCAAAACCCCCCTTACAGAAATTGAAATAATACTTAGGATGGTCATACTAATTAAATGACTTTATCAATATGAAAATATTTTTAGAAGATAAAAGGTTTTGACAATAGTAAAATAATACTTAGCCGTGTAAAGGTTATCAACTCATGGAATGCAATTTTTGATAATATAATTTTCCCAATTTTTTTAGATATGGATATAATTTTGGGAGAGTTTAATCACAATTTTTATAGAAGATATATCGCTTTTTCGGATAAAGAAATAAAAGTTTCCTATCTTGAAGGTATTGATATATTTATGAGATATATTTTTGTATTTTATACACATCTAATTATGGATAGTTTTTTAGATTTTGACCTATATATAGTTTAGATTGTTAATGTTATTTCGCAAATATTGATGTCTTATCCCTTCTTTTTGATGTTGTTATTGCTGGTTATTTACAACTTTATTTACAATTGCAAGTTTGTTAATTGCTAGAGATATAATTTTACCAACTTTTTATCCAATGGGTTTTAATATCAAATTCACTTAAATTCAACAAAAAATTGAAAGAATAGATAAAAATTTATTTCGTCTCATTTGATTGTTGTTTTTAAATTGATATAACAATTAAAAAATTTATCAAAGGAAGTTAATTAGTTCAGTGGATGTTGTTAGAAAATTTCTCTAAATTCACAAAAAATGAAAAAATATTAGGGTTTAAGGTTATTTAAATTGTACAAGAAGCGGATACTGAACTAGTGATCCATTACGATTAATAATGGTATCAAAGGTGCGGGTACTGAACTAGTGTTCCATTACTATAAATAACGGTATCAAAGCAATTTTCATCTTCACCAATCTCCATTATGAGAAAAAATTCGCAAATTATTCACTGGGCAGTATTGAAATTTGATACAGACTCTGTTGGCCCATGCCCATGTCATGGCCCAAATTCTTTGAATAATTTCAAGCCCATATATACGTGTTTTCTTTGTAGTATATTAAATAGCACACTACAAAGATTTAGATTGTTATGAGATCCGTTGATAATACCGTATTTAATTAGCTTAAGTTTGGTGAAATCATATAAACTAGTTTATCACCCACACCTTATGCAGTTTTTTTTAAATTTAAATAAATTTAATATAAATACCTGTTCAAAGAGCTAATTAATTTATTTCAACACTTTTGAATTGTTACACAATTTAAATAAAACTACCATTGATTCTCATTAATATATTGAAAGTATTATCAAACTTTTATATAATTATTATCAAAATCTTACAAAATTTGGTAAAATCTTTCCAAAATATATCTATGTCTAAAAACTTATGAAAACTATTATATTAAAATTGATTAAGGTGGAGATAAATTTTTTTGATTGGTTATTACTATTATTAAGATAAGGAGAAGATGTCATATGTTACATATAACTTATCGTTTATTATATTTAATATATATATATATATATATCTTCTAAAATTGATGACTTTTTTTCAAAATATTCACAAATAAATAAACAATTACGAAAATATTCATTGTTTTAAACATTTTACAAAAATATTCATTTTTCGCAGGGCCGCCAGAAAAACGCGGTTTGAAATCGCGTCTTATGTGTAAAATCTGAAATTCGATTCGCGCCCAGAAGGGGTTTGAAAATTGACAAAGAAACGCGGTCTCAAACCGCGTTTCTCTGTGAACTTTCCACATGGCAACACAGTTGACGCCAGGCGCTGATGTGGCACAGAGAAATGCGGGTTCAAACCGCGTTTCTCTGTGTGATTTCAGAGCAAAACCAAAGATTCCTCCAGTCTATGTGATGACACCACTAAACCGCGGCCTAAGTCCGCGTTTTATGACCAATGTTATTATGAAACTGATTTGCCCCTAATGCTAGGGGGAATCTCTATAACCCTAAGGAAAAACGCGGTTTGATCTCGCGTGTTTAGGTTGATCATATTATTGAAGCTTCGTTGCCCCTTGTTCATCTTCTTCCTTTGCTGGTTTCCATCTCAAAACGCTCTCCTATCCACATTATCTCATATTTATTTAAGGTAACTTATTGTTTTTATTATAATTTCTCACATTTATTTCGATGATATATGTATTTGCTATCGTCATTCAGAAATTTAAGGATTAATTATATAATTTTTTTTATTGTTAATGGCATATACAAGTTTGGATTACGTAGTTTTTAGCCTGAATGAGTTTATGGAAATATAGTTTTTAGGATGAATGAGTTGATTGCATATACAAGAGTGATTATATAATTTCTCGCAGTTAGTTTATTGTTGATGGCATATACAAATTTTGGATTACATATACAAGTTTGGATTACATAATTTCATTGGAATATGAATGAGTTTATGAAATTTGGTAGTTACTATCGAAAGTAATTGAAAATTTGATCTTATGTTGATAAGATTAGTGAGATCATTTAACATTTGTAATAAACTAACTTTTGTCATTGATAACGTAGGATGGATGGACTTAACAACATATCTGAGCTAAATGAGATATACGTTGATGCTCTTGGAGTTGATCACGAAGATGACTTGGACGAGTCTGAGGAAGAAGATGAAGCAACTAGGGAGGCTGCGATGGCGGCGATTGAGGATGAGGTCATTAATCCCAATTGGAATATTGTGGAATCTGATCCAATGATATTAAATTCTTGGCAAGAATTAAATTCGCACGCACAAGAAGATGATGGAAGATAGTTTTTTCGCGGACAACTATTCAACTCACTTGGTGAGTTGAAATGTGAGTTAACGGAGTATTCTGTTAAAATGAGGAAGACATATCGTACAAAAAAGGCGAGTCCAGATTGGTACACCGTCGTCTGTGATAGGAAGGACAGTTGTGGGTGCCCGTGGAGATTGTCTGCTCGTCGTTTAGACAGAACTGTTGAAATGTGGAGAGTTGTCAATTACAGTAGGTTTCATGCGCCTAACTGTGCATCCGACATTTTACAGCTAGATAATCGCAATGTCACCTCAAATTTCATTAGGGGTGAGATTCTCGGGTTCCTTCGCAAAGATCAAGACATGAAGCCAAGCACCATACTCGAGCATCTACAGAAAAAGTATAGGATTTGTGTGTCCTACACGAGAGCCTGGAGGGAAAAATAGAAAGTTGTAGCAGAGCTTTTTGGTGATTGGGAGGAGTCGTACACGGAGTTGCCTAGGTTCATGGCTGCACTCCAAGCTACAAACCCGGGAACAGTGGTTGAATTGTGTCATCTGGATTCCCCAAACCCACAAGAGAAGATATTCGGTCGTGTTTTCTGGGCTTTCGTACCGTCTATTGTTGGGTACACATATTGTCGTCCTTTGATATCTATCGATGGCACTCATTTGTATGGGAAGTACAAGCATGTTGTGCTAATGGCAATGGAGTTCGATGCAGACGATCATATTTTCCCTCTTGCATTCGCTATTGTTGAGAGTGAGAATGGAGATAGTTGGGCGTGGTTCATGGATTGTATAGGCTGATATGTCAGTCGGATAATGTGTTATTTCAGACAGACACGCATGCATCTTGAAGAACATGGCGGAGTTGCCTAGGTGGAGTGCGTCGAATGCACATCATAGGATATGCATCCGACACTTGAAATCAAACGTGAATTCCATGTTCCATGACCATAAGGTTAAGGACAGGGTAGGCTAGACTGCTCACCAACTAACAACAATTGGGTTCGAGAATGGATGTCACGCCATCAAACAGATGACACTACTAAAAAACCAGGAAATAGCTACAGATGGTTAGCCACAGATTATAGGCGACCCTGTATTCGTGGCCATTAGCGATGACATTGGCCACGACTGTTTCTGACCGTGGCCATATTCGTGGCTAATACTCATCCTGATATGACATGCCAAAACATTCGTGGCTATTAGCAACGACCCAGATGTCCGTAGCTAATTTCGTGGCTCGATATGTGTCAGTGTCAGTAAATAGCCACGAACGTAGCAACGAATAGGATTGTCGTGACTGTTTTCGACGTTGATATGGCCACAACACAATATCCGTCGCTAAATCTATGGCTATTAATCATCGAAAATCAAATGAACATATGTGGTGAGTGGGCCTTGGGTCACAAATTGTAGGTGGGCCGAATATATATCATGAATGGGTTATCCCATGACACTCAATCCGTGGATAAATCCGGGTACAAACTCTCCCAAAATTTATGGGCTCAGCCCATTAGAAGCTAGTGAAAGCTTAATTATCTTATCTCAGCCCATTGAATGAAGTGGTCATTTAGCGACAATTGAATTCGTGGCTAAATCAGTCCAAATATGACTATATTTTTTTCCGATTGGCCCATTGACGAGCCCAAATATGCCTATGATTTTTTATATATATAAATTAACAAGTGTTGAAAAAAATATATATTAACTAATTAATAAATTCTTATTATAATACTATAAGGGTATGTTTTGAGTAAAACTCATATAAGTAACTAATAAAACCTTATATTAACTAAGAAATTCTTATTAGAATACTCTAAGAATATGTTTTTAGTAAAACTCATATAAGTAGCTAATAAAACCTTATACTAAGTAATAAATTCTTATTATAACACTATAAGGGTATGTTTTGAGTAAAACTCATATAAGTAACTAATAAAACCTTATATTAACTAATAAATTCTTATTAGAATACTCTAAGATTTTGTTTTGAGTAAAACTCATATAAGTAGCTAATAAAACCTTATATTAAGTAATAAATTCTTATTATAATACTATAAGGGTATGTTTTGAGTAAAACTCATATAATTAACTAATAAAACCATATATTAACTAATAAATTCTTATTAGAATACACTAAGAGTATGTTTTTAGTAAAACTCATATAAGTAGCTAATGAAACCTTATATTAAGTAATAAATTCTTATTATAACACTATAACGGTATTTTTTGAGTAAAACTCATATAAGTAACTAATAAAACCTTATATTAACTAATAAATTCTTATTAGAATACTCTAAGAGTATGTTTTAAGTAAAACTCATATAAGTATCTAATAAAACCTTATATTAAGTAATAAATTCTTATTATAATACTATAAGGGTATGTTTTGAGTAAAACTCATATAAGTAACTAATAAAACCTTATATTAACTAATAAATTCTTATTAGAATACTCTAAGAGTATGTTTTTAGTAAAACTCATATAAGTAGCTAATAAAACCTTATACTAAGTAATAAATTCTTGTTATAACACTATAAGGGTATGTTTTGAGTAAAACTCATGTAAGTAACTAATAAAACCTTATATTAACTAATAAGTACTTATTAGAATACTATAAGGGTATGCTTTGAGTAAAACTCATATAAGTAGCTAATAAAACCTTATATTAAGTAATAAATTCTTATTATAATACTATAAGGGTATGTTTTGAGTAAAACTTATATAAGTAACTAATAAAACCTTATATTAACTAATAAATTCTTATTAGAATACTCTAAGAGTATGTTTTTAGTAAAACTCATATAAGTAAATAATAAAACCTTATACTAAGTAATAAATTCTTGTTATAACACTATAAGGGTATGTTTTGAGTAAAACTCTTGTAAGTAACTAATAAAACCTTATATTAACTAATAAGTACTTATTAGAATACTATAAGGGTATGCTTTGAGTAAAACTCATATAAGTAGCTAATAAAACCTTATATTAAGTAATAAATTCTTATTATAATACTATAAGGGTATGTTTTGAGTAAAACTTATATAAGTAACTAATAAAACCTTATATTAACTAATAAATTCTTATTAGAATACTCTAAGAGTATGTTTTTAGTAAAACTCATATAAGTAAATAATAAAACCTTATACTAAGTAATAAATTCTTGTTATAAATTCTTATTAGAATACTCTTAGAGTATATTTTTAGTAAAACGCATATAAGTAGCTAATAAAACCTTATATTAAGTAATAAATTCTTATTAGAATACTCTAAGAGTATGTTTTGAGTAAAACTCATATAAGTTGCTAATAAAACCTTATACTATGTAATAAATTCCTCTTATAATACTATAAGGTTATGTTTTGAGGAAAACTTATATAAGTAGCTAATAAAACCTTATACTAAGTAATAAATTCTTATTATAACACTATAAGGGTATGTTTTGAGTAAAACTCATATAACTAATAAAACCTTATATTAACTAATAAATTCTTATTAGAATACTATAAGGGTATGTTTTGAGTAAAACTCATATAAGTAGCTAATAAAACCTTATATTAAGTAATAAATTCTTATTATAATACTATAAGGGTATGTTTTGAGTAAAACTTATATAAGTAACTAATAAAACCTTATATTAACTAATAAATTCTTATTAGAATACTCTAAGAGTATGTTTTGAGTAAAACTCATATAAGTAGCTAATAAAACCTTATATTAAGTAATAAATTCTTATTATAATACTATAAGGGTATGTTTTGAGGAAAACTAATATAAGTAGCTAATAAAACCTTATACTAAGTTATAAATTCTTATTATAATACTATAAGGTTATGTTTTGAGGAAAACTCATATTAGTAGATAATAAAACCTTATATAAGTAATAAATTCTTATCATAATACTATAAGGTTATGTTTTGAGGAAAACTCATATAAGTAACTAATAAAACCTTATATTAAGTAATAAATTCTTATTATATTACTATAAGGTTATATTTTGAGGAAAACTCCTATAAGTAACCAATAAAACCTTATATTAAGAAATAAATGCTTATTATAATACTACAAGGTTATATTTTGAGGAAAACTCATATAAGTAGATAATAAAACCTTATATTAACTTATAAATTCTTATTAGAATACTATAAAAGTATGTTTTGAGGAAAACTCATATAAATGATTAATAAATGTTTAATAAAACCTTGTATTATCTAATAAATTCTGATAAGAATGCTATAAGGGTATGTTTTGAGGAAAACTCATATAAGTAACGAATAAATGTTTAATATAACTTTATATTAAATAATAAATTCTTATTAGAATACAATAAGAGTATGTTTTGAGAAAAACTTATATAAGTTACGAATACTATAAAAGTAAGTTTTGAGTAAAAGTTATATAAGTAACTAATAAGTGTTGAATAAAATCTTATGTTAATTAATAAATTCTTATGAGAATAATATACAAGTAATTTTATTTTTACAATTTACGATAAATTTTTTTTGGTGTTTTCCGATAAAATTTTAAAGAGTATTTGACTTTGTTGTTATTTTAAAAGATATCTTATAACTTTTATGAGTTTTTTATATAATATTAATGTTTTATTTTTTACTAGTGTGTTTCAAAATTGAAAATTCCAATCCAATATATATATAAAGTGAATATGTGTTGAAAAATTTCTGTCGACATTACTTTGCCGGAATTGGCGCGGAGTGGAAATTTTTTTGGGCGGTAAGTTTAATTTTTGAGGGGAAAATTTTTTTGGGCTGTATGTTTAATTTTTGAGGCGGAATTGGCGCTGAGATTGAAATCTTAGAAGTGTGGCCCGGGTATAAAAGCAAATTTACACTTTCTTAACCCTAATCGCCTCTTCTGTCTTCAGTTCACCGCCTCACCTACTTCAGATTCAACATGCTTCCATTATAGCCTCTTGCCTATTCCTCCACTGTCGATTTTCGCCTCTAGTCCCTTTCGCTTCTAGTCTCTCTCGCCTTTCCATTGTAGCTTCTTGCCTCTTCCTCCATCGGTGCCTGGAATCCGAATCATCCCAACGCCTCACTTGCTTGGAGTCCGAATCATCCCAACGCCTCTTCTGTCTTCGGTCCGAATCATCCCTCTCGCTGCTAGTCCCTCTCGCCTTTCACAAATTTCTGTTTCACAGAATTTTCGTTTCACAAATTTTGTTTTTGTTTCTCAAATATCTGTTTAACAAATTTTGATTTGTTTCACAAAAATTTCGATTTTGTTTCATTGAAGTTTAATACCTAATTTCGATTTTGTTTCACAAATTTCTATTTCACAGATTTCGTTTCTTGGAGCATGATCAGACGTATAAACTTCGATTTCGTGAAACAAATGCAAATCCAAGTACTCCGCTGTGAAATCCAAGTACTCCGCCGTGAAATTGACGAGCTCAACTGCCAACGCCGCGAGGTATTTCTCTCCCTTCATCTCATTCCCGTTTTCAGAAATTTCTCCTCTGCTGTCAAAATTCCTCATCGAAATTTCTGTTTGCTACATTCTTTTCCCCTGCCGACCAATTTCTATGTATTCTGAAATCTGTTTCTATTAGCAATTTCTCCTCTGCTGTCGAAATTTCTCCTCTGAAATCTGTTTCTGTTAGCAAATTCTACTTTGAAATATGTTTCTGTTAGCAATTTCTGCGACCAATTTCTCCTCCGAAATCTGCTGTCGAAATTTCTCTTTGTATTCTGAAATCTGTTTCTTTCTATGTATTCTGAAATTTCATTTTACAAATTTGTTTCCAGGTGGTATAAACTTAGATTGTCTAGATTTTTTAATACCTAATTTTGTTTTCGTTTACTTTCTTGCTCCAATCCTATTAAACGACATCCCAAAATACTTTATTTATTCTAAATAAGTTGGGGATTACTAGTTGAATAATATTTTATTTCATCTTACAATATTGTATTTCATCTTGCAGTCTGCTTCAGGTTATTGCGGTGTCAATTGGTTCAAGGAATGCTATAAATATGAGTTTGTGTCAACAAGAAATTAGGTGTTTTGATTTGTTCATTTGTAGTTTGGGTTTTTTTGTATCTAGAATTTTTTTTTTAATTTTTGTACCCTATTTATGTATATTTAGATTTGTTATTGCTTTGGATGTATTCATAAAAGTTTTGTACATTTTTAAGTAAATAAAATACGGAATTGATATTAACACGGTCAGTTTTTTGTCAATTACACGGTGTAGGATTTCAATCGCGAACTGCGAGTACGCGATGGTGGGGCCCACCGATAGGATGTGCGTCTGCACAGTATGCGGTTGCGAACCTCCTCCTTCCTCGTCCCAAATTCACGGTAAGATATAGTCAGTCCTCCTCTCCGGCGTCACCACCGCCTAACTCCTCCATCACTGGGTTCTCCCTCCGCCCTTCCAAGTTCTCCCACTGAGAGGCTCGATGACGGCGAAGGAGATGGAGGCGATGAGCTTGTTCCCGAAGCATTGGCAGCGCTTCTCCTTCTCGAAGAGGTCGTGGATCTCCGGGTCGACTTGGAACAGTGAGGTGTTCCCCTAATCGGAGACGGAATCCATGGCCGATGAAGAAGAAGGGGTTTTGGTTTGAACCCAGATCCAAAAAAATCGAGTCCAACTCAGTCCAAATTAGTCACCAGTTAAAAGCAGATTCAAAAACTGAAGTCCAAATGAAATCGATTGAATCCCCCATCCCAAATCTAATGCCTTCCTCTAGTCATCAATCGAAAACAGATCTACTGCGAAGATGCAAATTACACGATGCAGATCTAGTGCCTTCCATGGTTGATGAAGACAACTATAAAATGCAGATTTCAAAAAAAAAATTAAAAAAATTAAAAGTGCAATCGCGGATTGCGGATACGCAACTTATTTTTTTAATAAAAAAAATGCAACCGCGGATTACGTGTGCGCGAACCGTATAATTAGCGAAAACCTTTAGCGAAAACCTCACCGTGTAATGAAATGAGCAACAACAATAGCTACTGGCGTTACCAACAACTATAGCAACAACCTTAGCAACAATATTACCAATGAAAAGAGCAACAATGATAGAAACAATCATAGCAACGACTCAGCCACGGAATCAGCAAGGCCCATGACCTATTTGTAGAAACGAATCTAGCTACGAACATAGCCACGAATTCAGCAATGGCCTAATTTCGAAGCTGAATTCGTTGCCTCAGCCACGAGATTCAAATGTCCATCACTAGCCACGGGCTTAGCCACGAGGCATATGGCTATGGATGGCCATCACTGAATTCGTTGCTAAATCCATTGCTAAACAGCCGTCGCTATTAGTCACGAGGCATATGGCTATGGATGGCCCACCCGTGGCTATTTCCGTGGCTAAACCGGTTAGCCACGGTCATTCGTGGCCAATGCCGTTGCTATTTTCCGTAGCTATTTCCTGCGTTTTTAGTAGTGTGAACGCCGAAGCTTGGGAGTACCTAGCTCAGATAGAGCCAGAGAAGTGGTCAATGGCTAAGGATGGGGGCGGGGACGAGGTATGGTGTCCTGACGACGATAAGAAGATTGGGTTACTTCTCACTGCTGGGTTAAATGCACATGTCGTTTTCATTTGATTTGCATAATGGAATCTTTGAGGTGATTTTGAACCCAAGGGGGTTGCAAAGTAGGCAAAGTGGGAGGTCATACACAGTGACCTTGCGACGTAGAACATGTACATGTGCTAGTTGGAAGTTGTTGAAGATTCCTTGTGCTCACGTATTGGCTGTTTGTAGAGACCAGAGCATCTCATATGTGCCACTTGTGGACCAGTACTTCACATCACAGGCGTACTGGGGAGCGTACCAATCGACTTTTCTACCTGTTGGTGAGCCTTTCAATTGGCCAAAAGTGGGAGGCCCTCGCTTGGTTGCTGATCAAACGCGTTTGTGTGATGTTGGGCGGACTCCCTCACGCGGAATTAGGAATGATATGGATGCAGGGGTCCCAGGTCAAGTTCGTTGTGACAAATGTCGAGGTCATGGGCACAACAAACGATCTTGCCCGAGTCCTGCGGGTCCATCGGGCTCATGAGTCTCATGTTGTCGAGGACTGTGCTGTAAAGGCTCGAGTTTTCAAATAATAAAAATAAAAATAAAAATAATAATAATAATAATAATTCATATTTTAAAATTCTTAAAATGGATTCCGGCTAAATTTTGAACTTTAGAATATCGATTCCGTCTTTCCGCCTCGGGATTCGATATTAGCTCCTAATGTCGATATCCTTTTGATTTTGAAATATTATTTGATTGAGCCGGATAAAGATCGAGAGAACGGGTTTCAAAGTGTAATTGTTTCGGGTATTTTGAACCACTTTATTTGTCTCCTTCTCTCTCCACCTTTGGCATACCCAGCTGCCTCCTCCTCACTTTGACCAGGCTACACACGCTACCTTCACTGTCCAGCCTGTTTCTTTCTATCTTTGGCTCAACACCAAACCTCCTTTCACCTTCCCTCGCACCCCTGTTTTCCCCCATTTCTAGCAAACAAACAACTGCATATTCTGATTTGGTCAAGGAGTGCCTACATCGGTTCATCTCCTCAAAACAAAATAAAAAGAAAACAAAGGGCAAAAACCCAGCACATATCCCCCATTTCATTTGAACCCTCACAAACCCAAAAACACAACTTCACCCTTATCCTTTTCCTCCTCCTTTCTGTTTGTCGTGAGCCCCCATAGCCGCCACCGCCTCCTCTTTGCTTGGCTGAGAACCACCTCCTCACCACTACACCTCGCCACCACCACTTCCTACCACCGTCACCGACAGCTGCTGAAGCCGCAACCCCTCCCCTCCTCTGTTGCTGAGAGAAGTCACAGGCCACCCTCCGAGTCTCTCTCCTAGCAATCCGACGAAGCCCGAGCTCAAGTCACTGCCCAGGATCCCGGATCCACTGACGCCGAGCCGCCAGCGCCAACTCTTCCCGCTCCCCTGTTTTCCCCGTTCGAAGATGGGTAAGCTTTTGTTCTTCCTCCTTTCACTCTCAAACGTAGCAAAGATTCAACTTTTAACCTCCATCCCTTGACCCATGCTGAGAATAGCAACACCTCACCTCCGACGAGCCCCGACGCATCTCCGGCAAGCCTCACATCCGACTTTAATCCCCTCGGTGAGCACCTCTTCCTTCTCCATTCTTGTTGATTCCGTGTGCATGTTTCGGTGTCGGGTAGTCGGGACTAGGTGGCCGGAGTACCGTGTCGCCGGCAAGCTCCTTCCTCCCCTCTTCCTTCTTACAATTTTCGAAGCAGGGGGGAGTAGAGGATGATGAACAATAATCCCCTTCATCCTTCTTTAGCCGTGGGCCCATTCCACCTCAGCGCCACGTCACTGGGCCCTCTTCCTTCTTTTAAAAATCTCAGCTTTCGATTTTCAGAAAATTAGAGGATGGGATTGGCTTGGTGGGCCTATTTTTGGGGCCAAGGTAATTGGGTTCAAAGGGGAAATGTTGGGCCAGATTTTTGTTTAAAAGTAATGAGACTTTGAGCTATTTTATGAAGGGGTCGATTTTGGATTTATCAAATATAAGGTCGGTTTTGGTAATTTCAAAAGAAGATGATTATTTTTTGTATGAAATAAAAATGGTTAGGGTTTTAAAGGATTTATAAATATTTTTATGAAAATGTTTAAAAGAAAATAACATTTGAAATATTATATAATATTATTTTGAGATTAAAGATATAATATTAGGGTGATTTAATACAAGTATAATATTATGAGACTTGGAGAGTTAAAAAGGATATTGTCGGATTTAAAAAGAAATTTGACGAGTATTTTCAATGGTCGGAATGTCTAACTAGTTGATTCGGATTTTGAAACGGTTTCGGAACTAACTTGGGATTATGTGATCGGTGACTAACTAGCATGTTGATATGATTGATTGACTAATAGCATGATGTGTGTGGATTAATGGCATGAATGAATGACTAACGGCATGATGAGATGTTAGAATTTCGTATCATTTGACTTATGCCTTGTGAGCTATGATTAATATGATGAACCTTGGTGATATATGATCATGTGGATTTATGAGTATTATTGTGAATACATGAATGTGGTAGAACGAAATGATGATAATGATGTGGTCTTATGGAATGTGGCATCATGATGAGTGGTTGAACTTGATGTGATGATGATTGCGATATGATTGTTATTCTCGTTGAATGATGTGTGCTTGAATGCTGAAATGATTAGGCGTAGACTTATATATGTTCTGATATGTATCTAGGTAATACCTTGTGATTGTGAATGATGTATGCTGGATCTTTATTTATGCTGTTCTGCATAGCCGGGTGAGTTCCTATATGAGCTCACTCAGATTCGAAAAAGAGATCTCCCTGATTGTAGCCATGTGCATACTAGGTGCTTGCATTCATGATAAAGCATGGCATGTAGTATCCTGCTAGGATCGCACTCGTGATTGAGCATTCGTTTACTCATTGCTTTTGTAAAAAGAACGGCCGTTATTTGTGAAGTAACTAGAGTCTTTGCTAGGGTTATAGGATGGCCTAGTCCCATCGGGTCCCATCCTGAGTCAATCGAGTCATGGAATTCCCTTTTACTTATATTATGATCTGCCTGCGGGCTTTATTGTGGATACGGGTTGGGCATGCGTGCCACCCGATTATAATGGAATGCATTCACGAGCTGATCAGTCTCCGCCCTATCGGAAGGGGGTGGAGGTAGGAGAGGGATATACCACTTGGTATTTGGTGCTAAGGCCTTATTATATTTACACACTTGATCTTAGGAGCATGTTAGTGTGTTAATATTCCGCCTTGCATCTAGAAGCATCTTTATTAGGACTAACGTGTGTATGTGTCTTCTTGTTTGGGATTATATTGCGTAGGGATTCGATCTGACACCGCCCCGCATACATATTTTTTTAGGTTTGTTTTGCAGCATGATTGTTCATTGCTTCCGTGACGTGGGAACTCTCTTGGGTGATTGCAAAGAATGGTCTAACCCCGCTAATATTGCCTATTAGATTTCGTATGCTTATTGATTTGGTTTTGACTCGACTCTGCCGTGGCTCCTTCTTGTATTACACCTTGATTCCGCTATTTGTATGACTACTGGTTTTCCACGCTTAGACTTACGACAGGTACAGGGGACTTCCCCGGGAATTCCAACGATCCCTTCGAATTTTGGGTATGAAATCCCACTTGAAAATGTTAGAGTAGAATTTAAAACCTTCAACCTGTACTCGGGGTGCAAGATCCTAACGAGGGGTTTCATCCCTCGAAACGACACCCGGGAATCATAATCCCAGGCCGTTAAAAAGTTGGTATCAGAGCCAGGTTTTGCAAACCGAGTATGATAGGTTGAAGTGGTTTTGAAAATGGCCCAAGGTTTTCAAATGGTCTTTCAAAATGTTTTAGAAAGGGCAAAATGAATTTAATATGGCTAACACGAATGGACTAAAAATGAACTTGACTCAATAAATCTGGTAATCAAACAAAGGGAAACGATGAGGTAGTAAAGGCGCTAGACCATCCTATTGGATGTAGTTGGGAACAGATAGGCAAAATACTAGCTTTCTTTTACAGACGGGATTTGAAGACTCCAAGGAGCACGAGGGTTGGAGTAGCTTGGGCTAGGGGGACGTAAGGTATTTGCCCCTCCGGTTAGCCATCCCTCGAAGGACGGCATAGATCGTCTTTGTGCTTGTGCGTTTTATATCTAACTAGGCCCGAGGGCGGTCCTCCTCGAAGAGGATCATATTAATTCCGTTGATTGCTTCTGTGCTGAGTGCTATTGTGCTTAGGCTAAAGAACTAATCGGTATGCCTTAATTTGAATATGTAAATAACGGAATGTATGAACGGGATAGCGGGAGGAAGCCTTGTCCTTATGTAGCTGGAATTCCTGTCTTGTCAGAATAACCCTTCCCTAATTCAAACCCCTTGATGATTCTGACTCCGTCGTCTATCCCACCAAAGCATCTAAGCATGATAGCGAGGGTCGAGGAGCTTCCGCTCTCCCCGTTTCGAGTCCTGCTTGATATCCCACCATCTATGCTTCTATCGAGTCTCGTACCTGAGGTTGGTGTCTTCCACGGGAAAATTTGGGTCAGTCAACTAGCTACTTCTTGGGGTGTGTCGGATATGGGAAATTCATGAGTATTTTAGGGAGGGTGATCAATGAAACAATTCCGAGTTAGAAGTAATTTGTCTTATGGAGTTATCCTTCCTGATTTTTATACAGGTCAACCATGTCTTCTTACCACGAGAGTCTAAACACAAATTCTACCCTCTCCTCTCGGAAACAGTGTGAATGTCCTTGTGTCATACTGAGTGAATCATACTAGTGTCCCACGGGGAACCGGGATGATGAGTCAGTAATTGCCCTTGGAGAATTCTGGCAGGTTATGATAGTAGCCCACCTTGTGATTGCATGACATAATGCATTGATATATTTCAGCATGACTTGTCTGATATATTGCATGATTGCAATTGTGAATGAGTATATGTGCTGCGTGTATGAATTTCCATGATTATTTTCTTCCCATGAATTATGTCCATGATAGTATGGTCAACCCTCGTTGTATGATCAATATATGAGATGAATTCCTTAGCATGTTAAGTTGATCAAATTGAACCTCGTTGACTATATACTTTCTTAATGAGTGTTGGTAGTATCATGTAGGATATATATATCTCCCAATTATAGACCATCATGCAATTATGTGCCATACTTGTCATACTACATGTACATGGTTGTATTTGATGTGATAATTGCTATGCCCAAATGACTTCACCCTATCCTCTGACATGATTATTAGAGTGCGTCTTATCATGCTTACCTTGAACCCACATTGTTTTGAGCTGCTTATGTGTACACTTAAAATGAGTAATGAATCATACATGTAGGATATCCTATAATGCTCGCTATGTCATATATAACTTATGCTGCATATGTCTATTGTCGGTTCATGCATGCATGATCTTAATATGTCAAGCATGATTAGTGCATTAGTTGATAAGTTTTAGCATGTTCTGCGTGCATGTAAAGTTGATTATGTGAACATGTGTTTTCTTGCCGCACTTGTAACCTCATAGAATACCCTAAGGGCATTGTTGTAACTCTCGGGTTCGCATCTTGTCTTGAGTCTCGTCATCTCTAGCCCTAGTCTATGTCTGAATCCTTAAGGAAGTCATGTTATCCTCCCTTGCCCTCCCCTATCTCCGTGACTTCTAACCCCTCGCTATCCCCTTGGTGGACATCGGCATAGAAGAGAAAACGAACGATCGAATGGAATTAGAGTGGCACAACGGAAGCGTGGTGGGTCCATGACCCATAGACCACGGGACAGACGTCGCCGATGGTATAAAAAGGGTGGGCACATTTCGAAGATGGTAGATGCGGATGTGGTTCTCTTAGATGACTCAAGGAGAGACGTTCTTCAAACCGCGGATCTTCTATGTTAGTCGGAATTGATGTTGTGCGATAGGTCAAGAGCTGACATAATTGGAAGTGTGATGACTGATATGTTGAATTGGAAGTGAATGATTGCCTGACTAACTTGTGCTTGCGATGATGTGCCTTGATGCTTGAGTGTACTGACTTGCTAGTGAATAGGTTATGAGCTAGATATGTGGTGGTGCTTTCTTCTTGGGCATGAGTCGAGTGATTCCTCGGTGAGATGGATCGGAAAGTGGCAGGTAGATTGGAGCCTTCGAGTTGGGTCATTAGTTGTGTGAGATGAGGTGTAGGAATGATGCGTCAGCTTGAGAAGAGCCGAGTGAGTTAGGACTTGTTGGGGATAGTGGTCAGTAAGTATAGTTGAGCTTTCAAGGAGGTTATCAGTGAGGAATAGAGTAGTATGGCAAGATTTCGAGGGAAAGGTCTTCGTTAGAGATAGTGTGGGGAAATAGCGTATGCGGCCATGCGGGTAGTGTAGTTCTAGAGGTGAATGAGTGAGTTAAGAGTGGATCGGAGAGATTTTTGAGGGGATGTGTTGATAGACGAGTTAGTGTACCAAGAGAGAGTGTCTAGATAGTTCAGGAGCGAATCGTGGGCGGTGTTGTGGATGATCGGTTAAGGGATGCCTAAGGAATCGTAGGAATTGGGACTAGGTTGTATGTGCAGTGATTTGGGAACGGTTTTGGTAAAGGATGAGATTGAGGAAGTGCTAAGGATGAGTAGTATAGGGTTGCTTGAATTGGGAAATCATCGATCTTGGGGATTAGTTTCATATCAGGTTGTATGTGTGATGAGTATTTGGGGTTGCTTAGATGGGATTGGTAATACTTGGAGAAGTCGTGAGGGAAGGATTTCTAGGTGTGTTGTTGGAGGATTTTAGCGGAGGGAAGGAATCGGGACTAGTGTGTGGAAATCATGTTGTTTATTGAGGCATGTGAGGAGATAAGGTGAATCACTGAGGAATGCTTGTAGCTAGGCGAAAATGTTGTTGAGGTTGCGTGTATGACTATTTGCTTGAGGTTCGAGATAGGGAGATTTTGGGTATGGCTTTGGGAACCAGGAAAAGCGGAAGGGTATTGGGAACGCTAGAGGAAGAAGGATCCTAGAAAGGTTGGCGAAGTTACCGTACTAAGGAAACTCGGATGAGAACGATTTAGGGATGTTACGGAAATGATGATTGATAAAAGAGGGCTTTGGGCGATAAGGTGTCATGGTTAAGAAGTAAGAGCTTGAGGCAATTTAGTAAGATTTGGAATGAGGAAATTTGGGAATATGCTGGGACGAAGATCTAGAATAGGTCGGCTGAGGAGTCGTGGATGTTCAGGTTTCGTGAGATTCGGAATGGGATAAGTAGGTAGAATATGTGATTGGTTGTTGAGGATAGACGCGGGTGATGAGGAAATCGTTGATTCATGGTTATGAGTTAGCACTAGGCGGTTTTCTACGTTAGAGTTAGTCGGGAGTGACAGGTGTGAGATGATCAGTATGAGTTGAGTTCTTAGAGGTGGATGGTTAGTGAGAGTGGTAAGAGGTGCGGAAAGTATGATCAGGGTAGAAAGTGATTCGAGATGTCTCTTTGGGAGATGATGGTTAGGCAGAGTATTGAGAGCCTAGGAAGAGTAAGCGAGATTGTTAAGGAGCACCTAGATCGATCGAGAGAGCAGTTCAGTTGCAGACTTGGGGTTTCTCTTAGAAGGTGAAGATGAGACTGGTAGAGGACCTCTAGGACGAGGATATGCTTTATAGAGAGTCTTGGTAGTCGGTCGACTTGTTAAGCTTGTCGGAATAAGAGAATTGTGCAATCGGGAACTCCGAGATATGGTTTTAGACTTTTAGGTGGTCGAGTAGGATTTGAGGTCGGGATGCCGAAGTAGGCTGGTTCTTAGATGGCTTGATGGCATGGGAGTTGGGATACCAGTAGTTGGATTGGGTATTTGGCTTTGATTGCGGATAGTTATGAGGCTAGAGAGTTTGTATATGAGCGGGATGCAATGATCATTGGAACTAGTATCGGATTGGGTGGTAAACCTAGGTAAGGATGATCTTGATGCGAGAGATGAGGAGTAGTAGCCGTGTCTTGTTATGATTGATAGTTGTAGGCAGATTCTCTTGAGGATGTGATATAGTGTATGTTTTACTTGGGGCTGAATGTTGCGCGAATTCTATGATCCAGATGATGTTGATTCCCTGACATATTTCCATAGACAATAGTGAACTGTTAGTACTAACATAGTTATCCTTTGAACTTGATGAAATGCTGGTGTGCGGAGGTACTTGATGCCTCTAATGCAATGACGCTTAGTAGTTAGCATGAGTATGATGTCATTATCTGATTGATATGGCGTGCTTATCTGATTGATATGGTGTGTAACTTTTGTGAGATGATGTGATAAATCCTACCATATATGATACGATGCTAGATATGTTATGGCATGTGACTATTCGCGACATGAGTATGACCTGTTATGAATGTGTGATATGATTGCTATGTTGAACAATTGCTATGATATATGATGTCTTGAATTGGAATTGTTAGAAAGATAGAACTAAATTGACGGAATCTGATTCTGAGAAATGAACCTAGGAAGAGAATATGATAATAGCCTTTAGAGGTGGATGACCACCTCTTGACTGAGAGTTTGAGCACTTGGGACTACAATGGTTAGGCGGGATATTGTTAGGATTACCGACTACCTTGATCATCAAAAAGGATTTAAAAAAAAAGGTTTTAAAAGCGACCAACTCCGGCTTACCTTGACAAAATTTAAACGTGTTAAAAACTTCCATTTCTCTGGGTAAATCTATGATACTTCATGAAGTGGATACAAGCATTTTATGAGGGCGCTTGTAGGGTGCTTGCTAAGACCTAAGGATGATATTGTAGAACTTTTAGAGTTGTGGTACTTCCGAAAAGTCAAAGCGAGAATGTGATAGGGGCGCTTATTGCATACTTGTCAAGAACAATTGGAGATGTCACGACCATGATTAGGATGTTGTGAGAATCCCGGAAGACGCAACCGAGATGATTACAAGATCCTTGGACATGGTCCTTGGACTCGCATTTTAAAACATCCTCCTCTGGTTTTGAAAATGATTTTAATCTCGGGGACGAGACTTGTTTTTAGAGATGGATGATGTAAAGGCTCGAGTTTTCAAATAATAAAATTCAATAAAAAAAAATAATAATACTGAAAATTCGTATTTTAAAATTCGTAAAACGGATTCCGGCTAAAATTTGAACTTTAGAATATCGATTCCGTCTTTCTGCCTCGGGATTCGATATTAGCTCCTAATGTCGATATCCTCTTGATTTTGAAATATTATTTGATTGAGCTGGATAAAGATTGAGAGAACGGGTTTCAGAGTGTAATTGTTCCGGGTATTTTGAACCACTTTATTTGTCTCCTTCTCTCTCCACCTTTGGCATACCCAGCTGCCTCCTCCTCACTTTGACCAGGCTACACACGCTACCTTCACTGTCTAGCCTGTTTCATTCTATCTTTGGCTCAACACCAAACCTCCTTTCACCTTCCCTCACACCCCTGTTTTCCCCCCACTTCTAGCAAACAAACAACTGCATATTCTGATTTGGTCAAAGAGTGCCTATTGATAATGCATATTTTAGATAGGCATTATAGGCATTTTTAGTTTAGTTAGGTTGCATTTCTTTCATACTTTGTTACTAAATTGCATCTTGTGATTATTTTAGAAGAGTTCGGATTCTGCGCAATTTTATGTTTATCTCGCAGATTGAATCGGAACCCATTTGGGAGATGCAATATCTCGAAGAGGAACACGAGAAACATGGGAAGGAACAAGGGAGGAAAGATGCAAGACAAGAGGAGAAACCCGCAAAGGAATACAAGAAGTCACGACAAAACATTGTGCCGCGGGCGCCGCAACCTTGCGGCGGGCGCAGCACAGGCCGCTGCAGCGGGGATCTCGGACTCTCAGGGAGCGACGGGCGCAGCAACCTTGCGGCGCCCGCAGCACTGGCCGACAGCGAGAAACGCTGCGTTTTGTTTAATTAAAAACCCTAGAACTTGTTTGTCCATTGGGTGGCCGACTTGGGGATGTTTGATAAGGCCACTTTTATGTTATTTTCATCACTTCCATTCTATTCATTCATCAGACGCTTTAGAGATTTTGAGCGATGTCTTTCATGAGGAACTAAACTCATCTATTCTGCCTGCAATTTGAAGCTTTATTCGGATTGATTGTGAGTTTCCAATTCTCGTTCCTTGTTTCCTATATTTGAATGTTTCAACTTCTTTGTGCTTGATTGATTATTGATTTGTTCTATCCTGTCTGGCCAACTTGTTAGATCAATTCAATCGCTAAGGTTTTGTAGATTCCTGGTTGTGAACCTTAACCTAAGTGGCAAACTTATTCCTTTAGGGCTGGTTGAACTAATTGAATGAGTAGGAAGTTGAATGTGTTGTTAAATCCTTTTTTAGGGACTGCAAATACCTTGGCTAATCTCTGAACTTAAAGCTATCAATTGGGTTAAATCCTTCTTTAGGGACTGTTCGATTGATAAGGGTTGCTAGGACTGGTTGGACTAGTAACTATATTAGGTCGGGACAAGGGCATTCATAGGAAACGTAATAGGACGAGAAGAAGTTACAAGGATCGCTTCAATCCAATAAATTGAAAAATTGTAGGTGGAATTGCTTCTCCTAAATTGTCTAAAACAAATTCCTTTACTTTGCTTTCTTTACTTCGCTTTGATAAAAGGCAAAACTTTCACATCAAAACCCCCTTTTGGTTACTTGATTGGCATCTAAATCACACTTGAATAATAATTTCCTTGTGGGGTCGACCTCTTGCTTATTGCTATACTAGTTATAGGTTTGAGATTTCTTTGGCGGAATCAACGACAGGTTTCCCCTCCGTCAAATTTGGCGCCGTTGCCGGGGAAAATTTATTAATTCTTGCGTGTTTTTAGTGCTGATTTTTGGTGTGGGCCACTTACATGGTCTGCACTCTTGCTACTAACATATGTTGATGGTGAGGTTATTGCAGTTACCTGGAGAAAATTTTCATCAATACTTTATCAGACTGCAGGAGTATATTAACGATGTTTATTCATGGGGATATCAAGCTAGTATAAGGGAAGTGCTTCTATGCATCTTTGATGGCATGACCGCTGAGACACGAAGTCTTGCCGAGCGCCTGAGTGATGGAGGCTTATTAGATATGGGACTCTCGGAGATGTGGGAATTTTTCTGCTACATGGATAATCATTGTGCGCAGAACGAGTCACTTTCTCCGGTATCTCAAATCGTTGAGACCTCTGTTGCACTCTTGAAGTCATTGTGGAAAATCACATTGAGAAGATTGAGGAAGAAGACACTTTATCTGATGAGATCATCCCTAGCTCGCCCATTGATGAATCAGGTCCAGAGCCTATTGCTGAGGCTATAGAGCAGGTAAAGGTCGTCTCCTGCACTCGAGAGAATATTGGTGAATACATTGATCCATTTGACTGCTACTTTGACAAGCCACCAGTAGAACTGAATTGGTGGTATTATATACCCTTTGTGGGTAGTCAAGCTCCTGAATACAATAAGTCTAAACGGTTCTTAAATGTATTATTGTTTAGTTTCAACTTATTTGTATGTAGCGCATGCTTGTTTGTTAGTTGTGCACAAGAGTTTGACAGGTTGCTGAGGGCTTTGACTATGTCTGATTAGTTTCGTAAGCTTAAGCAAAACGTCGAGCCAAGGACGTGAAACAAAGGCGCTTCTCGGGAGGCAACCCGAGGTAAGTTTTTCTTTCTTTTTCCTTTTTCTTTTCCTTCACCCTGAGTATATTTGGTTTACTTTTGTTGTCTTTATTGTTTCATTGAGGACAATGAAAACTTTAAGTGTGGGGGAGAGGAATTTTATATATAGATGCATATAGGAGATCATATTTCAATTTATGCATCATGTTTTTGTTTTATTAATTTTTGTTTATTTTCGTATTAAAAAAAAATCGGAAAAAAAAAACAAAAAATAGAGCATGCATTGCATACATATGTGTTATTCAAATACCCATCTGGCTTAGTTTGTCCTCTATTTTAAATTTCAAGCATGACTCATAAAAATCCCATGGAGTTCTGGATGTTTTGATTATTGTCTTTATTTGATTTTTGTGGAACATGAGCTAGCAAATATAATTGAGCATGTATGATTGAGCTAAAGTATGATTGAAATCCTATGAACATGACCCTTGTGAGAATGTTTGGCCTTATTTGAAATCTTTTGCTCAATTGTGTGAATTACTCTCCTTGTGTTGCTACCTCTTGGCATTGACTACAGTATCTATTTTTTTTAAGACCGATGCACATGTTTGATTGCTTGCGGAGTTTATGTTTATATTTTGAGTCTTTTTGTTTAAATTTATGCATACTTAGTGAATAAGGTGGCAATGGTTGATGTACTGAGTAACCGGGTCTACGCATGACACCCATGGGTATGATTCGCGCAAAAAGGTGTTGAAAACTATCCACTAGGAAAGAAGCTTGATCATTGAGTAACCAGGTTCATTCATGACACCCATGTTTCCAACTTGCGTCAAAAGATGTTCAAGTGGACTTCATATTAGTAGGTTGAGGTGTTGATAGACCGGGGCCATTCATGACACCCATGTTTGCGCTTCGCGTAAGGAAAGCACCAAGACAAGAAAAAGAAAAAAAAAAAGAGAAAAGAAAACCAAAGAAAAAGAAAAAAAAAAGTGTTGCATTTTATTTTCTTTATTGTGTCCCGCAAGTAATGACATTTCGGTAGAGAATTGGTGATATGGTGGTCAATGTCTATGAGCTTAGTGCATGATTGGTTTGAGTTGAGAGTTGTACTTAAAAGCCTAAACACATGAGTGAAACACATATTTCTGGTGAGGTTGGATGATGTCTACTTCTAAGCTTTGATCACTGGAATACATGCTATGACGTTTGTTTGCTTAGTTTATGTTTTCACCTACTATGATGTTGCTTTTTGATAATGTTGAAACTTGAAGGGATTTCCTGTGGGATATATTTATTCATGTTCATTCTATCATTGCTTGAGGACAAGCAAAGGTTAAGTGTGGGGGAATTTGATAATGCATATTTTAGATAGGCATTATAGGCATTTTTAGTTTAGTTAGATTGCATTTCTTTCATACTTTGTTACTAAATTGCATCTTGTGATTATTTTAGAAGAGTTCGGATTCTGCGCAATTTTATGTTTATCTCGCAGATTGAATCGGAACCCATTTGGGAGATGCAATATCTCGAAGAGGAACACGAGAAACATGGGAAGGAACAAGGGAGGAAAGATGCAAGACAAGAGGAGAAACCCGCAAAGGAATACAAGAAGTCACGGCAAAACATTGTGCCGCGGGCGCCGCAACCTTGCGGCGGGCGCAACACAGGCCGCTGCAGCGGGGATCTCGGACTTTCAGGGTGCGGCGGGCGCAGCAACCTTGCGGCGCCCGCAGCACTGGCCGACAGCGAGAAACGCTGCGTTTTGTTTAATTAAAAACCCTAGAACTTGTTTGTCCATTGGGTGGCCGACTTGGGGATGTTTGATAAGGCCACTTTTATGTTATTTTCATCACTTCCATTCTATTCATTCATCAGACGCTTTAGAGATTTTGAGCGATGTCTTCCATGAGGAACTAAACTCATCTATTCTGCCTGCAATTTGAAGCTTTATTCGGATTGATTGTGAGTTTCCAATTCTCGTTCCTTGTTTCCTATATTTGAATGTTTCAACTTCTTTGTGTTTGATTGATTATTGATTTGTTCTATCCTGTCTGGCCAACTTGTTAGATCAATTCAATCGCTAAGGTTTTGTAGATTCCTGGTTGTGAACCTTAACCTAAGTGGCAAACTTATTCCTTTAGGGCTGGTTGAACTAATTGAATGAGTAGGAAGTTGAATGTGTTGTTAAATCCTTTTTTAGGGACTGCAAATACCTTGGCTAATCTCTGAACTTAAAGCTATCAATTGGGTTAAATCCTTCTTTAGGGACTGTTCGATTGATAAGGGTTGCTAGGACTGGTTGGACTAGTAACTATATTAGGTCGGGACAAGGGCATTCATAGGAAACGTAATAGGACGAGAAGAAGTTACAAGGATCGCTTCAATCCAATAAAGTGGAAAATTGTAGGTGGAATTGCTTCTCCTAAATTGTCTAAAACAAATTCCTTTACTTTGCTTTCTTTACTTCGCTTTGATAAAAGGCGAAACTTTCACATCAAAACCCCCTTTTGGTTACTTGATTGGCATCTAAATCACACTTGAATAATAATTTCCCTGTGGGATCGACCTCTTGCTTATTGCTATACTAGTTATAGGTTTGAGATTTCTTTGGCGGAATCAACGACAGGTTTCCCCTCCGCCACCTACATCGGTTCATCTCCTCAAAACAAAATAAAGAGAAAACAAAGGGCAAAAACCCAGCACATATCCCCCATTTCATTTAAACCCTCACAAACCCAAAAACACAACTTCACCCTTATCCTTTTCCTCCTCCTTTCTGTTTGTCGTGAGCGCCCATAGCCGCCACCGCCTCCTCTTTCCTTAGCTGAGAACCACCTCCTCACCACTACACCTCGCCACCACCACGTCCTACCACCGTCACCAACAGCTGCTGAAGCCGCAACCCCTCCACACTCCCTCCCCTGTTGTCGAGAGAAGTCCCAGGCCACCCTCCGAGTCTCTCTCCTAGCAATCCGACGAAGCCCGAGCTCAAGCCGCCGCTCAGGATCCCGGATCCACCAACGCCGAGCCGTCGGCGCCAACTCTCCCACGCTCCCCTGTTTTCCCCGTTCGAAGATGGGTAAGCTTTTGTTCTTCCTCCTTTCACTCTCAAACGTAGCAAAGATTTAACTTTTAACCTCCATCCCTTGACCCAGGCCGAGAATCGCAGCACCTCACCTCCGACGAGCCCCGACGCATCTCCGGCGAGCCTCACATCCGACTTTAATCCCCTCGGTGAGCACCTCTTCCTTCTCCATTCTTTTTGATTCCATGTGCGTGCTTCGATGTCGGGTTGTCGAGACTAGGTGGCCGGAGTACTGTGTCGCCGGCAAGCTTCTCCCTCCCCTCTTCCTTCTTACAATTTTCGAAGCGGGAGGGAGTAGAGGATGATGAACAATAATCCCCTCCATCCTTCTTTAGCCGTGGGCCCATTCCACCTCAGCGACACGTCACTGGGCCCTCTTCCTTCTTTTGAAAATCTCAGCTTTCGATTTTCAGAAAATTAGAGAATGGGATTGGGTTGGTGGGCCTATTTTTGGGGCCAAGGTAATTGGGTTTAAAGGGGAAATGTTGGGCCAGATTTTTGTTTAAAAGAAATGAGACTTTGAGCTATTTTATGAAGGGGTCGATTTTGGATTTATCAAATATAAGGTCGGTTTTGGTAATTTCAAAAGAAGCTGATTATTTTTTGTATGAAATAAAAATGGTTAGGATTTTAAAGGATTTAGAAATATTTTTATGAAAATGTTTAAAAGAAAATAACATTTGAAATATTATATAATATATTTTGAGATTAAAGATATAATATTAGGGTGATTTAATACAAGTATAATATTATGAGACTTGGAGGGTTAAAAAGTATATTGTCGGATTTAAAAAGGAATTTGACGAGTATTTTCAAAGGACGGAATGTCTAACTAGTTGATTCGGATTTTGAAACGGTTTCGGAACTAACATGGGATTATGTGATCGGTGACTAACTAGCATGTTGATATGATTGATTGACTAATAGCATGATGTGTGTGGATTAATGACATGAATGAATGACTAACGGCATGATGAGATGTTAGAATTTCGTATTATTTGACTTATTCCTTGTGAGCTATGATTAATATGATGAACCTTGGTGATAGGGTTTATTTTAGTCATGTTTTTAGTATAGTTTTGCATATTAATTTAGAGCATATTTACATGTTTTATAGTTTATTTGGTATTATTTATTTTTCGTAATCTACACTAGTGTTTTATATATTTCAGGTATTTTTGGACTGGATCGTATAAATTTGGAGGTTGCTTACAACTTATGAGATTATTTTGCTAATTAATTGAACGACAGAGACGGTCAAAGCTAAGCAATACACATGATCGATCAATTGGAGGAAGATTGGATTCGTCAGTGCATAAAGACGCGTGCTCACAAGTGCCGCGCTTCATGTTAATGAGATACATACTCTGTAGTTAGCTACATAAGATAGATAAATTTAATATATTTATATTACATATTCAGATTAGGATAGATTATTTAGATAGCTTAGGTTTTTCATCCTTCGAGATATATATATATATATATATATATATATATATATATATATATATATATATATATATACTAGTGCAAAGCCCGTCCCATGTACGGGAATATATTAACAATATTTTAAAATTATATTAATTATTTATAAATAATCAAGGATAAAAAAAATTATTTAAAAATAATTTTTGAAAAATTATTCTTCATTCATTACATTTTAAAAGTCCTCACGCGCCACCACGTAAGCGGCATTAAGTTTAATCAAATTTTGACTATCTTAAAAATTTAAATAAATTTATAAATAACTTTTAGGCAATACTAAAAAATTTCACTATCCTAATACAATTCCGGATTATTTTTATTAATCGACTATTTTTATAAAAAAAATATAAAATTTAATCCATATATAGGAATGATTTGGATGAGTTGTTGCAATAATGGGAGAGTTTCATATATTATTTATCGTGTAAGCTTATACAAATACATCTATCTTTTTTAATTAAAATAACTTTGCCTTATTTTAGATGCGATATTATATTAAATTATATTTTGTATAATTCTAGCTCAAAATATATATACATTGCAATGCAAGAAGAATTTGTATAAATTTTTTGGTTAATAAACCTTGAATCTTTCATCTATCTTTTTTAATTAAAATAACTTTGCCTTATTTTAGATGCGATATTATATTAAATTATATTTTGTATAATTCTAGCTCAAAATATATATACATTGCAATGCAAGAAGAATTTGTATAAAGTTTTTGGTTAATTTATATTTCGATAGATAGAATAATTAATGATTTCAAAGGTTGTTATTTTATAATCCTAATATGCATTTTAACCATTCTAAAATGAATATGAAATTGAACAACTAAACAAATTTGATGGCATGGTATTTTAAAGTTCAGAATGCAACGAAAACAACATAATAACATTAATTAGATTAATCCATATATAATATGACAACAAACCCAATTTTTTTTATATATATAAAAATAAAACATACATAAAAATTGATTTTGAGTGATAATTTAAAAGTAATACTTCAAAATACCATTATAATTAATGATAACTACATGCATAATCCGATATATGAAGATCAATTGAGAGTTTGAAGCTTTATACCTTATATATATGCACGCATGACAAATAAATAAATTTAATCATCTTAATTCAATTAGGCCAATTTTCCTCTGAAAGGTTAATTTTGATTGATGTGAATAAGTTAAAACTTCGATCATAAGATACTTACTTGTAAGGATTATAAGGTCGGTTAAATCTGCAAAATCCGTTGATCAGTCCGATCCATTAAAAAAATATGAATTCCCACAATGATGACATAGCCTGCGGTGACATTGAGTACATCCATTAAGAATTAAGACAGTAAATAAATAATCTAAATTTCAACGGCTTGCTCCAAATAATCAAAGGACGTTGTTATAGACATTACAGAATTGATCAATTGAAAAAAAATTGATAGTGGTATATAAAAGTTCAGAACACAATCTAAGCAAGATAATTAAACTAATTAGAATCTATATAATAGCATGATAACAAATCCAAAGAAACTGCATGCATATAAACAACGTACAAAAAAATCTAATTTGAGTGACATAGAAATTTAAAGATTTCAACTAATTGTCACGAGTTGTTAATGCAATTGAGGGGATGAACACCTCTTGTATATATAAGAATATATAATGCAATATCAAAGATTTCAATTAAAGAAAAAAAACTAACAAATGATTACATTTCCATAAATATATAAGATATACCTATGTACATTATTTAAATTATACTAAGATATTGATAAATGATAATCGATATGATCCATAAATATATAAGATACACATAAATTATAAAATATGTTAAGATATAGATAGATGCTAGCCGATTACGTGCATGCCATATAAATACATATAACATATATAATATATATTGATTGATGATCCCATTACCTTATGAATGTAAATAGAATTAGGAAAGATATACGGATTGATAATCATATAATTATATGAAATACGATAAAATTATTAGTTTTAAATACTAATCTTTTTTACATATAAAATTATGGTATTTAATTATTTTAATAGTATTCTTTTTTTGGTGGGGGGTGGAAAAAAAATTTATATAGTATTTTTTTAGAGATTTTTTCCTTATATAATATTTACTCTTTTATAAGATATTCCATCTAATTATTTTTATTAGATTTCCTTTTTGATGGGAGAAAGTTTTGTGATACGTACTCACGCGCCGCCACGTAGGCAGATTCACTCACACGCCGCCACGCAGGCACCAATGCATCAGTTTCAGTATATGTATATAGATATGAATACATTCATACGGCTGAAGACGGTAGCCGCAAGTGACCGGCCGTGACTAACATTCCACCTTAATCCCTAATTGTGTTTTGTCTTATTTTTATGGAGATCTAAACTCTTTCGTTTCGTCTATGGATTGAAGCTTTGGTTTGATAAAGTTGTGAGATTTCTATTCTTGTTCAATTCTTATTGATTCGTATTGATTCTTTTGCGAATATTGTTGATTTCTTCTAGTCCGTACAACTAGTTGAGATTATTGCTAGGATTTTGTAGATTCCTCGTAGCGAACCTTAATCCATAGTAGCAATCATGCCTTTTTAGGACTCGTAGGACTAAACTGGTGTAGAGAATCAATTACATGTTGAATGCTGACTCGTAGCTTGGTGTTGCATGTATCCTGGTTAATCCTTAATCTTAACCGTGTTAGGGTTATCTAGTTAGTAAGGGTTACTAGGACTCGTAGGACTAGTAATTTATACAAGATTAGGGCAGGAACAATAATAGGATGAAAAGAGAACTTGAAGAAGAATCGAGGATCAACCGGTCAAACTAAAGTGGATATTTGTAGATGAAACTAGTCCTTTAGTTGTTATCTCCGTTAACTTGTTTATAATTTATTTTGTTTTCTTTCTTATTCTCAATCACCAAAACCCCCCTTTTGTTCTCTTAATTGGTAAATAAACTTAACTTAGGAATAACTTGATTCTCTGTGGGATCGACTCGTACTTACTGCACTACATTAGTTATGTAGGTTCGAATTTATTTTGATACAGTTAACGCGACTAAAAACCGTCCATCAAATTGGCGCCGTTGCCGGGGACTCAAAGTTTATTTCTTAGTTGTGTTTATCAATTTTTGTATATAATTTAACTTTGTTGTGAACCTATCTTACGGTTCACGATACCCTTACTACTAACATTTTAAGATGAGATTAATGCAGCATCAAGGGGAAAATTTTCACCATTATTTCACAAGAGTGCATAATTTATTGGACGCCTGTTATGCAAGGGGTTACCAAGATAGTTTGCAAGATATGGTGGTTTGTGTACTTGAGGGCATGACTCCTAAGACCAAAGAACTTGCCGAGTCTATGAGTAACGGAGGCTTGGCAAGTTTCGACTTAACAGAGATGTGGGATTTTTTCTGCTACACGGGTCACCAGGTGGAGCAGGAAGAAGCTTTCACACGTCGGGTTATGTTGGAGCAGGTGCTTAAAAGGATGAAGCGAATTGAGGAACAACTGAACCAACTTAATCAACCGGTGAGTGAGTTGGTAGTAGAGCAATGCTTTATTCCTCAAGTTGATGAAAGCCAAGACACAAACAATGACGGTTTGATCGATGAGAGCCCGATGCTCCCTGACATGGAGTCTCATGAGTGCACGCATGGGGATCAATTTGTTTTGGCTCCTATTTCATCTGAAGAAATCATCCCTGACTTGCCTATCAAGGAACCATGTACCGAGTCGATTGTTGTGGCTCCCGAGCAAGGTATTGATATTTCTTACTCTTTTGTGGATTTTGGTGAATATGCAGACCCTTGGAAACATTACTTTGAGAAGCCACCAGCGGAACTGTGTTGGTGGTACTATATACCTTCTACAAAGAGTCATACTCGCTTATTTGATAGGTTGAAACATGTCTTATCTGCAATATTATTTAGTTTCAGTTTATCATTATATTATACATGCTTAATTGATATGTGTGCACAAGAGTTTGACAAATTGTTGAGGGCGTTAACAATGTCCGATTTTAGATTGGGAAGAATCCAAGGTATGTTTTTTTCTTTATTCTTTTTATTTCAAGTTATGATTAATTTTTATATATTTTCTTTTAATTTAATTCCGAAAAATAAAAAAAATAAATAAAAAGAGAGAAAACTGAAGGCTCCCGTCTCGCTCGTTCTTTCTTGAATCTGCTTGAGCGCCGCCCCCACTTTAGAGCCACCCTTCTTCACCTCCGGTGACAGCAGCACCACCTCCCTCACCCTCGCTCCCGACGGAACCCTAACCCAAGGGCGCCTGCTTTTTGGGTCTGGTTAGAGGCTACACTAGTACCTCTCCTTTTGAGCTAAATGGTTTTCTGAATGCCTGATTTCATTGTGAGTTTTCTATACCTCTTTTATTCCTTTTCTTTATTTTGAGGACAAAGTAAGATTTTAAGCATGGGGTAGGGAACTCAAGTGTAGCTCCATATTTATATGTGTTAGTTTTATTTATTTATTTATTTCTTTTATAATTTTTGTTATGCATTTCATTGCATTATTGCATTTCAGTATAGGTTGCATTATAGATATTTGATAATTATAGTTCATTGAGTCTTAGTTTTTTATTAGTTTTTCATTTTAGTTGTGTTAAAGAGTTGTTTTCTATGATTGGTATGACCTCGATGATAATATATGGTTTTTCATGGCTTAAGAGTTAATAAATCTGAATTTGAATTGAACAAAGACACTTGTGGGATTTCCATAGATAATCTGGATTATGAGCTTTAGTTATAACTTGATTATTGGTTGGATGTTCAGTTTAGAGCAATTGTTAGTATTTATATGATTTCTAATGTTTATGTCTAAACCCCTGATGAAAAGCAGTAGTAAATTCGGTCATTTATTTGATGTGATATGTTTGATGTGCTTTGATCTATGTGTTGGGTTGATGAGTGTAAGGAGGATAAAATTCACTTACACCGCTCGAGGAGGATAAAATTCACTCGAGTGAAAAGAATCATCAATAAACCAAGCTTGATAGAAATGTTCGAGGAGGATAAAATTCACTCGACAATCATGAGAAAAGAAAAAAAATACGGTTAGTAACCGATCCTGCTTGTGGAGGATAAAATTCACACTATGAGGAAGAGGAAGTGTTTAGAAAAAAAAAAAGAAATAAGAGCTTTATTGAAAATCCGAGGTAGAAAAGGCCTAGTAATCTATGGGTGTTTATGACGATTTTTAAGTGCTTAATGAATTTGATTGCTCAATACATTCTGAATGCAAGCATCCCCTGAACCTAATCGTAGTTTAAAACAATGAGTATAAAGGGTTTGATGTGGGTCTCATAGTGTTCTAATCATTTTGAGCATAACTTAATAAATACTTCTGAAGCCATGATAACTATACTGATGAGTGATCATTCATAGAAATTTCTTGGAGTCTTTGTTTTCTTTTTTGAGTATGTCTTTGCTTTGTGATTAGTTTGCTTGGGGACAAACAAAAGTCTAAGCATGAGGTAGTTTGATAGGGTTTATTTTAGTCATGTTTTTAGTATAGTTTTGCATATTAATTTAGAGCATATTTACATGTTTTATAGTTTATTTGGTATTATTTGTTTTTCGGAGTGTACACTAGTGTTTTTATATATTTCAGGTATTTTTGGACTGGATCGTATAAATTTGGAGGTTGCTTACAACTTATGAGATTATTTTGCTAATTAATTGAACGACGGAGATGGTCAAAGCTAAGCAATACACATGATCGATCAATTGGAGGAAGATTGGATTCGTCAGTGCACAAAGACGCGTGCTCACAAGTGCCGCGCTTCATGTTAATGAGATACATACTCTGTAGTTAGCTACATAAGATAGATAAATTTCATATATTTATATTACATATTCAGATTAGGATAGATTATTTAGATAGCTTTTATATATATATATATATATATATATATATATATATATATATATAGGTCTCAATCCTCATAGAAGAAGCATCCAAATCAGCTACAGGAGTTGGCGTCGACCAGGCATACATCGATGACAACGCTGAATTGGACATAGGACTATACTGCTGCAAGAAGCTACTCGAAAAAGAGTTAGAAACATCAAAATCGACCAAAAAATCAGAACTTACCTTGAATACAGGGCTGGTCGATCTCGAGTTGGGCTCCTCGATCTCGAGGAGGATCGTCGAGTCAGCTTCGTCGATTTCTGGTGTGCCTGCAGGGGACAAGGTAGTCGACCTCGACTGTGACTGGTCGAGATCGAGTAGGTTCAGAAGACTTACAGTTTCTGGAGGACTGGTGCTTGTCGATCTCAAGTTGGTCTCGTCGAGATCGAGGAGATCCGTAGAGTTCGACTGGATCTGCTCAGTTTCTGGAGGGCTGGTGGTCGTCGATCTCGAGTTGGGCTCATCGAGATCGAGGAGCTCTGTGGAGGTCAACTGGATCTTCTCGGCGTCAGGTGAGTCGTTCAGCTCCGCTGATAACGCGTCGTCGAAGATCTCCTCCTCGCTTAATTCTGCTACAGCCAGCTCCTCCTCTACTAGCACAGATTCTGCCTTTCCTTCTTCTTGGATCAAGAGTTGTTTTGCAGGTTCATCACAGGAGATGAAATTAAATTTTGAATATATAGCTTTAATTTCCATTACCTCTTCTATGTCTGGGTTGAAAAAATATTCAATAATCTCATCTCCGATGGTGAATGTAAGGATTCCTCTTTTCACTCCAATGTTAGCATCAGCAGTTGCCAGGAAAGGTCGCCCTAGGATGATGGGGCAAGCTGGATCCTCTGCCATTTCTACTACAAGGAAATCTGTAGGGACAAAGAATCTACCAACTTTAACAGGAACATTATCAACAATACCTGTAGGGATTACCACGGTGTTGTTGGCCATGTAGAGTTTGGCATCAATTGATTCCAGGGCACCTATTTTCACTTTCGACCAGATGGATAGGGGCATGATGCTGACACTTGCTCCTAGGTCACACAGTGCTTTAAATCTATGACGACCAAGTCCAACAGTGATAGCAAACTTACCTGGGTCAGGTCGCTTCTCAGGGAAATCCATCTTTTTGCACTCCTTAGCAATCTCAGTCATCGATCGCTTGTTACTGAGAATCTCCTTGAGGAACTTGACATAGGCAGGCATCTCGTGTAGTGCTTCTGTAAAAGGAATAGTAACATTCAGACTCTGAAGCAATTTCACAAAATGCTGAAACTTACCGTCTGTTGGATCTCTTTGGTTTTTGGAAGGGAATGGGAGCGTCTTTTTAGTTTTCTGAGCCAGAACAGCTTCCGGAGGTGGGTAGTCGACTTCGGCTGGTCTGGCTGTGCAGCTGTGTCAGAGCTCCTTTTCTCCTCTGTGTCGAGTAGAGGCTTGTCGATGTCGACCAGGCCCTCATCGATGTCGACTACAGCTTCGCCCTTCCTTTCTCTGTTTTCTGGCCCGTGCAGTTTGTGACCGCTCCGCAACTTTATAGCAGCTACATGTCCGTGCTGTCCCTTGGGATTTGGTTCTGTATGGCCTGGGAGTTGCCCGGATGGTTGTGGAATCTGCGCCGCGAACTGACCCATCTGAGTCTCAATGTTTCTTTTCCAGATGTCTAGCTCACCAAATTTTGCATTGATATTCTGGAATTGATTGTTGATGGTGCCTTGATTCCGGCGCATCTCTTCAAGGATGAGCTGTAAATCATCCTTCTTTTGATCCCTTTCTGGATGCCCAGGAGCTCTGTATGGCGGAGGGTTCCTAGGAGGACCTTGGTTCCGTTGAGGTTGATAGAACCTTTGGTCTCCCATATAGCGATTGGGACCCCCTGCGTAAGCTACCTCTTCATGAATCTCTGCCATCCTGACTTGTTCCGTGTGCGGGCACTCTGTAGTAATATGTCGTTGTGAACCACATTCGATGCAGGGTTGGTTGACAGAGAGATATTTGACTTGTTTAAGGAGCTTGCGATTTTAATCTCTGTAGTACTGCTCCTTGACATCTGGGTCTATCTCCTTAGATGGCTCATAGAGAGGCATGGATGGGGCTGGTCTGGCATAGGCGTTCTCATCATAGTTTGCAGAAGCCCCATACTTGTTATCATATGCCGTGAGCTTGTCTAGTACACCCCATGCGTCAATTGGTGGCATCGTCAGGTACTCATATCGAGTATACTGATTGATCCTGTCCTTAGTGACTTGGTCAAGAGAGTTGAAGAAGATCTCCTGAATGACGTAGGGTGGCTGTCCATGAGTAGGGCAAGATCGCAGTAGTTCTTTGTACCTTTCCCATGCCTTTGCTAGCGGCTCCCCTGGCTTTTGTTTGAAAGCTGTGATCTTTTGGCGGAGGAATGCTGTCTTGGCAGGAGGGAAGAATTTGTTGAGAAATTCCTGCTCTACTTGTGCCCATGTGGTGAGAGATCTCGGCTTCAGCCCTTCAAGCCACTTCAGTGCGGGTCCAGCCAGCGACCAGCGGAAAGCTTTCATCTTGACATATTCCAGAGTTGTACCTTCAGCAAGAGTACGGCACATGTCATGAAAATTGGTAATATGTTCAAGAGGGCACTCATTAAATCGTCCATGAAAAGCATTGTTTTTAAGTTCTATAAGGAACTGAGTGCGAATTTCAAAAGAGTTTTCAGGGATTAGAATCGTCGATTCAGGCACGACGAGAGTTGGATGCATATAATCCTCTGCTGTAGTTGGATATTGGGCAAGTTCATCTTCTGCTTTCTCCCTTGCAGCTTTCTCTTGTTCCTTTGCTGCTCTTTCATTGGCGATAACGGTGTCCTTTTCAGCTAGCTCCCTGGTAAGCCTGGCAATCAGCTGTTCTTGTGTTTCAGCGGCCGCCATGGCTCTTTGTAGTGTAGCTCGGATGTGTAGGAGGCGCTCTGGTTCGTCTAAGCCGTCAAACTCAGGTTGTTGACCAGAACGGCGCATACACCTGTAAAGTAACTCAAAGTAGACGTGAGATTTAACTACCTACGGCGTGAATGATAGCTTCCCCGGCAACGGCGCCAATTTGTTGTAAGAGAGAATCGAGAATGCAAAACAATAAGTAAACAAAGTAAAGCAAACCGTTCGAATCCCAGCAAATAATGTTCAAGACTCCCTCCAATGTAGTAAGAGAAAGTCAGGTTCGAATCCTCGAGGAAGCTGGTCAGCGGATCCTAGGCAGTGGTGGAATCTCACGGACAGAAGTCGACAACAGTGGTACTCGACCTCGACTAGGGGTTAGTCGACAGGGGTCAGGCACAGTCGAACACAGTAGCAACTCGGCGAAGTCTACTCGACCTCGACAAGGCTTACTCGATATCGAGTAGGGCCTTCGTCGACTTCGGCTCGTCTTGTCGAGTTCCTACACAATTGAGCTACGACGATCTGGGATCGGAGATTAGTGGTCGAGATCGACCAGAGGCTGGTCGAGGTCGACGAGGGTGGAAAAGTAAAAACAAAGCAGTTTCGGTTTCTGTAACTTTATGAATTAAAGGAACTTCCAAGATTAGGGTTTGCGACAACGATTACCATGCAAGCGGAATATAAATCACAAAAGGCGGTAACTTTATCGATAAAGGAAAAGGCTTTCACCAAATCCGACAAGTAGGAATATAGATCTTGCGACAAATAATCCTAATTGCATCTATTCCTTTTCATAATTAGCATTTATAATCTTTCGAATAGAAATCCTAATTACTACCCAAGTTTAGCAACATGAGTTCTTCAATTTCTCAATCAAAGATGAAGCACATAGGGAATAGATTAAGGTAACGACAAAATACCTCCTTCCGCAATCGCTAATATGCCGACATGGCTTTCGTTGGGCTCACCCCAACCCCAGAAGTAGGTGGACTACTCGCGCCTCATCGCAATCGCAGACATCATTGATTTAAAAGAAATAACTTGCAATAAACTAATATTCAAAGCCTTTACAATCCCGGCAATCAACTTTCGTAAACTGCCAAAACCTTAAAACCTTTGAACTCCTAAATCTCTATGTGTAACTACTTGTCTCTGAAATTGAATGAATAAAACTGAGCCCCATGGGCTTTATTTATAGCCTTCATTCCCTAGCTATTCTAGGAAAGAAATATTTATCTATATCTAAAATTATATCTAAAAGGCTTTAAAGATAAATAAAAACAATAAAGGAATTAAATCTAAAAGGGAAAAGATAAATCTAAATTGTCTCAAGTGGATAAAACTCTCTTCTTCATGATAGATGTGGATAAATCGGATAGACTTTGCTTCTCCTCGGCTCCAAGGACTCTATTCCGAGTAGGACTCCATCAATGCGTCACGCGGCTTCGGAAAATCTTCGTCGACCTCGAGTACGACTTAGTCGATCTCAACTAGGAAAGTCGTCGACTGGGCCGACTTCGTCGTCTCGGCTAGCTGATGCTCGGCAAGCTCGGACATGGCTCTGGCGCTAGTCGATCTCGACAAGCGTTTGTCGATCTCGACTACGGATGTGTTCTCGACTTGGTCTTCCGAGGTTGTCGAGTCGGATGTGGGTCATCAGCCTTGTCGACTTCGAAGACGCTCCTCGATCTCGACGAGGGATGGGTCATCGACTTGGCCAGCTTGGTGTGTCGGGTAGCCCTTGTCGACATGCTCGGACACTGCTCCTGGGCTTTAGTCGATCTCGACAAGAAGGTTGTCGATCTCGAGTAGATTTTGGCCTGGTGTTGTCGAGCAGTGTCTCCTCGACATGCCTCATGGAATGTCGTATGACCCTTGTCGATCTCGATGAGTGTTAGTCGAGATCGAGTAGACTTGCTCTGCTCCGCGTTGTCTGGTCAGGTCTCTACTCGACTCCAGTGCTCCCGGACTTGACTTTGTCGACATAGACGAGAACTTAGTCGAGATAGAGTAAGACTTGCTGCTTCTGTCTTTGTTTCTTGGTTTTCTCTCAAAATGTTTCCATATTCTGCAATATTAAACCGAAACTTATGTAGATCTCCATTTCTAACAAATAATCATAAACTACATAAATTCGACATATTCCCAACCCAAAATATGCAAAATGTAAAGAATATGGAACTAAAATATGTATAAAAACATGGCTACTTTGGAGACATCAGCCGTCGACGCTCTCGCCCAGCCCTAGACAGAGCCTTTGAGCCGCACAGCTGCAGTCGCGTGCCCAACCCAACTTCCCAAGGTTTGGTTCAAATTTTTTATTTTCCAAAATTTCACCTTTGTCATGTGTTGTAATCTACTAATTGTGTTATTATTAATTTGTTATTTTATACTTGTAAAGCAAGTGTTTGATTGTTGTAAGACTTGTGAACTATGGTATTTTTGGACATAAATAAAGATAACTTCGAGTTGATTTTTTCAAAAAATCGAAACTGAATGGTCGGTTTTCGGGCTGTGCCTCGGCCTACCCCTTCAAAAATTTCGGACAGTTAGTTCCAACTCGAACCGTTTGGGTTAATTCGCAGCCACCCTACTTCCATTTACATAACTAAAGAAAGAGGTTGATCTCTGCCCTTAGTTCTTCAATATAATCCTTCATATGGTATCAAGGCTCTATATATATCCCAACGTTTCAAAATCTTTTCGTATTTCTCTTTATTTTTTCTATTCTTTCGTGTTTTTCATTTTTCATTTGATTATAGTTTCTTCAAATTCCATAAATATTCTTTATGAAAATGGAACCAAATTTAGTTACTAATCAAGCTAGGGGGTTGACGCCATATATCGAGATCCTTTCATATATGCTCAATAATTCAGATATAGGGTCCTGGAATATGAGTGTCTCACGAATATCCAATTCAGTGGTGCGAAATTTGAGAAACTTAATTAATATGCCTGTTAATATGCCTTGAATTTGGCTTATTATTTGTTTTGGGATTAGGCCCATTGTCTTACTAGGGTTTCATGAGGCACTATATATACTCATAAACCAAACAATTTGTAACCTAGTTTCTTGTTTGACTCCATAATAAAGATCCCCATTTCTCTGCCCGTGGACATAGGTAACACACCGTTGTCGAACCACGTTAAATCTATGTGTCTTTCTTCGTCTGTTATCATTCTCGTTATAACAAACTGGTATCAGAGCTTGGTTGTGATTTCTGTCGAGAATGATGTCTGGATCTGTGGTGAAGATTGACAAGTTTATTGGAAGAAACTCTTTCAATCTGTGGCAGATAAAGATGCAGGCTTTGTTGAAGCAACAAGGTTTATGGGCACCGTTAACCGCCGACAAGAAGGAGACAAATACAACCACCGCTGAGTACGGCCTTCTGGAGAAGAAGGATCATTCGACGATTATTTTGTGTCTCGCAGACGATGTCATAATAGAGGTTGCTGATCAGGAAACTGCTGGCAGCTTGTGGCTGAAGTTGGAGAGTTTGTACATGACAAAGTCTCTGATGAACAAGTGGCTTCTGAAACAACGGTTGCTCGGGCTGCGTATGCAGGAAGGTACACAACTCAGAGATCATCTTGATCAACTTAACACTCTATTACTTGAATTGGGTAATATTGATGTTAAGGTGGAGGACGAAGATACTGCCCTAATTCTGCTGGTATCCCTACCCCCACATACGAGAACTTCGTTCAGTCGTTCATCGTTAGGAAAGATACCATCACGCTGGAAGAGGTTAGATCATCACTTCACAGCAGAGAGTTGCGTCTGAAGGCAACCGTGTCAGTTACAGACAATCAGGCTTTCGGGCTTATGGCCAACGGAGGCAATTCTGATGGTAGAAGGGGCAAGAAGCAAGGTCGCAAATCAGGCCCTAAACCAGAAGACGTCTGCTACTACTGTAAGGAGAAAGGTCATTGGAAGAATGACTGTCCTAAAAAGAGACAACAAGAGCAGAAATCTATATCTGCAACAGTAGTTCATGGTGGAAATACTTCTGAGGAAGATATTGTTCTACTAGCAGGTAATCACACAGATCATGATGTGTGGTTTCTTGACTCAGGTGCGTCATGTCACGTATGTCCTAGAAGAGAGTTGTTTACAAAATATAGATGTGTAGACAAAGGCAATATTTCTATGGGAAACGATGTCATCTACAAAGGTTGTTGGGATCGGCTCAGTCAGGCTTCGGACAAACGATGGGAAGTTTCGCACATTGGAGGAAGTCAAACATGTGCCATCTATGACAAAGAATCTAATATCCCTAACTATGTTAGACGACAAGGGTTTCCGATACACAGGTTATGGTGGAAAGTTGCGCGTGTTTAAGGGCTCTAATGTGGTTTTGCAAGGAGTCAAGCAGGGAAAAGGGACTTTGTATACCCTACAAGGTTCAGCAACCACGGGTGCTGCAGATGCTGTTTCAGTCAACGTTAGGGAGACTGTTGCTGAGGAGGATGAGTTGAACTTCACTCCAGTAGAGACTCAGGCACCTGAGTTGGTCACTTACCAATCATCACAGACAGGTACTACTGAGTCAGATACTGGTGAGACAAGGAATATAGCATTAGAAACAGGAACAGGTGGAGCTGTACATCGGAGTATTGCTCTAGATCAACCAAGAAGGATTGAAATCAAGGGGTCTGTGAGATACAGGTCTAATGATCTGGTGGGATATGCTTTGCATGTGGCCGAGGAGGGGGAGGATGGTGCTCCATCCAACTACAAGGTTGTTGTTTCTAGACGTGAGTCAGTACACTGGCAAGCTGAGAAGAGAATCAGAGAGAAGAAGGTGGTAATATCTGATAATCATGCTGATATGTTCACCAAGCCAGTTCCGGAGAGCAAGTTCCAACACTGTTTGGACTTGTTTAATATCACCAACTGTTGAGCTGCCCTGCGGGGCAATCTGAGTCCTCGATCATGTGAGGACAAATCTGAGGCAGAGAAATGTATGGCACTTGTCATGGTGCATCTGTTTCTGAGAGGAGATTCTGGTACATCCGGCATTGAAGCGCATCTGGTACATTTGCATTTGGTACGTCTGGCGATGCAATGCGATTGGTACATCTGTGAGGATTCAAGTCAAGGTGGAAATTTGTTAATACGCCTTGAATTGGGCTTATTATTTGTTTTGGGATTAGGCCCATTGTCTGACTAGGGTTTCATGAGGCACTATATATACTCATAAAGCAAACAATTTGTAACCTAGTTTCTTGTTTGCCTCCATAATAAAAATCCCTATTTCTCTGCCCATGGACGTAGGTAACACACCGTTGCCGAACCACGTTAAATCTCTGTGTCTTTCTTCGTCTTTCATCGTTCTCGTTATAACAATGACAAAAATTAACTCTCAATAATTTTCTGTTTCTTCGTCTATCTTCGTCTTTTGTCGTGAATAGACTCGGCTTGGTGCCCTGAGTTGTCTCGATTATTAGCCTGTCCACCATGATCGTACGTGCATTTTAATTAGTACAAAGTAACACTACATAAAACATTATGGGTTCGTATGGGACGGGGTTAATAAATTAACTGACTAAAATTATAAACATGGTAAAATTTATAAACTGTTGGTAAAAGTAGTTAAAAATTTAAACAATAAGATAATCTCAGTATGGGGCGAAAAACAGTTTATTTATAAAAAGTGGAGTTTATTTTGTTTTTATTAGGGGTATTGTGGTACTTTCAAACCAAAAAAGATAAAAGGGAAGGGGTGAAACGGTACTTTTGCAAAATAAACACCAAAATAACCTCCCTTTTCTAGCTTTTTTTTAACACAATTTTTAACACGTTTTAGGTTATTTTGGTTAACCAAACAACAAAAAAGCTGTTTAAAAAATAAACACCCACGATGATTATTTTTTTAACAGTTTATATGTTGTACCATACCCACCCTATAACTATGTAGTTTAGAAATTTTAAGTCTAAAGTTGAAATTCAAAATAAGTTTTTATTTTTATTTACTCTCTTCTATCCCGAATAGTTGTTGTAAGAATATCTTCTATAAATGTTTATATGGTCCATGTGTCTTGGGTTTATTTATATCATATTAAGTTCATCATATTATAGTTATGGTTTAAATATAAGAGTCGGAACCGTGATGGATCAATACAGGGTTAAAGACGTTAAAATCTGGGGGCATTTAATATATGAAAAGATCTCCCTCTTCTGCTGCCTAATACGTAAACTCCTCCTCTTCATAACATACGAAGTTAATTGTATTTAACTAAACAAAGAGTTTCATTAAGTGAAGAGTTGTTCTTCTATTAAGGTTATGGACTCTATTTGAGTGTCTTAGTTAATATATACATGAATGAAGAAACGTTGAAGTTGTAGAGTTATGGATGCTATACATGCACACTTCCACACTATAAAGGAAAGAGGGGATGGAGGGTTTTAATCCATCATAAAACAACTAAAAGAAAAGACAAGGAGGAGAAAAGAGTATTTACTCGTATCCTGAATCGTGTTTCCGCATCAAAGCTTAATCTCATGGATTCAAGTAGTTTTTGTATATGTCTCCTTGCAGGTTATTACAGGTTGACTTGTGTAAAGTCTAGATCCTGCATGTAATAGATTTCATGATCAAAATCGAATAAAAGCTTACAATTGGTATTAGAGCGGGTTTAGATTTTCCGATTCGCCGTTAAGTTGATGCATTCGGATGATCGGAGTATCATTATTGCTGATTTGTATGGAACCGAATGCGAAAGATTCATGAAATGTTGAATATATATGTATGCCGATTGCTTCTCAATTTCGAAAAGCAAAGTCGTAATTGATTGTTGACTTGATTTTTATGAAATATTGAATCGGTTATTGAAATTGTCGTTTGCTGTGATCCTGCTATAATATTTGGTTGTTTTGAGTTATGGCATTAATTTGGTTATTAGTTAAGCTTGCCAATTTCTAACGTTTTGCCAATTAAAGTTTGTCGATATGTTTGACCCAAAATTAATTCAATCGGTGTTACAGTGTATGCCGATTCCATTTGAAAAGAAGGATTATGGTTTTACAATTATCTCTCGCATAGTATAGTATAAAAGTTGCATGTGTTATATGGTTTAATCACATAAATATTTGTCTATGCATTAAAGTGAGATAAATTCATTGTCTAAATTATTTAAAAAACTTGTTAGTCACCAAAATGGCCTAGTTGTAAAGAAATTTAGACTTTGATTTATAGTTGTCAATTGTTCATGATTAAAGGATGCTAAATAATATAAATGTTTGATTGAACAATTTATTTTATTGACTATTGTTCTTGGAGATCACCCAAAGGTGGATCATTGAATATAGTTGATAATATTAAAGTGATGATTATCACACCTAGGATGGGTAGTATGTATATCCAAAGATAACATGCTTATTTGTCTAATGTGTGTGGTGATTGTCTGTTAAAGTTTATATATATTTTAGCATCGATAATTGTATATATGTTTAAGTATGCCCAAAGGTTACTTGAATGCATGGTTTAAAGTTTATGAATTTTATGTGGATTTGTATAATGTAATCAAAGCACTAATGGGTAAGTATGTATAAATGTTTGCAGCTTCAGTAAATCTCTATGCATCTGCTAACTCTGTCGTGAAGTTCAATGGGCTCAACTATGATGATTGGTCCGAACAAATCCGGTTTTTACTGGGTGTAATGGCCTTGGACCTTGCCATACTAACGGATACACAACCCCTAGCCATTACAGAGGCCAGCTCCGATAATGAAAACACTCTTTATGAGGCTTGGGAGCGGTCTAATCGGCTAAGCTTGAACTTGACGAGGATGACTATGGCAGAAAGTGTCAAGCCATCCATGCCAAAGACAGAGAATGCAAAGGAGTTTATGCAGAGAATTAAGGAATATTCACAGTCGGATTTGGCTAACAAATCAATTGTAGGAAGCCTAATGAGTGAGCTAACTACAAAAAGGTTTGATTGGTCACAGCCTATCCATGATCAGGTAACTCATATGTCTAATTTGGCGACAAAGCTAAAGACCATGGGATTGGACGTAAGCGAGACGTTCTTGGTTCAGTTCATCATTAACTCTCTTCCTGTTGAGTTCGAACAGTTTCAGGTGAACTATAGCACCATTAAGGACAAATGGAACTTTAAGAATTTAAAGAACATGTTAGTACAGGAGGAAGGGAGATTAAAGAAGATGAAGGACCAAACTGTCCATTTTGTTGGTCATAATGGCGCCAATAGCGGTAAGAGAAGGCCAGGTAAAAAGGACAAGAGGAAGGACAAGACTCAAATTAAGGAAAAAGAGAGTGACCTTCATACATAAGCGAAGTGTTTCTTTTGTAAGAAATTGGGACACTTCCAGAAGGATTGTCCTAAAAGAAAGGCATGGTTCGAGAAGAAAGGTATTCATTATTGTTCTGTTTGCTTTGAATCAAACCTTATGGAAGTGCCTAATAATACCTGGTGGTTAGATTCTGGTGCAACTACTCATGTGTCTCATGTTAAATAAGGATTCAGTTCGATCCAGCCTATAAGAGGAACTAACCAATATTTGTTCATGGGGAATAGGATGAAAGCACGTATTGAAGGCATTGGAACTTAAAGATTGATCTTTGACACTGGTTGTCATGTAGATCTTGAAGAATGTTTGTTTGTACCTGAATGTGCTAGAAATCTTGTTTCTGTTAATAGACTGGATAATTTGGGTTTTAGTTTTAAGATTGAACATGGTGAAGCTTTGTTATACAAACATAATTGTTTTATGGTTCTGCTACTTTAATAGACTCACTTTACAGGTTCAATCTTGATACCATATTTTCTGAATCCTTACACGTTGAAAGTCAAGGCATTAAACGTAGTGCATCTAATGAATGTTCTGCTTACTTGTGAGATTCTTCCTCATTTGGACTTTAGTGACCTGGATGTGTGTGTAAATTGCATTAAAGTAAAGCAAACTAAACACACAATAAAGAAACCGGCCACAAGAAGCACTCAGCTTCTTGAATTGATTCACAATGATATATGTGGGCCTTTTGACGTTCCATCTTGGAGCGGAGAAAAGTATTTTATCACTTTTATTGATGATTACTCACGTTATGGATATATATATATCTGCTGCATGATAAATCTCAATCTGTGAATGTCCTTGAGGTGTTCATTAATGAGGTGGAAAGGCAGTTAGAAAGAAAAGTTAAAGTAGTGAGATCTGATAGAGGTGGTGAATTTTATGGAAAATATAAAGAGAATGGACAACGTCCAGGTCCATTTGCAAAGTTCTTCGAAAGTAAAGGCATTTGTGCACAGTATACAATGCCTTATACACCTCAACAGAAAGGCATAGCAGAGAGGAGGAATCGTACATTAATGGATATGGTTAGGAGCATATTAAGTAATTGCTCTTTACCTCTTTCTCTGTGGGTGTATGCATTAAAGATTTCTGTATACCTTTTGAATCGTGTTCCTAGTAAGGCAGTTCCTAAGACACCTTATGAACTATGGACTGGAAGGAAACCGAGTTTAAGGCATCTTCGCGTCTGGGGTTGCCCAGCAGAAGTAAAGGTATATAATCCACATGAAAAGAAACTTGATTCAAGGACAGTTAGTGGGTTCTTCATTGGCTATGCAGAAAAGTCAAAGGGGTATATATTTTATTGTCCTAATCATAGTAGAAGAATAGTAGAGATGGGAAATGCTAGGTTCATTGAGAATGGTCAAACTAGTGGGAGTGGTGAACCACGAAAGGTAGGCATTCAAGAAATTCGGGTAGACGCTTCCTTACCCGTTACTTCTTCTAAAGTTGGTCTACCAATTTTCGTATCACAGTTACACGATGCATTGGAGCAACTAAACAATGTCCAAAACCCACAAGATGAAGAGATAGTACATGAACCGGTCATAGTACAAGAGGCAAATGAACCACATGAACAATTGCGACGGTCTGTAAGGGAAAGGAGATCTGCTATTTCAGATGACTATGTGGTTTATGCCATTAAAGATGGATGTGACTTAAGCATTGATGAAGACCCGATCTCATTTAGACAAGCCATGGAAAGCAATAATTATGAAAAGTGGCTAAATGCCATGAAAGAAGAAATTAAGTCAATGGATGACAACAAAGTCTAGGACTTAGTCGAGTTGCCTAAAGGTTCCAAGTTTGTTGGGTCTAAGTGGGTGTTTAAGACCAAACGTGACTCAAAAGGCAACATCGAAAAGTATAAAGCCAGACTTGTTGCTAAAGGCTACACCTAAAAAGATGGCATTGACTATAAAGAGACCTTCGCTCCAGTATCTAAGAAGGACTCTTTGAGAATTGTTTAAGCATTGGTGGCTCATTATGATCTCGAGCTTCATCAAATTGATGTCAAAACCGCCTTTCTAAATGGTGCTTTAGAGGAGAAAGTATATATGGATCAACCTGAAGGATATTTGGCCACAGGAAAAGAACACATGATGTGTAAGCTGAGAAAGTCAATATATGGGCTGAAGCAAGCTTCCCGACAGTGGTATCTTAAATTTGATGATACTATCACGTCCTATGGTTTTGTAGAGATCATCGTTGATCGGTGTATTTATATTAAGGTCAGTGGGAGAAAATTTGTGATTTTAGTCCTATATGTTGATGATATATTACTTGCTGCAAATGATATAGAAATGTTACATAAAGTTAAGAAGTATCTCTCGAATAACTTTGAAATGAAAGATATAGGTGAGGCATCCTATGTGATTGGAATAGAAATATTTCGGGATAGGTCACAAGGATTATTAGGATTGTCTCAAAAAGGTTATATCACCAAGATCTTAGAGAGATACATAATGAATAAATGCTCTGCAGGGATAGTTCAAATACAAAAAGGGGACAAGTTCAGTAAAATGCAATGTCCTAGAAATGAGTTGAAACGAAAGGAAATGGAAGGAATTATTATGCGTCAGTGGTTGGGAGTTTGAACTATGTTTAGACTTGTACTCGACCTGACATCAACTTTGCTGTTGGAATGTTGGGTCGATATCAAAGTAATCCTAGAATGGACCACTGGAAAGCTGCAAAGAAGGTTCTCAGGTATTTGCAGGGCACCAAAGATCACATGCTTACATATAGGAGATTCGATCATCTTGAGGTCATTGGATATTCAGATTCAGATTTTGCCGGATGTGTGGATAGTAGAAAGTCAACATTTGGCTACGTGTTCCTATTAGCTCAAGGAGCAGTATCATGGAAGAGTGAAAAGCAATCTGTCATTGCTACTTCCACCATGGAAGTGGAATTTGTGGCATGCTTTGAGGCCACTATTCATGCATTGTGGTTGCAGAACTTTATCTCAGGACTTGGGATTGTTGACAGTATAGCCAAGCCGTTGAGAATTTATTGTGATAATTCCGCAGCAGTTTTCTTCTCAAAGAATGAAAAGTACTCTAAGGGTGCTAAACACATTGATGTGAAGTACTTGTCCGTTAAAGAAGAAGTGCGGAAACAAAAGGTGTTTATTGAGCATATAAGAACTCATCTCATGATAGCGGATCCGTTGACTAAAGGATTGTCACACAAGGCGTTCAATGGCCGTGTTGAGAGTATGGGTGTAAAGGAAGGAGCCTTGCTAGCTTAATTGAGGTGTGCTCATTGTTGTAGGAGGAAATCAAGTATGAAATATAATGAAATAGATCAAACCATATTCGTGCCCCAGCAAACAATTACAAGACCTCCTCCCTATGCAGTAGTGGGAAGTCAGGATCGATCCACGAGGAAGCGTGTCAGCGGATCCTAGGTAGCTGTAAATCTCACAGAAAAGCAAACAAAATACAAAAACAAAGACACAAAGACAGAAATAACAAACGAAAGACAGAAAATAAAGCAAAGACAGAAACTTGTCGATCTCGACTAAGATCTACTCGAGATAGACTAAAAACGGCGACGACAGAAACTCAGAATCGATCACAGAAACTCGATCTAGACCAACAGGTACTCGATCTCGAGTAAACAGTACTCTAGATCGACTAGCCTAACTCGAGATCGACAAAACAGACAGAAACTTTAAATGCAAACTTCGAACACAGAATCGCAGATTTCGGAAGAAATAAACTCAATTTATAATGAACTTCCAAAGCCAGGGTATCAACACCACAACGATAACCATGCAAAGTAACACATAAAGGCATAAAAGATCATGCTTTCCATTGATGTCATCATAGTTTGCATTATTTAGGACATGCATTTATCATAGGTTTGTGTTATTTCTCTTGTGTTTTAAGTGTTTTTAGAGGTTTTTCGTTTAGTTTCTAGGATAGAGATCTACTGTCTTTATGGTGGTGTTTTCAGGAGTTTTCGGGAGCTAAGCGGAGATTGCTAGAGGAAATGTGAGATGGGTACATAAGCTAAGAAGAGCCGAGCGGAAATCATATAGGAGGAACGAGGATAAAAGGCGAAGAAGCAAAAGCATAAGGAGCAAGGTAGTTGTGCATCATAGGCTTCACATCAGAACACATGTGCACGGGCGTGCACCTTGGCCGCACGGGCGTGCAGAAGCTCGATCAAAGAAAAAGCCATCAGAACACATGTGCACGGGCATGCACCTTGGCCGTGCGGGCGTGCACCATATGTGCGCGGGCGTGCACCCTTCAGCTCGGACAGATTCGGCTGATTTCGGCCCGGTTGCTTTTGATATTATTTTATTATTATTTTAGGGGTTTAACAATATTATATTAGCGGATGTCCCGGACTATTTAAGGGGCGGAAACACATCTTTGAAGGGGTCGGAAAAACCCTCGTTTGGACACTCTCTATAGAAGACCCTTTGTTGAGTTAGATTGGGAGAATTTTAGACAGATTTGCTTGGAGATTGCATTGTTTCAATTCAAGATTGGTATTTCCCCTTTAGTCTTTGCTTTTCTATCTATTTCCATGTTTCAATTTAGTTATTTGATGATGAATTCTTCCATGCTTGGCTAAATTCTCCGTTCTAGGGTTAGGGTGAACCCGACAATGTCGCAATTTGTTTGATTTCGATGGTTGCTTGAACTTTATCTGAATTCTATGAATTGATTTGATCCTAGTTGCTTTACCTAATTGATGTCAATTGATTAGAATCCTTTTTAGATTCAAGATGCTACCACTGAGAATTGAAATTGGATATTTGGATGGATTTCATGAACCCGAAAGGGGAATTGTGTCTATTGGAACCCTAGGATTGAACTTGAGGAATCGACAATTGTTATTGTGACATTTAAATGATTGTTGAGGACTCTTGAGGATTAATAAATTATCGTAGATTCTTAGGTTTGAATCGGTTAGGCAGAACGCGACAGCGAATGTTTAATTGATTTTCTCCTAAGATCTATAAAGAACTCAAAGGGTATAGATTTTGTTAATTTAGACACAATCACTACAACATGCGACAGCTGAGTAGTGATGACTTTAGATAATTTACCTTCAATTTGACTTATTAAGAAGATGAAGTTCGAGTGAACATCGGGTTGAATTATTTGTGGCATTGTCGTGGGAATCTTTAACTCTGGAATTACTTCTCATATATATTTTCTTCATAAACTTTATTGTCTTTCTTAGTTTAGTTTAAAATCATATCCCTCTTTCTTGGCTTAACTTATTAGTTCTAGATAACAATTGATACATATATAATCCCCGTGATTGATATCCGTATACTGCAATTGATCTCGTATTCTTGCGAGGTTGGTTCAGGCTACACTATTCTTGTGTTGGTTTAGACCACATCAAGTTTTGGCGCCGTTGCCGGGGATTATTGATAGTATTAGTTGTTTCTATAAACTAGTTTGCTAAGTCTTTCTTTTGCTTTTGATTTTTTTTTCTTTCTTTTTGTGATTTCAGGTGTGTTCTTCTAGAGATGAACTGCGTTCCATATTGTGATGTTTTGTCATCCGTTGGTCATGCCACTTCGGAAAATCAATTCTCGACGTATGAGAACCATGCTCATTGCGAGTTTTGCGGGGGTTTTGGGCATATGATCTCTGAATGCCCGGTGTTGTGGGCCCCCACCTACGAGGATGCTGATGATATATCCCATAGGTGCAATTCTGATGAGTATTATGACAACAATCACACTCATGAAAGGGCTCCGATATGATTTCAGTTTCAACCTCCACAACCTCCTCCCGAACAAGGACCTTATTCACACCTATCAACGGAGGAGCTACTCGCTAAGATTGCGGCAATTGAAGCTCGGATTGCTCATCTTACCATGAATGCTCAAACTGTTTCAGAGAGCCTCTCGAGCCAAACAGATGTCAGTGACAGTGACAATGACGATTGCATTGTCGTAACTATTGAGATTGAGGAAAGTCTAAAAGAGCATATAAATAAGGTGTTTGAGATTGATGATCCTGGAAAGGAGGAATCTAGAGAAGAACCCGGATTGGTTGTTCCCCGAGTATACATGTCACCATCACTATTTTCTGAAGTGATGGTTCAAGAGAATGTTAAGGAACAATTCGGGGCATTCGCTGGACTACTCTCAGAGTGGCATATAGATGACGTTTCAAATGAAGTTCTCGTTGACATACCACCATACACCAAATCCCAAGAGGAATTTTTTCTATTCGAAGATGGTGGTAATGGTGAACACACAAAAGGACAAGATGCTAAGGAGAAGAGCACATCTTTCGGGAGCATGAACTTCAATCGAGCCCAATTATATCGCCCCAAAAAGACTTTAGTACTAGACGGGTGGATCGAGCCATGGACCATCTATTCGAGAAGGTTCAAACGTTTTCGAGTCAACCTAAGGTAAGTTCCTCATTTTATTTTGTTTAGTTAGAAGTGTTTTTTATTATAAACTTAAAAAAAAAAAAAAAATTGCACGCCCGTGTGCCATATAGCACGCGGCCGCGCGTTTTGCCTCTGTTTTCCTCTATTGTTAAAAAAAAACCTCTCTTCCTCTCTCCCCGAAGAGTCGAAGACCCTATTGCCTCCTTCTTGTCCGTCGCCTCTCGTAACCCTCACCGGCTTCCTTTCTCACTCCCCGTTTCTCACCTCATCACCTCTCCTCCTGTCCTCCTCGCCGGACAATGCCACCAGGTGAACCTACCACCCCCCGGTGGTCACCGATATCCGCCCTTACCACCTTCATTCTCTCCTTCCCTCTCCGGATCCTTGTCCGGCGTCGCTCCACCACCCAGTTCGCTGCCGTCTCCTTCACTCTCTGTTCGCAGCCTCTTGCTGTCGGAATTGATATCCACCAGCGCTCCCCAGCACCCACCTCGCAGTCAAACCCCTAGCCGCCCACACAACCTCAACCTCCTTCCCGTCCAAGCTCTCCGCTCATCGTTCCCCGCCTCCAAGATTCCGCTCCCTTTGCTCCACTGCTGCTCTCTCACCCGCACTTCTTCACCCTCCAATTTTCAACCCAATGGTGAGTACAAGTACGACTTTCTCTTCACCTTATTTTTCTGAATTTTATGAACTGAATGTCAATTTGAGTTGATGCTTGATTTAGTCCAATGCTGCTGATTTTGGGGTTGAGTTGTATCCAGGATGATTATCGAGTCTGAGAATGGTGGAACTTGATTGAGATTGAGTTGTTATGCTCTTGATTATTTGTTACATGTTGCTGAATTTTTGAGACTTTGCAGTGATCTGATTGGTTTTTTACTGTCATGTCTAAAATCTGAGTTTGTTTTAGTCTCAAGATCTTGGAGGTTTGTTGATATGTGCTATGAGGCATTTTAACCATATTTTTGCTAGCACTATGCCTTTGAATGTAATTAGGAGTGTCGTCTGGCTTGTTTTTATTGCTGAAACTGATCACTTATTAATTCGATGTGCTGAGTAATTGATTGAAGATTGATAAATCGTTGATTCTTTTTGGCTAGGTGATTATATGATTTGTCCAGGTGCTTCTAGTTCTTCTCAGTTTTGCACTTCCGGAAGTTACTTGAGTTTATTGATTTTTATTGACATGTGACTGAGTGCAACTGAATATTTGTTTCGATGAACCTTAGGTTTTGATCGTTCTACTGGACATTCATTTATATGTGCTGATTTCATAGTTTGTTTGATCTTAAGTGCTTGTCACTGAGTCTTGTTTTTGTTCTGATGGGGCTGATTTTACTAAGTTGATGTTTGAGGTGTTATAGTGCTGAATTTTATTGATTATTGGATCCTGGTTGCTGATGTGATATTGTTGTACTTGAGAGGCTTGCATTGCTGTTGTTTTTGTGTTGTGTACAGACCCAAAAACAAAAGGAGATGCCGCTGAAATTCGATCAGAAATCACATATGGTTCCAAAACAATTCTTGCACTATTACCTCAGATTTGGATTGCTTGAATTTTCCTCGAGTATGCCTGATTCTTTAGTGAGTTTCCTCTTCCCTTACTCTTTCTTTTTCTCTACTTTTAGGACAAAGCAGATTTTAAGCATGGGGTGGGGGTAACTCACTTGTAATTCACATGTAGCTCATGTGTAACTCCGTTTTTGCATATAATTTTTTCATTTTTTTTCTTTTTCATGTGCATTTCATGCATGGCATTTGCATATAGGTGTCTTGAGATGAACCCTTGCTAATAAAAATCCCTTGCTCTTCTTGAAGAATATGTTATTTCCTTGATTGAATTTGGTTGATGATATCCTTTAAGGCATGTTAAAAAGCTTGTGATGATTTAGATTATTGGGTTTATGCTGTAATTCTTTCAAAACTAATCATCTTGAGACTAGTTGAGATTGAGATTCTAAGACAAAAGTCGTGAGCTTCTGAGCCTAGGACTCACATCCATGAGTCCTCTTTTCTTTTATGTGTGAATTGCTCATCTTGATTGCTCTATCTTCAGAACTTGCATTAGAACCTCTTGAGGCCACATGTATGACTTGTGTGCATTGCATAAACATGATTGAGGCAACTTTTGTTAGCCTATTATTCCCTCCCTACCCATGAATATATCCTTTGCTTGAAGCCCATTGAGCCTATTTGCCTATTCATTTGAGCTACACAAGATTATCCTTAAGCCTATTTTAGCTCCGTTTACCCATTCGGGAAGTAGGATGAAATAGATTTATCTATAGTTTTGTGGACAAGAAGGAAAATGTGCTTTGAGTGATTGATGTATTGAGTGGAGGATTTTGTGCTTCAAATGAAATTTTCTTGTGATGAAGACATTAAAAAAATGAAAAAAAAAAGAATGGAAAAGATGAAAAAAAAAGAAGAAAAAAAAGTGAATAAAATTCTTCATCACTAGAGAAATGTTTGTGAAAAGGGAATGGGTTATCAAAAGTTGAGAGTTTTGAGCTTATTTGATTATGTGATGTGATTGTTGTCAGATATTTGATATGTGTGCTGAGAAAAGAGTTGAAATGTGGTCGTCGTTTAGGAAGTAATTCTATTTCCCGGATTTAGCACCACATGGCTAAAGAATCCATACCTTTTGTTTCTTACCTTGGCCCCGTTACAACCCATGAAAAGACCTCATGATTTATGTTTTTGTGCATAATCCAAGTGATGAAGAATTAGGACGCTGATGCAAGCCTATGATAGATGAGTTTTCATGATTTGAGCTTGAGCGATATCTATACCCTAAACACAAGAGTGAGAGCGTTCCACAAAAAAAAAAATGTCTTATGTGAGGTCTTGAAATTGATGTCTTGACTTGTCTCTTGTATGATTTGCTTGTCATGTTTTTGAACCCAATGTCTAGATCTAAATGAGCAAATGTATAGCTTGGATAGAAATTGAAATCGTTCTTGTGAAATCTTTACACTTGTTCTTGCTTGAGGCCAAGCAAGGTTCAAGCATGGGGTGATTTGATGACATCTAATTTAGTCATATTTTAGGGTTGCATTTGTATATTAGTTTAGAACATTTTCATGCATATTTATCATATTTTATATTTATTTTATTTTATTTTGCATTTTCGGAGTCTACACCGAGTTATTATTGATTTCAGGCATTTTGAGGCTATTGTTGTGGAAATTCAAGAGTCAATACGGAGCAGTAAGAATGATTGGATCGGACCTTGAAAGCTAAAGTGTGGAAACGGTCAGAGTTGGAAATTGGGTGATGATATGCAATTATAATAAGGTGTTGGGTTAGTTTTTAGTTCTTCAATTTTGTGGGCTTAATTTGGAATTTTAATCAAATTACAATATATATACTCCGTATGATTGCAAGACAAGGGGCTTCTTCTTCTTTTGGAACTTCGGTAGCCGCACAGTGGCTTCGGCCGGTGGATTAGGTTTAGTTTTGTTTTGTTTCTTTCGTTTTCGGTATTACTGTTGTAGGAGGAAAATCGAGTATGCAAAATAGAATGTAAATAAACTAAGGCAAACCAGATTCCGTCCCTTGAAAATAATTACAAGACTTCCTCCCGATGCAGCAGTGGGAAGTCAGGATCGATCCACGAGGAAGCGTGTCAGCGGATCCTAGGTAGCGGAGAAATCTCACGAAAAGAAGTCGACTACAGGTGCTAGATCTCGACTACTGCAACTCGACAGAAGATCGGACAGTCGAACAACGCAGCAGCAAGCACAGGCACTGGTGGTCGATCTCGACAAGCCCTTACTCGAGATCGAGTAGGGTCCTGGTCGACGTCGGTTTGTCTTGTCGAGCACCTGCACACAGAAGCTACAGCAACTTTGGGTCAAAGATCAGTAGTCGAGATCGAGGAGTGCTATTCGATCTCGAGAAAGACAGAGAATAAAACGAAAGAAAATAAATGCAAAGGCTTTGGGATTTTGAACTAAACTGTATGTAAAAGACTTCCAAGATTGGGGTTTGCAACAACGATAACCAAGCATGCATAAGACAGAAATTAAAACAGATAATCATGTAAATTGCATCAAAGGACAAGCTTTCGCCTTTTCCAACAATTAGACAACTCTTTCATGAAACCCTAATTGTCTCTACTGATTTTATGTTTACAATCCAAGTTGTTAGCATGGACCTCCATTAGATGGGTAATAAACACATAAACAAGTAGTAGATGCTCAAAACATGATAAAGGTCGGATCTTTACCTCAATTATGCATGGCTATCGTCGGGCTCGCCCCAACCCTAAAAGTAGGTGGACTACTCGCGCTTCATCCTAATTAAAGACAACAATAATAAAAGGAAATAAACTTGCATTAATGAAATAAAATAGAGCTTACAACCAAAGGAAGCCAATTCCGCTCTCGCTTCACAAAACTTCTCTTGGCCACTCACTCTCTCTCTCTCTCTACTACTTCTCCTACTGAAATTGAATTCTTAAAACTCCGCCCCATGGGCTTTAGTTATAGGCTTCCAATCCTTGCTAATCAAGGATATAAACATCTATCTATATCTAAAACTATATCTAAGGGCTTAAAAGATAAATAAAAGCAACCAAGAAATTAAATCTAAAATAGGGAATTATATCTAAAGTGCCTTCATGTGGATAGATCTCTCTCTGCATGATGTATCTTGATAATTTCGGATAGAATCAGCAATCTTCGGGCTCAAGTAATCCCACACCGAGAAGAATTGATCAAACCGCGTAACGCGTCTCTGGAAGTCTACTCGATCTCGACAAAGGTCTACTCGATCTCGAGAAGGATTGTCGGTCGACTGGGCTTGACTCGGCGTCTCGGCTAGCTGGTCCTCGATGTGGCTCGGTCATGGCTCCTGGCCTTGTTCGATCTCGAGGAGAGCTTCTCGATCTCGAGTATGGGTGGATCATCGACTTGGCCGGCTTGGTGCATCGGGTAGCCTCTTGTCGACATGCTCGGACACAGGTTCCTAGGGTTCCTCGATCTCGACGACAGTCTTGTCGATCTCGAGTAGGTTGTCCGGCTTCTTGGTCAGGTCGGGTAACTTCTCTTCGACTCCGGGTTGTCTTTGAGGCCTTGCCGATCTCGAGTAACCCTACTCGACCTCGATAAAGGTTCGGGAGTCGAGTTCTTCGTCTTCAGCTTCTCGACATAGGCTCCTCGATCCTGGCAGGTGCCTAGGCATGTCTTGTCGAGATCGACTAAGGCTTGTCGATGTCGAGTAGCTTTGTGCTCCGGTTCTTGCTTCTTGATTTTCTCCCGAAATGGTTCCATATTCTGCGATATTAAACAGAAACTTATGTAGATCTCCATTTCTGACAAATAAGCATATACTGCATAAATCCGACATATTCAACCCGAAATATGCAAAATGTAAAGAATATGGAACTAAAATATGCATAAGGACATGGCTACTTTGGAGACATCACATCACCCCATACTTAGACTTGCTTGTCCTCAAGCAATAACCAAACATTAACCAAAACCTACAACACATCCTTTAAGTCTTCGCCTTTGTCAAAAGCAACATCTCAATTAGTAGCAATGTAAGACAAGTGAATTTAACATCATTACACATATATGAGCGATCCATAGGCATAGGCAATATAAATCCAACCTCACAGGAATAATGTGTTTACACTCAACTCTCAAATGTGTTTAGGATATGAAGATCAACTCTCAACTCAATTCCATACACAATCTCATAAATATTGCAATTTAAACATAAATCCACTTCGCAACCAATTATGCAAATGCAACAAGAATCATCCGGAGGACTTCGCTCAATAGAAGTCTTCAAAGAAGATCCTATTCGGCGGGGTTGTAATGGGGCTTGGTAAGAAATAATAAGGTATGAAATTATTTGGCTATGTGGTGCTAAATAAAATTCGGGAATCAAGACTCCTAAATCTCCAACACAACCAAACCATAACTTCTCAACCATATGCATCAACCAAACTCTCCAATTTATCTCAATGAAGTATGTAACCTTTCAAACTTTCTCAACCTCTCCAAAGTGTGTATCTAAATAATAAGGTAAATTTGGCTCATGCACTTTATTCACAAACATATGTACTTTTTCTTCTTCTCCTTTTTTTTTCGGATTTTTTTTTGGAAATAAAAACCAAATAACATTAATAGTGCATTTATAATGTGAGCCAAAAAATCCTTTTACATAATATGCATTGCAAAACCATCCCATATCTCAATAATTTCAATACCTTCCTTCTTGAAATGCAACATAAGCTCATTCTTTCCACAAATCACCATTCCTACCAACTCTAAGTCTTAATTCCCAAATGGGGGTCAGGCTCAATTTGGCTAAGGATATTTTTGTGGAGTTCACAATAAAAGTCTCAGGCTAATGTTCTGGCTTCAAGCAGGATTAATGCAGGGTAGGTAAAGAGAGGATAAAATTGGCTTAAAAGGTGCCTCCATCATTTAATTCTCATTAACAGAAACATATAAATGCATTGGTTTTGAATAACTATCACAACATTTAGAGATGCATAGGAAGAGTAAATACACTCAAGAAAGCAGAGGGATTTTCAATGTTCTCCCTATAAGGTCAAAATTCTCACTGGGATAATTTTTGTTGGATTTTAACCTTTAGCTTAGGATCATATGTGCTCAATTTCATCACAAGTTCACAATCCACAAAAAACAATTTCGAGGAGTAAGGCTAAACCTTCCAAACAAGCCATAGGATTTATATGATCCAGTCAGTCATTATTTATCATCATAGGACATCTAAGTTAGGGTATAAAAACTAAAACAATGCAAAAATTAAACATGCATATTTTTTTTCTTTTTTTTTTCCGACATTTTTTATTTTTTATTTTTATTTATGCAAAAAGAAACAAGACTAAAGTATGACAAAAACTTAAAATGCATAAAATTTAAACATGAATGCATAACATAAAAATTAAAATTTCACCATGTAAAACCAAAAGCAAGACTAAAACATATGATAATGATAATGAGCCCTTCCCCCACCCCATACTTAAAATTTACAGTGTCCCCACTGTACAAAATCAAATAAAAACAAGAGTAAAGGAAGCAACTCACAGGATAACATATCGAGGAGGGCGAATCAGTGCTGGTCGAGGAAAGTGTCTCGTCGATCTCGAGTACAAGGTACTCGATCTCGAGTAGTTTCGTCTGCGTCCAGTGGCTTTCTGAAGTCGAGGGGCATTCTGGCTTTTGTCGATCTCGAGTTGACCTACTCGATATCGACGAGTGTCTGGGCTGCTCCTCCTTGTCGTCGTCGACTTGGCCTTCGTCGATTTTGACTGTTTTTCAGGGACTTCTTTATTCCACTTTTCGCGATCCTTATGTGCTTGCCGACCTGAAAATGTTAGATTGTACACAAAAACAAGACTATCCACATGAAGTATTCTAAAAGACATAAAACCAAAACCATGAAAGAAAACCAAAAACTAAAAAGTTCAAAAAGTCCCAACAAAATTAATAAAGTTTATATACATGCTCTAGATTTTAGAGTCGCTAGGCCGACTTCTCCGTTTGCGCTCAAGGACCATTTGTGTGAGGCCCGCTCATGCTTGGCCCTTCTCCTGGATCATCTAGGTCCTGATGGTAGTATGCAAGCTCAGCTGACAGGGGGTTGCTTGCATCATCTCCCTTCTCTTTCTTCTTCTTCTTTCCCGCCCTTAGCTTTCGCAGATTTTCTCACCACGGGGCCTTACCTCCCCTTAAATTATTGAAAAATTTCTTTATGGACTGAGGGGGAGTAGGATTCATACCTGAACTTACCTTTTCGGACCCAAAACAGAAAACTTCGGGTTTGGGGCTAGTCGATGTCTAGTAATGCTGGTCGACCTCGAGTACAGGGACCCCATACTTAGGTTCTGGGCAAGTCAGTGGCTTAGCAGAGGTTGTCGATATCGACAAGGGCTTGTCGAGATCGAGTACAGTGCTTGTCGAGATCGAGGAGGACTTGTCAACCTCGAGGACGATGCTGGCGCTTTCCTCCGCTGTTTGCTTGGTCCCGTGGTTGCTGATGCTTTTCACCTCCAGCCATGAAATTTCCTCTTTTGCAGGGCCAAAAGAGAAATCTAAAACCTCATCGCCTATGGTGAAGGTGAGCGAGCGATTCTTAACACTAATTCTGGCATCTACAGTTGCTAAGAATGGTCTACCAAGAATAATAGGGTTAGTAGGATCTTCAGCACAGTCTATGATAAGGAAATCTGCTGGAACAAAGAATTTACCAACCTGGACGGGGACATTCTCAACTATACCTGTAGGACCACTGTATTGTTCGCCATGTATAGTTTGGCATCCACAGGCTCTATACATCCTATTTCTACCTTCCGCCAGATTGATAGAGGCATGATGCTCACACTTGCTCCTAAATCGCACAGAGAATCATATTTATATTGTCCAAAACCCACAGTAACAGAAAACTTACCAGGGTCAGGTCTCTTTTCAGGGAAGTGGAGTACTTTGCATTCACCTGCGATCTCTGAGATGGATCGCTTCTTGCTCAGGATTTCTTTCAGAAATTTGACATATCCAGGCATCTCTTGCAGGGCTTCTGTAAAAGGAATAGAAACATTCAGTTCTTGCAGCATATTAACAAATCTACTAAACCTACCTGCAGTGGGATCTTTCTGTGTTTTAGAAGGAAAAGGCAGTGGCTTTTTCTGCTTCGGAGCCAGATCAGCTGTCGGAGGCGTTGCAGCATCGTCGACCTCGGCTTGCTGTTCCTCGATCTCGACCAGGGGGTCTTCGAGATCGAGTGGGGTGGTCAACTTCGGCTTGCTAGGCTTTGCAGTAGAGTCCGAGCTCAACTTCTGGTCTGTGTCGAGCAGTGGCTTGTCGAGATCGACCAGAGTCTCCTCGAGATCGAGTAGGTTCTGCTCTGTCTCGAGTTGCTGCTCCTCCTTGCCTTGCTGTTTTCCGGCCTCTGACTTGTGTAATTGGTGCCCACTTCTGAGTTTGATAGCTGCGATGTGTCCGGTTTTCCCCATAGGATTTGGTTCTGTTTGCCCAGGGAGCTGTCCGGATGGTCGTGGGATCTGTGCAGCGATTTGACCCATCTGCGTCTCTATTCCCCTTTTCCAGATATCCAGTTCTCCAAATTTTGTAGTGATGTTCTGGAACTGGTTGTTGATGGTGCCCTGATTCCGACGCATCTCCTCAAGGATCAGTTGTAGATCATCCTTCTTTTGATCCCTTTCTGGATGCCCTGGAGCTCTGTAGGGTGGGGGGTTCTAGGAGGACCTTGGTTCCACTAAGGCTGATAGAACCTTTGATCTCCCATGTAGCGATTTGGACCCCCAGCATAGGCTGCTTCCTCATGTGTCTCTGCCATTCTGACTTGCTCAGTGTGTGGGCACTCAGTAGTGGTGTGCCTCTATGATCCGCATTCGATGCAAGGCTGATTGATAGATAGATATTTGACTTGCTTGAGGAGCTTACGATTCTGGTCTCTGTAGAACTGCTCCCTGGCATCTGGGTCAATCTCCTTTGCTGGCTCATAGAGTGGCATAGATGGTGCTGGCCTGGCATAGGAGTTCTCCTCATAGTTTCCAGTAGACCCATATTTGTTGTCATAATTGGTGAGCTTGTCTAGCACACCCCATTCGTCAACTGGCGGCATCGTCAGATACTCATAGCGAGTATACTGGTTGATTCTGTCCTTGGTGACTTGATCAAGAGAGTTGAAGAAGATCTCCTGAATGACGTAGGGTTGCTGTCCATGAGTAGAGCAAGATCGCAGTAGTTCCTTGTACCTTTCCCATGCTTTTGCTAACGGCTCCCCATGCTTCTGTTTGAAAGCTGTGATCTTTTGGCGGAGGAGTGCTGTCTTGGCAGGAGGGAAGAATTTGTTGAGAAACTCTTGCTCTACTTGTGCCCATGTTGTGAGTGATCTTGGTTTCAGCCCTTCAAGCCACTTCAGTGCAGGCCCAGCGAGAGACCAGCGAAAAGCCTTCATCTTGACATATTCCAAAGTTGTACCTTTAGCAAGAGTACGGCACATGTCAGAAAAATTGGTAATATGTTTGATAATGCACATTTCTAATGGGCATTATAGGATAATTTAGTTGCATTTACATTGTAGAATATGCATGTTTTAGTGTTAATTTAGATAAAACTCTTTTTGTGGAAAAGTTCGGAATCTACGCTATTTCGGTTGAATTGTGCAGAATCGTAGATCCGACATGGTGGAAAGCAAGGGAAAGCTGTTAAACATGGCTAAGTGAAGTCAAGAAATCAAGCTAAGAAGAGAAAGAAAGGAGAAGAGAAAGAAAGAGGGAAGAACAATGAAGAATCGAGCTTCTGGGCATCAGTCGCTGCCAGCGAATGATGCAGTCGCTGCCAGCGAAAGGAACCAGAAGCCTGGAGCCCATCAAGCCAGCGAGAGAGGAAGCTGAGCAAGCGAGCAAGCCAACACCATCCGTTGGTAGCGGCATCACTCGCTGCAGCGAGAGGTTCGCTGCCGCGAAAATATTTTGCTGCCAGCGAAAGGCACTAGGACGACGAGACTCGACAACTCGCTCCAGCGAGTTTGAGCTTTCGCGGCAGCGGAAGTCCCAGCTCGCGGCAGCGGAAGAAGCAGCTCGCTCCAGCGGAAAGGAAGGACTCGGAGAAGCTCGAGAAAATTCTAAGGCATGAAAAGTCGCTGCCAGCGAGTGTGCCAGCGAGTTGGTAGCGAAAATCCAACAGGAGCTCAATCAAGGCCATTTGCTGCCAGCGGAATTTCTCGCTGCCAGCGGAATCCGACGCTGAATTAATTTAGGAAAGTTCTATCTTTTATCTAGTTTGTTTAGGAAATTTCTATCTTTTATCTACCTTTTATGGAAGACATTAGGCTTATAAATAGGATGTTCTAGGGTTAGTTTAATTAAGTTTTCAATTGGAGCAATCACCATAGAAGAGAAGAGAGCTTAGGTAAGCCATGAGCGGCTAATTTTCCTAGTGTTTCGCCTACGTTTTCGGAGACTTGGTTGGTGAATTGTGAGTTTTTAATTCAAGTTATCTTTCCTCTATTTTAATTCCTTCAACTTTCTTGTGCTTATTGTTATGTTATTGATGTTATCTTGCTTGGCCGACTTGATAATATTGATTTCGTGCTAAGATTTAATGCTTTCGTATTTGCGTTATTTCTATAGTAGCATGCATAAGATTGTGGATTCCGTGTTTGAAGCATGATTATGTAGGGAGTTGACATATATCTTAAACATCGATTTACCGTGTTTAATTGATGTTATTTATGTGCTCAAGTTCTTGGGATGTTGTGCTATCTCTTTGTTAAATCTTAACCGTGTTATGATTGCATTGAGGTGTAAGGGATTAATTGGACTCGTAGGACTTTTAATCCATATAAACCAAGACGAGAAGAATTTGTAGGAAAGTTAATAGCTTGAAAAGAATTCGATGATCGATAAGCCAACCAATGTCAAAGAATTCGTGGGTGGAACCGTTCTCTGCTCTTGATTTTACACCAAAATTCCATCTTTACTTTACTTTACTTGTTCTTATTTAAAAGTCGCATCTTTTCCCACTTTTGTTACTTGTTGGTGATCAAATTGCATTGTGAAATCTTAAATCTCCCGAGGATTCGACCCCTTTCTTGCCAATTATACTAATTTGTGAGAGTGGGAACTATTTGATTGGGAATCAACGATTTTCATCCCGTCAAGTAATTGGCGCCGTTGCCGGGGAATCAAGTTTATTTCTTTATTTTGTGTAGTTATTAATATTTGTATATATATCTATCCCCGTCGTGGACCTATCTTACGGTTTGCGACACCTCGTTACTAATTATTTGCAATGGAGTTGAAGTTATGGCAATACCAAGGAGAATACTTTCACCACTACCTCGCAAGAGTGCAAGATTTAGTGGACGACCGTGCTTCACGGGGTATCCAAGATGATTTGAAAGAACAAGTACTTTGCGTTCAAGATGGCATGCTTCCCGAGATACGAGAATTCGCCCAATCTTTGAAAAACGAAGGCTTTTATGGTTTGGATTGGCCGGAATTGTGGGATATTTTCCTTTGTGTGGGTGACATGGCAAAGGTGGAAGAAGACTACAAGTTGGCATCCATGCCCTTACCTTTCAAACCAATGGCGGGCGAGATACATGAGGGAAGCCAAGACGCAAGCATCAATGGTTCAATCGAAGATGGAGAAGAGAGCCCGATGCCCCTTGACATGGAGTCTCATGAGTGCACGCTTGAGGAACCATGTATTTTGGCACCTACTCCACCAATAGAAATCATCCCCAACGCATCTATTGAGGAACCAAGTCCGGAGCCGATTTCTGTGGCTTTTGAGAAAGGTAATGATATTTCTCACACTTTTGTGCATTTTGGTGAATATGTAGATCCTTGGGAGCATTACTTCAACAAGCCACCATCGGAACTGTGTTGGTGGTACTACATACCCTCGGCAAGAAGTCATGCTCAAGCATATGAAGAGTTCGAGACCTTCTTCAACATCACATCATTTGACTTCGGCTTCTTTATATGTGGTGCTCGCCTACCTAGATGGTGTGCACCGGAGTTTGATTTGTTAAAGAGGGCGTTAGCAATGTCCGAGTGAGTCTTGAATGCGCGAACAAATAAACCGTCGAGTCTATGACGATAAACAAGGACGCTTTTCGGGAGGCAACCCGAGGTAAGTTTTCCTAAATTAGTTATTTAAATTCCTAGTTATTTAATTAGTTTTGTTGTTTAATAAATTAGAAATTTCCTAATTATTCTATATGGTAGATAGATGCTTTCGGATATTTTTGAGATAACCATGCAGAAAAAAAAAGAGCGAAGAATAGAGAATCTGGGCTCAATTCGCTGCCAGCGAATCATGATTCGCTACCAGCGAGTCCAGCCGCCCAGATGTCACAGGAGCTGATTTCATCCGCTGCCAGCGAACCAAAACTCGCTGCTAGCGAATTCAGCAGTGATGCTCTGTGTCCGAAGCTTGCACTAGCCGCGCTTGCGGCTTGATCAACCGCGCTCATGGCTCATGCCCAATCTTCGCCCATTGTTGTCGCAACCCATCTTATTCATTCTTCGTTATCTTCATTCATCCGTGCTCGTTGTTCGTTAGTCTTCATCGTTGTTGTTCTTCATCATTCTTCTTCTAAGCTTCGTCATCTTTGCCATCAAAATTTTCCCACAATGTGAGTTATTCTTTACCCTTTTTCTCTCATATTTTTATGATTTGTTGTCTTTGATTTTCATTGAGGACAATGAAGAGTTTAAGTGTGGGGGAGGGTTGCATTCATATATTCATGCATTCATGTTTATTTTGTCTTTATTTTATTCATCGATTCATGTTTATTTTTTTTTTTTTGTTAATTTATTGCATTGGAAAATGAAAAAAAAATTGAGAAAAAAAAATCCAAAAAGAGCATGCATTGCATATATGTTTTATTCAAATACCCATCTTGCCTTAGTTTGTCCTTTATTTTATTTTTATGAGTTTGACCATATATGTTCCATAATATGATTGAATTGTCTAGCCTTGTCACATACTTGAGATGATTTTTAATGGAGCATGACTTGTTAGTTCAATTGAGAAAAGTATGATTCTTAGTCTTGGGCATTATTGAAATCCAACAAAACTTGTCCTAGTGAGAATTTTTGGGCTTATAGGGATTTTCATCATATTTATTCCCTTTTGCTTTCTTGTGTGAGATTATACTCTCCTTATGCAATTACCTCTTGAGATTGACATTGTTATATATATTTGAGGCCGAATTTATATGTCTATTACTTATGAGTTTCAAATGATAGAGGCATGATTTTCTTAGCCATATTATTATCCATATCCACCCTACATATGTGTCCTTTGCTTGTTGCCAATTTGAGCCTTGGCCTTTTCTTTGAAGCTCCACAAAATTTATCCTTAGCCAATGATAAGCCTTACCCTATCCGGGAATTGGGATTAGAATTGGTGAATGATTGATCTAGTAGTTGAGTGGAAAGGAAAATATTGTTAAGAGAGTTACAAGTTTGGATGAGTATGTAATTTTGATTTTATTCCTCGCATTGTGCATTATTGTATTTTTTGCTCTAGAAGAAAAATCGAGAAAAAAAAAAGAAGAAAAAAGTGAAAGAAAAAAAGAAAAAGAAAGAAAAAATGAATAAGAGCCTTTTATTTTCATTATGTATGTGAGAGTTGAAAAAATATGTATGGTTGAGTGAAAAGTTCTTTTGTTGAGTGTTTTGAGAGTGAAAGTTTGAGTTACTTTGGTTTTGGAAGTATTTGGTTTTTGATGTTCTTCCGGTTGTTCTTAGGGATCCCTTTTTCCCGGATTTTTAGCACCACAAGCCTAAATATTTTCTTACCTTAATTCCTTACCAAGCCTCATTACAACCTTGATAAAAGACCTCTTGATGTTTCTTATAAGTGATGGCATCCACGGTGGAGAATATGTGATATTTGTTTCAATTTCTATGTAGCTTTTTGCATTTTGGATTGAGTTGAGAGATACATTATTAAGCCTAAACACATGAGAGTGAGAGCAAACACATGATCCCGGTGAGGTTGGACTAGATGTGCCTTTGACTTTGAATCGCTTATATACTTGCTAGGATGTTAGCTTTCATGTTCATGGCTCCTCCACTTTGATGTTGCTTTTGACAAGGTTTGTGCTAGAAGATCATATTTGTGGTATGATGGTTTTGCTCTTGTATTTGTATTGCTTGAGGACAAGCAAAATGTTAAGTGTGGGGGAGTTTGATAAGGCATATTCCAATAGGCATTATAGGTTAGTTTAGGTGCATTTCATTGTCATATATTCATGTTTTAGTGTTAATTAGATTAGCATTCATTTTGTGGAAAAATTCGGAATCTACGCCATTTCGATGGTTTTATGTAGATTCGTAGATCCGAGGCGAAGAACATGAGGAACGGAGCTAAGGAAGGCTAAGATTTTAATGAATGGATAGAAGTAGAGAAATCACCATTGAAGAGAAGAAAGCTTAGCTAAGCCATGTTTGGCTAATTTTCTAGTTTTCGCCTACACTTTCGAGACTTGGTTGGGGGTTTGTGAGTTTTTAATTTAAGTTATTTTTCCTCTATAATTCTTTGAACTTCTTTGTGTGATATTGATTATGTTATTGATGTTATCTTGATTAGCTACCTTGATAATATTGATTTCATGCTAGGATTTAATACTTTCGTATTTGTGTTATTTCCGTAGTAGCATGCATAAGAATGTGGATTCCGTGTTTGAAGCATGATTATGTAGGGAGTTGACATATATTTTAAACATTGATTTACCGTGTTTAATTGGTGTTATTTATATGCTCAAGTTCTTGGGACTATTTGCTATCTCTTTGTTAAATCTTGACCGTGTTAAGGTTGCATTGAGGTGTAAGGGATTAATTGGACTCGTAGGACTTTTAATCTACTTAAACCAAGACGAGAGGAATTCGTAGGAAAAGATAATAACTTGAAAAGGATTCGATGATCAATAAAACCAACCAAAGTCGAGAACTTGTAGGTGGAAACGCTTTTCTTCTATCATTTATTTGCTTTTGTCAATATTATCTTCTTTTATTTTCATTCATAAAAATCGTTTCTTTTATATTGATAAATACACAATATTTAGAAATACTTGATTCTCTTGGGTTCGACCCCTTACTTGCATACTATACTAGTTTGTTTGTTTGGGAATTATTTTTGGCGAGGTGAATCAACGACTTTTCCCTCCGTCAATGTTCAAGAGGACACTCATTAAATTTGCCATAAAAAGTATTATTTTTAAGCTCTATCAGAAATTGAGTGCGAATTTCAAAGGAGTTTTTAGGGATAAGAATCGCCAATTCAGGCACGACGAGAGTTGGATGCATATAATCCTCAGCCGTGGTTGGGTACTGGGCAAGCTCAGCCTCTGCTTGCCTTGCGCGCTCAGCTTCTTGTTCCCTCGCTGCCCTTTCAGCGGCGATAGTAGTATTCTTTGCTGCTAGCTCCCTTGTAAGCCTTGCAATCAGCTGTTCTTGTGTCTCAGCAGCCGCCATGGCTCTTTGTAGTTTAGCTCTGATGTGTAGAAGGCGCTCTGGTTCATCTAAGCCGTCAAACTCAGGTGGTTGACCAGAACGGCACATACACCTGTAAAGTAACTCAAAGTAGACGTGAGATTTAACTACCTAAGGCGCGAATGATAGCTTCCCCGGCAACGGCGCCAATTCGTTGTAGGAGGAAAATCGAGTATGCAAAATAGAATGTAAATAAACTAAGGCAAACCAGATTCCGTCCCTTGCAAATAATTACAAGACTTCCTCCCGATGCAGCAGTGGGAAGTCAGGATCGACCCACGAGGAAGCGTGTCAGCGGATCCTAGGTAGCGGAGAAATCTCACGAAAAGAAGTCGACTACAGGTGCTAGATCTCGACTACAACAACTCGACAAAAGATCGGACAGTCGAACAACGCAGCAGCAAGCACATGCACTGGTGGTCGATCTCGACAAGCCCTTACTCGAGATCGAGTAGGGTCCTGGTCGACGTCGGTTTGTCTTGTCGAGCACCTGCACACAGAAGCTACAACGACTTTGGGTCGAAGATCAGTAGTCGAGATCGAGGAGTGCTATTCGATCTCGAGAAAGACAGAGAATAAAACGAAAGAAAATAAATGCAAAGGCTTTGGGATTTTGAACTAAACTGTATGTAAAAGACTTCCAAGATTGGGGTTTGCAACAACGATAACCAAGCATGCATAAGGCAGAAATTAAAACAGATAATCATGTAAATTGCATCAAAGGACAAGCTTTCGCCTTTTCCAACAATTAGACAACTCTTTCAAGAAACCCTAATTGTCTCTACTGATTTTATGTTTACAATCCAAGTTGTTAGCATGGACCTCCATTAGATGGGTAATAAACACATAAACAAGTAGTAGATGCTCAAAACATGATAAAGGTCGGATCTTTACCTCAATTATGCATGGCTATCGTCGGGCTCGCCCCAACCCTAGAAGTGGGTGGACTACTCGCGCTTCATCATAATTAAAGACATCAATAATAAAAGGAAATAAACTTGCATTAATGAAATAAAATAGAGCTTACAACCAAAGGAAGCCAATTCCGCTCTTGCTTCACAAAACTTCTCTTGGCCACTCACTCTCTCTCTCTCTACTACTTCTCCTACTGAAATTGAATTCTTAAAACTCAACCCCATGGGCTTTATTTATAGGCTTTCAATCCTTGCTAATCAAGGATAGAAACATCTATCTATATCTAAAACTATATCTAAGGGCTTAAAAGATAAATAAAAGCAACCAAGAAATTAAATCTTAAATAGGGAATTATATCTAAAGTGCCTTCAAGTGGATAGATCTCTCTCTTCATGATGTATCTTGATAATTTCGGATAGAATCAGCAATCTTCGGGCTCAAGTAATCCCACACCGAGTAGAATTGATCAAATCCCACACCGAGTAGAATTGATCAAACCGCGTAACGCGTCTCTGGAAGTCTACTCGGTCTCGACAAAGGTCTACTCGATCTCGAGTAGGATTGTCGGTCGACTGGGCTTGACTCGGCGTCTCGGCTAGCTGGTCCCCGATGTGGCTCGGTCATGGCTCCTGGCCTTCGTCGATCTCGAGGAGAGCTTCTCGATCTCGAGTAGGGGTGGATCATCGACTTGGCCGGCTTGGTGCATCGGGTAGCCTCTTGTCGACATGCTCGGACACAGGTTCCTAGGGTTCCTCGATCTCGACGACAGTCTTGTCGATCTCGAGTAGGTTGTCCGGCTTCTTGGTCAGGTGGGGTAACTTCTCTTCGACTCCGGGTTGTCTCCGAGGCCTTGCCGATCTCGAGTAGCCCTACTCGACCTCGACAAAGGTTCGGGAGTCGAGTTCTTCGTCTTCAGCTTCTCGACATAGGCTCCTTGATCCTGGCAGGTGCCTAGGCATGTCTTGTCGAGATCGACTAAGGCTTGTCGATGTCGAGTAGCTTTGTGCTCCGGTTCTTGCTTCTTGATTTTCTCCCGAAATGGTTCCATATTCTGCGATATTAAACAGAAACTTATGTAGATCTCCATTTCTGACAAATAAGCATATACTGCATAAATCCGACATATTCCCAACCCGAAATATGCAAAATGTAAAGAATATGGAACTGAAATATGCATAAGGACTTGGCTACTTTGGAGACATCAATTACTGTTTGGATCGAGGACGAAGATTTCTGGTTTGCATCTTATTTTAATTATGTCTTTAATTTATTCCATTGTTTTCTATATTATGCTTGGTTAAATTCTCCGTTCTAGGGTTAGGGTGAACCCGACAATGTCGTGAATTATTTGATTCTGATGTTTGCTTGAACTTACTCTGAATTTTATGAATTGATTTGATCCTAGTTGATTAACCTAATTGATGTGAATCGATTAGAATCCTTTTTAGATTCAAGATGCTACCACTTCGAATTGAAATTGGATAAATAGATGAAATTCATGAATCCGAAAGGAGGATTGGTGTCATCGGAACCCTAGAATTAAACTTGAGGATTCAACAATTGTTATTGTGACATTTAAAAAATTGTTGAGGACTCTTGAGGATTAATAAATTATCGTAGATTCTTAGGTGTGAATCGGTTAGGCGGAATGCGACAGCGAAAGTTTAATTGATTTTCTCTTAATGTCTATAAAGAGCTTAAAGGGTCTAGATTTGGTTAATTTAGACACAATTACTACAACATGCGACAGCTGAGTGGTGATGACTTTAGATAATTTACCTTCAATTTAACATATTAAGAAGACGAAGTTCGAGTGAATATCGGGTTGAATTCTTTGTGGCATTGTCGTCGGAATCCTTAACCCTGGAATCATTTCTCATACATATTTTATTCATAATCTTTGCTTGTTTTTCTAGGTTTAGTTGAAAATCAAATCTCTCTTTATTGGCTTAGCTTATTAGTCCAAGATAACAATTGGTACATATACAATCCCCGTGATCGATATCCGTATACTGCAATTGATCTCGTATTCTTGCGATGTTGGTTCAGGCTACACTATTCTTGTGTTGGTTGAGACCACATCAAGTTCTGCTAGGCCCTTCTTTTGTTTTGATTTGTTTCTTGCTTGTTGGTGATTTCAGGTGACTCTTGAAGCCTATGCAAAGAGGATTACGTTCTAGCAAACTCAACAATTATGATCCCGAGCCTGAACGTACTTTTCATAGGAGACTAAGAGAAAATCTTGTGATTGCTAGACAAGAAATGGCGGAAGATAACGATGATGTTGCTCACCTACGCCAACAGTTGAATGATCTTACTGCTCAACTCCAACGTGAACGTGATAATCAGGGGCAAGGTGTGCAGGCGCTTGAGTATGCTCCCCAAACTCTAGGGGACTATATGATGCCGCCATGCTCTGGTCCACTTTCTGGTGTGGTCCTCCCTGAGTTGCAAGCTCGTAACTTCGAACTAAAGTCTGGACTGCTGAATTTGATGCAGTCTAATCAGTTTGGTGGATCGCCATCAGAAGATCCTCACCAACACATGGAGACGTTCCTCGATCTAATGAGCACGGTGCATATGGAGAACGTTTCTCAGGAGGCCATCCGTCTATATGCCTTCCGTTTCTCTCTTCACAGGAAGGCTAAAGCTTGGTATAGATCCTTACCTGAGAACTCCATTACAACATGGAACCAACTATATGAGGCATTCATGAGCAAATACTTCTCACCTAAGAAGATATATGAGATGAGGGCGAAGATCAATGCCTTCGCTACGCAACATGGAGAGACCTATCATGAAGCTTGGGAGAGGTTCAAGGATTTGCTGATTCAGTGCCCACATCACGGGCAAACCAAGTATGTTCTCCTTCAAATCTTCTAACAAGGAGTTGATGATGCTACTAGACTGCTTATAGACACCTCTTCTAATGGAGGATTTATGGAGATGAGTTTAGATGATGCTTGGGCTTTGATTGAGAAGACTGCTCTTCATGCTGCGAGGTACTCCAATCCCCGCTCTGCTATTTCTGCTACTAAGAGGTATGCAGGTCTCTATGAGGTTGATGCTGAAACTCACAAATCAGCCCAGTTGGTAGCTCTACAGCATGACATTGCATTATTAAAGAAGGAGTTTCTTGCTAAGCCGCTCTCATCTAGTGCGGCAGGGGTGCCTCCCTCCATTGTTGAATGTCAATATTGTGGTATACTGAACCACACATTATCCAGTTGCCCTGCTTTTCTAGAAACACAACCGGGCACGGCTCAATGGAAGGTAAACTTCATTAGAGACAACTACAGAAACCCCAGGAATGACCCATTCTCCTCTACTTACAATCCTAGTTGGAGGAATCACCCGAACTTCAGGTATGGGAACAATTCTAATGTGCAGAATCCACAGTCATTCTAGAACCAAGCATCATATGGAAATGGAGTCCCACCTGGATTTCAGAATGCACCAAATCAGGGATACCAGAATAGGGCGAATCAGCCTTCGCCCGTGGCTCCTAAGAAATCACCTGAACTTATTGCTATTGAGAATCTGGTTTTTGAATTCAAAGCTATGTGTACCAAGATACAAACGATTGAGCAAGAACAAAAGATTCAAGCTAATCAGTTGGCTCAACAGGCTGTCAATGCTCCTAGACCGTCAGGTCAACTTCCAGGCAAACCGGATGAGAATCCAAAAGGACAAATTTCTTCCGTGTCTTTGAGGAATGGTAAACAGCTAGAGGAGGTAAAGAAGCTTGAACCTCCTAAAGGTAAAGGGCAAGCTGCTCCACCAGAGGTTGAGACTGAGGCGACAGATGAGCCTGAGAAGGACACGGTATATGTTCCTCCACTGCCATATCAACCTCCTCTTCCGTTCCCACAAAAGAAGAATCAGGCTATGTTGGAGAAGAAGTTTGGGAATTTTGTAGAGATCTTGAAGAAGCCGCACATAAACATTCCATTCACCGAAGCTCTCAAGGAGATGCCGGCATATGTCAAGTTCTTGAAGGAGATCCTCTCTAACAAGAGGAAGCTTGATGAATGCCAGACAATCGTTCTTAGTAAGGAGTGCAGCGCTTTGATCCAAAACAAGCTACCACGTAAGCTCGAGGATCCAGGTAGTTTCTGTGTCCCTATTAACTTTGGCAATCAGCATGATTATAATGCCCTTTGTGATTTGGGAGCTAGTGTAAGCTTGCTTCCTCTCTCAATTTGCAATAAGCTTGATTTAGGAGAGCTTAGGCCAGTGAGGATGCAACTATTCATGGCTAACAGGTCTATTGCCCACCCAGCTGGTATTTTAGAGGATATCCCTATTAGAGTGGGAAAATTCTTTGTGCCAGTAGACTTTGTAGTGTTGGATATGGATGCGAATATGTCTGTCCCTATTATTCTTGGAAGGCCTTTCTTGGCCACTGCAGGTACTGTGATTGATGTAAGAAAGGGGACTCTCTCCTTCGACATTGGAGATGAGAAAATAGAATTTAACCTTCCTAAACCTATGAAAACCCCTTCTTTTGAGAATGATTATTTCAGGGAAGATGTGATGGAAAGGACAACCCAGGAGCAAATGATGTCTATTGTCATTAGGGACCCCTTGGAGCTTTGCTTGACTACTAGTGTGACGACGAGGGGAGAAAGTCCATCACTTGCTGAAGTTGTTGCTGATTTGGAGTTGTCGCCGGAAGCTCCTACCATCCCTAAGTCCAGGGTCGAACTTCTAACCACAGATGATGTTCCTGAAGCGCCTAAGCTAGAGATGAAGCCACTCCCATCTTCTTTGAGGTATGAATTCCTTGGACCCAACTCTACATGGCCTGTGATTGTGAATGCTAATTTGAGTGATGATCAAGTTGAGAAGCTTTTAATTGTCATTCGAAAACATAAAAAGGCCATAGGGTATTCAATAGATGATTTGAAAGGGATTTCACCTTCTTTGTGCATGCATTGTATTTTCATGGAAGATGACCACAAATCCACCATAGAACACCAAAGGAGACTTAACCCGAACATGAAAGAGGTAGTGAAAAAAGAAGTCCTGAAATTGTTAGATGCAGGGATTATTTTTCCTATTTCCTATAGTAAGTGGGTAAGTCCGGTTCACGTTGTGCCTTAGAAGGGTGGGTTAACGGTTGTAAGAAATGAAAATAATGAATTAATTCCCACTAGAACGGTCACCGGGTGGAGAATGTGCATAGACTATAGAAAGTTGAACACCGCCACTAGGAAGGACCACTTCCCTCTTCCATTTATTGATCAAGTGCTAGAAAGGTTGGCTAAGCATTCATACTTTTGCTATCTAGATGGGTATAGTGGGTTTTGGCAAATTCCCATTCATCCTGATGATCAGGAAAAGACTACATTCACTTGCCCTTATGGCACCTTTGCATATAGAAGGATGTCTTTTGGCTTATGTAATGCTCCTGCAACTTTTCAACGATGCATGATGGCCATATTTTCTGATATGATTGAGGAGATTGTGGAGGTGTTTATGGACGATTTCTCCGTCTATGGCACTACTTTTGATGCTTGTTTGTCTAATCTTAAAAGAGTTTTAATGAGATGTGAAGAGACTAATCTTGTGCTGAATTGGGAAAAATGTCATTTCATGGTTAATGAAGGAATTGTGCTAGGACATTTAGTCTCTAATAGAGGAATTGAGGTGGATAAAGCTAAAATTGAGATAATTGAGAAAATGCCACCTCCTACCTCTATAAAAGGGATTAGAAGTTTTCTAGGACATGCCGGTTTTTATAGAAGATTCATCAAGGATTTCTCTAAAATCACCAAGCCTTTGACTAACCTGTTGCTGAAGGATGTAGCCTTCGATTTTTCCACAGATTGTCTTGAGTCTTTTTGCAGGCTAAAACAAGCATTAGTGTCAACCCCCATCATGCAATCACCGGATTGGGATCTCCCTTTCGAAATTATGTGTGATGCAAGTGACTTTGTCGTGGGTGCTGTACTTGGGCAAAGAAGGGACAAGAAGCTTCATGCTATTTACTATGCTAGCAAGACACTTGATGAGGCTCAGATGAACTACACCACAACGGAAAAGGAGTTGCTTGCAGTGGTGTTTGTCTTTGCGAAGTTTCGGTCGTACCTTGTGGGTTCTAAGGTAATTGTATTTACTGACCATGCTGCTGTGCGTTACTTGATGCAGAAAAAGGATGCGAAACCATGCCTCATCCGCTGGATTTTGCTGCTACAAGAGTTTGACTTGGAAATTAGGGACAAGAAAGGGGCTGAGAATGTTGTTGTTGATCACCTTTCTAGGCTTCCTCCCGAGCAGATTGAGAAGGGAAAAGAAGGATTGCCTGTTGACCTTCCCAGATGACCACTTGTTCCAAGCCACAACCTCTGCCATCTCTCATGTCACCGAAGAGCTCCTAAACTTATCCATTGAGGGGCTTCCTTGGTATGCTGATTTTGTGAACTACCTGGCTTGCAAAGAGTTGCCACCTGGACTGTCATTCCACCAGAGGAAGAAATTCCTCCATGATGTTCAACAATATTATTGGGATGAACCGCTGCTCTTCAAGCTAGGCAATGATGGGATTTATAGACAGTGTGTCCCAGATGATGAGATTGAAGGTGTGATTAAGCATTGTCATAACTTGCATCCTGGAGGACATGCTAAATCTTTCAAGACTACCGCCAAGATCTTACAATCCAGTTTCTTTTGGCTCACCATGTTTAAGGATGTGCAGAGGTATGTAACTTCTTGTAACGAATGTCAACGCTCAGGGAACATATCTTGGAGGAATGAAATGCCACTCACCAAATTCCAAGAGGTGGAACTTTTTGATATGTGGGGGATCGATTTCATGGGTCCTTTCCCGAGTTCTGTAGTCTACAAATACATCTTGGTTGCTGTAGATTATGTGTCAAAGTGGGTGGAAGCAATCGCCACACCTACTAACGACTCTAAAGTGGTAGCAAAGTTCTTAAAGTCTACCATCTTTCCAAGGTTTGGGGTTCCGCGAGTGCTTATTAGTGATGGAGGATCACACTTTATTGAGCGGAAGTTTGAAGCATTGTTGAAGAAGTATGGGGTGAACCACCGAATTGCCACTCCACATCACCCCCAAACAAGTGGTCAAGTCGAGGTCTCCAATAGAGAAATTAAGAGTATTTTGGAGAAAACTATTTCTCGAACAAGGAAAGATTGGGCACAAAAGCTTGATGATGCCTTGTGGGCATACAGAACGGCGTACAAGACCCCCTTGGGCACTACACCATACCGGCTTGTATATGGAAAATCTTGTCATTTGCCGGTCAAGTTAGAGAATAAGGCATTTTGGGCTATCAAGGCGCTAAAGTATGACTTGAAAGAAGCCGGTGAGAAGAGAATGCTACAACTTCATGAGCTTGAGGAGTTGAGACTTGAGGCATATGAGAATGCCCGAATTTACAAGGAGAGAACAAAGCGATGGCATGACAAGAGAATTGTCCCTAAAGACTTTTTTGAAGGTGATTTGGTTTTGCTCTATAATTCTCGCCTAAAGCTATTTCCGGGTAAGTTGAAGTCTCGATGGAGTGGTCCTTTTGAAGTCCGAAAGGTTCATCCCCACGGTGCAATTACAATTTGGAATGAAAAGTGGGGTGAATTCAAGGTGAATGGACATCGTTTGAAGCGGTACTATAGTGGAAACCCGATTAAGAAGGTGAGTCCTACTCATCTCAAGGATCCAAGTGCTTAAGAAGAAGTGAAAGTCCGGCTCAAGACTCTAAAGAAGTGCTTCTCGGGAGGCAACCCGAGGTAAGTTTTCTTTTCATGTGTAATAGAATAGAGTTGTAAATATTTTTGTTTAATTTCTTCCCCTTTTAAAAAAAAACGTTTACAGCGCACCTGAACTGAGCATTTGCAGCAAGCAGGTGAGCAGGCGTGCGCTTGAAGCGCGCGCCCGCGTGGATTCCCCTAAAAGAAAAAAAAACGTTAACAGATAGATGGGTCTCTTTCTTCTCCCCGTCGTTCACACACACATTCACATGCCTTCTCGCACACATTCACCTTGAACCCCTCACACACCGACGCACCACTCCTCCGTCGCGCCGAGCCCACCACTGGCGCCCACACCGCCGGCCGGCCACCGCTGCACCACCACGCCGCCGAGCCACCGCCAGCGCCAGCGTCTGCACCACCCGGCGGACAGCAGCGAGCCGCCTCTCCTCACTTCTTCTTACCCGCCCTTGCTTTAATCCCCAATTTCTCCCTTTAATCTTGAAGATATTGGTAAGTTTTGTTCATCCTACTCTCTTTTATTTTGAATTTCTTAATCAATTGATAATTTTTTTGGTTGATTTAGAGATTTTGAAATTCTAGGGTTTAAGTTGATGGACTTGAATTGGGGGATTCTTGAGTTGTATAAATTGGGGGTGCCCTGGCATCACATTGTGTCAAGTTGATGATTATTGATGCTCATGAAATGTAGTTGATGGCTTGGTTGTGATTTATGAAGTGGAATTGATTTTTTGGGAATTTTTGTGTATGTTCTCATGGGAGATATGCATAATTCCTAAATAATTTGTTCTATTTGGTTGATTGCTTGGCTTTGTGGTGGTGATAGCCCTCTTTCAAATTTTTGCAAGTGAAGCTTGAAACTTTGATATTTATAACTTGTTTCAAATTTCAAGTATGGGGTTATTTGGGGTTGAATTCATGATGGTATTTGAATTGAGCATATTGCTTTTGGTTGTGTGATGAGTTGTGATGAGATGTGTTGGTTTTCTATGCGACGTCTACGAGTTTTGCATATTGGTGTGATTTTGATAAACTTGTGGACTTGGTGAATTTCTAAGTATGGGGTGGTTGTGTTGGAGGCTTGTGTTAGTTCTTTAGGAGATTTCTTACTTGCTATGTGTGTTACTTGCTATGTGTGTTGGTTTCTTTTGTGTGTTGGTTGGATTTGAAGGATCTTGGAATTCACAATTAACTCTTGTGCTTGTTTGTGTTTGTTCTTGGTTTCTTTTGTGGGTTTGTGGTTCCATTGTGCAAGGTAGAGCTACTATGGCTAAAGGTAGTGCATCCCGAAAGCGGCGGATAACTCAATGTATGGACAAGGTAGTATGTGAAGGAGGTCAGCGGGATCTCTTTACAAACTTCATGGCTCGGACACATCTTAGTACTCGATGGCCTAGTGGTGTTTCTCTATGCCGCTTATATTTAAAAGATGAGATCATGAAACTGGGCTCGAGGATTGGTGCTACATCTTTGTTCCATTTTAAGTGGCATTCTTATCCAGCCATCACTTCTGAGTTTTTGAGCTCTTATAAATTTGAGAGAGGTGTTGATGAAGGCTCAGGGATGCTAACATTCTGGATAGGAAACCAAGCTCAGAAAATGACCGTAGTGGAAGTCAATGAGGCCCTTGGCTTCCCGGCTCATAAAGGGAGAGTAACGCTCTCCAGTGATACCCATAATACCTTCTGGTAGAAGCTCACGGGTTATTGGCCTTATAGATCGCAAAATGCAACCGCTACCTCTATAGTTCATCCTTGCTTCCGAATCCTCCATCGCATCATGGCAAATACTGTTTTTGCTCGGGATGAACCTTCTAAGGTGAACAAGGGAGAGTTTGAGATGCTCTATGCCATAGCCTATGATCGTCCTTTTGACCTTGGCTATGAGTTAGCTCGCAAGCTAGAGGGAGTAGCTGAAAGTACATCTGGTGTGATTTACATTGGAGTAATGATCACCCCGCTAGCACATCATTTTGGGGTTGACTTGGAGAGGTACACACCAATTGAGACGGAAAGAAAGATTGATGAGAAGCATCTCCTTACTGGTCACACTCTTAAGAAGGAGCGAGGAATCTTTTGCTATTATCTCTCTCAGATCTCCGCCACTCGCCCGCTCTCTAATTCACCGTACATAAGCACAGATGAGGAAGCCAACTAGTATGAGGCTTGGATTGGTGCTCCTCACCCATCACTACCCACTGCTGAGAATGTGGAAGAGGATGAGACTCTTCCCGATGCATTGCCTACCCATCGCTATGAACAGGGGGACTCTTCTGGCGGAGCCTATTCTACTGATGACAGAGCCTACTTTCAGAGTCAGTTTGACAGTTTGTCATCTCAATTATCCACCCTCTCCACTCGACAAGATGCTCTGCAGACTCAGATTGCGGAGCATATCTCTAGTGTGTCTCAACGCTTCTCATCTTGGGATACTCAGCAACAACAAGATCGTCTACAGCTCCAGCAGATTATGGTGATGTCCCAGCGCAACTATTATCATCTTCATGGACATCATTTCGATCATTAGTGTCTTGAGTCTTTGTGAGTACCTTCTCATCTTTTATTTATTTTCTACATTGGGGACAATGTAGGGGTTAAGTATGGGGTGGGATGTTATTCTTGTGTGTCTGCATTGGTCATTAGTGTCTTGAGTCTTTCTTTTGGCTTTTTGATGTATTTTGGTAGTCTAGGTTGATGACAGGTGTCCTCTGAACATGTTATGTAGGCTACAATGATGGGATAATTGTCTAAGATGCTAATATTTGTTGTGAGCCTAAATTGCCGTGTTTTACACTAAATTTTATATCGATTTCTGCATACATTTCATGCATTTTGGTTAGAATAATACATAAATTGTGTAGTTTATGTTTATTTGCAATATATGGAGGTCTACACAAGTTTTTGTTATATTTCGCAGAAATCGGACGCACTTTGGAGCTTAAAAGAAACTCATGGAGAGGCTAAGAATGGTGCAGCTGGAGAAAAGGCCATTTTTCACCATTCTTCGTTTTGAATCAAGCTTTGATGTTTTCATGAGAGTTGTATCCCTCGGAAAGAGCTTTCCAACGCATGGTCATATGCGTCAATCCAATGAACGAGGACTCAGGAAAGTGCATTTCAAGAACAGAGCAGAAAGCTGAGAGAACTTTACTCGATCTCGAGTACACTTACTCGATCTTGACAAAGGCTGTCCGAGCACACCTGGTCGAGCAGAGCTGATCGAGGACACTGAGTCAGAGACAACCCGATCCCGGAACCTTCCTCGATCTCGAGGATGCCTTGTCGAGATCGACTACACCTCAGTGCCATGTCCGGAGTCGATGAGCTGTTCCAAGTCGAGAAGCCGAGGACGGAGAAGCCGAGCCAACTCTACTCGATCTCGAGTACAGCTAGTCGAGATCGAGGAGCCAAGGAGCACCAGTCCGAGCCTTGTCGAGCAGAGCTACCCGAGCCAGCCAGCCCAAGTCGACGCCAGTTCTACTCGAGATCGACTAGCCCTGGTCGAGATCGACGAGCGCTGTGTCCGAAGCCGCGTTACGCGGTTTGCTGTCCGATGCGGTTTGGCTTTCCTTGGGGCCGAAGGAGTCCGAGATATCCGAGATCTATCAACATCTATCCACACCTATCAACACATGGAAGATTTTGCTCTTTAGATAGAATTTCCCTATTATAGATTTAATTTCTTTGTAGCTTTTATTTATCTTTAAAGTTTTAGATATAGATAAAGATTTCTATCCTTGAGTAGCAAGGTTTAGAAACCTATAAATAAAGCCCTAGGGGGTTGATTTCAATTCATTCAATTTCAGTCAGAGACAAGTCGTTCCAAAGAGAAGTTTTAGGAGTTCGAAGGTTTTAGGGTTTTAGCATTCAACGAGAGTTGGATCGCCGGGATTGTAAAGTCTTTGAATTTAGTTTAATGCAAGTTGTTATTTCTTTCCAATCAATCAATGTCTGAGATGGCGATGAAGCGCGAGTAGTCCACCCACTTCTAGGGTTGGGGCGAGCCCGACGATAGCCCTGCGTGCCTGAGGTAAAGATCCGACCTTTATCATGTTTTGAGCATCTACTACTTGTTTATGTGTTTATCACCCATCTAATGGAGGTCCATGCTAACAACTTGGATTGTAAACATAAAATCAGTAGAGACAATTAGGGTTTCTTGAAAGAGTTGTCTAATTGTTGGAAAAGGCGAAAGCTTGTCCTTTGATGCAATTTACATGATTATCTGTTTTATTCTTGCCTTATGCATGTTTGATTATCGTTGTTGCAAACCCCAATCTTGGAAGTCTTTTACATACAGTTTAGTTCGAATCCCCAAAGTCTTTGCATTTATTTTCTTTTGTTTTATTCTCTGTCTTTCTCGAGATCGAATAGCACTCGTCGATCTCGACTACTGATCTTCGACCCAAGGTCGCTGTAGCTTCTGTGTGCAGGTACTCGACGAGACAAGCCGAAGTCGACCAAGACTCTACTCGATCTCGAGTAGGCCCTTGTCGAGATCGACCACCAGTGCCTGTGACTGCTGCGCTGTTCGACTTGCCTGATCTCCTGTCGACTTACCCTAGTCGAGATCTAGCACCTGTAGTCGACTTCTGTTCGTGAGATTTCACTGCTGCCTAGGATCCGCTGACACGCTTCCTCGTGGATCGATCCTGACTTCCCACTTCTGCATCGGGAGGAAGTCTTGTAATTATTTGCAAGGGACGGAATCTGGTTTGCTGTGATTTATTTATATTTTAATTTGCATTCTCGATTTCCTTCTATCAACAATATTCGCCCTAATCTTTATGTGTCATGTCTTGAGACAAATTGCCTAGCATGAAGTTCTTGAATGAGTTTGCATGATTAAGTCCCTAGACAATTACCTTGTGAGATTCTGAGCCTTATGGAAAAATCTTGATGAATCCTTTCATTTCCTATATTGTGTGACACTTACTTTGTGCTTGATCTCTAGAACTTGCTTTAGACTCTTTATTGAGGTCGTATTACTGTATTCGTGCACATAGCTTAAAGATGATTGAGGCAACACTTTTTGTTAACCATGTCTCCCCATGCCTATCCTTATATATGATCCTATGCTTGAAGCAAATTTGAGATTTATTAGCCTATTCATTTGATAAACACCACAAAATCTTCATAGCCAATTATTAGCCTTTGACCCATCCGGGAATTAGGAAATAATGTTGCTTATTTTTATGAGTGGAGATGCTTTGAGTGTCTGGTAATGTTTGGTTTGGCATGCTCTATGAGATCTTGAGACCTGGGGAGGATAAAATTCACTCAGGGGAAAAAGTCAAGAAAAAAAAATACGGTTAGTAACCGATCCTCCTTGTGGAGAATAAAATTCACACAAGGAGGAAGATATGCATGTAAGGAGGCTGAGACACTTAGTAACCGGGTGCATTCGTCACAAATGTTTGTATTCGCGCAAAACGGTGTTGAAGCTAGAGAGAAAAAAAAAAGAAAAAAAAAGAAAAAAAAAAGGGAAGATCGAATGTGGTTGACAAAAGTTGAGAACGAAAACATTATTGTGATGGAGTTGTATGGTGGTTTGGTATGAGTTTCTGTGAAGTGGTTGTTTTTCTGGTTGGTTCCTAACCCTTTTTCCCGGATTTTAGCACCACAAGCTCAAGATTTTCCATACCTTGTCTTTTTTCCACCTTGCCCCATCACAACTTTATAGAAGGCCCTCATGATTTTTGTTCTGTGCATGATCCTCAACGGTGGAGATTTAGAACGCTATTGCAAGCCTATGGTAGATTAAGTGAAATGGTTGAGACCGAGCGTAATGTTATACCTTAAACACATTTGAGTGAGTGTGTCACTAAAAAAAAAATCCTTGTGAGGTTAGGGGCTTTTGATTGCTGTGTATTAATGATAATGAGCAAACATGTGATGATGGCAAGTGTCTTAAGCTTCTGATGACAAAATATCATTTCAAAAGGGGCTTGAATAAGTTGAGACAATGATCCTATCTTGCACTTCTGGTTTATTACTTAGTGAGTCTTGCTTGGGGACAAGCAAGGTTCAAGTATGGGGTATTTTGATGTCATCATAGTTTGCATTATTTAGGACATGCATTTAGCATAGGTTTGTGTTATTTCTCTTGTGTTTTAAGTGTTTTTAGAGATTTTTCGTTTAGTTTCTAGGATAGAGATCTACTGTCTTTATGGTGGTGTTTTCAGGAGTTTTCGGGAGCTAAGCGGAGATTGCTAGAGGAAATGTGAGATGGGTACAGAAGCTAAGAAGAGCCGAGCGGAAATCATATAGGAGGAACGAGGATAAAAGGCGAAGAAGCAAAAGCATAAGGAGCAAGGTAGTCGTGCATCATAGGCTTCACATCAGAAAACATGTACACGGGCGTGCACCTTGGCCGCACGGGCCTGCAAAAGCTCGATCAAAGAAAAAGCCATCAGAACACATGTGCACGGGCGTGCACCTTGGCCGCACGGGCGTGCACCATATGTGCGCGGGCGTGCACCCTTCAGCTCGGACAGATTCGGCTGATTTTGACCCGGTTGCTTTTGACATTGTTTTATTATTATTTTAGGGGTTTAACAATATTATATTAGCGGATGTCCCAGACTATTTAAGGGGCGGAAACACATCTTTTAAGGGGTCGGAAAAACCCTCGTTTGGACGCTCTCTTTGGAAGACCCTTTGTTGAGTTAGATTGGGAGAATTTTAGACAGATTTGCTTGGAGATTGCATTGTTTCAATTCAAGATTGGTATTTCCACTTTAGTCTTTGCTTTTCTATCTATTTCCATGTTTCAATTTAGTTATTTGATGATGAATTCTTCCATGCTTGGCTAAATTCTCCGTTCTAGGGTTAGGGTGAACCCGAGAAAGTCGCAATTTGTTTGATTTCGATGGTTGCTTGAACTTTATCTGAATTCTATGAATTGATTTGATCCTAATTGCTTTACCTAATTGATGTCAATCGATTAGGTTAATCAACTAGGATCAAATCAATTCATAAAATTCAGACTAAGTTCAAGCAAACATCAGAATCAAATAATTCACGACATTGTCGGGTTCACCCTAACCCTAGAACGGAGAATTTAACCAAGCATAATATAGAAAACAATGGAATAAATTAAAGACATAATTAAAATAAGATGCAAACCAGAAATCTTCGTCCTCGATCCAAATAGTAATATCGAAAACGAAAGAAACAAAACTAAACTAAACCTAATCCACCGGCCGAAGCCATGGTGCGGCTACCGAAGTGCCAAAAGAAGAAGAAGCCCCTTGTCTTGCAATCACACGGAGTATATATATTGTAATTTGATTAAAATTACAAATTAAGCCCACAAAATTGAAGAACTAAAAACTAACCCAACACCTTATTATAATTGCATATCATCACCCAATTTCCAACTCTGACCGTTTCCGCACTTTAGCTTTCAAGGTCCGATCCAATCATTCTTACTGCTCCGTATTGACTCTTGAATTTCCACAACAATAGCCTCAAAATGCCTGAAATCAATAATAACTCGGTGTAGACTCTGAAAATGCAAAATATATAAAATAAAATAAATATAAAATATGATAAATATGCATGAAAATGTTCTAAACTAATATGCAAATGCAACCCCAAAATATAACTAAATTAGATGTCATCATCCATCAAAATAACTTTTGTTATTAACAAATAGGCGTATAGAGGCTTTCGCATAAACCCTAATTGTTACTTACCCTTTTCACATAATTAATCCAAGTTGCATAAAGATCACTTTTGTTTCAATAACACAAACAAGGATCACCTTCAACTTTCGCAAAAGAATCATGCTCATAGGGATAGAAGACGAATTGTATAAAAAGATTGTACCTTTACCATATCACCTCACATGGCCACCGTCGGGCTCACCCCAGCCCCAGAAGTGGGTGGACTACTCGCTCTTCATCGCAATAGCAGACATCTTTGATGAAAAAGAACTAACTTCCATTAAATAAACTCAAACTTACAACCTCTTCTCCTTCTCTCTCTATGTGTAACTAATTGTCTCTGAAATTGAATGATGAAAAACCAGCCCCTAAGGTTTTATTTATAGCTTTCTACTTCTTTCTATTCAAGGATAGAATATATCTATCTTTATCTAAATCTATATCTAAAGGCTTAAAGATAAATAAATGCAATTAAGGAATTAAATCTAAAAGGAAAATTATATCTAAAAGTAGCAAAATATCTTCCATGTGTAGGTAGGTCTTCTCCATAGATAGAACTTGATATTTTTGGATAGATCTCGACAATCTTCGGCTCCAAGCAACCCCAAACCGAGTAGGACAGCAAAACGCGTAACGCGGCTTGGGGACGCGGTTTCCTCGATTTCGACAAACTTCCTCGAGATCGAGTAGAAGTGGCGTCGAGTATGGCTTGGCTGGGCTTGGTCGAGCAGCTGATGCTCGTCATGGCTCGGACATTGGCTCTCTGAGGTCCTCGAGATCGAGGAGCTTACTCGAGATCGAGTAACCATGTCTGATGGACTTTCTTGGTCTTGGTCGAGGACTCTTCTCCTCGGCACTGGCTCGGACTGCTGGTGAAGATTTTGTCGATATCGACAACTTTTGTCGAGATCGAGTAAAGTGTGCCCGGCGTCTCTGGGTCCTCGGCTTCTCGACTTGGCACATCTCTTCGACTCCGGACATGGCATCAGGATTTGGTCTATCTCGACTAGATTCCTCGAGATAGAGTAAGGCTCCGGGAGCCGGGTTGTCTCTGACTCAGTTCCCTCGATCAGTGCTTACTCGACCAGATGTGCTCGGATACCTTTGTCTAGATCGAGTACAGTAACTCTAGATCGAGTACATCTGGGCTCTGGCTTGATTCGTCCTGGTTCTTCTACTTCTTGAACTCGGACTTCTGTAGTTGATATCCGAGCATTTCCAACCTTTCTTAGAACTGCTGTAATTTGTCTCGAATTCTGCGAAATTAAACAGAAACTGGTGTAGATTCAATAATTTGGCAAATAAACATAAACTACATAGATTCTGTATTATCTTAGCCCAAATGCATGAAATGTATGCAGAAAACGATATAAAAGATACTGTAAAACATGGCAGATTCAGCTCACAACAAACACCCCATACTTAAGCTTGCTTGTTCTCAAGCAATACTTTTATTTGTCATTCAGGGGAAGGAATCAAAACTCTCAACATATTAGATTCATTCTTATATAACCCTGCAATCAATTACCATCTTCGAAAAGGTACTAGTGTCACAAATCCATGCATGTGCAGATATACAAAAGCAACATCTACTCACAAAAGGAGGGTTATGCAAAACATTCATAAGTGACAAAGCATTAACAATCAAGAGGACTTTAATTTAAGCTCAAATAAGGAGTAGAATTGGGAAAAGGCTAAAGGTGGGCAATTTTCTGGCAATGTGGTGTTAATGATCCGGGGAAATGGAGTACTTTCCAATCTGAATTTCATACCACATTCTTTCTTATAAGATTCATCACCTTCCATAACGCTTTTTTCCAATATTATGCTTTTACCTCTCTAACCTCAGCACTGCCTTCTCGCGAGTCGCAAACATGGGTGTCATGAATGGCCCCGGATACTTAGTGCTTTGGACTCCTCACAATATGTCCCATCTCGCCAAACTATTATCTCAGCGAGCAGGGTCAATCTACCTTTATCTCCTGAGGTGATTGGATTTTTTATTACTCATTAATTTTTCCATATTTTTTTCAAACTTTCCTGCCAAACTCCAATAATGATAATAACAACACAACACCATATAACAATATCCATAATGTAACATCATTCTCAACATAATCCCCGGATAAGGTAAAGAATGGCAATATTTAGAACATGTGGAGCATAATTGAAATAAGGCATAATATGGCTTTGCGTAATGCATAAGCATAGGTAAGGCTGGGATTATAGCAATGAGCATATATGGAAATATAAAGTCCTCCATCATCTTATCATGCAACATGTCAAAAGCAACTTCAAATTTTTACCTCCTTTAATGGTTTTCAAGAAAATAATGCACTTCATTGTGACTTCCCTTTACTAGGCAATTTCATGATATATCTCTAATGAATCCAATTTTGCATCGTTGAGTTCAATATAAGCTTCCATGACATTAATCGAAAAATTTCAATGGGGGTCATTTTTCTCAAACTTTTGGAAAACATGCATATAAGCACATAATTCAATAATGAATTCCAAAATAGCCATGTATAAGCAATTCAAGAAATAATGCACAAATATGGTCAAATATGCACAAAGTAAGCCCTTCCCCCACCCCATACTTAAACATTACAGTGTCCTCACTTATATAAAATTAAGGGTAAAGAAAGAAAACTCACTAGACAGGTGTGCAGGGCTTCAAAATCTCGAGTGTAAATGCTTGCGCCGAGTCTGAATATAGCTTATCCCATAGACCTGAAATATAGAAGACATATACCAAAAATAGAAAAACTAAAAATGTTCAAAACCAAAAACAAATAAAACAATGTCCAAGAAGTCCCAAAAAGTAAATGTTTATGTACAAGCTCTAGATTTTATAGTCGCTAGGCCGACTTTCTCCATTAAGCTCAAGGTGGCATTTGCAGGGCCCATGTAGCTTGGGCTTCAAATAGTACGCCATTCTTGTCCATCAGCTGTAATCCTCCAGAATGGATCTTGTTCACCACAAAAGGTCCCATCCTCTTTTTGTTGAATTTGTTAGGAAACCAATGATCCTTTGATTTGGAAACATAGAGCTTGTCTCCAACTTCATACTCCTTAGGCTCATCATTGGATACCCTACATAAGCGCACATACCAAGGCATACCTCTCCCATGTATAGATAGATCTTTAATGGAAATAGGAGAAGAAAGATCCATACCTTAGCTTACCTTTGCAGAAACGGAATCGGGGACCACGGTGTTTGGTCGATCTCGAGTAACTGTACTCGATCTCGACGAGTTTTCAGCTTCTGGTGGTGGACTGCCCGAGGATGGAGGAGCTGGGGAGCGTGAGGCTTGGTCGATCTCGATAAACTTGGTCGATCTCGAGGAGCCTGGCCTGTCTAGTGGAATCAGTGTCGAGGAAGGCGAAATCGAGGTAGCGAGGTGGTGGTCGATCTCGAGTAAAGTACTCGATCTCGAGGAGTCTGGCGCTTCAGTCTGGCTGCTCGACGACGCTAGTGCTGGTGGAGGCTCCTGGTTTTGGTCGAGATCGACTAGAGTCCTCGATATCGAGGAATCTTGGTCGACTATGACCCCATACTTGCATCCTGTCAAGGCATCCGAAAAATAGTTAGTCCATAACGACGTACCTTGGTCTGTCTCGAGTGGATTCTCTGTTTCTTCCTTTAGGATGGCCATGTTCTCCTCCACCTGGTCCTCCATATCCCTCTTTTCCAGCTCCTCAGGGGTCATATTTCTTACTTTGGGTTCCCCGCAAGTGATGTAGCCAGCTGAGATAGATTTTACCTCTTCCATTGGACCTGTATGCCTTTCAGATTTATTAAAGGAATACTCAATTACCTCATCGCTGATGTTGAAAGTGAGCACTCCTTTCCTCACGCTTATGTTGGCATCAACCGTCGCCAAGAAGGATCTTCCTAGAATAATTGGACAAGCAGGGTCTTCTTGCATATCAACAACTAAGAAATCAGCAGGGACAAAGAATTTACCTACTTGTACTGGCACATTGTCCACCATGCCTATTGGGATGACCACCGTGTTATTGGCCATATAAAGCCTAGCATCCACAGGCTCTAGGGCACCTATCTTAATCTTGGACCAAATTGTTAAAGGCATTATACTCACACTAGCTCCAAGATCACATAAAGCATTAATTTTATATGGACCAAATCTAATGGTTATGGCAAACTTACCTGGATCTGGCCTCTTCTCAACTATGTCCAAATGGCTGCACTCTTCTGTAATCTCAGCCATTGACCGCTTTTTGCTCAAAATCTCCTTTAGGAATTTGACATAGTATGGCATTTCATTGAGAGCTTCTGTGAAGGGAATGGTGACATTGAGCTTCTGAAGCATCTTGATGAAGCGCTGAAATTTCTTTTCTGTCGGGTCCTTTCGAGATTTTGTTGGGAAGGGCAGCTTCTTTTTCTGATTTGGAGCCAGAACAGATGTCGGAGGTGTAGCAGCCTTCTCGATCTCGGCTTGGGTTTCCTCGATCTCGACCAAGTCCTTCTCGATCTCGACCAGTTTCTGTGGTGTCGAGTTGCTATACTGTGTAGACGAAGGCTGGCCTATTCTAGCGTCGATATCGAGGAGACCTTCCTCGATATCGAGTTGCCTTTTGTTGATATCGACCAAGGTCTGATCGATATCGAGCTGTTGTTCTCCTTGCTGCTTTCCGACCTCTGGCTCTTGTAGCTAATGGCCGCTTCTGAGTTTTATAGCAACGATGTGTCCGGTCTTTTCCTTGGGATTTGGTTCTGAAGATCCTGGGAGTGAACCTGACTGTCTAGGGATTCCTGCTGCTAGCTGGCCAATCTGTGTATCAATTGATTTCCGCCATATATCAATTTCCCCAAGCCTAGAGTTGACCCCTTGCATCTGAGTGTAGACGGAGTTGAAGGACTCCTTAGTTTCTAAATGATTCCTCCGTATTTCCTCTAGGACTGTCTGTAGATCATCCCTTTTCTGGTCCCTTTCTGGATGTCCTGGAGCTCTGTAGGGCGGGGGGTTCCTAGGGGCACCTTGGTTCCATTGTGGTTGCTGAAACCTTTGGTCCCCCATGTAGCGATTAGGACCCCCTGCGTAAGCTGCCTCTTCGTGGTGTTCTGCCAGCCTGACTTGCTCTGTGTGTGGGCACTCAGTAGGGGTGTGCCACTGTGATCCGCATTCAATGCAAGGCTGGTTGACAGAAAGATACTTTACTTGATTAAGGAGCTTCTTGTTCTGATCTCTTTAGTACTGCTCCCTTACATCAGGATCAATCTCTTTAGGAGGTTCATAGAGGGGCATGGATGGTGCTAGCCTGGCGTAGAGGTTCTCCTCATAGGTTGCAGTAGACCCATACTTGTTGTCATAGTTAGTGAGCTTGTCGAGCACACCCCATGCGTCAATTGGTGGCATCGTCAGATACTCATAGCGAGTATACTGGTTGATCCTTTCCTTAGTGACTTGGTCAAGAGAGTTGAAGAAGATCTCCTGAATGACGTAGGGTGGCTGTCCATGAGTAGGGCAAGATCGCAGCAGTTCTTTGTATCTTTCCCATGCTTTTGCTAGTGGCTCCCCAGGCTTTTGTTTGAAAGTTGTGATCTTCTGGCGGAGGAGTGTTGTCTTGGCAGGAGGGAAGAATTTGTTGAGGAACTCTTGTTCTACTTGAGCCCATGTCGTGAGGGATCATGGTTTCAGCCCTTCAAGCCACTTCAGTGCAGGTCCAGCGAGAGACCAGCGAAAAGCCTTCATCTTGACATATTCCAAAGTTGTACCTTCAGCAAGAGTACGGCACATGTCAGAAAAATTGGTAATATGTTCAAGAGGACACTCATTAAATTTGCCATAAAAAGCATTATTTTTAAGCTCTATAAGGAATTGAGTGCGAATTTCAAAAGAGTTTTCAGGGAATAGAATCGCCGATTCAGGCACGACGAGAGTCGGGTGCATATAATCCTCTGCAGTGGTTGGGTATTGGGCAAGTGTTGTGAGGAGGAAATCGAGAATGAAATATAACAAAATAGATCAAACCAGATTTAGGCCCACGCAAATAATTACAAGACTCCTCCAATGCAGTAAGAGAAAGTCAGGATCGAATCCTCGAGGAAGCGTGTCAGCGGATCCTAGGTAGCTATAAATCTCACAGAAAAGCAACAGAAGACAGAAATAAAGGAACAAAGAAAGAAATAACAGAAATAACAAACCAAGACAAGGAATAAAAGCAAGACAACAACTTTACTCGATCTCGACGAGCAGTAACTCGAGATCGACAAGGGACAGTAAAGACAGAAACTTAAAATCGACGACGGAAAGCAGAAACACAACTCGACCTAGACAAGACAGTACTCGATCTCGACAAGAGGCTAGTCGAGATCGACAAGAAATAGTAAAAACAGAAACTTCGGAATCGAAAACAAAAATTCAACTCGATATGGACAAGAGACAACTCGATCTCGACAAGTCTCTCCTCGAGATCGACAAGACTCTCCTCTGGATCGACTAGGCTCTACTCTGTATCGACTAAAACTCAGAAACTTTAAATTTGCAGATTCGAACACAAAACTCAGGAATTCGACAGAAATAAATCAATATATAAAAAACTTCCAAAGCCAGGGTATCAACACCACAACGATAACCATGCAAAGTAACACATAAAGGCATAAAAGATCATGCTTTCCATCAAAATAACTTTCGTTACTAACAAATAGACATATAGAGGGTTTCGCATAAACCCTAATTGTTACTAACCCTTTTCACATAATTAATCCAAGTTGCATTAAGATCACTTTCGCTTCAATAATACAAACAAGGATCACCTTCAACTCTCGCAAAAGAATCATGCTTATAGGGATAGAAGATGAATTGCATAACAAGATCTGACCTTTACCGCATCACCTCACATGGCCAACGTTGGGCTCACCCCAGCCCTAGAAGTGGGTGGACTACTCACGCCTCATCGCAATCGCAGACATTGATGTATAAAAAGAAACTTGCATTGAACTATATTCAAAGTCTTTACAATCCCGGCACTCAAACTTTCGCAGAATGCCAAAACCCTAAAACCTTTGAACTCCTAAAACTTCTCTGTGGAACTACTTGTCTCTGACTGAAATTGAATGAATGAAAAACCAGCCCCTAGGGCTTTATTTATAGTGATCAAACCCCGCTAATCAAGGAAAGAATCATCTATCTATATCTACTTCTAATTATCTAAAAGCTTAAAAGATAAATAAATTGCTTAAGGGAAATAAATCTTTTAAAGGAAAATATATCTAAAGTTGCAAAATATCTTCCAAGTGGGTAGAACTTCTATTCCATAGATAGACTTGATCAAATTGGATAGAATCTCGGCCAACTCGACTTCCTTCGTGCCCAAGTAACTCCAACTCGACAAGGACTGCTCAAACCGCGTAACGTGCTCCCGGACGCGGCTCGTCGATCTCAACTAGGGCTCGTCGATCTCGAGTACGGTGGTCGTTGACTGGGGCTGACTGGTTTGATCTGGTAGCTCTGCTCAACAAGGCTCGGATCTTGGCTCCTGGCTCCTCGTCGATCTCGACTAAGCCTGGTCGAGATCGAGTAGAGGTGGTGCTCGGCTTCTCCATTTTCGGCTTCTCGACTTGTCACAACTCGTCGACACCGGACATGGCGTCGTAGTGTGGTCGATCTCGACTAGAGGTACTCCGGGAGTCGGGTTGCTCTGGCTCAGTGTCCTCGATCAGCTCTGCTCGACCAGGTGTGCTCGGACAGCCCTTGTCGAGATCGAGTAGGGTACTCGAGATCGAGTACAGTTTTCTCAGCTTTCTGCTCTGTTCTTGAAACGCATTTTCCCGAGTCGTCGTTTGTCGGATTGACGCATATGACCATGCGTTGGAAAGCTCTTTTCGAGGGCTACAACTCTCATGAAGACATCAAAGCTTGATTCAGAACGAAGAATGGTGAAAAATGGCCTTTTCTCCAGCTGCATCATTCTTAGCTTCTCCATAAATTTCCTTTAAGCTCCAAAGTGCGTCCGATTTCTGCGAAATATAACCAAAACTTGTGTAGACCTCCATATATTGCAAATAAGTGTAAACTACACAGATTCTGTATTATTCTAACCCAAATGCATGCAATGTATGCAGAAATCGATATAAAAGTAGATGTAAAACATGGCAAATTAGGCTCACAACAAACACCCCATACTTAAGCTTGCTTGTCCTCAAGCAATACTTTTATTTGTCATTCAGGGGAAGAAATCAAAACTCTCAACATCTTAGATTCATTGCCATATAACCCTGCAATCAATTACCATCCTCGAAAAGGTACTAGTGTCACAGATTCATGCATGTGCAAATATACAAAAGCAACATCTATTCACAAAAGGAGGGTTATGCAAAAATAATTTTAAGTGAGAAAGCCTTAATAATCAAGAGGACTTTAATTTAAGCTCAAATAAGAAGTAGATTGGTAAAAGGCTAAAGGTGGGCAATTTTTGGCAATGTGGTGCTCTTGATCCGGGGAAATGGAGTATTTCCAAACTGAATTTCATACCACATTTTTTTCTTCCTTTGATTCATCACCTTCCATAATGCTTTTTTTTCAATAATAATGCTTTTACCTCTCTAACCTCAGCACTGCCTTCTCGCGAGTCGCAAACATGGGTGTCATGAATGGCCCCGGATACTTAGTGTGTCGGATTCCTCACCTGGTGTCCCATCTCGCCAAACTATTATCTCAGCGAGCAGGGTCGATCTTTGATCGGATTTTGTTTCACTCATTAAATTTCCCATATATTTCAAATAATTCCGCCCAAACTCCAATAATGATAACAACAACACAAACACCATATAACATCTCCATAATGTAACATCATTCTCAACATAATCCCCGGATATGAAATAAGGTAAAGAATGGCAATATTTAGAACATGTGGAGCAATAATTGAAATAAGGCTTATTATATGGCTTTTTGTGATGCATAAGCATAGGTAAGGCTAGGATATAACAATGAGCATTATATGGAAATATAAAGTCCTCCATCCTCTTATCATGCAATATGTCAAAAGCAACTTCAAATTTTACCTCCTTTCATGGTTTTCAAGAAATAATGCACTTCATTGTGACTTCCCTTTACTAGGCAATTTCATGCTATATCTCTAATGAATCCAATTTTGCATCGTCGAGTTCAATATAAGCTTCCTTGACATTCTCAAAAAATTTCAATGGGGGTCATTTTTCTCAAACTTTTGGAAAACATGCATATAAGCACATAGATCAATAATGAACTCCAAAATAGCCATGTATAAGCAATTCAAGAAATAAACTTTAGACATGCACAAAAAATGTCAAATAAAGCAAATATGCATAAAGTAAGCCCTTTCCCCACCCCATACTTAAACATTAGAGTGTCCTCACTGTATATAAAAAAAAAAGGGTACGGAAAGAAACTCACTAGACAGGTGTGCAGGACTTCGAAATCGAGGGCTATGCTGTTGGGCATAGTCCGATTTCAGCTTGCTTCTATCCATGGACCTGAAAAGTGTAGAAGACATATACCCACAATAGAAAAACTAAAAGTTCAAAACCAAAAAACAAACAAAACAATGTCCAAAACTAAATGTCTATGTACAAGCTCTAGATTTTATAGTCGCTAGGCCGACATTCCATTTAGCTCAAGGTGGCATCTGCAGGGCCCATGTAGCTTGGGCTTCAAATAAGACTCCATTCTTGTCCATCAGCTGCAATCCTCCAGAATGGATCTTGTTCACCACGAAAGGCCCCATCCTCTTCTTGTTGAATTTGTTAGGGAACCAATGATCCTTTTATTTAGAGACATAGAGCTTGTCTCCAACTTCATACTCCTTAGGCTCATCATTGGATATCCTACATAAGCGCACATACCAAGGCAAACCTCTCCCATGTATAGATAGATCTTTAATGGAAATGGGGGAAGAAAGATCCATACCTTGGCTTACCTTCGCGGAGACGGAATCGGGGACAACAGTGTTTGGTCGATCTCGAGTAGGAGTACTCGATCTCAAGTAGGGCTCGGCTTCTGTCTGGCTGCTCGACGATGCTGGTGCTGGTGGAGGCTCCTGGTTTTGGTCGAGATCGACTAGGGTCCTCGATGTCGAGGAGTCTTGGTCGATCTTGACCCCATACTTGGCTCCTGTCAAGGCATTCGAAAAATAGTTAGTCCATAACGACGTACCTTGGTTTGTGTCGATTAGATTTTCTGTGTCCTCCTTTAGGATTGCCATGATCTTCTCCACCTGGGCCTCTATGTCCCTTTTTTCCAGCTCCTCAGGGGTCATATTTCTTACCTTGGGTTCCCCGCAGGTGACGTAGCCAGCTGAGATAGATTTTACCTCTTCCATTGGACCTGTATGCCTTTCAGTTTTATTAAAGGAATACTCAATTACCTCATCGCTGATGTTGAAGGTGAGCACTCCTTTCCTTACGCTTATGTTGGCATCCACCGTTGCCAAGAAGGGTCTTCCTAGAATAATTGGACAAGCAGGATCTTCTTGCATATCAACAACTAAGAAATCAGCAGGGACAAAGAATTTACCTACTTGTACTGGCACATTATCCACCATGCCTGTTGGAATGACCACTGTGTTGTTGGCCATGTAAAGTCTAGCATCCACAGGCTCTAGGGCACCTATCTTAATCTTGGACCAAATTGTTAAAGGCATTATACTTACACTAGCTCCAAGATCACATAAGGCATTAATTTTATGTGGACCAAATCCAATGGTTATAGCAAACTTACCTGGATCTGGCCTCTTCTCCAGTATGTCCAAATGGTTGCACTCCTCTGTAATTTCAGCCATTGATCGCTTTTTGCTCAGAATCTCCTTCAGGAACTTGACATAGGATGGCATTTCATTGAGAGCTTCTGTGAAGGGGATGGTGACGTTGAGCTTCTGAAGCATCTTGATGAAGCGCTGAAATTTCTTCTCTGCTGGGTCCTTTGGAGATTTTGTGGGGAAAGGCAGCTTCTTTTTCTGATTCGGAGCCAGAACAGACGTCGGAGGTGCTGCAGTTTTCTCGATCTCATCCTGCCCTTCCTCGATGTCGACCACGTCCTTAACGATCTCGACCAAATTGGGTGGTGTCGAGTTGCTGTGCAGTGCAGACGAGGGCTTCTGTATTTTCTCCTCGAGATCGAGCAGACCCTCCTCGAGATCGACCAAGCTCTGGTCGACTTGCTGGTCTCCTTCATCCTGCTGCTTTCCGACCTCTGGCTCTTGCAGTTGATGGCCGCTTCTAAGTTTTACAACAGCGATATGTCCGGTCTTTCCTTTGGGATTTGGTTCTGAAGATCCTGTGAGTGACCCTGTTTGTCTGGGGATTCCTGCTGCTAGCTGACCAATCTGTGTATCAACTATTTTCCTCCATATATCAATCTCCCCAAGCCTAGAGTTGACGCCCTGAATCTGAGTGTAGACTGAATTGAAGGATTGCTTGGTTTCTGTATGGTTCCTCCTTATTTCCTCTAAGACAGTCTGTAGATCATCCTTTTTCTGGTCCCTTTCTGGATGTCCTGGAGCTCTGTAGGGCGGGGGTTCCTAGGGGCACCTTGGTTCCATTGTGGTTGCTGAAACCTTTGGTCCCCCATGTGGCGATTGGGACCCCCTGCGTAAGCTGCCTCTTCGTGGTATTTTGCCAGCCTGACTTGCTCAGTGTGTGGGCACTCAGTAGTGGTGTCCCTCTGTGATCCGCATTCAATACAAGGCTGGTTGACAGAAAGGTACTTTACTTGTTTGAGGAGCTTCTTATTTTGATCTCTGTAGTACTGCTCCCTAACATCTGGATCAATCTCCTTGGGGGGTTCATATAGGGGCATGGATGGTGCTGGCCTGGCGTAGGGGTTCTCCTCATAGTTGACTGGAGTCCCATACTTGTTGTCATAGTTGGTCAGCTTGTCTAGAGCAGCCCATGCGTCAGGAGGCGGCATTGTCAGATACTCATAGTGAGTATATGTGTTGATTCTGTCCTTTGCAGCCAAGTCCAGAGAGTTGAAGAAGATCTCTTGAACCATGCAGGGTTGCTGTCCATGTGTAGGGCAGGATCGCAGTAGATCCTTATAGCGTTCCCATGCCTTTGCTAGTGTTTCCCCAGGTTGTTGTTTGAAAGATGTGATCTTTTGGCGCAAGAGTGCTGTCTTTGCAGGAGGAAAGAACTTATTCAGAAATTCCTGCTTCACCTGAGCCCATGTCGTGAGAGATCGTGGTTTCAGCCCTTCCAACCATTTTAGTGCAGGCCCAGCCAGAGACCAACGGAAAGCTTTCATCAGGATGTACTCCAAGGTGGTACCTTCAGAAAGAGTACGACACATGTCAGTAAAGTTGGTAATATGGCGCAACGGGCATTCATTAAATCTACCCTGAAATGCATGATTTTTAATTTCAATAAGGAATTGAGTGCGAATTTCATAGTTGTTTTCAGGGATTAGAATGGCCGATTCAGGCACGACGAGAGTCGGGTGCATATAATCCTCTACAGTGGTTGGGTAGAGGGCAAGCTCATCTGCCAGCTGCCTCGCACGTTCAGCTTCTTGTTCCCTTCCTGCTCTCTCAGCGGCGAGAGCAGCATCTCTGGTGGCTAGATGTCTTGTGAGCCTCTCGATCAGCTGTTCTTGTGTCTCTGCAGCTGCCATGGCTCTTTGTAGTTTAGCTCTGATGTGTAGAGGGCGCTCTGGTTCGTCTAAGCCGTCAAACTCAGGTGGTTGACCAGAACGACGCATACACCTGTAAAGTAACTCAAAGAAAAAGTGAGAACTGACTACCTAAGGCGCGAATGATAGCTTCCCCGGCAACGGCGCCAATTTGTTGTGAGGAGGAAATCAAGTATGAAATAAAGTGAAATAATTCAAACCAGATTCGTGCCTCGGCAAATAAATACAAGACTCCTCCAATGCAGTAAGAGAAAGTCAGCATCGAATCCATGAGGAAGCGTGTCAGCGGATCCTAGGTAGCTGTAAATCTCACAGAAAAGCAACGGAAGACAGAAACAAAGGAACAAAGAAAGAAATAACAGAAATAACAAACGAAGACAAGGAATAAAAGCAAGACAACAACTTTACTCGATCTCGACGAGCAGTAACTCGAGATTGACAAGGGACAGTAAAGACAGAAACTGAAAATCGACGACAGAAAGCAGAAACACAACTCGACCTAGACAAGACAGTACTCGAGATCGACAAGAAATAGTAAAAACAGAAACTTCGGAATCGAAAACAGAAATTCAACTCGATATAGACAAGAGACAACTCGATCTCGACAAGTCTCTCCTCGAGATCGACAAGACTCTCCTCTGTATCGACTAAAACTCAGAAACTTTAAATTTTCAGATCCGAACACAAAACTCAGAAATTCGACAAAAATAAATCAATATATAAAAAACTTCCAAAGCCAGGGTATCAACACCACAACGATTACCATGCAAAGTAACACATAAAGGCATAAAAGATCATGCTTTCCATCAAAATAACTTTCGTTACTAACAAATAGACATATAGAGGCTTTCGCATAAACCCTAATTGTTACTAACCCTTTTCACATAATTAATCCAAGTTGCATTAAGATCACTTTCGCTTCAATAATACAAACAAGGATCACCTTCAACTCTCGCAAAAGAATCATGCTTATAGGGATAGAAGACGAATTGCATAACAAGATCTGACCTTTACCGCATCACCTCACATGGCCACCGTTGGGCTCACCCTAGCCCTAGAAGTGGGTGGACTACTCACGCCTCATCGCAATCGCAGACATTGATGTATAAAAAGAAACTTGCATTGAACTATATTCAAAGTCTTTACAATCCCGGCACTCAAACTTTCGCAGAATGCCAAAACCCTAAAACCTTTGAACTCCTAAAACTTCTCTGTGGAACTACTTGTCTCTGACTGAAATTGAATGAATGAAAAACCAGCCCCTAGGGCTTTATTTATAGTGATCAAACCCCGCTAATCGAGGAAAGAATCATCTATCTATATCTACTTATAATTATCTAAAAGCTTAAAAGATAAATAAATTGCTTAAGGGAAATAAATCTTTTACAAGAAAATATATCTAAAGTTGCAAAATATCTTCCAAGTGGGTAGAACTTCTCTTCCATAGATAGACTTGATCAAATTGGATAGAATCTCGGCCAACTCGACTTCCTTCGTGCCCAAGTAACTCCAACTCGACAAGGACTGCTCAAACCGCGTAACGCGCTCCCGGACGCGGCTCGTCGATCTCGACTAGGGCTCGTCGATCTCGAGTACGGTGGTCGTTGACTGGGGCTGACTGGCTTGGTCGGGTAGCTCTGCTCGACAAGGCTCGGATCTTGGCTCCTGGCTCCTCGTCGATCTCGACTAAGCCTCGTCGAGATCGAGTAGAGGTGGTGCTCGGCTTCTCCGTTTTCGGCTTCTCGACTTGTCACAACTCGTCGACTCCGGACATGGCGTCGAAGTGTGGTCGATCTCGACTAGAGGTACTCCGGGAGTCGGGTTGATCTGGCTCAGTGTCCTCGATCAGCTCTGCTCGACCAGGTGTGCTCGGACAGCCCTCGTCGAGATCGAGTAGGGTACTCGAGATCGAGTACAGTTTTCTCAGCTTTCTGCTCTGTTCTTGAAACGCACTTTCCCGAGTCCTCGTTTGTCGGATTGACGCATATGACCATGCGTTGGAAAGCCCTTTTCGAGGGCTACAACTCTCATGGAGACATCAAAGCTTGATTCAGAACGAAGAATGGTGAAAAATGGCCTTTTCTCCAGCTGCACCATTCTTAGCTTCTCCATGAATTTCCTTTAAGCTCCAAAGTGCGTCCGATTTCTGCGAAATATAACCAAAACTTGTGTAGACCTCCATATATTGCAAATAAGTGTAAACTACACAGATTCTGTATTATTCTAACCCAAATGCATGCAATGTATGCAGAAATCGATATAAAAGTAGATGTAAAACATGGCAAATTAGGCTCACAACAACAAGCTCAGCTTTTGCTTGTTCCCTTGCTGCTTTCTCATTGGTGATAGCAGCATCTTTAGCGGCTAGTTCCCTTGTAAGCCTCGCAATTAGCTGTTCCTGTATTTCTGCGGCCGCCATGGCTCTTTTTAGCTTAGCTTGGATGTGTAAGAGGCGTTCCGGATCGTCTAAGCCGTCAAACTCAGGTGGTTGACCAAAACGGCGCATACACCTGCGAAGTAACTTAAAAGAAAAGTGAGATCTGACTACCTAAGGCACGAATGATAGCTTCCCCGGCAACGGCGCCAATTTGTTGTAGGAGGAAATCAAGTATGAAATATAATGAAATAGACCAAACCAGATTCATGCCCCAGCAAATAATTACAAGACCTCCTCCCTATGCAGTAGTGGGAAGTCAAGATCGATCCACGAGGAACCGTGTCAGCGGATCCTAGGTAGCTGTAAATCTCACAAAAAAGCAAACAAAAGACAGAAACAAAGACTCAAAGACAGAAATAACAAACGAAAGACAGAAAATAAAGCAAAGACAGAAACTTGTCGATCTCGACTAAGATCTACTCGAGATAGATTAAAAACAGTGACGACAGAAACTCAGAATCGATCACAGGAACTCGATCTAGACCAACAGGTACTCGATCTCGAGTAAACAGTACTCTAGATCGACTAGCCTAACTCGAGATCGACAAAACAGACAGAAACTTTAAATGCAAACTTCGAACACAGAATCGCAGATTTCGGAAGAAATAAACTCAATTTATAATGAACTTCCAAAGCCAGGGTATCAACACCACAACGATAACCATGCAAAGTAACACAAAAAGGCATAAAAGACCATGCTTTCCATCAAAATAACTTTCGTTATTAACAAATAGGCGTATAGAGGCTTTCGCATAAACCCTAATTGTTACTAACCCTTTTCACATAATTAATCCAAGTTGCATTAAGATCACTTTCGTTTCAATAACACAAACAAAGATCACCTTCAACTCTCGCAAAAGAATCATGCTCATAGGGATAGAAGACGAATTGTATAAAAAGATTGTACCTTTACCGTATCACCTCACATGGCCACCGTCGGGCTCACCCCAGTACCAGAAGTGGGTGGACTACTCGCTCTTCATCGCAATAGCAGACATCTTTGATGAAAAAGAACTAACTTCCATTAAATAAACTCAAACTTACAACCTCTTCTCCTTCTCTCTCTATGTGTAACTAATTGTCTCTGAAATTGAATGATGAAAAACCAGCCCCAAAGGCTTTATTTATAGCTTTCTACTCCTTGCTATTCAAGGATAGAATATATCTATCTTTATCTAAATCTATATCTAAAGGCTTAAAGATAAATAAATGCAATTAAGGAATTAAATCTAAAAGGAAAATTATATCTAAAAGTAGCAAAATATCTTCCATGTGTAGGTAGGTCTTCTCCATAGATAGAACTTGATATTTTCGGATAGATCTCGGCAATCTTCGGCTCCAAGCAACCCCAAACCGAGTAGGATAGCAAAACGCGTAACGCGGCTTGGGGACGCGGTTTCCTCGATCTCGACAAACTTCCTCGAGATCGAGTAGAAGTGGCGTCGAGTATGGCTTGGTTGGGCTTGGTCGAGCAGCTGGTGCTCGTCATGGCTCGGACCTTGGCTCTCTGAGGTCCTCGAGATCGAGGAGCTTACTCGAGATCGAGTAACCATGTCTCATCGACTTGCTTGGTCTTGGTCGAGGACTCTTCTCCTCGGTACTGGCTCGGACTGGTGGTGAAGATTTTTTCGATATCGACAACTTTTGTCGAGATCGAGTAAAGTGTGCCCGGCGTCTCTGGGTCCTCGGCTTCTCGACTTGGCACATCTCTTCGACTCCGGACACGGCATCAGGATTTGGTCTATCTCGACTAGATTCCTCGAGATAGAGTAAGGCTCCGGGAGTCGGGTTGTCTCTGACTCAGTTCCCTCGATCAGTGCTTACTCGACCAGATGTGCTCGGATACCTTTGTCTAGATCGAGTACAGTAACTCTAGATCGAGTACATCTGGCTCTGGCTTGATTCATCCTGGTTCTGCTGCCTCTTGAACTCGGACTTCTGTATTACCACTTAAATATTTTGGGTATAAATTCACATTAAAAATTATAACATTATATTTATGCTCTATATACTTATATTAACATGTTTATAAACTTTTATTATGAAATATATGTTTTAGAAAAATAAAAATATATTTTCTAAAATAATCAATCTTTTAAACATATATAATTTTTCAAGATAAAAGTTTATAAACATGTTAATATAAGTGTATATATTATCAACATAAATTTTTAAATTTTTTTTAATACGAATTCATACTCTAAATAATTAAGTGTAATATCGAGTGTACATAACACCCAATGTTACAGACTGGAGATCCAGACTATTGTCATATACTCCCTCCGTCCAACAATACATGAGTTTTTAGATGTAAATTTTTGTCCAACAATAGATGGGCTTTTAGGTTTTCTAGATAAAAAGTTGTAATGATTTGTATTGGTTTGTGTGTTGTTGACTTTTTAAAATAATTTGATTGGTTAAAATGTGTAGTGGGTGTTAAAAAATAATAAAATTTATGAAAAAGTTAGTGCAATGATGATGTTTTTTTAAAAGTAATGTGTTTTATTAAAACTTGTGCAAAATGCTAAAAAGCAATGTATTTTAGGACGGATGGAGTAATATATTACACTGGTCAAACTATAACAATTGACTATTTCAATCATATGCAGTATTTTTTATGTTCATTTATCTTTTTAAATCAATCATTTTTTTCTTTTAATATATATATATACTTAATACCAAAGTTACAATGACATTTTTTTAAACAAGGTAATAATGGAACTATTATTTTTTACTAACCAATTCAATAAGACTGATTTAAAATACCTATATCTATATATGCTACTTTAAATGACATTTAAAAAAAATTAAGAAATTATTTCCAAGCTACTTATGACAATATTGATTTTTATCCTTACTTTTATTAATATTTCTAAGTTTGTTATATTATTAAGATTAAATTTTCAAACCAAAACGCAATCTTTGATAGAAAGAATTAGTACTTGTCGAAGGTGTCAGCGAGCACAGAAGCCAGCTTCTCCGAGTCTGTGGCGTTCCGCTTTGAACGTGAGACGACTCGCGGGTACTCAGCCTCCACGCCCATCATTGACTGGTTCGAATAACGCAGCGTGCACTCTTCGTACCAGATGATGCCTCCTTGTACGGGGAAACAGAGAGCGAAGAGGCTCTTGGCGGCCTGCTGGATGCAGTCGCCACAGAGCTTGGAATCGATGTCTCCCCTGCACAAGTACTGTCCGTACACGGTGTTTGCACCGGAGCCATTGCTGGAGTTGTAGAACATGTCCATAGAGGCATGATCTTGTAGGTCGGAGAACACGGATATGAGATTGGTCTCGTAGGTGCTGTTGGCGGTGTAGTTACCGAGGGTGGTTACACAAATCTCGGTTAAGAAGGTGGGTTTTGTGGGTGCATCGGCGGTGGCGTTGTCTGCTATTAGGAGGGTTGTTACCAGGAAGATAAGAATCATCAGAGGGATTCAGAGGTGAGGGTTTTGACATGATTAATGGTCCGTTTACTTTGAATATCTATCTAAGGATTACGAGGGAAAGAAAATAGAAAGCACGACTCAAACTAGCTAGCTATATAGCTGTAACGCTGAGCATGTCATAGCTATAGCTAGCAACTTTTTTTAAAAAAAATTTACAAAAAAGTGGGGATCCACTTTGTTTCGGTTAGGGCTAATTAAGAGAGTCACCCATAATTTAAGTATTTGTTACCTGTGTTTTTTCGCATTTGGTTAATAGTTTATTTCAAAAAATTTAGGAAGAAATTTGGCCCACACGCCGAAGGTCTTTGGACCAAATATAAATTGTTCTACACTTTTCCCTTTGCTATCATTTATCCAAAAATCTTTCATAATACCAGTTTTGTCCTTACCTATATATTTCCATCTCTCGAGCTCTCGGAATCCGCTTTGGAGCAAAGCCATCTCTCAAGCTCTCGGAATCCTATCTGCAAATGTGCCGTTCTCTTCCTCCATCCCTTCCGAGCTCTCTCCCATGGCTAAGAATCCTTCCTCTCGATTCAGATCTGCAACCAACACTACTAGAAATCCAGGATTTTCCAACAAATTTAATTGTTGCAATTCCCAATGAATTATTGAGTTTCATCGGCATAATTGGTGGACACAAAATCGTTGGGAAAATGTTTGTCGGAACCTTGTTGACGTATAAAACCATTGGAGTTTCCGACGTGTGTAATTGTCGGTGATTTCCTGACAAGTCAAACCGTTTGGGAGTTCCAATCAATGTAATCGTTGGTAATTCCAACGAGTGTAGTTATTGGAAGAATTCCGACGGGTAGATCCATAGGTAAATTTGCCGACGAGTGAAACTGTCAATTACCTCTACCATAATTATTTGATTTAATTTTTATATGCAAAATAATTAATGATATTTATACCATTTTTATTGTAAACTTATAAATAAAATATTAAATAATTATGTCATTATTAACAAAAAAGTAGAAATTACGTCAAAAATAAAATTGCATACAACTTTAAATGTAATCAAATACGAAATACTAAAATACCATATATATATATACCAAATAAGTTGAATGACAAACAACATCCACACAAATTCATAAAATAAAAAAGTATTCAGCAAATACTTTGGGCAGGTAGTAATGCTAAAAAGATCCTAAAAAAAAGCTTTAGCAGAAGACAATCTGCAATACTAAAAGAAAAAGAAAGCATATAAATCAAAAGTAGGAGAGCTATAATTTGGACAACAACCATTGTGGTAGTTCAACCACTTCGACCAACAGTGGGCTGTGCATATACACCAACACCAGTTGAGTAGGTACCATCATCCCCATGATTTGCAGCTTGAGGGAAGGCATGCCCAGGTATGTTTGTTGGCCCTTCTGGATGATCAAGAGGTCCATACGAATTCAGCAAGGCCTGGAAGGATGATTCATTCGAAGGCACAATATGGCAAGCTTGTGATCTGTTCTTTTCCATGCTTAATCTTTGCATTTGCTCCTGTTGCAGCTGATAGCGTAGTTGCTGGATAGTGGCATCTTGTTCTTCCATTCGAGTTCCAATTGTCTGCTTCAGTTGACTCACTTGTCTTTGGAGCTCAGTTTCATGTGTCACTAATGTAGATGGGGCATTAGCTGCAGGGAGAGACTGAACTTGAACCGGTAAAGGCTGAACTGCAGATAGAGACTGAACTTGAGCCGGTAAAGGCTGAACTTGAGTCGGCAAAGGATGAACTTGAGTCGGTAAAGGCTGAACTTGAGCCGGCAAGGGCTGAACTTGAGCTGGTGGAGACTGAGCTGGGGTAGGCAGAGATAAAGCCCGGGCTTCTGGAGAAGGACTACGACTACGAGCCGGTGGATTGACATTCTCACACATACGATAAAGCAGCGTTCCTTGGCCGCATATTCTCCCTTTGGATCCGGCCCCTACTGCTTGGAACCACAATTCATTTACCACTTCTTGAGGAATTTCCTCATTTGGATGAGATTCTAACCATTTGCCAGAGAGTTGCTTGAAGCGATCCTAATTAAGTAACAAGTACACAAACCCATCAATTTCACCATATATAGTATTTCTTTAATCCATGATATCGATATAAGAATATATATTAGATCGAAAACTTACTAGACATGTTTGTGGTCGTTCCCCTTTCCACTGTGCAGTTTTTTTGCTATAGTACATAGAATTCACAAGTTCTTTCTGAGTCATTCTCCTCTTCTTTTCGGCCTCCTGAAAACATAAAATGTACACAAATAGATGGTTAAACCTATCTCATAATTAACACAACACATAAGTAACTACATAACTAATAAATTTTAATCACTTACAAACTCATACAAATTCTGTATAATTGATCGAGAGCCACCGGTATAAATAGCAGTACCGTCTGGACCCTTTGATTTTCTATTACACTTGTTAATTTCACTTCGGCGCTTGGAATCTTCACTGGCCTTTATCTTTTTTAATGTCCCCCAATCTTCAGGCTTAACAAATGCCGGTTTTCTGTCCAAATTATGTGCTTCAAAGAACACATTTCGGAGATGTCTGCTACACTTTGTTCTCCAATTTGCCTTGATCCTTGTCCCATAACGATCTTCCCAACAGAAGTTATTCTACATGATGATTATAATTAAAAGATTTAAACGATATGAATGTAAATTCACCATGACTGTTCAAACAAAAATTATACAACATTACAGTAATATATGCATTCATTTATACTAGTGGAGATTAATGAAATTGACATTTTTACTTGAAACTAAAAATATGCAATCCAACAAACCGAGGATGATTGCTTTATATTGCATGAGAGCATGTGCTCTCGTTTTGCCGATCGGGAAAAGAGCATCAGTTTGTAATTTAGAGAAAAAAAAAATTCATTACTCTAAAAGAAACTAAATAGCAACAGAAAGATTATGAACTTACTTCAAACTCGGTCCACCAAAATTGTTTAACATCCTTGGGAACTTGGGAAAATGAAGGCCATGCTCCATCAAAGAAAGAGTGTATAGTCTTTTTAATAAAAGCTAAAACTTCCTTCTTCTCAAAAAACCTAGGGATAAATAATGAGCAAATAGCTAGATATTAGAGAGAGGAAACAAGATTAAAAAAAAATCAGATATGCCAAAGAAGACAAATTTAAACACATTACGTATCTCCGATCGGATGAATTGTAAGTCTGCCGCGCACATCAAATAGTTGAGCCGGTGGCGGAACTAACTCATCCTCGTAGCCAACACCTACTCGTGGAACTTTGTCTAACAAGTCTGAATCTTCCTCTAATAATTGATTATTGGTATATGCGTTGCCTACCCCTTCATATGTTGCATTTGATCTTGGCTCAACCTCCCCAACAACACTAACAACAATGGAGGAGTTGATGGGTTGGGTAGCACTCGAGGAGGGATTTACGGCAAACGATGGAATGCGATCGACATGCGAACTAATATGTCCAACAACATTAATGGAGGAGTTGGGCTGTGTAGCACTGAAGGCGGGATTTATGGTAGGCGAGGGAATGCGAGCAGCAGGCGACCTCATCTGCTCAACAACAATGGTGGAGTTGCTGGGCTGCAGAGCACTCAAGGAGGGGTTTATAGCAGACGAGGGAATCCGAGCAATGATAGAGGCCGATGGAGGCACCTGTGAGCTAGAATTACGACCTATAATCCTCCTCATGGGAGCCATTAAATGATGAAAACTCTCTGCAAACTATAACCGGTTATGATCAGCAATTGTGTGGTTAATTAACTTTGGAGATGTTTATGTTGTGGAGAGTATCATGAAGTCAGTTTTCTCAAGTAGTGCTCGGAAATCTTTAACCGTTTTGACTTCCCTCCATCCCTATTTTCCAAATTTGATTCAAATTTTACACTAAAATTTTCAACTCCCTCCGTTTATTTTTTTGCCAGCAAATTCCCTTCCTTTCTCACGCGGGATTTTGTTAAGCAAAATTCACTTTAATTCTTTTAAAGAAACACACATAATTTAGAGTAAGAAGACATGCAATATTAAAAATTATTTTTTTGCCTAGAATTCAATTACACGTATCGATCAATAAATCACTTTTGTCAAAAATCATTTTATTTATATATTTCTTTGTAATTGCTTCAAAGTTGAGATAGATAAATTTAATAAGATCTCCTACAACCTTCGGTATACTCTTAGATGTAACACTAAAGTAATTAGTGTATATTTTATGATAAAAACAATTCAAAATTTTATTTTATATTTATGTCATAAATAACTAATTGTATATATATTTAAATAATTTTAACTTGAAAAAATATATTTTAAAAAATATTAAAATTGAAAAGATAATTATTTGATGATAATAATTTTAATATTTTTTAAATAAATATATATATTATTTGTTATTTATAATATAAGTATAACTTTTTGCATTTTTTTCATCATAAATATATATACTAATTAATTTAGTGTTAAACCTAAGGGTGTATTAGGGGTTGTAGGAGATTTTATTGCGTAAAATATAAACATTATATTTTTATGGATTGTAAGCATAAGTTCACCTTAACAACAAAGACAAAAAAATTATTTTATATAAAAATAATTAAATAAAAGGAAGATTCATCACTTACAAGTATCAATTAAAACATTTGCCTTGTGTAGCTAGTTAGAAGCCCCTCTAGACGATCTCGACCTATCCATAATACCAAAAAAATCATCATCATCATACATTTTTAAAATAAGCAAGATAAATTGATAATGATTTAAGTTATTACCTCTAAAATTCATTATCTTCCTTTTCAATATCATCGTCCTCACAATCCTCACCATCCTCTGATTTTTCTTCATTTGAGCTAGAATACAAAAATTGTTCTTCATCATTCTCTTCTAATTGAATATCATCATCATACTCTTCATCCTCCATAAAAGTAGCTTCACTTGGGTCTTCTAGATTTTCGACATCATCGATTATTGGTGCATGTACAACTTCTTGAGGTTGATACGCATCTTCTTGAGTATCGATCCACACTTTCTCAATTGTGCTTCTTGCTTTTGTTTTACATACAGCCCACCAGTTTGCACGCTCTCGTGTTGCACCAGGATAAGACGCATAAAAAACTTGAATAGCTTGTTGCGCCAAAATAAATGGATCATTTTTCTTGTAAAACCTTTTCTGATGGACTTCTACGAGATCATATTTTTTGTGGACTTTCATGCCAGTTTGTGGATCGAACCAACGACATTTAAAAACCACAAGTTGTTTCGGAAGAGTGCCTGGATACTCTAGTAGTATTATCTCTTCAATAAGACCAAAGAAATCAGTTTCATCTGCATAATAATTTGACCCCTTGATCCAAACACCACTATTCATGTTGGAGTTGCCTTCTCCTCTTTCCAAAGTTTGAAAATTATAACCATTCACCTCGTATCCTGTCCTTGCTAATGCAATTGCTCTAGGGCCTTGTGCTAAACTTTTTATTAAATCATCATGTACATTGTTCTTGTGATCTTTTACCTGAGAAAAATTAATATAATGTAAAGTGATTATAATATAAGAATTAGTAAAACAAAAAAAATAAACAAAAACACACTTACATATGCTTTGAACCATGGTACGAACTCTTCATCAAAGTTTCTATCATTTGCCCCACTAACTTCATTATCAAAAATCCTAAAATAAAAATAGCATACAATGTTATTGTAAGATATAAAATATTTAAATGGGTTACTTTACATATTTGTATTAAAAATTGATGTCTAAAGATACATACTCGGCATAAGGGGCAACTTCTGGACAATTTAACAATATATATGTCTCAAGTACATGCTTTTCTGTTGGATCGATAATCCATCGTTTTGTGGATTTACCATATGCACGACCTGGATAGTTAAATATAGAGAAAGGTGAATAAACAGTACTTTCAGATGGAACTTCATCACCTTGTTGAGGTTGCCTCCTTGCATTTTTTGTTTTAGAATAATGTTCAGCTAATGTAGCTATTTCCTCAATACTGTATGAGCAACAAATGGAAGCTTCAACACGTGCCTTATTTCCAACTTTATTTTTCAAGTGATGTAAGAACCTGGAGCAATAAAAATAACATGTTTGCAAATTACTAATAAATGCATATAAATTTTATTAAAGATAATTTTATAATATTGTATATTACCTCTCAAATGGATACATCCAACGATATTGGACTGGTCCGCTAACCTTTGCTTCATAAGCCAAGTGTATTAATACATGCTCCATTGAGTCAAAGAATGAGGGTGGAAAAATCTTCTCCAACTTGCACAAAATTAGAGGCATAGCAGTTTCCAATTTTTCCATCTGCGTAACTGACAATGTCGGTGAACATAAAGAGTGAAAGAACTGACTCAATTCAGTTAGAGTAGCCCAAACCATTTCTGGTAACACTTCTCTAAAAGCAATTGGTATCAATCTCTGCATAAAGACATGGCAATCGTGGCTCTTCATCCCAATAAGTTTCAGCTCATCCATTTGTACACACTGACCAATGTTAGAAGCATACCCATCCGGAAATTTTAACGATTGAATCCATTCACAAATGACTCTCTTTTGATTTCTAGTCAATGTATAATCTGCCTTTGGTTTCGGGCCACTCTGATCCTTCTCCATCTTCAACTATGGACGATCACAATACACACTAATGTCTTTTCTTGCATTTACTGTATCCTTGGACCTTCCACGTATGTCCATCACCGTGTTAAAAACGTTATCAAATACGTTTTTTTCTATGTGCATAACATCAAGATTATGATGAACAAAATGTGTTTTCCAGTATGGAAGCTTCCAAAATATGCTTTGTTTGGTCCATTTATGAGTTTTCTTGTATCCCTCAATAGTCAAATGCGGAGCATCAATCACGGATGGCAAGTCTTTAACACAATCACAAATCTCATGCCCACTTAAACGTCGAGGAGCACTTGATCTCTCAACCTTACCCTTGGAAAATGCCTTTGTATTTCTTCGAAACATGTGATCATGTGGCAAAAACCTCCTATGACAATCAAACCATGATGGTTTTCTGCTATTTTCCAACCAAAACGATGTAGTATCTTTCATACAAATTGGGCAAGCCATAACACCAGCTGTACTCCAACCTGACATCATTGCATAAGCTGGAAAATCATTGATTGTCCACAACAAGGAAGCACGCATAAGAAAGTTTTCATCACAAGAGATATCAAATGTTGGAACACCTGGTCCCCACAACAACATCAATTCTTCAATCAAAGGTTGTAAACAAATATCGATCAACTTCTTTGGATTGCGCGGGCCAGGTATAATCATGGACAAGAACATGTATGGGGTTTTCAAGCACATAGATGGAGGAAGGTTATAAGGGGTTACAATGATTGGCCAACATGAATAAACTTTTCCAGATGGATTAAATGGAGTAAATCCATCTGCACATAATGCTAAACGAACATTACGAGGTTCTGATGCAAATTCAGGATATGCTTGATCAAAATGCTTCCATGTTTCACTATCAGACGGATGACACATTATTCCATCTTCAACCTCATGCTCAGCATGCCATCTCATGTGCTTGGCAGTAGTCATAGATGCATATAACCTCTGCAACCTGGGTATTATAGGCAAATAGCGCAACTGTTTATGAGGAATATCTTTTTTTCCTCCTTTTTTCCTATACCGTTCCTTATTGCAGAATTTACAACAACGCAATTCGATGTCATCCTTCCAATATAACATGCAACCCTGTGGACAAATATCAATCTTCTGCAAAGGCAATTCCAATTCTTTGACAAGCTTTTTAGTCTTATAATAATCAGCGGGGAGTTTGTGATTCGGAGGCATGCACTTTCCTACCCATTCACAAATCTTGTTGTAGCAATTTTCTGACAAGTTAAACTCAGTTTTGATCTTAAGAAGATCTAAAACAGCAGACAATTGAGTTTCTTCACAACCATCCCATAATGGTTCATTAGCTGCTTCTAGAATATGCCAAAATCTTTTGGATGAGGCTATCTGCTCGGCCATATCAACATCAACATTTGGTTGGTTAGCAGAGGAGTCAACAGTATCACTATTTGTCGAGGGGATTTGGTCTTGACTAGCACTATCAGTTTCTGCCCAATTTGGAATAAAGCTCGGACCAGCTGCATCAAACACCATCTGTTGTTGTGGATTTAGGTGATCGTATTCTTGTCTCATTGGAAAATTTTGATGGGATGAAGATGTGGATGACTCGATGCGTGGCTCTCCATGACAAACCCAACGATGGTAGCTTGGAGTAAACCCAACTCGATACAAGTGTCCTTTCACAATTTCAGATCCATAAAACTTTGTATTATCACAATCGTGACATGGACATCGTATTTCACATGAACTAGTATGTGCCAATGCAAATTTGATGAACTCATTTACCCCTATTATAAACTCTTCTCTCATTCCTCTACGAGAAGGTAATAATCTGTTGTACATCCAATTTCGATCCATTGCGAGATGTTAAACCTAAACGTAAAGTTAAAAATTATTGAACAATTCCCCAATTGCGAGATATTACACTAATAACAATTAATAGATTTTTTTACAGTAGGCAAACAATAGAATGCCCTGACAGAGCAGAGTTCATTCTTGATCATCCTTAAGGATGATGTTAATAAGGTTCTAATGCAAGGGGACAATTAATAGATTTATTAAATGACACAAGTTACCTTTTAAATCTAGATCTGGGTGAATTAATGATCATATTTCATATTTATATTGATATTTTTATCATATGGTTAATATATAATATATTTTCAATTTTTTACATTATTATTTTTAGTAAAAATAAATTCCAAATTATTTAATTTTTATTGCTTTTAAAATATATTTTTATACAATATTTTATTTTTTTTAAATACATTTTACCTACTTATCTTTTTTTTATCCAAATTATATTCTTTTTCTTTGCTTAAATATTGTTCAAATATTTTTATAATTTTTTAACAAACTGAACTATAACTTTTTCCTATATAACATCCCTTAATATTTTAATGTTTTTATTAGTATTATTTTTTTATTCAATTATTAATTTTTAATTCGCTAATGAATTAGATACTCATCTCCATTTATAAGCTAAATGGTTTTTTTTCCTAATATATGTCAATTAAATCTTATGTATTTTTAACCTGTATAGTACGCATGTAGTACAAATCAATAAATTATGGTCTTGCAGCTATTGTGTGCTAAATTTTAATTTTTTTTAATTGAAGTGTATATTTTTTTAAATTATTTATTCTATAAGATATAATTAATATGATCAATATTATAAAACGTTATTTATAATTTCTTAATTTATAATAGATAATTGATATTTGATTGTTTACAAATATCTACTTTCTTATCCTAGAATAGATAGTTGATTTAAAATATATTCTTAGTATTTGATTGTTTAAAAATATCTACTTTTTAAATTTTTTTTTTACCTATTTCACTTTTGTTTATCCAAATTATTCTTTTTCAATGATTTAAAAATAATATTTTGTCAATATTTTTTAAATAAATTGAAGTATAACACTTTTCTATTAAAAAATACCCTTAATACTTTAAAGTTTTTATTAGTATTTTTAGTATTATTTTTTTATTCAATTATTAATAGTACGCATGTACGTAGTACAATTTAATAAATTATGGTCTTGCAGTTATGTGTGCTAAATTTTAATTTCTTAATTAAAGTAATAAATTGTATGTTTTTTAGATTATTTATTCTATAATATATAATTAATATGATAAATTTTATAAAAATGTTATTTTTAATTTCTTTATTTATAATAGGTAAATATCTACTTTCTTATCATAGAATAGATAGTTTATATATATATATATATATATATATATATATATATATATATATATATATATATATATATACATACATACATACATACATACATACATACATACATACATACACACACTTATAGATAGATAGATAGATAAATTGTTGTTTTGTATTGACTTTACCTAAATTATAACTATATACCTTTTAAGATTAATTGTAAAAATAAGTTGGGTTTAATTTCACCTCACAAAAATTTTGCCGCTTGTTTTACTCAACAAATTATGTATCAAGTACAAAAAAAAAAACTAGTAATTATAACCACCCAACTAATTGAAATTACCGAAATATATTCATCAATATGCTTCAATATATTACTCCATCTCTCACCTAATGTTAGCATCTCCCCTTCGTCCATTGTTATTTCCTTTATAGTTAATTAATTACAAATTCATCAATTTATGAAATGGCTGGTCAAAAATCAACTGCAACAGCAATCTATTATTATCCAACTAAAGAATTCAGTTAAAGAAGCAACGGCGATGGTAAGAAATAGATCAATTCAGAACGAGAAGTAATCAATAAATTAGTTCTCCAGTAAATAAATGTGCATGATTTGAATTAGACAAACTTTTGTAAATTTTATATGGCACAACGATTGCAGATTTAATGACTCTATCATATATCCAAAAAATCTATATATGATATCGAAATCACCAACAAAGAAATCTACTTCTCAAGAAAGTGAACAACAAAACAGTAGAATTATCTGCCTTTTACAAAAATCAATCAATGAATATCAACAGCCAATTGTTTATAATTAGTATAAACAGATTAAAATATAATAAATACAGTACAATTACCTTTAACCAAGATGAGTGCAGAGTACACCAGACACAAAGAGAGTCGGCTTTCAACCCGTGCAGCGCCGCGTTTGTTGTCGAAGATGGCGCAATCAACGATCAATAGTCACTCTCATTTCCCCTGACGCTCCGTATAAGGGTCTTCGTGTTCCGACTGTGTTCGATCGGTTGGTCTATTCTCAACGAAACCCGACAAAGGGAGATGAAGTGATCGATTTGTGGTTCAAACGTAGACCCAGTGCCGACCAAAAAAAAAACTATGGGATGTGTTGAAACTTGAGGAATGACAGAAATTCAAGCAAGCTGAGAGGAGAAAGATAAGTAAAACGATTAATCTTTTTAGGTTTTATAAGCTCAATTTACAAATCTAAAGTTGTTAGATAGTTGAGGATATTGCGCTAAATTTTTTTTAAATACACACAAAAATAAGGAAATATGCTTCCTACTTCCTAGTTAGTAGTTTACAAATATCAGAATTTAAAAAAAAAAAATTAATTGGAGCTTTTTTTTAAGCAAAACAACCTCCCTACGCTTAATATTGTTGGAATGCAATTGCATGTTACATGAAAATGGTTTAGAACTACCGACAATTGTACCCGTTGGAAATATCTGACGTTATTCAGCATCGGTAAATATCTATTCCAACAAGTGTACTTGTTAGTAAAACTTCAGATGTTCTAATTAATAGGTAAATTAATATCCCAACAAGTTTACTCATCGGTAAAATATCTGACATTCTTGAACATCGGTAAATTTCTACCTTGACAAATTTCTTCGTGGGTAAACACTCCAACATTCTTGAGCATCGGTGATGTGTCGTTGGAAAATCCTGGATTTCTAGTAGTGCAAGCCTCTTCCATCTGGTTTCGGAGCACATCGTAGTCATCTGCATAATTGATCTGCGCGCATCCCCTGGTTCCTCGTCGTCTAGAATTCTCCGACGATTGGTGGTCCCTCGTCCAATCCTCCCCCTGGTTCCACGACTACTGGCTCAGAGAGTGCTTCGAAGATCCACAATCGGCGATTCCTTCGAAGATCCACAATCTGCGTCGTATTCGATGGTGAAGGAGTCCCTCCCTCCTTTCTCCGAAGCTCGCCTCCTCCGCTATCCCTACTGCCACCACTTCCACCGCATCAATTGGTGAATCATCGATCTCCACCTTCGAGATTTCGATGTCGAGAAGCAACATGGCTGATTCCAAACTCGGTAAATCGGTATTGTTGATTCTCTTTGTCATGGCCGCTTCCTTTTACATATGCACTCTCTTCGGCAAGAATGGCCCTTTTGTTAGGATATGTGTATAGATTGGGCTAGAGATTAGTGGGCTAAGATCCATTGTACTGATTTGGATTATCGAATGAATACAGAACATCTTCCCTATCTTCTTCTTCTTCTTTCTCCTCCCAATCTCTCTTCTTCTCTTCTTCAATCTCCTCTTTTCCTATCTCAAATCATCAACCGACCTTAGGGTCATAACAAATTGGTATCAGAGCGTGTCGATCATCCCATCCAGAGCACTTCCACAAACGAAATCAATGGAAATGAGCGATGATTGGAAGCATCAATGGACGGAGTCCGACCGACGCTTTTACCGGACTATCAATGAAATCAGGCTTCAATGGGGGCTGTCGTTGATCAGTCATTCGTCCTTGCAAGCAAAGAATGAAGAACGCAATCGAACGATACTTGTCAAAGTCCATCTAGAGCTCTATCCAATTTCTTGGGAAATTTTGGATAAAATTTTCTCCAAGTTCGGTAGTATAGAGTACTTGGAAGTACGTTGTCTCGGAGACGAGTTTCATTCAAAGATCCGCTTCAAGAGCTAGGAATCCGCCATTGAAGCATTGGAGCGCATCAATGATAGGCACGTCTATGATAGGTGTTGTCTATTGAAGCTGTTTCTTGAGGCCGACATCGATGACAGGGCAAGCAAGATCGAAACCCCGAATCAAACAACTCTGAAAGACATCGAAATGGAGGAGCAAGGAACTCAAACGCAAGGTCTTGCAACTGCCGATGAATCGCAAGACTGTCAGGAAGAGGGTGAAGCCTCGGGTGCAGAAGCGAATCATTAAATCAGGGAGGGGGCAAAAGTCCTTCAAATTCAATATGAGTCTTCAAAGGGGAGTCTCTGGCAGAAACCTGCAGACCCAGAGATCAATGAGAGCATTGAAGAACCACAAAGTCGGCAAGATTCTTGTAAGGTAAATTCAGGTCCTTTAGATGTAGTAATCATTGATGTTGCATCCAAAGAAAAGGAGGATCTGGATTATGTGTTGACAGAACCAATCGAGATTAAGTTGGAGGGTTTTAGGATGAATTCGATTGAAATTCTTGGAAATTCAATTGCTCATAAGGTGTTTGTAGAAATGTCTGGGCTAGTTGAATCATCATTCACAATTGCTGCATCAATAGTTAAGAGTAGGGTACAAGATGGGAACTTAGTTTTTGACCCTGGAATTTCTAAAATCTGTATTGAGCTAAGTAAATTCTTGAAGAATTGTGTTCATACAGATTTGAAGGGATCAAAGAGATATCAGTTCAGTGTATCGGATGATAGTGGGGGCATGGATTGTGAGATCGATGAAGATCGAGCAATCGGCAGGAAGGCCTGGTCTGATCCGTTAAAAAATGGGAAGGATGAAAGTGGGAAGGAAGGGCAAAAGTGTTAATTATGGACACTCCCCTAATTTCACCCCTCTTTTGTCCTATGGCTTAATTTTTTCCGAAATTATGGACAATCACAAAAAAAAAACCCAAAATTGAATGGAAATTTTCAAGCAATCATAAGAATAATAGATTTTATAATTACTTAAGATATGAGATTGAAAATTAATATAAATATTTTAATAATAGGATTTATTGGTCAATAGATTATTAATTATTAATAAAAAAATTATCATTAGATATAATGAGCTAAAATAAACAATCTTAATGTTGGGGGTTGTGGGTAAAAGTCCCACATTGAAAAATAGGTGAAACCCATAACAAAATATAAGGAGAGGGGAAGCTCCATAACAAAATATAAGGAGAGGGGAAGTTCCTGCACAATGGTTTAAGCTTTTGTGTTAGAAGGGTGGATCCCGACCTTATAACCAAAAAAACAAAAATTAAACCCGACACGACTCCCATTTTCATACGACCCGACCAACATTTCTCGGAATTTAATTTGTCACTTAATAGCTAAAGATAAAATGATTCAATGTACAATATTTATAAAATAATTCATGGTAAAATGAGGCTGAAGCTGCGTTTTTTATAGCAAAATGTAATTTTTCCTTCGACGTCGAGTTTAAATTGGTGATTTATAGAAGAAATGCGGTTTAAACCGCATTTATCTGAAAAACCTGGAAAAAAAATAAATATTTACAAGATTTAAACTTGTGAATATTTTAGTAAATAAATAGTAGGGTAAACTATAGAAAACCACCTCTTAAATAGGGCATATTGCTCAAAACCACCCCTTAAAATCAATATTGAAAAAAACACCCTTTATATACATTTTGTTTACCAAAGACCACCCTATCTCTGATTTCATTAAGTTTTATAGGGAAAAATAGGTGAATTAACAAAATACCCTTATCATATGGAGAGGTGATATTGAAGGGGATCTCGCATAGGAGTTGTGGAGAGATTTAGGCATGAATTGAAGGGAGCCTAGTATAGGACTGTAAGAATTGTCGTATAATTTCAATTAAAAAAGTGTGTATAGAGTTAAGATAGGCGTAAAGTGAGTGATGACAAGAAAATTATATGTATACTGGTAATTTTGATATTTTCAAAGACATGTAATGAAACTCTAACGACACATAGAGGTGGGGTGGTCTTTGGTAAACAAAAGGTATATAAAGGGTGATTTTTTGCAATAATGAATTGAAGCGGTAGTTTTGAGCAATATGCCTTATTTAAGGAGTGGTTTTATGCGGTTTATCCTAAATAGTAATTTTTAGATGAGTGAGGCTACTGACAAGATCCCGAAACGACTGTTGACAAGATAATCTTTGTATAATTACATGACAAGTCCTTTTTCAATTCCGCTGCCTTTCAGAGCTTGACCTTGTAACCCACATCTCTTTTCTCCGAACTTGCCTCCACTTACAACCACGCATCCACCAATTCAGCTGCATCAGCCAACTCATCTTCGATTTCCGGCTTTGGGATCTCCATCCGAAGGTGCTTTAATATCTTGCTACGTAAATTTAAGTCCATTTGGGTTGTTGTTGTCGGGGGTGGAAGGTCATACAATATGGCCGAGCCTATGCACTAACCTCGGCTCCAAGGACTGAGCTTATGCAGTCGGCTTGTCGCCAATAGCCGAGGTAACGAAATAGCCTCGTTGTTTGTGGCCGAGGGTAAGAGATATCCTCGTCTGTAGCTGATGATCAGTTTTTTGTGTGCATTATCTGATTACCTATCTTTCAACACTTACAGTCCCATTTGCTTTCTTAGATGACAAAAATGTGTTTGCCTTTAGGCGAGATAGGCCAAAATCACAGGCCTAAACGAGACATTCACCAAGTGGTTGGCAAAAACTTATAATTGCCAAATACCAATTGTAGCTGAAATAAATGAAAATCTTCTTTTCATAATGAATATACATCTCCAAAAAAAATGAGATAATCACGATGTCACCTTACCCAGGTAGTCATGACCAAACAGAAAATGAAGCTTGAATAAACTACCCCTTGGATATCTTAATTGGATACCTTGTGTAAGTCATATCTTGTATGATTCACTGATATTGCTTCTCCGTGATCTGAAGGGATCGTCCCTCAGAAAGTCAGCTAGTGTTGGGGATTTGATTTGTGGTTCAAAACAGATGGCATCCACTGATATTGCTTCTATGTATGTATGTGAACTCTAAATATTGATTAGTTCATACTAAGATTCTAGATAAAAACTTTTCCAGCCTGTAGTTCCATTGTCAAAGGATTTGTGCAACAGAAATTTGCTTACTTCACCAATTGCCTCATCTTTAGCAGACTTCCATCTAGCAGGTAGATGTTTAAGCTGATTATTTCTTCAGGATATCATAATTAGACAGTGTGTTATTTAGCGAAGAACCTCAATCTTTTTATTACCATGATTCTTGGATCATTGTTCAGAATCTCATCATGAATTTATCAACCAATTTGCAACCGACTGAGGCCTATGACAGTAAGTGTTTGGACAATCTTGATTCTTTGCTGCACTTGTTCTATACTTTTATCAAATGGCATCATTATTCACTCTTTTACAGCTCCTCACAGTGGAAAATTACCACCAGTTCCTTTACCTCACAGTTCAAAGACGGAAATGTAAGTTTTGTCATTGTCTTCTACACTTCTAAAGGAAATCAATGAGAATGGCCCTTAGAGCGATGTTTAATCACACTGAAAATGGAAATTGCATAGATTGTTTTCAAAGCCATGGCAGTATCATTTTGCTTATATCAACAAAAGAAGACTCCTACTACAATGTTCCCTCGTTGCTGGCTGTTGAGGGTGAAGTTTGGCTGTTGTAGTGGTGGAGGCTATGGAGTTGCCTCATCCAGCAGCATCGACACTCCTCAATCTTCTCATCCAGTCACATCGAGCCTCCTTTGTTCCTCAGCACCACCATTCGAGCACCCGCACCCCGACAAAACAACACCCCAATTCAGTTCGAACACCCAAATCGAAAACAACAAAAAATGCGCACCGGTGAGGAGATAAAAAAGAGGATAGAAGCAGGAAGGGAGCGAGAGGAAGGAGAGAGTTGATATTTCTTTGAGTATTGGCTCCTCTCCAAACTCCATTTGATCGAATCCGCCATTGTTGGTGGAGATTGAAGAACGAAAATGCCGCAATGGTGTGTATGGCTTGTGTGCCGTTTAGGGCTTGTGTGCAATTTAGCGTAAATTGTCTTGTCAATAGTTGTTATGAGGTCTTGTCTATAGCCCTTATGTTTTTAGATTAACCCATCGAGCAATATGCCTGACACAATGGACCTCACACTTTGGAGGTTTAATTTGGGCCTGTAACAATGGGCCTTCGTTTTGGGCCTCACATATACACTCCACACATAATGGGCCATAGATCTCACTGATATCTCTCATCACGGGCTTGCGTATCTATATGCGTTATGGTTCACCGAAACTCATTTGACTTTTAGGCTTTCATGTTGCATCCATGCATGAGCATGAGACTTATGTGACTCTTGTAAGCTGTAATCTACATGCCAACATTACCGATAGCCGTGGTGGATACTAAAATTCGCAACAATGTGCATCATGTCCAATCCATTGCCAAAGCCCAAAGATGGGGGATGTTAAACATATCCGATCTACGATCTACGATTCACGACGTTCCTAGGGAGTAGAGAGCATGGCTTTGAGGTTTTGCTTGTATCTGTTGTTGGCGCTGCAGTGACTACTGTATCCCGACGTACGTTTAGCAATACTTCTCCGTGAAACTGGGTGCGTAAAGACCCAGACCAAGGGGTAGGCAAGAGGGGCGACCGCCTAGGGCCTGCGGGTTTTAGGGGCCCATAACATGTAGTCTAATAATACTATTATCTATGCAAAAACCAACAAACTTGTCCAAATAGCCCAACTGGTCTGTGTGAACAAAAAAGGCAGCCTTTTTTAGGATGGGGTTCTGGGTTCGAATCCTCCTATCGGCAATTTTTTTCCAAAATTTACATTGCACACGGATTACACTCTCATTGGGCCCTGTTTTTTTGGTCGCACTCTCCTTGGGCCCTTTTTTCGGTGTTTTTTGGTGTTTCATTTATTCAGTATTTTGTTAGTGTTTTAAAAAACTTAAATTAACCACCCTATGAAATATTTTATGTAATTCTTCAAATTATTTATTAAAAAAGCTTCAAGTGCCTAAATTTTTGTTAAGAATTCTTTCTTTTAAAATAACCTTTGTTGAGTGAAAAAAACTATGTTTAAAAATTTGATAGTACTAAATATATTCATTGTAATTGTGAGTCCCTCTAAATCTTTTATTTTTTTCAGGTCTTTTTTGTATTTTATATATTGTAAATGTGATTAAACTAGGTTATAATTTTATTACACGAGAAAATTTATTACATTATTTGAAAATTCAAATCGTATCAAATACTTTATTAATAATTAATATACTCGACTTATCAAAACTATACTATAATTTAAAACAAGCTATTTTTTCAAACTACCAAAATCATAAAATTGAATGGCCACGGCTTCGGAAACCGTGAAACTATTTATATGGTTTTGAAAAACCATCGCCATAAATGCCTATTTCTCACGGTTTTTACCGCTATTGTGTAAAATGCGATATTTACACCGTGTGGATTAATTCACCCATATCGAATAGTTCAAAAACTCTCGATCATTTCACACAGATTTGAGAAGTCTGCAATCCAATATCCAATCCAAAAACAAAAAGAAAAAATTACGAATAAAATCATTTCCATTAATTAATTAATTAGGTATACTGCGATGGAAGCGGTGCATTTGTTTTCCCCCATAAAGCTCTACATCTTCACCAACAGCATCAACAAGGTAAGTGCCGTCGTTACAACTCCGACACCGCTGCTTCTCAGGACAACTGATGCACCTGAATTAAGACACAAATCAAATCGTAGTAAATAAATAAATTCGAATTAATTTTAACAAACACATTATATTAAAAAATATTTGACTTCAATTAAATAAACAAATCCATGCGCGGATGGCCGGCGGACCTTTAGTAGAGGTTGTATTGCCATTGGTGTTAATCGTGGGTTTCAGAGGGTTCGTCATTCCAGAAGGCACCGATGGCGAGAAGGAGGAGTCCCTGGCGGCGGTGGCGGGGCATCCTTCACGGCGTAGAAAGGTTCTCCGGAGCTGTAACGCAGCTGACAGCTGGCGAAGAACACCCCAATCTGAAGGGGCATGGTATTGGTGAGACCCCACTTTGAGACAGCAGAGTAAGCCAAGCTCAGACACGAGTTACACTGGGTCCCGTTCAGGTCGGGGCTGCACTGCACCAGGCAGTATACCGTCTCAAATGTCGACAATACTCCTTCCCCCATCGCAAACAGACTCGGCTTGCTTCCCTGGGTCGACTCGTTATATGCATATATATAGATCGTGGCTTTTAGCCAAACGCCTCATGCTACGTACTCAACATACACTTGTATAATTGTAAGGGATAAATTTTTAAGGGTGAAAGTTTTAATATAATGTTCCGTGACAGTTTAATTTTATAGTTTTTTTTTTTAAAATACTAAAATTATAATTATAGAACCTCAATTGTAATTGGCTAAAAGCACTAAAAATAAGAGTGTGTCGTTTCATTTATTAAGCTTCTCTGATAATAATATGATAATAATTAGATATAGATTAATGACAAGTAATCGACGATTTAAATATGGGAAATGAGCATAAAGGATCGAATTAGGATGAATAATTAAGAACAAGGCATATTTATTATTGAGAAAATTGGACGTAGTGTACTCTTTTCAAGTTTTGTTTAACTAATTGTACCCCCTCAATTTTGGTTTTGGTAATTGTACTTTTTTAAAGGTGGATATTACATATTTACCCTTACAATTAATTTCTACCTTTTTAAATTTTTATCCTTTTTTTAGAATATTAATGAGGAAGATATTGTTAACAAATCAGATTTTATCCTATTTTTTTTAATCATTTTTTAAAAAGATTGATGATAGAGATATTTAACAAGCTTTTATCCTTTTTAATACTAATCAGTTAGATTACTGCAGACAGATTATCAAAGCAGAATTTTCTAGGGTACAACTTCAACTTTTTTCTAGATACAGGTAATACGTTACTCTCCAAATTAATTGATTACAATCGTTTATCGATCCATTCTAACCTAAATTATTGTGTGCGAATGATTTTATTGTAACAATTTATGTTTCTTTTTCCAGTTTGCAGCGTAGAGATAACCGAACAAGATGAGGGAGGGTCCATATCATCCCAAGTTCAACTCCCAATGTCCATTGTAGTATACGGTAAGAACAATTGCATCCATCCTTTCCAATATATTACAATAAAGGTAAACATTACATTAATCATTCATGTAATACGATAATATTCATGTAATACAATATCATGAGTTCCCTACAAGAAATCATACTCCTGTAATACATTACTATTCATGTAATCAATTCCTGTAATGAATGAACTCTTTTACCCATTACAATACCCACATTGTCTTCCAGATTATCACAAGAAATCACTGTAACTCACTAAAGTAGCATACAATTCCTGTAATTATTGATTTACTATAATGAACGGATTCTTGTACTCATTACTATAACCAACTACAATAACATACAATTATTGTAATAAATGATTACATGTAATGATTAATTCTTGTAGTGAATGAAATCTTCCCACCATTACTATACCCACCTTTGTCTCGTAGAGTTGTATTACAAGAAATCACTCTAACAAACTAAAGTAACATATAATTCTGGTTAGTAATGATTTATTGTAAGGAACAAATTCTTGTACCCATTAATATAACCAACTACAATATCATACAATTATTGTAATAATGAATGATTTCCTGACCGAATCCTGGTAAACACGAGTATCGAAGAAGTAGCATACAATTCTTGTAAAAATAGATAACGATTATTGTAACTTAAATTATTATCCCTACCTAACCATAATCGAAGACAATAACCGTAGATAAGATATCTATTCCCTAAATCTTCCATCGACCCTAAATCTTTTGCTCTTTCATCTACTCTGCATAGTCGTTTTTTTGAAAATCATAAACATTGATGGCGACACTACTAGAAATGCCTTGAGCGCCGACGGTATTTTGCCAACTGATTGTACCATTGCCCCTAACGCTGATGGTTCATGTCGTGGGTGGTTGAATCCCAACGATGGCATCCGTCTTTACTTTTTGACTGCCCACTGTCGATGATATAAACCGTTGGTAAATACAAACAATTTTAATCGTTGGAAAATTACAACAAATGAAATCGTGGGCAAATGAATCCCAACGATTTACATGGTGGGCAATTAAATCCCGACAACCACAATTGTTGGCACTTCTCAAAGTCCGTCACTGTCGGTGTGAACCGTTGGCAGAATATACGAGGGAAGTGGTTATAGGTGGATTGTGATTTTTTATTTTATTTTAAAAAGAACAAATTAACAAGATTTTAAATGGAAAGGGGATACGAGGGAACTGTTTAATTGGTACAAGTTTTTACCGTTTGAATTATTATATTAAATTATTTTCCTCCGAAGTACAAATCACACCCACATCCAAAATATATCATAAAATATTTATTTTCTAAAATTTTCGTCTAACAAAATCAGATTTTTGTTAACCAACAGCAAAAATCCAACATTTACCATATACTCCGTATACAACATCAAAAAAAAAAAATTATATATATATATATATATATATATATATATATATATATATATATATATATATATATATTTTTTTTTTGCTGTTGTATACGGAGTATATATATATATAAAGTGACGTGAGAATAATCTGTTTTGTAGAACCAATTTAATTAGTTCCTGATTTTGTGTAATTAGTTCAAGATTTTGTGGATCGGTAGTAGCAGGTCTATTAAAGAAGATTTCTCATCTGGTGGGTAAACTCACAGATGTGATTCATCTTCAATCAACGGGAAAAAAAAATCACGTTAATTCTCCATTTTGCAGATCCTGATCTTTCCCCTAGTCATTCTAATCTATGGTCTTCAAAACCCCAAAAAACACCGATCGAGCTAATTTTTAAGCAACATTCTGGCTTTGAGTGTATTCGATCATCTGGATCAGTGATTTCGATAAAAGGTTTAATTGATTGCGATCAAAGATCCAGCTATTTTTCTTAATCTACTCATTGTATTGGGCAACAATATAGGTGTCATCACACCGTTTGAGTTTTATTTCATTTGTATTTTTGACCTATGTGTTATGTTGATTTTATTTTTGATTTTTTAGTGATAGATTACATAGGTCTTAATATTGTATAATGGGCTAAAAGCCCATTAAGGCCCAATACCTTTGTAACCTATATATATATGTTATATCAATGAATGGAAACCCTAAGGAGGACTTTACATCAATTCTACAATCCTACATGGTATCACAGCCTTTTTCTTCCTAACGGAACCCTAAATTGATCCTCCCGTCTCTCTGGTCTTCTTCCTCTGACTCGCCCCCTCGTCGCCCGCCTCCGGCGACCACAAGCCCAGATCTTCCCTTCCCTTCTCCTCTCGCCGAGTCCCGCTCTCCGGCCTCCTCTCTATCTCGCTCGACCTCGACCTATCTCTCTACCAACCGTCATAGCCGCCTCCCTCTTGCTCTAGCCCTGCCTCCCTGCCGGTTACCAGACCACGCTGCTCACCACCGGCAGCACCCCTGACCACCAGAGATCCTTACCATGGCCTTCTACGATCATCAACATCACGCCCTCTCCTCTATGCAGCCGACATCTTCAGACTCTTCTTGGTACATGGACACTGGTGCCACCTCCCACATGACGAACTCCTCAGGTAACCTCTCATCTATTTCTTTTAAGGGTCCTGCACACTCTATTATCGTCGGCAATGGTGGTCGTCTTGCTACTTCGGGAATTGGCCACACCAAATTAAAAACGACAACAAACGGTCAAATTCATAAATTGACCATTCAAACGGAAGGAGGTTTAATTGAGAATCCGAAGTTTAGGTAAAAAAACGACAACAAACGGTCAAAAAGTCCCAAGAAATCCTGAATTTGGCGAAAAGGGAAAAAAACGACAACAAACGGTCAAATTCATAAATTGACCATTCAAACGGAAGGAGGTTTAATTGAGAATCCGAAGTTTAGGTAAAAAAACCACCTAAAGATCGGACTGAGCACCAAATTGGAAAATTATGGTTGAGATTCGCAAAAGAAAAAACCCCAGAACATTACCTGAACGCGGCTCGCTATGACCTTCTCTGTCCTCCTCAGTTTCAATTGCTCAAAGCCAGCGCTTCAAGCCTCCATGGTGGTGTGGGTCGCCACCGCCGCTCTCGAAGAACACTATAACATTCTTCGGTCGCTAGGGGAGATAGATGAACTACGTTGAGCTGTTGAAGAGCAAAGGCTGGGTTTGTTCAACTAATTGGACCCAGTTAATGAAGTGGGATGTGGGGCCGTTTGATTTGAAAGTGGGTTTAATCCCTTTTAAAAAAACAAACAATGACGTGAATGTGAATGGGAAAATCCGACCCACAAAATATAAGAATTATAATTGGCACAAATTAAGAATTCGAGTTTGATCAAAATATAACATTAAACTCATCAAAAATTCTTTGTCAATTAATTCTAGTGGTTCAATCTCAAACCAGCTACTACAAAAACGGAGTCAAAACCTCAAATCAAGTTTCACCAAATATAAACTTGGTTCTCTTAAGAACTACATAAGATTTGATCCCGTTCAAACGGGTATGTAGGAAGCTCGACACAAAGCAAAAGCTCGTCGGGTTCAATTGCCAAACCAAAAAGATTTAAATTGGCTCTTAAACAAAAATGGAGTCAAAATCTAAACCGGAATTTCCCAAATTCAAATGGTTCTCTTCAGAACTACATAAGATTTGATTCCGCTTTTTCGAATATGTAGGAAACTCGATACAAAGCTAAAGCTCATCGTGTTCAATCGTCAAACCACAAAAACAAATTGCTTCTTTAAAAAGAACTACGTAAAGACTTGACGCCTCCTATCGGCTACGTAGGTAACCCGATATTAAATCCTAAAAATATATCGGGTACAGTCGTCAACCTCTAAATTCCCTTTAAATGAATATGAGGTCAAAACCAAACAAATTAAATTGGTTCGTTTTAGAACTACGGGTGATTTGATTCTCTTCTAAGAGATATGTAGGAAACTCGATACAAAGCCAAAGCTCATCGAGCTCAGTCGCCAAAAACAAATTCAAATTGTCCATTCCAACTGGATACAAAGCTTCTTCTCGTCGAGTTCAATCACCGCCCTTAAATGATCTCGCGATCAAACTCAAATACAAAATTTATTTTTGTCCCGAACTACGGTGACTTGATTCCACCAAACATGCGGATACGTAGGAAACTTCGTGTAAATCAAATTCTCATTGAGTCCAGACACATCTAACCTTTCAAACAAATCTTTGCAAATTATTTTTGTCGGCTCCAATCGTCCCAAAAGTCAAATTTTCCATCAAAACCAAAGTGCCCACTTGTTGTTGCAGGAGGATGTGTCAAGTATGAAATTATGAAATATAACAAAATAGATCAAACCAGATTTAGGCCCACGCAAATAATTACAAGACTCCTCAAATGCAGTAAGAGAAAGTCAGGATCGTATCCACGAGGAAGCGTGTCAGCAATCTTAGGTAGCTGTAAATCTCACAGAAAAGCAACAGAAGACAGAAACAAAGGAACAAAGAAAGAAATAACAGAAATAACAAACGAAGACAAGAAATAAAACAAAGGCAGCAACTAACTCGATCTCAACAACAGGCAACTCGAGATCGACAAAGAATAGCAAAGACAGAAAAGACAAAGCAGAGCAGAAACAAAAGCGAGGACACAGAAGTTGGTCGATATCGACTAACTGTCCTCGATATCGACTACAGATGTCGACAACAAAAACTCAGCAAATCAAACAGACAACTCGATATAGACAAGCCAACTCGATCTCGACCAGTATCTACTCGAGATCGACAAGACTCTACTGTGTATCGACTAAGCTATACTCTGTATCGACTAAAACTCAGAAACTTTAAATTTGCAGATTCTCGAACCCAAAACTCAGATTTCCGACGAAATAAATCAATATATAAAAAAAACTTCCAAAGCCAGGGTATCAACACCACAACGATAACCATGCAAAGTAACACATAAAGGCATAAAAGATCATGTTTTTCATCAAAATAACTTTCGTTACTAACAAATAGACATATAGAGGCTTTCGCATAAACCCTAATTGTTACTAACCCTTTTCACATAATTAATCCAAGTTGCATTAAGATCACTTTCGCTTCAATAATACAAACAAGGATCACCTTCAACTCTCGCAAAAGAATCATGCTCATAGGGATAGAAGATGAATTGCATAACAAGATCTGACCTTTACCGCATCACCTCACATGGCCACCGTCGGGCTCACCCCAGCCCTAGAAGTGGGTGGACTACTCGCTCTTCATTGCAATAGCAGGCATTGATGTATAAAAAGAAACTTGCATTAAACTATATTCAAAGCCTTTACAATCCCGGCAATCAACTTTCGCGGAATGCCAAAACCCTAAAACCTTTGAACTTCCTAAAACTTCTCTGTGGAACTACTTGTCTCTGACTGAAATTGAATGAATGAAAAACTAGCCCCTTGGGCTTTATTTATAGCCTTCTATTCCTTGCTATTCAAGGATAGAAGATATCTATCTATATCTAAAATTATATCTAAAACTTAAAAAGATAAATAAAAGCAATTTAGGAATTAAATCTAAAAGGGAAAAAATAAATCTAAATAGGTAAGTCTTCTTCATGTTGATAGATCTTGTCTTTCATAGATAGAACTTGATGGAATTGGATAGAATCTTGGCCAACTCGACTTCCTTCGTGCCCAAGTAACTCCAACTCGACAAGGACTGCTCAAACCGCGTAACGCGCTCCCGGACGTGGCTCGTCGATCTCGACCAAGGCTACTCGAGATCGAGTAGGATTGGTGTCGACTAGTGTGGCTCGGCTAGATCTGCTCGACATGGCTCGGATCTGGTGGTTCTGGCTCCTCGATCTCGACAAGGCCTCCTCGAGATCGAGTAGGGTTGCTCGGCGTCTTCGTCCTCGGCTTCTCGACTTGTCTCAACTCATCGACTCCGGACATGGCCTCTCAGTGTCGTCGATCTCGACTAGATCTCCTCGAGATCGAGTAGGGTTCTGGAGTCGGGTTGATCTGGCTCTCGACACTGCTCTTGGTCGACAAGGCCTGTGCTCGGACACTGGTGGTCGATATTTAGTAAGCCTACTCGATATCGAGTAACTCTGGCTTCAGCTCGGTTTGTCCTGGTTCTGTACTCTCGGACTCTGGACTTCTTTAGTTGTTTTCCGAGCTTTTCTGACCTTCCTTAGAATTGCTGTAAAATGCCTCGAATTCTGCGAAATTAAACAGAAACTGGTGTAGATTCCATAATTTGGCAAATAAACCTAAAATACATAGATTCTGTACTATCTTAGCCCAAATGTATGCAATGTATGCAGAAATCGATATAAAAGTTACTGTAAAACATGGCAAATTAGGCTCACAACACCACTCTAACTCGATACAAAGCTTTCGCTCGTTGAGTTTGTCAGGGCCAACAATCAAAATCAAATTCCACCATCCCCAAATTGACCTTTAAGTCAAACCTCTAAGTGAAATCAAATAGCACATCAAATCGTTTTATATGCAAATTAATGATAGGCGGGGTACTTGAGTTATCATTCTGAGAAGGTGGGCTTAGGTTACTCGGGTGGAGTGTTGTTCGAGCTACTCTTCTTTGAAGTGAGCTTGGACTTCATCCTATGATGCATACAAGAAAACGAAACCAAATTCAAACCAAACCAAACACAAAATCCAAAACGCTATGAACTACGTGAGGCTTGATTCTCTTCAAAGAGATACGTGTGCAACCCGCTAAATTTTGGGTGCAGCCCAAGTCACCAAAACCAATCAAATCTTGGTATCGATATGACTTCGAATCAAGAAGATAACCAAAAGGGGTCGAACTCAAATATTAAAAATTAAATAAAATGTGTTGTTCAATCACTTGCGCATTTTTGTCGAACACATAGGTTTAACACAGGGAATCGTACCAGGCATTGAATGAATCTAAGAGCAAGGGACGAGCAACAACATGTAATCGAATGCACAAGGCGGAGCGAAGAATCGAGGGAATTAGCAGCACGAACGACCTTTGGAGAAGAGATTAACGACGTTTGGGGAAGAGAGTCTCAAGGATTCAGATTCGTCTTCAAGGAGTCGGATTCCTCTTCAATTTGTCTGTACCAAAACGTCGGAGTCGTCCTTCAATTTAGGGTTTTCACAGATCTACAATGTAGGGGTTTTGTTTAGAAAGAGGATGGTGGAGGAGAGGATGGCTTAGGAGAGGATGGCGACGAAGTGGACGACGGCGACGGATGGAGGCGAAGATTATGGCGCCGAAGAGGGGAGATGGCGAGGATGACAGGTTGCGAAGGGGAAGGCGGCGAAGAGAGGAGATGGAAGAAGAGTCAGCGAAGGAGGAGGGTCCGATGATGGAGGTGGTCATGTGAGAAGACGGTGATGGAGGCGGCCGGGTGAAGAGGCGGTCAGAGCGGCAAAGTCGGAGCTACAAGGATGGAGATGATCGAATTCAAGTTGCAAAAGGGATCCCCTTCGTAGCAGCAGGTCTGGCCGTTTGGGTGATTAATTTAATTTCCAAATTAAAAAGAAAAATTATTTTATACCTCGGATATTTAAAACGTCCAGATATTTTTTGTGGGGTATATGTAACTATTTTTTACGGGGGTTAAAAGGTATATAGCCCGGATTTCATATATAAAAAAACGCCCGGGCTATATTATACTCCCTCCGTCCTAAAATACATGGGCTTTTAGCATTTTGCACAAGTTTTAATAAAACACTTTACTTTTAAAAAGACATCATCATTGTACTAACTTTTTCATAAATTTTAGTATTTTTTAACACCCACTACACATTTTAACCAATCAAATTATTTTAAAAAGTCAACAACACACAAACCAATAAAAATCATTACAATTTCCTACCTAGAAAACATAAAAGCCCATCTATTGTTGGACAAAAGTTTACCTCTAAAAATCCATGTACTATTGGACGAAGAGAGTATAGTTCAGGTAATATCCCACGATAATATAGCCTAGATATTTTTTATACGGTCCGGGTATATTTATTTTAATAAAAACAATTGAATGACAGCATGTCAATTATGCTATTATACCCCATAAAATGAGATACAGGGTAATAGACCATGGGCTAAAATCATGATTTTGTACTAGTGCGTAAATTGTGTCGAGCTTCTCCCACAACGCCTTTGGCAAGGTCTTCTTCATCACATTGGACTTGATCTGATCGGGAGAAAGCGCTAACCGGATGGTACTCACCTCCTTCTTCTAGAGTTTGCTCCACTCTCTCTCGCTCATTGATGTGGGCTTCTCCTTTTCAAGGGCTTCATCAAGACCTTTTTGCACCATTACGTCTTGAATCGTACTTTGCCACATCGAAAAGTTGGTCTTTCCATCAAAGAGTGGGATATTAACGTCTTCATCACACTTGATGCCATCAAGTCTACACGAAATCCTTCCACCAAATGCTACATCGATTTTCCGACTCCGATGACCTTCGCAACCTTCGGCTTTGATACAACTGTTGGGGAAAAATGGGTGGCTAACACTCGATCACGTGTGACTTGGATGGACAAGCTCTCCTTACAAACGAGGAGTCAAGGACTTGTATTAATGTACAAAATATTTTGTACACCTCACTTGATACAAGAGTCTCACTGACACTCACCACTCTTGACCAACTCACTCACACTACACTTGTGAGGATTCACTCGACTCACAACTCCACACACTACACAACTTTTGGAGACTCACACTTCACTCACACACCTAACTCACACACCAATAAGCCTATTTATAGGTCATGCCATGTAACACCACTTTTTAGATCTCAAATGAGTGTTGCAGCGCCAGTGAATCCGCAGACTTTAATGTCTTTGAATTCACCTGAGGCTTATAGGGACGTGCAACCATGCTCCCATAAACAAGATGATACTTTAAATACAATAAAATAGGCGGAATAAAATTTATTAGTTCAAAATATCTTATCACAGTAACAATAAGGATACCAAAATCATAAAGTATGAATAACTGAAATTAAAGTAGCGATGCGGAAACTTTTAAAGGTTCAAAACTTGTAATAAAATGACAGTCTGCTCTTCAACTCTCTCCTGCTCCGTTTCTTGCACTAGACCTGTGGAATATGGTCTGGTGTTTCGTGAGAACGAAGGACACCAGCCATCCAATAAATAGGATGGTTAGTACAATTAAGACTAGCAAATGATAGGGAAAATGTTCAGACTTTAACCTTACAGTGACCATAAAATGGTATGTCTCAGGTTAAGGGAATGACACGAATATTTATAGTAGGAACTGGATGAAAATGATAAAAATTCACACATGACTCGGATGATCATAACGATCGATTATAAGATAAGAAAAGGAATTATACTCGAGGCAGATAAGTATAATAACTTAAATGATCACCTATTTAACATTCGATAATAAAGATAACGATAATAATAATAATACTACGTGGTACCGGTCGGGCCTTTAACAAGGACCACGACCTACATCAGATTGTTGTTTTATCACCCCGCAGAGAATGCATTCCGGGATGGTGTTTCATGAAACCTTGTAAGGCGGTGGCTTAACGACCCACAACCTGCAAGTTAGTCTACTGCATAACTTGCCAAAGGCATAAAGCCACTCACATCACGTGGTGCGCATTTTAACATATCATAACTAAGCATCACATGGTGTCTATCTTATCATACATAAACTATTTATACTAGGTGATCATAATAACGACATTAAATCAAACAGGGACAAGCATGGATAATTCAAAGGGTCTTACTATCACATGCCACTAGTTTGCATGAAAGAACAAGCAGAATATCATGCACTTTAGGAAGGAAGAAAATAGGCAACATTTACTTATCTCGTGTTATAAACAAACAATCACATTTAAACTGCATATCACTATAATTCATTTAATAATTGCCCATTAATTTAACTCATTCCAATTTATGATTAAAAAGATAAATTACATCAAGCAGACGGATATGCAATTTATCGAAATTGGCAAGGAAATTGGCCACAGGGCCGCATTCGACACGGAAGAATTTAAAAGGCACGTCAAAGGAAAATCACGAAACATGCAAAAGGCATTGAACGAAATCACTTGCCTTGACTTTACTTAATTCAATTTAAAATTGAATTAATTCTATAAAGTTAAATATTATATACCAATATGAATTCCTCGGGGAGCGGGATCCGGCGTGAGTTCTTCGAGATTTCTTGGTGTCGCTGAAACGGGCAAGAATCTAACAGTTTAGAAATATTGGCCACTTACTTTAATAAGTAATTAACTTAGGGCCAAAAACGGAAATTGTATAAAACCAAGAAAGCTTTTGTAATTTAATCAAAAGAGATTAAATGTCCCGTTTGCTTTCCTTCTTGAATTCACTTACAGAACAAGGCCGTCTGCCAAAGCTCCTCGGCGGTGATTGGAACGGTGAAGGTGCTGGGCTCCAATCGGCGGCGGCTCGGGTAGGGATTGGCGGCGGCAATCGGCGTTGGGGTGGTCGATGGGGAATCGGCGGCGAGGGGCAGCGACTGCAGAGCTTTGGATTCGGCGGCGAACGGGGCGGCAGAAATCCGAGACGAAGGCGGCGGGATTCGGTAGTGCTGGGCGCGCTTCCGTCGATGGCAGGCGAACTAGGGTGCATCTCCGGCAATCGGCGGAGGTTGATCCAGTTGCTGAGATCTCGGATTTGGCTGAGATTAGGGATAATTCCCTTTGGGTTTATCTGATAGAAGATACGTGCTTCGGAAAGAATAGAAAGGTAAAAGGATCCCTCTTTTATTTTTACCTTAGTAAAAAAAATAAGTGGACCTTAATTTGGGCTAGAAATAATAGGCCTTTTCTATTGGGTTTTCATTTGTCAAAATGAAATATGTAATTGCTTATATATTATACATATGTTTGGATATATATATATATATATATATATATATATATATATATATATATATATATATATATATATTAGCGGAGAGAAATATTATTTAATTTAACTTTATAAATTAAATAAATTAAATAGCAAGAATGTTTAGAGAAGAATATTAAAATAATATAATTACTCTAATTTATATTATATATATCTTATGTGAATTATTGGTTTCCCAAATTCACATAGTATAGTATAATATCATTTAAAGAAATATCAAAAAAATAATTTGGGGTATTTCATGCCATCCCTTACAAGGAGCTCCTAGAACATCTCTAGAATACTCCAACACTAAAATCATCCCTATCCTTCTAGACTCCTCCATACATTTTTCTAAGGTTCTCCAAGCTTCCGGAGAATTCTACACTAGTCTAGGCACACCTAGACTCTTAACGGTTCCGGAACCTTCCATAAGATTCCACACACTTCCGGAGTCTTCACTACTAGAATTATGCAATTAGACATCACGTCTTTTAAGTCTGTTAAGAAAACACCCGTTGTTAATTTATCATGTTACACCACTTATTAAATTTGTGATGTTGAAAAACATTTAGACATCTGTCAAATTTTTGGACAGATGTGAAATTACTCATTCTTAAAAAAATCCAAATGCGCGCGAGTTTAAATTTTCTAAGTTAAACGAGCGGGATTGAGTTGAGTGTAGAAAAAATTGGAGGGCCTTTCAAATTTTAGGAATTACCTAACACTTAGAAAAATTGAAAGGGCTGACCAATATTTCCTCTCTCCACATTTTTAATCCCCCTTCAGAACACGAGCCCTTGAGCTCTCTCCTCCGACAGTCAGATCCGAGTATCCGATCCTCCCATGGCTTCCCCCTCTCAGTCTCAGTCCGATGCTTCTCCTCCTGATTCCGACACTTTCCAGGCGCCGCCTCCAGCAAGACTCTCCCTCTCCTCCTCCACCCGACGTCCGCGGATAAACCCCCCAGTCTCAGATCCCTCGAATCCGACACTGCCTCCCTCTTTCCTTGTTCTATGCCCCTCTTTCTCTCTCATATCCCTCGAATATGGACCCCAAATCGAAGAAAGAGGTCGATAATTTTCCTCCTGACTCCGACACTACCCAGGCGCCGCCTCCAGCAACACTCTCCCTCTCCGCCTCCTCCGTAAACGCCACTAAGAGCCAACGATGGTTAGTTCTCCTCCATTGATGCTTCATATCTAGGTTTATGGTTCTTTGGTTCAGATCTAGGTTTTCAATTTTGGTAAAGAATTTTCGATCTAGAGTTTCAATTTGTGTAAAATCTGCTCTTGCACAGGTCGAAGTGGTTAGGGTTTTTCGATTTTCAAATTCGTTTCACCATGTCCTCAAGGTGTGGATGCACAACAACAAGCAGACCCTAGGTAAGTGAAACCCTAGCCCTACCTAGATATCTTTTTAACCCCTAAATTAGCTAGCTAGCTAGATGACATTGTTTTGGCTCAGTGCATGGGTTAATTATGGATTCAGCCCTCTATTGTTTGTTGTATAAGTTAGTATCAATTCAACTAGTTTGTTGAATTCACTTAGAGCATATATAAAACCAAAATCTTTGTAAATTGATTCTAAAAGCATATGCGACAGTTTCTCTATTATAGGGAAAATACTTAAAATCTTCTCTAAATTGGAGAATGATGTGCTGGTATTTCTTCCAGATTTGGGAGGATTAGAATATGTGGGTAATTTCTTTTTATCAAATGAACTATTTAATATCTTAAAGAGAAGTGCACATCAACCATTAAATTGTTGGTTCATCTTGCATTAGGTTCTACACCATTTTGTACCTATGTCTGCAATTTGCATTAACATATGCTATGGTTACGAGAAGACAGATTCATACATTCTTAGTTCTGATCTCGGAGACAACCACACTATTGATCAACTTGAGATGGTAATTCCTATTGGGCATTTTTAAGAATGTATTTTAGGGAATCTACTGGTGATTATAAATGTGTTTGTGACTTTTGACATATTGAGCTGGCTTTAAAACATTTGTCCTTTTGCCTTTGTGTTTTCAAATGAAAAAAATACACTTTGATAGTTCATTTTTTTCCAGGAGCAATTTCAGCACATGTTCTATGTTAAAGGTCACCAGTTCACCACCTAGTGACTCAAAAAAAAAAATCTAAAATTACAATGATGTACTTGTAATAAGGTTTTTTTAACTTACATCACTTAATTGGTGGTATGATTATAGGAATCTACTAGTTGTACTTATGTGAGATGAATAAATTGATCAACCCGGTGAATGGTGGATATTCGGTCAACTTTCAGTAGATGTTTTCAGGCTGCTTGCAGAGAAAAATAATTAGTACTCAAGGTTTGCTTGCAGTAAAAAAAAGAAGTTTAGTGCAGCATATATGTTGAGATTTCTGCCCATTCTTTCCTTCTGCTTTCTTATGCACCTTTCCTTTTCTAAATAAAAAATCAGATGAGTTTTATTCAAATACCAGCAGATATTTTCAGGTTGCTTTGGGGGGAAGGGGGGAATTAGTACCTAAGATTCAGCAAAAATAGGAAAGCATGTTCAGCAAATGTTGTGATTTCAGATTGTTTTTTATTAGAATCAATTTTTTTAGAAGAATGTAGGGGTTTCAAGTTTAAGCCGATTTCCAGAAGCAATGATAAGCCTACGTTTCTCTTATATCATGCGATTTGAGTTCTTTTATTTACGCATATATTGATACCCTATTTTGTATGCACATTGAGTTTGACTCTGTTCTAATAGTACATCTTTCCTTTCGCAGCTGTAAACTTGACACTCGATCATAGATCTTCCTGGGATGACAAAAGTAGATGTAGGTAATTTGCTGACTTTATATGCTCTGTTTAAGCATGCTGAACATGCATTTAGCCTGCATATATTGGTTCACAACCAATAGCCCATTAGATACTTTTATTTGCATTTTCATTATGACATGCTTGAATTCATTAACTTAACATCTTAGTCACGCTCATCTGCTGAAGGACTGTCGGAAACTATTGTAGAACATATTGATAACATGCATGGTTTGTTCGTATGTTGAGAAGGTAAAGACACCGATTCATTAATTCCGATTCCATGAAAACTGAAGAAAGAAAGATAACATGAAAGGAATAAAATGATAACACGAAAGACTGATCATTTTGTGGACAGTTCCTCAACCCCGCTGGCGCTAATTAATGAGTTCAATTATTTTGCAGCCTAACTGTATTATCCTGGCTATTTCTCCTGCTAATCAAGATATTGCCGCTTCAGACGCCATATGACTTGCCAAAGAAGTTGATCCTACTGGTAATGCATGTTTGTTTATGTTTATAGTTTTTGTTCTTTATCCTTTGGCAAAATATTCATTTTCTGCTATTCTGTAGGTGAAAGAACATTTGGAGTGCTCACTGCTCACAAAACCTTACCTAATGGACAAGGGCACCAATGTTGTAGATGTATGTAATGACATCTCTTTCCCAATTTCATGGATAATAATTATCAATCTCCTATATATATTTTTGTTCAATCAATACTTCTTAACCTCTCATCCTCTTTCTTTTATCAACTATACCTATGTCTATCACCTCCTCTCTCCATGCAGTGCTATTATTTTATATTATTTATATTTAAACATTAAAATTAATATAAATATATAATGCTTGTAATCATGTAATTTAATCATTTAATGACATACACTCATCGCCATTCGCAAGCCCAGTTTTTATGGGTCATAAGTCTAAGTAAAGTCAATTTTATATGCCGTTGTTGCTGCCTTTATATAAGAAAAAAAAGGAATTTACTTATGCAGTTATACACAGTATTAATTAATACGTGTCAAGTTACACTGGATGTAATACTTTATCTGTTTTGAATGTTAAAGGTTCTACAGGGAAGAGGGAAGATCATATAAATTACAACATCCCTGGGTAGGTATCGTAAATCTATCTCAAGCAACAGATATGATGGAGGCTCGTGAGAAGGAAAAAGAATATTTTGAAACCAGCCCTGACTATGCACACTTAGCTTCAAGAATGGGATCTGTGTATCTTGCAAAACTCTTGTCTCAGGTCAAATATATATTTTTATTGCAATAGTTTCAGTTGAAGCTCCTATTGAGATTTTTGTTTGTTTCTTTACTTTGTACAACATTTGGAGTTGGTTATTAGGCAGTGGATACCAAGTATACTTGCCCTAATCAATAAAGCAATTGACGAGATCAATGCTGAGTTAGATCGTATATTCGTATTGGCAGACCTATTGGGGTCGACGGATTACATACATCTACTCCTTACTTTCTCTTATCCATTTTTGTACCCTGCTCGCAATGTTGCATTTCTAAACATTTTGTTTTGCTTGATAACCTTCGAGACAATTTTTACGGATGATTTTGCCCATCATGCTCTGGATGCAGGAAGTTGTTGAAAAAGTAGAGGAGGATTTTGGTAGGATATTGAGAAACAGTGGTTATCCTGCTTATTTGGCTACTCGATATGTACATATATTTTCTTTTTGCTTGGATGTTGAGAAGCTTGATATGTACATTAAAAAGGATGTTGTATCTCGTTAGGTGACTGCTGAAGTTGGTTGTATGTTAATATACATATATTGTATGTTTTATAAGTTAATTAATCTATTAATCTTTTCGTTTCCATAAGAAAAATTGTCTATTATCGAGCAAAAGGTCAAAACTTCCCATGTCTAACACGTGTTTTTACATTATATTGCTAACATAAACTGATACATATTGATAACAACAACATCGTCAAAAATAGCTAGAATAATGTTGAATAATGCAAACACATCATTTTTTTAGAAATAAACCGATGTGAATAGGAATAACAACATCAGTTATGCAAATATTTCATGTTGTATATTATCTGAAAACAATATAAAATCACAAAATATATATATGAAATTAATATACACGTAATCAATATAATAAAAAAGATGTCTATTTTGTTATAATACATTGGTTATTTTTAAAAAAGTGATGTGAATGTCAAATTTTGGCTTGGTGCGAACATCTTTAAAAGCTTATAAATGAAAAATAACGAGGGTTTAATAACAATTGAACATGTAATAAATAAAATCGAAGGGTTGATTTATATCTATTTTAAAAATAAAATAGATGTTTTAACTAAGAAAAGACATCTGCTAAAAACCGATGTGAAAAGTTTTGATCTTTTACTACACGCACATAGAGATCGGAAATTTTTTTGAAAGACATCTGTTTACAACAGATGTCTAATTGCATTTTTGTAGTAGTGCTTCCACACTCTTCCATATGCTTCCAGAATATTCCATCATGTTTCGGAGACTTCAGTTGCATTCCACATTCACTAGTACAAAAACTAGTTTTTATGCCGGGCGTTTGGGTTATTTATACCGGATATACAAAAATATACCTCCGGGCTATAGGTAAGTGTAATAAAAAAGGGGGTGTTTTATTTATGCCGGATCTTTAAAAAAAACGCCCGGCATAAATAATAGGGTATTTTTTTTACAAACAAATACATAGAGTTATTTATGCCGGACATTTCTACAATACGCCCGGCATAAATAGAGACGTTCTGTTTTTTTTTTTAAAATGCGCAGGTTATATATGCCAGACCTATCAAAATTAGGTCCGGCATAAATACTCATGAATTTTTTTTAAAAAATAGCATCAACCATACAATATGATCTTATATAACAGACAACATTCTGGCCGGCCTGTATTGTTTACAAAGCAAAGGGCAAAAATAAAACACAGTTGATAAAGATTCCGGGATATATAGTGTGTTATTTTGCAAGAGCATCTTTGTATTAAAATATAAACCCCTTGTTAAACCGACAATATCAATAACCACACTACAAATCCATCACTACAAATCCACTGTTTGAACCACCAAAATACAATCTATGGTCATTTAACTTGCCTTAGCATTAGAATACATATACATAGTTCCAAGTTCCAACTTCCAACCATCTATGAGATATTACTAAAATTTCTAATGGACATTTAACTTGCCTTGAACAACAGCACCTCATTTGGACGCCCGTATCCCTCCCCTTCCTTAAGAATTTTCTTCAAAACCTTCTTGTCTCTGGTCACATCCGAGACGATATTCCACAAGACCAAATGTGTTTTATTTGCCCTTCATCACCTTCCGCTGGTTTCACTATCAAGATTGCTTTTTCTCCCTTCTTCATTGTCTTCACAGCTTTGGATAAAACAGGATAGAGATACCCTGCAGGTACACAAGATTTTGATCTATCAACACTCAAACGAGTACATGAAACAAGTATGATAGAAATATGATTGCATGTTACCAATGTTTCTTTGCCCAATGAATTTATTGATTAAGGACTACTTCAGATAAATGATACTTGAGACTGAGAGTAACTAACATATGGCATTATTTGAACTATTTTACATGTTCAACTACATATTTTGAAAATGAAAATTATTTGACATTTAGTGAATCAGCTTCTGGATTCAAGAGAACCTACTATGCATCAATTAATCTCAATATTCATCTAGAACAAATCATCAACAAATTGAAATCCTGGATATATCATCCTTAATTTTTAGGTATGAATCTACCTTGCTCATCCTTCCTCTTGAGTTGATTGGCACAATGAACTATATATAAAGTTCACCTAGAAAGTGAGAGTTTCCTGATTATATAAAACCCTCACCTCTTCTCCGAATATTGTTAGAGTACGAACCTGAACTCAAATCCTTTATTGTTATTTCACTTGTCTTTGCATGGACGGTCAAGTCATTCTCCAGTGATAAAACAAATCTGAAAAACAAGTAGATAGTTAGCTTTGGCGAAAATGCCAGAAATAAGAACCTAACAAAGTGGAAAGTTAAAAATCATATATATGAAATGGGACAAGATTGGAATCTGAACATGCACCTTGATACATGGGGACAGTAATGATGACAGAGGGAGTCGATTTCCCAAAGAGAGCTGCTTTCTGTTTCAGAATTAAATAACAAATCCAAGTCTGGAGCTGGATGAAAATAAATTAAATATGTGCTAGAGGTGGAAGAGGGGATCGTATTTAGAGGAGTATCAAGTAAGATGAGTAGATATTCTAAGTTAAATTTGTTTATTATAAAAGATGGAAGGACTTAAACTACAAGTAGTGCAAACAAGTACTTTTAGTTATTAACTAAAATATACTAATATTGTACAATTTGAGTTGCTCTCTGTAGTGAAAAGAAACCCAAAATATATAATTCTCATTTCCAGAAGTTAAGTCACCGAAGAATGGAGATACAAGAGCTCAAATACATTTTCACATCTTTCACATGAAAGTAAAATCATAATCATTCTAAACAAAACAAAAAGGCTAAAGATGCTTACTGAGGGCATGTATCTTTCTGTGATCACTCTCTTCATCATTGAAATGGTCAACGCCTCGCTTTTCTTTGTTCACAACAGACTCGGTTATAGTTTGTTTGTCCTACAAGTCATTTGCTTATTCACTCTTAAGCCCATTAAATATTATAATAAATGAAATAAACAGGATGACATGTTTGAGATACATTATTATAAATAGATATTAAATCAAAACAATGACAGATTCAACATACATCTACAAAGAGGACAGCCAAAAAAAATGAAGAGAAGAAAAAATGGAGAGATGAAGTTCAAAACCCTTTAACCCAACGATTCACATAAACCTACAACACAGTTAAGTAGTTAACTGAAAAGACAAGTGAAAGAACAATAAAGGATTTCAGTTCAGGTTCATACTCAAATGATTCACATAAACCTACAAAACAACTTCCAGGTGTTTCTGCTATCTGATTTCACATAAATCTTCATTGAGCAGCTTGTGCTCAATGAAGATTCCTCTTCCATCAGAGTGCTAAAAGGCAACAGGAGCTGGTTGATAGGTTGGAAGTAAGAACTATTGTAAAAGTCAAAATATTCTTATGGTTGTATTGAGCAGCTTGTGCTCTTGTTCCACCAAAAAAAAAAAAAAGAGAAGCTCTTTCCAAATGAATGAATCCAAATAAAAAACATCCTTACGTCAATGGTATGAGTGTTTGGGGCAAAAAAATATCGCAGCTCAGATCCGCTTTCTAGAATCTCATATCAATTTTCCAGCTTTGATGTCATCTTATTCGCTTTGATCTGAAAAAAATGACCCATGTGACCTTTTACTCATTAATAGTTTGCAATATTAGTTAGGAAGGTACATATTTTAAATATAAAAACATAATAGAAGATTCATAGCTTTATGCAATTAGGCATCAAAGGTACAAATCTGATTACGGCTTAGGACTCTTTTGAACATCTCCTCTTTTGGACAATCAAAGAAAAGCATTTCCTACACTACCTACACTTCACAGCTATATGTAATTTACAAGACTTAATAATCTAGGTGAACTTTATATATAGTTCATTGTGCCAATCAAGAGGAAGGATGAGCAAGGTAGATTCATAACTCAAAATTAAGGACGAGATTAATTTTGAAAGTTATCATCCTTCTCATCCTTAATCTACCCATTATTTTTCACATTCATACCTAAAAATACTTAGCAATTTCATCTCAAAATACCTTGCTAAAAATGAAGGATGAGATTCATACCTAAAAATTAAGGATGAGATTAACTTTCTAGGTGAACTTTATATATAGTTCATTGTGCCAATCAAGAGGAAGGATGAGCAAGGTATGAAGGTAGATTCATACCTAAAAATCAACAAACTCTCACTTTCTAGGCGAACTTTCAAAACTAAGGATGAGAAGGATGAGCAAGGTAGATTCATACCTAAAAATAAAAATCAAAAGGTTGAAGCTACACCAAGCAAGACAACGAGCAACATGCCTAAGACACATCCCTACAACTAGTCATGGTGTTTGCGGATCAGATTAGAGAACACAAAACCTAATACTGTCATCCAGCAGCCACGGAGACAAACAGGAATTCCATCCAGCATCTAACTAATTAGTGAATTACTCTCTTGAATAGGAGAACAATCCCAAATATAAAGGAAATCGGTAAATAACTATTCAATGAAAATAAAGAACATCAACTCAGACTCAGGGAAAAGTAACGCTACAGAGAACTAACCTAGCCTCGGATTCAACTCAGGGCAACCTTCAATCAAAATTAGGGTTCGAATTGGCGGTTAAACGAAGAGCAACAAAGGTCGCCGAAGAGGACGAGGGCTTGGGATTAGCGGACGAGTGCCTCCAACGAAGAGCAACAGGAGCAAACTCGAATTAGGGTCGCCGAAGAGGAGCAGCCAACAAGAGCGCCGACGAGGAGCCGTCGAGAAGAGCATCGCCGTGGAGAAGAGCGCCGCCACGGATAAGATCCCCGACGTAGAGAAGAGCAACGCCGACTGGTTTGAGGGTTTCACACAGAAATTGGGAGAGAAGAGCGCGTTTGAGTTTTTTTTTCTTTAGCGCAAAAGACATTCGTTTTTTTAATGCCATAAATAAAACTCTTTTTTTATGCCGGACTTTTATATTTGGTATAAAAAATATACGAGTAATTGTTTTCACTTTTTAGTGCCGGATTCCAATAATATATATGCCGGATCCAAAAAATTTACACGCCCGGCATAAATAACTAGGGTCTTTTAATATTTCATTGTCATTTATGCCGGACATAAATTATAATATCCGGCATATATTTATTTTTCAGTATTTAGTAGAATTAAATAAAACTCTTTTAAAGCTTTTATTTCGCAAATTGAACATCCGGCATAAATAATTATGGAATAAAATCTCAGTTTTGTACTAGTGATTCTTCCGAAACATTCCACTATTTCTATTTAACCCAAAACACATATTAATGTATTTGAAATATGAATTATTGTCCAATACTACTAATAACTCAAATTCCAGCGCACTAAGAGTGTGTTTCGATTCCAAAAGCATTATGTTTATAATGCAAAGTGAAAAGACGGTGTTTGGTTAACACAATTTTTAAGTTGTTTAAATTATGGTATTTTATAATTCCACGATGTATTAGTTATAATGCAATAATTTTATCTCGATTTATGTGTTTATTTTGTTAAATTACGGCTTTACCACGGTTTTTACAAGATTTATATATTTACAACCAAATATTCACATAAAATGAGGTAAAATAATTGCATTATAATTAAAATGAAATGGAATCCAAACACATTCACCCCTAACTTGTTAAATAACGACCTATGTGTATTTATATATAGAGAGAGAGAGCGTTGTAGAAAATTTTAAAATGAAGCTTTCAGAGATGCCGAAGCTCTGTTCCATCCTCCTAACCATAAGTATACTCCTCAACTTCCTCCCCTCATCGATCTATGGCGAAGCTCCTGTCCTTGTCGGTACCTACTGTTATCCGACCTCCGGCAGCTACCTCGCCAGCAGCTTGTACCAGAAAAACCTCAACTCTCTCCTCGTCGATCTCTCCTCCCAATCATCCTCCCTCTTCTTCTCCAACTCCTCCACTGGCACCGCCCCCAACGACGTCTACGGCCTCTTCCTCTGCCGCTACGACCTCCCCTCCTCCGACTGCAGCGCCTGCGTCAAAGCTGCGGTGGGGGAGATCACCTCCAACTGCACCAGCGAGAAAGAGGCCGTCTCCTGGTACGAGCAGTGCACTCTCCGCTACGCCAACCGCAACATCTTCGGACTCGAGGACGAGAGCTCCTACTCCTACTTCATAAGCAATATCAACGTGTCCATGGATCTCGGCCAGTTCAACCAGCTCTTTTCCGACGCCGTAGCCACCGCGATTAATATGGCCGCTTACAATAGTTCGGCTTCCGAGAAGTACTTCGCCACCACGGTGACCAAGTTGTCTTCGGTGGACACGCTGTACCTGCTCGTCGAGTGCACTCCGGACATCAGTCCCGACTCTTGCTCCCGGTGTTTGAAGACCACTGTTCGGGACTTGCTGTACCATGGTCGGACCTTCGCCTTGTTCTTCAGGCCGAGCTGCCAGATGAGGTACGATCTCGCGCCCTTTTTCAAACTTCCGGCAGCGCCGCCACCACCATCAATTGCACATGGATCTTCATCTACCAAAGGTAATCCTAGCTCCCTCTCTTGATTAAAATTGGTTATCGTAACAGCTTTTTTTTTTCAATTCATATGCTCACCTGAAGTTTTAAATTAGGAATATTTTTTCAAATTCATGTGTGATTAATCTTAGGTGAGTAAAAACGTGCACCAATATGCTTGGTTAATTTAGCCCCCAAAAGACAAAAGGTCAGCGGTTGGTGCAAAACCGAGGTCTTTTTAATTATTGAGGTAGCGTATATGTGCAGGAGGAGCAACATACTATGTTATAAGAGCAGTGATACCAGCGGCGGTAGGATTAGTATTGCTTCTCGTCGGAATGATAACCTGTTTGATGATGAGACGACGGCAACCAAGAGACACACCGACAGGTTTACCTCAAGCTCAACCAGCCGTTGAGATGAGACGTCAACCAAGAAACACACCGACAGTAGTTGATCCACATGGAGGAGGAGGTAAGGTGCAAACTGGGGATCAGTGTGTCCAGTTTGATTTCAGGACGCTTGACACTGCAACCAGCCAGTTTTCACAGGCGAACCAATTGGGTCGAGGAGGTTTCGGTATCGTTTACAGGGTAAATTCAACTTCTTACTTGGTACTGTATTGATTTACATCCATTCGGTATGCATATCGATCGTTTTCAAATGCAGTTTGATAATTAATTAATAATTATACATTAACATGCAGGCAACAACGCAAATATATAGCAATTTAGATTCCATATATATACGTACGTGACACCAATTAGCTATATATTTGACAATTTCCCTTGATGAACCACCTGAATTTAAAAGTATAATCTTTTATTTAAAAAATATATAGTTGACAGAAATAAGCTATATATTTGACAATTTCCCTTGATGAACCTACCTGAATTTAAAAGTATAATCTTTTATTTAAAAAATATATAGTTGACACAAATAAGCTATATATTTGACAATTTCCCTTGATGAACCTACCTGAATTTAAAAGTATAATCTTTTATTTTAAAAAATATATAGTTGACACCAATAAGCTATATATTTGACTATTTCCCTTGATGAGCCTACCTGAATTTAAAAGTATAATATTTTATTTTTTTAAAAATATATAGTTGAGTATATATATTAGAATTATATAAATAACCGGCCGGTCATTTTATACAAATTTAACAAAAAATTATTCAAAGATTTTATTTAATTAATCATAGAAAATTTGTAATTAATTTCAATCGCAAATCCATCGGATATTACTGCCGAAAAAAATACTTGCTGCCTAGCAAATTAAATGTTACATTGAGGTGACAATTAAGGGAACTTCAGTAAAACATACATTAAATCGATCTAAATATATATATTGGTGTTTTTAATGTACAGGGCGTACTTCAAAACGGACAGGAGGTAGCCGTGAAGAGACTTTCCAAAGTTTCAGGACAAGGAGCCAAAGAATTCAAGAACGAGGTCGAAGTCGTAGCACACCTTCAGCACAGGAATTTGGTTCGACTCGTTGGATATTGCATTGAAGAAGAAGAACGCTTAGTCGTATATGAATTCTTGCCCAACTTAAGTCTTGATAAGTTCCTATTTGGTACGTATACGTTTGTATATAGTAGCTAGTACGTATTAACCCACCTATTCAAGAACTCTATATTTTCATGTACGTATATATATGGATTCATGAATCACAACCCAAAGGATATATCTTGCATGCCCGGGTAATGCAATTGAATGGATTGTAGGTTCGGTCAAGGGAGCTTCTCTAACATGGGCAGTAAGGTGCAAGATCATAGCAGGAATTGCACGCGGACTTCACTACCTTCATGAAGACTCGCGAATCAAGATAGTACACAGAGATCTCAAAACGAGCAATATCTTGCTAGACGACAATATGGAGCCTAAAGTGGCTGATTTTGGTATGGCTAGGCTTATGCAAGTGAACCAAACACAAGCTTTTACAACAAGAGTTGTTGGGACATTGTAAGTCTTAGTAACGTTATTATATATTTCGTATATAATATATATATATATATATATATATATATATATATATATATATATATATATATATATATTTCTATATTCATATTGAGCCTTTTTATTAACGTACATTTATCATATATCTGGAATGTTGAAAACAGTGGATATATTGCACCGGAATATGCATTAGCAGGACGATGTACTCCCAAGTCGGACATCTATAGCTTTGGTGTGATAATACTCGAGATATTGAGTGGAAAGAGTTGTAGCCAGTTTTATCAAAGATCACATGGAGATGGTCTTCTACGTTATGTAAGTTACTATTCCTCATTTACTAAATGAACAAAAATTCAACAAGAAAATTGATGTCATTGATCATCACGGTTATGTAGGCGTGGAGGATTTGGACAGAAGATGCAATTGAGGAACTAGTGGACCCAGTTTTGCAGAACAATTACTCGAGAAACGAAGTACAGAGATGCATCCAAATAGGATTGTTATGTGTTCAAGACGACGAGGCCAACAGACCTACAACGCAGGCATTGTTATTCATGCTAAGCAGCAACTCAATAGACCTCCCCTCTCCGTTACTCCCAGCACTCTTATCCAATAGCATCAGCATACCTTCAGAAGGAGCTGATCCACAAGGACAAGAGAGTTCGTTGTATCCAGAAACTGACCCTGGGATGATGGATGATTCTTGGTATCACGGGAAGGATTTATATGGTCGTTAAAAGTCGTCGATCTGGATTGCAATTGAAGAGGGATTGACAATTTGCTCAAGTAGCTAGACGGTCTCATGACTAGTATACTTGTGTTTGATACCCGCCCTATGTTTGTCACATGTGAATTTTAATGTATGTTTGTAAATTGTAATTTGTACGTGCTATTTTGTTTAATCTTTGTAATTTGTTGGTAACAAAACAATGGTTTATTTGGTGATTAAGATGCACAAATGTCTAGGCTAGGTGATACCTTACTAGCCACATATCAACCTAGTCATGGCGTGACCAGGAAAAGCCCATTGGTCCCATGGTCTAACCATGTGTGACACCAATGGCTAGCCTGGATCCACTAGGTTAGGCTAAGGATGGGTGTGTTGGCTCATGTAAGGTTGTTGGTTGTTTCGGTTGCTCATTTCCGAGTTGTGGTTTAAAGAGAGTTTGACCTATTCTCTTGGCCCAATTCTTTGGCCCAGCTCACAGGTTGTGACTGTTGCTACCACAATCTCGTTTGGGGGGGGGGGGGGGGGAACTAGCAACGAAATAAATATAGAATATAAACAACGAAACCAACTCCTTGTCCAAGCAAATAAAATACAAGAATCCCTCATGTTGTAGTGGTAGGGTATTCAGGATCGTATCCACGAGGAAGCGTGTCAGCGCTCGCCTGATTAGTTCCAAGTTCCTCTTGAAATCGACCTGAAGAGTACTCGATGTGGAGTAAGTACTCGATATCGACCACTGCTATCGACCTCACTTGCAGATCTGCACAACAGAAGACAAAAGTACTCGACGCCGAGTAGATGTACTCGATGTCGACCACTCAGTTACTCGATATCGACAAACAATAGTCGATGTCGAAACCGTAACTTTAAAATAAAATGAAAGACAGAAGCAAACACGAAATTGATGGATTGAATTCAATAAACTTAAAGCTTCCAAGGATGAGGGTATCAACGCCACAACGATATATAATCATATAAGAATCATGCTAGCTAAAGGTATAAAAGATCATGCCTTTTCATCAAATAACTTTCGTCATTAACAATTAAGAAGATAGAGGCTTTCGCATAAACCCTAATTGTTACTATCATTTTCACATAATTAATCCAAGTTTGTATTAAGATCACTTTCGCTTCAATAACACAAATAAGGATCACCTTCGACTGTTGCAGAAGAATCATGTAATTAGGGATAGAAGATGAAATCGCAATAAAAGTTGTACCTTTGATGCATTACCTTACATGGCTAGCGTCAGGGTCATCCCGACCCTAGAAGTTGGGTGACTACTCGCTTTTCATCATAAAAACATACATCAATAATTTCATGAAAAGAACTACCTGCATTAAATTAAACAAAAGCTTACAACCGAATAACACCAATTCCACTCTCGCCTCCTTCACCTTACTCGGCCAAGCTCTATAAACTCTCTCTCTCTCTCTCTCTCTCTCTCTCTCTCTCTCTCTCTCTCTCTCTCTCTCTCTCTCTCTCTATTTGTGGGTGTAAATTGGAATGCCTAAAAACCAGCCCTTAGGGCTTTATTTATAGTGCTCAATCCCCGCTAATTAGGGAAAGAACAACTCTATCTCTATATATATCTATCCATCTATCTCTTTCCTTATATATAACATTGATAAATAAAGGAAATAAAACAATTAAAATCCCCCAAAGTAAATATGGGAATTACTAATGTGGATAAATCAGCTCTCAACACTACTAGAATTCTGCTATTTAATATCGATTCATTAACGTCGGTCAGAAAAACCTGCCATGTAAAATAATTTTTTGACATCGGTTAATAAATTTGTGATGTTCAAAATAAAACAGACACCACATTATTTTTTGACCGATGTTAAAAAAAGGTTTTTGAAAAAAAATAAACGCGGGATTTGTCCCGCCCATATGAAATGAAATAATTCAACACACACCCAGTACTTAGAAAAATAAAAGAAACTCTGGAAAACCCATTCATCCCCACTTCCAAATCCCGACTCAGCCTCTCGCGACAGCGAAATCCCGCTTCTTGTCTCTCGTTCCCATCTCCGGCGAAACCCCTTTCATTCCCGTCGTCGTGTCTCCGGTGCTATCTCAAGTCAGTCACCTCGCTCTGCCGTCGTCACTCTCCTCTGCTCCATTTGTCTATCTTCCGCTTTCATCTCTCTTCTCTCTCTCGCCCTACTCCATTGTCGATCTACTCTCTGCGCGCTCTTCTCTCCGCTCTCATCTCTCTGCTTCCAGTCGGCTCGGCGGTCAGATCTGGTCCCCTTGCCCTTGTTATCGTCCTCCCGTCGCTCCTCCGCATCCTCTCATCCCCCGTCGCTCCTCGTCAGCCTTCAGGTATCCTCCCATTCCCCCTTTTCTTTTTGTACAAATTCAAGTGTTTGTTTTCAAATCAGAAATTAATTTGTGAATTGGGAACAAACACTTGAATTCGCACCCAATTGCTACTCGAATCATGGGTTTTTTGTACAAATATTCTAGTTTGGGTTAGATATGGGACTTTGTCTAGGGTTTTGCTCGTTTGTGTTGGGACTTTTGACTCTCTATTGATTATAAGGATTTGTTCTCGTTTGTGTTGGGACTTCTTGAATCCAATGGATTCTTTAAAACTCTCAAGAAGTTCATCCAATGGACGTCTAACATTTTATATGAAAATTGATGGATTCTTCAAAACTCTCAAGAAGTTCTCGTTTTATATGAAAATTGATGTGCTAGATGTCTTTTTTAAAAAATTTCTCTTCATATAATAAACTTATTTGTTATTCCTAACAGATGTATAGCGCCAAGCTGTTGATTGTGCATGCTGTTGGACTCTCGCTTTTGGTTATTATGAGACAAGGGATGCCATTGTTTGTTGTTCTCTTCTTTCATTTAATTTTTTTTAGTAACTTTGGAGCTTCTTGTTTATCTGAGTTGTGTTGTGCAGAGAGAGGACTTCTGGTATGAAGCAGCCAGACTTGTTGAGCTGCACCATCCTAATATTGTAGCCTTGCGTTGTGCTTGATGGTTCTGGAGGTTCTATAGCTACTGTAACTGAGTACATGGTGAACGGTTATCCGAGAAGTGCTTTGCAAAAGAACGAAAGGTACTGCAAATCTTTTCATTTGTGCCTTTTACTTCTTAGATCTATTGACAAGCTGAAGGTTCTTGTGATTGCCATGGATGCAGCCTTTGGGATGGAGTACCTGCATTCGCAAAAGAACAAAGGTTCTTAAGGGCTTGCAGTCTTGTTAATAGATCAACATGCTGGCTGGCTTGGTTTTGAAGGACAAAGTGGCACGTATGAACTTAGCCTTAACTGGAAATATCTTGCCTATAGAAGTTAACTTCAGTGTTATTTCTTGATAAATATTGGGGCTTGTTCAATGTAGTTTTGATTCGTGAGTGCTTTGTTCGAAATTTTGACTGTTATGTGCACATGATATAGGTATTCAAACACTATAATTGGATTGCTAAATAATTTTATGATAGCTATAGATTCATATATACTGTTCTGAAAACAAATTTTATTAGATTATGGTGTGATGGGAGGTGGTTCAGAGTCGTCCGCTCATTATTTTCAATCAGAGCTTTATCTACTACTTCAGATGGATGACAATCTATAGACTTGTTTATAGATATATATATTTCATGACTTACTAGATCTGTTATGCTATATTTCATGTAGTTTTCTTTGGAATTGACAACATACACGCAGCCTGGGATATGAATGACTCTTGGAACTCATTTAAGGTGAAGTTAAATGCATTTGTAATTGTCATGATGCTATTTAGCTTTCAGCTTAAGCTTGCTATGAATTTCAACTAGCTTGTTGGTTTACCATGCTAAACACACCCTAGTGCATGTTCAGGTTTGGGCTTCCATCACTAACAATTCCCCATTTTCATGCACTTTCCAAGAGTCTAGCTGGGCAAGCACCTAGTGGGATTCCAAAAATTAAAGTTAAAAGGTATGATACGATTTTATCTATCTAATTGATGGAGTATTGGTTTTGGGTAGCTAATGGATTGATTGTTTGCAAAACTAACTCATTGATTCATTTATTCATTCTATTTTCGCTTATAGCTGCTCGTGTACATAAACTACACATTATTGGCGAGATCTTGTATCTGTGTCTGTTTAGTTTGAGGGATAAAAGGGAAAAATAAAATTTACTAATGCAGTTGGCCTGTATTGATCTTCTTGTCCCCTGATCACTTTTTAAATAACCAGCATCTGTAAAAGACCTCAGCAGCTTAACTTATTTAGTAGCAGAAGTGTATTTGTTGACCTGGGACTTCTTTTGCTTTCATCTACTTGCAAAATCCCAAGTTTCCTTTGCAGATTCAAAATAAACTGTGTTTCTCAATCTGTGGCTTATGCAGTTTTGTTAGAATTATATAAGCTTTTTTGGAAGTTTGCTTTATGTTTCTTTTTTAATGGTACTTAATCTGACACCTTGAAATGTAGGTAATAATTGTTGTCTGATTGTCTGTTGTTTATGATTATATGATTCGGTGCCTTACAGTTCTAATGTACATGATGTCTTGATGCGTTGATGCTTGAGTTGCTAAGCATGATCTAAATTCGTTACTTATAAAATGTGAACTACAAATGCTGAGAAACCTGAACTGTCTATTAGATAAGGTTATGATGAACTTGATAGCTTGACTTGATTATGTGCATATACGATGATTTGTAATAATGATTGAGCATGACGGTAAATTGAGATTTATCGACGCAGTTGCAATGTTTAATGCTGAACTAATAATGTCAATGATTGCTTCTTCTTTGAACTTGTGAGTGAGAGTCCTCTTGTGGAGTGGTTGATGAGTGGTAAAAGAATTCTAGGCGGTTAGGATGATCGATGGTATTACGAGGTAAGACGCGAGAGAGGGATCCATGTGATTAGCAGGGTATGATGCTTGTGATGTCTTGAGTAGTATATGAAGTGTGGGGAATGACTTTTGAGAGTATTGAGGATATAGTATGAGAGGGTTCTCGAGTGTGAACTTAGAGATAGGAGTTGGGTTCTTAGAGGTGGATGGTGTGTGGGAGTGCTTGATGGAATGAGGGGTGAGATTTGAGCATCGGGATGAATTGGGATTTCTTTGGGAGATTTTGTCTGAGATGACGTTGGCGGGTCTAGAAGAGGATTAGTCTTGGTTTGAGAGTGGAAATGGGCGAGTGGAGATTGTGTTTTATTTTGACTGGTATGATGTGAGGATTTTCTTGATTATGTGATTTATTTATATCTGCTGGCATGATGTTAGATAGTGACCATGATAAAACCTGATATGGAATAACATTACCTATTGAAACGCAATGTTAAAATCTAATTGGTAGTGACTAGTGTTATCATGATATATATATTGATGTTTTGCTATCCTGTTATGTTGTTGTAGAAGCATGTTAGGATGTGTGGTGATATGATAATATATGAGATAATGATGTGTTACTATATGGAAGCATGTTGGTTGTTATGTGGTAGTAAGCATGGTGTTGTAGCATACAGTTGACTAGCATGATTATTGATTATGTAAATGATGAATATGACTTGAAGTATGGACATGACTTGTATATATGAGATAATGGTGCATGATTTCTAAACGGTCGTTATATGGTTTTGTGACGAGTTAAGGTGATGTGTTTTAGGGCATATGGGCTTTTGATGATTTAGATACTGCTTGATCCTCCTTTTTTCTGAATCTTAATAGCATGACCTTGTTGTGTTGAGATGTTAACGTGATGAATCTGTTCTACTTGTGTTGCGATATTGATATGCGATTGTGAGATTTGATGTGTACTGACGTACTAACCCCATAACATCTAACCCGTTGATTTCTGGACATGTGTGCTTACGTGATGAGTGATGAGCATTCGATTATGCACTTGTGATGCCTTCAGTATGATGTAGATATACCTTATGATTTTTGGTATGTTGTTTAGATGCACATTTTAACCTTTAGTATGATTTGGAGATGCTTCATGTGACCTTGTGGAACTGTGTGGATACATGGTTGAGACTTGTCGTATGATGTACTCATTGAGGATCGATTGGTTATGTGGTTATGCATTGCTTATGACTTGTGAATCTTGCTTGAATTGAGACTGATAGATTGATTTGATTCTGGAAACTAGGAAGAGAATATGGGATTAGCCCTTAGAGGTGGATGATTCCACCTCCCAACTTCTGAATTTGATTGTTTGATATGCGAGAAACTAATCTGGTGGTTGGAAGATTTTGACGAAATCTTGATTTGAAAGGATTTGACTTGTTTTGGTGTAAGGTTGCTTGATTAGACGTCTTATTTGAAGATTTTAAACAATTTTGAAAGAGGACCAACTTTGATTGTAAAAGAATGAACGATATCGAGTATTTTGAGGCTAATCTTTATTTTCAATTGCGGAATCTCTTTAGAAACTTTTCAAACCTGGGCAACTCTATGATACTTCACGAAGTGGATACATGCATTTTATGGGGGCGCCTGTAGGGTGTTTGCTAAGACCTAGTGATGATATTATAGAACTTTTAGAGTTGTGGTACTTCCGAAAAGTCGAAGCGGGTATGCGATAGGGGCGCTTAGCGCATACTTGTCAAGGCCAATTGGAGATGTCACGACCATGACTAAGATGTTGTGAGAATCCCGGAAGACGCAACTGAGAGCATCTAGCATTGGGTAGACCTCATACAATAACTCAAATGGAAAAAAAGATAGCAAAAGCTACAGAATACGTTTATTTTTCAAATGATTCATATCGTCGTTCACCCATGAATAAATGTCTTTCGCGTAAATTCTTGTTATGACGAGAAAGGGAAATGGATGAATTTCTTTATCATATTTTTTGCCGAAGTGAACACAATTTTCGATCTCAAGGATCGATATTCACCTGTTGTCCATCGAGAAAATGCCTCGAGCCAATGTTCGATTACAAGATCCTTGGACATGGCCCTTGGACTCATCAATTTCAAACTTCACCCCTACTTTATTTTGGTTTTAGTCTCGGGGACGAGACTTGTTTTTAGAGGTGGATGATGTAAAGGCCCGGATTTTTAAATAATAATTTAAAAATAAATAAAATAAAATGGATTTAATTTGGATGCTTAAAGGAAAACTTGTCATTAATCTACTAAATCGAAATTGAAATTCTTAGAGTGAATTCCGGCCCAAATTTTCAATTTATACAAATAGATTTTATTCTGCTTTTCAGGAATTTCATTATTAAATTCGAATTGAAAATTTTAAAATTTATTTGTGAACGAGTCGGGATAAGATCGAAAGAGCGGGTTTCGAGATATTTTTTTTTTCGGATATTCAAAATATCTTTTTATTCAATTTCTTTTCTCCTCTCTCTCTCTGAGGAAGATTCCTCCACTCCTAATTTTCCCAGCTCACTCCTCTGTCTGGTTTGGTCCCCTACAAGTCTACAACCTCTCTCTCTCTCCCTTGTTGTCCGAGTGCAGCTTTGCCCAGGATTCCTCTTTGACTTCTTGTAATTGGAACCCAAGCACAAAAAAAAACACTATCAGCCCCCATATCCTCTCTTCCACTCCTTCACTGCGCCGCCGCCATCAGTAACCACCAAGCCACCACCACTCCCTCCGTTCTGATTCCGCGACCCCGACCGAGCAGCCCAAGCGCCTCCCGAGTGCTCCCGAGCGCACCTCTCTGAGCACCCACAAGCAGTAGCAACGCAGCAGGCAACACCAGCTCCACCCCCTTCCCTCCGACGCCGACGAGCCGCCAGGAGAAGCCCCGGAGCCACCGACCCCTTCCCCCCTTCCGTCTCTGTTTTTCGAGGAGCCCAAGCCGTCTGCATCCTCCTCCTTCTCACCCTCGTCGAGCAGTAACGGCTAGCAGCACCGCTTCCGCCTTCCTCGTCGTCCGAGACCGATATTGAGCCACACGGAAGCACCGGGAGCCGCTGGAGCAGCCACCGAGCCCATTCCTCCTCCTCTTCCCCTGGTTTCGCGTGCAAGGCTCGGTAAGGATTTTGTTTTCCCTCTTTTGCTTCGAAACCCCGCAAGCCACATCTTTACTCACTCTTCCTCCTTCCTAGGCTGAGGAGTATGATTTCCGGCCTCCGGCGAATCCAAATCGAGCCCGACGACGACGTTTTCCGGCGATTAACCCGAGCCCTCTTCGGTGAGCACTCCTCTATCTCTCTCTATTCTTGTCGATTCTCTGCTGATTGGGTTGAGTGGTCGGAAATTAGCGTCGCCGCCAGCTGAGAGCTGTTCCATTCTTCCCTCCGTTCTAATTCCTCCATCGCTGAGCTCTCTGTTCAAGGGTTGAAGGAGACAAGTTTAGGTCTGGGCTGGATAGGGCCTAATTTTCGGGTATAGGTTCATATCCGGATCCTCTATTTTCCCTTTCATTTGTCGGGTCAGATTTGGGCTTCCGGGTCGGGTTCTATTTACCGGGTTATAATCTTTGAGGGAGGAGATGAGTCTTCTTTTCTTTTTGGACTGGGCTGGGCTGGTCTTCCCTTCCTTTCCTTCATTTGGGCCGATTGGTATGGGGTATTTAAATGGATGTTACTTTATATATACACTATGTTACGTAATAAAATTTTATAGTATGCTAATTGATTGATTGAGTTTATTTGGAATTGATTTTGATGATCATCATTATATTATTATTATTATTGTATATTATTTCTGAGTTCGTGAAAATATAAATTCTGGAATTTTATTATACTATAAAATGGTTTAAAAGAGGCATTATTTGGAATATGTATTTAATGTTGTTTTAATTGTGAGTTTGGAAATTTCGAGATGTTTTATTAATGTATAAATATGGTTGTGAAAATAGAATCGTTTTGGTGATTTAATGTCATAATTTGTTTATATAATGATTTTGAAAGTAAACATGCCGAGATTGTGTTAATAATATGATTTTGGGATTTGGTTGAGGATTTAAATGTTAAATGTCGGAATTTGGTCAAGTATGATTTGAGGAATTATTTTGAATATGAGTTGACTTAATTTGGGATTTAAAAGTTTGAAAAACATTGTTGGTAAGATTTATCGACGGGTTTGATTGGAAATCAATTGATTTTGGTTGATGTTGGTCATATCGGAAATGTTTTGGAAAACGGTCTTTACCATCAATTGGCTTTGAGGATGTTGAGAACTTGGGTTCGTGTGTGTGTGAATGTTGGTTCAGTAGCTTACGGAAATGACCTGTTGATAGGTGTGTATTGCTTTGGACTTGCATTTGGGTCTTGCTTGTGTTATCCTGCTGTTCTGCATCTTCAGGTAAGTTCCCTAGGGGGCTTACTCAGGTTGGACATTCATGCCTGTTGTTGCATTTTATGTTAGGTGTTGCATATGCATAAAAGCATGCCATGTAGTATCAGGTTTAGGTTGCACTAATTGGTTGAGCATCTGTTTACTTTATGCGTTTGAAACAGAACAGCCGTTATCTGTGATAGTCCTAGAGTCTTTGCTAGGGTCATAGGGTAGCCCAGCCTCATCGGGTACCCTGAGTCAATCGAGTCATGAACTTCCTTATTGTGGAGCGGGTAGGCATGCGTGCCCCCCGATTATGATGGAATGCATTCACGAGCTGGCCAGTCTCCACCTATCGGAAGGGGTGGAGGTAGGAGAGGGATATGCCACTTGGCATTGTCTTGGGCCCTTTACAGTATTTCTGCACATTATTATGAACTAGGAGCATGCTAGTGTGTTTGAATTTCGTATTGCATTAGAGCATCTTTATTAGGTATAGCACATACTATGTGGCCTCAGCGAGGACTGCCGGTCCCGCATGAGTGGCTCGATCTGATTCCTTTCCCCGTTCTTTTTTTTAAGGTATTTTCTGCAGATATTGTTTGCTCCTTGCTTCTGTGACGGGAAACCCTTTGGCGAATCGACGAACCTAGCTAATATTCTAACTTGGTAAAATGGTAATCACTCGCTTATGATTTGGTTTTGACCCGGCTTTGTCGTGGCATTTGTATCTTAACCTTGCTTCCGCTTTACTTTCATTTGAATTGAATTTCGCGACATAGTCTTAAGATAGGTTAAGGGTACCCAACGACCCTTCGTGACTTTTAGGGTTTGAAATTCCTCTTTCCACTAACCTTAAAATGAGTTTGAAACCTCGACCCGTACCTGGATTGCAAGATCCGAACAAGGGTTTTCATCCCTTGAAACGTAACCCGGAAATCATAATTCTGGGCCGTTACAGCAATCTGGTCCGGGTCTTTGACAGATCAATTAATGATGATCCAATATATTTAAGCCCCATCATACGATTACATAATCTATTTGTACACATGTCGCCCTATGTGACTATTTTAATTGAAGATTAAATTTAATTTTTAATATAAATATTTACATCATATCTTAAGTGGTTATAAAACCTATCATTTTTAATATAAATATTCAACTTAATATCTTAGTTATTTAAAAATCTATCATTTTAAATATAAAATATTTACCATCATATCTTAAAAATTTACAAAACAAATTATTTTAATATAAATATTTGACATCATATCTTAATACAACATTTGTTTTATAACCTACGTACTTATAAAAAGACTGTGTAGATAAATTTTTTAAAAGTAACCTGTAAACCTAAAAATCTGTTTGGATAATGATTTGCATTAATTTACATTAGGAACCGAAATTGTTTAAATAATTACTAGATAAAATTGAAGTTAATCAATCTAAATTTTTTGTTATTATAAAATAAATTGAACATAATATCTCAAAATCAAATACCATATAATAAATTTTCACGTTTAGAATAAAAAAAAGATTTCAAATCCTGATGTTTTTGATGCGGCGAATCTCATGGAATGAAGAAATTGCTTTGTTCTTTTTCGTTGTTTTCCAAATTTTAAGTGCACATTGCAATCATCTTGCATGGAAATGTGTTTTAATTTTCATCTTGGTAATTCTCGATCAATTAATATAGATTTGAAATTTTGGATATTCTTTTGGGGATAGATTTAATCATTAAGATTGGATTTGTTAACTCATTATATAATGATAAATTTTTATTATTAAATACATATTTCCAATACTTTTACGTAACTATGTTTTGTTTGAATATAAACAAAATATTCTCTTTTCTTTCACATGAGTATGACTAAATATTTAATTTAATTAAAATAAGGAGGCTTTACAATCTATCTATTAAATATTTAGCCTAATCTTATTTTATTAGCCTTTCACAATCATAACCTATATATATACACACATAAGATAATTAATTGAAATACCTTAATTATAAAAATGTCATATGATATTTATATATATGAACAAATAAACATGCGTGAGAATTATATATTTTCAAAATTATTAAAATTAATTAAAACTTATTTTATATAAATAAAAATTATGAAAAAACCGCGAAGATCGCGGGTAGTAAGACTAATATATATATATATAGGGGAGAGTTCAAGTGAGAATAATTTATTAAGGAAAGAAGAACTCTGATTGGTCAAATTTATTAAAATAAGAATTAGGTCAGATTTTAGTCTCTTTCTGATCTTCCAAATCTCTCTCCGCTTCAATGGAGATCTTCCAGATCTACTCCCTTCTCCCTCCCCTGCCTTCTTCCTCCGCCCACTCCGCCTCTCTTTCTTCCTCCTCCGCCTCGAGGACAAGCTCGACTCCATCTCTCCTAGATCTCCGCCACCATGATTTTCCTCAAACATACAGGTAGCTCTAACACACCAATCCGAGTGTTCAGGAACTACCATGACTCAACGATCAACAAATCGGACTCACAGGCGATGAAGATTTGCTCCAGGCTAGCGAGGCTCTGGCGAGGCTCGGTGGATCCGAGATCATCTTCGGAGTTCGAGAGGTCGGATTCTTGGAATTCAAAGTGGTGATCGACGGAATTGGAGTCACTACCTTCTTCGCCGTCGCCACGGAGCCTCCGGCTTCAGCTCCACTTCCTTCCTCCTTCCCAACCTCCGTTCAACTTCCTTCCATGGATCGCCACTGCCGCCGCTCCCGCGGAGCCTCCGGACCATCTCAATAGAGGCGCTCTTGCCGTCGGGTTGGTGGCCGATGACGAGCACTACTGGTGTCGAAGGAAGGAAGACATCTTGTTTGATTCGAAAGGAGGAAGACGACACTGCTACTGATTTTTTCAATTGCAACTTACAATTACATTTTATTACAGAGTACGAAAAGAGGGATTTTGCAGATTGATTAGGCATACGCAATTGAACTTATGAAAAGAGAATTCATTCATGCTGATGCAAATTGCTTCGGTCTGAATATTTCAATTGCGTTTAGTAATTTTACACTATTAGCTTAGAAAAAAATTTCGTGTGTAAAGTTGCAAGCTAGCCACTATTTCCAATTTCAAACTAGCTTGGAAATTCTTTTAGTGGAGAACGAATTGATAATAAAGTGATGATGAGCAACAAATTTTTTTTCTTTCTTTCCTTCCCGAATGATGTTTTTAATACCAAGTAGTTTAGGGTTTTAATTATTAAGTGGTTCAGAGTTTTTATACGAAGTGGTTTAACGTTTCAATACCTAGTGGTTCAGAGTTTTATATCAAGTGGTTCAGAGTTTTATACTAGGTGGTTCAGAGTTTTAATATCAAGTGGTTCAGGGTTTTAAACAAAGTGGTTCAGGATTTTAATACCAAGTGGTTCATGGGTTTTATACCAAGTGGTTCATGAGGTTTATACCAAGTGGTTCAGGGTTTTTTAATATCAAGTTGTTTAGAGTTTTATAATAAGTGGTTCGGGGTTTAAATACCAATGTTCATGGGTTTTATACGAAGTGGTTCGGGGTTTTTATACAAAGTGATTCATTAAATAAATAGAGTAGTGGTTCATCAAATAAAGAGTAGTGGTTCATCAAATAAATAGCATTGGTTCATGAAATAAATAATATGAGGAAGTGGTTCAGGGTTTTTAATATCAAGTTGTTCAGAGTTTTATAATAAGTGGTTCATGGTTTAAATACCAAGTGGTTCAGAGTTTAAATACCAATGTTCATGGGTTTTATACGAAGTGGTTTAGGGTTTTTATACCAAATGATTCATTAAATAAATAGAGAATAGTGGTTCATCAAATAAAGAGTAGTGGTTCATCAAATAAATAGCATTGGTTCATTAAATAAATAATATTGGTTCATGAAATATTTTATTTTACAATAAATAAATAAATAATTAAAATAATCATTAATAGAAAATAAAAGAATATTGAAAATTTTATAATTATTAAAGAGTATTGGTTCATGAAATAAATAGTATTGGTTCACTATGAATAAAATTGCCGAACCACTGTGAATACAATTGCTGAACCACTGCGAATAAAATTGCTGAACCGCTGTGAATAAAATTGTTGAACCACTGTGAATAAAATTGCTGAACCACTGTGAATAAAATTGCTGAACCACTCTGAATAAAAATGCTGAACCACTGTGAATAATATGTCCGAACCACTTCTTGTCGATTTTTTTTTCAACAAAACATATACAAAGTGGGTGTCTATGTGTAGATAAAATTAAATTACAACCAAAAATATATTTTTTTAACAAGTAAAAATGAAAAAAAAATTCATTTTAATTAACATTAAAAACCTTCTTAATAAAAAAGAAAGGCAATTGGGTTTATAAAGCCCATTAAGAAGAATGCGTTGCTATCAATTTTTTTTTTTTTTTGAGAACCAACCAATTATATATTACCTTGCATCTTCTGCTAACAAGAGTTTCAATTCAAAAGGAATTAACACGCCTAACACTAGCAAGAAAGTGAGCCGCCCGGTTAGCCTGTCTCCGAATGAAACTCCATCTGCACTCGATGAATCTAGAAGCCAGCTGAACAATCTTCCTCAACTGAGCCCCAATCTCACCCTTCGGAAAGCATCCATTACGAAGCATAGTAATGACGGTTGAGCAATCACTCTCTATCCACACCCTCGGCAACCCTCGCTCAATGCACACCTCAAGTGCCCAGGCTTGCGTATTTCATTTTTTAATTGGCGCGTGTCCTACACGCAGGGGAGGTGCGACTGGGTGTGGGTGTGGGTGTGAAAAACGTCATTGCTGATTGGAATCAAATTGAGCGCGGGACTCTATTTTTTTTTATTTTTTTAATCCACGTGGACCAATCAAATTGCTTCTTTCTTTCTCATTCTTGGAGTTGTGTGTACCCGAACCTAACCCTATATATATATATACTAGTGTAGGCCCCATCCCGTATACGGGGAATACATTAATACAATATTATAAATAATTTAGATAGATTTCACTAAATAATTAAATAATAATCTAAATATAAATCATTTTTCCACCAAAAAATAATATAGGCATAAATAAAATTAGTTCGATTGATTATAAAAAATCTAAATGTCTTTTATTTAGATTATCTCAAAATATAAATAAAATTCACATTTATAAGGTAAATAAATAAAATAACAATGTTTTATATAAATAATATAACAATTATTAAATAATTAATTTTGATATAAATAATTTTTTCCACCAAAAAATAATATAGATATAAATAATTATTTGGCAAATTTGCTAAAATAACCCATTTCGGTGAAACTCTTGCACACATAACCCCATCCGGAAAAAATTTGCTAAAATCCGGATATCCGGATTTTTGGCTCAACCGGTAGCAGGTAAGTGGGGGGGGGACTGGACAGTGTGAGTATGACAGCTGGACAATTAAGAGAGTGAGAGAGAGAGAGAGAGAGAGAGAGAGAGAGAGAGAGAGAGAGAGAGAGAGAGAGAGAGACGGAAAAGCGAGGAAAAGACAGAGAGAGAGAGAGTCTGTGTGAGAGAGAGAGAGGGTGAAAATCCTGATCAATATTGAAAAGACAGGTAGAGAGAGGGAGAGAGATGGAGCAGCTGGGTACAGTAAATCGGAGGGAGGCAATTGTTCCCGCCCAAGGATGGCGCCAAAAAAAAAGGTAAAAGGGAGGGAGGAGGGGGAGGGTATATAAGCTTTGAAGAATGTCTGGGGGAAATCATTAGCTCCCATTAATGAATTGCAGGGGAAATGGAACTTGAAGAAGGGGAATGGCCGACGTTTGATTAGAAGAAAGAGGGTAGGTGCCAAATGATGTGTGGTCTATATAAAGAGATGAGAGAAATTCTGGGCGTCACTTTTATTCACAAAATCTGAAGAAAGAGAGAGAATCCATTGAAGAAGAATTCTTCTTCAATGGATTCTCTCTCTTTCTTCAGATTTTGTGAAGAAGAATTCTTCTTCAATCCATTGAAGAAGAACCCAGGCCCACTTGCTTCGAAGCAAGTGGGCCTGGGTTCAGTTAACGGTTTACTTGTACGAAGCCACTTTTCACTGGACGGTTATATCGTACCAACTGGACACGTGTTGGAATTTACTGGACAGTCCTCTGATCGGACATAAATGGGTAAGTGTTCTCTCTATGTTTGGTAAGTGTTGTTCATATGTAAATACCGTCGATACAAATTAATTTCTGTCTACCTATGAAATGCAACAGGGGAAAAATCATCAGTTTGTATCATTGTATTGTTTGGAGGATGGTGGGCGTGTGAAGGCGGCACTTGGGTCTTCACGGGAACAAGGAGCCAGAAAGCCATGGTGGTGGACGAAAGGATTGACTACGTAAAGCTGAAGAAACAGGTGATGGACAAGTTTAATGTCGATGGGAGGAGGAATGATGTAGAGCTCACATATGTAAAGCCAAAGAAGGAAGGGTCCAGGCCGTTTGCTATTGGGGATGACAAAGACTTGGAGGCCTACAAGTTTGTAAACGGGCTATCTGGAGAACGAAATTAGCCTATCGACCTCAATGTCTCCTTGCGACGCAAGGTTGGTGGAGACGTGCCCGAAGCACAAGGATCGACAACGGATGACTCAGATGGTGGTTTGTCTCCTGCAGGCTTGGAGGATGTTGTTGTGCCGTTAAGTGGTCCGCCCGTGACCCAAGAAGATCACCCAAATACAGATCTCCCCGTGGGGCTTGACGGAGAAGACGAAGATTTGGGAGAAAAAATTGTCGAGGTAAACCAAACGTATGTCCAGTTGGAATCATCGGATGTCCAGTTAACACAAACAGCTGTCCAGTTAACAGAGACTTCTGACCAGTTAGGGATAAGTGAGGAGTTGGAGTTGGAGTTTGCGAAGAGGGAAAAGAATGCCGACGCAGTGAATAAAGGGAAGCAGATCATATATGTCAGCAGTGACATGGAAGATGGAGCCATTGACCTTGGTAGCTCCTCCGACGAGGATGATGCAATCACAAAAGTGGTTAAAGTTGAATATGGTATTTCTGGTCCGACGAAGTCTTGGTCATGGGATTATGAGGCGGAGCGAGCGGTGAGGGAAGTCGAGGAAGCATACGAAAGACGAAAATGAAAGTCGACCACTTCTCCGAAGCCTGCTGAAAGTGAACCAATGGTGGCGGGGAACCCATTAGATACCAGCCAGTGTGGTATTAAGCTCCGGGAGGGACAAACGTTTCGGAGGAAGGAGGATGTGCAGGAACTCGTAGCGTGGGCGGGTCTGACTCGCAGCTTCACGACGAAGGTGAAGAAGTCAACGAAGACCTTGTATGTTGTAGGGTGCGCTGCTCGCAACTGCAAGTGGTCATGTCGGGCTTCGACTTACAAGGGAACGGGGTTATGGAAGATCCGAAAGCTTGTGGACGAGCACACTTGCTCGCTGAACGAGGCGGTCAGCCAAAAACGCAGTGCGTCATACACGCAGCTGGGCCGGCGCATTGTCGAAAGATATGTGCCCCAATACGTAAAACTTAACTGGACTCTTGCCTAAATTCCACTGGACATAAAGATATACACACTGGACACACAACACTAGTAACTGGACACACAACTTTATTCACTGGACACAGAACTTTCTTAACTGGACACACAACTATTGTAACTGGACACACAGAAATAGTCACTGGACACACAACTGTCTTAACTGGACACACAACTAACTTAACTGGACACATGTGTGTGAATGGGCATGTTCAGTTTCGGATGGTCGAAGAAGCCCCTCGATCCCGATCAAGTGCAGAGGATGATGAAGTCGCAGCTGGGGGTCACATGCAGCTACTGGAAGGCGCGCCGAGCCAAGTTGAGTGCGAGGGACAAAGTGTACGGAACGGACGAGGAAAGCTATCGGAGCATGTACTTGTACATGTACATGCTGGAGCAGGCCAACCCTGGGACGTACACGAGGATAGAATGTGACGCGGAGGGGCGATTCAAGTATGCGTTTGTGAGTCTTGGAGCGTGGCGAAGGGCTATCCCCCACCTACGGAAGGTAAGTCCTTCCTTACATTGAACATGACGCTCATTTACTAGAAACATGACGCCCATACGAATATCACATGACGTCTGTTTGCCTAGACATGACACCTCTAACTCATCAAGATGTTTATTCTCCAGGTTATATTGGTGGACGGGAGCTTCTTGAAGGGGAAATTTCGAGGGTGCTTGCTATTTGCTACTGCACAAGACGCTGACCACCACATTTACCCCGTAGGCTTCGCCATGGTTGACGACGAGAATGATGGGTCTTGGGGGTTCTTCTTCAGGCAGATGTTGCGTGTCGTTGAAGACACGACTGATCTGGTGTGGGTATCTGACCGCCACATGAGCATCCTGAAGGGCATACGGGATAGCTACATCTTCGCGAAGCATGTCATATGCACATATCACTTATTTCAAAACGTCCGTTTCCGGTTCAAGTGCGGGGGCTTGCAAGACGAGTTCATGACGATGTGTAAAGCTTACACGTACGATGAGTTCCAGGTGTTGTACGCGGAGTTCTGTGCACGGGTTCCCGGAGCGGGCCAATATCTGAAGGAGGCCGGGTTCAGCAACTGGGCAAGGGCTTTCTACACTGGGAACAGGCACTACTACATTTTCGACATTTGGTGGCGGTCAAAAACCGCTGCCTAAAGCCCCAAAACCGCTTCCATAGGCCTTTGGCGGCGGTTAACCGACCGCACCATCTGCTCCCGTTTCCATAGACCTATGGCAGCGGTTTCAGACCCCTATGGCCGCGGCTCTTGCCAGACACATAGACCGCTGCCCTAGGTACTTTAAACCGCTGCCAGAAAGGCTATGGGGACGGTTGTGAGTGGGAACTTAGGAAGCGGTTATGGAAATCCTTAGGCGGCGGTTCCTAAAAGCCTATAGAGGCGATACAATACACCTATGGCAGCGGTTATGTACATATGGAAGCGCTTTTTGATACTTGTGGAAGCGGTTTTAGTGATGAGGCAGCGGTTTGTTAGTGCCTTTGGTAGCGGTTGTATAAGATGATCTGGTTATTTGGTAGCGGAATTAGGTGTCTGTGGTGGCGGTTTTTGGTTATTTGGAAGCGGATTTAAATATTTGTGGCAGCGGTTGTAGTGATATGGGCAGCGGGTTACTGGTTAATTGGCAGCGGTTGTGGGGTGAGGGGTTCAAGATCGGATTAGAATTTGGAAGCGGGTTTTGGGCTCTGTGGCAGCGGTTATAATAAAAGTATGGCAACACAAAGTAGAACCTTTGGCAGCGGTTGTTATGAATTGGAAATGAAATTCCCAGCTCGGTTTATTGAAAATACATATTATATATATAAACCTGTATAATAGAAATTGATATATTTGTATACATTTAAATCATAAAAGTAAATGAAGTACAAAATGAAGAATATAGATTCAAAATATTGACATTTCATTGCACTGTAATAGTGAATAACAAAGTTTCATTACAAAAGGTGTAGTTTGCTAAGTGTTAGCTAGCTAGGTATAGCATATAAACAAAAGGCAAACCCAAAACAGTGAGCATGTGCAATGTGGTTTGCAACTTAGCTAGAGTAAAAGTGGAATCCTACCAAAAGTATACCAATGTGCAATATGGTATATATGCAACCTAGAGAAAAAGTGGAAACCGAGCAAAAGTGTACCAACATGTGCAATATGGACATTGTACGTACGTTGATGAGCAAAATGTCGGGAAACCTGCAAAAAAGGGCCAACAAAAAACAGTTGCTGAAACAAAGTGCAATGACATATATAGAAGAAATGGCATTTCATACATGTCTTCATAAATCATCACCAAAAGAACAATTATGAATTATTGTTATTTGCATTGCCCACAACCATCCCAAACTTATGAAAAACATGGTCACATAAAAATGCATGGCAACACTGTACAAAATTGAATAATCAAAGTAAAGCATTCAGCATACATGTTTTTCTACCTTCAAGCAAAGAGGGGGGCTGTGAGAAGGCAGAGCCACAATTTATACAATACACAGCACAAAACACACACACCAAGGGAGAAGGCAGAGCCAAAATTTCAGAAATATATATGTACCACATCATGCGAGTGCTTCAGAATAGATAATGGCAAATAGCAAGACCTGTTAGTTGAGATTATTACCTGGTCAAAATAAGCTGGATAGGGCAATCAACAACCTAAGGTACTGTGCACTAATCGTCGACCTCTTGGTCAGACCTACAAATATTATAATAAACAAAAAATGTGAAAATAAATTACAAAAGTGGTGATTATATATACAGAATTATATATGGATACACATATATCAGACAAAAAATGTTAAAAGCATGAGTCTAACTGACATAACAGATCAAAAGCTAATGACTCATAGTTAAGGATGGTAAAAAACTGATGAATATTGTGAGGAATTAGGCTAACTCACATAACATCATCACCCTGGGAAGTAGATCCAGCTTCTTGGTTTTCTGATGATTCGGATGAAGTTGGGCTGTCTTCGTTGTTCGTAGATAAGTTGGGAATGACAATATTAACTCCGGGATTAGCATCTCGTAACTTGGAAAGAACCGTCATCAAGGTGTCCTCCATCTTTTTGTTAAAGTGTTCTGCAATGCCCTCCAAGAACACGTCGGGGAGCACAAATGGGGTCTTCACATCCTTACATTTGAAGCTTGACTTGGTCACACCTAGTCCTTGCATACGCAAGGGCCCATTATGCTCTTTCTTGGTGATCACATCAAAATATGGATCAGTTTTGCTGCTCCCTTCACCCCCTGAGTTTGTGGATTTCATTTTCTCCTTTATGAGACAAAAACAAAGACCAAAATATTCTATGTGATGTACTTTATCAGAAATTCAGCAACATATAGATCAGTAGTGTTAATAGACTCACAATGTTTGAAAGTGTCTCATCATTTTGTGTGAGATAGGTACGTCCTGCCACTCGCTTCCTAGACTCCGTGTATACATCCACTTCTGATGGGCGTTGCTTCTGTGGGTCATTTTGTTGCTACATAAATAAGATAAAGTCAATCTGAATAAAAACTCTTTCAGATTTCAGAAGGGATGGAATACTATTGACATGTGTTTACCATCAAATGTCGCTTGAGAGCGTATGATACTGGACCCATAGTATGCATATCACCTTGCTTAGCTCTATTATCTTTATTTATGTTACTGATTTCCTAAGTATTCACATGTGAAATCAGTATTTCCAAAAGGTTGAGACAGACAATCGAAGGGCAATAACATAACCGAAGGGCAATAACATACGAGCTTCAATGCATACCTTAGCTTTGTCTGATGCGAAATACTTCATTAGGTCAATGAATTCCTCTTTTGGTATCGCATTGGGCCGGTTGGCCACCATCTCTGCCATCGTAGTATATGGGGTGTAATGTTTGTCCTTCACTTTTCCTTTGTAAGCTCGCCATTTTGAACCAACACTCCCCAACACCCATGATTTTCCTTCGTGTGGTACAATGAATTTTTTCTTGGTTACCAATATCACCAATGTTAGCTTATGCACATGAGTAACTACATGCAAATACATCACCTGAATAAAAATACAAGTACATTACCTGAACATACTCCCAGATTTTATCTTTCGTAGGCACAGCTCTCCAATCTTTGTAATTCAAAGGTGCAAAGTTGGAGTCTCGAGCTAAAGTTCCCAGGAAGTGACTGAAAGTGCTCACAATCTGCTTTGTAGGGCCAACTGGTTGTTTCTTGTCATTCAAAATGATTGCATCACGAGTTTCCATGGTTCGTGAATGAACCTTTGCCAAAATCGTTTTCCCACGACGTTTCTTATCCTCAGAAACTGATTCTACATTGCCAACTGCATGTCAATGTCATCACAGAGTTATATACATACAAGAGAATTATGCACCATTAGGTAAAGGAAACAGTTGGTCATGTAGACGTACCCGTTGCATTTCCAGTTGCAATAACAAGGTCGGTTGAGTCTCCATTGTCATTGTTTTCATCGACCTCATCTTCAGTTTGGTTATTTTCTGGAACTTGAGGAACAGTTTCTAACCCATCAGTTTGCATATCAATGCTGTCATTATGGGAACTCCCTTTCAAGAGTTGATTTTTTCTCATATTCTCATATCTAATAGTAGTCCCTGGAATATCTTCAGAAGACTCGGCCTCAGCTGTATTCGGTGGCTTATCCAATTTGCTTTGCTTCCCTTTCACAGATTGTAGCTTCTTCAACTTTGCATTTTTTGCCATTGATCCCGGAGCACAGAAGTTGGTCCTATCTTTTTGCATAGCCATTGCACCTTTTGGTTGAGCGGGCTTCCCACATTATTTATGTTGGCCTGTCACAGAATCTTCATTATCTGGTTGTGGCTTCCCACATTGTTTCTCTTGGCCGTTTGCATACTTTACCAGAACTTTGTTGAGAAAATTATCGCTAAACCCTTTCGCTGTCAATGTTGCCGCATTTGACTCCAATCTTTTCAACTTCCCCAGTTCGTAGGGTGTCATTGTTCCCTTTTGTGTGCCAGGTGTCTTTTCTTTCTTCGCCATTTATCCTATAGCACAACCAAAGTGAACTCATGTTATTTCTTATATAAATGAGTCTAGTTGTCCTGAAGAAAATTTAAAATAATCACTTGAATTACTTTAAGAGTCTTAAAAAAACCTGTGTCCTAAATGAATACTGATAATGAAAATTATTTATGAATACTGATAATGAATACTGGGAATGAAAATTATTTAAGAGTCTAGTTATTTTTTGGGATGGAAATACCTATTTTTTATAAATGAATACTGATAATGAAAATTATTTATGAATGTGTTCAACATGTTTAAATGAAGTCAAGTCAGGTTGTTACACATTGAAGGGAAACTGTTAAAAGGTGAAGCCGAGAGTTAGAGGGAAATATAGAAAGGAAACATGGATGACATTACTTTCCTAACTAAATGTATGTCTTCCAAAACAGTTATCACATTGGGTTAATAAATGTGCTCACTGTTTTCAGAAATTTAAGTTTTGCAAAAATGTTATGACAGTGACTGTTTTCAGAAATTTTTCTTCCAACACTTTCTGAAATTTATCAAAAAAGAGCTGGAAAAGGTGGTTACTTTTCTGGTACTTGATATGCCCATACACTTATCACTTAAAAGGCTGTCACTTTGGCCTTGATTTGGGAAGACACTCTTCACTATAGCAGATTTGCCCATACACTTGTCACTTTATGGTACTTGAGTCAATGCATTTTCAGAATTTCCCCAATGGGTAAAGAACACAGCTTTAGGAGCTACTAAAGGGGGGAAAAGAAGTAAATGCGGGTAGGTGTTAAAGTGGACAGAATTTTAGTCAAATTTACCCTCCCAAGTTACTTAATGTGGTAAATGCTTGTAGGTGATAGGCTCACTTACATCCATCTGTTGGCCTCTACCCATCTATAAAAAAAGGAACCACCCACCCTTACTAAAGCACACACCTCTACCTTTGAACCAAACAAACATCTTTTGGCATTCTCTCCCTCTGCGAAATGGCCTCCTCTAGCATCCCTTACCCGATCATCATCCCCTCAGACAACTCCGACAGTGATGAACCCACCAACAACAAAGGTGACTCATTGTCTTGTATGTTTTAACAATCTCACTGATTTGGTTAAATTTTTTAGTAATGTATGCTTTTTTTTCATGTTTTCAGGGAAGATACGTTTGGCCACCCCTTACAACGCAGGGGATGTGGTGGAAGTCATTGGGGGTGAGAATGGGTACTTGGGCTCCTTCTACGAGGCTGTTGTCATCCGCCTATTCGATCCCGTGCACTATGAGGTTGAATACATGACGCTCCATGACGCCCGAAGGAGACGCCCTCTGAGGGAAGTAGTTCCGGTGGGCCGACTTCGTCCCCTTCCCCCTCATAGGGAGTATGAGGGCTACCAGCGTGAGGACCGTGTGGACTGTCATGCCAATGATGGGTGGTGGTCGGGTCGGATTGTAGGGTTCAACTATGAAGCCCAGCTTTTCATTGTTACCTTCCCCCTCACGGGGGATACTGTTGAGTATCCGACCAGGGAAATGCGCCCTCACTTTGATTGGATTGACGGCCGCTGGACTACCCAGCCACAATTCCGATACATGTTGCACTGAACTGCTTCTTAGGAGGGAATGGTTGTTATGGTTGTATGTCTGTTATGGTTGTTATGTTGCACTGAACTTTTTCATTTGTGATGGCTGTCATGAACCTTGTTTCTGGTACTTATGATTATGATGTTTGTTAAGCTTTATCTGTCATGGTACTTGTTTGTTATCAACCTTCAATGTTATTGCAGCTTTCCTTTCACAATGTTAGTTGATGGTTTATGTTAAAGGTTTCCTCTTGTTAACTTGATGGTTTGGTGGTTACTTTTCTGGTACTTATGGTTTTGGTAACTTATGGTTTTGGCACTTATAAGTAATCTGAAATATATATAGATATGCTTGAAGCTTCTGGTACTTATGGTTTTGGAGTTGTAGACACACATGAAAAATGAAAATGTAAATGAAAACACATCAAAGTTTTCAACTCAGACCATAGCTCCAACCATTAAACACACATGATCTCAAATAACTAAGAAATTACCTCTCAATCAGCAAGACCAAGTAATTACCTCTTGATTGCAGGAAACTTCGTCCCTTGCTTTAAAGTCTTCACCTCAGACCTGGGGAACACATTTACTCACCCATTAGACATAGCTACCAGAAACATTATAGAAGAAACAACATGTTTAAGAAACAGTATTGAACAAACATGATCTCAAATGACTAAGAAACAACATTATCCCATATACGAAACATTATAAAGCGAAAATGATTAGAGAGAATATTGTTTGACAACTAATTAACTATCTTCTAATACATTTCCTGATAAGTCAACTATTGTAGCATTTACATCCGCTCTCGTAATGCTAATGTCAACCCCATCATCACTAGAATCAAATCTCTTAACACGAGGGCATTCCTTCAAGTATATGTCCACAGATTCGTCACCCTCTTCAGTAACAGTTGAGACATATCTAGGAAGATCTTCTACGACATAGCTCCAACCATTTGATAATGGGTCTTCAACGTAGAATACTTGGTGTGCTTGAGACGCCAATATGAATGGCTCATCTTCATAAATGCGCTTCTTTCGATTAACCCGAGGGAGTCCATGAGTGTCTTCTTCAGATTGAAACCAGACACACCCAAACAAAACAATGCTAAAATGGTCTTCATAGAAGATCTCAATGATTTCTTTGATTGCCCCATAGTAAGCCACATCTCCCATTATCGGATGTTGATCCTTCGTACTAGCATAGCTTGGAGTCAATGCGGTTAAAGAGACTCCACTGTTATCAGACACGCATTTTCTGTCGTGCTTGAGGGTATGAAACCTGTAGCCATTGACTGAGTATCCGGTGTATGTGTTAACATATACAGAAGGTCCAACAGATAACCACTGTAACCAATCTGGAATGGACACCCCTTCAGCAAAATCAGTCTCCACTTTCCCTCTAAACCAGTCAATGAAATCCTTACAATGGGTTTGTGCAGTGTCCCACTTTCTTTTCTTCTTGGTTCTGGCAATTAGTGTCTCATGCTCACTACAATAACAATAAATTACACAAACATATTCGTCAATATTCCATCCAAGGGTGAAAAATAGTTTACACTATAGAAATAAGGTGTATTATATTACCTAATATATCTGTCAACTTCTTCTTTATGGCAGTTGAAGAGGAAGTATCGATGTGCTTGAGCCCATTTTATGTCATCAATCCTAGAACGCTCAAGGTTTTTTGTTTTCCTTTGTCTTCCCTTCCCCATTATAGGATGACCCATATGAGGGAAACATGATTTCCCAATCTGATCATCTGTAATGGTGGATCCCCGATGTAGATATCTAGCACAAAAGCGGTGCATTCATCAACTAAGTAGGACTCTGCCATTGATCCTTCTGGCCGACTTTTATTCCGAACATAAGATTTCAATTTTCGAAGATCTCGTTCAATTGGATACATCCATCTATGACATACAGGTCCCCCAAGTCTGATTTCTTCTACTAAGTGGATTGGTAAATGAACCATAATGTCAAAAAATGCACAGGGAAAAATCTTTTCAAACTGACAAATAATCTCAGAAATCTCAGATTGTAAATACTCTAAATCTGCAGGGTCAACAACTTTCTTGCATATGGCCTTGAAAAAAGCACTCAATCTGATGAAAGGCCTTGCAACATTCTCGGGAAGACATGTCTTCACAACAATGGGAAGTAAATACTGCATGAAAAAGTGAGCATCGTGACTCTTATAACCTAGAATTCTCCTCTGTTGAACCTGAACACATCGACCAATGGCAGAATCACAAACTTGTGGTAACTTGGCATTCTTGATCACACTACAAAATCTGCGCTTCTCCTCCCCTGTCATCCAAAACCGCGATTTTGCAATTTCAAGCTTCTCACCATCAGCAACAAACTTAGGCTGAAGCTCCTCCATCATATCAAGTTCCACCAGATCCATTCGAGCTTTCACATGATCCTTAGTTTTTCTAGGAATATCTAACAATGTCCCAATAATATTATCACATATGTTCTTTTCTATATGCATCACATCAAGACAATGTCGAATGTCAATATGCTTCCAATAAGGCAAAAGAAAAAAGATTGACTTTTTCTTCCAAGGGCAGACAGACTTCTTCTTACTCTTCATATTCCTCTTTGGCTGTTTTGGTTTGTTTTTTCCAAACTCAGTTTTAAAGCCAGCCAACAACTCCAAAGTCTCACTTCCTGTCAAGCGCACCGGAGCTATTTCATCATCAATATTTTTGTTAAAATGCCTTCTATCACGCCGATATGGGTGGTTCCTTCCCAAAAACCTACGATGACCTGTGTAACACATCTTTCTACTATGTGTTAAATAGTGCGACCGAGTTTCATAATGACAAGAAGGACATGCCAATTTCCCTTTCGTGCTCCATCTAGATAGCATAGCAAAGCCAGGAAAATCACTTATGGTAGTCATCAAGGTTGCGCGCATACTGAACATTTCGTTTCTTGAGGCATCATATGTTTCTATGCCAGTCGTAAACAACTCTGTCAAGTCCTTGATAAGAGGCTGTAAATACACATCAATATCATTTCCCGGTGAAGAAGGACCTGGGATGATTAGGGCAAGCATTAAAAATTCTGACTTCATCGACATCCAAGGGGGCAGGTTGTAAGTGGTCAGTATAACAGGCCATGTACTATGGACAATACTCATTGAGTTAAATGGGCTAAATCCATCACTAGCTAACCCTAATCTCACATTGCGCGACTCGTCACCAAATGATGGATAAAGTACATCAAAGTTCTTCCAAGATTCACCATCTGCTGGATGTCTCAATAACCCATCCTTCGGACGTCCATCTGCATGCCATGTCATGTTTTGTGCAATCTCTCGACACATGAACAATCTTTGCAACCTCTTCTTAACTGGAAAGTATCTAAGTACTTTTGCAGGTATTTCTGAACCGTTGCAAGTTTCGCCATCTTTTTCAGCTGATTTCCACCGAGAAGTCTTGCATATAGGACAACTTGTTGCTTCAGCATTATCTTCCCAATACAAGATGCAATCGTTAACACATGCATCAATCCTAGTGTACTGAAGACCCAATATCTTTAGGACCTTCTTCGCTTCAGTATAAGAAGTAGGCAACTTTGCATCCGGTTGCATGACTTTTATAATTTTTAGCAGATCAGTGAAGGCACCATTGCTCAGTTTATGGTCTCGCTTATGAACGAATAAGCGAATTAGAAAGGAAAGCTTCGAATAACTCTTGCAACCAGGATACAATTCTTCCTGGGCCTCTTCCACTAACTTGTAAAAACTGGTTGCCTCTTCATTTGGACCATTACTGAATCTGTCATGCAATAGATCGTCCATGTTATCTCCAAACTCATTTTCCCCATCGTTCACCTCATTACCATCATTAGGTTGCGGTTCTCCTACTTCCTCTGGTAGGCTATGGAAACCCTTCACAATCATGTGATCCTTGACAGTTTTTCGTTCTAACCAATTACGACGATAACAAACTTTGCAAGGGCAACGAATTTCGACTCCTCGTGCTTCATTTGCAAATGCCTTTTCTATATACTCATCCACTCCTTTTGAGTATTCCTTACTCCATCTCGGATGCATCCACCACTTCATGCTACTTTTGTCCATGCCTAATAAATTGTATTTTTATAAGTCATTTACTATAGCAAGGACTATATGATATGAGTTCTTGGATTATTGTGTCACCTATTATCCTAGTTAGCTTTTAAAAGGCTTGCATTGCAGCCAGCAGTGAACAGAAGAGGGAAATGCTGGCTGCTGCTGGCCATTTTTCAGACTAAAATAGAAGAAGAAGCTGAATCATTATATAGTGACTAAGCAACTAAGCAAAACCAATAACAAACCATGCCTAATAAATTTCAATGAAAGACAAACAATGCAGAAATTATGACAACTAAAAATATAGCAACTAAGCAAAACCAATAACAAACCATGAAATAAAAGAACTTCTACTTTAGCCAATACTTGAAAATATTTTCAGACTCACACTCTTACAAATGTTTGAAAATAGGTATTTATATATTTAACATTACAGCCAGTCATCTTACAAATATTTAACAACATTAGATACATAAAATAGAAGAAGAAGTACCTGCATGCCCTTTCACAAGATTTCAAAGTTACACCAACACGCTGGGCAACTCTCTTTCGGTGTTCCCTTAAATGAATAACCTCCTCCTGTAAAAAACAAAAGACAGGGAAATGCAAGGTTTAGATATATATATCATTTGTATACATTCAGGAAGGTTACATGATCACCCTGAGAATTTGAAGAGTGAGCAAGTAATTCTTCATAATATCATTTCGAAATCAAACACACTCATATTTCACCTACTCTAAACATGTTATGGAACCAACTCACATATATTGCAACAAGTTATATTCCACCATATCTAACAGAAAATATAAACAAGCTTTGACAGATGGGACACAATTCAAGACACAATAAAACCAACTCACATATATTAAGTCATTAAAATCATTAATAAAGGGTATAACTTGGTACACCTCTCAATCTGTCATAGGCTATACCTAAACATACACCGATTAAGACAACATTGAAGTAAATCAAGGAGAACCCCCACCCTAAAAAAATCCACTTATATATTAACCTTTTTTGTTTTAGTTTATGTTTTCAAGTCCAACATCCTTTAGGAGGAAGAGGAAAACTTCTGTTGCTGTCCACAATACCCTGATGAGTATAATGACTTAATAAAAAGGAATCATTTTCTCAGAACAGTCATAAACTAAATATCGCATATGCTTGTTCAGTTGGAACATAAAAAAAAAACAAATTCAATAACATTTTTTGAAAATAAAAAGCCATCAGCCTACAGACAGCCACCAAATGAGGAACACCTTCACCCTAAATACTAACAGCAAGATGAAGAACACCTCCAACATAAAAACTAACAGATGAGGAACACCTCCACCATAAAAGCAACACAGAACGCACCATCAAAATGAAAAACCAACAGACACAACCACCAAAAAAGCATAACAGATAGCAAAATTACAGAATATGCAAAATTCTCGAGTTCATCATACTACAAACTAAGAGGACAAGCTTTCGATAACCTGAGATTGCTTCAAATTGCTTCAACTTTGAATCACTTGAAATTCCTTCGCCCAAATTGCTTTACTTCAACTTCGTTCCCCCAAGTCGAGTTACCATGCAAAATAACAAAAAGCAAAATTGCATAAGATGCACAAATATCCAGTTCATCTTAGAAGAAAAGAAGAGGACAAGCTGGATAGATCACCTGAAATTGCTTCAACTTGGAATCGCTTGAAATTGCTTCGCCCTAATCCTTCCCCAAAATCGATTTACTTCAACAAGTCAAATTCCAGAAATTGCTTTACTGCCTCATCCCTCAAACTCCCAAATTTCCCTAAATCGTTCACCCTAATCCTTCCCCAACTGGATACCCCTAATCGTTTGAGTCGCTCATCCCTCAAAACCCCTAATCACCTAACCCTTCTATTTTCCCCAAATGATCGAAACCCCGACCCCAAAACCCCAAATCCCCTTTTTCATTTTCCGCGCGGGCGTTTTAATTTTTTTGGGTGAAATTAGGCGGGCGGGCCGGAATTAACCCCGCCAAACCCATGAACCGCTGCCTCTAATACGTTATTTTACCCGGGCTTTGGTGAACCGCCGCTATAGGTTTTCTCACTTCCCAAAACCGCTTCCAAAATAAGAATAGACCGCCTCCATAGACCTCTGATATCAAAACCGCTGCCTAAACCGCCTCCAAAAACTGACCCTATACTAATTCTCAAAATCCACCTAAACCGCTGCAAAAACCGCCACCTTATCAAACCGCCCCCACCAACCGCCCTCTTTTCTCTTAAATGTAGTAGTGAGGTACAACATCACAACCACTAATAACTCCGAGTGCTTGAACTCGGTGTTCAAATATCCTAGAGATTTGCCGCTAACAGCCCTTGTAGATGCCATCCTTGAGACCGTCGGCACGTGGTTCGTCAAACATAGGAAGACAAGCGGCGAGCAGGGGAAAGTCGTGAGCGACTGGGTTGGTAACGCCATCAGAGCAAACTTTGTGCAGTCCCTTTCCATGGTCGTCAGACAGCTGAGTGCACATGAGTATGAGGTACGCAAGGGAACCTCCACCTAGCTTGTAAACCTAGCAGGACGTTTATGCAACTGTAGACGCTTCAACGTCGACCAGTACCCATGCGCGCACGCAATGGCAGCATCCCAATTGCACGGGATGGATGTGTACTCGCTCGTCAACGACTTGTACAAGGTAGACGCGCGGCGTGCGTGCTACAAGGACGTGATCTACCCAGTCCCGTCGCGAGAGAATTGGAGGGTGCCCGAGGCAATCTCCAAGGAGACTTTCCTCCCCCCACTTATCAAGGTACGCCCTGGCAGGCCGAAGACATCTAGGTACCTGTCTCAGTGGGAAAGGAAGTTCCCGAAAAGGCGCCGCACATAGTGAAGAAATAGGTGGTATTTTGGCATGACGGGTACATATTTTGGCATCACAGCTAATGGGGTAGACATGACGGATAGCTATTTTGACATGACATATTTTGTGTAAGACAAGCCAGTAGGTATTTCATGCGGTTTGTAGTCAGGGCTAACTTATTCGGAAACGTTATCGCTCCCCCTTTTACATTGAAGTATGGACGTCGCCCGTGTTTTGTTATTAAGGCTTGTTGGGCCTGGGTGCAGCTATTTCATTTTGTACTTGACATGCAGTTATATAAACTTGGCAGGTGATATTTTGGACATGACATGTTTTAATTGTGCATTTTCAGTAGAAATGTGGACGACGTTAATATATAACTGTCAACCATCGTACGACCTACATAGTTTCAAAAACAACAAGACATCATAGTTTTAAAACCTGAGCCCTAGGTTTCCCAAAATGACATACCGTCGATACCAAAGTCAACCAAATTAAATCCTATGAAAGCATAACTGTTCAAGCCACCAACAACATTTGCAGACAACAGTACATACAACAATGTTCTTGTAAAAAAAGGACGGAGCCAATGACTACTGAGGATCGGGGCTGGGACAGAAGCCACGGTGGTAGATGGCGACACATAGGACTAGGCGGTAAGCATCGATAAAGGCGTCGTCCACCCCTTTGAATGCGCGGTCGCCTGATGCGAGCATCTGCAAGAAACGGAGAGCGTAGGGGCCGGAGTCTCCTCTGCGTCGCAAAAAGAATGTGTCAAACCTAATGCGCACTAATTACAATATAAATCAGAAGATGGACTACGACGACTTACGATTGCTTGTTCTGAGGGATCCCCTTCACACAGTTGTACTTGAACGGCTGGGGCAGTTTCCCTGCATGCTTGGCGTGCAGCTCTTGGTGGCCATCCATCAGCGGGGGAAGGGTGTGCGTGATGGGCTTCAGAAATCCTGGCAACTGTCGCTCAGGAGTGAGACGAGTGTCCGGATCATACACACGGACAGTCCACTCGGCCAGGTCGATCTCAACCGCTACCCAATGGTTGTCCTTCAGATTCCATGGGGCCAACACACGGTCGACGCTCGCCCAAGGCTTCGGACACCTCTCCGGCAACATACCGCTGAAGTAGTACTCCAACTCCTCGTCGACGGGCATGCCGGTTTGTCTCTGCAGCAGGACCCCGAAGTAGGGGTCGAGGACTGCGACGCCTGCGTACTTCGACTCGCTGGCGACCTCCTTTCGGAGGATGCCGCATGCTTCGTCGATATGCTGCGAACAAGGAACACGTGTCCAGTCAACCACAAAAATGTCATGTTATCGGAGAACGGGTGGCCGAAATTTACCTCTGAGCCCACCACTTTCATTGGCGTTTTTAGGTCCCCGAAGAAATCCCTCTCAAGGCGGGTGCCCAGCATTGTACGTGCGGGTTCAGTCCCTTGGGCGTCATCGGTGGTCATCCACTCGGTGAATGCGTCCACGTCAGACCTGGTCATCAGGCCCAAGGCCACGGCGTCAACCCCCACAATCACCTTCTTCCCCTTGGCGGCCCGCGGCTTCTTCTGCCCCTTCGTCACGTCCTCAACCACCTCCTTATCCTTGTTCCCCTTGTCGACACGCGGCTTCTTCACCGGCTGAGTAACTTCGTGGCCCTCTAACGTCGCAGGCGCTCGCCTCACCCTTCCGCCCTTACGCTGAAGGGGAAGTACGGGCTCTTCCTGTGCCTGTGCCTCCTATGGTTGATTACATGACACAAGGGTAAAATAACATGACACATAACTGTTTTTGACATGACAGTTTCATTAACACGTCCTACCTCAGGGGTTGTCTTTTTCGTGGGTGCTTCTGGCTCGGAGATGGTTGAGTTGTCCCCAGGCCCTTTGGCCACAGTCTTAGACCCCTCAGCTAACACCTCATCCTCATTAGCCCGGTCCTCCTACATGACAACAACAGATTTTTGACATGACTACTAACAATCGTCACATGACACTAGGCGGCAGATGGCTTACCTCAGCGGTTGTGACATTGGTAGTGGCTGCTACTGCCTCAAGCCCGGCAGCCCCTACCATTTCAGTTGGCCCTGTGCTATCAGTCTCACCCTGCGCAAATATGCGAAGGAACTTAGACTCGACACCATTATCAATAGTCACATCGCAGTACGACAGGGATGACTAACCTGTGTGGTGGGTGTTTCTTTGGGGGGTTCTTGTGGATCAGCATCCTTCTCCATTTGGGTCTGTCCATCAACTGGTCCCTTACTCTTACCCATCTCCTACAGATTATGAGTTAGTGTTACCGTCATTCACAAAATTTACATCACGGTTTCAGTTAGGGTACTTACCTCAGAAGTTGTCTTGGTGGTTTCATCTTCACCTGCATCAGTACCCGATTTCTGGCCCATTTCCTTAACAGTATCCTCAGCCTACGCAATTATGGGAAAGGTATGTTACCATGACGCCTATATTGTTATACATGACGCATATATTGTTATACATGACGGTTAGGGATACTGACATTACAAATTGAACATCTTACCTCCTTTGACTGCAACTCAACATCTTCGGTTTCCTCACCGTAAGTTCCATGCTTGTCCTGCGAGTGTGTCACCTCGTCCTCACCTCGCTTCTCCCCCCTCACCTCCCTTCTCAGCTCCTGCATCGCTGCCTCAATCCTTTCCATCCTCTCGTTAAACGTTGCCAATAAGCTCGTCCCTAGATCATCCATCTTTGACAAAATCCTTGACACATCCACTTGGGCAGCCGTCGTACTTCCCTCACCCTTCGTGCCTGACCCAGATGCTTCCGTCGTGCTCGGCGCATGTTTGGCTTTATACTCCACCACGAGGTCGTCGAAGAACTTATCCGGCATCTCTGTCGCGTACATGGCGCCAACAATAACCCCCTTCCTGACCTCCTCGGCATCCGGGAGAAGGACTGTCCGAACAGCGTCCACCTCGTTGAACATGCCCAACTCTTCCTTCGACTGCTGGATGAGAGAGGCAAGAGAATCGTACATCATGATTGCACCTACATTTGAAATGCTTGTCCTCAGGGACAACATATATCGCCTGCACAGTGGGGTGGAATGTTAGACCGACTCATCTGTAAAACACTCTACCCTTGATCGACACTAGCCAAACCATACCTCGCCTGTTGTCGGTGTCTCCGTTACCCTTCTTTCTCCTCAATCACTCATGTTGTAGTTTGATACCCTGCAGGTTAGGGAGCAATACTTTAGCATTCTTCAAACATTTGCAGATTTTCATCACACAAGTCACAATGCACATGACGTTAAGTTCATATAACATGTCATGTGACAATTTTAACATGTCAAGTGACCATTTTCACATGACAGACACCATATCTTTCCTGCACTTATCACAAATGCCAGTAACTTTCTAGCCTCACCATATCTTAGCTTATACTTATCACCTGAGCATTATAACCATTTTATAGCTTCCACAAAATATAAGCCGTGCAATTTTGCAATTAAACATGATAGTAAACCTATTAAACATGGCAACTAAATATTAAAAACATGACAGTTTACAATGTAACAGCATTTACATTCAATAACTTGTTCCTGAAATTTTTTAAACCACATTTAGGTTCCCCGATTTCCCTCTATCTATCTATTTCCCCAATCTCACCAATTTCCCCAATTCCCACATGACAGACACCATATAACATGTCATGTGACAATTTTAACATGTCAAGTGACAATTTTAACATGTCAAGTGACAATTTTAACATGTCAAGTGACCATTTTCACATGACAGACACCATATCTTTCCTGCACTTATCACAAATGCCAGTAACTTTCTAGCCTCACCATATCTTAGCTTATACTTATCACCTGAGCATTATAACCATTTTATAGCTTCCACAAAATATAAGCCGCGCAATTTTGCAATTAAACATGACAGCAAACTTATTAAACATGGCAACTAAATATTAAAAACATGACAGTTTACAATGTAATAGCATTTATATTCAATAACTTGTTCCTGAAATTTTTTAAACCACATTTAGGTTCCCCGATTTCCCTCTATCTATCCTATTTCCCCAATTCCCACATTTTCCCCAATTTCACCAATTTCCCAAATATTCACACAATACATGTATCGATGTCCCCTAATTTGCTTCCTCCTTCAAGCCCTTTACCATATCATCACCACAATGGTACTTCCATTCTCTCCCCAACTCGAACACCCCCGTTCCCACATTTCCACCCATTGTTTTCATACTAGACGCCTGTTACATCCCACATGACAGGGGCGGATACTCCACCCGTTATTTCATCCAATTGCAAACCATGGCAAACAAATTAGGGTCTTCAAATGGTCCCTCATCCTTTCAATTTCGGCAATCAGTACAAAATCGGTAAGGTTAGGGTTTACTTACTTCAAATCGGTCGGTCTCTCTCTTCTAAACACCCACATGGTCGTCTTCTACACGCTTCCTTTACTGGCTTGAAATCCGGCGCCGTCTTCTCCTCCGCACTCCCAGGTTCGTCTTCTTCCTTTGCCTTCTTCTCCTCTCTCGTTTTCGTTTCAAAAATGGCGGTTTCGTGCCTTCTCCACTCCCTCCTCTCTCTCTCTGTTTTGCACAGTTTCAAGATGTGACAGGTTTTTAAAACCGCCCTCTCTCTCCTCCTCCCTCCCTTCTTTATTGACTCCCAACAACCGGTTTCCACACCCCTTTCCCAACCGACTACCTTCCCATTTTTTTGAGGGGGGGTCTAACCCTTGCAATTAGAAACGGTTAGTGGGTTAGGCTAGCAAACCAAACCGGGGCGGGGGTTACTTCCTTTAATTCCCTCTAATTATTTATCTATTAATATTTTTGGTAAGTATTACTATGAAATATTTTATATTTATGTTTATGTCAATTAACTAAAATATAAATATCTATATATAGATAGATTGTGGGTTATATAACTTTTTATAAAATATGATAACATATTATTTCATTAATTTTTATTCCTAGAATCAACCACAATGCGCCACCTAGGATTTTTTCTCCAAAATCAATCACAACGCGCCACATAGGACGCTATGCATCGGTTTTAGTATATGTATGTATGTATGTATGTATGTATATATATATAGGTAAAGGTTCAAATGAAAATTGGGCTTAAGATGAAAAATTTGTTTAAAGTGAAAATGGTCAAATTTGAAGGTAAAGGGCCTAATTTAAAGATAAATGGGCCTAATTAAATGAGTAATAGATAAATGGGCCTATTTAATGTGTAAATGAGCCTAATTTTATGGGGTAAATGGATAAATGGGTAAATGACCCTAAATATGAGATAAATGTCACCACCTCTCCCATATTTTCTATTTCTACCAATATCGCCCTTATTTCAATTATAAAAATTACATATTTTAGCCCGTAATTTTTATTTGAAATAATATTATAAGGTGCATCTACAAGATTACAAAATGCAACAAAATATGCTACATCACATTTATTGTCTTTATTTTAAAAAGTGAAAAATACGAGATTACAAAATATAAAGGGAACAAATAATACAATAAAGATTATTATTAATAAATGTGCTATTCCTAATGTAAAGTAAGTTTTCTACCAAATATTTTCTTTATGGGTTGCTATTTTTATGGCGATTTTGTACTTTAATGTGACATGTGTCATTAAAAGCCTATTAGCTCAAAATGGTATAACGATGTGCCCATGCACAAAGGTTTGAGTTCAAAATCTCGCAGATGGTATTTATGATTGTCTTCTTTTTGTTCCCGTTCATGAATAAGATTATAAAATGCAATAATAAAATGATAATGTGCACAAATAAGATGATATAATGCATATATAACATTATGGTGTGCAAATACAATATTATGTTGTGCAAATATAATATTATGTTGTGCAAATATAATATTATGTTGTGCAAATAAAATATTATGTTGTGCAAATAAAATATTGTGTTGTGCAAATATAATACTATGTTGTGCAAATAAAATGATAAGTGCAAGAATAAAATGATTAAGTGCAAGAATAAAATGACAAAGTGAAATAATAAAATAGAAAATGATTAAGATTATAAAATGCAATAATAAAATGATAATGTACACAAATAAGATGATATAATGCATATATAACATTATGGTGTGCAAATATAATATTATATTGTGCAAATATAATATTGTGTTGTGCAAATATAATATTATGTTGTGCAAATAAAATGTTAAGTGCAAGAATAAGATTATAAAATGCAATAATAAAATGATAATGTGCACAAATAAGATGATATAATGCATATATAACATTATGGTGTGCAAATATAATATTATATTGTGCAAATATAATATTGTGTTGTGCAAATATAATATTGTGTTGTGCAAATAAAATGTTAAGTGCAAGAATAAAATGATTAAGTGCAAGAATAAAATGATAAAGTGCATGAACAATAATATGAAGTGCACAAATAATATTACGAAGTGCATAAATAAAATGATTAAGTGCAAAAATAAGATTATGTAGTGCATGATTAAGATTATGAATTGCATTTTTATCGGAAAATAATACAAACTCTTAAAATTAAGCAATTTAGCCTATGTAGGAGTCGAACCCACATCTTTGTGCATAAGCACATTGCTATACCATTGAGCTAATAGGCTTTTAAAGCATATTAATTACAAGAATAGAGATAAGAATAAAATCATGATTTATATGATCCTCCAATTAGTTCACTGGCTACAGAATTATACTAAGGCCCCTTGTTTTTCTCCTAGAGAGCTCTTGCTACAATAAGATTCCCACATGGGGAACACTAAAACACTCCAGCTTTTTAAGGATACTAAGTTTCTAGTATTGATGATGTTGAATGGGATTAAACTCTTTTAAAAATGAATTATAACTAATATGAAACCGGGGAAAAGGAACAAACTAATGTACAAGCCCCATTAAAGTGTAGTACCCTCTTTCAAGCATTGTTGTTGGGTTCAACCGTTTGAAATCCTCATATGAAACTTCTGGCCATCCTAGTGTACTGAAGAGCCATGATGCGCTGCACAGGTTATGAATTGCAATTGTTAAATACCAAACATGCCACAATTAAATAAAAAAAGACACTGCTTTTCTTAGCCATATACAATCACATACAGATTGGGGTAAACTGAGAAGAGAGGAAGCAAATTGGAGCAGAAGTTTACTAAATAAGAAAACATCTCCGTCTGAAACTTCACAAGTTACCTACCTACATTAGCAAATTTCAGAATAAGAAATTGCTGACTAGCTCATCGAATTCGAGCTACTGCTAGACCGAATATGCTGTAAGTCCTACAAGATTAATGCATAAACCTAATCAGTTATGCAAGAAGAAGATCAGCAACTTGTACCTAGAAATTACTGGCTATCAATTTCTGCATAAATTAATTGCCTATTTTGTTTTCAAGTTCAAATGAATCGGCAACAACAAGGGCATCTTTCTAGAACACATCGGAAGTTTCTCTGTTTTCTCTGTATTCTAACTCTATTGAACTGAGAAAAATCATCTAATCAAAAAACTAAAAGACCGCACCAAAAAAACTGTCAAAATTTAGCAGAGAAGAAATAAGGATGCAAAGGATATGGTAAAAACAATCGAGATCAAATGATACCACGAAAAGACAGGAATTCATACATCATAGAGAAGAAACGAAGCAATTACCTAGGGGAATCTCGCCTGCTAAAGGAAAGTGAAATTGCAATCGAATCGACGACAAAAGAAAACGCAATCGAAGGAACCACTAGCGCCCTGAATATCGAACAATACTCATAATTCAACTATAAGATGTGCAAAACCTTGGCATCAACGACAGCTTGGTCGGCGTGGTGGACAACGGAATCGGCGTAGGCGCGGATGCGAGATAGATTCCGCGACATTCTCCCTCCGATTAGCCTCGAAACCGGCGTAGAAAGACGGAACCCTAGCTAGCAGGAGAGGGTGGAGCCGCAGTCGAGGTCGTCGGCGCGGATGAGAAGATGGTCTGGCATGAGAGATCCAAGATCTGAGATCTAAGAAGATGCGTGCCAGGGTCCCAGGAGAGAGGTGGATGAGTACTAGCCCACATCATACACATGAAGCCGAAGAAGAGAAGCCCAAGGACAATCAGTCCAGTGACAAGCCCAATTCTTATGTGTCTATCCACCCTTGACATTGAGGCTCAGGCAAAATAGAAAACATCTAGAATGACAGCTGTTAATTTCCATAGTATTCCTCCTCTGCAAGAAACCATTTTGTATATATGAAAGCTTTCGTTTCCATGAATGAATACAAGGGAGAATTCCAATTATTATCCAATCATTACATTCACTATGGTATCAGAGCCTAAAGCTGCAACCACCGTTGCTTAAGCTTGGCTATCATGGAAAACGCCATCACACAACAGATCCAGGCTTCTATGGCCGCCCTCAACATTGCTCCTTCATCATCTTCTCCATTGCCAAACTTTTCCTCACTCAATACTATTAAACTTACTCCTTCCAATTTTCCCCTTTGGATTCGTCAGATTACTCCATACTTGCGTTCCCAGAAGCTGTTTGGGTTCGTTGATGGCTCTCATCCCTGTCCAACGCCTGCAGACAACAACAGAAACGTCATTGAAGAGTGGACGGCCAAAGATCAACTTGTCGTTGCTATACTGACGGCGTCCCTGACGGAACCAGTTTTGGTTCATGTTCTAGATTGTGATTCTTCTCGGCAAATCTGGGAGAGGCTTCATCGCCTTTACTCAGCCAGATCCAACGCTCAAATCATCCAAAAAAGGCTTGCTCTCTCAAGTCTTAAGAAAGGAGAGGAATCTGCAACCGAGTATTACAACAAGGCAAAAACTTTGATTCAGCAGATTCAAGCTGCAGGCCAAGTCGTCTCAGACAATGAGTTCGTCACTTACCTTCTCGGAGGACTTGGAACGGATTATGATGCGCTGGTCATGACACTCACCACGCAGCCAGTTCTCCCAACACCTGAAGAGGTTCTTACTTCTCTTCTCCTCCAAGAGTCTCGTGTCTCTCGCCGCGATTCCACTCTCACGGCAAACAATCCAGTGGCTATGAATCTTACTGCTAATCAAGAGCAGCAGCCGAAGGTTAACGCTACCTCTGTTCGGGGAAGAGGCCGTGGAGGCCGAGGAGAGTCTTCTCGTGGACGAGGCTCCAGGGATGACAGAGGTGGTCGCAGTGGCCGAGGCCGAGGAAGCCCAGACACCACCTTCAATGGAGCCCCTGACACCCGTCCCATATGCCAGATTTGCGACAAACGGGGTCACTCTGCCCTTCGCTGCTGGAGCCGTTTTGATCAGGCGATTCAAGCTCCTCCGCCGCGACGTTTTCAGGCCAACCACACCTCCACTGCCTGGTACCCCGACACCGCCGCAACCCACCACTACACCCCAGATGTGACGAATCTCAGGTTCGATCGGACACCTTACGAGGGTACGGATACAATTGCTCTTGGCGATGGCTCTTCTTTACCAATACACAACCACGGTTCTTCTTTTCTCTCCACTCCATCTCGCATTTTTCATCTCAAGAATTTAATTCATTCGCCATTGCTAAACAAAAATCTAATTTCTGTTCAAAAATTCTGTGAAGATAACAATGTCTTCTTCCAATTTCACAATGACTGTTTCCTTGTGAAGGATTCGGCGACGGAAACTCCCCTTCTCAAGGGCCACGTTAATGGTGGTTTGTATGTCTGGCATCCGGCAGTTACAGCTTCTTCTTCCAGCACCTCAGCTTCACCATCCTTGCACTCTACCGCCGTCTCATCGTCACCTCCTTCCTGGCATGCTCGGTTAGGTCATCCTGCCTTGGATACAACCCGTTTTGTAATAACCCAGTTCAGTTTGTCCGGATCCCCAACCCAATTTCCATGTGTTAGCTGTTCTTGGGCCAAAGCCCACTGTTTGCCCCACCCAAGTAGCCCTAGCCGATCAAAGGCAGTTTTAGAACTCCTCTTTTGTGACTTATGGGGCCCTGCCCACTCTTTATCTTTCAATGGAAATAAATATTACCTTGCCATAGTTGATGACTTCTCAAAGTTTATTTGGCTATTTCCCTTACAATCAAAAGATCAAGTTGCCACCATATTCCTACATTTCACCAAAATCGTCACAAATTTCTTTGGTCGGAACATTATTTCCGTTCAAACGGACAATGGCACGGAATTCAAGCCCCTTGCATCTCACTTTCATAATTTGGGGATTCACCATCGGCTAACTTGCCCATACTCTCATCAACAAAACGGGAGTGTCGAGTCCCGTCATCGCCGAATTGTTGACATGGGTCTCACATTACTCAAGCATGCCTCACTACCTCTTCAATTTTGGGATCAAGCATTCCAAACCGCCGCCTACCTCCTCAATCGTTTGCCTTCGCCTATCCTTCACAACAAATCCCCATACCTCGCCTTGTTTAACCGCTCCCCGGACTATAAATCCCTCAAAGTGTTTGGATGTTTGGCCTTTCCCAATTTATGCCCTTACCTCAAACACAAACTTAATTTTCGATCCACTCCCACAATCTTCTTGGGGTATAGTCCGAATCACAAGGGCTACTATTGTTATGATTGGGTGCACAAAAGGATGTATATTTCCCGGGATGTGATATTTCATGAAACTATTTTCCCCTTTGCAAGCACACCTTGCCTGCCCTCCACCACCAATACAAATTCAATTTGTGGAGCTGCTAATACCGCTTCTGTAAGCCTTCCAATTGTTCATCACCCTCCCTCATCTCCAATTCAAGCCCAAGAGCCCCAAACACAAGCCCAATATCAACCCAGCCCATCACCACACATGAATAGATCCACTCCAAATCAGTCTAGTGACTCGGCAATTGAGTCCAACCCAAACCCACGCCCCATACCCTCTTCCACAGAAATAACTAAACCCCTTTCTTCTTCTTCCACCAGGGCTTCGCCGGCCCCCCCTCACATCCCATGACCACCCGGAGCAAGGACAATGCATCCAGACCACTTGTTCGTACCGATGGAACAATACCCTGGCCCCAGTGCTCTATGACGGTTCTCACCCCTGAAGAACCCAGTTGCTTCACCGAAGCCTCTCGCTTTTCGGAATGGAGAGATGCCATGGCCTCTGAGTTTCGTGCCTTGCTTGACACACACACATGGACGTTGGTTCCTCCCTCTCCGTCATACAATGTGTTGGGCACTAAGTGGGTGTTTAAGACTAAGAGGAAGTCCGATGGGACAATTGAAAGGCGGAAAGCGCGCCTAGTGGCCAAAGGCTTCAACCAACTTCCCGGAGTGGATTACAGTGAAACATTCTCCCCCGTTGCCAAACCGTCCACAATCCGTCTCCTCCTTTCCTTGGCTGCGATGAACAACTGGACTACCCGGCAGCTAGACATACAAAACGCCTTTCTCCATGGCTCCTTGACAGAGGAAGTTTACGTTCAACAACCTCCAGGTTTTACAAATCCATCCTTTCCTTCTTATGTATGCAAACTCAATCGATCCCTCTATGGCTTGAAACAGGCGCCCCGAGCCTGGTTCGCCCGATTAAGTGATGCCCTTATTACCATGGGCTTCTCCTCATGCCCAGCCGATTCCTCCCTGTTTTCCTATCGCCAAGGGTCCAGTTTTGTGTTTATCCTCGTATATGTCGATGACCTGTTGATTATTGCATCTAACCCTTCAATTTCTGCAAGCTGTGTTTCCTCTCTCAGCAGGCTATTCCCAACCAAGGATCTCGGACCTGCCAAGTACTTCCTGGGAATTGATATTTGCAGAGACTCTACTGGTTTCTCCCTCAGTCAATCCAAGCACATCACTGATGTGATATCTAAAGCCGGTATGACTAATTGCCGTCCAATCAACACTCCGATGGCATCAAACTATGATCCGCTTCAACAATCGCCGCTCTTCACAGACCCAAGGCTCTATCGCAGCATTGTCGGGAGTCTGCAATACCTTGGATTCACCAGGCCAGATGTGGCCTTTGCCGTTAACAAGGCCTCTCAGTTTATGCACAATCCGACTGATGTGCATTGGCAAGGTGTTAAACGGATACTTCGTTATCTCAATCACACCAAAAGCTATACTTTCAAGATTGCTCGTCATCATCATCACCATCTTTCTACTTACTCTGATGCCGATTGGGGTGGCGATCGGGGCGATCGCAGATCAGTCAGTGCATATTGCATTTTTCATGGTCCGAACTTGATTTCCTGGATCTCAAAGAAACAAACTACAGTCTCCCGATCATCAACTGAAGCGGAATACAGGGCCTTAGCCTTGGCCACCTGCGAGACTCTATGGATTCAATCCGTCTTGGCTGCAATTGGAATCTCACTTCCATCATCTCCTACCTTGTGGTGTGACAATCTCGGAGCAACCTATTTAGCTGTAAATCCTGTACTTCATCATCGGATTAAGCATCTTTCTATGGATTATCACATCGTTCGCGAACGAGTGGCGAATCGATCCTTACGAGTCGCCTTCCTCTCGTCCAAGGACCAGGTTGCTGATCTTCTCACCAAGCCCCTTGCCTCTGTTCAGTTTCAACGAAATCGCTCCCACCTGAACATTGTCCCGCTGGAAGCGCAGGGGGGTACTAGCCCACATCATACACATGAAGCCGAAGAAGAGAAGCCCAAGGACAATCAGTCCAGTGACAAGCCCAATTCTTATGTGTCTATCCACACTTGACATTGAGGCTCAGGCAAAAAATAGAAAACATGTAGAATGACAGCTGTTAATTTCCATAGTATTCCTCCTCTGCAAGAAACCATTTTGTATATATGAAAGCTTTCGTTTCCATGAATGAATACAAGGGAGAATTCCAATTATTATCCAATCATTACATTCACTAATGAGGATGAAGGGTTTTTTTTTGGGCATGTGCACTCCGTTTCATGATTTTTTTTTAAAACCCGCGCCAACTTTTTCTATAATCAACTCATTTTCACTTTAAGCAAAATTTTCATCTTAAGCCCCTTTTTCACTTTAACCTCACCCTATATATATATAAAATAACTTTTCAATGCATTCACTCCTTACAATGCATTGATGAGACTAGGGGTGGAAATGGAGCGGGTTATGGGTGGATGAAGTCACTCCATCACCCTTACTATAACGTGGAAGAGCAAGCCGAGACCATATCCATTCTAATTGAAATTTAGTAGGCAAAGCACTAATCAAGAATTAGAGTTTGTAGAAGTTAAACTTGAATAAGACCATATCCATTCTAATTGAAATTTGGTGGACAAAACACTAATCAAGGATTAGAGTTTGTAGAACTTAAACTTAAATAAGGTAAAATAGTAAAATCACACACATTATATATGTAAATTTAAGGATTTTATGCGGGTTTGCGGGGAGGGTGTGCGGGGCGGGTTAATGGGTGGGTTAATGGGGCGGGTTATGGGTGAAAAATCTTCACCCATAATACATTCATCACCCGCTTCACCCGCACTCGCTCCACCGTCACCCACCTTTTTGCGGGTTTTCACCTGCAAAATTAATGCGGGTAAAGAGGGTGGAGCGGGTACCCGCGAGTTATTTCCAGCCCTAGATGAGACCCATTTTGAACCATTGGATGGAATTTTGATGGATGGATAAGATTGATGGTTGGTATTGATATTTATGGATATTTTTTAATTTGTTAAAAATATATTTACTAATAATTTAATGCTTTAAATTAAAAAATAAAATAAAATTTCTCTCTCCTAAAATCTTAATTCCACGTTAAACTTATGTGAATATTTCATATATTCGTATGAATATCCAAATTCATGCATGTTCATATGAATATCCATATTCATGTTCATGTTCATATGAATATGAATATATGTATATTCATATATTCAAATGAATATTCATTTGAATGAGAAAAATGGAGTTCGCCTCTCTTTAGGCCAATATTGCCTCTCATGTTCATTCAAATGAATATTCATTTGAATATCCCTATTCATTTAATTGAATATATGTATATTCATATATTCAAATGAATATGAATATTAGTTGTAGGTTTAAATATTCATTTGAATATATCTATATTTGGATCAATATTTATGACTTATATTCGAATGAATATTCATTTTTTGAACGTTTAAATTTTCAAACGTGTTTGAGAAATTGGTGAGAGAATGATAGATATGGAGAGAGAAGCTAACTAATTTTTTAAAAGGATTTTTAAGTTTATTTTCAATATTTTTTGGTGAGATTTTATTTATTTTTAGTTTAAAATCCATTCATTCATTAAAACTCATCCAATGGCTCACAAATGTTCTCATATGTGCATTGTAGGGAGTGAATGCATGTGAAAGCTCCCCTATATATTTCAAGTTGCATTGATTTTTAAGACCATATTGCATTCATATATTTAATAATAAAAGAAATTGACTAAGTACATGGTAATAATAATATATTATTAATGGGTATACACATGACTGCGCCAAAGAAAACTAGAATGTTAAAGCTAGCATCTCTGTGCAACAACCAACAAAAAAGACGGATCCAAAATGGAAAAAGACTAAATAGGTTACACCTAAACCCGGGAATCACAAGCTAAATTTTGATGGGGCTATGGGATCAACTGGACATGATTCCTATGGTTTTGCCATCAGAAACTATAAAGGAGAACCAATATACTATCGCGATGGGCCTTCTCCCTTCACCTCCGTCTAAGACACTGAAGGTTTAGGGCTTTGGAAGGGCTAGCAAGCTGCCCGAATACTAAACATAACAAGACTAGAGATCGAAGGAGATAATCTTACAATCATTAACAACCTTAAAGGTATTGGTCAGCCAACCGGTGACTCTGATATGATTGTCTCTGACAGTCTAGTCACGCTTAGCTTCTTCAATTTCATAGAGATTCGTCATGTCTATCGGGAAGCTAACCGTGTTGCGGACCTTTTATCGCACTTAAACGTTGACTTCCACAACCATCTGGCACCTTACGACTCTAGGTTTCGTGATATCATCCTTTCGGATGCTCTTGGCTCCTAGGTTTATCCTTTCAGCCAAATTCTTTTCGTTTCAAAGAAAAAATAAAGCTAGCATCTCTGTACACATTCCTTCCTTACCAAAAAAAATTCTTCGTAGACAACCTCCAAATATTCATGTTTTGACAGTTTTCTATACGTGGACTTGTCTGCTATTGAGATTTAAATATATCCGATATCAAATTCTTACTTAATATAAAAATATAGATACATTCATCTTATTGATTTTTTAATTTGTTTAGAACAACTTGATATGCCAAATTTTTATTTTTAGTCACTAATTGGCCCATAATATTATTTTTGTGAAAATTAATTTGATAAATTTGAATGATGAGCAGTTTTTTACAAGTCATCCTCTGAACTAATGCATAGTATCATACATGGCGTATTGCGGTATTATCTAAAAAAATTCAGCGAAAAAGTAAAATAAAATATAAGTTGTCAATTTATAGAAAGTTAAAATAAGTTATACTCTATCTATATATTTTATTTTATTTTTATTTTATATCTTCCACATAATTTGAGAGAGGGGTGGGGGGGGGGGGGTGTATATATTATTTGAGCCAATTTTTCTTGAACTACTTGAGATTTGATATTAAAATATTTACTAATTAGATTATCTTGTACTATTGAGCCATTATTTAGATCAAGTCAACTCATGAGTCGGCTCTTTTAAGGAGTTACTGCAGGGCATTGAGACAATTTATTGGCGCCCCATTACCATTCAAATTAATCAATGAAATTTGTTTACAATGCATTCTTAGCTGGTTTATTGAAAGTATTAATTTACATGACCAAAATTGCAATGCATTCCATTTCCATGTCTCTATAACTCAATTTTACCGATTCCGATCGATCCTGTTTCCATAGCATACAAAAATGAAGCTTGCGGAGATCGCCTGCTTCATCTTCTTGTTCATTACCTCCGTCTTCCTTACAGGAATCCATGGCGTCAAACCTCCCTTCTTCATCTACAACTTCTGCCAGCCTACAGACAGCGGCAATTACACCGCCAACAGTTTCTACCAGAAAAACCTCAACTCTCTCCTCACTGACCTCTCCTCGCAATCCTCCTCCCTCTCCTTCTCCAACTCCTCCACCGGCACCTCCCCCAACGACGTCTACGGCATCTTCTTCTGCCGCTACGACCTTCCCTCCACCGACTGCAGCGCCTGTGTGAATGCCGCTGTCGAACAACTCATCACCAACTGCACCCAGGAGAAGGAAGCCATCGCCTACTACGAGCAGTGCACTGTTCGCTACGCCAACCGGAACATCTTCTCCCTCGAGGAGGAGATGCCGGGTGATTGGTATTACAACCGAAACAACGTCTCCATGAATGTGACTGAGTTCAATTCCGCGTTTTCCCAGGCTCTTGATGGGCTCATCAACCAGGCTGCTTTCAATACCTCGTCGCCCAAGTATTTCAAGACGCTGGTGACTAGAATCTCGTCTTTTGACACGTTGTATGTGCTCGTGCAGTGCACCCCCGATATTAGCGCAACAGATTGCGATCGGTGCTTGAGGACCATTGTTCGGGACACTCTAAAGGGTAGTCAGTGGGTCATATTTTTTCAGCCTAGCTGCCAGATGAGGTATGATCTCGATCCCTTTTTTGAGCTTTCGCCACCACCGCCACCACCGCCATCGTCTGCACCTTCTCCAACCGCATCTAGCAAAGGTAATATTATCTCTATTAATTCGGGTTGGAAAAAGTTATATTACTGTCTTAGTCGTAGGCCTCTTTTGATTAGCCATTTAATTACTTCGATTGGAAAATACAAAATCTCAATTAGGCTTCAAATTTCTTGTTTTTTTTTAAAAAAAATTTTATATACAGAATCTTCAATTTGTCCATATAATGAGAATGACAACTTAACATATGAAGGTCATAAGAAAAATTTTAAATAATAAAATGTATAGCTAGAGATTGAATTCAATGAAATTGATTTTCAACCAAACATTTTTCCATGCTAATTATCAGGAAATGTAATTTATGACAGTCTATTTTATAGAAAGTAACTTCCCAATTTTATTCACTTAACCGAACGAATCCTTGTTCTTCTTCAATTATATTGAAACTAATTTTTTAAATAGGTCGGTAGACCGAAAGAGTCTCACATCTAAAGTTGAGCATTTATATATATATATAGACCGAAAGAGTTTCGCATCTAAAGTTGAGCATAACAAGTAGTTTTAGTATATAAGTCTCGGTAGACTACCCCTGCTATTGTCAATTAGTTTTAGGATGAAACCTTAGCTTATGTCCACAACGCCTGTACACACGAGTCCTAACTTTAATTTGCAATTAAAATATGTATATTTTATAATTGCTTAGACTGAAGTTATATTACTAATTTTTTGTTAAAAAGTGTGTGATTAGGATAAGTAGCTAGAAACACCAATGTCTTTATCCCCAAAAGACAAAATGATTGAGAAAGTAAACAGAGTGTAGAAGCGAAATATTTTTATTTAGGTTGGTCATAAGTCATAAGCTGGATATAGGTGCAGGAGGAGCAACATACTATGTTATAAGAGCAGTGATACCAACAGCGGTTGGATTATTGCTTCTCATTGGAATCGTTATCTGCTTGATAATGAGACAGCGGGTGAGGCAGAGAGACACGTCAACGGGTTTACCTAGAACCCAACTGGCGGTTGAATCCCATACAGAAGAAGGTAGAGTAAAAACTGGGGATCAGTTCGTCCAATTTGATTTCAGGACGCTTGACACTGCAACCAACCAGTTTTCACAGGCAAACAAATTGGGTCAAGGTGGTTTCGGTATCGTTTACCGGGTAACACCTCTTCCTAATTAATTAACCTTATATTAATTAAGTATATATTAAAGTTATATACTACGTATATAACTTTATTTAGTTTATAAATTAAAGAAAGAACGTTGGGACGACTTTATAGATAGATATTGACCTTGAATTGTTATATAGGGTGTGCTTCAAAATGGGCAGCATGTAGCTGTGAAGAGACTCTCCAGAGTATCAGGACGAGGAGTTAAAGAATTCAAGACCGAGATCGAAGTGGTTGCTCAACTTCAGCACAAAAATTTGGTCGGATATTGCATGGAAGGAGAAGAGCGCGGTTGGTCGTCTACGAATTCTTACCCAACTTAAGTCTTGATAACTTCCTTTTTGGTACATATGCAGTTCTAGCTAGCTACGTATATACCTAGCTGATCGATTTGATTAATTAGATTATATAAATAAATAATGACTAAATCAAAATGACTTGGGGTAACATAAGTCATACCATGTACGTACGTACATTGTAGGTTCGGTCAGGGGAGCTTCTTTAACATGGGCAATAAGGTATAAGATCATAGTTGGAATTGCACGGGGACTTCACTACCTTCATGAAGACTCACGAATCAAGATTGTACATCGAGATCTCAAAACAAGCAATATCTTGCTGGACAACAATCTAGAACCCAAAGTTGCCGATTTTGGTATGGCAAGGCTTATGCAAGTGAATGAAACTCAAGCAATGACCACAAAAGTGGTTGGGACATTGTAAGTATTATATCTATATATAATAAAGATCTAGCTTAATCATTGCCGAATTCTTACACATTCATTACTTGAAATTGATCTAAATATATTGAAATTGTTCAATGTACAGTGGATATATATATTGCACCAGAATATGCATTGGCAGGACGATGTACTCCAAAGTCGGACATTTATAGCTTCGGTGTCATAATTCTGGAGATTTTGAGTGGAAAGAGTTGTAGCCAATTTTATCAAAGATCTCATGGCGAGGGTATTCTATGATATGTAAGTTACTAGCTACACCACAATTACTAATTAGAAATAAATCGACACCTTTGCATTGCAACAAAATTGACATTATCATTATTTATTTGCAGGCATGGAGGGTTTGGTCAGAAGATGCAATTGAGCAACTGGTGGACCCTATATTGCAAAACAACTATTCGAGGAATGAGGTAGAGAGATGCATCCGAATAGCTTTGTTATGTGTTCAAGACGACGAAGCCAACAGACCTACGACACAGGCTTTGTTTATGATGCTAAGCAGCAACTCTATTGAGCTCCCATCTCCATTCAAACCAGCACTTTTTTCCAACAGCATTGGCATGCCTACAGAACGCAAACAAAAAGGAGAACAACCATTCGACGAGGGAACTGACCCTGGGATGACTAATTCTTGGTATCAAGAGACGGATTTATATGCTCGTTAAACTTATAAGGTTATATATGTTAACTTGCTTCAGTGGTCTCGTGAGTCCGTGTATGTTTGGCACTTGATCAATTATATATCGTCATGTGTTAGTTTTACGATCTCTTTGTAAGGACCTAACATGCATTTTAACCGCATCTATATCAAGAATTAATTAATGGTAAATGTGAAGAATCAGTTTCCGTTCATGGAGAGGAAGAAATCAAGAACAAGCTGGTTTTTCGTTTTGTTATGGTGTCCTATCTCACAAACCAATAAGCCCCTGATTATAGTAGTGTATGTGTATGGAAAAAGGGGAAAAATTCCAAGCCCAATCTAAATGTGCCTTCCTCAACAATCGTCCTGGTGGCCCATGGAAGCCCAAAGCGAAAAGGCCCAAAGAAGAAACAAAAACAACTTGTCAATTCTATTCCGACGTCTTTCCTGCCTTGCTCGGAGGATAGGGCAGAGGATTTTGACAACATTGTTTGGTCTTCAAGACAAGAGTGCAGCAACCTTGAGCAAATCAATGGACGTTTCTTGGGGGAGGGGGGGAGGAGGAATTTTCTTCCCACATTAAAAAAGAATGTTGAAGATGAAAGGGAGTCGGCCAAGAATTTGGATAGATCTATAATATCTAAAGATAGAAAAAATTTACGAAATGGGTACAATAATTGGATGTATTTGCGGAATAGACGCGGGTTTGGACAAATTTGTGAAATAGCCCCTATATATACCTAATTTACTTTCTGTACGGACATTTTTTCTTGTTTTCAGAAAATCGCGTTCTTCCTCATTCGAACTCTCTCTTTGCTCGAAAATTTTCAACTTGCGTTTATGGCTTTCCGTCTCCGGTTTTGTGCTTTTTCCGGCTCGATTGCTCTTCCTTGCTTCTGTAAAGCTCCGAGTTTGCATTGTCTACTTCAATGTCGTCATCCAGTATCTCAGGTATAAATTTGGCGGATTTTTGCGAAATTTGTTGTGCTAGGGTTTTGGAATATGCTCGTTTATGTTGATTTTATTGTTTGTTCATTATACTATTGACAATCTATGGTAAATCGATGCTTTATATGCATTCTTATGTGCGGTTCTTAGTACTTTTCGTCGTTTTTGGAAGTTGCATATGTAAATTCGGGTTTTTGAACTGTTTCTTTTCGTCAAATTTGCGTTGTGGCACTTTGTCAGTGCCTATTTAGTGTTCTTCGTGTATGTGTACCTGTTTTCCATGCTTTTGATTGTTTGTGTCGATGATACTGTACTTATCTGCTGCTATGTCCAAGTGTATGGCGCTGACACTGTCTGTTTTTGTGTTAGCTTGTTGCAGTTCCAACAATGTATGTGTTTGGATTTGGTATTTTGTGTGTGTGTTTTGTAATGTTCATGTTATTTTACTATGTCTGTGTAACATTATATTGTTATTGTTTGTTGTTGTTTATGTCATCACATATTCTGTTATTGTCTTTTTACATTTTTCTGTATTTTGTTGCTTGCAGGAACTCAATCTTCTGATTCATCCACCTCTTATCCTGGTTCTGATGTAAGTTATTTTTTATTTTGATGAGCAAGTTGTAGTTTTTTCTTAATCTGATGGTTGTTTTTTTGCTTAATTGTCTGTTATTGATCAGGGTTTGGAATATTGCATTCCTGTTTCTGAGCGATTTTGTTGTAGATCCAACATATATTCACATCCTTCTGTCTGTGATCTGATCAAGGAGCATTTGTGTCCTTCTCAATACAATACTCTGCAAAAAAGTTGCGTTGGATGGGTGCTGACGCAAGGCACCAAAATGGTTTTGAATTTTCAGCTTATGCATCAAATGGTGCTCCGTCAAGTACAAACACAAAAAGAGCATGAGTTGTGGTTTAGAGTTGGTGGACATCTTGCACGTTTTTCAATTGCTGAGTTTCATGTTATTACAGGCCTTCCTTGTGAAGACCGTGTTTGTAATATCCCAAAGAAAGTGTCAATATTTGATTTTTTTGGGCAGAAGAAAATGACTCATGATGAGTTACTTGATCGTTTCATATCTGAGAAAAAGATGTCTAAGAAGAAGTTGATTATGGCAAAGTTGTTGCTGATTGAGAGGTTAAATGTTTATAGGAGGTCAGAAGTTGTAAGTGCACAATTCTTATCTCTTGCGTGCAATGAGAAGGAGTTTGAACTATATCCTTGGGGTAGAGAGTCATATACCCGTTTGTTGAAGTCATTGAAGAGTTCTTCTGTTGCAGATCGGAATGGGGTTAGGGGTTCTTATCAAATGTATGGGTATTGCCTTGCATTCCAGGTATTGTGCTTTAGTTATTGCTTGTCTTATGTCATCATTTTTTTGTCTGTGTCAGAACAACTTTAATGCTTATGTGAGCATTATTTAAATATTGTTTTGTAGTTTCATAACGAGTTTTCTTTTGTAACAGGCTTGGATATTAGAAGCTTTCCCAGCTATATCCGTTAATTTTGACTGTAATTTTAAGATGTCTGAACTAGATCCATACTCGTTGCACTGGCAATGTGATTATAGCCAAGTATACGCTGAAGCTGAGAAGTTCTTTCATGGGGATTTGGTAATATTTGTATATTTTCTCTCTTAAATAACATTTTTATTTGATTCATCTTTGTGTTTTTATTCTGATACATGCGTTTTGTCCAGAGTCCATTGTTCCTTATTTATGGGGAGTTTGCACGCACCGAACGGATGGCGTTTGCTGGTGAAAAAGCTGATGCTGTAGTTGATGCAATAGTTGTTGCATCAGTTGAAGAAATAGTTTCTGGACCTGTTGATGCGACTTTGTATGAGAGTCGTCGTGTTCGTAGAAGGGCATATAAAGCTAAGTTTTCAAATAGGGCTCCCCAAGTTGAGGAGGAAGAAGCTAATGTGTTGCAGAAACATGATGAAGGCGAGACGTCAAAGAAGAAGACACCTGCGAAGAGAGGCAAGGCTGCTAGAAAGAAACAGGATGGTAAGTCCTTTGAAACTGCTTTTGAAGTTTTCCCAGAGGGGGATAAAGAAGATATAGGGACCTCAAAGAAGAGGAAATCTTCCGCTGGAGTGATGGGTGGTAAAAAGAAACAGAAGGTGCAGTCCATCGATAGCTCTGAGGAACGGGTTCCCCTGAGGAGGGGTCGTTCTGCAAGTCGTGTTCTATTCAATCCATACATTGCTCTAGACCGTAAAAAATTTGTCAAGAGTGATGTAAAGACACCTCGACAGAAGGCTTCAGCAGTGAGGACAGGTGCTAGAGTTATTCCTTCTAAGGCGGTTAAGAGAGTTACTGCTGACACAGATTTGCACAAGGAGGTTGATGTGGTTGCTTCACCTTCCAAGCGATGTCGGTTGGGTACTGATTCATGTGACCTTTTAGAAGATGATGTCCCGCTGAATATTGTCTTTCAGCGGAGGTATAAGATGAAGAAGAACGGTGGCGTAAGTAGTTGTAGGCCATTATATGATAGTAATGTTGACAAGTCTTTTATTATTCCTCCAGTTCCTGTTGTTGATACCGAGGGTGCACATGTAGTGAAGCCTGTAGATATTCATGTTGCAGTCTCTACACCTGGGTGTGAAGTCAGTGTTGGTGATGACAAGGGTGAAGATTTTACTGCTGACACCCATACTTCCAAATCTTGTGGTGAAGTTCCTGTCTGCGAAGACAAGGTTGATGTTTTGCACTCTGACACCCATTCCCCTAAATCCGATAAATTGGATGCTTGTCAAACTGTGAGGCTATATGTTTTGGCCGACCTTGCAGATGGCATTGATTGTGGTGACACCGTTGAAGGAGTTGAGACACGTTCTGCTGACAGTGATGGAGAGGGTGATGTGCCGACCCCTTCTATTCAGAGGTCACCTCTGGGGAGTGTTGAAGCACATGATTCTGTTGGTGGGCAGTCTGTGCTGGGGCAAACATCTGGTGCTTGTGAAAATGAATATGTTCGCATTTCAAGTGATGAAGCTGACAAAATAGCAGTGTCATCAGAGAAAGTGGTTGATATTGAAGATGTTTCTCCTCAAATGGATGCTAACGATGATCCAACTTGTGAGTTGCCTCCTAAATCCCATGGTGATGCTTTTGCTTCTTCTCTCCCATCTGATCCTGACTGGGTGAAGGAGATTTATAGCAGGATTGCGAAGCTTGAAGAGGTCCCTAAGATTATGCATCTGTTGTCTGCAAGGGTAGATGCAATTGAAACAAAGATTGTTGAGTTGAATGGTAGCCTTCAAGTGTTTGGTGAGATGGTGAAGAGGTACCATGAGCTTGAGGTTAGGGTTGCTAATTATGAAGCTTTGATTGAGAGGTTGCAGTCAAACCCTGTCAAGCCTGATGTTAAGGACACTTTTACAAAAGTTGATGACGAAAGTGTTAGTGGTGCTAAGTGTCACGACACACCTGTGAAGGCTTGTGATAAGCACATTGCTGGTAAGACTGCGAGCTCTCCTGCGGTATTTCATGATGAAAGCACCAGTGGTGGTAAGTGCCAGGGCACACCTGCGAAGGCTGATGATAAGCACATTGCTCGTAAGTCTGCGAGCTCTCCTGCGATAGTTGATGCTGAACATGTCAGGTCTGGTAAGCCCCAGGACACACCCGTGAAGGCTGATGATAAGCACGTTCCTGGCAAGCCCGACGACACTCTTGTGAGAGGCGATGATGAACGTGTCAGTGGTGGTGAACCCCAGGCCACACCTGTGAAGGCTGTTGTTGAAGATGTGAACAAAATTTTGAATGATGTTGTGTCTGATCTTCAGCAGTCTTTCCCTGATGAGGAGTTAATGTTCAAATCATCTCCCGCTTCTGGTGAAGTTGTGCTCGTGTCTTTGCCTTCATTAAGTACTGAGGTTCCAAGAGTGGGTAAGGAGTCTCCACCTGTTGTTGCTGACATTGATTTTAAGGTTTTTGGAGGTGAGGTTGGGATTCCAGCAATTTCAACTGAAGTGCATCAATCTACAAAGTGTGAAGGCGAAGGCGTTGGTGGTAAAGTTGCTGGAGTTACGGTTGACCCATCCCTGGAAAAGTACATTTGTCTGTCTGACAATGAGGACGACAAGGGTGCAAGCGTTGATTGGGATTCGTTCGCCAAGGATCCTGCAATCCAAATCGAAGTGGACCAACTAAAGGCTTCCAAACTTATCCCATCAAACTTAACATTCTTGTATGGTCCAGTTGTGGAAGTGAAGAAAGTGAGGATGCCAAAGCATGCCCCTAAGAAATCACTGATCAGCTCAGAAGATCATGAATTTATTTATGAACTCGTAAAAAAGCAAAGGTATGCTTTAATTTTATGTTTAGTATTTTGTATGAAATGTTGTTATTATTGTATTAGTTACAGCATCTTATGCTGTGTACTCTTTGGCGGGAATTTTTTCGTTGTTGGTCCAACCTCAAGGGTTGATAGAAAGTTTTTCCAGCGTATTTTATTGAAGAATATGTGGTTTGATTGTCAGGTAATAACTGGTTGTATTTCTACATTATATATTTATATATATTTGTGGATTACTTTTTATTGTATTATTTGATTGTTGAATTCACTTTTTTATTACTTTGTTTAGCATCTAGAAGCAGGTTTGATTCACATTAGGAAGCGCATTCATGAGGACCCTGTCAAGTATCGAGATGTTCTTGTTCTTGATTGGCTATTTTATCTGAAGTACCTTCCCGACTATGCTTCATGTTATGGGATAGACATAGATCTTGAATCCAGCACTGAGGATTATTTTGTCGGTACGTGCCCTGCTGATTATGGGAAGCCATGGGCATCGGTAAAGAAAATTTACACAATTTTCAATGTTATAAACAAGCACTGGGTGGCGTTGGAGATTAAAATTGAGGATAGGGTCATCAATGTGTTCGATTGCAATGTTCCTGCTGTTAGGGAAGGTGTTCTTGAAGAACAATTGCAGCCGTTTGCTATTTGGCTCCCAATTCATTTAGCAAAGGCTGGGCTATTTGAAAACTTCGATTCCTCTCCTTTCCAGCTATACATGGTTCCTGGGTTAATGCATGATTCTACTGGGTATGTATTTGTTATCTTGTTTTGTTCTTTGGTTACGTTTAGTTACTTGTTATTTATGTCCTTACATTACATTGTTTCTTTCTTTGTCTACAGGGCTTCATGCGGTGTGTTTACATTAAAAGCGATTGAAGCTTCTGTATTTGGGGGAGACGTTAAAAATTTCAACAACGAAAAGATCTTTCGTTTCAGAGAACTCATGTGTGCAAATCTGATCAAAGAAACTTGGAGTTTTAAATTTTAAAGAACCAGTAGTTAGATAGGTTGTTGTTGTGTAAGTGGGGAATTTGTATGTAATCTGACAAATTAAGTGCTCAAGATATATAATAGAACATTATGGGCTGACACTAGCTGCCTAAGTACGAAAATAGTGGTGACACTGATGTTAGTTTCAAGCAGCGTTGAGTCTGTTGTTGTATTTTGCTGAACACTAGGTTAAATTTTGCACACAAATTGATCTTTGTGAATTTTTGCTCATTATGATCCTATTTTTCGTTAATATAATTTTATACTTTTTAAATATATATTTTCTTACGTTGCTGTCTTGTTTTTGGTCATCATTCGAATTAAATTTCATACCGTGGTCGATTGGTGAAAATTTGCTCAACATGATCATATTTCTGCTGAACAACAGGTTAAATTTTGCAAAACAATTAATCTTTGTGAATTTGTGCCCAATAACATCTTATTTTTGGTTAATATAATTTTTGAATCTTTAAATATATATTTTTTTACGATGCTGCCTTTTTTTTTGGTCATCGTTAGAATGAAATTGCCTACAATGGTCGATTAGTGAAAATTTGCTCAACATGATCATATTTTCGTTGAACAATAGGTTAAACTTTGCACAACAATTGATCTATGTGAATTTGTTCCCAATATGATATTATTTTTTCTTAATATAATTTTTTATTTTTCAAACATATTTATCTCATCATGTTGTTCTTTATTTGGCCATAATTAAAATTAAATTGCACACCATGGTCGATTTGTGGAAATTTGCTCAACATGATATTATTTTTGCTGAACACTAGGTTAAATTTTGCACAACAATAGGATTTGGATCAAATTGGTGGTTGATTTATTTTAAACCTCAAGAAATGAGACTGTGGCCCATTAACTGATGAAAGGAGTTGGCCCAAGTCGGTAACTTTATTTAAAGCGGTGTTCTTCCTCGTTTCTTTAGAAGTCCAACGTCATTCAAACCCTTTCCACTCTCTTCATCCTTACCCTCTCTCGAAGTCCTTTCGTCTTCCTCCACAAGCTCTTCCTCTTTCCGAAGTCTTCTTCCAAAAGGTGCGTCCTTTCTCATCTATTTCTCTCCCTTTCGATCTCCTGTAAACTTTATAAAATCGGTTATTGTTTTCACATTTTTCCAGCAAGTGTTCTTTTGTTTTTTCCTGATTTTTAGATGATTTTTTCATCCTCTTTCAGTCGGTTAGGGTTTTGATTTCACCAATTTATATGAGTGTATATTTATTTTGTGTTGTGTATGTTTTGTATCCTTAGATGGCACTTCCAATTGAAGTTCAAATTGGTTACCATTACACTGTTGGGTCTTTTGAAGTGGTAATCACACCACGGCAGACGCTTGTTTATGGACCTAGCATCTTGCACGTGGCTATCAATTCTGAAAGGATCCTTGAGCTGTACCTGGACCATTTCACTGAGTGGAATGGGTTGCCAATGACTTATGAACAGTATGATCAGCTGTTACATGAAGCAGGGGTCACTGCTGTGTTTCGAACTCAAGTAGCCAACCTGATGCTAATGGATTATACTCACAGGTGGTTTTCAGGCGATGCTGAGTTCGTTGAATATGGGCTCTGCCCTGATCTCATTATTGATGTACGTTTCATTGAAGAATCTGAAGATGACATGAGCTCTGATTCAAGCTCTCAATCTGAGATGAGCATCGATGAAGAAGAGGATGTGGACCCCCCAGCTTCTCCAGAGCATGTGGATCCCCCAGCTTCTCCAGAGCATGTGGATCCCCCAGCTTCTCCAGAGGATGTGGACCAGTGCTCTATATGTCTTGAGCCGATGCTGCCATCAACGCCGACCCTTCGGTCAGTGTGTCCCCATACCTTCCACACAGAGTGTATTCTAGAGTGGTTGTCGTATGAAGCCATTTGTCCACTATGTCGAGCACCCTTTTAGGCTTATTTGTAATCTATATTTTGTTGGAAAAGACATTGTAGATGCAACTATTTTGTGGTAGTTAAGCTAATGGAATGTATGGTATGAATGGAAGTCGGTATCTGGCACCTTTTTGTATATGATTTCCATTCTAATCATACCAAATGTATTTTGTAACTATTTGTCCTAACTGGTGTTTGGAAATGTATAATATTAATGAAATTAATGCACTGTTAAATTTGGTTGTGTATGATACTGTGTTTTATTTTAGGAAGAAATCCCACCTGATCTTTGATGAATATGCTTACATATTACGGGTGGTGACAGTGGGCTAGTTTTTGTTCTTGTTGAAGTGTATATTTTGTAAAGAGGTTTTTCATGCCCAAAGTATTGTTAACATTTATTGTCTGATTAGTTTAAAGTAATGCCGACACCATACTTGTATTTTTTGATTTGGCAGTGTGTGTGGTGACACTAGGTGTTTAGTGTCCCAATTAGTGCTGACAGTGATATCAGTTATAATTAGTGGTGACACTGGTTCCCCCATCCCCCCTGTTATTCAAGTCTTGTATTCTATGATTTTTGAAGTGTATGTATTTATATTTTTTTCATTTTATAGTCTATGTGATGGGCACTATGTGTTTGAGACGCAAAGTATTGGTGTCACTCATATTATATTACAAGTAGTGATGACATGAGTGTTGTATTTTTTTATTATTAAGTGTATGAGGGTGAAAGAGATGTTTAATGACCATATTATTGTTGACATTGTGGGTTATATTAGTTTGAATTTGTGGCGTCACCAGTTTGATCGTTTTTGATATTTGAATTTCATGTGGTGACACTACGTGTTTTAGACCCAAAGTAGTGCTGACACTGATACTAGTTACAAATAGTGGTAACACTACACTTGTATATAGTAATTTCAAAGTGTATGTGGTTGCCAGAGGTGTTTAATGCACATAGTATTGCCACCAGACGTGTATTAGCTACAACTAGTGGTGATACCAGTCTTATATTCTATGGTTTTGTGAGTGTATGTTGTGTAAGATAAACTTGCTCAACAATATAATATTTTTGCACCACAATTGAGACTTGTGAAATTTTGTCCATTATGATTCAATTTTACTTGTCAACCTAATTTTATAGTTTCTTACTATAGTGTTACACAACGTGGTCTTAATTTTTTCAATGATAGAATAAAGTTGCACAATGTGTGGGGGTGATTGGTGTAATTTTGCTCAACATCAACTTATTTTTGCTCAACAATAGTTTATAGTTGCACAACAGTAGTTTATGGTAAAAATGTTATCATAATGATTATATTTTTTGTCAATATAATTTTAAAATTTTCCAATAATTTTGTTTTTTGCATCATGTTATTATTTTTGCTCATCATCAGATTTAAATTTCACAACACCGGCTATTGGTGGAAATTTGCTAAATATGATCTTATTTTTGCTTATCAACACATTAATTTTGCACAAATGTTTAAATTGTTGATATTGCCTTCAACATAACTGTTGGGCTTCGTTTAGAGATGCCCGGCCCATTTCCCGCTTATTTATACTGTGCTTAAACGTTGTTCAGATTGTCTGCAAGTCATTTCATCTTCTTCTTCTTGTTCATCTTCATCCTCTTTCGTTCTCATCCAGATTTCTTGCTTTCAAGTTGCGATTCCTGTTGTGGTATGTACTCCTTTCTGTTTTCTTCCTTTAAAAAAAAACGTTATCTATTATTTTGATGTACTGCTTCAGCAATTTTTTTATTGTTGTAATCTCCGATTTTCGATGAACTTCCCTTTGCTTTTTAGTCTATTAATGTTCATATATTGGTGTTTGTCTTGCTTATTTCCTATTGCATTATATTCTGTGGGTGTTTTGTGATTCTTACTGTCATTAAAAGTCATCAGTTAGGGTTTTTCCAGTTTTTCAGGCATTTTTACTCCTTTGTCTTTCTCAAATGTTTATTTCTTATTAATATCGATGTAATGTTTTATTTTTAAGTCAATGTCTAATATATGAGTATATTTTGATTTTATCTGTGTAGGTTTTCTATCCTTCAATGGCATTCCCAACCTATACTGAACTAGACTACGACTACGTCGTTGGTACTTATGAAGTTGAAATATCAGCATCTGAGTCATACTGGTATGGACCGGGTCTACTTGTTGTGTATATCCACTCTGACAACATTCCCTTAACATTCTATCACACGGCTACTTGGAATGGTTTGCCTTTGAGTCTAGCCCGCTGCAACGAAGTGCTACAGGATGCAGGAGTAACTGTTGAGGTTAGAACCCAGGTAGCCAATCGGCTTCTAATGGATTACACTAGAAGTTGGTTTGATGTCGATGCTGATCTTGTTGAGTATGGCCTTTGCCCCAACATCACCATCAATGTACATTTTTATGATGACTCTTCGTCTGATTCAAGCTATGAGTCCGACATAAATGATGACATTCATATAGAGGTTGACCAAGCAGATCCTCCAGCACCTCCAGAGCCTATGGATGTTGACGGATTAAGGGAGATATATCACCTTGATCTTGATGATGATGAATGTACAATTTTCCTGCTTCCAATGTTGGAGTCAGATCCTGTTCTTCAAACGCCATGCCAACATCACTTTCATCCAAATTGTTTACGATCTTGGCTTTTAGTTCAAAACAACCGTCCTCTTTGCTGAGCAGAATTCTAGGTGTATATGATATAAGTGCAGTATGTAATTTTGTATGGTACTGATGTAACCGAAAATACGTTTTATGAATGAAATTTGTCCTTGATCACATTTCTTTCTGATTTCTATTCAAATTATAATAATCTTTGATATTTAAGTAGGACATTTGGTGTGACACTAGTTCATCATATTGGTGGTTTCTGCCATTGAAGTTTATGGCTTGACATTTTCTGATATTGAAGCTTATGTGTTTGACACTATTAAGGTAAGTCCCAAAGTAGCGCTGACACTGATATTAGGTACATTTAATTGTGACCCTGGGCTAGTATTCTTTTTGTTATTTTCAAGTGTATGCTGTTGGCTGAATTGGCAAGTGTTCAAAGTCTTTTGTCACATTATTTACATTGTTGGTTAGAGTAGTTGGATCTATTTGTGAAACTATTCTTATAATTTTGGCTGGTTTCTGTTTTTGAACTTTTTGTGATGACACTATGTGGATAAGACCAAAAGTAGTGCTGACACGAGATAGTTAATGTCCACCAAAGATAACTGTAACTCAAATAACTGTAATCCGTTTTCAGTTTATAGTTTTGACAGTTTTTTTTATAGTTACTCTGAAATAAACTGTCACAAATAACTGTTACAAGATGAAAACTGTTTAATTGTTGCCTATATATATATATATATATATATATATATATATATATATATATATATATATATATATATATATATATATATATATATATATATCCATTTTTCATTCTTTGTTATCCATTGGCGCCTGAAAACTGGTTTTAACAGAAATACATCCCTCTCTAAAAAGATGAACTATGGTAACACTGTCGGGTTTTGCACTAGTTTCCATCAATTGATGGACGTGCTGGATGGTGTTGTTTACCCTGGTTATCACATGAATCTAGTTAATGAAGCATGCGAGACTAACAAAGAGGCTCGCAGGGCCGAGTTGTTGGAAGCCGTCGTTGTTCATTACACATTATATGAGGAATACCAAAGATCAATAATAGTAACTGAACATCACATTCGGATTGCGTCCAAAGATGAAGACGGTGAAGCATTATCAAAGGTGATATTTGAAGTTTTATCCATAAATTTTTTTCCCCATTCTGTGATTGAGTCTTGTATTTTATCTTTTATACAGATGGAAAGAGAACTGGGCAATCAAAGACAGTTGTTTGAAGACGCAAAGGACAATCTAATAGGGTGTGTTAAAGAGGTTTTAGATGCAGAAATGGAAAGGAGGAAGAAGATTGATGACTTCTTAGGACTGTAGTTCTACTATATTAATAAGTAATAACATTGGTACTTATTTATATGTTGAATGTATTTTTTTTTTGTTATTTTAGTTTATATGTGTTCCCTCCTAATGATATGATGCAACATATTAATATCATAATAATCATATAATTATTTTGTAATTTCCTTCCTCATATTTCAAATTATAAATTGGGACTGAAGTTTTACGTCTATCCCTTGTTATACTGCGGACACATTTGATTAGTTTGTGGATTGTTTTGGTAAAAGTAGTGCTGACACTGTTTAACTAAGTTTTTATGTTACTTGTAATTTGCTCAACATCATCTTAGTTTTGCTAAACAATAGTTTATAATTGCACAACAAACGAATGGATATTACTAAATCAACTGTTTGAATAACATAGACCACTTGATTATAAGTGCAGAGAATTGTGCTGACACATTGAAGAACAAACACAACTGTTTAGAAGCAGTTATAGTTTTATGCATCTTGACAAATACTATCCATCAAAAAACCACATGGACAACAAACGTCTTAACGGGTACGAGAAAACTGACCCCACGGACAACAACTGTCTTAATTGGTACGAGAAAAATTTTCAGAAGTAGCGTATATTGTCTACACCAAAATTCATTCCAAAGTTTGAAAATAAAACATGAAATTGTGTTGTGGTTGTTCAACCAAGATTCAGTCTCTGCCCCTGAATTTCTTTTGAAGTCATTCTTGCATGGGATTTTGCTGCCTTCACAACATCTGCGTTCACTTCATTTAACTCTGAACATACTATATCTATCAGATACTTCACACCTAGCTTTGAAATATTCTTGAAATTTCCCTTTTCCAATCCACACTTGTACCCTCTCTCTGTCCCAAAGAAGGTCTCCATGTGGCGCATGAGGCATACCCCAGAATATTGAACTTTCTCTTCTCCAGCCCATGTAATGGGGACTTTTGATGTTGTTGCATCTGACACTATTTCTGCCTTTGCTAGGAGTCCCTTCTCTGTTAGATAAGCAATCAGCATATCCCCCTGCATGGATTGAATTAGAATTCATGTAATTTTAATTATAAAATGAGTTGATATTTAAATGAAATTAAGACAAGGAAAGAAATATTAGATATCAGTAGTAAAACTTACCAAACATTCAAAGGGCGATGTAAAGGGGCAAATTGTATCACCGGAAGATGATGTGACATCAACAATTTGGACCATTTTGTTTTTAAAGTTAAAGACAACCATGACATAGTCTGCTGTTCGTTCAACCGCATATATAATCTAATCAACATAACAAAAAACAAATAAACATTAGTGATTGGTCTTGTGAACCTTATTTATTAAATTGCAAGGGACTACCATGTCTATATCCTTCAAAGAAAGGTGTGGTGACGATGACAATACAGTATCCATGTGGAGGTTAAACCTCTTGAACTGTTCATCACAAGCTCGTACTGATACACTCTCTACATTAAACTGGTTGAAGAATAGAAATTAGTAAAAAAACAGACGAATTGTAATAACGGCTAACAATGGAGTGCAATTATAAGTTAAAATTGTAAGAATATTACAGTTTTGTTGATATTGACAAAAAGTCTTGCTGGTGATTGAGCACTTTTATACTGTTCCTTGTGGTTGAGGATAGTTGTCCATGCACCAATAACGACACTAGACAAGTGGGTTTCATCCTCAAGCGTAGCCATGTCTGTTCTAACAATTTCAACAGACTTGTGCTTAAACAAAATTTCCCTGCAATGTCAATCATTTTGAAGATGGATTCTATGAAAATAACCGTTTACTTGTAACTAAACATACTTTAAGAAGATTAAGTTTAAAATGAACTTACCTGCTGTGTGGTGTTTTCATTGCTAAATAGGCTGAAACAGTGCGCTCAATTTTAGAGATAGGATCTGTAATGTCAACAACATGCGAGTAATATGGGCTTCTCAAAGATGCAGAAGGTTTATGTGCTCTCCTTGTAGCTTCTTCTCTCTTCATGTTATTAAGTTGGTCTGCAGCATTTCCATCAACTATGTTGATCCGCGGCGACCTTCTTGGTGGCAAGGCAGCAGGGGGAATGCATTTTATTTTATCTCCCAAAGGGTTCACTGGTGGAGTATTAGCTTTAAATGGAGTGGGTAGGGGAGTGGGAGTAGCTTCACCACGCTGTTGTATTGGAGACTGTCCATGGCTGTCTGGGGGAGCTTAGGCTGCTTCATTAGCATTCTTCATTTCAACCGATGTGTTCAATGATGTCCCTTCATCTTTCTTAAAAGCAGGGTCATCTAGAAATATATCAAAGGAAAATTCCCCGTCCACTTTGATATTTGATTTCATTTTTTGCTTGTTCTGATATGCCATTTCAATTTGAGTAATGCAATCTAATAAAACAGGATCTGCCCAGAATTTCTCTTGTGATTCGGTAAAATATGGGCTTACAGGGTCATTCATATTTGACATGTCAGCAGCATCCGTAGCCGTAGGTGCCTCAGAAATGACATTTTCCACCCCTAAAAGCTGGTTTGCTCCATGTAGAAGCCTTTTCACCTTGTCATCATGTTGTAGTTCAATCGGGACTTTCGTAGACCACTCAGCAAAATCAGAAATAGCAGACGCAAGTGCAGAAGTCTTTTGAACAAACCACTTTATCCAACTCTAGAAGATAACATCACATAAAAAATAAGAATAAAAAGTGATCAGTAAATACCAAAACATTGCTATACTGTACTAATATTACATTGAATTGGTTGAAATAATTCATACAAACCTCAACTGGGGGTGTCTCTTTTTCTGGATCAGCAGGGTGATTGGTGCCTTCATCGTTTTGTGCAGTAGGTTGTGGACAAGCTGTAGATGGTACGTCTTGATGTTGAGGAACAACTTGGCGAGCCTGGACTAAGCCACATCCAAAGCCTCCAGTACTTATATCATCAGTTTCTCGTTGGCGCAAGATTTTGTAATTTATGCCAACGAAAACCGGGAAAGAACGAGTCATTCTTCTTAGTGCTGTGCTTGTGAATAATTTCACCCTATCCATGTAAAACAACTGGCACACCAAGGGGATAAACATATATGAGTATTACGATGGAGCAGGGAATGCTGACATAAAGAATACTATAGACATGTATATAAAAGTATGGGGGGTGACGTTTGTACTACTGACATGGTAAAGAAATTAAGTTAACCTCAGAGCGAAGGTTTGAAAAAAATACTTACAACCAAGAATAACAGAGGCCCTCTGAAATGGCCATTCTTGTTCTTTTCCCAACTTCTCTTTGCATCGACCAAACTTTCCAACACAATAGCACACCAATTTAGGTCTTTCAGATCACCCAATTTAGGAACTACTCTTATTAAACTATGGTTGGCATGTCCGTTTCCTAGTGTATCAACCAAGATAGAGTCCAGTATAACGATAAAGTTCAGAAGGAATTGATCACCACAATCAGTGTCAGCTATCAAATGTGGTTTTCCACTCTTGCACAAGATTGAAATTCTCTTTATCTGATTTTCTTCCAACTAAAACTTTCCCCATTGGGAATCCCATTGTGATATGCACGTCTATTTCTGCAATTTCAAGTTCGCCTCCATTAGCCAACACCAAGCAACACTTGTTAGGGTCAAACTGATCCACTAACCAATACGAAAGAAGTAGTGGTAGGGTAACAATCTCCAAGTTGAACAAAAATCCAAAGCCAATATCCTCAATCATTTTCCTTTGCTTGGCATTCAATTTTTTCAAGGATGACACCAGCAAGCGTGGGCTTGACCGTGATTTCAATGATGGGAGATTTTTTTGTCTAGTGTTTCTCTCACTCCTCACAACCAGCTGCCTGTTTTCTGCGATAGGTTGTATGTCTGTGGTATCTGTTTGCTCATCAGATGTTATGATATGCACAGTTGGGTTTACATGTTCAACAACCATCTCAGTAGGTGAATGGGTTTCCAGCCTTGCAATTTCAATGGTCTCCACAGCAACAGTGCTAACACGAAGATCAATCCCAGGGTGTACTTCTCTCTTACTGTTTTTTCTTACAAGCGGTTGCTAATCTTTGGATTCAAGTGATCTACAACCCTCCCCTACTTCCAAGGATTTACCAGTCTCAATATCAACAGACAGTTCATCCTTGAAGGGAGGTGAATCTCTAGATAAATCAACTACTGGAGGTTTAACTCCAGATCGTTTTGATCTCTTCGAATTTCTATTTTGACTGTCTAAAACAGGTGAATCACTTACACTCTGCGGACGTTTACCTATAGAATGAACACTTACAATCAATTTATACAAATATAATTGAAGATATGACACTGTGAGAGACTGTATTTTATGCCGAATAAATTCCCAAATTCCCAAATTATCAAATTCTCAAATTCAGCCTCTAGATTAATCACATTAACTTCAATTTATTATGCGAACAAAATTGAAATAGCAATGGTAGGTCTTGTAAGGCTGAAAAATTGCTTGATTATAAACATTAAATTCGCTTGAATTAGTGCGATTTTTCCTAATTTTCGTGGAAAACTAAGCCCTAAACCGTACTCGTTCTAATTTGAACTTTAATACACAGAAAACACGAAATCAAACCTTTCGGATCTGAAGACATCTCTATGTATATGATAGATCTCCTCCTTACAAGCCTACAATCAAGCCTCAGGCAATCTCGCAGAGAAATGGACAGAGTAGATTTAGCTCGAGGAAGAAACTAAAAGAAGGTGATGGAAAACTTCTCGAACCTGAAAAGCGTTTTGCGAATTCACACATATTTGGTTTTTATATTTTTTTTAGGAAAACCATTTTCATTTTCATTTTTTTTTTGTTTGCCAATAAATCGGGAATTTTGTGAGACTTTATTTATTTGTTATTATTTTTCATATAATTCCATACCTTAGATTTGCTCAACATCGTATTATTCTTGATCAACAATAGTTTAGATTTGCACAGCGCTTGACTCTTGTAAACAACATCTTATTTTTATATATTTACGTTGTCATAGTTGCTTAATAGATTATTGCTCAACATTGTATTATTTTTGCTCATCAATGGAATAAAAGTGCACAACATATTATGCCTTTGGAAAACTTGCTCAACATCACTTTATTTTTGCTCAACGATAGTACATAAATTGCACAACAACACTTTGTTTGCAACGACATCTTATTTTTATCTATTCATGCTTTCATAGTTGCTTAATAGATTATTGCTCAACATTGTCTTATTTTTGCTCATCAATGGAATAAATGCGCACAACATATTATGCCTTTGGAAAACTTGCTCAACATCACTTTATTTTTACTCAACGATAGTTCATATATTGCACAACAACACTTTGTTTGCGATGACATCTAATTTTTATCTAATTATGTTTTCAAAGTTGCTTTATATATTATTGCTCAACATGCTCTTATTTCTGCTCATCAATAGAATAAAACTGCACAACATATTACAAATGGGGAAAACTTGCTCAACATCACTTTATTTTTGCTCAACGATAGTACATATATTGCACAACAACACTTTGTTTGGAACAAAATGTTTGTTTTATCTAATTATGGCTTCATAGTTGCTTAATAGGTTGTTGCTCAACATCATCTTATTTTTTGCTCATCAATAGAATTAAATTGCACAACATACTACAAATGGGGAAACTTGCTCAACATCACCTTATTTTTGCTCAACGATTGTTTATATATTGCTCAACAATACTTTGTTTGGAACGAAATGTTTGTTTTATCTAATTATGGCTTCATAGTTGCTTAATAGGTTGTTGCTCAACATTGTCTTATTTTTGCTCATCAATAGAATCAAATTGCACAATATACTACAATTGGGGAAAACTTGCTCAGCATGGTAAAATTTGTATTAGTACATGTTAAAATTTCAAAATTTATTCTATATTATTGAATTAATGTTAATTTTCAAAAAGAAATGTCATTTACAAATTTATAAACTGTATTTTCTACTAACATTATTCTTATATAATACTGATGACAGAATTTTCGATGACAGCCTTATCTTGAATGCTTCATCCTCCTCTTGTACTCTCCCAATGAAAGCTTTCTATTTGACCACATCAGGGATGTTTCCTTCATCTTCATCCAACACTGGATATATTGTTTCTGCATATGTCATATGCCAAGCGTCATTGCTGTAAAATTTTGCAACAAAATCAGACACATTTGCTTTTATGTGTGTTATTGCTGCTAGAGCATGTACACAAGGTATTTTCTCGACATCAAATACTCTGCACGTACATGTCCTCGCTGATAAATCAACTATACCTACAGCTCCTTGACCACTGATCTCAAATTGGGATTCATTCATCTTTTCTACTCTGCATACCCCAACTTGCGCTTGTGATTCTCTTATCAACTTAAGGATCTCCGGAGTTAGTCTGTCTTGATTTGCCAGTGCTTTTTCTCTCCTGTCCAGGAACCATGATGTGAGCTTTTCCCTAGCAAACTCCACAAGTGCCACAATGGGATAATCCTTTTTGCCTTTGAAAACAGAGTTCAAACTCTCAGCATTGGATGTCATCATGTTGTATCTATCACACCTTGAATGTGCTCTGGCCCATTTATCAAAACCTGCTGACACCAGATATTCTGATAGCTTTGGACAGTTTGCTTCGATTTGTGCAAGGTGGTTGTTGAACTCTTGGATAGTGTAACTTTCTGCTGCTTTTTTGAACATTTTCCCCAGCTCTTTTTTCTTGAACGTTGCTTTGATGTTTTGTTTCAAGTGCCAAATACATATGCAATGTGTAGCTGTTGGGTAAGCTAAAGAGAGAGCCCTTGAAATGCTAGCATGTCTATCAGAGACAAACACTAAGTCATTTGAAGGAGGCACAACCTGCAGCAGCTGATACATAAACCATTCCCAGGAGCTGTTGTTTTCGGAGTCAACAATACCAAAAGCAAGTGGAATGATTTGTCTATTTGCATCTTGTGCAACTGCTCCAAGCAACGTCCCTCTGTATTTGCCAGTTAGGAATGTTCCATCAACAACAACAACCTGATATATAAACAAATAAAATTACTTATTTTATCAAATTTAAGGAAATCGATGACAACAGAATTTGTGCTGACACTGTTTAAGACATACCTTCTTTAAGAGTGGGAATGCTCTGATGCACTGTCCAAATGACAGAAAGAAGTACTGAAATCTATCTTCTTTGTCTTTTGAAATCAAAGCTATAGTCCCATTGTTTCTCTCCACGAGCATATGGCAAAATGATGGTAAATCTGCATAATTTGATTCTGGTGTCCCCTTAACCATTTCATGAGCTATTTTTGATGACTTCCATGCTCTCCAGTAGCTAATTTGCATCTTTTGTTCTGTTCTCATTTTATCCTTTATCTGTGCTGGTCTGTATCCAACGTCAACACTGTGTAATTACAGTCAAATTAGAACAAATCATATATTAGAAAGCTAGTTAAAATATAAATACTATCTCTTTAAAAAAGTTCTCACCTTGATGCGATCATACTTGCAATCACAGAAGATGAAGGCTATTTGCAGTGTTTTGTCCTGAAATTCCATGTGCAGGTGTGTGTTTCCACATACACTATCACCTCATGCCAAGTTGGACCAAAAGTTTTGACATGCACTTTCCATTTGCAGTCAGGATTTACACAATGCACGCTATAATACTTTGTATCTGCTTTTACCACGCGAAAACCAAATATCTCAGTTATTGACAACATCTCTAAAGCATGCTTAACTGCTTTCCTTGATGCAAAGCTTTTGCCTACACAAATCAAGTTTTGTGAATTGAGATTCACACTAGACACAGGAGAGCTATCAGCATCCCAATCTTCTAGTGTAGTTTCTCTCCTGTGTGTTGTAGAATAGAATGCTCTCCATATTTCATCTGCTGAATCTTCATCACTTGCAGTGTCACTGTTTAGAGAATTCATGTCATCTCCAACATCTTCCAACAATACACCTTTCAGCCTGGTGTCACCGATCAATGTCATGTTATTTTCCCCTGTAACAATATTGTTAATAGTTGGATTGCATGCCACCAACTGTAAACTCTCAGCTGAGGATGCCTGTTGATCTTCAACTTCTTCACTATTTGAGTTAATGCTGACACACAACTCCACAGCAAATTTAACATTCTCTAGGTCGGACAACCTTAAGAACTCTTTCAAATCAGCATCACATTCAACAAGAAGCGGAGCTCTCAACAGTTTGAAAGGGTGTAAATGATTGAATTTCAATTCCAATGCACTATCTATATTGAATCTGTTTTGAATTTTTTCAGTTAAACCCTGTAATTTTATTGTCTCGTCAATCATAAACACCTTTGAAGTAGTGTCTCCAACAAAGGTTGGACATGAATCATTAAACAACCATTTCCCACCACATACAACCGTAATAACGTGGGTTGCCATTGTAATCTGCAGAGTATGAATTTAAGAGGATAAATACATTTAAGTAATAACAAACACAATCTCATTAAAAATGATGACATGATCAACCAAAGTGACTAAAATACACATCAATAATAACGATGACACGACCAACCAAAGTGAGTATAATAAACCTGTGGATTAAAAATTTGCGCCTCTGTATGTATAAGCATAGATTTCCATACTGTTATAGAATATATAACTATAAAATAATCTGAACAGGCATCCCCTGTGCAATTTTATTATGACTCCATTGCAGTGATGACATGGCTTAATCAATGTTGAATAAGTAAATCTAGTGATGACATTAGCAATCAAAGTCTAATAAGGAATCAATACTTTAATATAGAGTGCAGATTCAAGTAATAACAAACACAAACTGATTTAAAACGATGACATGGTCAACCAAAGTTAGTAAAATACACATCTTACTTAAAAGCAACAATAGATTTGCATTGTCAAAAGCAACAATAGATTTGCACACCTTGTGCAATTTTTCTATGACTTAATTGTAGTGCTGACATTGCTCAATAAATGTTCAATAACGATAACACAACCAACCAAAGTGAGTATAATAAACCTGTTAAAAAAAATTTGCGCCAAAGGCGCAAATTTTGATGCTACTGTATGTATAAGCATAGATTTCCATACTGTTATAGAATATATAACTATAAAATAATCTGAACAGGCATCCCCTGTGCAATTTTATTATGACTCCATTGCAGTGATGACATGGCTTAATCAATGTTGAATAAGGAAAACTAGTGATGACATTAGCAATCAAAGTCTATTAAGGAATCAATACTTCAATAAAGAGTGCAGATTCAAGTGTAATGATGACATGAACAACAAAATGAATACAATACACTTCTTGTGGTGAACTTCTATGATTAAGGTCTACTGATTAGTTGAAACAATCATATTGAAATCACATCCTAAGCAATCATAGAGATGACTTGAGCAATGTAAAACATGAATAAGCATAAATAACCATAAACATACACAGATTCGATTTGAAACTTGAATATTGCACATATACAGAAAATAATGCTCATAAATATTAATTCATGTATAAAAAATCAATCAAAATTTGCGCCAAAGGCGCAAATTTTGATGCTACTGTATGTATAAGCATAGATTTCCATACTGTTATAACATATATAAGCATAAAAAATGAATCAAAGTTTTCGCAAAAGGCACAAATTTTAATTCATTCAATAACAGTAATAATTCTGTTCAACTATATTTCCATACTGTTATAGCTTTTATAAGCATAGATAAACACAAATTTGGTGTAATCTACACTTGTAATCACATGATTCCAATCCGTAATCACAAAACCGTACCAGTTATCTGCGCCGAAGGCGCAAATTGAAGCAATAATCGCAAAACTGAATCTGTAATTGCAAAACTGAAGCATACATAAACACAGACTGAATCAGTAATCGCAGACCAAAAAATTCTAAGAAATTCTAAGAAGTAATCCAAAAATTCTAAGAAATTTGCGCCTTCGGCGCAAATTTAAGCAGTAATCGCAAAACTGAAGCAGTAATTGCAAAACCGAAGCATATATAAACACATTCTGAAGGAGCAATCTCAATTCTAAGAAGTAATCCAAAAATTCTAAGAAGTAATCCAAAAATTCTAAGAAGTAATCCAAAAATTCTAAGAAATTTGCGCCTTCGGCGCAAATTTAAGCAGTAATCGGAAAACTGAAGCAGTAATTGCAAAACCGAAGCATATATAAACACATTCTGAAGGATCAATCTCAATACTAAAGAAGTAATCCAAAAATTCTAGTTAAATTTGCGCCTAATCGACTTAAAATTCTACTAAATTTACTTACCTGATTCTCTAGATTACACTTCAAAATCGATAGCTTCGCTGACGTCGGAATGGTAATCTCTCGCAAATCCTAGCAATCTCCGGCGAGCAGGTCGGGAGAGAGAGACAGAGCGTCCGGAGATGGCGAACTGGAGGAGAGAGAAAGTCGGGTTTCGAGAGACGCTGGAGGCTTTTATTTAGGACATTTTGCAAAAATGTCCCAAAACGCGGATGTTTTGCAAAATTAGCCCATTTTCGTGGCTATTTTGCAAAACCCCCCCTAAAGATAAGTAAAACATTCCTAAGATAAGGAATTCCTAATAAAGAAAGAAACTTAATAACTTAGTGGACAAGAATTAATCTAGAGGAGATATAATTAATTCCACCTTATCATTCCTAAGATGCATGCAATAATAAAATTAATTATCAACTTAAATCGGCCCAACCACAAAAAAGTACTCGACATGGGCTTGGCATGAATCAAGGCCCACTCGACATTCCTCCTTTGCACTCGACATGGGCAATGGCCGAGTGTGACATGTGTGTGTTGATGAAGGAGGATGTTGACGAGTCTTCATGAGCTCCGTGTGAGGACGCAAGCTCAGGTCTTGTGTTGGTGGTGTAGTTTTGAGCAAAGTGACCCAGGGTGGCCCGAACCCTTGCTCCATTGTTCTTTGGTAACGGACAAGAAGAGCTTTGGTTGCATCTTGAATTCTCCTAGCCCTTGCACGAGTGATATAGGACCATCAAATGGAACCCTCATGTTGTCCTCAATATCACCAGGAATCATCGACGTACAATTGCACTGCATCATTAGAATGCTTAAATTCCACGTGAAGAGATCTTAGAATATGTGCAATATGCGGACGGGGGGGGGGGGGGGGGGGGGGGGGGAGCCACAGGGATCAGTTTCAGGTGGGTGAATGGGTATTCCTCAAGTTGCAACCTACAGGCAGCACTCCTTGAAGAGCAACACACCCCACAAGTTGTCTCCTTGCTTTTATGGACCGTTTCAATTCAAGTGTAGGATAGAGTAGGGGTAGTGGCCTATAAACTCTCGCTTCCGAGTTCAGCTGCAATTCATGACTTCTTTCACTTCAGCCAGCTCTAGCTATGCCGCCCCAACCCAGCATCCGCAACGCTATCAACATTGAACGTTTCCAACCACCACAAAGCCAATTTTATTCTTGACCGACAACGCTATCAAGATTGAACGTTTCCAACCACCACAAAGCCAATTTTATTCTTGACCGACAACGCTATCAAGATTGAACGTTTCCAACCATCAAACCCTGAGCCATCAAAGGTTTTCGAAACAAGAACCCCGTCGGGATTATCCGACGGGTGAAGATAAAAGGGGTGCAAATTAAGGATCAACAGCAACAATTGCCATGATCGAATCAGAAAACGAAGAAAGAACATAGAATAACAGCAGAAGAAAGAGGAGAATGGAAGAACAAAGAAGACGGAAGAAATTGGATCTCAAACATTCGATACTATGTTGAGATTCGCCATTGAAGCTATTTAAGCGAGGAAAGAGAGATGGAAGAAGTAGGCTTAAATTGCATTGATTGATTGAGAAAGTCATTATAGACAACCCTTTATATACACAAAATAGTAGATCGGATTTGTTACCACCGAAAGAGGAATACAAAATGCAACCAAGGCCTATTATTTAAGTAATTACAAAAACTAACCCCAACATATTATAACTCTTACAAAAATTAATACTTTATATAGTTTTTGCCCTAATAGTAATGTTTTGTTTACAAAATTTAATTGCACATATATCTCCTTATTTGATTAAAATACACTACGTATACATACGGTGATTTGATGAGATTTAATGTAAACTCAAGCCGATAACACTGATCATCTGAATTCAGGGCCGTTCCGTTATATTTTGAGGTCCTGTGCAATATATCAAGGGATTTTTTTAAACTAATTTAAAAGGAAAAAAAAATCCACCAAATCCACTAACAAATTAAAAAGTAATCCCTAACTAGTATAAAAAGTGAAAACTAACCAAAAAATATATAGTTAGAATTTGATATTACCTATTAAAATCCTTAAGGTTGAACGTACGATTGCAATGGTTAAATTGATTTCCCGGCAAAAATAAAATAAAATTGAAACTGTAATTTGTGACGGTAAAAAAAAGTAATTTGAAACTATAATTTTTTTTGGGAAAATTTTCGGAATGGGTTGTTGTAATTTCAATTGGAAAAAAAGGGGCTATGACAATTGGGCTGTTGTTGGAAAAAAAATGAAAGTAACAGCTCCTTTCCAAAAAGGATCAAAACTGCAGCCACACAGATTCGAACCTAACACCACCCCAAAACATGCGCACCCAACTATCAGTTGATCTAGCAAACATCTTTATACTTATTAAAATTTATATATACATATATATAGTATAACACTATAACACCTATAGGAGGCCCCCGAAATTTTGAGGCCCTGTGCGATTGCACTCTTCGCACAGGCCTTGGGCCGGCCCTGTCTGAATTAATCGGTCGTCTTCATTGCAGATAATATGACAAGGTTTATAGAAAAAGAAAAAGAAAAAGAAAGAAGAAGAAAATGGCGCCCGGTCACTTACACAATGACCATTCAACTTAATTCCAACACATCCTTTGGTGTTAAACACTAATCACACGGTATACTGCCCTCCACGACATCCATAACCTTAAAATTAATACACTCAGATCGATCGATCGATTGATCTAAAATTTTCTAAGTAATTCATTTCAAATTCCCCGACCAGCAGTTTGATCAATCGATCGATTGATCGATCAAAATGGATAAGGTTGAAGGTGAAGACATGTCCAGTCGACACCTCACAAAAACCCTCCGTTTCATCCTCCTCCTCACAGCAACCGCCCTCTTCCCCACCAGGGGCGGATCTGTGGGGGGCTCGGGATGGCTGAAGCCCCCCGCTGGTCAAAATAAGGGTATTTGTATATTTTTATATATCTGTTAATTTAGTACTCCCTCTGTTGCAAAATATAGGGTCGTTTAGGATTTAACACGGTAATTAAGGAAGCCTACTAAGTAGCATCATACAATCCTAAATTTCCCATCATCATTAAGTACTCTAAAAAAAATTAAGTACTCCAAAATTTGGAGCCAAAATTTGAAATTTGATGACCTTTCATTTACCACATATCCAGAGTATACATGTGCAAATTGCTCTTTGGAAACTCATTTTGGGAATTTAAATTAAATCTAAAGCATTTGGAGCCAAAATTAGAAAACTGTCATTCCCTTGTGCCATTTACTCTCTCAATTTGTAGCTCTCAACCATTCATGGATAGAAGCAGTAGTAGTCCTCGGAGCGTTGATCGTATTGTGGAGCATTCATTTGATTTAAATGAGTTGCCCGAACTCGAGGACGACGAAATTGGCGGGATCGACAACTTCAATTTGTGTCCGGAGTACCACCAAGAAGTTGAAGAGCCCGAAGAAGATCTCGAAGACTTGATTATCGATCTAACTACCAGCCGAGTGGATGAAGAAAATGGGCTGAATGGGGCTGCTAACCCTGGTAAATCATTTGCATTTGCACAATATAGTGATTATATGTATGACAATTAGCTAGTGTTTCACTAGGAACCTTTGTTGGGACAAAATACAGTGGTATAATGGTGTTATTACTAACACCTACTGTTTTTGTTATCCCATTGTTTTCATCAGAAATTCCCAATCGGTTTGAGCATCAACCAAACAGTAGGAGGTTCTTATCAAACGAGGAAAGGAAAATTGTCTACGCAGAGTTGCTTGCGAGAAGTGTGAACAAAAAACTAAAGCGCAATACAACGAAAGAGGTAGCTTCTTCATTTAATGTGCCTGTCAAAACTATTCGACGGATATGGAAACGAGGAAAGGATACTCCACATGGTGTTGTAGTTGATCCAAGCCATAAGAAAAAGAAAAATTGTGGTCGCAAGAGATTAGAAGTGGAATTCAATCTTTTGCCTCAAATACCTTTGAGTAAAAGAAGAACGCTTAGATCGCTTGCACAAAAGGAGATATATAAACACTAGGTAGGAAGCCACATACAAAACGCCACGAATCTAGACTGGCACAAAAATTTCCAACACGGATCAGCACTTGATGCAAAACGAAAAGGAGATAGACATCACTAGACGTAATTTTGATATCCCTAAAATGAGGCACAAAAAGTGCTTGATGCCCATAGCGCGCTAGGAAGCCACATACAATATACTTACATTACTTACATACACTAACCGAAAAAAAAAGTTCTAGCACGGATCAACACGTGATTCAAAACGCCTCGCAGCTTGAAGTGTGGAGTCCTATCTAGCTCGGTTTTGTCCAGGTCCAGTGGATTGATGGGAACACAATGTTCAGCATAGACACCATAAAATCATTGATCTTGTCATTTGGATCGAGGTTTTCGAGCTCCATGGGGAACTTATTCAAGTCGAGGTCACGACATACTCCAACCTTGCTTTGCTCGGCTGACAAGTTGAACTTGCAATTGGGCTCGACATCCAACTTATCATTGTCAGTCTTCTCACCTGCCTCACGTTCCTTGGCCATATTGTTGATGGAGTAGACTTCAATTTTACCTACAAAAAAACACTAAATAAAGCTTGCGGACAGAGAAAGTTACCGTATGAGATTTCATTCTCAAAACTGAATAAAAATACTCCCAACCCACCGAGGGAGTAATCGTGATTACAAATATCATACTCTGTACAATATTTGCTCGAATTACCTATGCCAAAATGCAATCTGCTTGAATCTCTAATGTTGGCAATGAAAGGTCTCCAGAATGGGGATAAAGAAGGAGAAAAGGCACACAAAGGAAGGAAGGTGCATTGGAAATGGGGGATAGAAGGTGAAAAGTCATCGGGTTTTATTTTCCAATTCAAAAATATGAGGTAGTTTAATTAAGGCTGTACCAATCTGTACTCTAGCTAGTACAATCATGCAATCATTAGGGCTATAAGGCCTTATATTTTGCAACAAATCAAACTCCCTAAATGACCCTATATTTTGCAACGGAGGGAGTAATATATAAAAGTGAAGTAATATATTATCATAAAGTTGTGTTGACTCAGCGGATAAGACATTAGACAAGTTGTTGAGGGGAGCGGGGAGATCTATAGTTCGAACTCCCTTGCTGTCACCTTTTTCCTTTTGTTGAATTTGTTTTTTAAAAAAAAAATTAAAACACTAATCCCCCCCTCTCCCATATCCGGCTGTCACTTTTTTTCCCTTTTGTTGAATTTGTTTTTCTTTTTTTTAAATAAAATACTAATCTCCCAGCTCTCCCATATCCGGTTGAATCCCCTGCTTTCCCCTTTTTCTCCTTTGTTACATTTGTTTTTTTTTAAACACTAACCCTCTTTTTTTTTAAATTGGGTATATACTATATACCAATCCAAACTTCAAAATTGTTTATATATCCATATTAAATTATTTATAATAACTAATACAGTATTAATTAAAATTCAACTAATGTCGTTTTTTTTGTTCGAAGTAGACTACCCATATTAAATTATTCATAATAACTAATACAGTATTAATTAAAATTCAACCAATGTCGTTTTTTTTGTTCGAAGTAGACAATATCGAGCAACATGTTCATTGCCCCCAACAACTATTTTTTTTATCGAAGTAGATAGCATACAATATTTTTTTTGTCGTTGAAGTACATAGGCAATTTAGATTTTACGGGTACCCACGGGTAACCCGTGTACGCAATATCAGACGGGATTGGACAATACATTCAACTCGTAAAGCGAAATTAGCCTGGCCCACGCGCACCCACAACACCGGTATAATATTTTGGGTAAAACCCGTCCCAAGCCCGGGTCGTGCCCACGTTTACTCGGGTCTAGTTACATTACAACGGGTGATGTAGGTTCCTGAGTCCGCAAAACAATAGTGTCGTTTTTAGTGTTATTCAACAAATAAGCAGGACTGAAGGTGTCAACGGTGTATATAGGAACAATCTTAGACTCGAGCATTTCAAACCGTCATTTCTTGAAAAAAAATTTCAGCCCCCCCTTACAAAAATTCCTGGATCCGCCACTGTTCCCCACGGCAATCTACGGGATGCCCCGGTCAAAGTATACACCTACTGTACTTCGACGAGCACAGGCAACTACACCGCCAACAGCTTCTACCAGAAAAACCTCAACTCCGTCCTCTCCGATCTCTCCTCCCAGTCCTCCTCCCTCTATTTCTTCAACTCCTCCACCGGCACGACCCCCAACGACGTCTACGGCCTCTTCTACTGCCTCTACGACCTCCCCTCCTCCGATTTCCACGCCTGCGGAGATCACCTTCAACTGCACCAAGGAGAAAGAGGCCATCACCTGATACGCGCAGTGCACCCTCCACTACGCCAACCGCAACACAGGGCCGCCCAATGATTTTTGGGGGCCCTGTTCAATATATAGTGTATACTAAATTTTAATTAAAAAAATTTACAAAATATGAAATAAATTAGTATTAAAATATTTTTAATTTGTAATTATTAGAATAGTAAAATTAGACCAAAATAAATTTAATATAGTACTACTTTGTAGGGAGTATTAGATTTTAACTCATTGTATTTATATTGCTACATATACATTTTATTTTTTCACATTTTTAATCCTAATTGACTAAAGGTTACAATAAAGCTATACTCCGTCTTTACGGGGGGAAATAAAACTACACTCCGTACACAGTATAAGAACTAAGAAGGGAGTGCGTGTTTCTAAGAAGGGAGTGTGTGTTTAAAAGATAACAAAAAGGACCAAAAAAAATTATTTGAATGAAGCGGATGCTGAGATCCGAACTCCCACCGCTTGGGCCAGTTCCTTTACTATTGCTTGGATAATTACCACTAGGCTAGCAAAATAAGGTGATCATTATGACAACAAATATAATAAGTATAAATAAATTATTAGTTGGGACTCCATAAAATATGAGGCCCTGTTCTGTTGGGCTGTTTGCACACCCCAATGGACGGGCCTGCCACAACATCTTCGCCATGGAGGACGAGAGCCTCATCTCTTGGAGCATAAGCAAGGTGAACGTGTCCATGGATATAGACCAGTTCGAGAAAGCATTTTCCGACACGCTCGATTCCACCATAACACAGGCCGCCTACAACAGCTCTGCCTCAAAGAAGTACTTCAAGACCACTGTGGCCAATATCTCGTCGGGGGTCACTCTGTATGTGCTCGTCCAGTGCACTCCGGATATCGATCCCGACTCTTGCAATCGGTGTTTGAGTGCCACCGTCCGGGACATTCCTTACCGGGGTAGGAATTTGGGCGTTTTGTTTATGCCCAGCTGCATGCTGATTTACAGTCTCTCCCCATTCTTTAAGGTAGCTTCACCACCGCCACCACCACCATCTTCCTTGTCTTCTACACCTTCCTCCACCAAAGGTAAGTTTATGCAAATTCATTGCCAACTTAATTATTTTGGATTTCATCAACCTTGTATATTTCATTAACTATCAATGTTTGTGCGTGCAGGAGGGATGTACTAGAGCAGTTATACCAGGAGCTGTTGGATTATTGCTTCTCCTTGGAGTTGCCATTTTGTTTATACGGAGACGGCCGCAGAGAGACACATCCACAGGGTTACCTAAAAGCCAACCACCAGTTGCTCCGTATAAAGGAGGAGGAGGGGAGGTGCAAACTGGAGATCGATGTGTGCAGTTCGGTTTCAGGACGCTTGAAGCAGCAACTAACAGTTTTTCGCAGGCAAATAAGTTGGGTCAAGGTGGTTTCGGTATCGTTTACCGGGTAAAATTTCTTCCTTAACTTCATATTCATATCCATAAGTACACATATCGTTTTCAAACGTTGTTTCATAACATGCGTTAAGCAGCTAACTAGCAATATTTGAGATTACATATGATGTTACACCTATGTCACTATATATCTGGATTGATGACGGTTGGAAAAAATGCTTAAATAAAGGTTCTCCAAGGAAAAAGAGGAAAAAAGGTTTTTAACTATTTTTTAGGATTTTCCCAACTAAGCAGGTTGGTGGGAGAGAGTGGGGGCCTAACACACGTTCTAAAACAGGTTTTTTAGGGTTTTAATAAGTGACGTGTGTTTCCCATCTCATCATCATCTTCTCTGAGAAACGTTCTGAGTTCCTGTAAAGATTCCAAACCTCCTTTGGCGAGTGTACGCGATCGGAGGTGCTGTGTAACCTTGGAGGCGATCGCAGAAACCGACTTGCACCATGGTCGGGGCGAAATCGCTTCTAAGGGGTGTGTTTCCCATCTCATCATCATCTTCTCTGAGAAACGTTCTGAGTTTCTGTAAAGATTCCAAACCTCCCTTGGCGAGTGTACGCGATCGGAGGTGCTGTGTAACCTTGGAGGCGATCGCAGAAACCGACTTGCACCATGGTCGGGGCGAAATCGCTTCTAAGGGGTTCGGATATATACCACGCCACAGCAATTCGTGTTTTCAGATGAGTCTTATGCTTTAATTTGATGTGTTTTAATCAAATTGAATATTGTTAAAGCTTTTTACTAACAATTTAGAAGCGATTTTTTATGTTTGTAGGAGAGAGAAACGGGTCAGGTCTCCCATGGCGGGATTATAGAGATCTGCGGTTTCGTTCAGGCGGCAGGGATCGTCTGGACTCTTCTAGGACGACAAAGTTCTCTCCGGCGAATCAACGCAAGGTAGGAAATCCGAGCAGAAGTTCCTTTCCGGCGAATTGCGGAGGCCGAGTAGGTTGCGAAGCCTCGGATTCAGAAGGCGTGGGTGGACTCGTCTTCCCCGCTGCGGCGCAGATCCAGGGTTTTCGGAGGAGCCGAAGGAGAGGGTGTCTGTGACACTTCGGGTGCGATGCCGAGATCCAGAAGTCGTGGATCCAGGGGCCTATCTTCCCCGCTGCGGCGGAGATGACGACCAAGGACGCCATCATCACCTGGTACCGGGGGAAGTTCGCCGCCACAAACGCAGATCTGCAACAACATTACGCAGATCGGCTCCTGCAGAGGCTGAACTGGATCCCCGTGCTCAAGTACTTCTCCATCTCCGACGTCGCGCTCAAGCTTCGGAAGGTCACGACGCTGAAACAGGCCGCCGAAGAGGAGCAGGTGGCGGCGGCGGAGGAGACGAGAGATGAGGTAGTGAAGGCGGCGGATCGGGATGTTCTGAAGGAAGAGTAGGCTGATTTGCCGTAGGAGGAACAAGACATCACAATCCCGGGTTTATACAGCTCACCAATCCGATCCACGGGCTGCTCAAAATTCCGTAATCTCCTTGATGGGGAACGTCGAGCTGAACATTTGGCCTTAATTACCAATCGTTTGGCCGTCACAGTTTAAGGCTACAAAATCATTCAACAGGTGCGAGCTGTCAAACACTCAAACTTGTTTTATTGGTTTACTGATTCAACGCAGGAGTTGGCTGATGTCCCAGTTGGGTTAGTCATGATTGATTAATTGAACCTTTATTTTTAATCGGTTTTGACTTGGAAACCAAATGGGGAACCGAAGCATATATATATACTCATTCATACGGTATGCATTGGTAATTTGGTATGCATTGATGTACTGTATTCGTATGTTATGTCAAATTGAAGTATGTACGTAGTGGGAGGGTAATACTGTTAGCATATATTATTTATACGTGTACAGTTACCATTGCACCCTCAGGGTTTTCAACCCATTGATATATATGGAGGAGTCAGTTATCCAAACACTTACTGTAGGCCTACTGTAGGCCTCTGAGATCTTTCAAGGACTCAGTTATCCAAACACTTACATGGTATCAAGTCTTAGTGTGAAACCCTAATTTTTTGTTTCACATCTACGATACCCTAGCCGCCGCCGCTCCTACGCCGCCGCCACCCCTCGCCGCCGCCGCCATCCGTGCCGCCGCCGCTCCCCACAGCCGCTGCGGAACGCATTCTCCGTTATCCAAACACTTACATGGACTCAGTTATCCAAACACTTACATGGTATCAAGCCTTAGTGCGGAACGCATTCTCCATACCCTCAATGACAAAACTCGAACCCTCCTACATCACGCCTCTCTTCCCCTCTCCTTTTGGGTTGAGGCGCTTTACATGGCCACCTATCTCCACAATATACGCCCATCCAAAGCCATTGGCAACTCCATCCCAACCTTGGCACTCTACAAGCGCTACCCTTCCTACAATCACATTAGAGTGTTTGGATATCTCTGTTTCCCAACATGAGTGCCACCGCCCCTCACAAGCTCTCCCCACGATCCACCAAATGTGTCTTCTTGGGCATCTCACCACACCATCGGGGCTATCGTTATCTTCGCTTAGATACCAATCGGGTTGTTACTTCGCGCCATGTGATTTTCGACGAACAAACATTCCCCTTCGCCTCACCACCCCCCTCTCCTGCTCCTAATCCCCTTACACCACCCAATTTCGAAGAATTCCCACCCTTCCTTCGTTTTTTTATTTCAACAAGCCTCTCCCGGAGTACCGTCAGCCCCGCAGCAACCCCCACCGTTTTTTGATATGCCGCGGCCGCGGCAACATGCCGCGGTCGCCGCAAACCATGCTGCGGGCAACCCCCCCCCCCCCCCCCGGCAGCGGCCGCAGCACCCCCCGCAGCACCTAATCCCGCACCTGCCGCCCCACCCCTCAACCCAATCCCTCCGCCTCCACCCCCCGCCTCACCCATGAAGACCCGGTCCCAGTCTGGGATCTTCAAACCTAACCCCAAATACAACCTTCTCACCCCGTCCCCCAACATATCCCCTCTACCCAAATCACCCCACAAGGCCTTATAGGACTCGAACTGGCACGCCGCCATGATGGATGAGTTTAGTGCTTTAATTAAAAACGGCACGTGGGACCTCATTCCAAGGCCTCGGGATACTAATATCATTAATTGCATGTGGTTGCTCAAACACAAGTATAGGTCTGACGAGACTCTTGAGCGACATAAGGCTCGCCTAGTGGTCAATGGTACGTGTCAGGAGGTTGGAGTTGACTGTGACGAGACTTTCAACCCGGTCGTCAAACCAGCTACCATTGGCACTGTTCTAAGTATCGCCCTCACCAAGGACTGGCCCATCCACCAGCTGGACGTCAAGAATGCCTTCCTTCACGGCAACCTTCAGGAGACTGTGTATATGCATCAGCCGCCAGGCTTCTATGATCGCTCTCGCCCATCCCACCTCTGCCTTTTCAGGAAGTCTCTCTATGGGTTAAAACAGGCGCCTCGCGCCTGGTATCAGCGATTCACCACGTACCTCACTGGTTTTGGGTTCTAGGGCAGTCATTCTGATCACTCCCTCTTTGTGTTCCACTCGGGGTCTGACATTGTCTATCTTCTCTTGTACGTTGACGACATTGTGCTCACGGCTTCCTCTACATCCCTGAGCTAGTTCCTCCGCGTCTCTGTGACTCGCACCCCTTCTGCACTATTCCTACATCAGCAGAAGTATGCCCTCAAGATTGTCGACAAGGCCAAAATGACGTCTTGCAAGCCCACCACCACTCCTGTCGACTGCAAGTCCAAGATCGATGCTGCTTCCAGTCCCAAGGTTGAGGATCCTACAGCCTATCGCAGTCAGGCCGGTGCCCTCCAGTATCTGAGTTTCACTAGGCCGGACATCGCCTTCGCTGTCCAGCAGATTTGCTTATACATGGATGATCCCCGCGAGCATCACCTTCAGGCTCTCAAGCGGATAATTCGGTACATCAAGGGCACCTCTGACATGGGATTGCATCTCAGTCGCAGTCGGTTTGACTCCCTTATCGCGTATTCCGATGCTGACTGGTTTCGCTGTGTACCTTGGCGACAATCTGGTCTCGTGGTCCTCCAAGCGTCAGGCCACCATCTCCCGCTCGAGCGCCGAGGCCGAGTATTGTGGTGTTGCCAACGCCGTGGCCGAAACATGCTGGCTTCGCAACCTCCTTTGCGAGCTCCGAGTTCTGCTTAGGTTGGCTACACTAGTCTACTCCGACAATGTCTCCGCCGTTTATCTTTCGTCGAACCCGGTTCAGCGACATCCATTTCGTTCGAGAGAAGGTCGCCTTAGGCGAGGTCCAGGTTCTTCATGTCCCTTCTGCACATCAGTATGCAGACATTTTTCAAAAGGATTACCTACTCCTCTTTTCACTTCTTTTCGTTCCAGTCTTGCTATTCGCCCACCTCTAGCTGCGACTGAGGGAGGATGTTAGCATATATTATTTATACGTGTACAGTTACCATTGTACCCTTAGGGTTTTCAACCCATTGATATATATACAGGAGTAGGTCTCTGAGATCCCTCAAGGACTCAGTTATCCAAACACTTACAAATACATGTGCATATATATATATATATATATATATATATATATATAATATGTACGTATTCATCCTTGATAGAAAACTCAAATTTGTGCTATCATGATGATTTTGAATAACTCAAGTGAGATAGGGAAAATCCCGTCATCATAGCACAAGGGCGTTTCGGTCTTTTACCAAGCTGTATCATAATCAATAAATCTGAACATTCACTACGGCGTTGACCAACATCAATGTGGAAACCGTTTTGCCTATTGAATATGGTTGCGGTTTCGTGCATTAAAGCCTCGACCTATTTAAATACGGTAACACTACTAGAATTCTGTTCATAGACATCATGTCTTTTATATCGGTCGAAAAAACGCATGATGTTAAAAATAATTAAAACGTCAGTTTAAAAATTATCGATGTTATTGAGATTAGAGACATCGACTTCATTTAATGGTCAATTTTAAAACTTCATTTTAAAAAAAATCGGAAACGCACAAAATACTATCTAAAACTTTAAGCGGTAAAAAAGCCCAACTTCAAAACACTTGGCCAAAATGAAATAATAAAAGCGGTAGCCAGATCTCCAACACTTGCCAATTTTTTTTGAAATTTGTATTTTCACCTAAAAGAAAAAATCAAATCTCCCAACACTTAAAACAAAAAAAAAAATTCCTTAAATTCCCCACTTTCCATTTAGGTCATCTCTTCCATTGAGGAATGTGAGAAGCGCTTGGCCGTCGGCGATTTCGACGATTCTCAAGAGTGCTCACCGACAAGCTTAGCACTCTCGACGATTGTCCTGGTGGCTCCTCCGCCATGGGTCCTAGGGGTACGTTCTTCTTCATCCATCCATCCCTCTCTCTAGATATGTTGAAGAACCCTAAACATCAATCTCCCCTATCTCTCTTTCTCCCTCTCTCTCTACTAACCGTCTCCAATTCCAGATTCAAGATCGAAATAGATCTTGGAATGTTTCTATTTCTATATCTATGCCACGAGGATCTCGACGAGATGGATACGAGATCTCGGGTCTCGGAAATCCGTTCGCAATCGAATTTCGCGGACAAGAAGAGTGAGATGAGAAAGGCTGCCGAAAAATCTGACGATGGAGCATCTTGGGGTAAAGGCAACACAATGGCGGTTAGACATCGGGATCTTAAGGAGATCGTTGCTTCCATTAAGGAATACTTCGACATGGCAGCCTCTGTAGGCGATCAGGTGGCGGGGATGCTCGAGACCGACCGAGCTCAGCTCGATCGCAGTTTCAGCCAATTGAAGAGTATGTTTTTACGCCTCAAGAAATCTATTACAGTGATTGCATTCAACGTGTGATCATTAAGTTGATGATACTGCTGAATGCTTATAAATTGTTTTGCATTTTCGTTGATTGCATTTGTGGATTGTTGGGAAATTGCAGAAACTTTATATCATTCAAGTGGAGTGTTCAGTAGCTTGAGCTCCAGCTGGACTTCAAAGCCTCCATTGGCAGTAAGATACCGGTTCGAAGTCAGCGATTTAGACAAACTTGGTGGTCCGAAGAGCCTTTGCTCGACCTTAGAACGCCTCCTCGCATGGGAGAAGAAACTGTATGAAGAAGTAAAGGTGATTTTCCCCCCCATAAGTTTACTGATCTTGTCGATACCCTTTTGAGGTTGACATGATTAATGACCTTTACTGATTTGTACACTTTTAGTTTGTCTCATTTGAGTTTAATTTCATTGTTGATTTAAAAAATTCCTCCATGATTCTTTTACACTGTGTTTCCTCAAGTTTTAGTATTATGTTAGGAATACGAGTATTATGTTAGGAAGAACTTAGTTCAGATGGATGAATTAAAATAAAGCAGAATTGAGATTCTAAGGGGCATATAGCTAAAGTTGAAACTTAACTTTCTAGTTTCCTAAGGAAAGAAGATTTCTCTAGTTTTTAGAAGATACCCTAGAAATCATAATTGTGTCCTAATTACTACTGAGCTATGCTTTCAATCATCTTTTATTGATATATACATATATAGCAATTGATCAATTTTTGCCACAACATCTTCTCATATTTTCTAACTAATAACCAAATACTAAATTTTTTACCTTTATGAGTCTCATTGATGTTAATTCTTTCTGGAAATCGGATGTTTCAGATCTTAAATGAAGACATGTATCCAAGGAACCACAATGAGACCAAAAGCTAAAAGGTAAGAGTTTTTGTTCTTGTCCTACATTGGATTGAAGGTCAGCTTGTTGTTCTTATTAGTAATAAATTATACTCCCTCCGTTTAAAAATATAGGTCTTTTTAGGCTTAGAATTTTGTTTAGAAATATAAGTCCTTTTAGGTTTTCAAGGCATTGGGATAAGAGAAAAGTAATTTTTTGAGTTGTTTTGTGAAGTGTTATTGGTTGATAATGATAGTGGATAATTAATGAGAGGTATAAAAGTAATATTTTTAGACTTTTCTTAATATGTGTGCAAAAGTCTAAAAGGACTTATAATTTTGAACGGAGGGAGTAATTACTGGTTTTCAAATCTGAAGAAAGGTTTTATGTGCTTGTGTAGAAGGAATCTCCTCTTGGTATGGCCACAGAATCAGCTCATACAGGTAAAAAATATCTCACTTATCACTTCATCCTTTGCTTTGGCTTGTGCTTTAGCTAGTATCACTTCATCCTTTGCTTTGGCTTGCTTTAGTTTGAGAATTCATGTCAAGTGGATCCACACCAAAAATTTGAAGTCCCTCCTCATCGTTAATCAACATTCCTTCTTCTCAACCTCACATGGTCAAGTTACACCGACAAATGTTAACTTGAAAGCTATATCTGTTATTTACGAAATTAGTTTCACCTTGTGTCCGAAACATGCATGTCTGGGACAATTCGCAAGCTTCATACCATTTAATCATTTTTTTGCACTCCAATGAATCAAATGCTATACATTGATGTTTAGAGACCAAAAACTGTACGTGTTGAATCATGAAAGAGTTTTAAGTTATGACTTTACCCTAGAGTCAACAGGGTAGTAGTCAATGCATTTATTTTCCTCCGACTTACTGTGAAATTTCTTGGTAAGCTCTGGGAAAAGTTAACTACGAAACTCTTTGGTTGCTTGTATCTGTAGGGTCTGTAGCACTTACCTCATATTCAGATGAATCTGAAACTCCAAAGAAATGCTGATGGAGGGTCCAGATTAAATATCAGATTGGAAAACATCCATGAGCATTTTCACTATCTTGTTTACTCGAATGAGCTGGGAGAATGAAAGGTCGGCCAATACAAAGCTTTCGAGTATGCATGCTGCTACTTTAAGTTGGTGAGCTTTTCAATTTCCTTAGGCTTTCATGCAATTTTGGTTTCCTTGTTGTTTTGGTTTCCTTGTTATTATTGAACTGGCTCGTTTCCTTGTTATTATTGAACTGGCTTGTTTACTATTATTCGAATTTAGGATTGGGGCTGCTTATTAGCTGATTCTGTTGATGTTGTTTGGAGGCATTTCCTAATGTGGTTTTCTGATTTTTTTTTTACAGAGATACTGGTTTTTCTCCCCTCGAAATTAAGCATTTGGGGCTTCTTTCCAGTGGTGGTGATTTGTTGCGTTTGAGGCTTTTTCTGGGTTCTTTTTCTGTTTTCAAGAGCTGAATTGCTGCTACAAATGATGAGGTTGCTATCAAGGAATGCTATCAAGGCATACCATTAGTTAGCTAAGAGAAGTGTTTGGCATGAACACGATGATGTACACGAATTATTGCAATCTTAAACAATGTTTGAGTGTCATTATTTAATGTATGTATTGGTCTTTCACAATGTTTAATTTTCTATTAGCCAAAACAGGGTCACAATATAGATCAATAGGGGTATTAGATGAAAAACATCCTACTCGAGAGAGAGAAAAATGATGTGTATCTTTATAGATACATCGATCATAAAGATGCAAACTGATTTCTAAAACCCAACATATATCAAAACTGTGATATAAAACGATGTTATAAAATTCCAAAAACATCGTTTTTCATAAAAAAAAATGATTTGAAAATATATAAATAACATTGATTTATAAAATATTCAATATGGTTCATTATATTTATATAAAATAATATAAAAAATTAAAGATTAAAAAAGAGTATTTGCAAATTGAATAATTCCTAACCAATGTGTATATTAATGTAAAACATCAGGTTTATAGAAAATAGCGATGTTAATGTGAACTTTTTTATTGTCCCATAAATCTTCAAATGGCTAGAAATGCAAAATAATAATAGTTTAACATTAGGTGAATAAATCAAAACGTAACTATATTCATGTATTCAAGTCATTACAAAAAAAGAAAAACGATGTTATATATTATTATAGACATCGGGTATAAACCGATGTGCTAAAGTTGGGATCTTTAACACCACCCACTAACACGTCGAATTTTTTTTTGTTTAACATCGGTTTATACCCGATGTCTATGAATAAAATTTTAGTAGTGTAACAATTTCTTTTATTTAATACTCGACTAGTATAAATAGGAGGAGATAGATTCGGGCTGAGGATGAACAAGGACTGACTTGAGCGTCGGAGGGTCCTCCGGGGGAGACAAACCCCGCCCCGACCTCGTTTGTTCTTGAATGGCAGGACTTCGATGAGATTCGGATCTTCATCAACCCATAATCTCCTTCAAGAATTATGGTGCAGATTTTGTGTATCACAATTGGCGCCGTCTGTGGGAACTCGATCAAAAAGTTGTGTGATCGAAGCTTCGGGAGAAGACGAATCTGGGATTGACCAACAGATCGGGCTTGATTTTGAGCAAGGCGTTTATAGGGAAGACAAATGAGTTATCGTCGGCCTTGCTTCACGTCCCTCCGCTGCTAATTACTGTGGAAACCTTCCCAGGCGCCAGTGGCACAATCACTGGTCCTGCGTTGCTCAAGCACGCTCAACAGGGCGGGATAGTCCATTTTGTCTCTCCACCGACGCTAGATCTATGAATCCACCATTAGAAGGTCTACAATCGCCATGGCAATCGATCCCAGATTTGAGATACATATCACCGGCGTTCGCTGCAAGGTCTGGCGGATCTGAGAGATCCTAGCCGCCATCGGGCCTGTTCCGCAGCCCTCGCTCTCCCGACTGCCATAGTAGGAGCCTCGCCGACCAACTCATCTCCAATCTAATTTCAATCCTTCGCTTTGAGAGATCGAGTCCAAGCCGAGTGCGGTAGCGATCCGTCGATATGCACCAGATCCACGACCAGGGCCACGACTTCGTCTCTCCCCAAAGAGGATCTATCGTCGGTGCTCCTTCGGCAGATCATATGAACACCTCTGGATCTATCATCGGTACACCGTGGGCGTGTGCAGCGGAGGAGATGGAAGCAAGGATGATTGTTGAACTCCGGCATCGAACATTGTGGTGCCATGGAACTTCGTTCACAACTTCGTGGCCAACCTCGAGGATTCGACTCTAAATCCGAACCGGTAAGCGCACTCAAACATTGTTAGTAGGCTTTAGAATTTGAAATCTATCAAAATTGTTTGCCGAGTTGGTCGATCTCATTTAATGAAATTAATATTGGCGTCGTTTGGGTTCCCTTGCCGACTGTTACTTTGGGCAACTATAATTGAAAATTAATTGTATTAGTTGTTGAAAAGGTTAGAGGGATCCTAATTACATTCATAATTTATATGTTTCACTTTTAAAGGGTTATGTTGGCTATATCAACATTTTAGGGAAGGGTATATTGAGTTTTCTTGGGATAGAAAATTAATTCTTGTCGAAGAGGTGGAGCTAAGTGGGTTTTGGTGTGTCAATTAGCTTGGCTTTTAGGAGAGCTTGTAAGTTCTCGAGTCTTTGTTGAAAACTGTCCTTTGAATTGTTAAGTCTTGGGTTAATTTTGATGCAATCTTTTGACCGGTTAAACTTGATGCATATCTGATTGAGGTCATGAACTAATGATCATGTCTGAAGGGCAGCTTGTTATTGGAGTGCGTATTAAATTATAGGAGGCTCGGGCTGATCTTTAGTTAACGAGTTTTAGTTTCTTGTGATGACATTAGTTTACCCGCTGTTAAGGTATTATGGTGTTAATCATGAATATATGTGTTATTGTTCGTCTCTCTATGTGTTAATTGCATCTATTTGTTCATTTTTCGACTGTCCGTCTGACTTTTGTGATCGCCTTGTGCAAACATATGAATGAGTTAGAAATTGAGTTGATCATGTCCTTACTCTGGTTGTTTTGATAGTGGATTGTGTCTTTTGCTTTGTTTTCGTTTGCTCCGCTTGTGTTGTACTTTTGAATAGGCATTCGTAAAGGGAGTATGAGCAACAAGTATTGATTGCGCTCTTGGGAAAAGCATGAATTCAAGTCTCGCAACCGTCGAGGCGATCGATAGTCAATATTGCATAGTACATTGGGGCAACCAAAACGATTTGAGGCATCGAGAGCTATAAAGAAGCAAAAGGCAAGTTGGAGGTTTGATATTTTACCCAAAGTCAGCTCCTAGCTATGTCAAAAATGACACTACAGCAAAATCGGGAATAATGAAGGCCACCGAGAATCCTATTACTCAAGCAAGGAATTCGTGAGCTAAGTTTTCTATTCACCTTGCTTGCGGAGAATTTCTTAATAAAAACATGGTTGTTTATTTCTTCTAAAAAATGTATATTGAAAGATGAATGTGTAGTTCCAAGCTAGATTTTTAGCCTACTACTTCTCCGCAAAAATATACAGATTGTGTGCAGGGGCATACAACAACTCAAGAAAGTGAAGATTCGCCACTTATGGCCAAGCAAATGCCAGTAAAGGCAGAAGAATCTCCACTTAAGGCCAACGAAATCGCCACTTACGGCCAATCCGATTTGCCACTTAAGGCCAATGAAATCGCCACTTACGGCCAATCCGAATCGCCACTTACGGCCAATCCGAATCGCCACTTACGGCCAATGAAATCGCCACTTACGGCCAATCCGAATCGCCACTTAAGGCCAATGAAATCGCCACTTAAGGCCAATTCGAATCGCCACTTAAGGCCAATGAAATCGCCACTTACGGCCAATCCGATTCGCCACTTACGGCCACTTAAGGCCAATGAAAACTCTAGACATAGAGAGGAGAGAGATCTCAATAGATTTATTTGCTTTACCTAAATAACTAAATGTTGCATTGAGCTAGCTAGGGTGGCCACACAAGGTTACAAAGAATCTTTAGTAAAACACCATTGTATATTCAATTAATGTTACACACTAGAACTCTAAATATTGGCGTTTTAATCTACAGGGTGTACTTGAAAATGGACAGCAGGTAGCTGTGAAGAGACTTTCCAAAGTTTCAGGCCAAGGAGCCAAAGAATTCAAGACTGAAGTCGAAGTTATAGCACAGCTTCGACTGGCAAGAGTTGGCTAGCAAGACTGAAGTCGAAGTTATAGCACAGCTTCGACTGGCAAGAGTTGTAGCCAGTTTTATCAAAGATCACATGGCGAGGGTCTTCTACGTTATGTATGTTACTATGTCTCATTTACTAAATCAATAAATTAAAAATGAAACAATTATAACTATAAGAGAATTAACAATTGGTGATATATATTGATCGATCATCATGGGTTTTGCATGCATGGAGGGTTTGGACAGAAGATGCAATTGAGGAACTAGTGGACCCAGTTTTACAGAACAACTACTCGAGAAACGAAGTAGAGAGATGCATCCGAATAGGGTTTTTATGCGTTCAAGATGACGAGGCCAACAGACCTACAATGCAGGCATTGTTATTCATGCTAAGCAGCAACTCAATTGAACTCCCATCTCCGTTACCCCCAGCACTCTTCTCCAACAGCATTGGCATGCCTTCTGAAGCAGATAATCCACAAGGAAAAGAAAGTTCGCCGTACCAAGAAACCGACCCTGGGAGGCCAGATGATAGTTGGTATAATCACAAGGATTTATATGATCATTAAAAGTTCTTCGGATTACAAGAGGGGTTGATAATTTGTATGCGGTCTCATGAGTAGTGTACGTATGTTTGACACCCTCTATATATGTTGGCACATATATGGTGAATTTTAATGCATGTTTGTAATTTGTATGTAACATATTTTATTGGATCTAGATTTATAAACAACTGAAGGAGTTCTTTGAGCCCCTCATCCAAGCTTCTATTCCACCTCTCTGATTTATAGGGTTTTATCCTCACGATCTGCAATATATATCGCTGATTTTTTTTAATAAGGTGATAATTTGAAGGCCAGACAAACGTGGCTCATCAAGAGGCTAACAAAGTTGGCAGATGGTGAACCGTTAAACATACAATCATAAAATAAAAATGGTGCAATACAAGGCGGTAAACAAACATCCCTAGAAGAACAGACGAGCCTAACCCAAAAAAGTTGAGGACAACTAAGACAGAACCGGAGTCAAGCGCTACGAAACGATGACATCGCTGACCAGCTGTACATCAGGAGTTCCTGTGGGCTATGAAGACGAACCTCTAGAGAAATTTCCGGAACACGAAGTCGCATCGATGCACACCGCCTCGACCCCAGCCAGACCCGAAACTAGACGCTAGAGCCCCAACTAAGAATAGGAACGCCACGAATTCCAGAGACGCCGTCGAGAACCACCTTTGTTAAACGCACATGAAAAACCCTTTCGGGATTTAATCGAAACCCTTGCGGGATTTTGAACAAGCCTTTTCGGGATTTACTTTAACCCTATCGGATGGGTTTGAAAGGCCAATTCGGGCTTCTTTAAAATGTTATTTTCTATATTTTTAAATGAGAAAATTGGGTAGATTATACCCTTTTTAAGTTTTTTTTTTACTAACTATACTCCTTGAGTTTTCTTTTAGGTAATTGTACTTTTTTTATATGGAGATTACCTTTATACCCTTACAATTAAATTTTTATCATTTTAAAAAGTAAAAATAAATTTTTTAAAAAACAAATTCTATCCTTTTAAAAAGTAAACGGTTAAATTATTGTAGAAGATTTGGTAGATGAAGATATTTTTCTCAACGTGGAATTGATTAGGGTTTTAAGTTACTCTTGAATCTTCAAATTATTTGCTTAGAATTGTTTATTGACGGTTGTATTTTACAAACTCTAATTCATGTATGTGGTCAATTCTTGTAAGACAATATCATTCTTGTATTACAATATTATTTATGTAATTGAATAGCGTTCTTGTTACAAAATCATGTAATACAATCTCATTCTTGTGTTACAATAACATTCCTCCAATACATAATTATTCTTATATTACAATAGCGTTCATGTAATATAAGATTGTAACGATGTTCCTGTATTGTTAATCATCAATCAACCTTGCGTAATCAAACTCATGTAATACAAGATTTCGTGTACCAAGTGAATTCTTGTAATGAACGGAGTCTTGTACCTATTACTATATTGTGAGGAGGAAATCGAGAATTGCAATAAAATATAAATAAAGTAAAGCAAACCAGATTCCATCCCTTGCAAATGATTACAAGACCTCCTCCTGATGTAGCAGCGGGAAGTCAGGATCGATCCACGAGGAAGCACGTCAGCGGATCTCAGGTAGCTGTAAATCTCACAGACAAAAGGACGGAAAGAAAGACAGAAATAGCAAAGAAAAGAAGAAAAGAAAGCAAAGCACATAAACGACTCGATATCGACAAACTGTACTCGATACCGACTACAGAAATCGACACCAGAAACTCAATATCGACAATCAGAAACAGAACTCAGACAAAATAACTCGATCTCGGCAAGATTTCCTCGATATCGAGTGAACACTACTCGATATCTGAAGGTTCGATAATGTAAAACAAAGTAATAAGAAATAACTCCCTCCCTTGAGATTAAACCTGAAACACAAAGTTAGACAATCGAACCAAGTGCGGAAATAAGGTAAAGCAAATAAGTAAAGAACACGAGTAATTGTTTACGAGGTTCAGCACAACTTGGCCTACGTCCCCGCCTAGGGTTCTTCCACAACCCTAGGATTCAAAAGGCTTTATTGATTCGCTTAGCTTAGGATCCTAATAGCTCACCAAGAAGCCTCTCTCTTATACAATTGCAATCTAGTCAACTCACGTTCCCTTGGAGTCCTAGACCAATCTAGAAGAGCCCCACCTCTCTCAGCTATCTAGTACAATCCTCTTACTCTCACAAATCAATAGCCTAGTGCAACTTCCCGAGTTATAAACTCTCGAGTAACACTATAAATGAATATATCCTATAAGCTCACAGTGACTCTCAAAGGCTTTGAAATAAACAAAAAACTCTTGAGCGCTTAACAGAGAGACACTTTGGAAGACAGATCTTGCTTGAATGAATGAAAGCTCGTGTAGCACTTATTATCTCTGTCTTCTTCTTCCTTTCCTTTATATAAGAGCATGGAGCGTGAGGGTCTTCAACATCAGATCTTCATCAACGTCTCTTTCGAATCATGGCTTGATCTTGAATCTTCTATTTATGGATACTCCGAAGCCATGATCTATTTTGAATTTGATCTCCTCAATATGTACTAAAGGAAAGATATAATCTCGAAATACTTCCTGAAAAGGTTAGTCAAACATATATATATATAATATAAAGGAAGTATATAATAAGATAAAATAATATACAGACTTATATAAATAGGTTTTGTATTTCATCAACTGTTACTGCTCGAAGGCCTTTGACACAAACAACCTGTCAAAGCCTTTGAAACATTTATTCCGATTTTCATCAAGGGAGGGAGTTATCAATCTCCCCCTTGATGAAAGACAAAACCTATGCATCCCTGCAACTTAGTCAAGCATAGATAATAAAATGGAAATCAGACTAAGTACCTGCAAGGGTTAGACAAATGTTGGATCAAAAGTTTTAAAGCATGCAAAAACTATCCAGCCGAAAACCATAATTCAAAACCAAGGTCTTCCAAGACCTTTAAGCAGAGGTATTCAAAGTCTAAGCACCACAGATCATCTCCCCCTTTTTGTCTTTCAACAAAGGGCGGAGGTAAAACAGTCACCAAAAAGTCACCAAAAGTTTTGAAAACGTTTCCAACAAACCAGCAATGTATCAAGTTCTCAGGGGTGGGATAGGGTAGGGTAGGGTTTAGGTTTAGTCATCCAGAGCATCATCAGTGAGCCTCGTCCACAGTCCTTCCAGCATCTTGGAAATCCCGCTCATCTCCGTCATAATCTCCTTTTGCAGCTCCTTGATATCCAGGCGAACTTCCTCCAAGCCCAACTCTAGGTTGTCCATGCGTTCATCGAAAGCTGGAGCAGTGGGAAAGGCTTTTGAAGGAGTGGCAAGACTCAAGGTCCCTTGGGGAGACCGAGTGATTCCAATCTTTTCAAGGCCTTTAGAGTCGAACTTACCCATATGACGTAGATGTTCTTCATTTTTGACATCAATTCCAGAAGCTTTGAAGATAGGGGTCAAAAGGGTGGCAAAGGGGAGGGGAGAGCCTTTTCTAGCTTTTCTGGCATGAGCCATGGTTCCAAGGATAGTGTTGGCCAGATCAAGGTCAAGGCCATTTAAGATGCGGTAGAGCAGGACCATGGCATTGTCAGTAAGGAGTGAGCCAGAGTTAAGACGGGGTAAGAGGCATCGAACAATGATGTTGAAAATAATTTTTGCCTCAAGGGTTAGGGACGAGTGGGTGAGTTGCTTTGAGGAGCTGTTGGATGCTTCAGGTAGGAGATACTTGGCTCGGGCAAGGATGATGCAATTCTCTTTTAAGGGGTGTATATCAGAGGGTGGAACTGGGGTAGGTAGGCCAAGGAAATCTGCAAAATCATTGGAGTTGAGAGAGATTCTAACCCCTTTGACAACAGACTCCAAAGACCAACCATTGGTGTCGTTTTTGGCTTTTAGGTTAATGTAGAAAAGTCGGGTAAGCTGGGGGTAGTAGACAGTTTCAAGGTTAAGAAGGGTCCAGGCTGAGGATTTTTTGAGGAGCTCAATGCAAGGTAACTTCAAAGCTTCGAAGAACTCAAAATCCAAAAAATCAGAACAGCTAATCTTACGAGTTCGAAACTCGTCTACCCACTTACCAGCAGTCTCAGCATCTTGAAACCAAGAGGAGGGCAAGGATTGATTTACCTGGATATAGGCCGGGGGGTCGGCATTCTTTCTGCGAGCAACTGTTGGAGCAGCTCTCTTGACAGGCGCTACAAGACTCTTGACAGTGCCCTTCCTGGTACGCTTGGGGGATGGAGGCTTGACAGCAGCAGGGGCTTTCCGCTTCTTCGGAGACGGTGGAGGAGGAGGAGAAGGAGAGGGAGATTCTTCCTCCTCTTCCTCAGACCCCGAGTCCTCACCGGACCCCGCTTCATCTCCTTCAGCTTCCTCATCATCTCCAGAACCCTCTTGCTCTTCTTCTTCTTCCTCAGGCTCATCCTCGGATGGAACCTCCTCGGCTTCAGCTTCCTTCCGAATCCGCTCAGCTTCCTCCTCTGCCAGTTTCCGAGCAAGCTCGGCCTCCTCATCGGCCTTTTTCTTTCTCAAGGCTTCCTCCTCGGCTTCTTTGGCAACATCCCTTTCCAGTAGGGCGTCGAGATCTTCTTCCTCCTCTTCCTCGTTCACTTCCTCAGCCAAAATCTTCCTCTTCCCTTTCTGTTTAGCACTGATCGGCTTCTTAGCAGAGCGCTTTTGAGAGCCCTTGGGAACAATGGCCGTGCTCTCAGCGATGGTGCTCTGGACGACAGTTGGGACGATAGCTTGAGGAGCGGGTTCAGGTGTGGGAGAGGTAGCAGTGGCCTGACGTCCCTTGAGGGTGGCGCCAAGTCGTTTGGGTGTGACAGCTTTCTTGGTTTTGGGTGCCATGGAGGAAATCGGCTAGGGGTTTCTTTAGAACAGATGAGAGGTTGAAGAGGGAGAAGGTGAAGGGGTTTGGATTAGTTCTGAGTGTGGGTTGTAATCGGGTACAGGATTTGGTTTAAGTAGAGGGAGTGATGGGACGGGTTTAGAGTTCCAAGGAAAGAAATCATCACATTGCTAATTTGAAAGGTTTCAAATTCAAAATTCAAATGTTCCATTAAAATCGGACTGAAAAACCGTGTGATTTAGTTCCAAAAATAAAATATCTTAACGGTTAAGGAAATCACAGAAATAGGCAATTTTGAAATTCAATAAAAATATAATTGATTAAATATCTAAAAAGATATTAACCAAAAATATATGATCCGATATATGTACTCCACCATTTAGTTCACACACCTTGACATAGATCTCAAGGGTCTTGACACTAAGTAGAATTTATCTTTCGTAAAGGGAATGCTCCCCCTACGAAAGTGCATCCTTGTTAAGCATCCCAATCTCTCGTCTTATGAAGGTAAACCTGTCCTCTGCCAAAGGCTTAGTAAATATGTCAGCCCATTGATAATCAGTAGAAATAAAGGATATGGACACATCACCTTTTTCAACATGATCTCTAATGAAATGATGCCTTACATCAATATGTTTGGTCCTTGAATGCTGAACAGGATTCTTAGTGATGGAGATGGCACTTGTATTGTCACACTTAATTGCAATACCTTTGAGGTTGATGCCAAGATCTCGCATTTGTTGAGCTATCCAAAGGATTTGGGAGCAACAGGCTCCAACTGCAATGTATTCGGCTTCTGCTGTGGATAGAGCAACTGAGTTTTGCTTCTTTGAGTGCCAGCTGATCAAAGATGCTCCTAAGAATTGGCAACATCCTGATGTGCTCTTCCTATCCACCTTATAGCCTGCAAAATCTGCATCAGAATATCGAATTAAGGTGAAATCCTTTTGCTTTGGGTACCATAGTCTAAGCTCCTTAGTGCCATTGAGATATCGAAAGATCCTCTTCACAACCACGAGGTGAGATTCTTTAGGATCAGCTTGAAACCTAGCACACATGCAAACACTAAACATGATGTCAGGTCTACTAGCCGTGAGATATAATAAAGATCCAATCATTCCTCGATACTCCTTTTGATTGACACTTATTCCAGTCTTGTCTTGATCTAGAGACAATGTTGAGCTCATGGGAGTCTTGGCTGCCTTGGATTGATCCATCTTGAATTTCTTCAAGAGATCCTTAGTATACTTGCTTTGGTTGACAAAGATCCCTTTCTTGGATTGATGAACTTGTAATCCCAAAAAGAAGTTGAGTTCTCCCATCAAGCTCATCTCGAATTCACTGCACATGATGTCAGAAAATTCCTTGCACAAAGATGTGTTAGTAGCACCAAATAATATATCATCAACATAGATTTGAATAACCAAAATGTCTTTTCCTTTGGTTTTGATAAAAAGAGTCTTGTCGATCAACCCCCTTTTAAAATCATTTTCTAAAAGATATTTTGACAAGCGCTCGTACCAAGCTCTTGGGGCTTGTTTCAAACCATAAAGCGCTTTGTCAAGTTTATAAACGTGATTAGGAAATTCTGAACTTTCAAAACCTGGGGGTTGAGCCACATATACTTCTTCCTCTAAGAAACCATTAAGAAAAGCACACTTGACATCCATTTGATATAACTTTATGCTCATAAAAGATTCAAATGCTAATAGAATACGAATAGCTTCAACCCTGGCTACGGGAGCAAAGGTCTCCTCGTAGTCAATACCTTCCTCTTGATTGTAGCCTTGAGCAACAAGCCTTGCCTTGTTCCTCACAATCTTACCATTCTCATCTAGCTTGTTTCGAAATACCCAACGTGTGTCAATGACTGATAGATGCTTTGGTCTAGGCTTCAAGGTCAAGACTTTGTTCCTTTTAAATTTGTTAAGCTCACTTTGCATAGCAATGATCCAGTCTGGCTCCTGAAGTGCCTCATCTACCTTCTTTGGCTCAATAAGAGAAACAAACGCGTGAAAAGCACAAAATCTTTAAGTTTAGAACGAGTTTGAACACTAGAAGTAGGGTCAGAAATGATATCCTTTAATGAGTGTGATGAGGAGTATTTGAATTTCCTTTTGCTAGTCTCAGCTCCTTGATTCGTCACACTAGTAGGATTGACTTGTAGTACATCTGACTCCGTGGTCCTGTTAGGTTCAGTTACAGCAGTTTCTGACGTCTCAACACTGTTGGATTGGACACCAAGGGCTTTGGACAAATCTTCAACACCTTGGGCCAATTCTTCAGTGTTAAGAATCGGTTCCTGCATGTTCCTCTTCTCTGTGTTCTTAGCAGCATCATCACCTTCCTCGTTCTCTTCATGGATGTTAAGATCTATATCTGCAACACTTTCACTAAAAGCACTGTCATTGCATTCATAAAAAATAACATGTATACTTTCTTCAACTACTTGGGTCCTTTTATTGAATATTCTATAAGCTTTGCTACTCGTGGAATAGCCAAGAAATATACCTTCATCACTACGCGCATCAAATTTCCCAAGGTTATCTTTTCCATTGTTATGAACAAAACAAGTACAACCAAAGGGTTTAAAATAAGATATAAGAGGTTTACGGCCTTTGAAAAGTTCATAAGGAGTTTTCTTTAAGATGGAACGAATAAGACAACGATTCAAAATATAGTTAGCTGTGTTAACAGCTTCAGCCCAATAGGTTTTAGGTAATGCATTTTCTAAAAGCATAGTCCTGGCCATATCCTCTAAGGTGCGGTTCTTGCGTTCCACAACCCCGTTTTGTTGAGGTGTCCTAGGAGCAGAAAAGTTATGGGAGATGCCGTATTTAGCACAAAACAAATCAAATTGAAGTTGATCAAACTCCCTACCATGATCACTCCGAATTGACACTATGGGCTCGTTTCTTAAAGTTTGCAACTCCTTACAAAGGTTTGAAAACTCAAATAAGGTCTCTGATTTTTCTTTTAAAAATGCAACCCAAGTATATCTAGAAAAATCATCAACAACAACTAGCATGTACTTTTTACCATTTGAAGATTTGACTCGCATAGGACCACATAAATCCATATGTAAAAGTTCAAGGGGTCTAGAGGAACTTACAACCTTTTTGGGTTTGAACGAGCTACGTGTTTGTTTACCTCGTGTGCATGCGTTGCACATGTCAATACCTTTGAAGTCCATTTCAGGTAGCCCTCTTACAAGCCCTTTGGACACAAGCTTCTGTAGTGTATGTGGACTCACATGACCGAGTCTCCTGTGCCAAAGCTTTGGATCATCCGTCAAAGCCTTTAGACAGGTTAAGCTTCCTTGTGCCACTTGATCAGCATTTACGGCGTATATATTGTTGTAACGATATGCAGCCAGAATAACTTCACCTGTATCTTCTCTGCACACTATACATCTTTTCTTGTTAAATCTGACATTGTTACCACTATCACATAATTGAGAAACACTAAGCAGATTATACTTCAAACCATTAACAAGATAGACATTTTTAATACTATGGCTGGAATCACTTCCAACACTACCAATACCAACGATGTCGCATTTCCCTTTGTCACCAAGAGTGATTGTTCCCGTGGATTGCTCCTTTAGATCATGAAAGAGAGAACTCTTCCCACTCATATGTCTCGAGCATCCACTATCAATAATCCATTTGTGTTCTTTCACCTTGGTGATCTCCTGCAAGACAAACATCAACCTTTGTGGCTAGACCAATAAGCAAATTTGGATCCATTGTTGGGGTAAACCATATTTGGTAAAATAGTGCCTTTTGGGACCCAAACTTGTGTTATCCGTTCTTTTCTCAAATGAACAGGAAATGTATTACGAATAATATATGGATCCTTTCTTCTATAAGGGCAGGTCTCTTTTACATGTCCCTTTCTAGCACAATGATGACATATAGGAGAGGTTCTGCTTCCTTTTGCCTTTACAAAAGTGGTAATGTGTTGCTTCTTTAAAAACTTTGGATTGTAACCAATACCACTTTTGTTTAGAGAGCTTTGTTGCTCACCCAACATCCTATCGAGAGTACCTTTGGATTTGGTAAAACTTATGAGGGCTGTCTGTTGGTCTTGAATCTTATTATTCAGGGAGATCTTCTCGTTCTCTAAGTCATGATTCTCATTTCTTAGAGAGGAGAGATCTTGCTTGAGTTCAGATTTCTCCGAGTCAAGCGTCTTGACTTTAATGTCAAGACCTGAATAAGAAGCTTCAAGACCTTTGACCCTCATAGATAGATCCTCAATAGTTCTTTCCTGGTCCACGGTTCTCTTAATAAGAATGTTAGTTTGGGCAATAAGCTTCTCTTCATTGGCAATCATATTGGAAAGGAATTCCGATAATACCTCTTTTGGACTTTCCATAAGTTCTCTTACAGTGGCTTCAAGCTTTTCATCGTGGGATTCATCTTCTGAGGCCATAAGACAAATGTTGGCCTTCTCATCGTCGGAGTCAGAGTCGGAATCACTCCAAGTTGCCACCATGGCTTTCTTCTTCCATTTGTCACCTTTCTTAGACTGGCTCTTTGTCTTTTGAGGACAGTCCTTCACAAGATGATCTGTTTCACCACATTTAAAACAAGACAACGGTTTAGTCTTCTTTTCATACCTGTTGTATTGAGGCTTACCTCGAAATTTTGAAGACTCTGATCCATCCTTGTTGTTGAATTGCTTCTTCATTTTGAGAATTCTAGCAAGGCCTCTTGTGATAAGAGCAAAAGGATCATCCTCATCGTCATCCTCATCTTCGGAATCAGATCCATCCTTGGGCTCATCCTTCTTAGACTTGAGTGCCAAGTTCTTAGTGCTAGCTGGAAGTTCTCCATCGTCTTCATTAAGGATCATCTCATGCGTGATCAGCTTCCCAAGAAGGTCATCAAGGGGTAAAGTGGTGAGGTCCTGGGCTTCCTCTATAGCTGTTACTTTTGGACCTCATTTCTCCTTTGGAAGGCACCTCAGTATCTTCCTCTTTCTCAACGTTGGTAAAGCTCTTGCCGAGAGAGTCAAGGTTGTTGGTGGTTTCTGTGAATCGTGTGAACATGGCCTTGATTGACTCATCAGACTTCATCTTGAAGAGCTCATACTTTCGAAGGAAGATGCTGATCTTGGTGTCTTTCACTTGGCTTGTTCCTTCATAGGTGACGAACAACTTGTCCCAAATCTCTTTAGCTGACCTACAAGATGAAATACGGTTAAACTCATCAGTGCTAAGACCACAGTAAAGTAAGTTAATAGCCCTGTAGTTTTTGGAGACGATTTCAAGACCTGCTTGGTTGTATTCAGACTCCTTCTTTGCAACTTTGGTGTTATTTGGTCCATCCTTCTCTGGAATCTTCGGACCATTTTCAATAATGTTCCAAAGTTCTAGATCTTGGTCTATGATGAACATCTTCATCAAAGATCTCCAGTGGACAAAGTTGTTTCCTACAAAGAGTGGCGGTCTGCTTGTGGACCTTCCCTGTGCAAATCCTCCGCTTGCTTCACCAGACATGATCGAAAACTCACAAGATTGTTAGATCAAAAACAGTGAGTAAAGCTCTGATACCAATTGAAGGTTCGATAATGTAAAACAAAATAATAAGAAATACTCTAGAAGGGGGGGTTGAATAGAGCATGCCCGTTTTTCGCAGAAAGTCTCAAGACTTTTGGAGCTTGTACCAAAACCCTTGAGATTAAACCTGAAACACAAAGTTAGACAATCGAACCAAGTGCGAAAATAAGGTAAAGCAAATAAGTAAAGAACACGAGTAATTGTTTACGAGGTTCAGCACAACTTGGCCTACGTCCCCGCCTAGGGTTCTTCCACAACCCTAGGATTCAAAAGGCTTTATTGATTCGCTTAGCTTAGGATCCTAATAGCTCACCAAGAAGCCTCTCTCTTATACAATTGCAATCTAGTCAACTCACGTTCCCTTGGAGTCCTAGACCAATCTAGAAGAGCCCCACCTCTCTCAGCTATCTAGTACAATCCTCTTACTCTCACAAATCAATAGCCTAGTGCAACTTCCCGAGTTATAAACTCTCGAGTAACACTATAAATGAATATATCCTATAAGCTCACAGTGACTCTCAAAGGCTTTGAAATAAACAAAAAACTCTTGAGCGCTTAACAGAGAGACACTTTGGAAGACAGATCTTGCTTGAATGAATGAAAGCTCGTGTAGCACTTATTATCTCTGTCTTCTTCTTCCTTTCCTTTATATAAGAGCATGGAGCGTGAGGGTCTTCAACATCAGATCTTCATCAACGTCTCTTTCGAATCATGGCTTGATCTTGAATCTTCTATTTATGGATACTCCGAAGCCATGATCTATTTTGAATTTGATCTCCTCAATATGTACTAAAGGAAAGATATAATCTCGAAATATTTCCTGAAAAGGTTAGTCAAACATATATATATATATATATATATATATATATAATATAAAGGAAGTATATAATAAGATAAAATAATATACAGACTTATATAAATAGGTTTTGTATTTCATCAACTGTTACTGCTCGAAGGCCTTTGACACAAACAACCTGTCAAAGCCTTTGAAACATTTATTCCGATTTTCATCAAGGGAGGGAGTTATCAATATCGACTAAAACTCCTCGGAATCGACAAGCAACAGAAACTTAAAATGCAACCTTTCGAACGCAGAACGCAGATTTTCAACAAAATAAATTCAATAAACTAAAGACTTCCAAGGCCAGGGTATCAACACCACAACGATAATCATGCAAAATATCACATAAAGGCATAAAAGATCATGCTTTTCATCAAATAACTTTCGTTATTAACAAATAGGAAGATAGAGGCTTTCGCATAAACCCTAATTATTACTAACTCTTTTCACATAATTAATCCAAGTTGTATTAAGATCACTTTTACTTCAATAACACAAACAATGATCACCTTCAACTTTCGCAAAAGAATCATGCTCGCAGGGATAGAAGACGAATTGCATAAAAAGATTGTACCTTTACCGCATCACCTCACATGGCTACCGTCGGGCTCACCCCGACCCTAGAAGTGGGTGGACTACTCCCTCTTCATCATCAATAAACTCATCAAAGATTTCAGGAAAATAACTTGCATTAAATAAACCAAAGAGAACTTACAACCAATCGAAGCCAAATCCGCTTTCGCCTTTCCAACTTCTCTCACCACAAGCTCTCTCCTCTACTCTCTCTCTCTGTAACTAATTATAACTGAAATTGAATGCTTAGAAATCAGCCCCTAAGGCCTTATTTATAGTCTTCCAATCCTTGCTAATCAAGGTAAGAAAGTCTATCTATATCTATATCTACTTACTTAAGATAAAATAATGGAATAAGTAATTAAATCTAGGATTATATCTAATGTGGACAGAATATCTTCTCCCTTGACTTGATAGCTCTTGATAGATGTGGATAGAATTTCATCTCGAAAATATCACCATTGGCTTCGGGATAGAAACTTAACAAGATATTTGGATAACTCGAAATCCGCCACTGATATGTCCTCGATATCGACTAGGAGTCCTCGATATTGACTAGTTCTTTCTTCGTCTTGTGCTCAGCAACTCCATATCGACCAACAGAACACATGTCGACTGAACTTTTCCTCGATATCGAGGAGATTTCCTCGACATCGACTAAGGCTTGCTCGGCTCCCAGTGCTCAGCTTCGTCGATCTCGGCTCAGACATGGAAATCGACTTGGTGGTTTACTCGATATCGACCAAATCTTGTCGATATCGACTAACCTGCTCCAGCTCCCTGCTTCACTTGTCGATGTCTGGTGCTCAGCTCGATATGTGGCCAACTCGATATCGACTAAAGCAAGTCGATATCGACTAACTCTCCTCAGCTTTCTCTTGCTCGATTCTGGGCAGTTTTGCTGGAAATCGACTTCTGGTACTCAATATCGACTAAATGCAGTCGATATCATGTTGTCGAGTCAATTTTTCCTTGTTTCCAGCTTGATTTGTCCTGGTTCCGCTGCTCCTTGATCTTGGACTTCTGTAGTTGACTTTCGAGCTTTTCTCCATTTCTCAGAACTGCTGTAAATTGCCTCGATTTCTACGAATTTAAACAGAAACTGGTGTAGATTCCATAATTTGGCAAATAAGCATAAACTACATAGATTCTGAACTATTCTAGCTCAAATGCATGAAATGTATGCAGAAAACGATATAAAAGTAACTATAAAACATGGGAAATTTGGCTCACAACAAACACCCCATACTTAAGCTTGCTTGTCCTCAAGCAATACTTTTATTTGTCATTCAGGGGAAGAAATCAAAACTCTCAACATATTAGATTCATTCTCATATGTCCTTGCAATCAATTACCATCCTCGAAAAGGTACTAGTGTCACAAATCTATGCATGTGCAAATAAAAAGCAATATCTACTCACAAAAGGAGGGTTATGCAAAACATTTCATAAGTGACAAAGCATTAATAATCAAGAGGACTTTAATTTAAGCTCAATAAGGAGTAGATTGGTAAAAGGCTAAAGGTGGGCAATTTTTGGCAATGTGGTGCTTAATAATCCGGGGAAATGGAGTATTTCCAAACTGAATTTCCACATTCCTTCTTCATAAGATTCATCTCCTTCCATATTGCTTTTATCAATAATAATGCTTTTACCTCTCTAACCTCAGCACTGCCTTCTCGCGAGTCTCAAACATGGGTGTCATGAATGGCCCTAGATACTTAGTGCTTTGGACTCCTCACCTGGTGTCCCATCTCGCCAAACTATTATCTCAGCGAGCAGGGTCGATCTTTGATCTGATTTTCTTTCACTCATTAAATTTTCCATATATTTCAAACAATTCCGCCAAACTCCAATAATGATAAACACAACAACCATATAACATCTCCATAATGTAACATCATTCTCAACATAATCCCCGGATAGGAAATAAGGTAAACTATGGCAACATTTAGAACATGTGGAGCAAAATATGAAAATAAGGCTCAATATGGCTTTTTGTGATGCATATAAACATAAGTAAGGCTGGAATATAACAATGAGCATTATATGGAAATATAAAGTCCTCCATCCTCTTATCATGCAACATGTCAAAAGCAACTTCAAATTCTACCTCCTTTCATGGTTTTCAATAAATTATGCACTTCATTGTCACTTCCTTTTACAAGACAATTTCATGCAATATCTCTAATGAATCCAATTTTGCATCGTCGAGTTCAGTTTAACTTCCATGACATTATTCAAAACTTTTCAATGGGGGTCATTTTTTCAAAACTTTGGAAAACATGCATGTAAGCCCATAGATATCAAATATGAATTCCAAAATAGCCATGTATAAGCAATCCAAGAAATAAACTTTAAATATGCACAAATATGGTCAAATATGTCAAATATGCACAAAGTAAGCCCTTCCCCCATCCCATACTTTAAACATTACAGTGTCCTCACTGTATAAAAAACAAGGGTAAAGAAAGAAACTCACTAGACAGATGTGCAGGACGCCAAAAATCGAGTGCTATGCTGCTGGGCCTAGTCCGATTTGAGCTTGCTTTTATCCCCATGGACCTGAAAAATGTAGAAGACATATACCCACAATAGAAAAACTAAAAGTTCAAAACCAAAAACAAAAGCAACAATGTCCGAAAGTCCCAAAAAATAATTGTCTATTTACAAGCTCTAGATTTTATAGTCGCTAGACCAACTTTCTCCATTAAGCTCAAGGTGGCATTTGCAGGGCCCATGTAGCTTGGGATTCAAATAAGACTCCATTCTTGTCCATCAGTTGTAGTCCGCCTGGATGGATCTTGTTCACCACGAAAGACCCCATCTTTTTCTTGTTGAATTTGTTGGGAAACCAATGATCCTTTGATTTGGAAACATAGAGGTTGTCTCCAACTTCATACTCCTTAGGCTCATCATTGGAAATCCTACATAATCGCACATACCAAGGCAAACCTCTCCCATGTATAGATAGATCTTTAATGGAAATAGGAGAAGATAGATCCATACCTTGGCTTACCTTCGCGGAATCAGATTCGGGGACCTCAGAGTCTACTCGATATCGAGAATTTTTACTCGACATCGAGGAACTCTCTGCTTCTGGTGGGTTGCTGCTCGAGAATGCTGGAGTCGAGGGCGGTAGTACTTGGTCAACATCGACCAATTTGGTCGATATCGACGAGTTCAGCTCGTCTTGTAGAATCAGCATCGAGGAAAGAGTAGTCGAGGACGCCAGATTTTGGTCGATATCGACCAATTTGGTCGATATCGAGGAGTTAGTCCCGGCTTCCAGTGGATTGCTCGTCGATGAAGGCGAAGTTGAGGCAGTGGATATTTGCTCGATGTCGACCAAGTTGGTCGATGTCGAGTAAATCTCGGCTTCGGGTTGGCTGCTTGACGAAGCTGCTGGTGGTGGAGGGTTCTGCTTTTGGTTGATGTCGACCAAATTCTTCTATGTCGAGGAATTCTGGGTGACTTCGACCCCATACTTGCATCCTGTCAAGGCATCCGAGAAATAATTAGTCGACGTCGACTTACCTTGGTTTCATCTGCGTCGTCATTCAGGATGGCCATGATCTTCTCCACCTGGGCTTCTATATCCCTCTTTTCCAGCTCTTCATGAGTCATATTTCTTACCTTAGGCTCCCCGCAAGTAATGTAACCAGCTGATATAGATTTTACCTCTTCCATGGGACCTGTGTGTCTTCCAGTTTTATTAAAAGAATACTCAATTACCTCATCGTTGATGTTGAAAGTGAGTACTCCTTTCCTTACGCTTATGTTGGCATCTACCGTCGCCAAGAAGGGCCTTCCTAGAATAATTGGACAAGCAGGGTCCTCCGCCATATCAGTAACTAGTAAGTCAGCAGGGACAAAGAACTTACCTACTTGCACTGACACATTGTCCACCATGCCTGTTGGGATGACCACCGTGTTGTTTGCCATATAAAGCTGGGCATCCACAGGCTCTAGGGCACCTATCTTAATCTTGGACCATATTGTTAAAGGCATTATACTCACACTAGCTCCAAGATCACATAATGCATTAAATTTGTATTGACCAAATCCAATAGTTATAGCAAACTTACATGGATCTGGCCTTTTCTCAAGAACGTCCATCTGGCTGCACTCCTCTGTAATCTCCGCTATTGACCGCTTCTTGCTTAGAATCTCCTTGAGGAATTTGACGTAGGATGGCATTTCATTAAGAGCTTCTGTTAAAGGTATTGTGACGTTGAGCCTTTGAAGCATCTTGATGAAGCGCTGAAATTTCTTCTTTGTTGGATCCTTTGGAGATTTTGTTGGGAAAGGCAGCTTCTTTTTCTGGTTCGGAGCAAGAACAGATGTCGGAGGTGTTGCAGCTTTCTCGACGTCGACTGGATTCTCCTCGACATCGACAAGATCCTTCTCGATATCGATTACTTTCCTCGATGTCGAGTTGTTGTGTTGTGCAGACGAAGGGTGTTTCAATTTGTCCTCGACATCGAGTTGGTCGTCCTCGACATCGACCAAAGTTTGGTCGACATCGACTAGATGTTCGTCGATATCGAGTTGCTGTTCTACATTGTCCTGCTGCTTTCCGACCTCTGGCTCGCGTAGTTGGTGCCTGCTCCTGAGTTTTACAGCTGTGATGTGTCCTGTCTTCCCCTTGGGATTTGGTTCTGAAGATCCAGGGAGCGTTCCTTACTGTCTGGGGATGCCTGCTGCTAGCTGGCCAATCTGTGTTTCCATTGATTTCCGCCATATATCAATCTCCCCATGCCTAGAGTTGACTCCCTGAATCTGAGTGTAGACGGAGTTGAAGGACTGCTTGGTATCTGAATGGTTCCTCCGTATTTCCTCTAGGATGGTCTGTAGATCATCCCTTTTCTGGTCCCTTTCCGGATGTCCTGGAGCTCTGTAGGGCGGGGTTTCCTAGGGGCACCTTGGTTCCATTGTGGTTGCTGAAACCTTTGGTCCCCCATATAGCGATTGGGACCCCCTGCGTAAGCTACCTCTTTATGGTATTCTGCCAGCCTGACTTGCTCTGTGTGTGGGCACTCAGTAGTGGTGTGCCGCTGTGATCCGCATTCGATGCAGGGCTGGTTGACAGAAAGATACTTTACTTGCTTGAGGAGCTTCCTATTCTGATCTCTGTAGTACTGTTCCTTGACATCTGGGTCGATCTCCTTAGCGGGCTCATAGAGGGGCATGGATGGGGCTGGCCTGGCATAGGTATTCTCCTCATAGTTGATTGGAGTCCCATATTTGTTGTCGTAATTGGTCAGCTTGTCGAGGGCAGCCAATGCGTCAGCTGGCGGCATTGTTAGATACTCATAACGAGTATACGTGTTGATCCTATCCTTAGCAACCAGGTCAAGAGAATTGAAGAAGATCTCCTAAACGACGCAAGGTTGTTGTCCATGTGTAGGGCAGGATCGCAGTAGACCCTTATAGCGTTCCCATGCCTTTGCTAGCGGCTCTCCAGGCTGCTGTTTGAAAGATGTAATCTTTTGGCGAAAGAGCGCTGATTTGGCAGGAGGAAAGAATTTATTGAGAAATTCCTGCTTTACTTGAGCCCATGTAGTGAGGGATCGTGGACGGAGACCTTCAAGCCACTTCAATGCTGGACCCGCTAGAGACCAACGAAAAGCCTTCATCAAGATATATTCCAAGGTGGTACCTTCAGCAAGAGTACGACACATATCAGTAAAACTGGTAATATGTTGAAGAGGGCATTCATTAAATCTACCATGAAAAGCATTATGTTTAATTTCTATTAAGAAAGGAGTGCGAATTTCATAGTTATTCTCAGGGATTAGAATAGCCGATTCAGGCACGACGAGAGTCGGATGCATGTAATCCTCTACAGTGGTAGGGTATTGGGCAAGCTCATCTTCCAATTGCCTCCTTCACGTAACTTCCTGTGTAGTGCGTGCTCTCTTAGTGGTGAGAGTAGTATCCTTGGCGGCTAGTTCCCTCTGAAGCCTCTCAATCAGTTGTTCTTGTGTTTCTACGGCACCCATGGCTCTTTTCAATTTGGCTTGGATGTGTATAAGGCGTTCTGGATTGTCTAAGGCGTCAAACTCAGGTGTTTGACCAGAACGACGCATATACCTGCAAAGTGCCTCAAGAAAAACGTGAGATTTAACTATCTAAGGCGCGAATGATTGCTTCCCCGGCAACGACGCCAATTTGTTGTAAGGAGGAAATCGAGAATTGCAATAAAATATAAATAAAGTAAAGCAAACCAGATTACGTCCCTTGCAAATGATTACAATACCTCCTCCTGATGGAGCAGCGGGAAGTCAGGATCGATCCACGAGGAAGCACGTCAGCGGATCTCAGGTAGCTGTAAATCTCACAAACAGAAGGACGGAAAGAAAGACAAAAATAGCAAAGAAAAGCAGAAAAGAAAGCAAAGCACAGAAAAGACTCGATATCGACAAAATGTACACGATATCGACTACAGAAACCGACACCAGAAACTCAATATCGACAATCAGAAACAGAACTCAGACAAAGTAACTCGATCTCGGCAAGATTTCCTCGATATCGAGTTAACACTACTCGATATCGTCTAAAACTTCTCGGAATCGACAAGCAACAGAAACTTAAAATGCAACCTTTCGAACGCAGAACGCAGATTTTCAACGAAATAAATTCAATAAACTAAAGACTTCCAAGGCCAGGGTATCAACACCACAATGATCATCATGCAAAATAACACATAAAGGCATAAAAGATCATGCTTTTCTTCAAATAACTTTCGTTATTAACAAATAGGAAGATAGAGGCTTTCGCATAAACCCTAATTGTTACTAACTCATTTCATATAATTAATCCAAGTTGTATTAAGATCACTTTCGCTTCAATAACACAAACAAGGATCACCTTCAACTTTTGCAAAAGAATCATGCTCGCAGGGATAGAAGACGAATTGCATAAAAGATTGTACCTTTACCGCATCACCTCACATGGCTACCGTCGGGCTCACCCCGACCCTAGAAGTGGGTGGACTACTCGCTCTTCATCATCAATAAACTCATCAAAGATTTCAGGAAAATAACTTGCATTAAATAAACCAAAGAGAACTTACAACCAATCGAAGCCAAATCCGCTTTCGCCTTTCCAACTTCTCTCACCACAAGCTCTCTCCTCTACTCTCTCTCTCTGTAACTAATTGTAACTGAAATTGAATGCTTAGAAATCAGCCCCTAAGGCCTTATTTACAGCCTTCCAATCCTTGCTAATCAAGGTAAGAAAGTCTATCTATATCTATATCTACTTACTTAAGATAAAATAATGGAATAAGTAATTAAATCTAGGATTATATCTAATGTGGACAAACTATCTTCTCCCTTGACTTGATAGCTCTTGATAGACGTGGATAGAATTTCATCTCGAAAATATCACCATTGGCTTCGGGATAGAAACTTAACAAGATATTCGGATAACTCGGAATCCGCCACTAATATGTCCTCGATATCGACTAGGAGTCCTCGATATCGACTAGTGCTTTCTTCGTCTTGTGCTCAGCAACTCCATATCGGCCAACAGAACACATGTCGACTGAAATTTTCCTCGATATCGAGGAAATTTCCTCGACATCGACTAAGGCTTGCTAGGCTCCCAGTGCTCAGCTTCGTCGATCTCGGCTCAGACATGGAAAGCGACTTGGTGGTTTACTCGATATCGCATCTTGTCGATATCGACTAACCTGCTCCAGCTCCCTGCTTCACTTGTCGATGTCTGGTGCTCAGCTCGATATGTGGCCAACTCGATATCGACTAAAGCAAGTCGATATTGACTAACTCTCCTCAGCTTTCTCTTGCTCGATTCTGGGCAGTTTTGCTGGAAATCGACTTCTGGTACTCAATATCGACTAAATGCAGTCGATATCGACTTGATGTTGTCGAGTCAATTTTTCCTTGTTTCCATCTTGATTTTTCTTGATTCCGCTGCTCCTTGAGCTTGGACTTCTGTAGTTGACTTTCTAGCTTTTCTCCTTTTCCCAGAACTGCTGTAAATTGCCTCGATTTCTGCGAATTTAAACAAAAACTGGTGTAGATTCCATAATTTGGCAAATAAGCATAAACTACATCGATTCTGTACTATTCTAGCTCAAATGCATGAAATGTATGCAGAAAACGATATAAAAGTAACTATAAAACATGGCAAATTAGGCTCACAACATATATCCGTAATTGAATTGTGGAGTTGAGTTGCAAGAAATCACCTAAAAGAATCGATTATTGTAACAATATGTAGCGATTATTGTAACCTACAATTACTGTAGTCATAGATAGCGATTATTGTAGCCTAAAATTATTGTAAACAAAGAAGCGCTTCATCAAATCACAATAAGCGATTACTGTGAATTTGTTTTTAAATGAAATCATAGAAAAATTCCTAGTTGAAGGAAGTGTTGCATCTAATTATGAATCACGACATAAATCACAAGCAATTCATCAACCTTTGGTTGACCTCATAACCGATTCATTAAAGACAAATTTGGTGAGTTGTCAAATTATTGTAACCATGGAAGTCATAGTAGCAATCACTTGAATAAATAACACAAAACCAACCGTCAATGTCTTCACAAGCAATACCCGTGCGTGCTTGAAGGGAGGTGCGTCTACGAACCTTCCTTGAAAGAGGAGCGACAATTAATTGAAGAAGTGTCAATGGAATGAGAATTAATTAGAGATTTGGATATTTGTTGTTACAATCAAATCATGGGCAAATCTGTCATTAACAAAACAAAATCTTCAAGGGTATATTTACTAAAACAAAAATTGAAAAAGGAATAGTTACTCAATTTAACCTTTTTAAATTGACATAACCTCACTCTTGGCCTGAAGGACCCAAAGATTGGACCCGAAGGACCAAGGATGAATGAGAGGAGCACAACCACTGACAACACATCCACCAATCGACGACAACTAGAGGAACGAGAACCGGCCAGACAGGCACACCAACTCGAAATAGAGACGAGAGATGTAGAGACCCAAAGGAGGTTGAGCAACTCCCACCACGGCAAGGACCAACGAGGAAGACGATACAAGAATCCCACAAGCAGAGGGAGATGACGGGACGGAGAAGGCGGAGGGCCCAAAGCCACCACACCAGCGACACCCACAAGAAACCCATAATGCGACTCCCACCTATTAAAAGCCCAAACCCAATTTCAAGGGAAAACACCCCACACCATCGCACCCCAAACTTAGAAACCCTAACCCGACGGACGAAGACCAGGGAACCCAAACTGGAACAAAAGAGCGACAAACAAGGATCCGAAACAAAGTGTATAGAGGGGCAGATGTAGCCAAACAATGGATCAACACCCATTTGAGGATTCGATCGCCCCTTGCAGGACGGGATACACAAGTGAGTTTCTCTCTTCCAAGAGATAGAAACTCTCATGATCTTGCTGATTTTCATATTTAATTATGTGGATTGATCGACTTCCATTCATTTGTTTTCCTGCACAATATAATTGCCTTTTTCCCCAAAATGGTCAATAAAAAAATTTGTGAAATAGTCAAAGATATTTGGGATTTAGTCAAAAAGGGGGCTAGGTTGCCCTTTGAAACACAACACCACACTATAATTCATTCCCACACAACTAAATTCTTGACTGTTAACCAACGACGTCCCAAGGACACAAGATAAACAATTTTGAATAAAATCATTGATCCGTTGATCATGCAACAAGGACAAGCATCGACAAAGTAAGTGCCGTCATCACAAGGCCGACCCCGCTGCTCCTCAGCGCTACTGACGCACCTAAATGTTGGTATTTATCAATTAAGCAATTAGACACAAATTTTTTGAAAAAAAAAACAATTAGACACAAACAAATGGATCGGAGCACCTTAATTAATTTAATTAGTAAATGATATAACTGATCGGAGTACGTACCTTTAGTAGTAGTGGTAGATGTGGTATTAGTGGACGGGGGCGAGCCAGAATCGGTCCCAGATCCCGCTAACCCAGAGGAAGGAGGGGCACTGCCGGGGGGCGGGGGTGGGGCATTGGCCACCGCATAAAAAGCGTCGCCGGTGGTATAACGCAGGTGGCAGGTGGCGTAGAAAATGGCCACCTGCCTGGACATGGTCCCGCAGCAGGTGGGGATGAAAGCGTAAGCCGCACGGAGACACGTGTCGCAGTCAGTTGCGTTGAGGTCGGGGCTGCACTGCACCAGGCAGTACAGCGGCTGAAACGCCGATAACACCCCTTCCCCTGTGGCGAACAGGCTCGGCTTCTTCCCCTGTGTTGATTCATTTATCAGCCTGTTGCACATTTATGGACATGATTTAGAGTTAGGCCAAATTTTGTCCGAAGTTATGACTTCGGATGGAGACGGTAGAGGTTTATTGTCCTGGGCTTCTGTTTGTGTCTGGTTTTTTCTTTGCTTCAGTTCTAACTCTTATTACATTTTTAATATGTCTATCTTTCTAGCTATCTTTGTTGGATCTCTCGTAAATACCCTCTCAACTAGGTGGGGAATGAGCGCGAATATCGTGACCCTCGTGCCCTGCTTAATCACATAATTCACTGAGTTGTTGTTGTATACTTCGTTTTAATTGCTTTTGGAAACACATCATTTTCAATAGTGTATTTTAATCTATAAAACGTTCCAAATTAACTCTTTTTTTTCTCTGCCTTTGACCAACTGGCAATGGTATAATGTAAATACTTAAATATTGTACTCAAATAGTTAGTTTTTAATGTTTAAACGTATGTTTGTGTACAAAGTGTTCAAATATAAAATAGGGGTCATTTCTATGGGTTATTTTTAAGTTTTTCTTTTTTTCTTTTTAATTTAATCATATTTATTTAGAGATGTGTGTGTAAAATACATATTTAGCCAATAGAGTAAAATATCAAAAGGTGATGTGCGTTTTTGTGCAAATGTGTACATTTGCACACTTAACCATTAGAGTTAATCTTAGACCGATTCATCTATTCTATTTTTGGAATATATTAGTATTGTATGGCCTATTAAAGGATATCAAACCTACTTGTACTAAGGGCTAGTTTGGTTTGATGTGGGAATTGAAATTCCCGAAAACTTTTACTTCAATTCATAGGAATTGAATTTCTATAAAGGTCAATGGATGGGAATTTTGAAAATTCTCATAAATTAAATTCTCAGAATTCAACTTTTCACTTAGTTGAATTAATTCTTGAGTTTTTATATGTTAAAATATCAATCAATCAATGTATACTTTAATTTCTCTTACTCTATGGGATTTTCTACTTCCTAATATTTGAATTACCAATCAAACAAGGCCTAATTAATATGATTCGATCTTATATTTGAGACATAGGGTTGGATTTCAGTATTTAACAACCAAATTTTGGAAAAGTATAAATTAATTACCATTTGTATCGACCGGTTTAAAATTATATCAAAGCTAGTTAAATAGTCAATGGCCCTATTTAGTTCATTGTCATGCTAATACATTTGAATGATATGAAAAAGATTCCTTACAAAAAAGGCAAGTTACCCTAAAAATTTAATTAAAAAAATACTAAAATAATTTTATAAAAATTAAAAATTTTAAATTTAGGGTCTTATCCTATGCCCCAAGGGCATAGGATAGAAAAATCATTTTTTTAAGGAGACATATAAAATTAAGCACTTCCTCTATTTGGTATTATAAAATATGACTTTTATTATTAATTCACATTTTATAAAATAATGAAAGCTATATTTAACATTAAATTTATACTTATTATTAATAACTATGAAATTGTATTTATAAATAAATATATAAATAAATAATAATAATAATAATAATATTTGATGATAAATATACTCCATCCGTCTCAAAATAGTTGTGGTTTTATTTTTGACACATTTTTTAAGAACGATAAAAACCATACTCTGTATAAAATATCAATGATTTTATTAATTTACAAAAATAATTTCATACTTAATACAGTTATCTATTAAATTATTTAAAAATAATTATTTCAAAAATTAATATTTTATAAAGTTTTTAGCTTCTTAAAATAACATATGTCAAAAAGTCAAACAACAAGCTTTGTGAGACCGAGGGAGTATTATTTTATATAGTTTTTATCATATTTAAACAAACGTGTATGAATAGTAAATAACATATACTGTCGAACGGAAGAAAGTATCAACTTGTTTTATATTTTGTTTATACCCCCACCTAGAAGATGAAAAATAGTAACACTAATAAATTTACACCCTAGAGGATACATATAAACATAAATTTACTCTTACAATTTTTTTTTCTAACCACCCTTTTTCTAATTTATTTACAAAGTACAACCTCAAAAAATTAAAAAAAAAATGGTTAAACATAATAAGTTTTTTCTTATTAAATAATAAACAAACTCTTTCTCTCTTTTTTTTTGGTCGATTATTGATAAATATATTCGTCTAGACATGGAACAATAACTGGTAATAAATGAACTATTGATTAATTAAAAGACGACCAATGGATAATTCATAAAATATTATAAATTTTGTATATCAAGCACAATTATTCCTAAATCAGGATATATATATTTCATGTATTTATCTCAAAACAAAATTATATTGATACGGGCGACACCACTACAGAGCACCTAGGGAGCCTGAGCAAGATGGCATAGGCAAGGTGAAGGTGAAGATTCCTCAATTCGATGGCAAGACTGATCCAGATGCCTACATCGATTGGGAGACTAAAATGGATCAAATCTGGAATTTTCACAACTTCTCCGATGCTAAAAAGGTACAACTTGCTTCTCTTGAATTTCAAGATTTCGCATTAATTTGGTGGGATAACCTAGTTAAAGAGAGGAGAAGAGCTTTAGATGCGCCTATTGCTTCTTGGGAGCAATTAAAAGTGCTAATGAGGAGAAGATTTGTTCCCCAACACTACTCCCGTGAGCTTAGACAACGATTAGAGAATCTTAAACAGGGTAGTAAAAGTGTTGAAGAAACTTTTAATACTAGGCAAGAAACCATGGCTAGAGCCAATGTAGTTGAAAATGAAGAAGACACTATGGCTAGGTTTCTTAGAATTTTGCATCCTGTCTTTGCTCATGAAATTGATTGCTTTTCTTATTCCAAATCGACTGGCCTTTTGCATTTAGCTATGAAAGTAGAAAGAAATGTTAGGTACAAGAGCCAAGGAGGAAGAAGCTCGAGTGGACAGCCCCAAGGGTGGCGGCAAAACCGGCCCCAATAGCCACAAGGGTGTGGTGATGGCGTCTCTAGGGAGAGAGGAAGCCAAGGTCGAGCCCAATTCGGTCCACTCGACAAAGGGAAGGCGCCTATGGTTGCCAAGAATTCGTCTGGGCATCTACTGGCCCTAAAGGGAGTAATCCTAACCCCTCTACTCTTAGATCTAGGGACATTGTTTGCTTTAAATGCCAAGGTAGAGGATATGTATTGCCCTAATAAGAAAACACTCATGATTAATCACCTAGGTGAATATGAATCTGAAAATTCTTGTGATGAAAATGATGAGCATATTGATGATGACCATAACCTTAACTTACATGCTTATGATGATGATGATTGCATTGAATATGAGCATCGTGATTCTTTGATTGTTAGGAGAGTTTTAAGTGTTCAACCTGCACCTTGTGATGATAATCAAAGAGAGAACTTGTTTCATACTAGATGCTTAGTTAAATGCAAGGTTTGTAATGTGATCATCGATGGTGGGAGTTGTTGTAATTTGGCTAGTCGGGAAATGATTAATAAACTACAACTTCCAACTGTTCAGCACCCTAGGCCTTATAAATTGCATTGGATGAATGATTGTGGAAATTTGAAAGTAACCAACCAAGCTAAAGTACAAATTAAACTAGGACATTATGAAGATGAAGTCTTATGTCATATTGTGTCTATGCAAGCTTGTCATATTCTTTTGGGTCGTCCTTGGCAATTTGATTGTAAGGTCTTACTTGTTGGCTAATCCACTAACCGTTACTCTTTTGTGTTTAAGGGTATAAACATCGTCATCAAGCCTATGACACCAACACAGGTGGCCGATAAGATTGAGAAGAGGAAGGTAAGTGAAGGTAAGGTAGATAGGGAGGCTCAGTCGAGCAAACACACTACCCCTACTCGGCCTAAAGATGTCCTCTTGGCATCCAAGAGAGCATTTGCAGACAGGTTTGTGGATGGGGAAACAACTCTCATGCTCCTATGCAAAGAGTTGAATATGTTGAGTGAGGAGCTTCGAGCTACCCTTCCTCCTCACATCCTATCTCTTATTGAAGAGTATAAGGATGTCTTCCCCAATGATATACCACCAGGCCTACCCCCTATTCGTGGCATTGAGCATCAAATTGATCTCATTCCGGGGGCTGCATTGCCTAATAGGCCTGCTTATCGCATGAATCCCACTGAAACCCAAGAGGTTCCATCCCAAGTCCAAGAGTTGTTGGATAAGGTATACATTAGGGAAAGTTTGAGTCCTTGTGTTGTTCCTGTATTATTAGTCCCTAAGAAAGACGGATCATGGAGAATGTGTGTAGATTGTAGGACTATTAATAACATTACTGTGAAATATCGTCACCCTATTCCTCGCTTAGATGACATGTTAGATCAATTGCATGGTGCCTCTATATTTTCTAAAATAGATTTAAAAAGTGGTTACCATCAAATTAGAATGAAAGAAGGTGATGAATGGAAAACAGCCTTTAAGACTAAGTTTGGACTCTATAAATGGTTGATTATGCCTTTTGGTTTAACTAACGCTCCTAGTACTTTCATGCGTTTAATGAATCATGTGCTTAGAAACTTCATAGGTAAATTTGTTGTTGTTTTTTTTGATGACATTCTTATTTACAACAAATCCCCTAAGGAACGTGAAGCACACCTCAGGGAAGTACTCTCTACACTTAGATTAGCGCACTTGTATGCAAATCTTAAGAAATGTGAATTGTGCAATGATCAAGTGTCTTTTCTTGGCTTTGTAGTGAGCTCTAATGGTCTATAAGTTGACGAAGCCGAGATCAAAGCCATCCAGGAGTGGCTGTTGTGAGCCTAATTTTCCATATTTTACATTGACTTTTATATCGATTTTAGTATACATTTCATGCATTTGGGTTAGAATAACACAGATTCTATGTAGTTTACACTTATTTGCCAAATTATGGGGTCTACACTAGTTTCTGTTTAATTTCGCATACATTGAGGCATTTGACAGCAATTCGGAGAAAGGTTGAAAAGCTCGAAGTCAACTACAGAAAGTCCAATGTCAAGGAGCAGCTGAGCAAGGACAATCGAGCAGAAAATGAGAAAGAGCATTCGACACAGTTATAGTCGACGTCGACTACATCTAGTCGATGTCGAGTACATCAAGCCAGAATTTTACACGAAGTCGAGCACAACCACTCAAGGAGCCCAAAGCTACTCGACGTCGAGTAACCCTACTCGATGTCGAGTACACACGTCGAGTCCACCAAGTGCCCGAGCTCGAGTACAATCCAGAGGAAGAGAGTGCTAGTCGACGTCGACTACATCTAGTTGAAGTCGAGTACTATCCAGTGACGAATCCGAGTCCGAGATCGAGTGGAATTCGAGCATGTGGAGTTACTTGCAAGAAAAGTCATGTGAATTCTATCCATTCAAGAGAAGATCTATCAAGATGGAAGACATCTATCCACTTTAGATATAGTTTCCTTTATGGATTTATTTCCTTTAATAATCATTAAGTTTTATCTTATGTTTTTTTAGATATAAAGTTTGAGATATAGATAGATTGTTCTTTCCTAGAATAGCGGGGATTGAACACTACAAATAAAGCCTTAGGGGCTGATTCTTAGGCATTCTCATTCACACACGATTACATTCATATCGAGTAGGAGAGTTAGAGAGAGAGAGAGGCCGAGTAGAGCAAGGAAGCGGAAGTGATCTGGCTTTGTTCGGTTTGTACTTTCTTTAGTTTTATTTAATGCAATTTAGTTTCTTGAAATTATTAATGTGTTTATTAATGATGAAGAGCGAGTAGTTACCCAACTTCTAGGGTCGGGGTGAGGCCGACGGTAACCATGTAAGGTAATACGCTAAAGGTACAATCTTTTGATGTGATTTCGTCTTCTATCCCTATGAGCATGATTCTTTTGCGAAGGTTGAAGGTGATCCTTGTTTGTGTTATTGAAGCGAAAGTGATCTTAATACAGCTTGGGTTAATTATGGGAAAAAGGGTTAGTAACAATTAGGGTTTATGCGAAAGCCTCTATATTCCTATTTGTTAATAACGACAGTTATTTGATGAAAGGTATGATCTTTTATACCTTATGCATTATTTTTATATGGTTATCGTTGTGGTGTTGATACCCCGATCCTTGAAGTCTTTAGTTTATTGATTTATTTCCCACCTTTTTCGTGTTTACATTCGTTTTCGTTTGAAAAGTTACATTTTTTTGGTTCTGCACCACTCGACTTTGACTAACCCTAGTCGAGATCAAGTACGCCTTGTCGACGTTGAGTACTGTAGCACTCAAGGTCAACTACTTTGCTTTCATTTGCGCTTCTGTTTTCTCTATTTTGCAGTTTCTGTTCGACTGAGTGGTCGACGTCGAGTGCTTCCTGAGTCGAATTCGAGAGCAATTTGGGACTGGAAAGGCGGGCGCTAACACGATTCCTCATGGATCGATCCTGACTATCTTCTACTACAACGGGAGGAAGTCTTGTATTTATTTGCTTGGACAGGATTTGGTTTGCTTTTATTTAGTTTTATTTACTTTAATACTTGACACATCCTCCTGCAACAAGAGTGGCCAACCCCTACAACAATCGGCCTTGAGAGGAGTTTCCATGGACATGTGGTATTCAACCCTGGAGGCTATTGTGTGAGCACTACATTCAACGTCGCGGATCTTATTCCCTATCTTGTCGTGCCTGAGACCTTGGATTCGTGGACGAATCCTTTTCAAGAAAGGGAGATTGATGCGGACCATCCAAGACACCTCCGGACACACCTATCATACTTGGGGATGGACCTATGACTCGAGCTCGTGAGAATGATGTCATCCTCAAGAGAAAGAAGAAGGCTCCACCATGGGGGAAGGTCCAAAGGTGCAAGCTTGAATGGGACGTTTTTGGGTTCGTTCATGATCAAATTGACAGCTTTTTAACGTCTCAGCAAAATGGGTCGTTCGGAGTCCATATTTATCGGATTAGGTCGTTCCAACAAGAACGAAAAGATCTACAACTTTTCTGTTGAATGTTTTTCCGGATTCGACCTAGAGTTTGGCCGAAAACTACCATCTTTGCAGTTGTCACTGTTTTAGCCGATTTTATTAAGTGTTGAAAGACTTCTTTATTGCTAATTTTGGTAAGCTCTTTGGAGAGCAAGTTACTTAAGCTATTTTAGGTATTTTAGGGATTTAAGTTAATTTCTATTTTATTTATTATTTCTTTAGAAATCAGCCTCCTAGGTTATAAGAAGAGGTGTTCCCCATTGTTTAGGACTCACGTACATTCTATTGAAGAAAACTCTCTTTTGTGTGAAACACATCAAGTGCAAGTCGATCGATTCGTAGCTAGGCTCATCGATTGCAAATTGGTATCGTTTCAGCTTGGTTGGCCTTGTGTTTGTCAATCTCGCAAAGGTTTGGTAATCTCTGGTATCTACAAGCCCCCTCCTTGTGCCTCCAAGTTGTCCGCTTGGTTGTGTAGGGTTGTAGAGGCGGGTTATATAGTCATTAATGTTGGTTCCTACCTTCTACGGAAGTCTGGGGTCTTCATCTTGTTCTATATAGATCGACTCACCAATCTATCGAATCTTTCAATTCTATTTCGAGTCTTGTTCTTTCCATTACAACCACATATTTCTTGTTTTTGCTGCGTTCTTGAGTCTTTCTTGAGTTCTTGATTGAATCTTGATTGAGTTCTTGAGTTCTTGCATTGTTCTTGATTCCGTTCTTGAATTTGTGTCTTGATTGTCGAAGATCGGGTCATCTTACGGCTTACCCCGTATCAAATATTTTTGTCCATTTTGCTCAACTTTGACTTTTAAGGAAATATTCCATTTGTTTGACTTTTTGATAATAATTTTACTAATTTATAATTAATATTTTTAATATAATTTTTAATATATAAAATATCAACTTTATAATTAATATTTTTAATATAATTTTTCTAATTTTATTAGTAAAAAGTTTAAAATTATTTGAAAAATGAATAAAAATCTAATAATTTATATAGTTGTATAGTTAAATGAGATCTATTTTTAAACAGATATATAGTATTATACTGTATTATACAAATTTTGAAAGTAGAGTAGATCGGATTAAACATACTGGTCGACGGTGTCCTTAAGAACAGAAGCGAGCGTCGCAGCGTCGGAGACGTTGGTGGTGGACCACCCCCATGACCTCGGGAACTCGGACTCGACACCGACCATGGACTGGTTCGAGTAGCGGAGCGTGCACTCTTCGAACCAAACGATGCCGGATTTGAAGAGGGTGCAGTTGCGGAAAACGATCTGGGCGGCCTGCTGGATGCAGTCGCCGCAGAGCTTGGAGTCGAGATCGCCACGGCAGTAGTACTGCCCGTACACGGCATTGAGGCTGGAGCCAGCGGTGGAGTTGTAGAACAGCTCGAGGGATCCGTGGTCTTGGAGTTCGGAGAGGACGGACTGGAGGTTGGTCTGGTAGGTGCTGTTGGCGGTGTAGTTGCCGATGTCTCGGCAGAGGTAGTCAAAATAGGTGGGCGATGTGGGCGCTGCGGCGGTGGCGCGGTCGACGACGCCGATTAGAAGGGTGGTTAATGATAGAACGATGAGGAGGTGATCGGGATGAGAGGGCTTTGACATCCTGATTAACCAAACTAATTAAGGTGCTGGCCGGGTTTGTGGATCCAGTCATTAGTGTTAATTATATATATGCCGGCAGATTCAAGAGGGTCATCAGTTAGCTCGAGCCTTATCTAAGAGCATCCAACACTTCCTCTAAAAATACATCTAAAAATAGAACGCAACTCCAATAACTTCTCTATTATACAAATTTCTAATAAATGTATAAATTCATAATTTAATAAATAAAATTCCAATAACTTAATTAAATCAATAAGCAACAACCAATGAGCAAATAGGGTAGGCATTGAAAAGAGTGAATGTATTTAATTTTATAGATTCTAATCTTTCATCTAAATTTAGAGATTTTTTCTCTCACCTCACATTTCTCTATTTTAGATATTGCTTTACAAGAGTTGTAAAAAAAACTCATATTTTCTCTATTTTACAAGAGCTGTTAGGATGCTCTAAGAGGAGAAATGTAAAAGAAAAAATTATGTCTTTTTTATAATTTTTAGGAATTTTAGTGTTATTGAAAAGAATTATAAATTATAAAGTTCATTTAGCTTAGTTGGTATATACGAGGTAAGAATTTGAATTATAAAGTCTTTAGTTAATCTCTATGGTTTTATTTTGTGATTTTTTCTCTCTTAACTTTTTAACTTAAGATAAATATTTAAATCACATACTATCTCCGTTCTGAAATAAGTGACGTTTGACTTTTTGGCACATTTTTTAAGGTGTTAAAAACTGTATATAAAATATAAAGTTTTTAATTGATTTTTTTTATAATTTGATACATATTAGTTATAAGTTTAAAATTATTTTAAAAAATTAATAAAAAAGTTAATATTTTATATAGTTTTTACCTCCTTAAAAAACGTGTCGAAAAGTCAAACGACACTTATTATTGAACGGATGGAGTATTTAATTTTTTTTATTCTTTAAAAAAATGTATCCTACTTCATCCCCTCTCAATGGGATATAAAAATGTCTATAAAGTATAAATATGATTTTTTATATGTTTTTAGCGTGAATTTAGAATCGAAATAATTTACATTACATTTGATTTCAAGTTTGCATGTTTAATGCCATCCCTTTGATACCGATTAATTGATCGATCACGTACGTACGCACGACCGCAAAACTAAGAACGATTCAAAGCAAGTAATTTAAATTAAAAAGAAAATTAATTAATTAGTACTATATGATTTCATATATATGAATCATACAGGTGTTTATTAATCTAAAGTCCATGGTTTCTCAAAAAAAAAATCTAAAGTCCATGAACATGGAGGCCAGGGTGTTGTCTCTTTCTAGCCTTATTAATTAATTATAAATGTATTTAATCAGAGAATTAGGAAAAGAATTTAATTTGGGTGGTCATCATTAGAGCTGGCAAAACCCGACCCGAACCCGAAAATCTGACCCAGTCGACTCGAAACCGATTATTCTGAACACCGAAACAACCCGTCCATTTTGGACCCGAAATCCGAATGAACCGAACCCGATTAACCCGAAACTCATTAAGACCCGAACCCGTTATAACCGAAATCCGAAATTACCCGAACTTTAAGCTACAATCTAGTAAATTTTTTAAAAATGAATATTGAAATAATGAAAACCCGAGACAACCGAAACCCGAATCCGACCCAACCGATTGACCAAATTATTAGACATTATCCGAAACCCGAATGACTCGAAACCCGACTAACCGAACTCAAACCCGAACCTACCCGCCCTATTGCCACCTCTAGTCATCATTGCATTGCATGAACTGCCCCGTTAGTCGTACCGTATACATATATACATGAATGAATGAATGGTGGCCGGTCAATTTGAGTGCATCATGCTTAATTATCAAGTTGCTCGCTTATGATCGAGTACGAATTTAATTTGTTCCTTTCTCTATTTCAGCATTTCGAGTAGCTATACGAGTAGCTATAGTAGTTGACATTGGGCAATGATACTGAATCACAGATGATTTGATTAATTCTCGGATGACAATGCATATTTGATTATATAACAGGGCACACAAGGGCTTGGTCATGGGCCTTTTACGTCTGCATATGATATCCTTCTTGACCCTATATATTATAGAGTGATAGAATTTGAGAGATATGCGGATTACCTCTAATAGCGGAAGCGAAATCAAGATCTTTTTGCCTTCGAATTTGATCACCGGGTAGATCTCCATAGCACCAAATCTCGTTAGAGATTCAGGAGCAGTGGAGAACCTACGATTCACAGCCTACACACCACGGGAGAGCGTTGGAGAGGAAGGAGAATCTCTCCACGAAGGAGAGTTCTCTGTGGGTTTTCTTTTCCTGAGAGGAGCATCTGACGAACAGACTCTCTAAGGTTAAAAGGAATGATTGACTTCTTAGGAGAAGCGTCTCTTCTCCTTATCTTATATGAATAAGAGAACTTATCTCTTATTTTATTAGATAAATATATAACGAATATATATATATATTATCAATCCTCATATTAATTCTTAACGAATAAGAATTAATTCCCTAATTACATAAATTAGGCTATTTATCTTTTGGGCGTATATATAAAATAATGTCCGAATTATAAAATAATTCTAACATCTCCCACTCGCACAAAAGATTATGTTCCTCCAAAACTCAATCTCATATTTGTCGTGTATAGGCCGTGCGACCCGGCAATACTACCTACATAAAAATCCCGTTAGGGACTAGGTCACAACGTTAGTTGAAAAGTATTGCTGCATCCCTAGGATTATCTTTCATCGGACTAGTTGACACACAAAACTGGACCCCTCTCAGTTTAGTTCAACTATAATGGCGATTCACAACAGTACGTAACTGTCGGATCCAGCAAATCCCATTTTCGTCGACGATTACTCATAATACCTTCCTTTCGCATTGGCATTACTTTCATGTAAATGATGAGGCAGTGGCGGATCCAGGAATTTTTGTAAGGGGGGGCTGAATTTTTTTTTCAAGAAATGACGGTTTGAAATGCTCGAGTCTAAGATTGTTCCTATATACACCGTTGACACCTTCAGTCCTGCTTATTTGTTGAATAACACTAAAAACGACACTATTGTTTTGCGGACTCAGGAACCTACATCACCCGCTGTAATGTAACTAGACCCGAGCAAACGTGGGCACGACCCGGGCTTGGGACGGGTTTTACCCAAAATATTATACCGGTGTTGCGGGTGCGTGCGGGCCAGGCTAATCTCGCTTTACGAGTTGAATGTATTGTCCAATCCCGTCTGATATTGCGTACACGGGTTACCCGTGGGTACCCGTAAAATCTAAACTGCCTATGTACTTCGACGACAAAAAAAAATATTGTATGCTATCTACTTCGATAAAAAAAATAGTTGTTGGGGGTAATGAACATGTTGCTCGATATTGTCTACTTCGAACAAAAAAAAACGACATTGGTTGAATTTTAATTAACACTGTATTAGTTATTATGAATAATTTAATATGTGTAGTCTACTTCGAACAAAAAAAAAGACATTGGTTGAATTTTAATTAATACTGTATTAGTTACTATAAATAATTTAATATGGGTATATAAACAATTTTGAAGTTTGGATGGGTATATAGTATATACCCAATTTAAAAAAAAGTGGGTTAGTGTTTAAAAAAAAACAAATGTAACAAAGGAGAAAAAGGGGAAAGCAGGGGATTCGACCGAATATGGGAGAGGTGGGGGATTAGTATTTTATTTAAAAAAAAAAGAAAAACAAATTCAACAAAAGGGAAAAAAAGGTGACAGCCGGATATGGGAGAGGGGGGGATTAGTGTTTTAATTTTTTTTAAAAAAACAAATTCAACAAAAGGAAAAAGGTGATAGCAAGGGGATTCGAACTAGAGATCTCCCCGCTCCCCTCAACAACTTGTCTAATGTCCTATCCGCTGAGCCAACACAACTTTGTGTTAATATGTTACTTCACTTTTATATATTACTAAATTAACAGATATATAAAAATATACATATACCCTTATTTTGGTCAGCGGGTGGCTTCAGCCATCCCGAGCCCCCCCACAGATCCGCCCCTGATGATGACCAGTTTCCCAGAAATGCCCCACTTAGACCACATCACTCATGGCCATCGGAGCACAACCAAAGTAGCGCATCACCACCACAATCAGTGACCCAAGTCGTTAGTCACTAAAGGCTGCCTTGTTTACATATATCTTATCTCACACAGTGATAGAGACGGGATCAATCTATCACCTCATAGGGTCGACTAGCACACACTAGTATGACAATGTGCTACAGGGAGCGCTTCTCTAAAGCGTTGTCCACTCAACCTGTAAAGGTGTTCATCTCATAGTCACGCAGACTTGAGAACTATTTTACCCTACAACACCTTGCTTTTCTGAACCAATGGGCGCAGGAGCATAGTTACAAGTCATATGAATGACTTACTATAAATTACCCATTCAGTCTATCCCAACCGGAGAAACTTCATCCTGACATCCAAAGATAGTCAAGGCGGTTATCATCTCATTCCGTTCCCATAAGAATTGAGATACCTAACACCTACAGTGACGAACACTTATAGGAACGTTTGTTCGTGTGAGAGAACAAACTATGGTTCAGTGACATGTAACATATTTCATATTTACCTCACCAGTTTTCACCATGTCAATGGTGAAAATCCTGAACTCGAAACACATTTGTTCAACAAGTTGTGAGCCAAGAACGAAACTTCTTTAGCTCTGAACATTCTCAGGAACACTAGATCACGATTGATCCAGAATATCCTGAATGTTAATGTGGCAAGACTTGTATTAAAACTATCATAGGACGATGTAATGACTGAACTACCAAAGGATATGATGTGGTTTCATCAATCAAAACTCATCCTAAGTTGTCTCAACAACTGTCTCACAATCATGATTAAGGATCTCTGAGCTACGAAAACTCATTTTCCTTATCAGATTGCTCTCATCAATCTTAGAAGTTCGCATGCCTAGTACACACATTCTTCATGATAATAAGTACACACATTCTTCATGATACCTTTTATCAGATTGCTCTCATCAATCTTAAGAATGTGATCATGTACCTAGCACCATGCCTAGTACACACATTCTTCATGATACCTTTTATCCAAATGGATTTGGCGCAACTAAACAGATATGGCTAAAATATATAAGAACCAGCTTCTTAAGCTTATTCTATGTCTTAAGGTTCATCAAGTGACCCTTAATAATAAGTACATCTCCCAGAGATCCTCTTATGTCTTTAGCCTTTAACATGACACTTGTGCCATCTCTATGAAGTAACTGACCAAGGAGTGTCCAACAAATGAACCACTCCACAAATCAGCACAGTACGCACTCAGCAGAAACCAATGCTTGGTGCTCAGATTTGACCATTTCGTATAACTTCAGTCAACAAAAGAATTTAAGACAGAAAACTTTTTGAATTTCATCTGATTTCTCCATCACTCAATGTGAGAGAAATCATGGATATAATAAGTTAACCAACAATCTCACCATGTATATCAACATCCATTTATACACCCTTAGATCCATATTGATCTTAGGAGATAATGAAATTCAAACAGCACAATAAATTTTGGGCTTTAAGCTTCTAAATTTTGTAGAACGCAATCTACAAAAAATGTAGTGATCTGTTACAAGTAACAGATTACCCTCGAAGCCTGAAGAGAAGTGCTTAATGCAATAAGCATCTAATCTCTTTGGACAATCCCACAATGATCATCCTGGACGTACATACCCCAAGGTGTGTCACATCATTTTCAGATAAGGAAACATCCTCTTCTGACAAATCTGTCTTTTCTCAGGTTCCATTGAACCTATTCTCCCCCACGCTAGTTGAATACCTTATTAGAGTATGCATTTCATTTACCCTTTATCACTTTGCAAAGTGGTTAAACTATGCTTCCATAGTGATACTTCTCATGAATTACAACAATTCAGTGAGGATTAAAATATGTCAAGATCTGAACTTGACATCATCTTATATGATGGGCTTCAACTAAACTTCGAAGTTCAGCACCAATCATTGGGTATATCATCTGATCTAGTTGCCTAGTGATCAACTTGAACCAAGTAGATCGCAACTTCATCATTTGGACTGAGCAACGACTTGCTTACTTCCAATGATCAGATTATGCATAAGTTACAAATCTTATTTGCAACCATTATCACAAAAGTGACAAATTAACCTCTTGTTACTGAACCAAGAATCAGTAAACTTTTGATCTTAACATTGGAACCGAAATCCATTAAGATCTCAAGGTCTTCCCAACACTAGCATCTTCACATCACATGGTCTATATAAGGAAACTTTAGAAGCCCCTGACATTTTCAGGAAAGCTAAACTTTTATTACTACGATATAAATCGATGTAATGGAGTAGCTATTGTGGCGGTTTTCTATTGCAACTTCATCATTAAGGCTTATTGTAACACTTCATTGCAGCGGTTTTCTATTGCAACGATTTTTTTTATCTAATGAAGCGGTTTTGATTTGGTATGTTAATGGAGTAGCTATTGTGGCGGTTTTAAATCCTATTGTGGCGGTTTTTAAAACACTTTTTTTACTACCTAATGTGGCGGTTTTTAAAAGGCTATTGTAGCAGTAGACTTATCAATTGAAGCGGTTTATCAGAACCATTAAAAATAATCTAATGAAGCGGTTCAATCCACGCTTAAAACAATTTTAGATCTAACTCTAACCTAAATCATTTTTCCCCATTTCCAGAGAGACCTAGCGAAGGGTTCAAGGATGTCTTCTCCGGCCGCTCTTCTGCCGAGTAAATCCCTCCAGCCACCTTTGCCGTCGCGGCCGTGTCTGTCTCCCATCGGCCATCTTCGCCGTCTCTAAACTCAGTGCAGCATCCGAAAGTCCTCACTCTTAAAGAGGCGAACCTTGTCCCTGCTCTTTGTCGAATGTCAGTAAGTTTTCTCTTCCTTTTTTCTTTCTCAAGTAGCCATCGTTTAGAATTTCTAATTCCACCTTTTCTACTCAAATTGGAGTCAAACTGTTACAGATCTCTCGGAGTTGCCTACTCGAATTCCTGATAATCGATTCAGGTAAGCAAGAGCTACTCCTCATCTCCCTTATTCTCTACCGACGGCCTCAGAGTCATTCTGAAACTGGTTCATTTAGATTTAGAATAATTCTGTTGTGAATTTACTCACTTCCTTTTTACTTCCTGTTGTGAATTTGTCACTGATTTTGTTGCTCTTTAGGTTAAAACTGAACTGTATTTGATTTAGGGTTCTTGATTTAAGATGTGAATTTAGGGTTATTGATACAGGGTTGATATTGGTTTATTTTAATTTGATTTAGGTTGAAATTGGTTTATGATATTTGATTTAGGCTACTCGATGTTTAAGTATTAGTGTATCACTCGAATCCAATTCCACATCTTTGATCAATTAACACATTGGTCTTTTGTCCCATACGGCTCTGCATCTGAGGTCTTAACTATGCTAGCTGTAGCTGGTGTGAGGTCATGGATGCATTGTAATGTGTCTATTGCTCCAAACCATCTTCTACATGATAGCCTGATAGCCTCTTTATTACTGTGATTTGACTAACTCCCTTGAGCAAGCACAAACCTCACTGAATTGAGTTACTTTTTGTTCATTTTGATTTGAAACTTTATGAATGTGCTTTAAGATTCCTCCATTTTAAGGTCCTTGTGTTTTAACATTTTGGATAGACATTAAGTTGAAAAATCATTGATGTTTATAAAGAAATGTTATCAAAGGCTTTTATGACTATCATAGTGCTCTATTTGATGTTCTAGCTGCCTATTCATTATTGGTGTCCTCTGAAATGTGTATCTTGTTGGAATTTGTTTTCATAAATCCTTTCATTATTACATTTTTCCTTTACATTGTGGTTATCTACATGGCCGCTAATGAAATGCTTTTTCTTTGTGTGTGTGGTTAATGAAATGCTTTGGCACTCCTCTAATGAAATAAATTATGACTGTTAATTACTTTTCCTTTTTAAAACTCCATTAGTGTTTGGTGAGATTTAGATTTGTAATACCGTGGGTCTTTCAGCTTATGTGTCTTCTGCCCCACCGAAAGATAAAGTTTGCTTCATCTGTAGGATTGTCATGGCATAACAAACAACATATGTAGTTTTTAGAGTTATGCTATTCCTTGTATTTAAACAAAAAAAAATAGGGGGATGTTAAGTCAGCATCTGAATCAGCATCTTGGCTACCACACATTACCTGGAAAGCACCTGTGTTCTCCTCTGCACACCACTAAAATGACTAGTTATGTACATGGTTGCTCTCTATCTTTTCGTTCTTCTGGCCTACATCCATTATATTTGGCATAAATATATCGATGGTTTATTTTGTTTCCCATCTTTGCATAAGTCAGATTCATGCGGGGATGCAGTTATAAATGACAGCAAGAATAGCATATATGTGTCCTTTGTGCTGAAATTTTAAGCTTAGGTTTCAAGTTAATTATTTCATGTCCCTCCTCTGATTCTAGTTTGATTTGATGGTCACTTTTTTGATGACATTATTTTTAGCCTTTCGTTTGGGAGCAGTCGTTTTATGTTTAGAATCCTCTGTTGACACCTCTTCCTCCATGTTTTTACCTGTGGAGCTGTGCATACATGTGGCTTTACGTAGTGTTGTAGTCATGATTGCAAGATAGCATTTGAAACTGATGTTATTCTCAAAAGGAATCTCTTATATCGTCGATGATATATTTTATCTGTGGAGTTGTGCATACATGTCTTTACCTGAGTACATACATGTGGAGTTGTGCATACATGTGGACTGATGGTATATTTTATCTATTGATTAATATATTTCCTTTTGTTTTTTTTTAGGCAACAACTTCCTTATATATTGTTTGCTCATTATATATAATTACTATGGTATATTTTATCTATCATGTCATTCTAAGTTAAATTCATTAGCCTCATCTGAATTTAACTTTACATTTATCTTATAAAAATATTCAGCTATCATAAATGCCACCAATCTAATTAATTGATCTCTGCTGATAGATTGTTGTTCCACATTGACATTATTGAAAAGTGATTGATAATTTGACGATATGGTTTATTTCCATGCAGGATTGACTAATCATGAGTGCATAAATATGTCATTCACTTCAATCACCGACAGTGGTCTGAATCAGTTGTCCAGGTTGTCTCGCCTTAGATCACTTAATCTGGATACTCGTCACATCACTGACAGTGCACTGGCAGCTCTTACTAGTAAGTATTTTTTGTTAACCTGGTGTCTTAATTTTGATTAATTCTCCTATGACATGGTAATTCATATCGTCCTTTCCTAGCAATAGCCCCCTTGAATATGATCGGAGCCAGTAGCTCTCAATCCACTCAACCTTTTCCTCTTTCTCTACTAACATTTCTCCCTTAAAACTTACTCCATTACATTTTTCATTTCCCACTGCCTCATTTACTTCCAATACTCATCAGTAGGCCTGTGCATAACCGGGTATCCGACACGACACGACACGACACGATAAAAACACGAAACCGATAAGGGGAAAAGTGCCGATCCGAACACGACACGATAAGTACCGGGTATCCGACACGATAACACGACACGGTTTCGTGTCGGATACCCGTATAACACGACACGACATAATTTCTACAAAAACCTTTTTTTTTTTTTGAAATTGCAACTGGCTCAGTGGCTCTACCGTACAGATCGAAGAACAACATCGATTTTGGACACCCACAAGCCATGGGCTCTAATTCATTACTCACGATCGAACTATTGATTGAAAAACAACATCGATCAGTCGACCAGGCTTACAGGATATGAAGTGAGTGTAGAGCAAGGTCGACGAAAACCTGAAGCGCTGGATCTGAAGCGTCGGATGTAGATCTGAAGAAAGAGACTACGAGAGGACTCGACAGGCGACGGTGACGACGACGTGGGCTGGGTGAGAGCAAGCGGCGAGCCGTGGGCTGAGGATGTTGAATGAATTGCCAGATCCGAAGTCTAAACAAGGGAGCGAGGACGGAGGAGAGCCGGAGAGGACGGGCGAGGACTGAGGATCTGAAACGAGGATCGAGAGAACGAGCGAGAGAGAACTCGAGAGTCGAGACGAGACTGAGAGTGAGCGAGAGAGGAGAGGAGAAGCGAGCTTGAGCCGTGGCCTGGAGCGGATTGAGCAGTAGCAGTGGAGGTGGCGGCGTCCCTTGAAAATGAGAGAAAGATGGAACCTCACAAAGCCCTACCCGTGAGAAGTAAACAGGAAAAATTAAAAACAAAAGGCTGTGAAAACTAAAAATAAAATTGAAGGATTCTGGATTCGAACACGGGACCAGTCGGACTTCCTCATCCGCAAGTAGCGCGCCTGACCAACTGGGCAAACGGAACGAAGTGATACTAAAAGACGTTTATTTTATATGTATTATTACAGAAAACGAATATTTTTTAAAAAAAAATTATCGTGTCGTGTCGGATACCCGATAAGGGAAAAATGTCGATCCGAATACGACACGATTATTGTCGTGTTTTACCGTTTCGTGTCATAATCGTGTCGTATCTTTATCGTTTCGTGTTTTTTCGTATCGTTTTGTTGCGGTTTCGTGTCGTGTCAACCGTGTCGTATTTTTCTGCACAACCCTACTCATCAGCCCCTAAAGAATGCGTTTGATGAGCTAAATGGACAATGAATTCTCAAGCAATCATAAGAGAACTCCTCTAACAGAATTATGTGCTTTTTAGGTTTGACTGGGTTAACTCATCGGGATCTTTTTGGAGCTCATGTCACTGATGCTGGAATGGACAATGAATTTCACATTGAGCATGGATACAGCTGCAAAGCCATCTGAAAATACAGACCAAGAATAGCCTGAGAAATTGAAGAGCTTTGATGGCCTCGCCTAATATCGCCTAAGAAATAGAAGAGAAGGCCATGAAGGACCTTAAACGCTTCTATAGCAACGTGAAGCTGGTAATAAACATTTTTTTTAACTTTGAGAAATAAATTTTTAACTTTACATTTGTATTCACATTTGAATAAATTTGAGTTTTTTTTTGGTGTCCATTGGCCACCTCAAATTGTGTAACTTATACTTTGTAATGTCCTCCAATGTGTGTAATGTGTATATTGATATTTTAGGACTTGCAATGCTAGAGACTCCGACTAGAGAGCACCCAAGAACTGGGTGCACTGCATTCTGAATTTTTTTTAAAAAAATTATTGGCACTTTTTAGCCCGGGCCAGCTTAAACCGGGCTAAAAAGTAGATTTTTTTTTAATTTGGTGAATACAAAACCGCCACAGTTGAGTGAAAAAACTGCCACAGTAGTCAAAGAAAAACCGCCACAATAGATACTCTATTGTGGCGGTTATTATATCTAATGTGGCAGTTTAAAGCGTTTCTTAAAAACCGCTGCAATAGGTGATAAAACCGCCACAATAGGCCTAATGCAACGCCAGCAACAGAGGCGGTTGAAAACCGCTACAATAGGCCTATTGTGGCGGTTTTTAGGCCTTTTGTGGCGGTTTTGAACCGCTTCAAAAGACTTTAATTGTTGTAGTGCTCCCACTTGCTAAAAACTCAAATCAGAGAGGTGGCTCGCATAACCATCAAGAGTCAAACATATTATGACAACGTTGTTCTTGAACAACGTCTCTCCGACTAGACAGGGTTTGATATGAATATCATTTGATCTCCAACATCCTTTGGAAATCCTGGTATTGACAAAAATGGTCAATCACAACCCTTAGTCATGACATCCGCTCACCATATTTCGCCACATCCAAATTTTGTGTTTTCAGGAGAATCCTTTTTCATAATCTCCTCAGAAGCTACTGATGATGTAAGAACCTCAGCTTCCGTGGTGGAAGGATAAGCAAGACAATTTCTTGCTAGACATCAACGTCTCTTCTCCTCGGAGATAAGACCTACAGACTGATGTTGATACATACATCAGCGTCTCCTCCCTTAGATCACTAAGATCCATATCTATGTTCCAACATGGACATAGACATCATCCACCATAACACAATACACAGTATACAAGAGTGCTTTTGCAATCATTTACCGTGTTCAGTGCATAAGACTCGAATCAGTTTGTAAACAAACACATGTCCGCTTGTCTCATCTCAGCATACAACAGAATGCGAGATTGCACTCAGTTTCTCAAGTGTTCCTCACTTAATCCACTTTCTATATAAGTCCATTTACACATTTTCATATATGAGAATGGCATGCCTAAGATTATACGAAATAACCTCATAGACAACTACCCAATTTCTATGTAACAGATTCACCTGACAATTGTATCAAAGTTTTATCACGCTAGAATCACAACATAGTTGGATATCAGTGTGTCATCTGCAACATCAAAAAGTTAAACTTTCCAATATGGCATACTTACAATAATTCATATTTTGAACACAAAGTACAAAACATCTTATCATTGTCATCTAGATGCATGTTTCAATGCTTACATAGGTATGAGTTCAAGACTAGAGTCATTCTCAAAACCTTAGCTGAAACTAATCTAGAAAACGAATTTCCAGAAGTCCTCCCACTGGGAAAAACTTTGCTATCTAGGTCAACTTGTAAACGGATACAAGCTTTTGTAGCCATTCATCGGTCTGATTGAACACAATCTAACCATGTAGAGAGAAGGTTCCAACCTAACTCTCTTGGTCTAGGGTATAACTCTCAATGGATCACTCTGCCGATAAAGCTTTAAGGACCCAATTATCTCATTGCTTTATGTCTAGGCAGGATAGAAACCAGTTCAAAACATGGCTTCTTCTATAGACTCGTTATCTGTCATCACCATCCGCTCGTTGTGTCTTCTTAGATTAGGGCTGATCAACCGGTCTGGACCGGATCGGACCGGATCGGACATTCCGGTCCCGGTCCGATCCGATGGACTGGAATTTTTGGAAACTTGGACCGCGGATCGGACCGGGACCGATAAATATGGTCCCGGGTTTTCCGGTCCGCGGACCGGAAAGACCGATTGGACCGTAATTTCCTATGGCCCCTGTTTGGCTTGTTTGCCCTCGAATGGAAGAAAAAAAAATTACGCAATCTGTAGCTCTGTTACTTCTGTACAACCCAGATTCAAGTTCCATTCATTCCTTCAAATTAGAACAACGATAAATCCAACCAAGTTCAATTTACAATTAGATTGAAGTTTAAACTTTAAGGCAAAATCCATAAAGTACAAATTGAAACCTAGATCTGAAAATTGAATCTAGGCTCGCTCATTCACAATGTTTACTACTAATTTTTTTTAAGTACAAATCGAAATTCCCTAAAATTGAAACCTAGATCTGAAATTTTTTGAAAAAATTTATCTAACCCTAGATCTGAAATCTGGAAATATACATAAAAATATGAGAAGAGAGGGGGAGGGATCCCTACTGGTGATGGGCGGCGAAGGGTGAGAGTGGTGGAGAAGGGCGAGGGCGGTGGCGAACTGGAGGTGGGCGGCGACGACTAGGAGACTGAAGATTATAGCGAGGACTACTGCGAGCACCGTACCGAGGCGAGTGTGAATGGAGATTGAAGACAGAAGAGAAGAGAGACTGAGAGAGCACTCGCCAAGTCGCCACTCGGAGAGAGGCTGCGCCACCTGCGTGAGATTACTTGGAGAGTTGGAAGAGAAAGGTTGCGTGAGGCAGGGAACAGAGAAACTTGAAGAGTCGGAGGAGAGTCTGAACACTGAATAGAATTATAGAAGAGGCGGCTTCGGGGGAGTAGGTCAGAACTCACGCGCACTCCTCTTTCTTTCTTTCCTCTTTTTTTTTTTTTAAATCAATAGAATCTGGTCCAATTCCGGTCCGACCCGGAAATTCCGGTCTGGTCCCGGGTTTGGACCGGAACCCGAAATCTTGATTTTCTTGGACCGTGGACCAGACCGTAATACTCCGGTCCGATCGAAAGACCGTAATTTCCGGTCAGGTCCCGGTCCGATTCCGGTCCGATCCAATTTTTGCCCAGCCCTAGTCTTAGATCTACCAACAGATCACAGACTCTAAGTGGTGATTAGTGTTATCTCATTTGGATACTTTTGGAGCAACCACATCTAATGTGTTTCTGAGATATCTCATGTTCAAAACAACTCTCACTCTAAAGTGGTTTCGATATGCTCACAATTGTTCTAGATGAAAATCCTGAACTCGAAACACATTTGTTCAACAAGTTGTGAGCCAAGAACGAAACTTCTTTAGCTCTGAACATTCTCAGGAACACTAGATCATGATTGATCCAGAATATCCTGAATGTTAATGTGGCAAGACTTGTATTACAACTATCATAGGACGATGTAATGACTGAACTACCAAAGGATATGATGTGGTTTCATCAATCAAAACTCATCCTAAGTTGTCTCAACAACTGTCTCACAATCATGATTAAGAATCTCTGAGCAACGAAAACTCATTTTCCTCATCAGATTGCTCTCATCAATCTTAGAAGTTCGCATTTCCAAGATGATTTAAGAATGTGATCATGTACCTAGCACCATGCCTAGTACACACATTCTTCATGATACCTTTTATCCAAATGGATTTGGCGCAACTAAACAGATATAGCTAAAATATATAAGAACCAGCTTCTTAAGCTTATTCTATGTCTTAAGGTTCACCAAGTGACCCTTAATAATAAGTACATCTCCCAGAGATCCTCTTATGTCTTTAGCCTTTAACATGAGACTTGTGCCATCTCTATGAAGTAATTGACCAAGGAGTGTCCAACAAATGAACCACTCCACAAATCAGCACAATACGCACTCAGCAGAAACCAATGCTTGGTGCTCAGATTTGACCATTTCGTATAACTTCAGTCAACAAAAGAATTTAAGACAGAAAACTTTTTGAATTTCATCTGATTTCTCCATCACTCAATGTGAGAGAAATCATGGATATAATAAGTTAACCAACAATCTCACCTTGTATATCAACATCCATTTATACACCCTTAGATCCATATTGATCTTAGGAGATAATGAAATTCAAACAGCACAATAGAATTTGGGCTTTAAGCTTCTAAATTTTGTAGAACGCAATCTACAAAAAATGTAGTGATCTGTTACAAGTAACAGATTACCCTCGAAGCCTCAAGAGAAGTGCTTAATGCAATAAGCATCTAATCTCTTTGGACAATCCCGCAATGATCATCCTAGACGTACATACCCCAAGGTGTGTCACATCATTTTCAGATAAGGAAACATCCTCTTCTGACAACTCTGTCTTTTCTCAGGTTCCATTGAACCTATTTTCCCCCACGCTAGTTGAATACCTTATTAGAGTATGCATTTCATTTACCCTTTATCACTTTGCAAAGTGGTTAAACTATGCTTCCATAGTGATATTTCTCATGAATTACAACAATTCAGTGAGGATTAAAATATGTCAAGATCTGAACTTGACATCATCTTATACGATTGGCTTCAGCTAAACTTCGAAGTTCAGCACCAATCATTGGGTATATCATCTGATCTAGTTGCCTAGTGATCAACTTGAACCAAGTAGATCGCAACTTCATCATTTGGACCGAGCAACGACTTGCTTACTTCCAATGATCAGATTATGCATAAGTTACAAATCTTATTTGCAACCATTATCACAAAAGTGACAAATTAACCTCTTGTTACTGAACCAAGAATCAGTAAACTTTTGATCTTAACATTGGAACCGAAATCCAATAAGATCTCAAGGTCTTCCCAACACTAGCATCATCACATCACATGGTCTATATAAGGAAACTTCAGAAGCCCCTGACATTTTCAGGAAAGCTAAACTTTTATTACTACGATATAAATCGATGTAATGGAGTAGCTATTGTGGCGGTTTTCTATTGCAACTTCATCATTAAGGCTTATTGTAACACTTCATTGCAGCGGTTTTCTATTGCAACGATTTTTTTTATCTAATGAAGCGGTTTTGATTTGGTATGTTAATGGAGTAGCTATTGTGGCGGTTTTAAATCCTATTGTGGCGGTTTTTAAAACACTTTTTTTACTACCTAATGTGGCGGTTTTTAAAAGGCTATTGTAGCAGTAGACTTATCAATTGAAGCGGTTTATCAAAACCATTAAAAATAATCTAATGAAGCGGTTCAATCCACGCTTAAAACAATTTCAGATCTAACTCTAACCTAAATCATTTTTCCCCATTTCCAGAGAGACCTAGCGAAGGGTTCAAGGTTGTCTTCTCCGGCCGCTCTTCTGCCGAGTAAATCCCTCCAGCCACCTTTGCCGTCGCGGCCGTGTCTATCTCCCATCGGCCATCTTCGTCGTCTCCAAACTCAGTGCAGCATTCGAAAGTCCTCACTCTTAAAGAGGCGAACCTTGTCCCTGCTCTTTGTCGAATGTCAGTAAGTTTTCTCTTCCTTTTTTCTTTCTCAAGTAGCCATCGTTTAGAATTTCTAATTCCACCTTTTCTACTCAAATTGGAGTCAAACTGTTACAGATCTCTCGGAGTTGCCTACTCGAATTCCTGATAATCGATTCAGGTAAGCAAGAGCTACTCCTCATCTCCCTTATTCTCTATCGACGGCCTCAGAGTCATTCTGAAACTGGTTCATTTAGATTTAGAATAATTCTGTTGTGAATTTACTCACTTCCTTTTTACTTCCTGTTGTGAATTTGTCACTGATTTTGTTGCTCTTTAGGTTAAAACTGAACTGTATTTGATTTAGGGTTCTTGATTTAACATGTGAATTTAGGGTTATTGATACAGGGTTGATATTGGTTTATTTTATTTGATTTAGGTTGAAATTGGTTTATGATATTTGATTTAGGCTACTCGATGTTCAAGTATTAGTGTATCACTTGAATCCAATTCCACATCTCTGATCAATTAACACATTGGTCTTTTGTCCCATACGGCTCTGCATCTGAGGTCTTAACTATGCTAGCTGTAGCTGGTGTGAGGTCATGGATGCATTGTAATGTGTCTATTGCTCCAAACCATCTTCTACATGATAGCCTGATAGCCTCTTTATTACTGTGATTTGACTAACTCCCTTGAGCAAGCACAAACCTCACTGAATTGAGTTACTTTTAGTTCATTTTGATTTGAAACTTTATGAATGTGCTTTAAGCACTAGTACAAAATGTATATTATAAGACGCCACATAGACAACGGTTTCTATAAATATGGTGTCTATGTTGAAAAAAATAGAGATTTTTGGGACGGACAACGGTTATAAAATTTAACCGTGGTCTTTGTGTGTGCTTGTATTTATAAACACAATGGGTATTTAAACAACCGTTGTAATATATACAAAAGACTTCTCAAATACAACGGTTCATACAACCGTTGTGTAAGGCCTAGTAAAATCGTTGTCTATTCGGTTAGAAAGACAACGATTATTTAAAAAACCGTTGTTATATATATAGAAGACATCTCAAAGAAAACGGTTAATAAAACCGTTGTCTATGGTTGAATAAAATTGACATTTAGTAAGTTAAAAAGACAACTGATATTTAAAGAACCGTTCTAATATGCACAGAAGACTCCTCAAAGAAAACGGTTCATATAACCATTGTGTAAGGCATATTAGAATCGTTGTCTTTTAGGTTATAAAGACAACTAATATTTAAAAAACCGTTGTTATACATATAGAAGACATCTCAAAGAAAACAGTTAATAAAACCGTTGTTTATGGTTGAATAAAATTGACATTTAGTAAGTTAAAAAGACAACGGATATTTAAAGAACTGTTTTTATATGCACAGAAGACTCCTCAAAGAAAACGGTTCATATAACCGTTGTGTAAGGCCTATTAGAATCGTTGTCTTTTAGGTTATAAAGACAACGAATATTTAAAAAACCGTTGTTATATATCTAGAAGACATCTCAAAGAAAACGGTTAATAAAACCATTGTCTATGGTTGAATAAAATTGACATTTAGTAAGTTAAAAAGACAACGGATATTTAAAGAACCGTTGTTATATGTACAGAAGACCCCTCAAAGAAAACGGTTCATATAACCGTTGTCTAAGGCCTATTATAATCGTTGTCCATTATGTTATAAAGACAACGAAAATTTAAAAACCGTTGTTATATATATAGAAAACGTCTCAAAGAAAACAGGTATTAAAACTGTTGTCTAAGGCTAAGTAAAATTGGCGGGATAAGTTAAAAAGACAACGAATATTTAAAGAACCGTTATTATTTATATTATTTAGCTTTATTATAGATAGATTATAGCATATATATCTTATGAATATCTTATATTATTTAAAGAACCGTTATTATTCATATACATATATATCTTATGAATATCTTATACATAGATTATAACATTTCTTATTTATGGATAGATAGCTAGGTAGATAGAATATTTGTGCCCTCTTCCATTATTATTTATATTATTTAGCTTTATTATCCTAATTAAACAAAAAGGAATGCTGTGATTAAAAAAAAAAGGAATTAAGGCCGGAAAGACGAGGAATTTGGCAAGTTCTCAACCCGCGCAAACTCACAGCTCCTAAGCTCTATCTTCCTCTTTCCAATCGGAGGATTCGGCGGTTTTCCACTTTGATTGAAAGCTTCTTCACCCAATCCTAGGTTCCTCCGTTCCCCCAACTCCATCTGTTGTGTGCATTCACCGGATCTACTCTTCGATTGCGGTAAGCAGTTTGGATTAACGGTTCTCCTCTCTTTGCTTTGATTGAAGCTTTTTCACAAAATTCAAGTTTTCTATGCTCAAGCCTCACTCTTTCACCTCTGTCTACAAAACAGGTTTGGTGGGAAGTTTTTATTGTGGAAGATTATACACAAAGAAATCATCTTGAACGAGTCTAATACATGCTAGGTTTCTTGGGAGGTAAATTCTCGAATGGATGGTTTTAGAAGTATGATCTGTACTTTTTGATGTTACTGAGCATATAAGTGGATTGGTGGTTCAATTTCTCTTTGCCTAAAGGCTAAAACTATGACTTTTAATTTAAAGTTTCAGTTTTTATGCCGTTTATTCTTGCAAATGGTTTTATGTGTAAATATTTGTCTTCTCTTATAGTTCTTTACCACAAAGCCACTTCCATGTGATCCATCAAGCTTGCCAAAGTATCCTCCCAGCAAGGAGTTTGATGCAAAATTCAGAGACGAAGAGGCTAGAAGGTCAGTAACTTATGCTCCAGTCCTATTTGAATCTTTGCCCCATATTATTGATCGATTAAGGTTATTGAGTTTAATACGAGATACCCATGATTGGAGTTCCATCGAATCTTCTAGTAAGTGTGAGGCTTATAAAAAATGAAACAATTGTTCAAGACTGATGTGTTATGAGTAAATTGTCCTCTCTGAGACTGATGTGTTATTGATCGATTAAGGTTATTGAGTTAATGTGATTTATAATGTCTCCACCTTCTCTGAGACTGATGTGTTATGAGTAAATTGTCCTCTTTTTTTTTTAGTATGGCAATAATTGGTCAAGACTTTTGACAAATTCGCCTATAAACCACTGTCCCTCGCGTATAATCTAGCATGTAAATTAAAAGCTTCTCTTTTTTTGGTTGTTGTTGTGATATCTCTGCATCACTAGGGCTTAGTTCTTATTTGAAATTCGAAAGAAACTCTTTCCGCCTTTGTAGATAAAAGCTACTATATGTCATGACAGCCCTCTCCGCACTCTTGACTCCATGTTGCTTGGGTACACTAGTGCTCGGTTTACCTTGCTTCCCTCCACAATCTCCGTTCACAGCAGCCCCATAAGAAGCACTCATACTTTTCGTTCCGTTTTGTTGCTTTCATAGATGCTTGCCTCCTGTTTTGATGCTGTCATAGAAGCAGTCCTACAATCTCCGCTTACATCAGCCCTCTCCACACTTAGATTTCCCTCCTGTTTAGATGCTGTCATAGAATCTCCTGGGAAACTCAAATTGCCAACTTATCAAGAGACTTCCTGATCACCACTACTCTATTTCGATAGATTATTATCCAAGACTGCTGTGCGTTATCCGGTAAACCTGTCAGCATACCTGACACCCCAAACTGGAAAGGTCAATAAGCTTCACCAAATGCATATGCCTTTGCTATTAATCCCACTACTCTAAAAATATGTAGGATAATAAGGGCCATCGGAAACACAGGGAACTTGAAGTGGAAGGACCCTGCCATCATAGCAATTAGGAAGATATTTGAGTCAAACCATCAATGACATAAAGCATGAGCTAACTTTTCAGAGATGATGCAGGTTAATAGAGAATTTAAAACTTTTGCCAGATAATGTGAACTTCATATATAATGTGATCTTAAACGTTATGGGATTGTATTCAACAACTATTGCATTGCCAAAGAAGCTTTTATGCTCACAACTCACCTTTAAAGGGTTAAATAGCTAAACTCAGACTTGCGTGTAAAACTTGTCAAGAACAAAAATTCCAATGCTTAGAAAGGAGAGATGAAGCATTTTCCCCGGAACAGCTACCTCTCTTACCTTGTATAAATGCTTAAATGCACCACAAAATGCCCATAATAAAAATTCCTCCTCACCCTCCCCATCTTGTTGGAGATAGGGCCGATCGGCATACCGACAAGTCGATGGGCTCCCATATTGCTTACAATCAGAACACACTGCATATGACCACTGGTAGGTGATACTCTGAGTGTAAGATCTCCCATTTACCCCCTCGGCCTCTATCGATGTTGTCATTGCCTCCTCCGCACATCAAGAACTCATTAGATAAATTTGATCTGTTTTCATGCTGTTCAATTTATGCTCCGACATCCCGACCTCGAGTTTACAGCTGCTGTCTGGTTTTTGGGGCTGATTTCTTACACATTTTACAGTTGCTGGTTTTGAATTTTTTTTTTGGAGCTGATTTCTTACAGATTTCTGTTTCTTACAGATTTTTTTAGGGCTGATTTCTTACTGATTTTACAGATTTCTTACAGAATCTGAATTTTTTTAGTCTGATTCTGAATTTTACAGATTTATGTTTGTCTATTTTGGGGGGCTGATTTTACAATTTTTGTAGATCTGAATTTACAAATGAGAAAGTTAGTGCTTCATTAACATTTTGGTGTTTAGATCTGAATTTCAGAATTTGTTTCTGTTTACAGCTCAATTTAGATTTGTTTAGATCTGATTTCTGTTTCTTACAGATTTTTTTGGGGCTGATTTCTTACTGATTTTACAGATTTCTTACAGAATCTGAATTTTTTTAGTCTGATTCTGAATTTTACAGATTTATGTTTGTCTATTTTGGGGGGCTGATTTTACAAGTTTTGTATATCTGAATTTACAAATGAGAAAGTTAGTGCTTCATTAACATTTTGGTGTTTAGATCTGAATTTCAGAATTTGTTTCTGTTTACAGCTGAATTTAGTTTTGTTTATTGCTGAATCCGTCTATTCTGTATTTCTTTATGCCTTTCTGTGCAGATTTTTACAATTGAATTTGTTTCTGCCTTTGTGTTTACGACTGAATTTTGTTCTGTGCACATTGTTACAACTGAAACCAATCTGAAGCGAAACTACTAAAATGATGCAATGAGTTGGGTTGGAAGCAAATTTTATTTTATTTTGTACCCTTGGTTGTGGACCAAGCTGGTTTCGTTTTAACTCACTCCCTCTCTCATCTTGAGCTTTAATTAATCTATTTCCTTCTTTGCAGGAGTTGAATTATATCTCCGTGTGAAGTAACCGTCTTTTGGAAATTGTATCAGTCCACCGAGCTTCTGTTCACCTGAAATTGACACACTTTTCCCGCTTTGTGTGGTAAGTTCTATGTACCTTTGCTCTATTTTTAGAATTTTTATATGCTTTTTAAAATCTCGTCTCTTACATTAATTTATTTAGGTTCTTTACATATAAGTTATAAAATTTAATCGATAGGTCTTTAAATTGATAATAGATTGTACATGGATCGTAATTGGATGTTTGCGAATCGTTTATCAACTGAGTATGAAAATGGGGTGGAAGAGTTCATAAGATTTGCCGTAGATCATGCCGAAAATCGGAGCAGGATACGTTTTCCATGTTTAGAATGTTGCAATGTTGATCGAGTAAATGAAGAGGATTTACGGAATCACTTGTTCGTATTTGGGATTGATAGATCTTACACTAGATGGATTTGGCATGGTGAGGAAGAAGATCGATTTGCACAATCAGATGAACCTAGTGGTGACACCCTTGACGCTGGTGACAATTATGACGCAGATCGATTAGAAGATATGGTAGATGTCATTAAAGAAAATCATCAAGATAATGCTAAGATTTTTGACAACCTAATCGATGATGCTCGCAAGCCGCTATATGAGAGTTGTACGAAGTTCACAAGGTTGTCAGCTGATCTGAAGTTGTATAAGCATTACTTGAGATTTTGAAAGATATGCTTCGAGAGGATAATGTACTTCCGAAAAGTACATATGAGGCCAAAAAGATGCTGCGTACGATGGGTATGGATTATGAGAGGATACATGCATGTCCAAATGATTGTGTTTTGTATCGAGGCAAGAATGCATCGTTGCAATATTGCCCAAATCCTGATTGTGGGGAACCGCGATACAAGAGAGAAGGAGTTCCCGCTAAGGTGGCATGGTATTTTCCAATCATACCAAGATTCAAACGTTTGTTCAATAATGCAGATGATGCAAGAAACATGACATGGCACAAGAATGAAAAGGTATATGATGGAAAACTCAGGCATCCTGCAGATTCTCCTCAGTGGAAAATGATCGACAATAAATATTCCGATTTTGGACAAGAAAGTAGGAACTTGCGTCTTGCTCTCTCAACGGATGAAATGAACCCGCACGGTGGCCTTAGTAGTATTCATAGTACATGGCCTGTTCTACTTGTCATATATAACCTTCCCCCTTGGTTATGCATGAAACGCAAGTATGTGATGTTATCTTTATTAATTTCTGGGCCAAGACAACCTGGGAATGATATAGATGTTTATTTGGCTCCTTTGATTGAGGATTTGAAGCTCATGTGGGAAAATGGCGTTGAAGTATTTGATGCACACCGAGAGGAAGCTTTTAATTTGCGAGCAATGCTGTTTTGCACTATAAATGATTTTCCGGCTTATGGTAATTTGTGTGGTTATACCACGAAAGGACACCATGCATGCCCAATCTGTGAACAAGGCACGAGCTTCCTGCAATTGAAAAATTATAAGAAGACGGTATATCTTGGACATCGGCGATTTTTACCCTCGTCCCATCGTTACCGAAAACATTGAAAGGCTTTTAATGGGAAGACAGAAGAAGGAATAGCTCCAAAACCATTAAGCGGTGAACAAGTACTTGAAAAAGTGAAGAATTTGAATGTCAGATTTGGGAAAAAGAGTTCAAAGTCCTCTGGAAAGTCTGCTGAAGAATATGGTGGTTGGAAGAAGAGGTCAATATTTTTTGATCTTCCTTACTGGAAGGATTTATTTGTGAGACATTGCCTTGATGTGATGCATATCGAGAAGAATGTGTTTGATAGTCTTGTTGGTACACTGCTTAATGTTCCGGGTAAGACGAAAGATGGCCTCAATGCTAGGCTAGACATGGTTGATATGAAAATTAGACCTGAATTGGCACCACAAAAGAAGGGAGACTGCACTTACTTGCCACCCGCATGTTATACTCTGTCTAGAAAGGAGAAATTAGAGTTTTGCAAATTTTTCCGAGATATAAAAGTTCCTTCTGGGTATTCTTCGAATATGAGCAATATTGTGTCTGCAAATGAGTTGAAGCTTGTTGGTTTGAAAACCCATGATTGTCATATTATAATGCAAAATTTTTTGCCGATTGCTTTACGATCCGTCCTTCCAAAGCACGTTCGGGACATTGTTACAAGATTATGCTTATTCTTCAAAAAAATTTGCAACAAAGTCATTGATCCTGATGACTTGAGTTCCTTGCAAAAGGAAATTGAAATTACATTATGTGAGATTGAGATGTATTTTCCTCCATCTTTTTGTGATGTAATGGTTCATTTGACTGTTCACCAGGTTAGAGAGATCAGATTATGTGGGCCAGTTTATATGAGATGGATGTATCCCTTTGAGAGACATATGAAGGTATTAAAAGGGTATGTCAACAATCGTAATCGTCCCGAAGGATGTATTGTTGAAAGATACATTGTGGAAGAAGCCGTTGAGTTTTGCAGTGAATTCCTATCTGGTGTTCAACCAATAGGCATTCCAAAGTCTTCATATGTTGATAGTGCAGATGGAAATGTCATAATGGGTCAACAAAAAAAAAGTATATCACAAGAGGTGCGTCGTAAGGCTCACTTGTATGTACTTTATAATGAAGAGGAAGTTCAACCATATATAGCAGAGCACCTGTCTTATGTAAGAAGTCAAAATCCATCTCATAGAAGTGATAAGTGGATAGCAGCTGAACATAACCGCTTGTTCGTTGAATGGATACAAAAGCGAGTTCTTCAAGATTTGACGCGGTGCCCCGAAAAAGTTTCCAACCGTTTGAAGTGGTTATCGCAACTGCCTGATTTAGTAGTAACCACCTCCATGAAGTACGAGATCAATGATTATACGTTCTATACAAAGATTCAAGATGATAAAAGCACAATGCAAAATAGTGGTGTCACCTTGGTAGCTGAAGCTATGCAAATAGGAGCAGAAAAAGACAAAACTCCTACATATGTGCAGCGTTCGTACTATGGCGTAATTGAAGAAATATGGGAGTTGGATTACGTGGTTTTCAAGGAGGTTGTATTTTGTTGTAAATGGGTTGACTCTACTGCTGGTGTACGAGTTGATAAGTTAGGCTTCACTTTGGTTAACCTAAACAAGATAGGGCACAAAGATGAGCCATTTATTTTGGCATCGCAAGCGAAACAGGTTTTCTACGTAACAGATCCAGTAGACCGTGCTTGGTCCATTGCTATTCCAGCAAAAGAGAGATATATGGATGATTTGAATGGGAAAGAAGATTTCGAAATGGCTGAAACTAATGGAGTTCCAGTAGTTTTGCCATCATCTAATGATGTAAATGTAGAGAATTCTTACGTACGTGATGATCATGATGAAGGGATATTGATTACGGACAATGGTAAAACTTCATAAAAAAGAAAGAGGAAAAAGCAAGCATAATTGCTTAGGTAAAGTTAAGATTTATATTCTTACAATTTAACATATCTTTGTTTAATTTAGCAATTAGGTAAAGTTAAGATTTATATTGTTACAATTTATCATATCTTTGTTTAAAATGACATCGAATAGAATTAATATATTTTATTTGTATTGGCTAACAAGATTCCTATTGTTGCTTTTTGACGTAGATGGCTTCATCCTCATCTGGAAATTCATCTCAAAACAATGATTCTGTAGAGAAGCAGTCTACTCCCTCTAAGAAAAATTCGTCTCAGAATAATGATTCTACATAGAAGCAGTCTACTCCCTCTAAGAAAAGAGGTATTACTAAGATGAAAATTGTCACTAAGATGAAGGATAGTGGTAAGAAGTTTTCAGTACAATGGAATTCAAAAGATCAGCCTATAGGGGAAAACCATGCAAGACTTTCAAGCTACATTGGCCATTGTTCTCGTAATAGAGTAGCGATTACTTACCCCACTTGGAAGCATGTTCCAACCGAACTCAAGAAAATGATTGTTGAAGCCGTTATGGTAATATATCAGTATATAGCATATCTCCTAATTTATACATGCATCACATTTATAATAATGCTATAACTTTTAAATCGATTACCTAGGTAATTGCTATTATGTTGTTTTGTAGCAATCATTTGAAATACCTAATGAGAAGCGCAAGATTCAATGGATCATTTCTACGGCAAATCATGCCTGGAGAGAATTTAAAGGCCGATTGACTAGGGAATTTCTTCACAAGAAAGGCAAGAATGGTGAGATTTTAATTTGCACTAATCCACCGGCTGATCCACCGGCTGCCTACGAGTTCATTGACAAAAGCACATGGGCTGAGTTTATAAAATACCGACAATCAGATGAGTTTCAGGTTCTCAACAACATCATTTTATATATTCACTATTTTTATGTTTCAATTATTATGGATTGCATTAAATAATTTCTTATGAACTATGTACAGAAGCTAAGTGAAAGAAATCGTCGAGGATATTCTGGCATTGAACAACAAATTGTATGGTGTTTCTATTCATTTTGTGTATTTAAAATGTTGTTCCTATGATATATATGTTGTATTAATCTATACTATTTTCCCCTTGTTTTAAGATTAAAGAGAAAAATTTGGATCCTTCTGCCGAAGTTAATCGAGGTATACTCTGGAGAAAGGGACGAGTAGACATTGATGGTGGTCTTTCGGGAAAGGTAAAGGAGGTTGCGGATAAAATGGTAAGTATTTCTAAAACTCATCATGTCAGTGATTCTACTCTTGACTTCTCTAAGTTCTTCATTCTATTATACATACAAATGTGTTCATTCCAAACGTACTCTTTATTTGTAAGGATGAGATTGATGAACAAGTTGCTTCTGGGAAACTCAAATTTTCTGGTAGAAAAGATAGTTTATCAATGGCCTTGGATAAGGAGGAGCATCCAGGTCGCGTTACCGGAGCCGGCAAAGGGGTGACAATTAACTCATATTTTGGTGCATCCAAGCATCGAACTAGTTCGAAGGAATGCTCTACTGCTTCTCCTGCCAGAGTTAATGCGCTTGAGACTCAGGTGCAAACATTGAGCAAACTGGTTATTTTACTTGCAAAGAACCAAAGTATAGACTTGGATTCAATTGAGGGGATTCACGATATACTACTAGGGGTTCCTTCTGTAGAGGCTATTGTTGCAGATAAGCCTAGTGAAAAGAATCGTGGTGAAGAGGAACATGTTGAAATGGTCAATGCAGATGTTCATTCTGAAAATGTGATGGATCCTACCAAAGGTGGTAATGGAGAAGATAATGGTGTGGGGGATCAAAGTAACAGTGCAACAGACCAATCACCTGGTTTGGTTGATTCACGGGTAATACATTTTCAACATTAGTTTTTCGTTCTTTTTTTTTGGCACATGAATTTATATTGTTTATTGTAGGGAAAATGGGACAAGTGTCAATTGTTTTGGCCAGACCTTAAAAAACTTGTCGCTACAGGAACCATGTTTATCCCTTCATCCTCAACTATTGAGATAAGTCTCCATTGTCGACCCCTTCCGTCTGGTTGCATGAAAGTGAATATAGATACGCCTTTAGATCCCGATTCACCGTTCCCATTTGAAACGGATGAAGTATCAACTGTGGAAATGGCAATAGGTACTCCCATTGCATGGCCAAAAAGACTCATTCTCCCTTTCAAGGTAATAAATACCACTTTTAAACACTTATTTGATTTTTTTATAATGATTTCGCATATTGTATAAGCATATAACTCATTGTTATTATCTTTGCATTCAAGGCATCAAAGGTTCCCAATAAGCGAAAATATTCTGATGTGGATAAGTCAAAAAGAATTGCAAAGGAAGTCGAAGCTAACGAAAGGCCACAAATACAATCATCTGGCAAATTTATGAAAAAAATGAAAATGCTTCTGCCAGGGCTGGATTCTGAGCAATATGTAGCTTCTATTCAATTCTCTCAAAGTATTGTAGGCTATGATCATTCTGTCTTGATTTGGAGAAGTGATATACAAAGATGGCTACAAAAGGAGATGATCGATGCGTCCCATGTTTCAGTTTACATGAAGTAAGTTTAATTAAAGTTATAATTTCAATGTCATATGTATTTGTTGAGACAAATATTGCAGGCTTCATTATTTTTATCGTAGGTATCTTCTTGAACACCGATGTCCCAAGAATTTGAATGCGTTTGGGTTTTTATGCCCACAAAGAATAGCTGCAAACTCCGATTTAACAAAAGAAGAAAAGGCTCGCTATATTTGCACTTCCATGATCGGAGAAGAACCCACTCATTTCAAGCTATTGTTGGCACCTTACCATAATGGGTAATTTAAATATTATAAATACAATTTTTTCATTTGCTTTATTAATATTCACATTTCATGTATAATGCTTTTAGTGGGCATTGGATGTTAGCCGCCATTAACCCTCGAGAAGATACTGTCTACTGGTTTGATTCATTGCTAGGAAGTGTGAGGGTGGATTTGAAAGAAGTTATTGAAATGTAAGTAACTCCATCACCATAATATCTTTTATTTTCATTTATATACATACATTATTCACAATTTTAATTGTATCATCATATATGAATATTTTTATGACTACGTAGGGCCATGACTATGTATTTTGCTAAGATAAATGTAAATAAATGTAGGAAGACACGTTGGCTGATAGTAAAGGTTAGTATGCATAAGTTGATAGATTTTTTTATGTATAAATAGATGTTGACCAAATGAATATATATCATTACTTAATCATGTATTTGTATTGGTATTACAAGGGTCCTCGTCAACCAAATCTTATAGATTGTGGCTATTATGTATTGAGGAATATGCGAGAGATCATCGAGCAAAGAACCGTATTAGTTCCCATTGAGGTATGTATTCAATTTATTGACAAAATTAAAAAAGAGTTTTATGTAATGTCTTTATGTATGCTTTAATTTCAAGTAGCTAGATATTTCATATATCCAGTTTACTTATATATATCTTTTACTATATGCAGTATTTCACTCGTTTACCATCTCCTTACCCGTCATTTCAAATTGATGAAGTTCGAGAAGAGTGGGTTCAGTATGTCGAAAAATAACTTATCTGGTAATTCTATATACATATTACATCCAATATATTCATTCAAAGATTTGAATCACACACTACATCTATTTTTTTTCATGAATAAATATACATTTCATGATACAGGTAGACGCATCGAAGAATTTATCAAGTGTTAACATGGAGTAGGCTAGGTACAGATTTTACATCATTTTTATTTACCTTTGATTCTTCCGGATAGCTAGCTAGATTTATGTAATGGTGACATATACTCATATTTGATTACGTACGTGGTAGTCATGGCATTTGACGTTGAATGAAGAAGAAATTCATATGTTTTATCACGTATATATAGTTATGTTTTGTTAAAATCAATATACAAGTGGGTTCTATTGTGTGTAAAAGGAGCCAATATGGTTTCAAACGATACTCACAATAGACAACGGTTAAAAGATTGGTATACAACGGTTCAAATAAACATAGGCACTGGTTAATGGCTGCTTAATCAACGGTCTGAATGTATACAAACAACGGTTACATATATTTAAACAACGGTTATAATATACTTGGACAACGGTTCGAAAATATTTGGACAACGGTTGAAAGTTACTTAGACAACGGTTAAGCCAATCTAGCTAGCAATTTTTTTAATTTAGACAACGGTTAACGATTATATAGACAACGAATAAAAGATTATAAACAATGGTTTAAAGGAACATAGACAACGGTTAATAGTTTCTTAATCAACGGTTAGAATGTACATTGACAACGGTTACATATATTTAGACAAGGGTTACAATATATTTAGACAACAGTTACAATATACTTAGACAACAGTTATCCAATAGTTAGACAACGGTTGAAAGTAACATAGACAACGGTTGCAAGTTACATAGACAACGGTGAAAGCTACTTATACAACGGTTAAAGTTACTTAGACAACGGTGTAACCGAATCTAGTTAACATTTTTTTAATTTAGACAACGGTTAACGATTAAATAGACAATGGTTGAAATATATATACACAACGGTTTCAACATACGTAAACAACGGTTGTAAGTATCTTAGACAACGGTTAAAATGTACCTAGACAACAATTACAAGATCCTTAGACAACAGTTATAATGTGATTAGACAACGGTTTAAACCGGATATCCTAACTCAAGACAACGGTTATATTGACTTTATACAACGGTTAGAACCAGTCAATATGATTCGGACGCAATTTTGGAGGTGCATAGACAACGGTTATCCGAAATCTATCACAACGGTTATAACCGTTGTGATAAACTCAACCGTTGTATTATCAAAAACCACACGGGCTGATGCAACGGTTCCAAAACCGTTGTGCGTATTGTAAAATAACCGTTGTGTTAGGGCGTTTTTGTACTAGTGAAGATTCCTCCATTTTAAGGTCCTTGTGTTTTAACATTTTGGATAGACATTAAGTTGAAAAATCATTGATGTTTATAAAGAAATGTTATCAAAGGCTTTTATGACTATCATAGTGCTCTATTTGATGTTCTAGCTGCCTATTCATTATTGGTGTCCTCTGAAATGTGTATCTTGTTGGAATTTGTTTTCATAAATCCTTTCATTATTACATTTTTCCTTTACATTGTGGTTATCTACATGGCCGCTAATGAAATGCTTTTTCTTTGTGTGTGTGGTTAATGAAATGCTTTGGCACTCCTCTAATGAAATAAATTATGACTGTTAATTACTTTTTCTTTTTAAAACTCCATTAGTGTTTGGTGAGATTTAGATTTGTAATACCGTGGGTCTTTCAGCTTATGTGTCTTCTGCCCCACCGAAAGATAAAGTTTGCTTCATCTGTAGGATTGTCATGGCATAACAAACAACATATGTAGTTTTTAGAGTTATGCTATTCCTTGTATTTAAACAAAAAAAATAGGGGGATGTTAAGTCAGCATCTGAATCAGCATCTTGGCTACCACACATTACCTGGAAAGCACCTGTGTTCTCCTCTGCACACCACTAAAATGACTAGTTATGTACATGGTTGCTCTCTATCTTTTCGTTCTTCTGGCCTACATCCATTATATTTGGCATAAATATATCGATGGTTTATTTTGTTTCCCATCTTTGCATAAGTCAGATTCATGCGGGGATGCAGTTATAAATGACAGCAAGAATAGCATATATGTGTCCTTTGTGCTGAAATTTTAAGCTTAGGTTTCAAGTTAATTATTTCATGTCCCTCCTCTGATTCTAGTTTGATTTGATGGTCACTTTTTTGATGACATTATTTTTAGCCTTTCTTTTGGGAGCAGTCGTTTTATGTTTAGAATCCTCTGTTGACACCTCTTCCTCCATGTTTTTACCTGTGGAGCTGTGCATACATGTGGCTTTACGTAGTGTTGTAGTCATGATTGCAAGATAGCATTTGAAACTGATGTTATTCTCAAAAGGAATCTCTTATATCGTCGATGATATATTTTATCTGTGGAGTTGTGCATACATGTCTTTACCTGAGTACATACATGTGGAGTTGTGCATACATGTGGACTGATGGTATATTTTATCTATTGATTAATATATTTCCTTTTGTTTTTTTTAGGCAACAACTTCCTTATATATTGTTTGCTCATTATATATAATTACTATGGTATATTTTATCTATCATGTCATTCTAAGTTAAATTCATTAGCCTCATCTGAATTTAACTTTACATTTATCTTATAAAAATATTCAGCTATCATAAATGCCACCAATCTAATTAATTGATCTCCGCTGATAGATTGTTGTTCCACATTGACATTATTGAAAAGTGATTGATAATTTGACGATATGGTTTATTTCCATGCAGGATTGACTAATCATGAGTGCATAAATATGTCATTCACTTCAATCACCGACAGTGGTCTGAATCAGTTGTCCAGGTTGTCTCGCCTTAGATCACTTAATCTGGATACTCGTCACATCACTGACAGTGCACTGGCAGCTCTTACTAGTAAGTATTTTTTGTTAACCTGGTGTCTTAATTTTGATTAATTCTCCTATGACATGGTAATTCATATCGTCCTTTCCTAGCAATAGCCCCCTTGAATATGATCGGAGCCAGTAGCTCTCAATCCACTCAACCTTTTCCTCTTTCTCTACTAACATTTCTCCCTTAAAACTTACTCCATTACATTTTTCATTTCCCACTGCCTCATTTACTTCCAATACTCATCAGTAGGGCTGTGCATAACCGGGTATCCGACACGACACGATAAAAACACGAAACCGATAAGGGGAAAAGTGTCGATCCGAACACGACACGATAAGTACCGGGTATCCGAAACGATAACACGACACGGTTTCGTGTCGGATACCCGTATAACACGACACGACACGATTTCTACAAAAACCTTTTTTTTTTTGAAATTGCAACTGACTCAGTGGCTCTACCGTACAGATCGAAGAACAACATCGATTTTGGACACCCACAAGCCATGGGCTCTAATTCATTACTCACGATCGAACTATTGATTGAAAAACAACATCGATCAGTCGACCAGGCTTACAGGATATGAAGTGAGTGTAGAGCAAGGTCGACGAAGACCTGAAGCGCTGGATCTGAAGCGTCGGATGTAGATCTGAAGAAAGAGACTACGAGAGGACTCGACAGGCGACGGCGACGACGACGTGGGCTGGGTGAGAGCAAGCGGCGAGCCGTGGGCTGAGGATGTTGAATGAATTGCCAGATCCGAAGTCTGAACAAGGGAGCGAGGACGGAGGAGAGCCGGAGAGGACGGGCGAGGACTGAGGATCTGAAACGAGGATCGAGAGAACGAGCGAGAGAGAACTCGAGAGTCGAGACGAGACTGGGAGTGAGCGAGAGAGGAGAGGAGAAGCGAGCTCGAGCCGTGGCCTGGAGCGGATTGAGCAGTAGCAGTGGAGGTGGCGGCGTCCCTTGAAAATGATAGAAAGATGGAACCTCACAAAGCCCTACCCGTGAGAAGTAAACAGGAAAAATTAAAAACAAAAGGCTGGGAAAACTAAAAATAAAATTGAAGGATTCTGGATTCGAACACGGGACCAGTCGGACTTCCTCATCCGCAAGTAGCGCGCCTGACCAACTGGGCAAACGGAATGAAGTGATACTAAAAGACGTTTATTTTATATGTATTATTACAGAAAACGAATGTTTTATTTAAAAAAATTATCGTGTCGTGTCGGATACCCGATAAGGGAAAAATGTCGATCCGAATACGACACGATTATTGTCGTGTTTTACCGTTTCGTGTCATAATCGTGTCGTATCTTTATCGTTTCGTGTTTTTTCGTATCGTTTTGTTGCGGTTTCGTGTCGTGTCAACCGTGTCGTATTCCTACTCATCAGCCCCTAAAGAATGCGTTTGATGAGCTAAATGGACAATGAATTCTCAAGCAATCATAAGAGAACTCCTCTAACAGAATTATGTGTTTTTTAGCTTTGACTGGGTTAACTCATCGGGATCTTTTTGGAGCTCATGTCATTGATGCTGGAATGGACAATGAATTTCACATTGAGCATGGATACAGCTGCAAAGCCATCTGAAAATACAGACCAAGAATAGCCTAAGAAATTGAAGAGCTTTGATGGCCTCGCCTAATATCGCCTAAGAAATAGAGGAGAAGGCCATGAAGGACCTTAAATGCTTCTATAGCAACGTGAAGCTGGTAATAAACATTTTTTTTAACTTTGAGAAATAAATTTTTAACTTTACATTTGTATTCACATTTGAATAAATTTGAGTTTTTTTTTGGTGTCCATTGGCCACCTCAAATTGTGTAACTTATACTTTGTAATGTCCTCCAATGTGTGTAATGTGTATATTGATATTTTAGGACTTGCAATGCTAGAGACTCCGACTAGAGAGCACCCAAGAACTGGGTGCACTGCATTCTGAATTTTTTTAAAAAAAATTATTGGCACTTTTTAGCCCGGGCCAGTTTAAACCGGGCTAAAAAGTAGATTTTTTTTTAATTTGGTGAATACAAAACCGCCACAGTTGAGTGAAAAAACTGCCACAGTAGTCGAGGAAAAACCGCCACAATAGATACTCTATTGTGGCGGTTATTATATCTAATGTGGCGGTTTAAAGCGTTTCTTAAAAACCGCTGCAATAGGTGATAAAACCGCCACAATAGGCCTAATGCAACACCAGCAACAGAGGCGGTTGAAAACCGCTACAATAGGCCTATTGTGGCGGTTTTTAGGCCTTTTGTGGCGGTTTTGAACCGCTTCAAAAGACTTTAATTGTTGTAGTGCTCCCACTTGCTAAAAACTCAAATCAGAGAGGTGGCTCGCATAACCATCAAGAGTCAAACATATTATGACAACGTTGTTCTTGAACAACGTCTCTCCGACTAGACAGGGTTTGATATGAATATCATTTGATCTCCAACATCCTTTGGAAATCCTGGTATTGACAAAAATGGTCAATCACAACCCTTAGTCATGACATCCGCTCACCATATTTCGCCACATCCAAATTTTGTGTTTTCAGGAGAATCCTTTTTCATAATCTCCTCAGAAGCTACTGATGATGTAAGAACCTCAGCTTCCGTGGTGGAAGGATAAGCAAGACAATTTCTTGCTAGACATCAACGTCTCTTCTCCTCGGAGATAAGACCTACAGACTGATGTTGATAGATACATCAGCGTCTCCTCCCTTAGATCACTAAGATCCATATCTATGTTCCAACATGGACATAGACATCATCCACCATAACACAATACACAGTATACAAGAGTGCTTTTGCAATCATTTACCGTGTTCAGTGCATAAGACTCGAATCAGTTTGTAAACAAACACATGTCCGCTTGTCTCATCTCAGCACACAACAGAATGCGAGATTGCACTCAGTTTCTCAAGTGTTCCTCACTTAATCCACTTCCTATATAAGTCCATTTACACATTTTCATATATGAGAATGGCATGCCTAAGATTATACGAAATAACCTCATAGACAACTACCCAATTTCTATGTAACAGATTCACCTGACAATTGTATCAAAGTTTTATCACGCTAGAATCACAACATAGTTGGATATCAGTGTGTCATCTGCAACATCAAAAAGTTAAACTTTCCAATATGGCATACTTACAATAATTCATGATTTGAACACAAAGTACAAAACATCTTATCATTGTCATCTAGATGCATGTTTCAATGCTTACATAGGTATGAGTTCAAGACTAGAGTCATTCTCAAAACCTTAGCTGAAACTAATCTAGAAAACGAATTTCCAGAAGTCCTCCCACTGGGAAAAACTTTGCTATCTAGGTTAACTTGTAAACGGATACAAGCTTTTGTAGCCATTCATCGGTCTGATTGAACACAATCTAACCATGTAGAGAGAAGGTTCCAACCTAACTCTCTTGGTCTAGGGTATAACTCTCAATGGATCACTCTGCCGATAAAGCTTTAAGGACCCAATTCTCTCATTGCTTTATGTCTATGCAGGATAGAAACCAGTTCAAAACATGGCTTCTTCTATAGACTCGTTATCTGTCATCACCATCCGCTCGTTGTGTCTTAGATCTACCAACAGATCACAGACTCTAAGTGGTGGTTAGTGTTATCTCATTTGGATACTTTTGGAGCAACCACATCTAATGTGTTTCTGAGATATCTCATGTTCAAAACAACTCCCACTCTAAAGTGGTTTCGATATGTTCACAATTGTTCTAGATGAAAATCCTGAACTCGAAACACATTTGTTCAACAAGTTGTTAGCCAAGAACGAAACTTCTTTAGCTCTGAACATTCTCAGGAATACTAGATCACGATTGATCCAGAATATCCTGAATGTTAATGTGGCAAGACTTGTATTACAACTATCGTAGGACGATGTAATGACTGAACTACCAAAGGATATGATGTGGTTTCATCAATCAAAACTCATCCTAAGTTGTCTCAACAACTGTCTCACAATTATGATTAAGGATCTCTGAGCTACGAAAACTCATTTTCCTTATCAGATTGCTCTCATCAATCTTAGAAGTTCGCATTTCCAAGATGATTTAAGAATGTGATCATGTACCTAGCACCATGCCTAGTACACACATTCTTCATGATACCTTTTATCCAAATGGATTTGGCGCAACTAAACAGATATGGCTAAAATATATAAGAACCAGCTTCTTAAGCTTATTCTATGTCTTAAGGTTCACCAAGTGACCCTTAATAATAAGTACATCTCCCAGAGATCCTCTTATGTCTTTAGCCTTTAACATGACACTTGTGCCATCTCTATGAAGTAACTGACCAAGGAGTGTCCAACAAATGAACCACTCCACAAATCAGCACAGTACGCACTCAGCAGAAACCAATGCTTGGTGCTCAGATTTGACCATTTCGTATAACTTCAGTCAACAAAAGAATTTAAGACAGAAAACTTTTTGAATTTCATCTGATTTCTCCATCACTCAATGTGAGAGAAATCATGGATATAATAAGTTAACCAACAATCTCACCTTGTATATCAACATCCATTTATACACCCTTAGATCCATATTGATCTTAGGAGATAATGAAATTCAAACAGCACAATAGAATTTGGGCTTTAAGCTTCTAAATTTTGTAGAACGCAATCTACAAAAAATGTAGTGATCTGTTACAAGTAACATATTACCCTCGAAACCTCAAGAGAAGTGCTTAATGCAATAAGCATCTAATCTCTTTGGACAATCCCACAATGATCATCCTGGACGTACATACCCCAAGGTGTGTCACATCATTTTCAGATAAGGAAACATCCTCTTCTGACAACTCTGTCTTTTCTCAGGTTCCATTGAACCTATTCTCCCCCACGCTAGTTGAATACCTTATTAGAGTATGCATTTCATTTACCCTTTATCACTTTGCAAAGTGGTTAAACTATGCTTCCATAGTGATACTTCTCATGAATTACAACAATTCAGTGAGGATTAAAATATGTCAAGATCTGAACTTGACATCATCTTATACGATTGGCTTCAGCTAAACTTCGAAGTTCATCACCAATCATTGGGTATATCATCTGATCTAGTTGCCTAGTGATCAACTTGAACCAAGTAGATCGCAACTTCATCATTTGGACCGAGCAACGACTTGCTTACTTCCAATGATCAGATTATGCATAAGTTACAAATCTTATTTGCAACCATTATCACGAAAGTGAAAAATTAACCTCTTGTTACTGAACCAAGAATCAGTAAACTTTTGATCTTAACATTGGAACCAAAATCCAATAAGATCTCAAGGTCTTCCCAACACTAGCATCATCACATCACATGGTCTATATAAGGAAACTTCAGAAGCCCCTGACATTTTCAGGAAAGCTAACCTTTTATTACTACGATATAAATCGATGTAATTTGAGTTCTGCTAACTTCTGATTCAGATCAGTGAGATGAGTATATTACCCGTCTATCACCATTGACCAGAAACATGTTACCGTTTATGCACGAAGCACAAACCAACACATATCATCATTTACCATGATCTTCGAAGCAAAAACATACTTATAGCATGCAATCAAATCCGTTAGAACACAGATTCATGACGACATAATCGTCCGTCTAACGATTTTCGAACAACGTATGTTTAAAGTTATCTTCCGAACTGTGCGAGTCAGTCTAAAGATTTGCTCCCACTAGGACCAACGTCCCTAAGTGAAACAGAGTACACTAAATAACAATTTTCTTTAGCATGAAAATGCCTTAGAAATATGAATTCAGTTTTACAACTCTTTTAATCTGAGAAAATCCAAAGTGAGCTTTACAAATTAGAAAATAATTTTTAAAGCCTAGGACTCAAGAGTCGAACTCTTATCAAGTCCATCTGCTCATTTTCTAATTTTCAAGGGAACTGTTTTACTGTTTACGTACCCAATGTACTCAACCTCAGCTCACTTTATTTGTATGTCCAACGTATGGATATATACTAGAACAAATCTAGTCTAATCGAGCAAAGTCAGATAACATGTCTTCATTAGGACTATCGACTTTCAGGATCCTAGACATATAGGTCCTTACCCCTTAAAGGGTTTATTCAGATTTTCATAACTACCTTTAAAAAACGCTATCCAAAATTACTGAATATATTTCATCCATTTAACAAATGAATTACTTGCTCGATTACCTTGCAATCACACTTAAACAAATCAAGTGTCTTTTCATAATTTCTAGTACATCACCACGTTAGTAGTAAAAACATGAAATTTTTCGCAAGGTTTAGAGATGCACCCCAAATGCTTATCTCTTATACAATCTTTACATAAAAGATTTATTTCTCAGATTTTAATTAACTTACAAAAATTCAACTTCCCATTTTAAGTTAATAAGTTATACGCAATAACTATCCGTTAACTCAAAATAACTTTAAACAACTCACGATTGAATTATTTAAATCCGCTCAATTTTCAAGTAAAATGATATTCAACCAAGGTTAAACATCCTTGAAACATATGCCTTATTTCTAAACAAAAATTGTTCTGAAAATTTGACATACTCCCACTGGAAACAACCAGTTTTAATCGAGAAAAATTTGTAACAAACAAATTTCCTCCAATAAGTTAAACGAAATAACTTATAAATAGCTCATAATATAAAGAAATTCAACCCATCATGGTCAAAACATCTTTAATTCCAAAAATTTTACGTAAAAATTTTAATGAGCTCGGTCTATATACATAATATTAGACTCTTCATTGCTCGTTTTATTTTCCTGGATTCATTCGCTTCAATCAAGCTCCAACAAAGTATGAAACTTGGTTAGAATTGAGAGCAAATTATCCAAAAAACTTTATCGAGCCATGTTACAAGTAACTTAGTCTGATTTCGAAACAAGCAAAAATACGTTGTGCTCATTAATCAAGAAACGAATTCTGGATTTACTATATCAAGACAGTCCCCAATTGGGCCCATCAAAAAATCAGGCCCACAAAAGACCAAGGTGCGAGTCCAACAAGCAACGAGTCCCGAGAAGACTCAGGCATCTCCAAGCTCAGCAATGGCGTTATTCCGACGACATCTTTCAAGTCTGTCAACAAAAGAATCGACTCACCACGAAGATGAATCGGAATCCAATCAAACATGAGACATCATTTCCCGAGTCTGTCAACAAGGGACCCGACTCACCACGAAGGTAAATCAAGATCCAATCAGACCGAGATCGGACTTTCGCAGGGCTGTCAACAAGGGAACCGATTCACCACGAAGACAAATCGCGATCCAACCAGACACGAGATCGCCAATCTGCAGTGCTCCGGGCTGCTGGTGATGGTCCTAGGCGATGGAGCGAACGTCACCAATACCCACGAAGGGCGGGCATTGCCAGCCATCTTTCCCTCGACCACCAGCGGCCCCATGTCTTCGAAATCGCCGATCCCGCAGCCAAGGTGGGAAGGTATTGATCCCTGGTCTCCCGAAGGACGAAGACGAATCAGCGCCTTCGACTCGTCACCAAGGCTCGGCCTTCGATCTTCTTCTTCGTCGTTCTCTGAAAGGGGTTAAACACAGAACAACAACAAAGCACAGTCGCATACCAAAACACGAATTTGTTTGGAAAAGATCGAAGTTTTAAGGGTCAAGTGTTCTCAATTAACCAATTTCATGCTTCAATCTCAAATTCAAACCAAATCTCAGATCCAGGGTTTCAAAAAAACCCAAATCCAAAACCACAAATATGAACAGAGAAACAAAAAGAGCACAAAACCCCTCAAGCATGGAAGCATAAAAAAAACCAAAATTCTTGCATAATCAGTCGAAGAACACACAAATATGAAGAGCGAGAGATGGCGATCAAAGAAAAGGAAGAAGACTAATTAATGGAGCACAAGCAAGCAGATAGCTTTCAATAGGTCCAGGGCCACCTCTTCTTATTTTAAATTAAATAGAGGGGAGATAAAGGTCAACACCTATGAACTTAGACCCCTAGGCTATTAATGATCCCTTTTAGATGAATACAGTATATGTATATGGGGCAAAGCGGCAACACATAAATACATATCACATATGCACAGCAAACACATATTGTACATAAACACATGAATTTCAAGAACGCCGAAACCTAAATTCATTTTTCATCAAGGTGAACATGCTATGAATTCAATCCAGTTTAACGAAATTCAAAGGCAATTTGAGCCTAAGCTCTGATACCAATGACAGAATTTGAGAGATATGCGGATTACCTCGAATAGCGGAAGCGGAATCAAGATCTTTTTGCCTTCGAATTTGATCACCGGGTAGATCTCCATAGCACCAAATCTCGTTAGAGATTCAGGAGCAGTGGAGAACCTACGATTCACAACCTACACATCATGGGAGAGCGTTAGAGAGGAAGGAGACTCTCTTCACGAAGGAGAGTTCTCTGTGGGTTTTCTTTTCCTGAGAGGAACGTCTGACGAACAGACTCTCTAGGGTTAGAATGAATGATTGACTTCTTAAGAGAAGCGTCTCTTCTCCTTATCTTATAGGAATAAGAGAACTTATCTATTATTTTATTAGATAAATATATAACGAATATATATATTATCTATCCTCATATTAATTCTCAAATATCATAATTCACCGGGTAGTTCAAATTAAGTGATTGTCCTTCCGAACAGGTTTACATTATTTCGTTTCTATTTTCTCCCTTTATTATCGTCTCTTTCGCTCATTTTCTGTCATTTGAACTTATCATCGTGTACTATCTACTCTCTTTACTACTGATTATTCTTTGAATATTGTGATGGTTGAATCGAGGAATGCACGCCGATGTTAGTGTTGTGTGTGGTTGGTGTTCGCTGATAGAGTTTCTGTTTGGTTTTTCAATAATGTGTTGTTGAACATATGGGTAATCCGTTATATTGTATTCTATCATGTGTAGGTTCTGTTGAAGCAACAATTGAGGATCAACCAAGTTGGTGAACACTCTAAGACACCAAACTAACTCACAAGTGCAGAACACAAAGAACCTGAATGAGAGAGAGCAAGTTTCACTCGACAATAACTTCCTTAACTTGCACACTACTTGATTACAGAAAAACAATACATAAAACATCCTTATAAGGCTTGATAACTGCCTTTGAAACAACACACCACTACCCCACTACTTGTTCAACTGAACAAAAAGCTAAACTGTCATAAAACTGCTCTGCTGTTACTCGATTTCGACTACAGCTCACATACCTTACTCGAAATCGACTTAACCCAACAAAACCAACTAACATTTAAACTAAGTTCTAAAACATAAAATGTGAATTACATTTCAACACCTCCTCTTAATTCACATTTCTTTCATCCCAATCTTCTCCATAAAAAACTCATGCTTAGCTCTATTCAAGGCTTTTGTGAACAGATCAACATCGTGATCATTTGTTCCACAAAACCTGAGCACAATTTCTTCCTTGCTCCCAAGCTGCCTAATGAAGTGATGTTGCACATCTATGTGCTTGGTCCGAGCATGAAATGTTGGATTCTTTGTCATTGCAATGGCTGATCTGTTATCACACAAAACTTCAATTGCTTCTGTGTGATTGCACCCCAAATCAAGCGAAAGTTTCTTCAACCATAAGGCTTGTCTAGCTGCTGCTCCTGCAGCCACATATTCAGCCTCTGAAGAGGACAATGCAACTGTGTCCTGCTTCTTTGAACTCCATGTCACAACTCCTGATCCAAGTCCAAACACTGAACCTGATGTGCTCTTTCTATCATCAAGGCACCCGACCCAATCATTGTCAGTGTGCCCTTGCAGCTTGGATGCTTGCACACTCTTGTTAAGAGGAAAGTCAAGTATGAAATATAAATTCCAAATTCGACTCCCTGATCTCCGCAAATTAATTACAAGACTTCCTCCCGCTGTAGTAGAAGGTACGTAGTCAGGATCGATCCACGAGGAAGCGTGTGAGCGCCCTCCTTTTCAGTTCAAAACTCAGCAGAAAATAAACAAGACAAACAGAAATAACAGAGAAAAGCAGAAAAAGAACAAAAACAGAAACTTTGGTCGATATCGACTTAAGCTACTCGATATCGACTTGAAAAATCGACCAACATAACTTAATATCAACTGGACTCAGAAACTAGAACCCGAAATTCGTGAAACAAATCAATAAAATAAAGACTTCCAAGATCAGGATTTCAACACCAGAACAATAACCATGTAAAATAACACATAAAGGCATAAAAGATCATGCTTTTCATCAAATAACTCTCGTTATTAAAAAATAGGAATATAGAGGCTTTCGCATAAACCCTAATTGTTACTAACCCTTTTTCACATAATTAATCCAAGTCATATTAAGATCACTTTCGCTTCAATAACACAAACAAGGATCACCTTCAACTTTCGCAAAAGAATCATGCTCATAGGGATAGAACACGAAATTGCATCAAAAGATTGTATCTTTACCGCATCACCTCACATGGCTACCATCGGGCACACCCCGACCCTAGAAGTTGGGTGACTACTCGCTCTTCATCATCAAGAAAGACATCAATAAAAAAAGGGAACTAAATTGCATTAAATAAACCTAAAGAAAGCTTACAACCAATCGAAGCCAAATCCCGCTCTCGCACAACTCTACTCCAATCGGCCTTGCTCTCTCTCTCTCTATATATATATATTAACTAATTGTAACTGAAATTGAATGAATAAAATCCAGCCCCTAAGGCTTTATTTATAAGCTTCATTCCAAGCTAATCTAGGAAAGAAACTCTATCTATACCTAAATCTATTCATCTATATCTAAAGATTAAATAAAGGAAATAAAAGAAATAAATCTAAAAATGAATTATATCTAAAGTAGACAAATATCTCTTCCATCTTGATAGATCTTGATAGAATCTCCTCTTGTGGATATCTCCATTGGACTTTGGATAGAACTTTTATTAGAACTCGCATATGCTCGAAATCGGCCACTGTTGGTCAGGTCGATATCGAGTCACATAGGTCGATATCGACCAAGTCTTCTCAGCTTCACTTCCTGACTCGATCTCGGCTCCAGGGGATGAAAATCAACCTGATGTTACTCGATATCGACTTGCCTAGGTCGATATCGAGTTGCAATTTCCTTCTTCAGATTTCTTGGTCGATTCCTGGATCTCGGGTCGGTTTTGGTTACTCGATATCGACTAGGTGAGGTCGATATCGACCTGCTCTTTCATTCTTCACTCGATTCTTTGGTTCTGGGTGAATATCGACTAACTTGACTCGATATCGACCAAGGTTGGTCGATATCGAACAGTCAGTGTCGAGTCGACTTTCTTGTTTCCAGTTCGATTTGTCCTGGTTCCGCTACTATTTGACCTCGGACTTTCTGTAGTTGACTTTGAGCTTTTTCTCCTTTCTCTGAACTGCTGTAAATTGCCTCAATTTCAGCGAAATTAAACTGAAACTGGTGTAGATTCCATAATTGGCAAATAAACATAAACTACATAGATTCTGAACTATTCTAGCCCAAATGCATGAAATGTATGCAGAAAACGATATAAAAGTAAGTATAAAATATGGCAAAATAGGCTCACAACAAACACCCCATACTTAAGCTTGCTTGTCCTCAAGCAATACTTTTAAATGTCATACAGGGGAAGAAATTAAACTTTCAACATCAAAGATTCATTTTCATATATCCTTGCAATCAATTACCATCCTCGAAAAGGTACTTATGCCACAAATCCATGCATGTGCAATAAAAAGCAACATCTACTCACAAAAGGAGGGTTATCCAAAACAATTCATAAGTGACAAAGCATTAATAATCAAGAGGACTTTAATTTAGCTCAATAAGGAGTAGATTGGTAAAAGGCTAAATGTGGGCTTTATTTGGCAATGTGGTGCTAATGATCCGGGAAAATGGAGTACTTTCCAAATTTCATACCACATTCCTTCTTCATAATATCTCTCACCTTCCGCTCATCGCTCATTGCTTTTTTTCAATATTATGCTTTTACCTCTCTAACCTCAGCACTGCCTTCTCGCGAGTCGCAAACATGGGTGTCATGAATGGCCCCGGATACTTAGTGCTTTGGACTCCTCACATTGTGTCCCATCTCGCCAAACTATTATCTCAGCGAGCAAGGTCGATCTTTGATCGGATTTTCTTTCACTCGTTAAATTTTCCATCTTTTTAAACATTCCTGCCAAACTCCAATAATGATAATAACAACACAACAACCATATAGTAATCTCCATAATGTAACTTTCATTCTCAACATAATCCCTGGATGGAAATAAGGTAAAGAATGGGCAATATTTAGATCATGTGGAGCAAATATGAAATAAGGCTCAATATGGCTTTTGTGATGCATAAGCATAGGTAAGGCTAGGATATAACAATATGAGCATTATATGGAAATATAAAGTCCTCCATCCTCTTATCATGCAACATGTCAAAAGATATTTCAATTTTTTACCTTCTTTTATGGTTTTCAGTAAAAATATGCACTTCGTTGTGACTTCCCTTTACTAGGCAATTTCATGCTATATCTCTAATGAATCCAATTTTGCATCGTCGAGTTCAATTTAAGCTTCCATGACATTAATCAAAAAATTTTCAATGGGGCCATTTTTCTATGAACTTTGGAAAACAAACATGTAAGCACATAGATAAAATATGAATTCCAAAGTAGCCATGTATAAGCAATTCAAGAAAGAATGCATAAATAATGTCAAATATATCGAATATGCACCAAGTAAGCCCTTCCCCCACCCCATACTTAAACATTACAGTGTCATCACTGTATAAAAACAAGGGTAAAGAAAGAAACTCACGAGACATGTGTGCAGGATGTCAGAAGTCGAGTGCCTTGCTGTAGGGCTGGGTCGATTTCGAGTGGGCCTGGTCGATTTCGACCTACTGTACTTGTTGTTAGGAGGGAATCGAGTATGAAATATAACGATATAGATCAAACTAGATTCGTGCCCCAGCAAATAATTACAAGACTCCCTCCAATGTAGTAAGAGCAAGTCAGGATCGAATCCACGAGGAAGCGTGTCAGCGGATCCTAGGTAGCTGTAAATCTCACAGAAAACAGAAACAAAGAAACAAAGAAAGAAAGACAGAAATAACCAACGAAAGCAAAGAACAAAACAAAGGCATAAGCTAACTCGATCTCGACTAGGTGCAACTCGAGATCGACTACCAACAGTATAAGACAGAAACTGAAAATCGACGACAGAAACTCGACTCAGACAACACAGTACTCGATCTCGACAAGCAGTAACTCGAGATCGACAAGAAATAGTAAAAAAACAGAAACTTCAAAATTGAAAACAGAAGCAGAAACTCAACTCGACGTAGACAAGAGCCAACTCGAGATCGACTAAGGTCTACTCGATCTCGACAAGCCCCTCCTCTATATCGACTAAAAATGCAGAAAATATAAATTCCAGATTCGAACACGGATTTCAGAATTTCGACAGAAATAAACTCAATTTATGAAAGACTTCCAAAGCCATGGTATCAACGCCACAACGATAACCATGCAAAGTAACATATAAAGGCATAAAAGATCATGCTTTCCATCAAAGTAACTTTCGTTACTAACAAATAGGCATATAGAGGCTTTCGCATAAACCCTAATTGTTACTAACCCTTTTCACATAATTAACCCAAGTTGCATTAAGATCACTTTCGCTTCAATAACACAAACTGATATGGGGTTAGCCGTGTGATGGTCCGATCTTCGACAACAAGCAAGAAACTCAAAGAAAGACTCAAGATCAACAAAGAAACTCAAGAAGCAAATCTGACGCAGCAAAGAAGAATTCAAGATTCAATCAAGAACTTCAAGAACGCAGCAAATAGATATCAAGATTCGACCAAGAAATTAAAGAACGCAACAAGAAACAAGAGACACGACGCAAGAACAAGGACAGACTCGACAATATGAATAAAGACTCGATAAAAGCAATAAAGACTCGAAATTGATATGATAGAATGAAAAGACACGACCTGATAAGGACTGAAACGATCTGTATAGAACAAGATAGAGACCCCAGGCTTCCGTAGAAGGTAGGAACCAATACCAATGACTATATAACCCGCCTCTGCAACCCTACACAACCAAGCGGACAACTTGGAGGCACAAGGAGGGGGCTTGTGGATACTAGGATCACCAAGTCTTGCGAAGTTGATGAACACAAAGAAAACCAAGCTAAAACAAACCAATTCGATGATCAACGAGCACAGCTCTAGTTGGATCAACAAGACACTCCATGTGTTTCACACAATTTGAGAGATCTAAATTCTATTCATTGAAATCCCACTGAATACAAAGGTAGGTGTTTGGCTTATATAGCCATAACATAGGCCTGATGGGCCGATTTAACTAAATAAAAAAGATAAAAGAGATTAAATAATAACTTAAAAGAATTAAATAAATAACCTCTAAAGTTTCCTAAAATAACTTAAGTAGAAAAGTTACTAAAAATAGGGTAAATTCGTCTAAAAACAGTGACAGCTCTAAGATGGTGATTTTCGGCCAATGTTGAGGTCGAATCTGAAAAAACCTTCAACAGTAAAGTTGTAGATCTCTTCGTCCTCGTTCCGACAAGGTATGACACACCTCAATCCGATTAAAATTGAATCCGTACGACCCATTTTACTGAGACGTCGAAAAGCTGTCAAATGTTCTGAACGAATCCAAAACGTCATTTGCACAAAGTATCTTCTCCCAAGGTGGAGCCTTCTTCTTCCTCTTGAGAAGGACATCATCCGAAGGTGTCTTGGATGGTCCCGCATCAATCTCCCTTTCTTGAAAAGGATTCGTCCTCGAATCCAAGGTCGCATATGATTCCGCAAATGCATTCAAACGAGCTCCTGGATCGAAAACCACATGTCCATGGAAACCCTTCTCAAGGCTGATTGGTGTAGGGATTGACCACTCATCGATGGTTTTTGTCTCAGCTTCATCTACAAAATGAAGAAAAGAAACTTGATTAGTGCACAATTCAGATTTCATATCAATGTCATGATGTGCTAACTTAATATGCACTTGAGCTTGGTCATTAATCCCTAAGTTTCCATCCAAAACTAGCAAGTTTTCATCCTTTTCCAAGACTGAATTTTCAATTAACTCAATGCTAGCAACAGTAGAAGAAGTTTCATCATCAATGATCATATTACAAATATCGCCTTTTTCCAAACATTTAGTATGACACAATTCTTCTGTTTGATTATTATCACAAGGCATAGGTTGAACACTTAAAAACTTTATTAACAATCAAAGAATCATCATGCTCATATTCAATGCAATCATTATCAACATAGGCTAGTAAGTTTAGATCTTGATCATTATTAACAACATGCTCTATATTTCCAGCAACAAGAGAATTATCTATGGTAGAAGAAACACTATGTTGAGTAAAAATAGGATGAGTTTCTTCCCTTTCAATTGGTGGCACTGCAACTGGAAGTGGTACTCCTTGTCCGAACACCGTATTAGAGCCAAAACGCCAAAACTCAAATGTCGTAAAGCTTTGATCCAACTTAACCAAGTCTTCATTGGTCACCAAATTCTCTTGGATCTTAGCTAACTTCTCCATGACGGAACTGAACCAGTCATTACCCTGGTTATTAGACATTGCAAATAAAGATAAACAAAGAACTATGTGAAAGGTTAGAAAAATATAAACAACCTCACAATGTGTTTCGCTCACACTCCCTCTCTAATTGGTATGTCACGCTTGTTGGGGCAATCCGCTTTGGGCAAATCAACAACCAAGCAAAAGAACTTAACAATCAAAGTATATATGAGAGGATGAACAAAGATCACAAACAAGGAGTACTCGGCAAAGGCTGCCGAGAACTCGACGCAAGTTAGAATGCACTCGACAGGGGTCAAGCACACTCGACACAGCAAGGAGAGAACTCGACGTGGACTGAGATCTCTCGACACAAACAAAAATAAACAAACAAAGGACTGATTTTGTGGAAAAATAAAAGAAATAAAAGAAACAACTTGGAAATTTACCTCTTTTTGATTCAAACCCTTTAGTAAGGATGTTGTAGTTGCAGTGTAGGGTTTTAATTTTGTGGAGGTATGTGTTTGGGGATATGGGTGTGTCGATTAGGGCGGTAGAATTCACCAAAAAGATGTGTCCTTTGGAGCTTTCTTGCACTAGATCAACAATACTTTCTCTTCTTTTTTTTTGACTTACTTTTGCCCCTAGTGAATTTTATCCTCCTAGGTCCAAGTATGTATGTCTTTTTTTTTTTTGACTGAATTCGAAACTGACTCTTTTTTTTTTTACCTAATGCAAGAAAAGACTCTTAACAATGGAAGGACTCGAAAATCTGATGTAAAAGGTGATAATAGATAGAATATGCATCCCTAAAGATAAATAAATAGGTGAGGTTTTGTTATCTTTGTTAAGTGGATCTATCTAAGGCTTTAAAGATAAATGATAGATAAATAGGGATTATATCTACCAAAAATCAGATTTATGATAAAAGCAATAAATAAATGGAATTTAGATAAAAGATAGAACAAATATGCCAAAGATAGAACAAAGATAGAAAAGATTAAACCTAGGGTTTTCTTGTGTGGATGGACTGAATTTTTGGGCCAAGAAGAAACTATGGGGACATGTGAATGTCGTCGGCTATGTGCTCACAAGAGGCTGTGCACACTATGGTCGACTCCACGGTCTCGGCTAGGCTTTTTTTTTGGGCTAAGCAACCACAACAATCACAAACAAACAAGATTAGTGCAATAATCAATTCAAGAACAAGAAGTAAAAGACCAAAACAAGAACTGACTCTATTTTTGTGGTTTTTGTGTTTAGGAAAAGAAAAAGACTCAATCTTGATGTCGGAAACCAAGCTCTGATGCCAATTTGATACGGGGTTAGCCGTGTGATGGTCCGATCTTCGACAACAAGCAAGAAACCCAAAGAAAGACTCAAGATCAATAAAGAAACTCAAGAAGCAAATCTGACGCAGCAAAGAAGAATTCAAGATTCAATCAAGAACTTCAAGAACGCAGCAAATAGATATCAAGATTCGACCAGGAAATTAAAGAACGCAGCAAGAAACAAGAGACACGACGCAAGAACAAGGACAGACTCGACAATATGAATAAAGACTCGATAAAAGCAATAAAGACTCGAAATTGATATGATAGAATGAAAAGACACGACCTGATAAGGACTGAAACGATCTGTATAGAACAAGATAGAGACCCCAGGCTTCCGTAGAAGGTAGGAACCAATACCAATGACTATATAACCCGCTTCTGCAACCCTACACAACCAAGCGGACAACTTGGAGGCACAAGGAGGGGGCTTGTGGATACTAGGATCACCAAGTCTTGCGAAGTTGATGAACACAAAGAAAACCAAGCTAAAACAAACCAATTCGATGATCAACGAGCACAGCTCTAGTTGGATCAACAAGACACTCCATGTGTTTCACACACTTTGAGAGATCTAAATTCTATTCATTGAAATCCCACTGAATACAAAGGTAGGTGTTTGGCTTATATAGCCATAACATAGGCCTGATGGGCCGATTTAACTAAATAAAAAAGATAAAAGAGATTAAATAATAACTTAAAAGAATTAAATAAATAACCTCTAAAGTTTCCTAAAATAACTTAAGTAGAAAAGTTACTAAAAATAGGGTAAATTCGTCTAAAAACAGTGACAGCTCTAAGATGGTGATTTTCGGCCAATGTTGAGGTCGAATCTGAAAAAACCTTCAACAGCAAAGTTGTAGATCTCTTCGTCCTCGTTCCGACAAGGTATGATACGCCTCAATCCGATTAATATTGAATCTGTACGACCCATTTTACTGAGACATCGAAAAGCTGTCAAATGTTCTGAACGAATCCAAAACGTCATTTGCACAAAGTATCTTCTCCCAATGTGGAGCCTTCTTCTTCCTCTTGAGAAGGATATCATCTGAAGGTGTCTTGGATGGTCCCGCATCACAAACAAGGATCACCTTCAACTCTCGCAAAAGAATCATGCTCATAGGGATAGAAGACGAATTGCATAACAAGATCTGACCTTTACCGCATCACCTCACATGGCCACCGTCGGGCTCACCCCAGCCCCAGAAGTGGGTGGACCACTCGCTCTTCATCATCAAGAAAGACATTAAATAACAAAAGAAACTAACTTGCATTGAATTAAATAAAAGAAAGCTTACAACCAAACAAGACAAATCCGCTTTCGCCTTTCCACCTTGCTTGCCACAAACTCTCTCTCTCTCTTTCCTACTTACTTGAATGGAATTGTGTCTGTAATTGAATGAATGAAAAACCAGCCCCTAGGGCTTTATTTATAGCCTCCTATTCCTTGCTAATCAAGAATAGAATATATCTATCTATATCTAAAATTATATGTAAAGGCTTAAAAGATAAATTAAAGCAATTTAGGAATTAAATCTAAAAGGGAAATAATAAATCTAAATAGGTAAGATATCTTCCATGTGTTGTAAATCTTCTCCATAGATAGAACTGGATAGATCTCGGCCAAATCGATCTCCTTCGGCTCCAAGGACTCCCAGCTCGACACAGACAGCCAAAGCGCGTAACGCGGTTTCGGACACGGCTCTCCTCGATATCGACTAGGGCTCCTCGATATCGAGTACGGTGGTCGTCGACTGGGGCTGACTGGCTTGGTCGGGTAGCTCTGCTCGACAAGGCTCGGATCTTGGCTCCTGGCTCCTCGATCTCGACCAAGCCTCCTCGAGATCGAGTAGAGGTGGTGCTTGGCTTCTCCGTTTTCGGCTTCTCGACTTGGCACAGCTCGTCGACTCCGGACATGGTGTCGAAGTGTGGTCGATCTCGACAAGGCCTCTTCGAGATCGAGTAGGGTTCCGGGATCAGGTTGTCTCTGACTCAGTGTCCTCGATCAGCTCTGCTCGACCAGGTGTGCTCGGACAGCCTTTGTCGAGATCGAGTAAGTGTACTCGAGATCGAGTAAAATTCTCTCAACTTTCTGCTCTGTTCTTGAAACGCACTTTCGCGAGTCCTCGTTCGTCGGATTGACGCATATGACCATGCGTTGGAAAGCTTTTTCCGAGGGCTACAACTCTCATGAAGACATCAAAGCTTGATTCAGAACGAAGAATGGTGAAAAATGGCGTTTTCTCCAGCTACACCATTTTTAGCCTCTCCATGAGTTTCCTTTAAGCTCCAAAGTGCGTCCGATTTCTGCGAAATATAACAAAAACTTGTGTAGACCTCCATATATTGCAAATAAACATAAACTACACAATTTATGTATTATTCTAACCAAAATGCATGAAATGCATACAGAAATCGATATAAAAGTAGGTGTAAAACATGGCAGATTCAGCTCACAACAAACACCCCATACTTAAGCTTGCTTGTCCTCAAGCAATACTTTTAATTGTCATTCAGGGGAAGAAATCAAAACTCTCAACATATTAGATTCATTCTTATATAACCCTACAATCAATTATCATCCTCGAAAAGGTACTAGTGTCACAGATCCATGCATGTGCAAATATACAAAAGCAACATCTACTCACAAAAGGAGGGTTGTGCAAAAACAATTCATGTGACAAAGCATTAATAATAAAGAGGACTTTAATTTAAGCTCAATAAGGAGTAGATTGGTAAAAGGCTAAAGGTGGGCAGTTTTTGGCAATGTGGTGCTAATGATCCGGGGAAATGGAGTACTTTCCAAACTGAATTGCATACCACATTCTTTCTCATAAGATTCATTATCTTTCATATTGCTTTTTTCAATAATAATGCTTTTACCTCTCTGACCTCAGCACTGCCTTCTCGCGAGTCGCAAACATGGGTATCATGAATGGCCCCGGATACTTAGTGCTTTGGACTCCTCACCTGTGTGTCCCATCTCACTGAACTATTATCTCAGCGAGCAGGGTCGATCTACCTTTATCTCCTGAGGTGACCGGATTTTCTTTCACTCATTAAATTTTCCATATATTTCAAATAATTTCCTTCCAAACTCCAAATGTGATAACAACACAAACACCATATAACATTTCCATAATGTAACATCATTCTCAACATAATCAACGGATAAGGTAAAGAATGGTAATATTTAGATCATGTGGAGCAATATATGAAATAAGGCATATTATGGCTTTTGTGATGCGTAAGCATAGGTAAGGCTGGGATATAAACAATATGAGCATTATGTGGAAATATAAAGTCCTCCATCATCTTATCATGCAACATGTCAAAAGCAACTTCAAATTTTACCTCCTTTTATGGTTTTCAAGAAAATATGCACTTCATTGTGACTTCCCTTTACTAGGCAATTTCATGCTATATCTCTAATGAATCCAATTTTGCATCGTCGAGCTCAATATAAGCTTCCATGACATTATTCAAAAATTTCAATGGGGGTCATTTTTCAAAACTTTGGAAAACATGCATATATAGGCATATAACTCAAATAATGCATTCCAAATAGCCATGTAGCAATTCAAAGCAATAATGCACATATATGTCAAATATGATCAAATATGCACAAAGTAAGCCCTTCCCCCACCCCATACTTAAACATTACAGTGTCCTCACTGTATAAAAACAAGGGTAGAGAAAGAAACTCACTAGACAGGTGTGCAGGGCCTCAAAATGTCGAATGAAAGAATTGCATGGGCCGAGTCTGAATATAGCTTGCTTCTATCCATGTTCCTGAAAAGTGTAGAAGACATATACCTACAATAGAAAAACTAAAAGTGTTCAAAAACCAAAAACAAGCAAAACAATGTCCAAAACTAAATGTCTATGTACAAGCTCTAGATTTTATAGTCGCTAGGCCGACTTTCCATTAAGCTCAAGGTGGCATCTGCAGGGCCCATGTAGCTTGTGCTTCAAATAGGACTCCATTCTTGTCCATCAGCTGCAATCCTCCAGAGTGGATTTTGTTCACCACGAAAGGCCCCATCCTCTTCTTGTTGAATTTGTTAGGGAACCAATGATCCTTTGATTTAGAGACATAGAGCTTGTCTCCAACTTCATACTCTTTGGGCTCATCATTGGAAATCCTACATAAGCGCACATACCAAGGCAAACCTCTCCCATGTCTAGATAGATCTTTAATGGAAATAGGAGAAGAATGATCCATACCTTGGCTTACCTTTGCAGAGACGGAATCGGGGACCACGGTGTTTGGTCGATTCCGAGTAGGGGTACTCGATCTCGACAAGTTTTCAGGTTCTGGTGGCGAGCTGCTCGAGGATGCAGGAGCCGGGGAAGCTTGGTCGATCTCGACTAAGGTGGTCGATCTCGAGTAGGTTTGGTCGTCTGGTGGAGTCAGCGTCGAGGAAGGCGAAGTCGAGGCAGGGAGGTGGTGGTCGATCTCGAGTAGTGTACTCGATCTCGAGGAGGGCTCGGCTTCTGTCTGGCTGCTCGACGACGCTTGTGCTGGTGGGGGCTCCTAGTGTTGGTCGAGATCGACTAGAGTCCTCGATGTCGAGGAATCTTGGTCGACTTTGACCCCATACTTGGTTCCTGTCAAGGCATCCGAAAAATAGTTAGTCCATAACGACGTACCTTGGTTTGTGTCGATTGGATTCTCTGTGTCCTCCTTTAGGATTGCCATGATCTCCTCCACCTGGGCTTCCATATCCCTCTTTTCTAGCTCCTCAGGGGTCATATTTCTTACCTTGGGTTCCCCGCAAGTGATGTAGCCAGCTGAGATAGATTTTACCTCTTCCATTGGACCTGTATGCCTTTCAGTTTTATTAAAGGAATACTCAATTACCTCATCGCTGATGTTGAAAGTGAGCACTCCTTTCCTTACGCTTATGTTGGCATCCACAGTCGCCAAGAAGGGTCTTCCTAAAATAATTGGACAAGCAGGATCTTCTTGCATATCAACAACTAAGAAATCAGCAGGGACAAAGAATTTACCTACTTGTACTGGCACATTGTCCACCATTCCTGTTGGAATGACCACCGTGCTGTTGGCCATGTAAAGTCTAGCATCCACAGGCTCTAGGGCACCTATCTTAATCTTGGACCAAATTGTTGAAGGCATTATACTCACACTAGCTCCAAGATCACATAAGGCATTAATTTTATATGGACCAAATCCAATGGTTATAGCAAACTTACCTGGATCTGGCCTCTTCTCCAGTATGTCCAAATGGCTGCACTCCTCTGTAATTTCAGCCATTGATCGCTTTTTGCTCAGAATCTCCTTCAGGAACTTGACATAGGATGGCATTTCATTGAGAGCTTCTGTGAAAGGAATGGTGACGTTGAGCTTCTGAAGCATCTTGATGAAGCGCTGAAATTTCTTTTCTGCCGGGTCCTTTGGAGATTTTGTGGGGAAAGGCAGCTTCTTTTTCTGTTTTGGAGCCAGAACTGACGTCGGAGGTGTAGCAGCTTTCTCGATCTCGGGTTGCTCTTCCTCGATCTCGACCACGCCTTCCTCGATCTCGACCAGATTGGGTGGTGTCGAGTTGCTGTGCTGTGCAGACGAAGGCTGGCCTAATTGTTCCTCGAGATCGAGTTGGCCCTCGTCGAGATCGACCAAGAGCTTGTCGATGTCGACTTGCTGCTGGTCGACTTGTTGTTCTCCTTTGTTCTGCTGCTTTCCGACCTCTGGCTCTTGCAGTTGATGGCTGCTTCTGAGTTTTACAGCAACGATATGTCCATTCTTTCCCTTGGGATTAGGTTCTGAAGATCCTGGGAGTGACCCTGTCTGTCTGGGGACTCCTGCTGCTAGCTGACCAATTTGTGTATCAGCTGATTTCCGCCATATATCAATCTCCCCAAGCCTAGAGTTGACGCCCTGAATTTGAGTATAGACTGAATTGAAGGATTGCCTGGTTTCTGTATGATTCCTCCTTATTTCCTCTAAGACAGTCTGTAGATCATCCTTTTTCTGGTCCCTTTCTGGATGTCCTTGAGCTTTGTAGGGAGGGGGGTTCCTAGGGGCACCTTGGTTCCATTGTGGTTGCTGAAACCTTTGGTCCCCCATGTAGCGATTGGGACCCCCTACGTAAGCTGCCTCTTCATGGTATTCTGCCAGCCTGACTTGCTCTGTGTGTGGGCATTCAATAGTGGTGTGCCTCTGCGATCCGCATTCAATACAAGGCTGGTTGACAGAAAGGTACTTTACTTGTTTGAGGAGCTTCTTATTCTGGTCTCTGTAGTACTGCTCCCTAACATCTGGATCAATCTCCTTAGGGGGCTCATATAGGGGCATGGATGGTGCTGGCCTGGCGTAGGGGTTCTCCTCATATTTGACTGGAGTCCCATACTTGTCGTCATAGTTGGTCAGCTTGTCTAGAGCAGCCCATGCGTCAGGAGGCGGCATTGTCAGATACTCATAGTGAGTATATGTGTTGATTCTGTCCTTTGCAGCCAAGTTTAGGGAATTGAAGAAGATCTCTTGAACTACGCAGGGTTGCTGTCCATGTGTAGGGCATGATCGTAGCAGATCCTTATAGCGTTCCCATGCCTTTGCTAGCGTCTCCCCAGGCTGCTGTTTGAAAGATGTGATCTTTTGGCGCATAAGTGCTGTTTTGGCAGGAGGAAAGAACTTATTCAGAAATTCCTGCTTCACTTGAGCCCATGTCGTGAGAGATCGTGGTTTCAGCCCTTCCAACCATTTCAGTGCAGGCCCAGCCAGAGACCAACGGAAAGCTTTCATCAGGATGTACTCCAAGGTGGTACCTTCAGAAAGAGTACGACACATGTCAGTAATGTTGGTAATATGGCGCAGAGGGCATTCATTAAATCTACCATGAAATGCATGATTTTTAATTTCAATAAGAAATTGAGTGCGAATTTCATAGTTGTTTTCAGGGATTAGAATCGCCGATTCAGGCACGACGAGAGTCGGGTGCATATAATCCTCTGCAGTGGTTGGGTAGAGGGCAAGCTCATCTGCCAGCTGCCTCGCACGCTCAGCTTCCTGTTGCCTGCCTGCTCTCTCAGTGGCGAGAGCAGCATCCCTGGCGGCTAGATCCCTCGTGAGCCTCTCGATCAGCTGTTCCTGTGTCTCTGCAGCTGCCATGGCTCTTTGTAGTTTAGCTCTGATGTGTAGAAGGCGCTCTGGTTCGTCTAAGCCGTCAAACTCAGGTGGTTAACCAGAACGGCGCATACACCTATAAAGTAACTCAAAGAAAAAGTGAGAACTGACTACCTAAGGCGCGAATGATAGCTTCCCCGGCAACGGCGCCAATTTGTTGTTAGGAGGGAATCGAGTATGAAATATAACGATATAGATCAAACCAGATTCGTGCCCCAGCAAATAATTACAAGACTCCCTTTAATGTAGTAAGAGCAAGTCAGGATCGAATCCACGAGGAAGCGTGTCAGCGGATCCTAGGTAGCTGTAAATCTCACAGAAAAGCAACAGAAAACAGAAACAAAGAAACAAAGAAAGAAAGACAGAAATAACCAACGAAAGCAAAGAACAAAACAAAGGCAGAAGCTAACTCGATCTCGACTAGGTGCAACTCGAGATCGACTACCAACAGTAAAAGACAGAAACTGAAAATCGACGACAGAAACTCGACTCAGACAACACAGTACTCGATCTCGACAAGCAGTAACTCGAGATCGACAAGAAATAGTAAAAAAACAGAAACTTCAAAATTGAAAACAGAAGCAGAAACTCAACTCGACGTAGACAAGAGCCAACTCGAGATCGACTAAGGTCTACTCGATCTCGACAAGCCCCTCCTCTATATCGACTAAAAATGCAGAAAATATAAATTCCAGATTCGAACACGGATTTCAGAATTTCGACAGAAATAAACTCAATTTATGAAAGACTTCCAAAGCCATGGTATCAACGCCACAACGATAACCATGCAAAGTAACATATAAAGGCATAAAAGATCATGCTTTCCATCAAAGTAACTTTCGTTACTAACAAATAGGCATATAGAGGCTTTCGCATAAACCCTAATTGTTACTAACCCTTTTCACATAATTAACCCAAGTTGCATTAAGATCACTTTCGCTTCAATAACATAAACAAGGATCACCTTCAACTCTCGCAAATGAATCATGCTCATAGGGATAGAAGACGAATTGCATAACAAGATCTGACCTTTACCGCAGCACCTCACATGGCCACCGTCGGGCTCACCCCAGCCCCAGAAGTGGGTGGACTACTCGCTCTTCATCATCAAGAAAGACATTAAATAACAAAAGAAACTAACTTGCATTGAATTAAATAAAAGAAAGCTTACAACCAAACAAGACAAATCCGCTTTCGCCTTTTCACCTTGCTTGCCACAAACTCTCTCTCTTTCCTACTTACTTGAATGGAATTGTGTCTGTAATTGAATGAATGAAAAACCAACCCCTAGGGCTTTATTTATAGCCTCCTATTCCTTGCTAATCAAGAATAGAATATATCTATCTATATCTAAAATTATATGTAAAGGCTTAAAAGATAAATAAAAGCAATTTAGGAATTAAATCTAAAAGAGAAATAATAAATCTAAATAGGTAAGATATCTTCCATGTGTTGTAAATCTTCTCCATAGATAGAACTGGATAGATCTCGGCCAAATCGATCTCCTTCGGCTCCAAGGACTCCCAGCTCGACACGGACAGCCAAAGCGCATAACGCGGTTTCGGAAACGGCTCTCCTCGATATCGAGTACGGTGGTCGTCGACTGGGGCTGACTGGCTTGGTCGGGTAGCTCTGCTCGACAAGGCTCGGATCTTGGCTCCTGGCTCCCCGATCTCGACTAAGCCTCCTCGAGATCGAGTAGAGGTGGTGCTCGGCTTCTCCGTTTTCGGCTTCTCGACTTAGCACAGCTCGTCGACTCCGGACATGGCGTCGAAGTGTGGTCGATCTCGACAAGGCCTCTTCGAGATCGAGTAGGGTTCCGGGATCGGGTTGTCTCTGACTCAGTTTCCTCGATCAGCTCTGCTCGACTAGGTGTGCTCGGACAGCCTTTGTCGAGATCGAGTAAGTGTACTCGAGATCGAGTAAAGTTCTCTCAGCTTTCTGCTCTATTCTTGAAACGCACTTTCCCGAGTCCTCGTTCGTCGGATTGACGCATATGACCATGCGTTGGAAAGCTTTTTCCGAGGGCTACAACTCTCATGAAGACATCAAAGCTTGATTCAGAACGAAAATGGTGAAAAATGGCGTTTTCTCCAGCTACACCATTTTTAGCCTCTCCATGAGTTTCCTTTAAGCTCCAAAGTGCGTCCGATTTCTGCGAAATATAACAAAAACTTGTGTAGACCTCCATATATTGCAAATAAACATAAACTACACAATTTATGTATTTTTCTGACCAAAATGCATGAAATGCATACAGAAATCGATATAAAAGTAGGTGTAAAACATGGCAGATTCAGCTCACAACAGTACTCGAAATCGACTTGCTGCATTCCTCCTTATTCCTGAAAAAATTAGAAGAGAAACATCCACAATAGAGAAACTTAAAGAAATAATGTCCAAAACCAAAAACAAAAGGAACAATGTCCAAAAATCCCCAAAAAAATAAATGTCTATTTACAAGCTCTAGACTTTATAGTCGCTAGGCCGACTTTCTCCATTAAGCTCAAGGTCGCATTTGCAGGGCCCATGTAGCTTGGGCTTCAAATAAGACTCCATTCTTGTCCATTAGCTGTAGTCCTCCGGAATGGATCTTGTGTAACGTGAAGGGGCCCATCTTTTTCTTCTTGAACTTGTTAGGGAACCAATGATCATTTGACTTGGAGACATAGACCTTGTCTCCAACTTCATATCCCTTGGGTTCATCATTGGAAACCCTGCATAAGCGCACATACCAAGGCAAACCTCTCCCATGTATAGATAAATCTTTTATTGAAATAGGAGAAGAAAAATCCATACCTTGGCTTACCTTTGCAGAATCGGACTCGGGGGCCCTCTGAGGATCTGGTCGATATCGAGTAAGGTCACTCGATATCGATTTCTGTTGCTCGAAGTCGCCTGGCTTCGTCTCTGGGGAAGAAATCGTGTCGACTTGAGTTGGTCGATATCGACTTAGTCGATATCGAATTGTCCTTATCGATTTCTGCTGGCTCGATTTCTGGTGGACTTAGCTCGACATAATCTAGTCGATATCGAATGTCTTTGTGCTTCAGTCGATTTCGACCCCATACTTAAGACCTCGCAAAGCATCCGAAAAATAGTTAGTCCATATCGACTTACCTTGGTCTATGTCGAGTGGATTCTCTACTTCTTCGTTCAGGATGGCCATGATTTCCTCCACCTGGGCTTCCATATCCCTCTTTTCTAGCTCTTCGGGGGTCATATTTCTTACCTTAGGCTCCCCGCAAGTAATGTACCCGGCTGATATGGACTTTACCTCTTCCATAGGACCTGTATGCCTTTCATTTTTATTAAAGGAATACTCAATTACCTCATCGCTGATGTTGAAAGTGAGCACCCTCTTCCTTACGCTTATGTTGGCATCCACCGTCGCCAAAAAGGGCCTTCCTAGAATGATTGGACAAGCAGGGTCCTCTGCCATATCAATAACTAAGAAATCAGCAGGGACAAAGAACTTACCTACTTGCACTGGTACATTGTCCACCATGCCTGTTGGGATGACCACCGTGTTGTTCGCCATGTATAGCTTTGCATCCACCGGCTCTAGAGCACCTATCTTAATCTTGGACCAGATTGATAAAGGCATTATACTCACACTGGCTCCTAGATCACATAAAGCATTAAATTTATATTGACCAAATCCAATGGTTATAGCAAACTTACCTGGATCTGGCCTTTTCTCAAGAACGTCCATTTGGCTGCACTCCTCTGCGATCTTAGCCATTGACCGCTTTTTGCTCAGAATCTCCTTGAGGAACTTGATGTAGGATGGCATCTCATTAAGAGCTTCTGTGAAGGGTATGGTGATGTTGAGCCTTTGAAGCATCTTGATGAAACGCTAGAACTTCTTCTCTGTCGGGTTCTTTGGAGATTTCGTCGGGAAAGGCAGCTTTTTCTTTGGCAGAGGTGCTGATGTCGAGTGGGGATGGTCAATATCGACCTGTGTCTGGTCGATATCGACCTGTGTCTAGTCGATATCGAGTGGATTGGCTGGCCTCGGGATCTGGGGAGAAATTGGGTCGATATCGACTAGGGACTGGTCGATATCGACTGGTCTCCAGTGCCCGTTTCCTCCGTCGTTTGTTCTGGCGTCCGCATCTGTCGCCCACTCCTTAGGTTCATGGCAGCTACCTGTCCAGTAGATTTACCCTTAGGGTTAGGTTCAGAGGTTCCAGGGAGCGTACCTGACTGTTTGGGGATGGATGTTGCCAGCTGGCCAATCTGTGTGTCAATCGATTTCCTCCAGATATCGATTTCTCCAAGCCTAGAGTTGACACCATGACTCTGAGTGTAGATGGAATTGATGGACTGCTTGGTGTCTGAATGGTTCCTCTGCATCTCCTCAAGGATGGTTTGTAGGTCATCCTTCTTACCTTCTCTGTCAGGGTGACCAGGGGCTCTGTAGGGAGGGGGATTCTGATGTTGGGGCTGGCGATATTAGCCACAGTTCTGGTTCTGATGTGGCCCTGAGTAGTGTCCCCCCGCATACCTTACCTCTTCGTGGGTCTCTCCTTGATGTACTTGATCGATGTGTGGGCACGCAGTAGTGTTGGGCCTCACAGACCCACATTCCAAACAAGGTTTATCTTTAGAGAGGAATTTAACTTGTTTGGTAAGACGACGTACCTGATCATTGTGGAACTGGTCCCTGACGTCTGGATCAACCTCCTTAGGTGGCATAGACAACGGCATAGATGGGGCAGGCCTTTCATACCTTTCGTCAGAAGCGGCCGCAGAAGTCCCATATGTGTTTTCGTAGTTGGCTAGTGTCTCAAATACCTCCCATGCTCGACGCGGAGTGTATCCGAGATACCCATAGGCTGTGTAGTTGTTTATCCTATCCATAGTAGGTGCATCCAGGCAGTTGAAGATGATCTCCTGGATGGCATAGGGTGGTTGTCCATGCGTATGACAGGATTTCAGAAGCCTCTTGTAGCGCTCCCAGACTTGTGCTAATAGTTCCCCTGGCTTTTGTCTGAAAGCCGTGATTTGTTGTCTGAGGGCAGCTGTCTTTGTAGAAGGAAAGAACTTGTTGAGGAACATGTCCTGTAGTTCATTCCAGGGGCGAATTGATCGTGCAGGCAATCCTTCCAGCCATTATTGTGCTATTCCTGCAAGGGGCCAACGAAAAGCCTTTAGTTTTAAGTATTCAAGATTAGCACCATCAGTTATAGCTCTGCATAAGTCTATAAAAGTGGTGATATGCTCTAAAGGGCATTAATTGATTCTTCCCCTAAATTGAATCCTTCTAATTTCAGTAATAAAAGAATGACGAATTTCAAAATTAATAGCGGGAAGAACGATCGGTGATTCTGGAACTTCCAGAGTAGGATGCAGATACTCCTTTTCTTTGGCTGGAATATGCCCTATCTGCTCCTCAAGTTCCCTTCTCACGTTGACCTCGCGATTGATGTGAGCCTAATTCGCCATGTTTTACATGTACTTTTATATCGATTTCTGCATGCATTTCATGCATATTGGGTTAGAATAATACAGAATCTGTGTAGTTTACACTTATTTGCAATACATGGAGGTCTACACAAGTTTTGGTTATATTTCGCAGAAATCGGACGCACTTTGGAGCTTAAAGGAAACTCATGGAGAGGCTAAAAATGGTGCAGCCGGAGAAAACGCCATTTTTCACCATTCTTCGTTCTGAATCAAGCTTTGATGTCTTCATGAGAGTTGTAGCCCTCGGAAAGAGCTTTCCAACGCATGGTCATATGCGTCAATCCGACGAACGAGGACTCGTGAAAGTGCGTTTCAAGAACAGAGCAGAAAGCTGAGAGATTTACTCGATATCGAGTACTTTTACTCGATATCGACCAAAAATGTCCAAGGAGTGCCTGGTCGAGGACGAGCTGATCGAGAAGCCGAAGACGAATACATGCCGGGTTACACTCTACTCGAGATCGAACACCTTTCTCGATATCGAGAAACCCGGAAGCCGGCACCCGAGCCATGTCGAAGAGAAGCTGCTCGACGTCACCAGGCCAAACCATGATCGATCACCTTTACTCGAGATCGAGTAAGATGCTCGAGATCGAGGAAATTTGTGAGCCACTTCCGAGCATGTTGAGTACCAGTTACCCGAGACGCCGAGCCGAGCGAAGTCGATGACCGACGTTACTCGATCTCGAGTAAACCTACTCGAGATCGAGGAGATCTGTCTGGAAGCCGCGTACGCGGTTTAAGCTGTTCTACTCGGATTGGGAGTCCTTGGATCCGATTCTATCCAATTTTGGCCGAGATCTATCAACAACTATCAAGTTCTATCTATGGAGAAGGCCTATCAACACATGGAAGATATTTTACCTATTTAGATATAATTTCCCCTTTTAGATTTAATTCCTTAATTGCATTTATTTATGTTAAAGCCTTTAGATATAGATTTAGATAAACATAGATATATTCTATCCTTGAATAGCAAGGAATAGAAGGCTATAAATAAAGCCTTAGGGGCTGAGCATTACGCATCTTATTCCAATTCAATTTCAGAGAGAACAAGTAAGTAGTAGTAGAGAGAGAGAGAGAGAGAGTTTGTGGCAAGCAAGGTGGAAAGGCGAAAGCGGATTTATCTTGTTTGTTTGTAAGCTTTATTTAGTTTATTTAATGCAAAGTTAGTTTCTTTTGTTATTTAATGTCTTTCTTGATGATGAAGAGCGAGTAGTCCACTCACTTCTGGGGCTGGGGTGAGCCCGACGGTGGCCATATGAGGTGATGCGGTAAAGGTACTATCTTTCTATGCAATTCGTCTTCTATCCCTATGAGCATGATTCTTTTGCGAGAGTTGAAGGTGATCCTTGTTTGTATTATTGAAGTGAAAGTGATCTTAATGCAACTTAGATTAATTATGTGAAAAGGGTTAGTAACAATTAGGGTTTATGCGAAAGCCTCTATATGCCTATTTGTTAATAACGAAAGTTATTTTGATGGAAAACATGATCTTTTATGCCTTTATGTGTTACTTTGCATGGTTATCGTTGTGGCGTTGATACCCTGGCTTTGGAAGTTCTTTATATATTGAGTTTATTCTGTCAAAAATATGAGATTCTGTGTTCGAAGTTGTTTTTAAAGTTTCTGTCTTTTTGGTCGATCTAGAGTTTCTGTTGTCGATCTAGAGGAAAGCTTACTCGATCTCGAGTAGGGTCTTGTCTAGATCGAGTTGTGTGTCTGCGTTTCTGCTTTTGTCGTCGATTCTGAAATTTCTGTTTCTGTTGTTTTTACTCTAGATCGAGTTGTGTTTCTGAGTTTTCTGTCGTCGCTGTTTTTACTCTATCTCGAGTTGCTGTTAGTCGAGATCGACAAGTCTGTGTCTTTGCTTTTATTTCTTGCTTTCGTTTGTCTTTCTTTCTTTGTTTCTTTGTTTCTTTGTTTTTGTCTTCTGTTTGCTTTTCTGTGAGATTTACAGCTACCTGGGATACGATGACACGCTTCCTCGTGGATCGATCCTGACTTTCTCTTACTACATTGGAGGGAGTCTTGTAATTATTTGTTGGGGCACGAATCTGGTTTGATCTATTTCATTATATTTCATACTCGATTTCCTCCTTACAACAAATTGGCGTCGTTGCCGGGGAAGCAATCATTCGCGCCTTAGGTAGTCAGATCCCACTTTTCTTTTGAGTTACTTAGAAGGTATATGCGATGTTCTGGAATGCAAGACGCATATGATATGGAGGCTAAGATAGCGGAGCTTCGCCAACGGATAGCGGAGATAGACAGAGAGAGGGCGGAATTAAAACGTCACGCGGATGCCGATGCCGCCAAGACCCGCTGGATCAGGGAGCTATTGGATGTCTGGCGTAGAAGAGACAATGTCTCCTTCTATGAGTCAGTCGAAAACGACTACCTAGACTCGACATATACACATTCTGGAGGAACTGATCCAGAAACACCAGCCGAAATCATCTGTACCACAGAAATCCAAGTATGTTCTCCCTCTATTTCAATATCTACTTCGCTATCTATCTTTAAAGAATCTTCTGAAGGATCCCAAGAAGAAGAAGTGCTACCAATGCAAAATCCGGATGTCATTGCCCATGGTATTTCAAAGTCGCTTTTACCTTACAAGGTGAAGGCCATCCCTGACGATTTTGGGCAACCGATGTTCGTGTTCAAGTATGGGGTCCTCGCAAAGTGGCATGAAGCTCCACAAGATGAGGGGGAAATATCTCTTCCCACTCCACCATTTTGTTGTGGTGGAGATGTGCATACAAATCAACCAATGAAGCGGAAGAGGTATGATGATGAGGTATGTATAGTTTCTTTATATCTTTCTTTATGCATGCCAGCTGGAGCCCAGGAAGATGAATGGGTGAAGCTGATGTCTCCAAAGTAGCCATGTCTTTATGCATATTTTAGTTCCATATTCGTTACATTTTACATATTTCGGGTTGGGAATATGTCAAATTTATGCAGTATATGCGTATTTGTCAGAAATGGAGATCTACATAAGTTTCTGTTTAATATTGCAGAATATGGAACCATTTCGGGAGAAAATCAAGAAGCGAGAACCGGAGCTCAAAGTCACTCGACATCGACAAGCCTTAGTCGATCTCGATAAATCACGCCTAGACATACCCTAGTCGAAGAGCACATGTCGAGGAGCGGAAGACGAGCCAACCCGGAGCCAAGAAGGGATTATCCGGATCTAAGGAGAAATTACCCGGAGTCGAGGAGAGACTACCCGACCATGCCCGGACATCTTCCTCGAGATCGAGGACTGTTACCCGATGTCGACGACACCCAGGAGCCAGAGTCCGAGTCTGTCGAGCACTAGCTAGCCGAGACGCCGAGCCAGCCCAGCCGACGACATGTCTACTCGAGATCGAGTAGCCTTACTCGAGATCGAGGAAGCCTCCAGAAGCCGCGTAACGCGTTTTGATCTATCCTACTCGGATTGGGATTCCTTGGAGTCGAAGATTGCATAGTTCTATCCGATCTATCAAGATACATCATGGAAGAAGAAGATTTATCCACTTAAGACTTTCAGATAGATTTCCCTTATTTAGATTTAATTATGTTGTTGCTTTTATTTATCTTTAATGCTTTTAGATATAGTTTTAGATATAGATAAAGATTTCTATCCTTGAGTAGCAAGGTTTAGAAGCCTATAAATAAAGCCCATGGGGCTGAGTTTTAAGCATTCAATTTCAGTAGGAGAAGTAGTAGTAGAGAGAGAAAGTAAGGCCGAGTGGAGCAAAGGAGCGAGAGCAAGTTGGCTTTGTTCGGTTGTACTTTCTTCAGTTTGGTTTTTAATACAAGTTGTTATTTCCTTTCAATCGATGTCTGAGGTTGCGATGAAGCGCGAGTAGTCCACCCACTTCTAGGGTTGGGGCGAGCCCGACGATAGCCATGCGTGTTTGAGGTAAAGATTCGACTTTTATCATGTTTTGAGCATCTACTACTTCTTATATGTTTATTACCCATCTAATGGAGGTCCATGCTAACAACTTGGATTGTAAACATAAAATCAGTAGAGACAATTAGGGTTTCTTGAAAGAGTTGTCTAATTGTTGGAAAAGGCGAAAGCTTAGTCCTTTGATGCGATTCACATGATTATCTGTTTTATTTCTGCCTTATGCATACGTGGTTATCGTTGTTGCAAACCCCAATCTTGGAAGTCTTTTACATACAGTTTAGTTCAAAATCCCAAAGCCTTTTGCATTTATTTTCTTTCGTTTTAGTTTCTGTTTTCCTCGAGATCGACTAGCACTCCTCGATCTCGAGTTACTGATCTTCGACCCGAGTCGCTGTAGCTTCTGTGTGCAGGTACTCGACAAACCAAGCCGACGTCGACAAGGACCCTACTCGATCTCGAGTAGCCCCTGGTCGAGATCGACCAACCCCTGTGCTTGCTGTTGCGCTGTGTTCGACTGTCCGATCTTCTGTTGAGTTGCTGTACTCGAGATCTAGGACCCCTGTTGTCGACTTCTTCTGTGAGATTTCTCCGCTGCCTAGGATCCGCTGACACGCTTCCTCGTGGATCGATCCTGACTTCCCACTACTGCATCAAGAGGGAGTCTTGTAATTATTTGCAAGGGACGGAATCTAGTTTGCCTTATTTTATTTATATTTTATTTGCATTCTCGATTTTCCTCCTACAACAAATTGGCGTTGTTGCCGGGGAAGCTATCATTCGCGCCTTAGGTAGTTGAATCTCACATCTACTTTGAGTTACTTTTCAGGTGTATGCGCCGTTCTGGTCAACCACATGAGTTTGACGGCTTAGACAACCCAGAACGTCTTATGCAAGCCCACGCTAGACTGAAAAGAGCCATGGCGGCTGCTGAGACGCAAGAACAGCTGATTGCAAGGCTTACAAGGGTGCTAGCCGCAAAGGATACTACTATCGCCGCTGAAAGGGCAGTGAGGGAACAAGAAGCTGAGCGTGCTAGGCAAGCAGAAGCTGAGCTTGCCCAATACCCAACCACTGCAGAAGATTATATGCATCCAACTCTCGTCGTGCCTGAATCGGCGATTCTAATCCCTGAAAACTCTTTTGAAATTCGCACTCAATTTCTTATAGAGCGTAAAAATAATGCTTTTTATGGCAAATTTAATGAGTGTCCTCTTGAGCATATTACCAATTTTTCTGACATGTGCCGTACTCTTGCTGAAGGTACTACGCTGGAATATGTCAAGATGAAAGCCTTTCGCTGGTCTCTCGCTGGGCCTGCACTGAAGTGGCTTGAAGGGCTGAAGCCAAGATCACTCACAACATGGGCCCAAGTAGAGCAAGAGTTTCTGAATAAATTCTTCCCACCTGCCAAGACAGCACTCCTCCGCCAGAAAATCACCGCCTTCAAACAGAAGCCTGGGGAGTCGCTAGCAAAGGCATGGGAACGCTACAAAGAACTGCTGCGATCTTGCCCTACTCATGGACAGCCACCCTACGTCATTCAGGAGATCTTCTTCAACTCTCTTGATCAAGTCACCAAGGACAGAATCAACCAGTATACTCGCTATGAGTATCTGACGATGCCGCCAGTTGACGCATGGGGTGTGCTAGACAAGCTCACCAATTATGACAACAAATATGGGTCTACTGCAAACTATGAGTAGAGCTCCTATGCCAGGCCTACACCATCTATGCCACTCTATGAGCCAGCAAAGGAGATTGACCCAGATGTCAAGGAGCAGTTCTACAGAGACCAGAATCACAAGCTCCTCAAGCAAGTCAAATATCTGTCTATCAATCAACCTTGCATCGAATGCGGATCACAAAGGCACACCACTACTGAGTGCCCACACACTGAGCAAGTCAGAATGGCAGAGACACATGAGGAAGCAGCCTACGCTGGGGGTCCCAATCGCTACATGGGAGATCAAAGGTTCTATCAACCACAGTGGAACCAAGGTCCTCCTAGGAATCCCCCACCCTACAGAGCTCCAGGGCATCCAGAAAGGGATCAAAAGAAGGATGATCTGCAGCTGATCCTTGAGGAGATGCGTCGAAATCAGGGCACCATCAACAACCAGTTCCGGAACATCACTACAAAATTTGGAGAACTAGACATCTGGAAAAGGGGAATAGAGACCCAGATGGGTCAAATCGCTGCACAGATCCCACGACCATCCGGACAGCTCCCTGGGCAAACAGAACCAAATCCTAAAGGGAAGACTGGACACGTCGCAGCTATCAAACTCAGAAGTGGGCATCAATTACATGAGCCAGAGGTCGGGAAACATCAAGACAAGGCAGAGCAGCAACTCGACATAGAGCAGAATCTACTCGATCTCGAGGAGCCTGTACTCGACCTCGACAAAAAGCTGCTCGACACAGACCAGAAGCTAAGCTCGGACTCCACTGCGCAGCCCAGTAAGTCGAAATCGACCACCCAAGTCGATCTCGAGGAGCCTCTGGTCGAGATCGAGGAACAGCAAGCCGACGTCGATGACTCTGCAACACCTCCGACATCTGATCTGGCTCCGAAGCAGAAAAAGCCACTGCCTTTCCCTTCCAAAGCACAGAAAGATCCCACTGCAGGTAGGTTTACCAGATTTGTTAATATGCTGTAAGAATTGAATGTTTCTATTTCTTTTACAGAAGCCCTGCAAGAGATGCCTGGATATGTCAAATTTCTGAAGGAAATCCTAAGCAAGAAGCGATCCATCTCAGAGATCGCAGGCGAATGCAAAGTACTCCACTTCCCTGAAAAGAGACCTGATCCTGGTAAGTTTTCTGTTACTGTGGGTTTTGGACAATATAAATATGAGTCTCTGTGTAATTTAGGAGCAAGTGTGAGCATCATGCCTCTATCAATCTGGCGGAAGGTAAAAATAGGATGCATAGAGCCTGTGGATGCCAAACTATACATGGCAAACAATACAGTAGTCATCCCTACAGGTATAGTTGAGAATGTCCCCGTCCAGGTTGGTAAATTCTTCGTTCCTGCAGGTTTCCTTATTATAGACTGTGCTGAAGATCCTACTAGCCCTATTATTCTTGGTAGATCATTCTTAGCTACTGCAGATGCCAGAATTAGTGTCAAGAATCGATCGCTAACATTCACCATAGGCGACGAGATCTTAGATTTCTCTTTTGGCCCTACAAAGGAGGAAATTTCATGGCTAGAGGTCAAAAGCATCAGCAACCACGGGACCAAACAATCAACAGAGGAAGGCACTGTACTCGAGATCGACAAGGGCAACTCGAGATCGACAAGGGAGTTCCTCGATCTCGACCAAGATTCGTCGATGTCGAGTTCCTCTGCTGAGCCACAGACTTGCCCAGAGCCTAAGTATGGGGTCCCTGTACTCGAGGTCGACCAGCCATACTCGACATCGACTAGCCCCAAGCCCAAAGATTTCTGTTTTGGGTCCGAAAAGGTAAGTTCAGGCATGAATCCTACTCCCCCTCAGTCCATAAAGAAAATTTCCAATAATTTAAGGGGAGGTAAGGCCCCGTAGGGAGAGAATCTGCGGAAACTAAGAGCTGGAAGGAAGAAGAAGAAAGAAAAGGGAGATGATGCAAGCAACCACCTGTCAGCTGAGCTTGCATACTACCATCAGGACCTAGATGATCCAGGAGAAGGGCCAAGCATGAGCAGGCCCCACACTAATGGTCCTTGAGCGCAAACGAAGAAGTCGGCCTAGCGACTCTAAAATCTAGAGCATGTATATAAAACTTTATGAATTTTAGGACTTTTTGGTTTTTTTTGGCTTTTGGTTTTGGTTTTATGTCTTTTAGAATACTTTATGTGGATAGTCTTGTTTTTGTGTGCAATCTAACACTTTTAGGTCGGCAAGCATATAAGGATCGCGAAAAGTGGAATAAAGAAGTCCCTGAAAAACAGTCAGAATCGACGAAGGACAAGTCGACGACGACAAAGAGGAGCAGCCCAGAAACACGTCGATGTCGAGTAGGCCAACTCGATATCGACTAAGCCACCAGAAGCTCCTCGACTTCAGAAGCCACTAGACGCAGATGAAGCTCCTCGAGATCGAGTAACCTGTACTCGAGATCGACAAGCCTATTTCCTCGACCTGCACTGATTCGCCCTCCTCGATATGTTATCCTGTGAGTTCCTTCCTTTACTCTTGTTTTATTTGATTTTATACAGTGGGGACACTGTATATTTTAAGTATGGGGTGGGGGAAGGGCTCATTATCATTATTATATGTTTTAGTCTTGCTTTTGGTTTTACATGGTGAAATTTTAAATTTTTATGTTATGCACTCATGTTTAAATTTTATGCATTTTAATCTTTTGTCATACTTTAGTCTTGTTTTTTTTGCATAAAAAAAATAAAAAAAATAGAAAATGTCGAAAAAAGGAAAAAAATATGCATGTTTATTTTTTTGCATTGTCTTAGTTTTTTTACCCTAACTTAGATGTCCTATGATGATAAATAATGATTAACTTGATCATGTAAACCCTATGGCATGTTTGGAAGGTTTAGCCTAAGTCCTCGAAATTGTTTTTATGTGGATTGTGAACTTGTGATGAAATTGAGCACATATGATCCTAAGCTAAAGGTTAAAATCCAACAAAAATTGTCCCAGTGAGAATTTTGGCCTTATAGGGAGAACATTAAAAATCCCTATGCTTTCTTTTGAGTGTATTTACTCTTCCTATGCATCTCTAAATGTTGTGATAGTTATTCAAAGCCAATGCATTTATATGTTTATGTGAATGAGAATTAAATGATGGAGGCACCTTTTAAGCCAATTTTATCCTCTCTTTACCTACCCTGCATTATCCCTGCTTGAAACTTTTATTGTAAACTCCACAAAATTACCCTTAGCCAAATTGAGCCTGACCCCCATTTGGGAATTAAGACTTAGAGTTGGTTGAAATAATGGTTTGTGGAAGGAATGAGCTTATGTTGGATTTCAAGTAGGAAGGATTTTTGAATTTATTGAGGTATGGGTTGGTATGCATACTATGTAAAAAGACTTTTGGATCACCCTATAAATGCACTATTAGTGTTATTTTATTTATTTTCGTTTTCAAAAAAAAATCGAAAAAAAAAAAGAGAAAAAAAGTATATATGTTTGTGAATAAAGTGCATGAGCCAAATTTACCTTATTTCTTTCATTATTTCGCAAGATACATACTTTGGAGAGGTTGAGAAAGTTTGAAAGGTTACATACTTCATTGAGATAAATTGGAGAGTTTGGTTGATGCATATGATTGAGAGTTATGGTTTGGTTGAGTTCTGTTGGAGATTTAGGAGTCTTGATTCCCGAATTCTATTAAGCACCACATGGCCAAATAATTCCATACCTTATTATTTCTTACCAAGCCCCATTACAACCCCGCCGAATGGAATCTTCTTTGAAGACTTCTATTGAGCGAAGTCCTCCTGATAATTCTTGTTGCATTTTCATAATTGGTTGCGAAGTGGATTTATATTTAAATTACAATGTTTATGAGATTGTATGTGGAATTGAGTTGAGAGTTGATCTACATAGCCTAAACACATTGAGAGTTGAGTGTAAACACATTATCCCTGTGAGGTTGGATTTATATTGCCTATGCATATGGATCGCTCATATATGTGTGATGACGTTAAATTCACTTGTCTTACATTGCTACTATTTGAGATGTTGCTTTTTGACAAAGGCGAAGACTTGAAGGATGTGTTGTAGGTCTTGGTTATTGTTTGGTTATTGCTTGAGGACAAGCAAGTCTAAGTATGGGGTGATTTGATGTTTCCATAGTAGCCATGTCTTTATGCATATTTCAGTTCCATATTCTTTACATTTTACATATTTCGGGTTGGGAATATGTCAGATTTATGTAGTATATGCGTATTTGTCAGAAATGGAGATCTACATAAGTTTCTGTTTAATATTGCAGAATATGGAACCATTTCGAGAGAAAATCAAGAAGCGAGAACCGGAGCTCAAAGTCACTCGACATCGACAAGCCTTAGTCAATCTCGATAAATCACGCCTAGACATACCCTAGTCGAAGAGCACATGTCGAGGAGCGGAAGACGAGCCAACCCGGAGCCAAGAAGGGATTATCCGGATCTAAGGAGAAATTACCCGACCATGCCCGGACATCTTCCTCGAGATCGAGGACTGTTACCCGATGTCGACGACACCCAGGAGCCAGAGTCCGAGTCTGTCGAGCACCAGCTAGCCGAGACGCCGAGCCAGCCCAGTCGACGACATGTCTACTCGAGATCGAGTAGCCTTACTCGAGATCGAGGAAGCCTCCAGAAGCCACGTAACGCGTTTTGATCTATCCTACTCGGATTGGGATTCCTTGGAGTCGAAGATTGCATAGTTCTATCCGATCTATCAAGATACATCATGGAAGAAGAAGATTTTTATCCACTTAAGACTTTCAGATATATTTCCCTTATTTAGATTTAATTATGTTGTTTCTTTTATTTATCTTTAATGCTTTTAGATATAGTTTTAGATATAGATAAAGATTTCTATCCTTGAGTAGCAATGTTTAGAACCCTATAAATAAAGCCCATGGGGCTGAGTTTTAAGCATTCAATTTCAGTAGGAGAAGTAGTAGTAGAGAGAGAAAGTGAGGCCGAGTGGAGCAAAGGAGCGAGAGCAAGTTGGCTTTGTTCGGTTGTACTTTCTTCAGTTTGGTTTTTAATGCAAGTTGTTATTTCCTTTCAATCGATGTCTGAGGTTGCGATAAAGCGCGAGTAGTCCACCCACTTCTAGGGTTGGGGCGAGCCCGACGATAGCCATGCGTGTTTGAGGTAAAGATCTGACTTTTATCATGTTTTGAGCATCTACTACTTGTTATATGTTTATTACCCATCTAATGGAGGTCCATGCTAACAACTTGGATTGTAAACATAAAATCACTAGAGACAATTAGGGTTTCTTGAAAGAGTTGTCTAATTGTTTGGAAAGGCGAAAGCTTAGTCCTTTGATGCGATTCACATGATTATCTGTTTTATTTCTGCCTTATGCATACTTGGTTATCGTTGTTGCAAACCCCAATCTTGGAAGTCTTTTACATACAGTTTAGTTCAAAATCCCAAAGCCTTTTGCATTTATTTTCTTTCGTTTTAGTTTCTGTTTTCCTCGATATCGACTAGCACTCCTCGATCTCGAGTTACTGATCTTCAACCCGAGTCATTGTAGCTTCTGTGTGCAGGTACTCGACAAACCAAGCCGACGTCGACAAGGACCCTACTCGATCTCGAGTAGCCCCTGGTCGAGATCGACCAATTCCTGTGCTTGCTGCTGCGCTGTGTTCGACTGTCCGATCTTCTGTCGAGTTGTTGTACTCGAGATCTAGGACCCCTGTTGTCGACTTCTTCTGTGAGATTTCTCCGCTGCCTAGGATCCGCTGACACGCTTCCTCGTGGATCGATCCTGACTTCCCACTACTGCATCAAGAGGGAGTCTTGTAATTATTTGCAAGGGACGGAATCTGGTTTGCCTTATTTTATTTATATTTTATTTGCATTCTCGATTTCCCTCCTACAACAGAAGCCATGGAGCATTCACTCAGGGAGATTTAAGCTTCTTCACATGATGCCCCCGAATGACATTCCACGCTTCCCACCACCAGAGGAACCACCAGATCCACCTATACCTCCGGACAAAGATGAGCCAGGCTAATGCTTAAAAGAGAAGTCGGCCTAGCGACTATAAAATCTAGAGCTTGTACATAGACATTTATTTTTGGGACTTTTTGGACATTGTTTTTTGTTTGTTTTTGGTTTTGAACTTTTTAGTTTTTCTATTGTGGGTATATGTCTTCTACACTTTTCAGATCCATGGATAGAAGCAAGCTATATTCGGACTCGGCCCAACAACATTTCTTCACTCGATATTTTGAAGCCCTGCACATCTGTCTAGTGAGTTTCTTTCTTTACCCTTATTTTTATACAGTGAGGACGCTGTAATGTTTAAGTATGGGGTGGGGGAAGGGCTTGCTTCATGCATATTTGCTTTATTTGACCATATGTGTGCATATTTAGAGTTTAATTCTTGAATTGCTTATACATGGCTATTTTGGAATGCATTATTAATTTATGTGCTTATATGCATGTTTTCCGAAAAATTGAAAAAAATGACCCCCATTGAAAATTTTGATTAATGTCATGGAAGCTTTATATTGAACTCGACGATGCAAAATTAGATTCATTAGAGATATAGCATGAAATTGCCTAGTAAAGGGAAGTCACAATGAAATGCATATTTTAGATGAAAACCATGAAAGGGGGTAAAATTTGAAGTTGCTTTTGACATGTTGCAAGATAAGATGATGGAGGACTTTATATTTCCATATATGCTCATATTGTTGAAATCCTAGCCTTACCTATGCTTATGCATTACAAAAAAAGCCATATGATGAGCCTTATTTCATATTATTGCTCCATATGATCTAAATATTTTCCATTTCTTTACCTTATTTCCTATCCGGGGATTATGTTGAGAATGATGTTACATTATGGAGATTATTATATGGTGTTTGTGTTGTTGTTACCATTATTGGAGTTTGGCAAGAATATTTGAAATATATGGAAATTTTAATGAGCGAAAGAAAATCCGGTCACCTCAGGAGATAAAGGTAGATCGACCCTGCTCGCTGAGATAATAGTTTGGCGAGATGGGACACACAGGTGAGGAGTCCAAAGCACTAAGTATCCGAGGCCATTCATGACACCCATGTTTGCGACTCGCGAGAAGGCAGTGCTGAGGTTAGAGAGGTAAAAGCATTATTATTGATAAAAGCATTATGAATGGTGATGAATCTTATGAAGAAGGAATGTGGTATGAAAGTTTGGAAATACTCCATTTCCCCGGATCATTAGCACCACATGGCCAAAAATTGCCCGCCTTTAGCCTTTTACCAATCTACTCCTTATTAAGCTTAAATTAAAGTCCTATTGATTATTAATGCTTTGTCACTTATGAATGTTTTGTATAACCCTCCTTTTGTATGTAGATGTTGCTTTTATTTGCACATGTATGGATTTGTGGCACAAGTACCTTTTCGATGATGGTAATTGATTGCAAGGTTATATAAGAATGAATCCAATATGTTGAGAGTTTTGATTTCTTCCCCTGAATGACAATTAAAAGTATTGCTTGAGGACAAGCAAGCTTAAGTATGGGGTGTTTGATGTGAGCCTAATTCGCCATGTTTTACATGTACTTTTATATCGATTTCTACATGCATTTCACGCATATTGGGTTAGAATAATACAGAATCTTTGTAGTTTACACTTATTTGCAATACATGGAGGTCTACACAAGTTTTGGTTATATTTCGCAGAAATCGGACGCACTTTGGAGCTTAAAGGAAACTCATGGAGAGGCTAAAAATGGTGCAGCTATAGAAAACGCCATTTTTCACCATTCTTCGTTCTGAATCAAGCTTTGATGTCTTCATGAGAGTTGTAGCCCTCGGAAAGAGCTTTCCAACGCATGGTCATATGCGTCAATCCGACGAACGAGGACTCGGAAAAGTGCGTTTCAAGAATAGAGCAGAAAGCTGAGAGATTTACTCGATATCGAGTACTTTTACTCGATATCGACCAAAAATGTCCGAGGAGTGCCTGGTCGAGGAGGAGCTGATCGAGAAGCCGAAGACGAAGACATGCCGGGTTACACTCTACTCGAGATCGAGGACCTTTCTCGATATCGAGGAACCAGGAAGTCGGCACCCGAGCCATGTCGAAGAGAAGTTGCTCGACGTCACCAGGCCAAACCATGATCGATCACCTTTACTCGAGATCGAGTAAGATGCTCGAGATCTAGGAAATTTGTGAGCCACTTCCGAGCATGTCGAGTACCAATTACCCGAGACGCTGAGCCGAGCGAAGTCGATGACCGATGTTACTCGATCTCGAGTAAACCTACTCGAGATCGAGGAGATCTGTCCGGAAGCCGCGTACGCGGTTTAAGCTGTTCTACTCGGATTGGGAGTCCTTGGATCCGATTCTATCCAATTTTGGCCGAGATCTATCAACAACTATCAAGTTCTATCTATGGAGAAGGCCTATCAACACATGGAAGATATTTTACCTATTTAGATATAATTTCCCCTTTTAGATTTAATTCTTTAATTGCATTTATTTATCTTAAAGCCTTTAGATATAGATTTAGATAAAGATAGATATATTCTATCCTTGAATAGCAAGGAATAGAAGGCTATAAATAAAGCATTAGGGGCTAAGCATTAGGCATTTTATTCCAATTCAATTTCAGAGAGAACAAGTAAGTAGTAGTAGAGAGAGAGAGTTTGTGGCAAGCAAGGTGGAAAGGCGAAAGCGGATTTATCTTGTTTGTTTGTAAGCTTTCTTTAGTTTATTTAATGCAAAGTTAGTTTCTTTTGTTATTTAATGTCTTTCTTGATGATGAAGAGCGATTAGTCCACCCACTTCTGGGGCTGGGGTGAGCCCGACGGTGGCCATATGAGGTGATGCGGTAAAGGTACTATCTTTCTATGTAATTCGTCTTCTATCCCTATGAGCATGATTCTTTTGCGAGAGTTGAAGGTGATCCTTGTTTGTATTATTGAAGCGAAAGTGATCTTAATGCAACTTGGATTAATTATGTGAAAAGGGTTAGTAACAATTAGGGTTTATGCGAAAGCCTCTATATGCCTATTTGTTAATAACGAAAGTTATTTTGATGGAAAGCATGATCTTTTATGCCTTTATTTTGATGATATATTGAGTTTATTCTGTCGAAAATCTGAGATTCTGTGTTCGAAGTTGTTTTTAAAGTTTCTGTATTTTTGGTCGATCTAGAGTTTCTGTTGTCGATCTAGAGGAAAGCTTACTCGATCTCGAGTAGGGTCTTGTCTAGATCGAGTTGTGTGTCTGCGTTTCTGCTTCTGTCGTCGATTCTGAAATTTCTGTTTCTGTTGTTTTTACTCTAGATCGAGTTACAGTTGGTCTAGATTGAGTTGTGTTTCTGAGTTTTCTGAGTTTTCTGTCGTCGCTGTTTTTACTCTATCTCGAGTTGCTGTTAGTCGAGATCGACAAGTCTATGTCTTTGCTTTTATTTCTTGCTTTCGTTTGTCTTTCTTTCTTTGTTTCTTTGTTTCTGTCTTCTGTTTGCTTTTCTGTGAGATTTACAGCTACCTGGGATACGCTGACACGCTTCCTCGTGGATCGATCCTAACTTTCTCTTACTACATTGGAGGGAGTCTTGTAATTATTTGCTGGGGCACGAATCTGGTTTGATCTATTTCATTATATTTCATACTCGATTTCCTCCTTACAACAGCGATCTACCCTTGCCTCCCACCGTTGCTGATTCTGTGCATATTCCGCCTCTCGTCGGGCGTGTTCTGCTTCTCTGGTGGTGAATGCCTCAATTTGTTATCGGAGTTGCTCAAGCTCTTGCACTGGTGTGAGCGGGACCGCATTCTCATCATTGATTTGCGACATCCTCCTTAACCTTTGTTGAAGATGGAAGTATCGCTCTGGCTCGAGAATAGGGTCTATAGGTGTGCGATCAGTTCTTCGCATGCACCAGAAAAGCAAAGACAAAAAGAAAAAGCAAGTAAAAAGGAACTGAAAACAAAAACGAATATAAAGAAAAGCAAAAAGAACTAAAAAGGGCGCGATTGATGGCTTCCCCGGCAACGGTGCCAAATTTGTTAGGAGGAAAGTCAAGTATGAAATATAAATTCCAAATTCGACTCCTTGATCTCCGCAAATTAATTACAAGACTTCCTCCCGCTGTAGTAGAAGGTAGTCAGGATCGATCCACGAGGAAGCGTGTGAGCGCCAGCCTTTTCAGTTCAAAACTCAGCAGAAAATAAACAAGACAAACAGAAATAACAGAGAAAAGCAGAAAAAGAACAAAAACAGAAACTTTGGTCGATATCGACTTAAGCTACTCGATATCGACTTGAAAAATCGACCAACAAAACTCAATATCGACTGGACTCAGAAACTAGAACCCGAAATTCGTGAAATAATTCAATAAAATAAAGACTTCCAAGATCAGGGTTTCAACACCACAACAATAACCATGTAAAATAACACATAAAGGCATAAAATATCATGCTTTTCATCAAATAACTCTCGTTATTAAAAAATACGAATATAGAGGCTTTCGCATAAACCCTAATTATTACTAACCCTTTTTCACATAATTAATCCAAGTTGTATTATGATCACTTTCTCTTCAATAACATAAACAAGGATCACCTTCAACTTTCGCAAAAGAATTATGCTCATAGGGATAGAAGACGAAATTGCATCAAAAGATTGTACCTTTACCGCATCACCTCACATGGCTACTGTCGGGCTCACCCCGACCCTAGAAGTTGGGTGACTACTCGCTCTTCATCATCAAGAAAGACAACAATAATAAAAGGGAACTAAATTGCATTAAATAAAACTAAAGAAAGCTTACAATCAATCGAAGCCAAATCCCGCTCTCGCACAACTCTGCTCCAATCGGCCTTGCTCTCTCTCTCTCTCTCTCTCTCTCTCTCTATGTTAACTAATTGTAACTGAAATTGAATGAATAAAATCCAGCCCCTAAGGCTTTATTTATAGGCTTCATTCCAAGCTAATCTAGGAAAGAAACTCTATCTATATCTAAATCTATTTATCTATATCTAAAGATTAAATAAAGGAAATAAAAGAAATAAATCTAAAAACGAAATATATCTAAATTAGACAAATATCTCTTCCACCTTGATAGATCTTGATAGAATCTCCTCTTGTGGATATCTCCATTGGACTTTGGATAGAACTTTGATTAGAACTCGGATATGCTCGAAATCGGCCACTGTTGGTCAGGTCGATATCGAGTCCCATAGGTCGATATCGACCAAGTCTTCTCAGCTTCACTTCCTGACTCAATCTCGGCTCCAGGGGATGAAAATCGGCCTGATGTTACTCGATATCGACTTGTTTAGGTCGATATCGAGCTGCAATTTCCTTCTTCAGATTTCTTGGTCGATTCCTGGATCTCGGGTCGGTTCTGGTTACTCGATATTTACTAGGTGAGGTCGATATCGACCTGCTCTTTCATTCTTCACTCGATTCTTGGGTTCTGGGTGAATATCGACTAAATTGACTCGATATCGACCAAGGTTGGTCGATATCGACTAGTCAGTGTCGAGTCGACTTTCTCGTTTCCAGCTCAATTTGTCCTGGTTCCGCTACTCTTTGACCTCGGGCTTTTTGTAGTTGACTTCGAGCTTTTCCTCCTTTCTCTGAACTGCTGTAAATTGCCTCGATTTCTGTGAAATTAAACAAAAACTGGTGTAGATTCCATAATTGGCAAATAAACATAAACTAAATAGATTATGAACTATTCTATCCCAAATGCATGAAATGTATGTAGAAAACGATATAAAAGTAAGTATAAAACATGGCAAAATAGGCTCACAACAACTCTCATACCAAATGCCACACTTCAAGGTACCAGCAACATACCTTAGAATTCTCTTCACAGCTCCCATGTGCTGCTTGGTAGGACTATGCATATATCTTGAAACCACACTCACACTGAAAGCTATGTCTGGCCTTGAGTGTGTGAGATAGTTCAGTCCACCTACCATACTCCTGTACAACTTCTCATCAGTCCTAGGAGTCCCATCTTCTCTTTAAAGCTTCTCATTTGTATTCATGGGAGTATGAGCAGCTTCACCATTCTCCATCTTGAATTTCTTCAACAAGTCTCTTGCATACTTCTCTTGACAAAGGAATGTCCCTTCCTTTCCTTGCCTTACTTCCAAGCCTAGGAACTAGGAAGTATTGAAGCAACCCCAGGTCTGTCATCTCAAACTCCTTCATCGTAGCTGTTTTGAACTCATCTAACATCACTAGTGAAGGACTGAAATATATGATATCATCAACATATAAACAGACCACAATGAACTCTTCTTTGTTCCTCCTCTTGACATACAAAGAATTATTTTTGAGTGAATATTTTGAAAAAGAATTCTATTATGTTCGACATTAGAGTTTTCATATGCAATCCTTGAGCTTTTTGTGACACTTGATCTTCTTTAAATGAATTAAAAAATTTTAAAAATACTATTTTTAATTAATATGAACATATTTCATTATTTTTTGTAAATAAATTAGTGAAATTTCAAATTCATACTCCTTCCGTCTCAAAATTTAAGTCATTTTAGACTAATTTAGTTGTATCGAAATATATGTCATTTTATATTTTTTTAAGTAGATGATAGTAATGATTTGTGTGTTGTTGATCTTTAAAGGCGAAATCGGGTATATACCCATGAAAACTTTATTAATTGGGTATATATAGACCTGTCAAACGGGTCATTCAGGTCGGGTTCGGGTCGGGTCACTTCGAGTTTCGGGTAAAACGGGTTTTGGGTATTTTCGGGTTGACTCGAACCCGGGTTTGACCGGGTTTCGGGTCATTTCGGGTTGATTTCGTGTTTGTCAATTTTTTCTTTTTTAAATTAAAAAAAATCAAGATTTGATAATTTTGTGATAAATTTTAATTATATATAAAAAAAATTAATTATATATAATTATAAATCAACCGGGTCAATGGGGTCACCGGGTCAATCGGGTAAATCGAGTCAAAATTTCCGGGTCAATCGGATCACCGGGTAGAAACCCAGATTACCCGGAAAATTTCGGGTTTTTCGGGTTCGGGTCGAAAAAAAATTTCGGGTTAAAATTTCCGGGTTCGGGTCGGAAATTTTTCGGGTCGTTTTGGTCGGGTTGTGTTTTAACAGGTCTAGGTATATACGAAGTAATTTGGCCCATAGGCCGAAGGCCTTTGGACAATTAGTAAATATCCTAAGGATTGAGCATTGCTAATAAATGTCCAAAAATCTTTCATAATACCTAAACTACCCTCATTTTCATTTATCCCCCCATTCCCGTCCTTTCTTTCATTCAGATCTGAGCGCAAAGAGAGATCCATGGCTGCCCTCCATTATCGCTCCTCCCGATTCCCCTTTTTCTTGAGGCTCTTAGATTTACCTCATCGACATCTCGGAACTCCCTCCCGGACGGCCGGACCTCAAGCCACAACTTCATATTCGCCTCCGACCCAACCACCGCCTCCTAGAATCGTTGATGAAAGAACGATTTTGAGTCGTCGATTCAAGGCTTGAATGGTGAATCGCCGTTGAATCTTGTTTTTGCTCGATTTTGATTTCAATTCCTTGTTGAAATAATCAATTTGTTGTTCGATTTCAATTCGGGCTTGAGGAGTTTGACGATTGCAGTAGCGGGAGGAGACACCTTTCATCTAGAGTTCTGAGGAGAACCATTCATGGGGCAGAAAGTAGCTTGAAAAGAACCCTCTGTTGTAGAAATTTGGCCCAAGGAGAGCACCGATTTGTCAATCAGATTGGCATTTCGGAAGAGCTGTGTGAATCGAGCAGTGGAGGGCAGTGGAGGATTTTAATTTTGGCCTTGCTTTGGATGCTATAGCAATTTGTTACTGCCAACTGATTCAATTGTGATAATAAATAGAATGATTCTTTATGGTCCCTGGTGCAATGAATATTTGAGTGATTTTTCATGGAGTTTATTGATCCATCTTGAATTGCCAAGGAAAAAAGGGTATAATATTCACTTGGTAACATTAACTGGACATGTAAACTTCATTGCAAAGTGCATACAATGTTCTAATATTTTTAAATTAAAAATAAAGTGTTTTCAATCCATTTATGTTAATTACTAAATAATATTAATAATGAATTTAGTTCAACTACTAAACTTCATTGTATACAATATGGTGGTGACATTATACAATATGGTGGTGCCAGTGATAATGGTGGTGACATCAATAAAGGTGCTGACAGTGTTTATGAACCTATTTTTATTTTGATTAAAACATCTATAGGGCTTTCCTTTGATTACAGTGCCTACGCCCCTTTTTTCATAGTGGTGACAGTATATATGACCTTGTTTTTATTAGTGGTGACAGTGTCTATGACTCTCTTACCCATTCATATATTGAAGGAGAAATGTCCACCTAATACCTTTTGGCTTCTCATTAGCCATTTTAGGGTTCGTGCTTACCTTGTCCTAGGGTTTTCCATTTTGTGACAGCAATCATCTTTAACGACGTATTGTACTTAACATTTTAGGGTTTAGGGCCTTGGCCCTAAACCCTAAAGACTTAACCCTAAACCCTAAAGCATACTATACATCACATGTTCTTTTGGCTTCGCATTAGCCCCTTTAGGTTTTGTGCTTCCTTAATCATAGGGTTTTCCTTTTGGTTACAAGTGTCTATGACCTGATTTTAATAGGGGTTACAATGTTTTTGTCCCTTTTTTTTATAGTGATTACAAGGTTTTTCTTTTGATTACAGTGTCTATGACCTTGTTTTAATAGTGGTGACAGTGTCTATGACCCTATTTTTATTTTGCTTATAACGTCTATGTCCATCGTACACATTCATATATTAGAGGAAAATTGTCACCACATGAATATATGCTTCTCATTAGCCCTATAGGGTTTGTGCTTCACTTGTCCTAGGGTTTTCCTTTGATTACAATGTCTTTGACCCTTTTTTCATAGTGGTGACAATGTCTATAACCCTGTTTTTATTTTGGTTAAAGCGTCTATAGAGTTTTCCTTTTGATTACAGTGTCTATGACTTTATTTTATAGTGGTGACAGTGGCTATGACACTTTTTATTTTGATTACAGTGTTTATGACCCTCTTATCCATTTATTTATTAGAGGAGAACTGCCACCACATTTATTTTGGCTTCTCATTAGCCCCTTTAGTGTTTGTGCTTCACTTTTGTTGCAGTGTCACCACATTTATTTTGGCTTCCCTTGCCCTAGAGTTTTCCTTTGGTTACAGTGTCTATGACCCTGTTTTTATAATGGTGACAGTGTCTATGACCCTGTTTTTGTTTTGGTTACAGCGTATATGACCCTTCTACCTGTTCATATATTAGAGGAGAACTGTCACCACATGAATATCGGCTTCTCATTAGCCCCTATAGGGTTTGTACTTCCCTTTTCCTAGGGTTTTTCTTTGATTACAGTGTCTATGACCCTTTTTTCATAGTGTTGGCAGTGTCTATAAAGATGTTTTTATCTTGGTTACAACGTATATAGGGTTTTCCCTTTGATTACAGTGTCTATGACCATGTTTTTACAGTGGTGACAGTGTCTATGACCCTATTTTTATTTTCCTTACAACGTCTATGACCCTCTTACCCATTCATATATTAGAGGAGAAATGTCACCACATTTATTTTGGCTTCTCATTAGCCCCTATAGGGTTTGTGCTTCCCTTATCATATGATTTCCCTTTGATTACAGTGTCTATGACCATGTATTTATTTTGGTTACAGTGTCTATGATCTTTGATTACAACCCCTATAGTGGTGACAGTATCTATAACTTTATTTTTATAGTGGTTACAACAATAGTTACATTTTTATTTTTATTTTAAATGTGGTGACACTACTTTAAAAAAAATCTAGAAAACTAGAAATTAGAAATTAGAGAAGAATTGTCATCACATGTATTTTGGCTTCTCATTAGCCCCTATAGGGTTTCTGCTTCTCTTGCACTAGGATTTTCCATTGATTACAATGTCTATGACCCTGTTTTTATAGTGGTGACAATGTCTATGACCCTATTTTTATTTTGGTTACAGCGTCTATGTATACACGACCTTATAAAATTATAAGAGAGATATATTAAAATAAAATAGAGATATATTTAAGTAATATATTAAAATCACAAGAGGGATGGGGGAATGGAATTTGTGATTTCAAGAACCCAATTAGTTACAAATAAGCCTTTTATGGCCTAACTGTGGGCCTTCAGCCCAATCTGTAATCATCAACCCAGGTCATTCCTATCGCAAAATGCAAATTGCTGTATTTCATCATCTTCTTTCTCATTCTATCGCTCTCCCTCTCTGAACCTTAATTAGGAAAACTCAATCCCAATTTAAAGCCAAATTCTCGTTTAATTTCATCCCAAATTCTAGTTTTTTCCAAGCAAATCGCCTTAATTCAAACATACAAACAACAATGATCGAATAATGGCGTCGCTTTCCCCTTGCTACACGATTGTCCCCCGAAATTCGGTGAAGGAGCTTAAAATCAACGAAAGGGAGCGGAGATCGAAGGATTAAAGCAGCAAAGTCCCCCGTCGTTTCCGAGTTGTTAATTCAACTGCCTTCCGGTCCCTCGCAGTGGCCTGAATCGTCGGCCCCGTACTGACGCCGGCGCGCCGCTGCTCCTCTTTCCTGTTGTTCCAGAGCTATTGATTCCCCTTCCTTCCAGTCGTTCACAGTGGCCTGAATCACCAGCTTCGTACCGATGCCGCCGAGATCCGACAATTCCACTTCCACCAGCGTCAATTTGAGTAAAATCGGAAGAGGAAACAGTGACATCGAGATGGTAGCGGTCTAGCGGATATAAAAATGAAGGCGGGGTAAGATTGGAAAAAATGGACACTCACCTAATATTTCAACCCTTTTGTCCTATGGCTTAAATTTTGGGCACCAAAAGGACACTTACCAAAAAACCTCGGTATATACCCATCAAAACTTCAAAAAATTTGATATACCCATCAAATCATTTAAATTTTGTTTGATTATCCATAATATATTTGATCTAATATTATTGAGTGAAAATTAGATTAAAATTTAATTATATACTAAACTTAAATAATTAGAAAACTTATCACTTTACATTGGATTGAAAATATAATTAAAATTTTAATATAAAAGTTAAACTTCAACGTAATTATAATTATATTTTTATCCAATGATTTTATTTTGAATATCAAGTTTCATGTATAAGTTCAAAATAATTAAGTTATAAAAATGACCATAAACCATACTAAAGAAATAAAATACATATTTTTTTAATGTAAAATCACATCAAATTAAAAAATTACTTAGTTTGAGAAAAATTGAAATTAATGTCTCATTTTAATAATTATTTGAAAGTTAACTAATTTTGATATTTAAATAATTAAATTTTAATAATTTTTATATTTAATAGTATAAATTAAATATATGATGGACAATTAAATTTTAATCTAATTTTCACTCAATAATATTAGATCAAATATATTATGGATAATCAAACAAAATTTAAATGATTTGATGGGTATATAAACAATTTTGAAGTTTTGATGGGTATATACCCAATTAATAAAGTTTCCATGGGTATATACCCGATTTCGCCTTTTAAGAAAATTTATTGGTTAAAAAATGTAGTGGGTATTAAAAAAATGATAAAATTTATGAAAAAGTTAGTGGAATGATGATGTTGTTTGAGGAGTGAGTGTTTTATTAAAACTTGTACACAATCCTAAAATGAATTAAATTTTGAGATGGTGGGAGTATTATTTTGGTTAAAATTGATACAATACTTTATACGAAGTATTAGTTTGAATTATTTTTTCCTAATTAACTTTAATCTTAAATATTTTCTTTAAATTATTCTATAATAATGTTGTTGTTTTTTAATTAGAAATTTATTCTTAAATATTTCAATTAATTTTATACCACAACATTAATGATAGAGTGATGATATTTGACTTTTAAAAAGATTTAGAAGCATAAAAGTGCCAGAAGTAATTTGGTCCAAAGGTCGAAGGCCTTTGGACCAAAAACTAAATGTCCTAAGATTAGAGCATTGCTAGTAAATGTCCATTATTTTTTCATAATACCAACACTACCCCTGGCTTATATTTCCCCTTCCCTTATTTCATAATACCACCTTTACCCTTACCTTTTACAAACCCTGTTTCTCTGTTCTTAATACGCTCGTTCTTCATTTCAGATCTGAGAATGAGAACCATGGATCTCGCTTTTGGCGTAGGACGGAAGATCAAGAAGGACGAGGCTGATGTCTTCGATGGCGAGCATGTACTCCCCTCCCCCGTTCCCTAATCGTCGTTGATGCCTTCCTCTATCCCCGCGCTCTCTCCTCCCGCTATCAATTTTCCCGGCGGCGCATCTCTCTTTAAATTGGAGGAATCAGACTAGGGTTTCCAGAGGTTGCTTGGTGGTGACAGTTATGGCGGATCTCAGCAAGCGAGTCCATCAATCGATCTCGTATTCCTCTCCCAGCGGCGCACCTCTCTTTAAATGCTCCCGACGGCGCACCTCTCTTTAGTTTTGGAGGTGTTCAATTTGTTGCTGTAGAATCAGAAATGTCTCTCTGTTCATTGGCAAACTATTTCATAATCTTTGTTCAGATGAAGAGGAAGGACTGTAGCTTGTGCTGTGTGTGTTTATGGGAACAAATTTTTGCATAAAACTTTGGTTTTGGTTTTTTTTGGGGATCGAATTACATAAACTTTGGTTTGATGATATGATTGTTTATTTACATTGCTAAGATTCAGGTGATGTTCAAAGGGATCCTACTAGAATTTTTCCATCACAACATTAGGATTCGAAACACGTTAGGACTATTTAACTGACATGTACGTTATTGTTTGGTTTTGCAAAACTTGAGTGAACACAAATGGCAATTAGCCATTAGGAACTGGCAATTTTTTGTTTCAATTAGGAACTAACAATTCAGTTGTGGTGACAGGGCAATTTTTTGTTTCAATTAGGAACTTGCAATTAGCAATTAGGAATTAGTAATTTGTTTTTGTTTCAATTAAAAACTCTTGAAACGAATCTGTCATCAAAAAATTGTTTCCCTTGTCCTAGGTTTTTCCTTTGATTACAGTGTCTATGACCCTGTTTTTATTTTGGTTACAGTGTCTATGGCCTTGTTTTTCTTTGGTTACAGTGTCTATGACCCTGTTTTAACAGTGGTTACATCGTCTATATCCATCTTACTCATTCATATATTAGAGGAGAACTGTCACCACATGAATATCGGCTTCTCATTATCCCCTATAGGGTTTGTGCTTCCCCTTTCTTAGGGTTTTCCTTTGATTACAATGTCTATGAACCTTTTTTCATAGTGGTGACAGTGTCTATAAAGCTGTTTTTATTTTGGTTACAAGTCTATAGGGTTTTCCTTTTGATTAAACTGTCTATGACTTTATTTTTATAGTGGTGACAATGACTATGACACTGTTTTTATTTTGATTACAGCGTCTATGACCATCCTACCCAAATATATATTAGAGGAGAACTGTCACCACATGTATTTTGGCTTCTCATTAGCCCCTATAGGGTTTGTGTCTCCCTTGTCGTAGAGTTTTCCTTTGATTACAATGTCTTTGACCCTTTTTTCATAGTGGTAACAGTGTCTATAACTCTATTTTTATTTTGGTTGCAACGTCTATAGGTTTTCCTTTGATTACAGTGTCTATTACCTTTTTTTCATAGTGGTGACAGTGTCTATGAACTGGTTGTTATAGTGTTGACAGTGTCTATTACCCTGTTTTCATAGTGGTGACAGTGTCTATGACTCTCTTACCCATTCATATATTGAAGGAGAACTGTCCACCTAATGTCTTTTGGCTTCTCATTAGCCCCTTTAGGGTTTGTGCTTACCTTGTCCTAGGGTTTTCCATTTGGTGATAACAATCATTTCTTAACGACGTACTATACTTAACATTTTAGGGTTTAGGATTTAGGATTTAGGGTTTAGAGCCTTGGCCCTAAACCCTAAAGACTTAACCCTAACCCTAAACCATACTGTACATCACATGTTCTTTTGGCTTCTCATTAGCCCCTTTAGGGTTTGTGATTCCCTAATCATAGGGTTTTCCTTTTGGTTACAAGTGTATATGACCTTATTTTAATAGTCGTTACAATGTATTTGTCCCTTTTTTTATAGTGATTACAGGGTCTATGACCCTGTTTTAAGAGTGGTTACAGCGTGTATGTCCATCTTACCCATTCATATATAGAGGAGAACTGTCACCACATGAAAATCGACTTCTCATTTGCCCCTATAGGGTTTGTGCTTCCCTTTTCCTAGGGTTTTCCTTTGATTACAGTGTCTATGACCCTTTTTTCATAGTGATTACAGTGTCTATAAAGCTGTTTTTATATTGGTTACAACGTCTATAGGGTTTTCCTTATGATTACAGTGTCTATGCCATTATTCTTATTTTGCTTACAGCGTCTATGACCCTCTTACCCATTCATATATTAGAGGAGAACTGTCACCACATGAAAATCGGCTTCTCATTAGCCCCTATAGGGTTTGTGCTTCCCTTTTCCTAGGGTTTTCCTTTGATTACAGTGTCTATGAACCTTTTTTCATAGTGGTGACAATGTTTATAAAGCTGTTTTTATTTTGGTTACAACGTCTATAGGGTTTTCTTTTTTATTACAGTGTTTATGACTTTGTTTTTATAGTGGTGACAGTGGCTTTGACACTGTTTTTATTTTCATTACAGTGTCTATGACCCTCTTACCCATTTATGTATTAGAGGAGAACTGACACCACAATTATTTTGGCTTCTCATTAGCCCCTATAGGGTATGTGCTTCCCTTATCATATGATTTCTCTTTGATTACAGTGTATATGACCATGTTTTTATAGTGGTGACAGTATCTATGACTTTATTTTTATAGTGGTTACAACAGTTGTTACATTTTTAATTTTTTTTATTGTGGTTACACTAATTTAAAAAAATCTAGAAAACTAGTAGTTAGAAATTAGAGAAGAACTGTCACCAGATGTATTTTGGCCCCTATAGGATTTGTACTTCCCTTTTCCTAGGATTTTTCTTTGGTTACGTACAATGTCTATAACCCTACTTTTATTTTGATTACAGTGTCTATGACCTTGTTTTTATTTTGATTGCAGTGTCTATGACCCTGTTTTTATAGTGGTGACAGTGTGTATTAGGTTGGTATTATTTAAGAACATTTGTGTATTACTATTGGCTAGGTTAAGATGATGATATAAAACAATGGGCATTTGACATTTCAACATATTTTGGGTGAACTGACAAGCGGATGGATGGATGACATCAATACAAAATGGAGTTGATTAAAAAACTAATCTTTGATATATTTAGTTTGATATCAAATTAATTAGCATTAGCCTCTCCACTTATGCTGTCAATAGTCACCTGCTTAATTAATGTAATTAGTTTGATATGAAACTCAATGAAATCTACTAGCTAGGAACCGCCGACAAGCCTTGAAACTCACTCCTAGTCCTCGCTCCTCTCTCTCTTATTGTTCAGAAAACAGAGGCTCAAAGCAAAGCTACACTAAAAGCCCAAAGGAAGAACAACAACAAGGGGAGGGTCAATGATGAAGGCATCTCTCCTTAAATTTCACTTAGGCATTTTATCAAACGGGTGGTGTGCATACAAATACACAAGTTGGTTCCCAAAAGCCTGATTACAAAACTCAAGAATCTTTCAAATTGCTAACCTGTAAGTCAAATTAGGAATCATTCCAATGAAGAAAAAACTAATTACAATCACCAGAAATCTCAAATTAACAACATCTTCTAAAGCTTTCAAATCGTACAGGGAAGAGAAGTAAGAATCGAGTGAGGTGGTCAAGGAAGTGGTGCCTGATCAGTTCCATCTTACTAGGCTATCATATCTCGATTCAATCGCTCATCTCTCTCTTGTTGTTCGGAAATTCCATATCGGAGGGGGCAGATTCGTCGCCGATGGGGGTGTCCATATCGGAGTTTGGGCTTCCTCTCACCACCGAATCTTTGTTCTCCAGAATTCCAGATCGGAGGGGGTAGAGAGAGATGGCGGTGGAGAGAAATAGTGATGGAGATCGGTCGAGATCGGTGGTGGAGATAGATGGCGACGGAGATCGGCGACGTTTTGTCATGGCAGTCGGCGGACTCCCGGAGGCGGAAGCAACGGTGGCCATGGCGGTGGAGGCTCGAGCAAAGACGGTGAAATCGGCCAGAAGAGGAGTAATTTCACCCAATGACCTCCTCCTCCTCCGTCGGCTTGCATCTCAATCTCTCTCCCATGGATGCTTCGTACTTTCTCCATTGTCAGATCTCACTTCCGCTTGTTTTAATTTGGTGAGAAGGGGAAGAAATAGAGGCAGGAGCAAAATTGGAAAAAATGGACATTCACCTAATATTTCAACTCTTTTGTCCTATGGCTTAAATTTTGGGCATCAAAATGACACTGACCAAAAAACCCCAAAGTGCCATGAGTGGTGTTTTTTAAAAGAAACCCAAATTTATGGACGACTTTACGAAAGTATCGTATTTCAGGGTGATTTTCTGTAATTTACCCATCCGACGCGTCTTGGTATGTTTAGAGTTTGGCATCAGACGCTCACCCACTCACTCGTCCCGCTCCTCTCGCTCTCCCCTTCCATCCCTCGAAACCCTAGATCCCCAATTCCACCTCTACCATGGTGAAGAAGAACCGGGAAGCCCACGCAGCGCCGCCGTCGTCTGAGGAGACTGACTCCGACTCGTCCTCCTCGTCTTCGGAAGGAGAGGGCTCGCCGTCGACGCCTCCGCCCCCGAGCGCTGCCGACAAAAAGCCAGCCGCTCTTAAGAAGTCAGCGGAACCCTCCGCCGATAAGGAGGCGAATTCCGACTCCGATTCGGACGAACCCGACTCTCCTGTGAAGCCGATCGCGTCGAAGCCGATCGACGACGGCTCGAAGCTCAGGAAGCCGAGATCTAAGCCGAATCACAAGCCTTCTAACCCCACGCCTTTCACTCCCAAGGCGTTGGTGAAGCGGGCGCCATCGGCGGAGGATCAGAAGGACTCGAAGAAGCCGAAGACGGAGAAACGCGAAGGAGGAGCGGAGGAGGAGGGAAAGAAGTCGATTTTGTTTCAGAGGCTGTGGAGTGACGACGACGAGATCGCGGTCTTGAAGGGGATGCTCGAGTACAAGGAGCAGAAAGGTGTCGATCCAATGGCTGACGCCAACGTATTTTACGATTTCATTAAGAAGTCGTTGCGTATCACTTTCGATCGAACGCAGCTGGTGAGTAAAGTTCGTAGGCTGAAGAAGAGATACGAGAACAGCGCGGGGAGAAAGACTTTCAACGCCCACGAGACGATTGCGCTTGAACTGTCGAAAAAGATCTGGGGAGACGACCCGCAAAGCACTAAACTTGATCGCCAGACGAAGAGCAACCTGAAATCGCCTGGTGGTAAGATGTCAAAGATAGCGACCAATGGGGTTGCTTCATCTTCAAGCAAGATGAAGAATGCAGGAAATGCTGGTTCAGGCCTGGAACAGGAGGATAAATCTGTGAATTTCATTGGGAAAGCAAGCATCTCAATGGGATTGGATGAGAGTATCGTGAAAGTGGGACTGCGATTGTGCAGTGAGGATAAAAAAGCTGAAATTGAGGAGAAGTGGAAGCAGTTGCACTTGGAGGAAAGCAACATCTTCTTAAGGAAACTGGATTTGGCTCGCGAGGAGAACAAGATGATCATGGAAGCACTCAAATCAGGGGAGAAGTAATCAGGGGAGAAGTAGGGTTTTAGCAAGGCAAAGACTATCAAATCGGTATTTTCTAATCAAAATTGGGATAAGTAGATTGTCAAATTTTCGTTTTGTTATGTATTTGAATTAAGTGACGCCTTTTTTTAGTTGATCTATCTGTAGTTCAGGTCTCCAGTTTGCTGTGGTGTAGATTTTGTATCATAAGTAGTATGATTGATTAGTCTTCAGTTTACTAATCTATGGTGCCCTGTGCTCGAATGTCGAATTGCTTTGGTACATTTCAAAGCTTCAGCTGATGTATCTTCTGCCTGTGGATTACCTTGAGTTGGCATCAGTATGTTTTTATGTTATCTCCTTTGCTACTTTCGATTTTGTGTTGGAACTCCATTATATGCTTTCCTTTATATTAGTTCATGGGCCACATATCTTCAAAACGATGTTGAATCCTCTCTACCCAATAATTGAGGTGTTGGTCATACGCATACCAACTAGAACCCTTTACGGTAAGTGACGATAATGGGTCCGGAGAATGTTGGTTGGGTTGTTTTGGACTTGATCTTACATCTATACACTTTGTTTATCTTCTGAGTGACCCACTTTACTCATGCTTTTGATATCATGTTATTATGTATGCCTCCCCTTTCACCTTCGCTGTGACGTTTTCCGCTGGTGCCAAGTTTATGACTATGTCCTATCTATTAGCTGGTCTTCATGTGTAACCATGTAATCTGCTGCATGATTGCATCTTTACAATGTCTTATGTCAATACCTTTTCCTTGTATACTTGTGTTGAGTATGTGTCGTGTGCAATCTCTATACTTGCCCAATGTTTGGGGGGTTTTCATATTTATTTCACCTCATTTTGACTATCAAAGCATCAGTAATTCAGCACAAGCACTTCTTGGAGAACAAAATGCATTCTCTGGATGCCCGGTTCATATGGTCCTTTGTTGATTGTTGGAAACGATTCAACTCCTATTTATGCTAAAAGTACTGATATGATATGAAGATCAATTGTTATTTGATCATGCTTTTGCCTGACAGTTGCTTACTCTATCAAGTTCTGTTGCAGTTCCTGCAGCTATCAGCATTTTTATAAAGAAAACTTTCCTCATCTTTTATTTTTATTAAAAGGGGTAAATTTTCCCACCTCTGATCTCATCCAAAAGAGAAAATATCCCACCAACGACAGAAACAAGTCAGTGTTCCCACCATGGACGTGGTCCTGCGATTGCTGTTGCTGTCAATAGCTACCCTTCGTGGAATATAATTTTGGTTCAATCATCCCAAAGTATGATACTTTGCTAGTTGGTTTTGTGTTTTGTGTTGCGATTCTCGTTAACCCGCATCTACTTGTCTAGTTGTATCGGTGTGGGGGTTTGGTGGTGAGATGTGGATGTCACATGTTTACCTCGTCTTTATATAAAGCACACGCAAGAACCGCTCTTCTTTAATGTCTAAGACATAACCCTTCAGAGACATTCCTCTTAGTATTCCTTAGCTTGTGAACCCAGCACTAGTTTCCATGGCTAGTCAATTTGTTGGGAGGAAGGCCTGTGTCATCGGGGGCTCTGGATTCGTGGCTGCCATGCTTGTTAAGCTGTTGCTTGACAAGGGCTATGCCGTGAATACCACTGTGAGAGATCCCGGTATAAACTCCATCTGATTTGTCTCCTTACGGGCATAAACCAAACATCATGTGAATAACCAAATAAGTTTTAGTTGTTCTTGGGCCATCTGTGACAGTCATTCACTTCAATCTTCAGTTTGATTCGACTTTTCCTTGGATGCAGGCAACCATAAGAAGGTTTCCCACCTGATAGAACTACAAAAGTTGGGGAATTGAAGATCTTCCGAGCTGACCTAATCGATGAGCTGAGCTTCAGTGCTCCAGTGGAAGGATGTGAATTTGTCTTCCATGTAGCTACTCCTGTCAACTTCGCTTCTGAGGATCCAGAGGTATGAAAATTGAACGACTTAACTAGACCGGTTTATTGTATAAGTACCTAAAAATCTCAAATTTCCGAATGCAGAATGACATGATCAAACCAGCTATCCAAGGAGTGACGAACGTCCTTAAAGCCTGTGCGAAAGCCAAATCTGTCAAGCGCATAGTTCTTACATCCTCAGCAGCTGCTGTGTCAATCAACACCCTGAACGGCCCTAACCTTGTAATGGCCGAAGAAAATTGGACCGATGTTGAATTCTTGTCCACTGCAAAGCCTCCAACCTGGGTAGTTTTCTGATACCATGGTCTTATTCGCAACATCTTACGTTACTCGTAGGAACATCTAGAGCGGTTTGAGACGAGATTTGATCTTTCAGGGCTACCCTGCCTCGAAGACGCTAGCAGAGAAGGAAGCTTGGAAATTCGCAGAGGGAAATGACATTGATCTTGTGACCGTTGTACCATCTTTGATGGTTGGTCATTCCTTGACTCTTGAAGTCCCGAGTAGCATTTGCATCGCCACCGCCTTGTTAACTGGTAATCGATTCATTCTTCTTCACATTTTATGGATAAAAATTCAAAAGCTTACCTTCATTTTTTGGAAGGAGATGAATTCCTCATAAGCGCCTTAAAGGGTATGGAAATGCTTTCGGGTTCAATCTCCATCTCACATGTGAAGGATGTGTGCCGAGCCCACATCTTTGTAGCCGAGAACGAATCATCCTCAGGCCGCTATATCTGCTGTGCTGTGAACACCGGTGTTCCTGAACTCGCAAGCTTCTTGAACAAAAGATATCCTCACTACAACGTCCCAACCGAGTAAGTTTCTCATAAACAATAAGTGTTCGAAATTCGGTAGGCAAAATTTTGACCTCTATAAAAATGTCTCTACATTTTTCCAGATTCGGAGATTTCCCCTCGAGAGCGAAGCTGATCATATCCTCAGAGAAGCTCGTCGATGAGGGGTTCAGCTTCGAGTATGGAATCGAAGAGATATACGACGAGACTGTGGAGTACTTGAAGGAAGTAGGACGGTTGAAGTGATCATCTACTCGAAGGATATTAGGCCATGTACACCCGTGTACTCTTCTATTTGTACTTCACTCACTTTTTTCCTGCCACATCAGCATAAGAACACCCCTTGAACTATTTTATGAATTTTCACACATCCGTGTACTCCGATCTCAAATCGTACACTAATTATTTATTTAATCATTTATTTTAGTCTTATATTCTTATTATATGAAATTATAAATTTATTTGTTTATTAAATTAATATTTAAAAATCTTTTGGATTGTGATATTATTTTTATTTAAATATTATATTAAAAAGATAATTTTTTTTAACAATTATTAAAATTATTAAAATAACATATCATATTAAAATATCCAAATATATATATATATATATATATATATATTTAAATATACATTCAAGTTGCAATGATTTAATTATAGTCATTTTTTATTTTTACCTATATATGGTCAAAATGGGTATCTATGCAAAGATAAAATTCAAATATAAATTTATTTATTTATTTTAATATTTTAAACATTCGAAAAGTGGTTTTGAAATAAATAAAACCTTTTATCAAGTGGGGTTGTTGTGTACTCCATCATGTTCTTATTTTTTTTTTTGAATATAAGGCGGCCCTTATTATTAAATAAGATCAATCTCCGCAAGCTCGATCAAACTTTGCGGAAAAGGATCGATGAATACATGATCGACACCATTTAGTGGTAAGAGTCTAGCTACGAAATGTGCTGAAAATTGCCAGTACGCCTAACATGGCCAAAGGAGAAAGAGGAAAAGTTCCCTACTAAACCCAATATGTCGTCGACAACCACCCTTGAATAAGAACATAACATTGCCCCTGGACGCAGGCTACTGATCAAATGTAGGGAGTCAGATTCCAAGTGTGCACAGTCCACTCCCCTTTTAACTGCCTCCTCAATTCCTATGAATCCCGCTTTCAACTCGGCTATATTGACATCCCAGCTCGCTTTGGTGCGCCTGACTGCAGCCCATAACATCTGCCCGGATGCGTCTCGAGCCACCGCACCCAACCATACCCAGCCCCCATCCATTACAGCAGCGTCAGTATTGATTTTCACAATACCCGTTGGAGGTTTTGACCAATTGCAATCACCAACAGTCCGACGAACACCCTCGGCGACTCTGTCATTTCGGGCGTCCCAAATTCTCCTATAGTCCTGAACATATTTTCGAAATCCATCCCGAAGGAGAGGCACGTTTGGCGGATCGTCATTGAATAACCTCATGTTCCTCGCTGTCCACGCAATGCACGCATTTGTAAAGAATTCCAACAGGCCTACTGCCCCTTCGGCCTCCTTGACATCTTCCACAATCTGTGCCAAAGACAGGTTCCCTAGTCCCTGTACTCGCCTTCCCAAAGATGACCCATCCTATGCTGGATCCGCGAAAGGACACCGCAGCAGGGCATGGATCAAAGTTTCATCCTCGGTATTACAGCCTTCACACCATGCCGAGTCCAGCATATGGCGGTTCACCAGAATTGACTTGACAGCAAGAGCATCAGTCAACGCACGCCACGCGAAGATCAATACTTTCAGAGGAGCTTTCAATCTCCACAACCATCCCCAAATCTGTTCAGTCTGGCCATTGAGCCGCTCATGCCACTCCTCTAAATGGCCACAACAGCCTAGCCAATAAGCCGATTTAACTGTGAAAATCCCCTCCCTATTTGGGCACCAAACTCGGGTGTCTTGAGGCCAACGAGTGCTGAGAGGAATCGCTAGAATACTCCCAACATCTTCGGCCGAAAAATTCTCCTGTAATACATCCGTGCGCCATGAGCCTCTATCGACGTCGATGAGCTTTCCCATTGACAAGCCCAAATCCGAGTGCTGCAGCGGTACTGGGGATACGGGTTTCCCATCACGGGTCAGCCATCTCGCTCCCCATACATCAATGTGTTCACCTGTTCCAACTCGCCATCCAAGTCCTTCCAACAACAACGCTTTCGTCCCCTAAATGCTCCTCCAAGAGAAACTAGGGTTGTTTCCCAAGGCCGAGTTTAAGAAGCTTTCCCCACGGAAATATCGGGCCTGGATCACACGTGAAACCAAGGACAAAGGATCTTTCACCATCCTCCATCCTTTCTTGGCCAGCAGCGCATCATTGAACACCCGTAAGTCCCTAAATCCCATGCCTCCCATCGGTTTTGGAGCGCATAACCTCTCCCATCGGCACCAATGAACCCGTCGTTGCTGCTCCGATGAACCCCACCAAAACCGCCCTAGCAGACTGTGGATCTCCTCAATCAGGCCCTCTGGTAATCGAAATACACCCATCACATATGTGGGAATGCTCTGTAATACTGACTTTATAAGTACCTCTTTACCAGCTTGAGAGAGTGAGCGCTCATTCCATCCCTGGATTTTCTTCCAAATCCTCTCCTTAATTGATTCAAATACCTGTTTTTTTTATTTCCCGATAACAGTCGGAAGGCCCAAATACCTGGAGTGGCGATCCACCATCCTCACCCCCAGTAGTCCCGCGATAACAACTTTCTGGTGATAGTTCATATTCGTGCTAAAGGATACTTCCGACTTATGCCAGTTAACCTTCTGCCCAGATGCTCCTTCATACAACCGGATAGCCCCGGCAACTTGCGAGCATTCTTGTGGAGTAGCTTTTGCGAACAACAAACTATCATCAGCGAAGAAGAGGTGGCTGATCTTAGGTGCGTTCCGACAAACCTGCACACCGTTAATACGCCCCTCTGCCACCCTCTGCGAGATCAAGGCTGAAAAAACCTCTGCACATATAATGAATAAATAGGGTGATATCGGATCCCCTTGCCGCATTCCCCGGGTAGGCATCACTTGGCCACGCACTTGCCCATTAAATTTGAAGGTGAATGACACAGTAGACACACAACTCATAATTCTCCGACACCATGGCTCTGAGAATCCCATCCTTCTCATAACGCCTTCCAAGAAAGGCCATTCCACCCGATCATAGGCCTTAGACATGTCCGTTTTGAGCGATAGCCAGCCCTTTCCACCCGCCCTAAGGCCCTTCAGGTAATGGAAGACTTCCAAGGCGATGAGTGCATTGTCTGAGATATTCCTTCCTGCCACGAAAGCGCTCTACTCAGGGGATATAATCGAAGGTAGGAGAGGCTTTAGACGATTAGCCATCGTCTTCGATATGATCTTGTATATTACATTGCACAAGCTTATAGGCCGGAACTCCGAAGCCTTTCTCGGCTCCGCCACCTTCGGGATGAGGGTAATAATGGTCTCGTTTACAGCCCTCAAGTCCGCATTTCCGCACCACCATGCTTGAACAAAATTCACAATATCACCCCCGATGACATCCCACTTGTAATGTGTACTTGGGTATTTACTTTTTTATTTAATTATTTTTGGCCTTAGTACACCCAACATGTGCAGGGGTGTACATGCCGTTAGTTCTTTCATGTCTATCTATATATGTATGTTCTATAGTATGGTTTTTGATGATGATGATGAATAAGGCAATTGGCAATGCGCATTGGATTCGATGAATTAAGCATGATGATGTACGAGTGAATAAGCGCTATCGACTTGTGGGTAGTACCTAAAAGGTCTCCAGTTCGGACCCCGAATATTGGCCGTTCTTTATTTACAAATTCAAATAATAAGCGCTATCGCCTGGCCTTGTGATTAGATTGGGCTTCATGTGAGAGCTCCTATTCTTGGCATCGATATGATCAATAGATGCAAAATACTTGGATCGGTCAAAATGATAACGACATGTCAACAAACAAGTGTGTTACAGATTTTAGGTATAACATATCACCGATTCATTGATCAAAGAAAAAATTAAGACAAAACTAGGTATGTACGAGAATTAAATATTTTGGCGAGAAATAATATGGAGTAAATTCGGGTAGGTCTGAACCTTCTCGTATAGCATTATATTTATAATAATTTATTTATGCCGAGTTTACAAGTGTATTATGAGACAGCCTCCACTGACTTATACTACGTACTATATATTTAGGCAAGTTTTTTTAAAATGTTGAAAATTATATATTGATATTGTTGGGACACTTGTGAATCCCACATCGGAAGTGAGATGATTCTGAACCTAACATATAAGTGGATGGGCTACTCCACCTAAAGCCAATTGGTTTTGGGATGGTGCCCCAGTCCAGCTTATATGTTGGGCTTTCTGGTCAGGCCCAACAAGACTTCCCCAACAAACTGGTATCAGAGCTTTGATTGTTGATTTCCGCCGAGAATGATGTCTGGTTCTGTGTTGAAGATCAACAAGTTTACTGGAAGAAATTCTTTCAGTCTGTGGCAGATCAAGATGCGGACTTTGCTGAAACAGCAAGGTTATGGACACCGGTGGCCGCCGACAAGAAGGGGGCAGATACAACCACCGCTGAGTATGGCCTTCTGGAGGAGAAGGCTCATTCGACGATTATGTTGTGTCTCGCAGACGATGTCATAACAGAAGTTGCTGATCAGGAAACCGCAAGCAAGTTGTGGCTAAAGTTGGAGTCTTTGTTCATGACAAAGTCTCTGACGAACAAGTTGCTTCTGAAACAACGGTTGTTCAGGCTGCGTATGCAGGAAGGTACTCAACTCAGAGATCATCTTGATCAACTTAACACTCTATTACTTGAATTGCGTAATATTGATGTTAAGGTGGAGGACGAAGATGCTGCCCTAATTCTATTGGTAACCCTACCCCCCACATACGAGAAATTCGTTCAGTCGTTCGTCGTTGGGAAGGACACCATCACGTTGGAAGAGATTAGATCGTCGCTTCACAGCAGAGAGTTGCGTCTGAAGGCAAACACGTCGGTTACAGACAATCAGGCTTCCGGGCTTGTGGCAAACGGAGGCAAATCTGATGGTAGAAAGGGCAATAAGAAGAAGCATCGACAAGATCGCAAATCAGGCCCTAAACCAAACGATGTCTGTAACTACTGCAAGGAGAAAGGTCATTGGAAGAATGACTGTCCGAAGAAGAAGAAGCAAGAGGAGGAGAAATATGGGTCTGCAGCAGTAGCTGATCGTGGCAATGCTTCTGAGGAGGATATTGTTCTGTTAGCCGATGATCACACACACCGGGCTGATGTGTGGTATCTTGACTCTGGGGCATCCTATCACATATGTCCTAAAAGGGAATTGTTTGCAACATATAGCCGTGCTGATGGGGGCAATGTATCCATGGGGAATGATGCTCTCTGCAAGGTTGTTGGGACTGGCTCAGTTAGGTTTCAGACAGATGATGGGAAATTTCGCACATTGGAGGATGTCAAGCACGTGCCATCCATGACGAATAATCTGATATCCCTAACAGCGTTAGACGACAAGGGGCTCAGGTACACAGGTTATGGGGGAAAGTTGCGTGTGTTCAGAGGCTCTGATGTGGTTCTACAGGGAGTCAAGCGGGGAAAGGGAACTTTGTACACCCTACAAGGTTCCTCAGTTATAGGTGCTGCAGCGGCTGTTTCTGCTGGGGTTCAGGAAGCTGATCAGACCAGGCTTTGGCATATGAGGTTGGCTCATATGAGTGAAAGGGGGATGCAAATTCTCTCGAAAGCAGATCTTCTGGGAGGCCATAAGGCCCAGAGCCTTGAGTTTTGTGAGCATTGTGTGTTTGGGAAATTACATCGCAGCAAATTTCCTAAAGCAGTTCATCAGACAAAGGGCACGCTGGATTACATCCATTCAGACTGTTGGGGTCCTTCACGTGTTCAGTCCTTGGGCGGTCACAGGTATTTTCTGTCTCTAATTGATGATTACTCTAGGATGAGTTGGGTATTCATGATGAGGCATAAAAGTGAGGCATTCAGTAAGTTCAGGGAGTGGAAGACTCTAGTAAAGAATCAGACTGGAAAGAAGGTCAAGAGGCTGCGAACTGATAATGGTTTGGAATTCTGTTCATCTGAGTTTGATGGGTTCTGCAGAGATGAGGGCATTGCTCGGCATCATACAGTCGGATACACACCACAGCAGAATGGTGTAGCAGAATGAATGAATCAGACTCTTCTGGCGAAAGCAAGGTGTATGCTTTCCAATTCAGGCCTTGATAGGAGATTCTGGGCAGAAGCAGTTTCAACGGCTTTCTATCTCGTTAATCGGAGCCCACACACAAGTATCGACTGCAAAACACCTTATGAGGTGTGGACTGGAAAGGCTGCTGACTACTCTAATCTGAGGGTTTTTGGGTGTACTGCTTATTATCATGTTGATGAGGGTAAGCTAGAGCCAAGAGCTAAGAAGGGAGTCTTCATGGGCTATGGTACTGGGAATGTACACACTTCAGACTGAGGAGGAGAAGGAGTACATGTCTAAGGTCCCTTATGCCAGCGCAGTAGGGAGTCTGATGTATGTTATGGTCTGCACTCGACCAGATCTAGCATTTGCTGTTAGTGTAGTAAGCCGCTTTATGGTTCAGCCTGGGAAGGAACACTGGCAAGCTGTGAAGAGGATCTTCAGGTATCTCAGAGGCACTACTGATGTTGGTCTGTGCTATGGGAATGATACAGAGTGCTTGGTTGCTGGGTTTTCAGACTGATTATGCCGGCGATGTGGACAGTAGGAGATCGATGACTGGCTATGTTTTCACTCTTGGGAGTTCTGTGGTGAGTAGGAAAGCAACTCTACAACCTACAGTCACTTTGTCTACCACAGAGGCAGAGTACATGGCGTTGACAGAAGCTGCTAAGGAGGGAATCTGGCTTAAAGGCTTGGTCAATGATCTAGGCCTACATCAGGATCAGGCTTTAGTGTATTGCGACAGCTTGAGTGCAATATGCTTAACCAAGGATCAAGTTCATCATGAGAAGACGAAGCACATTGATGTCAGGTACCATTTTCTGAGGAATGAGAAGAGAATCACGGTGAAAAAGGTGGGAACTGCTGATAATCCCGCTGATATTTCACTAAGCCAGTTCCAGAGAGCAAGTTCCGACATTGTTTGGACTTGCTTAATATCACCAGTTGTTGAGTTGCCCTGCGGGGCAGTCTGGGTCCTTCTTCAAGGACCAATCTGAGGCAGAGAACGTCTGAGCACTTATCATAGGTGCATCTGTTTCTGATAGGATTCAAGTCAAGGTGGAGATTTGTTAATGTGCCTTTACGGTATGCGATGTTTATTGTAAACGGGCCTATCGTTTGTCTATTTTGGGCTTTCAGTCCATTGTCTGTTTAGGGTTTCATGAGTCTCTGCATATACTCATGGAACGCCGACCCCTTTATAACCTCAATCTGTTTCGCTTCCTCTAATAAGAAAACTGGTTCTCTGCCCGTGGACGTAGGCAACATACCGTTGCTGAACCACGTAAATCTCTGTGTTGTTCTTCGCTTTATCATTCTCGTTATAACAAATATCAACTTTTATATTTTTTTTAAAAAAATAATTTTATACTAATAACAAGTACAAAATTATTATTTTTAAAATTTATATATAAAAAAATTTATACTCCATTATTTTTATCATTTAAAAAAAATTATAAAAATTGCCAGTGGAAAGTGGACACGCACGAATTCCACATACTCATCCAAGTACTTCGCCCTATTCATTTCCACAAATCTCATATCCCCACGTGAATGTTTTCCTTCACTTAATTCCATTTGTACGTACCAATAAACATTCAACACCTATAGCGCATACTCTTTTTTTTTTTTTTTTTTTTTATTAAGTAAGAATTCGGTTGAAAATTCTAACCGATAGCATCCCGACGGATGAGATCTAAAAGATCTGGATAAGACTCCAGTTTCAACCCGTTAATAGGACAGTCAATGTGTCCAACCGTGTCAACCACCCTGTTACCCTCACGGGGCAAATGGGAGAAGAAGATATCCCGAAAGGCTTGCAATAAACCTTTGATATCTCTCATAATCAATTCAATTTCCCAGGAGCAAGAGCCTTTTGATTTAACATGATTTATGACAATCTGAGAATCCTCTTCGATAATGCGCTTTTTATAATTATTTTCCTTTGCAACAATAATTCATTTTCTAAGTGCGATCGTCTCCGCCATAAGCGGGGAAATAGCACCTAATTTCTTATAACCTAGTTTCATTCATAGCATCTCCCACCCAATTCATTATTATAAATTCTGCACTAGCTCCTCCAGTTCCACTTATAGCTCCATCAAAATTTAATTTTAGATAACCATTCACCGGCTTCCTCCATTTGACATTCTTTCTGCTTAGTTTACGACTCGAGGAAACTTTATAGCCAGACGTCATTACTCCATAGTCTCCATCATCTATTTCATCCATTGCTACCCTTTCTCCAATTTTCCATGACAAATTTCAGAAAAGATTGTACCTCTATTTGGGAAGGTTCCTTTAGGTTTCTAAAAGCTACTTGATTTCTGTAATAACAGATAGACCACCATTTTATTGCCATTTCCTCCTTTTCTTTTTTATTCAAGCACAGACCTAGACTTTCCATTATAGTCTTGTCGTTCCTATTTTGATAAGAGAGGTTGTTGATCACTTCTGCACATTTTCTAGTTTTTAAGAGTGGGCTTTGTCCAAAAGGACAATTTGTGAATAAGTGGACCTCATCTTCCCCATACGAATTACAGAAACCGCAAACATTCGGAATCGATGCTCCTCTATTGCTTAATCTATCCCTAGTAGGTAATCTATTCTGAGAAATTTTCCAAAGAAAATTCTTGATTTTAGGCAACGTGTTCACCTTCCAAATCCAATTACATGGGTTGTCATCAAAAGCCTCATTGTTTGATAAAAGATTGACAGCACTAGATGTCGTAAATACTTTCCCCCTTATTTCTTGCCATTAGCTAGACTTTGAAGTTCAACTCTCCAACTTGTTCTACAGTGCTCTAGAGTCGACTATATCGCGTGTGTAACATTTAATTTCTTTTCTTTTCATTAAAAAAAAAACTCTCCAACGTGCTCTATTGACAAGAGAAATGTGCCTATTATAAGAGGCTATGGCTTTAAATCTTTGTGAAAAATATGTATCTAATTCTAAGTTTTCACTTGTTCAAGTTAACATGAATGACGGCTTGTCACTTGACTTTCTCAGTTTAAGTGTTTTGTGAGCTAAAAAACTTCAAAAGTATAAGGTTAAGAACACATATAATGTATAGAAATTAATAGTCTACCATCGCTTAGCATCACCTCATGGCCTTCCATAGCTCTAGTTAAGTGTAATTTCTTTGTCTATTATTTTTAGCCCTTTTTATGGTTGGTTCTATGATGGTTTATCTGTAGCCGATTTTTACACCTTTCTAATTTCCATAGCTCTAGTACACCAAATTCCTTTTCCTTTTCAAAAAATAAAAAATAAAGTACATAAATTAATGGGCCATTCTCCACTAAAGCCCAAATTGGCTGAGAATTTAAAAGGCCCAATGGGCTTTTGTTCAGACCCTTTGAAGAGTAGAAGAAATCCATCAAGTTTTCCGTTGCTAATCGGCAAAGAAAGACAAAAGGTAACATAAATACACTAATACAGAGATGATTCGTATAATCACGTTCTGAATTGGGGATTGAAATCTGGAGAGCTGAAGGGAGAAATAGGGTTTGCATCTGAGGACACAACCAACGACGAGAAGACAAAGACAAACCAATACCATGTCGAAGAAGAAATCTTTCAGCGGCTCCACCATGACGCTGAAAGACTTCCATGGCGGCTCCATTCCTTCCGATCTTCCTCTCCCTTCTGCCCCCGGAGTGTGAGTTCTCCCTTTTACCCTGCTCCCTTTCTATTTTTTGTGTTAATTCGATCGATTTCTTCACTTTCCCTCCTTAATTGGTTGATTCGTTGACGCTAATTTTCGATTCCTGAAACCCTAGATCTCGGCCTGTAGTTTTCTTTTACGAATCCGATTGTCTTCGGAAGTTTTTGAGATCTGTGAATGGAAAAACTTGAGAATTCGGATTTTCTCTTTTCTCGCAGGATCATTAGGCCAGCTGATCGTCCCAGTTTTGATCGCCAGGGATCCTGGGGGAACCCCGGTGGTCGAGCAGATCACCGACTGCGCCCCGGCTCCTCCGGTTCTATGAGGAGTTTGGATGACAAGTCCCCGTTTCTCACTAACACCGCAAATATAGGTAGGAATTTTGATGAGGATGAAAGGAAACCTCTAGATGGTCTCGCTGGACCTCGAAGGATAGTAAGTGATGAAACCATTGCTGCCCCGCCAATGCGTGTGGAACCAAGGCCAGATGTTAGGAGATTCATGGGCCAGCAGCAGGGTTCAGCGTCGGTGTCGCAAGTATATAGTCCTGGTGGAGGGGCTTTCACTGCAAGGGCTCCAGACAGGGGGACCTCTTGGGCTTCCGGTGGTGGTGGTGGCGGTGGTGGACATGATGTGAGCAGTGGATCATATCCAAATGCATGGGGTGTAAGGAAGGAGACAGTCAGTGTTGCTGATACTGCACCGTCTCCATATGCTGGCCAGAGCAATGTCGTCAAATTTGCTCAAGCCAGTGCACTTGATAAGGTTTCCTCTGGTAGATGGCAAACCAAATCTGTCCATGAACAAGCAGATGTGGAGGTTATTAGGCAGGCTGAATCTCCTCGAACCTACCATGGGGTGAATGCCGTGAATGAATCACTAACATTCTCTCACTATAATATGGAAGAAACCGTTCAGATTGGGGCCAAGGAGGCTCCTGCTGGGGAGAGAGTAAGGTCTCCTGTCTTATTGGATGCAAAAGAGAGGGTATCCAGCTTTTCAGCGAGCAGTGGGCAACAGCCTAATGCTGATAGAAAATATGGGATTCCGGTGCCACAACTCCCCGCAGAGGCATCAGAGAGGCCCAAGCTTAAGTTGCTACCAAGAACAAGGCCACTGGAAGCATCTGAGCCACCTTCTCTCGAGCCCAAGCAAGAGCAGGTATTGCTGTTTATGGCTGAACTTTTGTCTATCGGTGTTGTTAGATGTTGCTTAAAGATCTTTTGTGGTCTTGTGTAGAAATTTCAGGAGCCAAATGTTAGCTGCCACTTCGAAAATGACAATGAAGTTCTTCGGAACGGGAGTCATGTGAAACCGGGGATTGGTGGTGGTGATGAAGCGGGGAATCAGCCAGTTGAACGCCCAAAGTTGAACTTGAAGCCTCGTTCACAGCCTATTGAACAAGTAGAAGAAAATGCTGAAAAAATAAGGTCCGTGACTTGTTCTTAATACTAGATGACAATGATGTTATTTCTTCTCTTGTCAATTTGTTTTCCCCTCTGACTAATCCTTATCGTTCACTGTCCATTACAAGAGAAACTCATAGGGCATTTATGCTTAAATTGCAGGGTTTTGATGTAGATTGAAATGAATTTTTGTTTCAATTAATAGAATAGTTTGAGAGTAAATCGTCCATTATGCCTGGGTTCAGAATAAAAGGTGTGCAAATATATGTGACAAAGATCAACATTATGCTTCTAAATGCATTCCTCCTTTCCTCTATCCTTACCCAAATTCAGAGCTTGTATTTTATCAACAAAGCTGATGGAAAAGAATCATCATCCAAGCTTCTATCTAAGAATAATATCTTTTTTCTTTTGAAACTATTTCATCATCCATGTATCCTGTTCCAAAAACAATTCTCCTTCGGGAAGGTGACCTACCAAGGTGACCACATTGGTCGGTTGAATGTCAGTTGTCGCAGCTGTGGGCTGTGACAACTGACATTGTTAATATTTTCTTCCGACTGTGGGCTGTGGTCTGAATGTCAGTTGTCACAGCTGTTAGCTTCGTTGCTTCCTTCTATTTTCTTCCGACTATTGTCAATATGTTTTCCTCTTTTCGGGTGCTTTTTTGCTTTCCTTTGTTTCTTGTGGGTTTTTCTTGGAAACAGCTTCAGGCCCAACAGAGTGATTGTGTCAGAAAATTATGTTATTTGATGGTTCTTTGCTAGATGTTTCTTTCCGTTAGCTTAATTAGGATCTATTGGTGCATGAAAGGTTTATCAGAAATGTCACATGGTTGATCATATTAAATTTCCTAGTTTAGATCGGTAATGGGCAACGTGTCAGCTGTAGGGATTGTGTTGTTTTATCTGTGAAATGGATATCTTTTGTGGGGTTTCAAAACTTCAATGGTTTCCTATCAGTTGAGTTAATTGATCTCTGCTTCTCTTCTTTACTAGCATGGACCTGAAGCTGTTTTTGTGCTTCCATGCTAATTTGATTTCAATTAAGAGGCTACGTGCCAACATATTGCCATGGCTTGGGTTGATATTTCCCTTATCCATTCTGCAAACTGAGTCAAGGCTGAAGTATCAGTTTTATTATTTTTATGGAGTTAATTGATCTCTGCTTCTCTTCTTTACTAGCATGGACCTGAAGCTGTTTTTGTGCTTCCATGCTAATTTGATTTCAATTAAGAGGCTATGTGCCAACATATTGCCATGGCTTGGGTTGATATTTCCCTTATGCATTCTGCAAACAGAGTCAAGGCTGAAGTATCAGTTTTATTATTTTTATTAGTGGTATCCGTTGTATTAAAACTTCAAATTCTAAATCCAGAGATCAAATGCTACACTTCTAAAAAGCATTTTTTAAAAAAGTTGCTTATCTGTCCTTTCCTTGTTACAGAAATTGGGTGTGGGTGGGCGCATGTATTCATACTTTGAATAAAACTGCTAAGTGCATCAGAGTCCCCTTGAACTGTGCTCCAATCTTCTTGTCATCGTGCAAAGCATGCAACTAGAGTAGGAATACTAGGAATGATGGAGATTGGAGACAAGGCTAGACTGGAAGAAAAGAAAACTATGAAAATGTTTTTAAAAAAAACTCAAATGCTAAGGACAGGAGAAAACTCCCTCACTGTGATGGTACTTATGGACGCACCTCTATGCTATATAAGCTCTTACAGAGCTTGTTTCGCATCTATCTAAAGAAATTCCTCATTGACAGTATCTTCCTGATCTGTTTTTCAGATTTTTTTTTATCATGGCAAGGTCATCGGAATCCTAATCCTTTGCATATTGTTGCCTTCATAGTCACGATTTTGGTTTTCCGTACATAATGAGATTGGAATTAATTGACTCTTTAACTTCAATAAGAGTGACTTAACCGCCCTTTATTCTTGATAATTTCAGGATGACATTATTTGGCGGGGCTAGGCCTCGAGAACTGGTAAGTCCTAACAGTGTTTTGCCAATATTTTTACATTATCCGAAATTGAAAGTCTATAGCAAGAGTCTGTGTAAAAGGGTTAATCATCTCGATCCTTTGGTTTTTCACATGTTTCTCCAAATTCTTTCTTCTTTCATGTGCTCTGCTGCATCCATTGATCATATTGATGGTTCTTCTAGGTCTTGAAAGGTCGAGGAGTTGATGATGTTGTCACCAACCAAGAGGGGATACAGAGCCCAGTTAGGTATGTGATTCTTTGCTGTCTCCTTTGCTCTCTCCATGTTTTGGAGTTTAGAATATCTAATTTTTACTTCATTGTGAGATGAAGGGTCAAGAATGATACTCCCCGGAGTGAGACTGTGTTGCCGCACTCAAATGCAGTCCGCCAAGGTGAAAGAGCCGCAAACACCAATCTTGATCATAAAACTGGGAAGCCGATCAATCGGAGAGAACAACGAGCAGATACTCAGAAGCCTGACCTGCAGAAGAACAACTGGCGAAACGAGAATTGGAGAAACAGCCGTGACCCACAGAAGCAGCAGGAGAGGGAGAGGCCACCCTCTCCTGAGACCTGGCACAAACCTATTGAGCAGCCAAAACCAGCAAAAACCGATGCATCCGGAGTACGCTATGGTAAAGCAGCTTCTGCTGTTGAGCTTGCTCAGGCCTTCTCGAGATCAGTATCCGATCCCAAGCACAATGCTGCACAGTTTTCTGGCCCAAAGGGCATTCCTGGTCGTTCACAGGTTCCCTTCTCGAGGCTGACAGGATCCACAACAAGGCCACAGATCAATGGTTACTGATGATGCAGAGACTCACTTAGCTGAACTTTGAGGCCCCAAAATGCCGTTGCTTCATTGCTTGGCTCTGAGGGGATGTTGATTGTCAAGCTACAAAGGGAACGACACCCTTGTAGTTCTGACTTGATGGATGGTTACTTGTCATCATTCAACCGTGTGGGCTCATCGCTGTAGTGTCTTTCTTCTATCAAAAGTATTAAAGTTGAGAAAAGAAGTTGTCATTGACAGGTATAGGCCTTTACTTACCTAGCTGCATTTCTTTTCATGTATTTGGTGAAAGGGTTTCCGATTGGAGATAAAAAGAGGCTGATCTAGAGTTTTTTAGTTTATGTGATGTAGTTGGATCTCATTTGGAACCCACTTCAGTGAACGGTGGTGCTGAAGATGAGACTTGTGTTTGTTTGACATTTGTGATTACCTTTGGGGACTGGGCATTGTTATATGTTTGAATGGCATTGGATGTTGCAGGCATCCTGTTATTGATTAATTAGCCTAGTGTTAATATATGGAACTACTTTTGATTTAGGGTTTCTAATAATTAAGAATCCAGTTATTTGGATGATTGGATTTCTTGACTTGTAAAACTGCTCATGTTGTTGAAAGAGGCAACTAAGCAATAATATAGACTAAAAAGCAATGAAGTCTCAAACCTTAATCATAATTTTAGGGTATGTTTATCATAGCATTTCTAAAAGGGGATTACTGAATGCTTATTCACATTTGTTCGCAAATACACGGTCACGACTGCTATTTTAAAGCGAGTATTTACTCAAATGGGCAAAATTTTGAGAGTTGTGTCTCGCAGTTCCAGGATTAGCAGCTTGCAATTAGGTTGTTATACGAGCCGAGTAGCTCGGGCTCGATTTGATAAAAGCTCGGTTCCAACTCGTTTATTTTCTAAACAAGCAGACTATGAACATTTTTTTAAGCTCGGTTCAAAGTTCGGCTCACTCGATCTAAGCTTGAATAGCTCAAATTTTGTGAAATTTCTAAAATTTTCTTTAAATTATTATGTTATGAACAAATAGGGTTTCTTAATACTCGAAAAAAGTTCAGTTTGAGCTCCTTCATTTCCTAAACGAATCGAGCACAAGCACATTTTTAACCTTGAGTCCAAATTTAGGCCCAGTTCAAGCTCATATCTAAACGAGCGTTATTATGAACCACCAATACTCAATTCGTTTGATTCGAATAAAAACCCTACTTGCAATAACAGTGTCCGCAGTAGTGAGTTGTGGTTGCAGCTTCTGCAATTAGACTGTGTCACGATAAATGAGCGTTCGAAATAGGTTTCAAGGATGGTAAAGTTACAGCAAGTGGTCCCAACTTCATGAATTAACACTGATAAAGAAAAATTACATGTATTTAACTCATCTAAGCTTTGCTTTTATGTGTTCATGTTACGGACAACCCAGCCAAGTGCATGTCATACTGGCCCATTGGCTCATATGTTCTTCGAATAGGACTAGATGTGAAAGGTGTCTCCAACTGGTAACACTTTACACGAATCTTTCACAGAAAAGAATATGAAGTACAAAAGTGCAGCAGGGCGATGCATTCATGCATCCATTTCTGATCAATGCTGTGAAGTTTCATGAGCTTAGATACTGCTCTTTTCAAGAAAAAGCAAAGGATACCATCTTTTCCAGCTTTTCATTCACTCAAAATCAAGTACCCAATGGTCCCAGTGGGGATTTCAGTACATGATATTGATGTAAAATCCTGGAAGACAAAATTATCAACATTGCTAAAGCTAAGATGATTCATAGAAACCTAAGACCAAGCATACCGAGTTTTCTTTGAAAGCTTTAGTTCCTCACCTCAGGTTGAGGCTGACTCTGAAGGGGCCGCCTTTTCTTGTTTCGTTCTTCTTGATCCAGGGGGGCCGTCTCTTCGTCTTTCATATCTTCTGCTCTCATACTTAGCATTATTACGTTGTTTTGGTTGATAGGTGGGGTACTTGGATGGGATAATCTCACCATTTATATATTTATCCCCTGTACCAGAAAACATATTTAAGACTTCAATACCATCTATTGATATCAGTATCCATCTAAATCTATGGAAAAACTATAGATACTAATGCAAGATAATGAACAAGGATCACCTCCATAGTCCTTGTTCTTAACATCAATGTATGAATCAGGCAACACCCAAAGAACTCCAGGTAATCCTGCAAGAAATGACTCGAGGTTCAACTAACCAATCAACACAACATAACCACCCTTGACATAGAGAGAACCAGCACCGTGGGATCTTGACTTACCCTTGAACTTTTCAGAAGTCTCTTCATCTACGGTGCACTGGAAACCCGTGTAGGTTGTTGTGCTAAATGCATACATATTCTTCTTTGCTTCCTCCACGCTGAAACAATCACGAAAACCCATTAAGCATGAACAGAAAAAAAACACTATTATGTGACCAAAAACAAATCCAGTCCAATAAGTAATGTGCCATCAAAATCATAAGCACACACAAACTAGTTCGCACAAATACGCATACAAAATAAGTACTTTATCAGCCCAAATAAGCTCCGTATAGGTTAAAATCAAAATCATAATCTCCTTATAAGCAGTCAAGATGCCATGGCAAACAAACCGAAATTCTAATTTTCCTTCTTTAGCGGGTAGATAATCCCTCAAATCTCCGGAAAAATGTTGGTTTTTCTAGAGTTTAGTTGTTAAAACATAACCCATGGTCCAGCTGAAAAAAAGACAAACAATCCATTGACCAGCAAGGACAAGAAACAACAGCAACCTCTACAAATTAGCCACAAAATGTCACAACTGAAAATGCATTCACCATGTCTTGCAATCTAATCTTTTGATTCAGCATCTAGCTAATGAAGATTATTCCAGTATGAAAACGGAACGCCAAAGTGGGTATTAATTCTTCAATTAACAATCTTTAATCAGTCCAACTTCCCCAACCAGCAGTCCAGCACAAACACAATCTATCCTCAAAATAAATGCTAATTCCAAATACAAAATTGACAAAGGAGAAGAAAAATTGAGGGAGAAAAAGAAGGAACCTTCCAAGAACAGTAGCGAGAGTGTCGAGGTAAGTATCAATCATCTGTTCTCTGGTGGGAGCGGGGTCCTTGGGAAACTCCATGACAATCAGCCAGTGGTTGTAGTCACAGCCGGGTAACATTATCGTCTCCCTCTGCTCACTGCTGCTGCTCCTCTTGGAGGAGTAGTCTCCATCCAGCGCCGCCCGAACCCTAACCTGAGTGCCCCCTCGACGGGCCCAAATTGGCCCGACCCGTGAAGAGAAGGAGGAGGAGATAGAGAGGAGGGAGGAGACGGGGCGTTGAGAGAAGACGGGGGTGGGGGATTCAGAGAGAGGAGAGATAGTTTTGGGGAGGAGAGGGAGGGAGAGAGTCGCCATTGGAGCCGGAGGTATCGACGGAGCGAGTGAGTGAGTTGAGAGGGCAGGAGAACGAAAATGATAAGTGAGACCTTGATAAAGAATTGCTTGTATTGTTTTGTTTTTTTTTTTTTTTTTTTTTTTTTTTTGTTTTTTTTTTTGTTTTTTTAAAAAAAAGTAAAGGGTAGTAACTAGACCAATTTTTGGGCCTAATTGCACAAATAGGCCACTAGTCAAAAAATTTGTCCAAAATAACCTCTCTACCCCCAAGCAAATATAACAACCGGTTTTTTGGAACTGTTCGTGACAGGTTCTAACAGGTTGAGGGAGGGGAGGTTCAATCTCATTCCCCTTTGGAAGAGCGTTCATCCATGGCGGCGGAGGAGTAGGAGAGATTTTGGGGGCCTGCATCTCGCCGCGCAGGGTCTCACTGGCTTCTTCTCCGATCGGTGGCCACCTTATTTCTTCTCCGGCGCGGCCTTGCTTCTTCTCCAGCGCGGTGAACTCAGTTTCTGGTCATGTTAGGTCTTCTCCGGTCGCCCTTGCTTCTTCTCCGGCCTCCCCTGATCTTCTCTGGCCTCCCCTGATCTTCTCTGGCCGCCTCTGCAGTTAGGGCTGTGCATCGGTCTAAAACCGAACCGAGCCGGGCCGAACCGAACCGAACCGAAACCGAAAATCTCAAATTTTCAAACCGAAAGCCGAACCGAAAGTATTAGGTTCGGTTCGGTTATTTGCCGGTTCGGTTTGTGTTCGGTTCGGTTTTAACCTAATTGAACCTAATTTCCATAAAAAAAAATTAAAGTATACAAATATAAATATATATACACTGTATTTATGTGTATATATACACATATAAATACATATTTCAATATAAAGTATACCAAATATATATAAACATATACATGCAAGTTCATATACACTGTAATAACTATATTTATACTTTATAAAGTATACAAAATTACAAATATATATATATATATACACTACTTAATGCAAATACAGTGTATGTGTATACATGTAATACATAATTATATATGTGTATACAAAGTAAGTATGTGTATATATAAAGTATACAAATATATATACATTGTATTTATGTAATGTATAAAAAAAATTCGGTTTAACACAAACCGAACCGAAACCGAACACAAACCGAACCGAAACCGAAAAATAGAAATTCTCGAACCGAAAGCCGAACCGAAAAACTTCGGTTCGGTTCGATTAGGTTCGGTTTGTGTTGGTTCGGCCTAAAACTTCGGTTTGGGCCGAATCATGCACACCCCTATCTGCAGTTCGACTTCGGCACCTACAAGGTTTGTCAGACTTCTTTTTATATTGAATACATTTTGCATACATTGTATTTGAGAATGATTAGTTGAATTTGGGACCGATTTGGAGCAAATTAGTTGAATTTGGAAGTGATTTTTGTTAATTAGTTGAATTTGGGACAGATTTGGGAGCAAATTAGTCTTCTGCATACACTGTCAACAGCTCTGTCGATTTGGAACTGATTTTTTGTTAATTAGTCTTCTCTTGGTTCGTTCATTAGTGAATTTCGTTTGCTTACCAGGAAACCAACAACTCTGTCGATTTCGTATAGGGTTTTGAATTTCTGATGATTATTCAGTTTGCTTGACTGTGCCTTTGGTGATTCTGAATTTCATCTGTCTTCTGGTTCAACTCCATATCTTAATATTCCTTAAAATGCTTTTTCAAGCCTCTCTTGTAATGCTACCATCCTTTAGACACTATTTGTTTGTTGTGGTGGTGCAGTGACTAGTATTCAATTTAACCCCATGGATGAAAATTATTTCATAAGTGGTTCAATAGACGGAAATAAGGGGTGATGCAGTTATAACAACCCTCGGATATATATATATATAGCCTAATGTATTTGTAAATAGCCTATTAGCTCAATTGGTAGAGCATTGTGTATGCACACAAAGATGTGAGTTCGACTCTAACATAGGCTAATGCGGAGTATGTGTTCATATATCTCCAGACTTATACGATTGAACATGGTAGGAAATATATACCCTAGTGGCAGGACAAATTTATGAATCTGGTAGGACAAATTTATAAATATCTCTGAACTTATAAAATTATAAACTAGTAGGAAATATATACACTAATGGTAGGACAAATTTGTGAATCTGATAGGATAAATATACGATATTGGTATGATAAAAATGTAATCGCCGAAATCCTAAGTGTATAACTTGACACTAATGGTAAAATATATGTACACGAATGGTAAGATATATTTGTACTATTAGGAAAAAAGTAGAATTAATATTGACCAATCCACAAATCCTAAACTAGTAATCATTGAGGCGTGAATTGACCCTAATCTCAATCTCAATTACCAATCCATAAATCCCAATCTCAACCCAATTTCTATCAATCAAAATTCATGAATCCAATCTAATTCAATGCTAGAACGACCGAATTAGAGCCTCTACCCTTGGATATAATGTTACTTAGGTTTCCTTCATCTTCTGTTGTAGACTGGAAACCCTCTACCCTTGGTTGTTTTTCTGAAAAATGTGGAACATAATTTGCTACGGTTTCTAGCTTGATTTTCCTTGAAAGCTATTTAAATTGGTATGATAGATGCACAAAAATGGTAGGATAGATGAAAACTAATGGTAGGAGAAAACAACGATATCGGTAGGATCAGAATGGTAGGATTGATGGAAACTAATGGTATGAGAAAACGACGATATTGGTAGGTTCATAATGGAAACCCAGTAATTCCTATATAACTTGACTAATGGTAGGATAGATGCACACTTATTGTACGATATATTTATACTATTGGAAAAATGTAAATGCATAATTGACTTTACGAAAAAAATTTACTTCCACATGAATCTCAAAAAAGCAAAAGGAGAAGGCAGGCTCCACAGGCAGAGACTGAAGTTATATGAACCACAGATGCAAAAGCTATACATGGATATATCATGTGTGATGATAAATCTCAAGCTATGGCCCCTATCCTGGATAAAGTTAGTGCTGCACTGAAAGACAAGATCCAAGTAGTGAAGATTGACACTCAGAAGTACCCAGTCATTGCTGATAAGTTCATGATCATCATGTGGAGAAAGAAAATTGAGTAAAACCTAAACTTCGAAAAGAAAAGGGGGAAAGTGAGACAGTGGAAAAGAAAAGAGGGAATTGTCCCTACCAGATTCACAAATTTATCCTACAACTAATGTATATATTTCTTACCAGGTTCATAATTATACAAGTCTGGAGAGATTTATGAATTTGTCTTACCATGTTCACAGATTTGTCCTACCACCAATGTATATATTTCCTGTCAAGTTCATAATCGTATAAGTTCAGAGAGATTTATGAATTTGTCCTAACATGTTCGTAAATTTGTCCTACCATTAGTATATATATTTTCTGTCAGGTTCATAATTGTATAAGTTTAGAGAGATTCATGAACACATACTCCGTATTAGCCTATGTGGGAGTCGAACTCACATCTTTGTGTGCAAACACAACGCTCTACCAATTGAGCTAATAGACTATTTTCAATTGGTCCTTATGATCGTCTAGGCATCAAGAAGTGATAATTTCGCAAGAAGCAAAAATAGCCCTTGAATTTGTAATCTTAATTTGCAAGTTATGCAATTGATAAAAAAGAGAGAGTATAAATTACGAACTTTCTGCAACTGGTCTCGTGAGACCGTCACCTTGGGGTAATTCTGTTATAAGAAAAAGGAACAACTACAAAGGATAGGTACAAGATCACTTACCCCTCGCTGCCACTGTCATCGGACAAACTTCTTGCACTTTTTCAGGTATGAAAGGACAGTTGTACACTATTGGTAGGACGGAAATATTCTATTGGTAGGATGGGGACTGTATCGTTTTCTGGAATGAACGGGTAACTTTTTCTTCGTCCTTTCCGCTTCTCTCCTATTCTGCCTCACTTTTTGCAGACAATGTTATGGTGTTTCAGATCCTCCTCTCAAGCTTATACATGTTATGGTGTTTCAGATCCTTTCGGGAGCCCACCAACCACCGCACATGACATTGATACATACCCTATCACCTGGGGTACGCCACGGGAATAGAGGAGCCCGGGGGGTAGTTCTGAAATAGGAAAGAGGAACAACTACAAAGGAAAGATACAAGATGACTTACCCATCGCTGCCACTGCCACCAACAAGCTTGTTGCACTTTTCCTGGAATGGAAAAACAGTTGAACACTATTAGCAGGCCAGAATTGTACTATTGGTAGGATGACAACTGTATCGTTTCCTCGGATGCACGTGTGCCTTTTCCCCCGTCCTTTCCGCCTCTCTCCTGCTCTGCCTCATTTTTTGCAGGGCATGTTGGGGTGTTTGAGATCCTCCTCTCAAGCTTATATATGTGTTTGGGGAAAACCCATCAATACAATGATTGCATTTTCCCCTCATAAATGCTCCCCCCCAATGAGGAACCCCGTTTTGGCGCTAAAATTACACTGATAACCCGCCAAAACAGCTACGGTCAATCCGTTCCAAATTTCTCCAAAATTTTCAGGTATGGTAAGACATGTTAAGCCTATTGGTAAGATAACTATATGCTATTGGTAAGATAAATGTACCATATTGGTCAGACAGATGCTCTCCCTCTTCCCCCAATGAAGAACCCTGTTTTGGCGCCAAAATTACACGGACATCCCGCCAAAACCGCTACGGACAATCCCCTCCATATTATCTTCAAAATTTCCATGTATGGTAGGACATGTTTGGCCTATTGGTAAGACGAATGTCTTCTATTGGTAAGCCAAACGTGTCCAGTTCCCAGAAATGAAGGTGATGCTTTGCCCTCACCTTTCCACTCGTCTCCTATGTTGGCTCTCTTTTTTGCAGAGCATTAATAAGGAATGACACCCATCAATCAAGATTTTATAAGGGTTGATTGACACCCTTAATTCCAATCATTTAAATTTCCCCTCATAAATGCCCCCTTATTTCCCTACTTTATTGGAGCCACACCCCAATTCCTCTCACATGTTCAGCACCTCCCTTTCCTGATTTCTCTTGGCCAAAAGATGGAGCTACAGTGCTCAACTCACCTTCACCTGCTACCTCCTCTCCCGGTGGTATTTTTGCATTTGCAAAAATATACCACTTTCTACCCCTAGCCAATAAAAAGGGGACATGTCTACTTTAGCAAAAGGGCCCATTTTTTGGTCTAGTTATGCAAAAGGGCCTTTTTTTAAGCCCCTAGTCGAGATGACTTACTGGCAATGGTTGAAATTTCGAGTATCGGGATATTATCGGTTGGGGGTAAAAATGATATATCGGATTTATCGGATTCACAAATTTTTAATTGTAAATATTATATTTATACTTCAAAATTTAAAAATACACATGAAAAATTAATAATTAAATTGTAAAATTACCAAATGAACTTGAAAAAATAAAAACAACTCAACAAAGGCTAAAGCTCCCTTATGTAGTTACGCAAGGGTGCAACACTAATGTCTTAGTCTGCGAAACATCGAACATGTACATTCAATTCAAGTATTCAACGTTTATCAAAAAATTCAAGTATTCAACTAGTTCAATTCAACTAGTTTAACAAAAATCGAATTTTTGCCAACATCCTCCCAAATCAGTCCCAAATACATTGACCACAGTAGATTCATTTGCTCCCAAATCAGTCCCAAATTCAACTAATCTAATGAAATCGAATAGACTACTGACCACAAGTACACAACCACAAGTCCATAACACAAATACACATACTGATATTCCAAATTGCTCCCAAAATCAGAATGAAATCAATCTAAAAAGCAGCCCGACATACCTTGAATGTGTCAAATTGCAGTCTACAGAGGCAACCGAAGAAGATCAGGGGAGGCCGGATATGATCAAGGGAAGCCGGAGAAGATCAGGGGAGGCCGGAGAGGCTGAGACTCGCACAGTCGAAGTCTCGGAGAAGAAGCGCACTCGCACACTGCGCAGTCGGAGAGGAAGCAGCAGGCCGCGCCAGAGAGGAAACGGGGGCCGCCGGCCGGAGAAGAAGCCGCAGGCCAAGGCCGGCGGAGAAGAAGCCTCACGCGGTTCACCACTTCGCAAATCGCAAGCCCAAGGGGAAACGTTGGATTGGAATTATCGATTTCTCCAGATTCATCCGTCTGCCTTTTTTTTTAAAAAAATTCCCATTAAAAAAAATACAAAAACGACGTCGTACCCTAAACCGATAAATCGGTCAACCCGATATTGACCGATATATCGGTCGTTGACCCAATAAATAGCGTTGACCGATATAAGCCAATCGATACCCCGATATCATATTGTGTTCTAAATATCCCCGATATATTGCCGATATAACCGATATTTAGAACACTGTTTACTGGTGGTAAGAAGGTTTGGGTTTGATCTATGCTTCCACCCTCTTCTTGAATGAACATTCCAGGTTTGCGCTCCTTACCACCTAGTTAAGCCGTCAACGAAAGCCGATTTACTATTGATTCTTACCACCGAAAGTGAGTTCCTTGCCCAAAAAAAATATTTTTTTAAATTCGACAAAAATATCTTATAGTTAAAATAAATTACTATCATATCCAATCCAACCCCACCCAAATTTATCCATCCACATTTCGGCAAAAACAATTATTATTATTATTATTATTATTATTATTTTTTATTATTATAAAAATTATTATTATAGGAATGACTTACATAAAGTTAGATGGGAGCCTCGTAACAAATTGAGCTCCAACACCTTTTTGAATAGTAAAACCAACTCTATGAAATATGAAATCACCATTAACGGACGACGACCCGTGGCTTTTCGTAACCAACTGAACCCGTTTTAAAAAACCAATAGCATCGTCTCCCAATTCACCAAATGTGGAGAACGCAAAAGCCATGAAGCCATACCCTTTACCAGCACAAACATCAGCGTACTTATTATTATTATTATTATTATTATTATTATTATTATTATTTTTTTTTTTTTTTTTTTTTTTTTTTTTTTTTTACAGTGGGCAAAAACTAGGATGTACTACCGACATCCATGGTCATCTAACATGATGATGTTCTGGAACTCAAAACAAGAACGCAAAATAAAATTACAGCTCAACTGAGATTTCGCAAGATAATCAGCTGCACGATTTGCCTCTCTATAGCAATGTTGGAATGTGATGATCTCGAAATTTTCGCTTAAAGAACAGATTTCTTGAATTATTTGCACCACCTCCCATGGTATATTTTTCCCCTGATTAATCGCATTGATAACAATCGAGCAATCACTCTCAACAATGGCTTTCCGTATCCCAAGCTCCGCTGCCACTCTTATACCTGCATATACTGCAAACGCTTCTACTAGAATGACAGAACTCATCCTAACATTATATTTATGTATCCGAATGACTTGACCATAATTATTCCTCAGAATGCACCCAATCTGAGGTTGCAAACCAATTTTGACCGAAACATCTACATTAATTTTAACGACATTTATTGGTGGGCGATTCCAAATCATTTTATCGAGAGGCCTAATACGTTTGGGTAATTTAGTTTTCACATGTTCCTTACTCCAGCAGGAAATCTTATCAATAGTTTGAATTAAAACATTGCTAATACTCTTATCAAAATCATTGCGAAAAATAATTCTATTTCGTAGCTCCCAAATAGAATGACATAAATGGCACAACTCTGTAAAATCTATATTAAGCGCCCTAGTATTTAGAATATTTTCTGAGACATCCCTTGTTAAATTTGCCCGGTATAGTAAAACATTTTTTTAATTTAACACCCAGATTTTGAATAAGGGATCTGGTAACCTAACAATTAAACAATAAATGATTTGTATCTTCTATATCAGAATTACAAAGAGAACATGTACTTGGTACTCTATTTATACATCTATTTAGACGAACAGTAGTAGGTAAGATATCTAAAACAATTTTCCAAATGAAATTTTTAATACTCGGAGCAATATTAAGTTTCCAAATCCAGTTTGCTGAGATTTTTTTTATATTCCTTGTATTAAAGAGAGAAGAAGTGGATTTAACAGAAAAGTTCCCATTATTACTATAAATCCAAATTAACTTATCAGGAGTATCAGTTACTGGAATATGGATATTAGTAATCATATGAGCAATATGAGAGGGAAAAATATTGTTTAGTTTTTCAATATCCCAAGAATTCGAATTTGTAAATAAATCACACACCTCTAAATTAGGGTCACAATCATTCCTAAAGCTCTCTAGGTATTGTGCATTTACCCAAATATCAGACCATACATTGATAGTTTTCCCATTACCAGCTAGCCTGTAACGTCTCGAGATTATGATTCCCGGGTTACGTTTCGAGGGATGAAAACCCTCGTTAGGATCTTGCGCCCCGAGATCAGGTTGAAGGTTTGGAATTCTACTCTAACGTTTTGAAATGGGATTTCATACCCAAAATTCGAAGGGATCGTTGGAATCCTCAGGGAAGTCCCCTGTACCTGTCGTAAGTCTAAGCGTGAAAAACCAGTAGTCATGCAAATAGTGGAATCAAGGTGTAATACAAGAGGGTGCCACGGCAGAGCCGAGTCAAACCAAATCAATAAGCGTATTTATCGAAATGTAATAGGCGATGTTAGTGAGGTTAGACCATTTCTTTGCAATCGCCCAAGAGAGTTCCCACGTCACGGAAGCAATGAACAATCATGCTGGAAAACAAACATAAAAAAATATGTATGCGGGGCGGTGTCAGATCAAAGCCCTACGCAATATAATCCCAAACAAGCAGACACATACACACGCTAGTCCTAATAAAGATGCTTCTAGATGCAAGGCGGAATATTAACACACTAACATGCTCCTAAGATCAAGTGCGTAAATATAAAAAGGCCTTAACATCGAATACCAAATGGTATATCCCTCTCCTACCTCCACCCCCTACCGATAGGGCGGAGACTGGCCAGCTCGTGAATGCATTCCATTATAATCGGGCGGTTCGCAGGCCCGACCCGTATCCACAATAAAGCCCACAAACAGCTCATAATATAAGTAAAGGAAGTTCCATGAGTCGATTGACTCAGGACGGGACCCGATGGGACTGAGCCATCCTATAACCCTAGCAAAGACTCTAGTTACTTCACAGATGATGACCGTTCTGTTTACAAAAGCAATGAGTAAATGAATGCTCAATCATGAGTGCAATCCTAGCAGGATACTACATGGCATGCTTTATTATGAATGCAAACACCTAGTATGCACATGGCTACAAGTAGGGAGATCTCTTTTCGAATCGAAGTGAGCTCATATAGGAACTCACTTGGAAGTGCAGAACAGCAAAAGGCAATACCTAGGTATACAGGAAGCCAACATGTCATAGATGATCACCTAACACATATATAAGTAAGATAAATAAGTCTACTCCTAATGTTACTTAAAGCATATAATATCACACACAAGTCATCAGATTTATTCACCAAGTTAGGAAGGTAAGTCATTATCTCAAGATTTCCCAAAACTCTTTTAAAACCTCCAGTTAGATCAAATCACCATTCAAGACGTTTTCTCAAATCATCCAGAAAATCCATTTATAAAACATTACCCTTTCATCAACTTATTTTATATCGTAATCTCAATAATATTAAATAACGTTTTAGATACTATTTTCTTTTAAACATTTTCATAAAGTATTTCCAAATCCTCTAAAATCCCAAAATAATATTATATAATATTTTAAATACCACTTTCTTTTAATACTTTTATAAAATATTTCCAAATCCCTTGAAAACCCTAACCATTTTTATTTAGAGGAATCATGCCCAAATATCACTTAAATTGTTTGGAAAGAAAAGGCCCAACAACATTCCTCCCATTTTCGGATCCAAAGAGACCAACACATCTCCATTTTAAACTGAACCGGTTTTCTTTATAAAATAAAATGAACCTAACCCCTTTTTAATTAAAACCGACCGATCCAAATGCCCACTGTTCATCTTCCTCTTGTAGACTGGATTCGAACGGAATGAGAGGGAAGGGAGGGTACTGGCCGACGACACGAGGCTCGGCTTCCGACCACTCATCCCAACACCAAGGCCAGAAAACAAGCAAGAAAGGAAAGGAGGAGGAGGAGTGCTCACAGAGGGCGTCGAATCGTCGGAAAACCTCATCGGTGCGCGATTGAGCTCGCCGGAGGCTCAGGGTTGCGTTTCTCGGCCTAGCTTGAAGGTAAGAGGCTTAAAGGTGAAACCTTGCAACATTTTCGATCGGAAGGGAGGAGGGGAGCCTTACTTGGGCTTTTGGACGGAAAACAGAAGAGGGGGAGAGGAGGAACGGAGCTGCTCGGCGTCGGCTCCGGCTTTGGTGGCTGCTGTTGTCGACGTTGGACGCCACAGAAGGTGGCTGCTGATTGCTGCTGCTCGTCAGAAGAAGAAAGAGGAGCTGCTGTGGGTGCTCGATGGGCTTCTTCGAAAAACAGAGGGAGCTTGGTAGCGCCTGGTGGCCTGAACAGAGGACGGTGGTGATGCTGGTGGTCCGGAGACGAAGTGGTGAGAGGATCTAGTGCTCAGTGGTGGTGGCAAGGGTCAAAAGGAAGGGTTTTGTTTGAAAGGGGGAAATGGCGAATGGAAGGAGGGGTGTGGGTGTGTATGTAATTGGGATTTGGACTCAAAATAAGGATGGGGAAGGCTGCAGAAAATCAGAAAGGTAGAAGACACTAGAGCTGTAATAGTTGTTTGTAAATTGTAATGGCCTGGGTAATGGTAAGGGATTGTTTGGCTTTTTGCCACAATTGGGGAAACAAGGGTTGTGAAAATGAACAGCAATCAGATTAAGATAAGAGAGTATGGGGGATTGAAATTGGGATGGGGGATTTGGCGTGCTACTCGATAAAGGGAAGGGGAAAAAGAACTGGCAATCAGATGGAGGAAGAGACAAAGCGTAGAATGGTCCCAAGACCCAAATTCAAAATACCCGGAATTAAATTCTCGAAACCCACTTTTTTGTATAAATTTAAAAATTGGGCCGGATTTTGCTCTAAAAATTTCAAGTTAGATTTTGCTCTAAAAATTGGGCCGGGTTTTCCTTGAAAAATCCAAATTAAATCCATTTTAAATTTATTTTTAATTTTCTTTTTCCGAAAATTAAGATTTGAAAATCCGAGCCTTTATATCGTCCACCTTTAAAAACAAGTCTCATCCTCGAGACTAAAACTAAAACAAAGTAGGGGATGAAGTTTGAAATTGATGAGTACAAGGACCATGTCCAAGGATCTTGTAATCATCTCGGTTGCGTCTTCCGGGATTCTCACAACATCCTAGTCACGGTCGTGACATCTCCAATTGGCCTTGACAAGTATGCAATAAGCGCCCCTATCACATCCTCGCTTCGACTTTTCAAAAGTACCACAACTCTAAAAGTTCTACAATATCATCACTAGGTCTTAGCAAGCACCCTATAAGCACCCTCATAAAATGCTTGTATCCACTTCGTGAAGTATCATAGAGTTTCCCGGGTTTGAAAAGTTTCAAAGAGGATTCCGCAATTGAAAAAGATTGGTCTCAAAATCGTTGAAATTCTCGATCGTGCTCGGCCTTCCCAAATCCAAGTTAGTCGTTTCCAAACTCTTTCAAAACCCTTTAAATCCCAGGTTGGTCAAGCAAATTCAGAACTCGAGAGGTGGAATTGTTGTAGGAGGATATCGAGTTCAATAAATAAGAATATAAATGAAACCAGATTGTGCCCACGCAAATAATTACTAGACTCTTTCCCAATGTAGCAACAGGAAGTCAGGATCGATCCTCGAGGAACCGTGTCAGCGGATCTCAGGTAGCGGATATCTCACGTAGGATTTCGACTCCAGGAAGGCACTCGATATCGACCAGTGTCAGGTCTATATCGACCACTTCAGTCGATTTCTGGGTTCTGCAGACGTTCGGCAAATTTCGACCAAAAAGTGGTCTATATCGACCTGTCAACTCGATATCGACTAGTTCCTCGATCTCGACCTGTACCTGCAGAAACAAAAACAAGAAAAAGTCGCTATTGACCAAGTGCAACTTGATATCGACCAAGTCAGTACGCAAATATCGACCGGCTCAGAAAACTGTCAGTCGACCAGAAGACTCTATATCGACCTGTTGAGGTCTATATCGAGTGCTTTGCAGAAATCGTAACGGAACCAAAAATTGCAGATTTTGAAATAAACAAATATATGAAAGAAAACTTCCAAGATCGGGGTTTGCAACAACGATAACCAAACATGTATAAGGCAAGATAAAGAAATAATCATGCAATCACATCAAAGGAACAAGCTTTCGCCTTTTCCAACAATTAGAAAACTCTTTCAAGAAGCCCTAATTGTATCTACCAATTTTATGTTTATAATCCAAGTGGTTAACCTGAATCTCTATTAAATAGGTAATAAACACATAAAAGGCAGTGGATGCTCAACACACAATAAAGGTCGAATCTTCACCTCAAACATGCATGGCTATCGTCGGGCTCATCCCGACCCTAGAAGTAGGTGGACTACTCGCTCTTCATCATAGGGAAAGACATCAATAATAAAAGAAAACTAAATTGCATTAATGAAGTAAAACAAAGCTTACAACCGATCGAAGCTAAATTGCTCTCGCTCTCCAACTCCTCTCGCCCTCCACTCTCTCTCTCTCTCTCTCTCTCTCTCTCTCTCTCTCTCTCTCTCTCTCTCTCTCTCTACTCGTGTTCTCTCTAACTTGGAATTAATAAAAACTATCCCCATGGGCTTTATTTATAGGCCTTAACCTCGCTAATCAAGGAAAGCAATATCTATCTTCTATTTAAGGATATAATTCTACTTGGAAATAAATAAATCTAAATTGGTAAAACAAGATAAATCCTAAAGGGTAATTAAATGTTCCACCATTAGGATAAATAAAAAGATAAAAAGATAAAATATCTCAAGTCTTCATGTGCAAGGAATCCTCCATTCGGAATCTGAATCTGACTCACAATCGACTCGTATTTGTCACTGGAAGTTGGTCGATATCGACCAAGGTAGGTCGATATCGAGTAGTCTGCTCGGATTCGGATTCTGCTCACTCGATGTCGGCTTCTGTGAGGGATATCGACTTGATTTTGGTCGATATCGACCAATACAGGTCGATATAGACCTGTCTTCTTGTCTTCACTCCATATCGAGTCGTCCTGAAATTTCGACCAGAATTAGGTCGATATGGACCAAGTCTGGTCGATATCGATCACTCTTCAGGTTTCAGCATTCTGCTCTGTCTTGAAATACACTTTCCTGAGTCCTCGTTCGTCGGATTGACGCATATGAGTATGCGTTGGAAAGCTCTTTTTGAGGGCTACAACTCTCATGAAGACATCGGAACTTGATTCAGAATGATGAATGGCGAAAAGTGGGCTTTCCTCCAGCTGCACCATCCTTAGCTTCTCATGAGTTTCCTTTAATCTCCAAAGTGCGTCTGATTTCTGCGAAATTAAACAAAAACTAGTTTAGACTCCATAATTTGGCAAATAAGCATAAACTACATAGATTGTGTACTATTTTAACCCAAATGCATGAAATGTCTACAAAAATCGATATAAAAGTCAATATAAAACATGGCAAATTAGGCTCACAACAAACACCCCATACTTAAACTTGCCTATCCTCAAGCAATACTTTTAATGGTCATTCAGGGGAAGAAATTACCACTCTCAACATATTAGATCCATTCTCATATAACCCTGCAATCAATTACCATTCTTGAAAAGGTACTAAAGTCACAAATTCATGCATGTGCAATAAAAGCAACATCTACTCATAAAAAGAGGGTTATGCAAAAACAATTCATTCGTGACAAAGCATTAATAATCAAGAGGACTTTATGCAAGCTCAATAAGGAGTAGATTGGTAAAAGGCTAAAGGTGGGCAATTTTTGGCAATGTGGTGCTAATGATCCGAGGAAATGGAGTATTTCCAAATTGAATTTCCACATTCCTTCTTCCTTTTATTTCTTACCTTTCTCTCATCGCTCAATGCTTTTTTCAATAATAATGTTTTTACCTCTCTAACCTCAGCACTGCCTTCTCGCGAGTCGCAAACATGGGTGTCATGAATGACCCCGGATACTTAGTGCTTTGGACTCTTCACCTTGATGTCCCATCTCGCTGAACTATTATCTCAACGAGCAGGGTCGATCTACCTTTATCTCCTGAGGTGACCGGATTTTCTATCACTCATTAAATTTTCCATATATTTCAAACATTCCTGCCAAACTCCAATAATAACAACAACACAAACACCATATAATATCTCCATAATGTAACATCATTCTAAACATAATCCCCGGATAGGAAATAAGGTAAAGAATGGGCAATATTTAGATCATGTGGGGCAAAATATGAAATAAGGCATAATATGGCTTTTGTGGTACATAAGCATAGGTAAGGCTAGGATATAACAATATGAGCATATATGGAAATATAAAGTCCTCCATCCTCTTATCATGCAATATGTCAAAAGCAATTTCAAATTTTACCTCCTTTCATGGTTTTCAAGAAAATAATGCACTTCATTGTGACTTCCCTTTACTAGGAAATTTCATGCTATATCTCTAATGAATCCAATTTTGCATCGTCGAGTTCTATTAAAGCTTCCATGACACTAATCAAAAAAATTTCAATGGGGGTGATTTTAATAATAAACTTTGGATAATAATATGAGGCATATAGATAATTAATTAATCCAAAGTAACCATGTATGAGCAATTTGAGAAATATGATAAAATATGCACAGAGTAAGCCTTTTGCCCACCCCATACTTAAACATTACAGTGTCCTCACTGTATAAAAACAAGGGTAGAGAAAGAGACTCACTAGACAGATGTGTAGAAGCTCGGACATAGGTCTTATCGATGGCTGTAGGAGTAGACTTCGAGTAGGCTTCCAGTTCTCCAAATTACCTAAAGTCATCAAAGGGAAAGAAAACCTTGCACGAAGTAAAGAAGATAAAAGAAAAAAAAAAAATCATTAAAGAAGAAAAATAATAGCGGGTTCCCTCCCATAAGCGCTAAATTTTAAGTCTTTAGCTTGACCTACTTCCGTTTAAGTCTTAGCCTGGCTCATCTTTGTCCGGAGGTATAGGTGGATCTGGTGGTTTCTCCGGTGCATTAGTACAAATTGTTTATCTTACGGGACAAAAATATCAGGAGATCATAAAAACCCCTGACATATAATTCTCGCTCAGGAGTTTTTATTAAAACTCCTGAGAAAAGCATGCTTTTTTTTTTTATAAAAAATCGATCAGGTTTTCTGGGGCGTTATTATTTAACTCCCGATAAATACGGGCTATTTCAGGAGGTTTTATTGAAAGGCCCGAAAGACAACCCTAGCGAAGCCCTTAATACGTACTGTTGATATTGACCAGAGCACGCCAAGGGTTTAGCTCGGAGCTCTCGTTGAGTCCCAGGAGCGAAAGAATGAGGCCTCCGGAGGGATGCGGGTGTTTCGCCCGGCGGTTTTGCCCCTCTCCGGTGATGAACTGCTGCCTCTCCTTGGCGATCGTTCATCGGAGTCGATGATTTCTCCTCCACACTGAAAACCGCCTCTCCTACCAGAGCACGCCAATCTGGAGATCAACCACCCCTTCAATCGATCATCTAGTGCTTGAAGAAGATGATCTTCGCCGGAAATCTTTCGATTGAAGAAGCAATTGCACGGAGGGTCGACGATTTTGCATATTCTCTCATCTCCCCCTATTCGATCTCGGTTCCATCTGTCAACCGTTCAAAAGCTGCTTCTATCTTGGCGTCTTACTCCCTCCGCCTCTCATTGCTGTTTTGCGTTGTCTCTCTGCACTGCTCGCTTTAAGGTGAATCGCTCTTTGAAACCCTAATCTACTGGTCTTCACTTCGGTTCTTCATTGTTGTTGTGCGTTCGTCTATTCTCTGCCGAACTTACTAATTCATGTCGATACTGTGTTGAATTGTACGAATGATTGTTGAATTTTGAATGAAATTCCAATTTGAGGGTTTTAATGAAATTGGTTAGCGGCTAGAATTTTAATGAAGTTGCAATAGTTTGTGGATATGATTGCAAGAATTGTTGCTTAAGGGGTTAGGATTGAATCAAAATCCAATTTGCGGGTTTTAATGATATTGGTTAAGGGGCTAGGCCTTTAATAGTTTCAATAGTTTGTGGATATGATTGCAAGAAATTGGTTAGCAGACTCTCTTTCTGTTTCTTCTATATGTGAAATGTTATTTTTTACAGATGAGTATTTTCAGCAATTGTGATGCGATTGCCTGTTGTTCGGCGATTGTTCGCCCTATTAGGTTTTTGTTCGGCAGTTGTTCACCCCAGCCGGTGGCTGCTGTTGCTGCCGGGCTGCTCCTTGTGACTAGAGAGAATCGATTATTGTGGTTGACAGTGTTGTTTCTGTTCCTTCTGCCACTGTCAAATGCACTTCTCAGCATGTTTGTCGTCTATTTCATCTATTATTGGATCGAATTTGCAGCTTGGAGTTTACAGTAAATTTGTTGGAATTTGATTATTGATCTAGTTAAAGTCTATATTTGTGAGAACTTGATTTTTGAGAGACTTGTACCTGTTTTGAACGACTTTGAGTTTTACTTGCTTTGAGGAATCCAAAGGGAGATCATATGATTTGGCAGCTTAGGCTTATTTTACTTGGACCATTGTGAGTCATGATTGATTGCTTATAACTAAGATTGATCATTCACTTGGTCTAGAGAAGCATTTCACATTGTGTCCATGTGTCTGCACGATTATTGATTTGTGGTTAATGGTTGCTTGTTTTATCACCTTGCACTCTTATTGACACAGCTCTGGGCATCCCTACCATTTTCTAGCTAAATAGTGCTTGTCAATCGTTATAGTCTATGGTAATGAACTGCCTTTTCCATGGATAACGTACCTATTGTTGATTCAGGACACGTTGGTTGACATATGTGTTTCATTTTTGTTTTAGTTTTTGCCACAAGATCGCGTTTGTGAGTTTGATAAGTTAACCCATGTGGATCTGCTCCGTGAGACAGAAAAGGCCATTGGTGATCCTCAACTTCCATTTCAACATGATGCACTTATACAGAGAAGTGAAGAACTAGAAAGGCTCCATACTGTGAGTTTGTTAGCCAAACATATTCCTGAAATTAGTTGTCACACATTTTTGGAATTTGCTTTTTTCAACATCAAGTTTTGATTGTATGATTATCCTTTTTAAGGCTATGGACAGGACCAGAGAATCATTGAATCAGGAGAAGGGCCTCAATGCTGGGATAGAAAGAGATGTAGAACGAGTTCGTCAAAGAGATGAACTTCTAGCTAAGGTTTGTCTCTTTAACTGTAGTGTTTATCTTTTGTAGCTTTAATCTGATTATTGCCTGTTTTGTTGCCCTTAAAGGCTGATTTGATGAAGAAAAAAATGCCTTGGCTGAAATATGATATGAAGAAGGCTGAGTACATTGAAGCCAAAGATGTGAAGGGCGATGCAATAAAGAAATTTAATGAAGCTGCAAAGATTTTGAAGAATCTGAAAGCACCCGTCGAGTATGTTTATCTTTAATTACCTTGTTTTGTTAAAATTACCTTTAATTAATAATTGAATTGAGTTTTTATTTGCTTTTTACTGAAAACAGTAAGCATTTGGATTTTACAGTTTTACTTTTGCAAGCATTCCCTATATGCAAGGGTTAGTTCAAATACTACTCTTCAAAGTTGAAGGGGAAGTGCTAACAGTTTAATAAATTTAGTATAAGGCATTTATACATTGTATTGTAAATTATATAATGCTCATAGTTTTCATTGTGAAGCAAAACCAAATTATACTTTACCATGTTGTGTTAACCAATAGATGGTTGGCAAAATCTTAAGTTTATTGGCCTTGTCACCCAGATGCATATGCTGCCACCATTGTTGTTTTATTCAATGCTGCTTTCTGTGCAGAAAATAGAAGCAAGAGAAAGCTGGGCTTGAGCGTGAAAGCAACAAAGCAAGCAATGCTCTTAGCAAGAATGGTAGGAGGCGTAGGGAACTTCAGGAGAATGATAATCATCTGGTTGGTTGTGTTTATCCTTACCCTGCTCTGTACCACAGGTTCTATCCTTTTGGTCTATTTGTGTATATCACTTTATTAAATATTTATTTTTCTTTATTACAAGGAGTTCAGGAGAATGATATTTTTCTTTATTAGTTATAATCATTGCTTTGTTGTTATTGTTGTCTTTAACTCTACGATTGTCACAATGTTCCTGTAATGTCATTAACTTGGTGTGTGTATATATATATATGTTGACAGATTATCATTTGTATTTATATTTGGCATATTTTGGCCGAATTGCAATATAGGGTGTATAATATAGGGTCATGATGTTCTTATTTTAGTATTTGGTGTAGAGTCTCCATTATTTTCTGCTTTGGTTCAAACCGTGGCTTCCTACCGGTTCATTGAATTGGCCAGGAAGCTGGTTTTTTTAATAAAAAATTACAACATTTCTCAGGGGTTTGTTAAAAAAACTCCCGACAGATTCTTTCAGGAGTTTTTATAAACTCCCGTAACATGTGGGATTGGGGCGCTGGTTGGGGAAACAGACTCTCTCGGGAGTTTTTTCAAAAACCCCTGACCGAACACAATATCTCGGGAGTTTTTATAAAACCCCTGAGAAATATCTGTCAGGTGAGCGAATAAAAGGAGGCCGATAAAACCCAACCGTTTTGTTAAAAAACACCCGACATACGTTAAATCTGTACTAGTGGTGGTGGGAAGCGTGGAATGTCATCTGGGGGCATCATATGGAGAAGTTTAAAACTCCCCGAGTGAACACTCCATGTCTCCACCCATTTATTTTCCTGGGCTCCAGCTAGCCTGCATAAGGGAAGACAGATAGCAAAGTTTGAAACAACATGGGCAACGACGTCCGACTTCTTCTTTTCTATCTCTTCTTCTTCTTGGGGTCATTCAAATGGTTTTTCAAAGACAAATAGCAAAGTTGGAATTGAGATCGCGGAAGGACATACCTGGGTATTGACTGTAGATAGGTCGATATCGACTGGAGATGGGTTGACATCGACTAGGTGTTGGTCGAGATTGACCTCAGGTTCGGATCCTTCTTCTAGCTGGATTGGGGCTTCTAGCGGTGATTTTGACGAATCTTGTAGCTTACTAAATGCGTGTACTCCCTCAAGCCATGCCTCCTCATCAAGCATGTATAGCCATCTCAAATATTCCAATTCTTTTGAATATCGTCTCTCTTTTTCCCTTTCGGCCCATGTTTCGTAACACTCGAAGGTGTCCTGCATATACCCGGGTTACGTTTCGAGGGATGAAACCCCTTGTTAGGATCTTGCGCTCCGAGTACAGGTTGAAGGTTTGAAATTCTACTTTAACGTTTTGAAATGGGATTTCATACCCAAAATTCGAAGGGATCGTTGGAATACCCGGGGAAGTCCCCTGTACCTATCGTAAGTCTAAACGTGAAAAACCAGTAGTCATGCAAATAGCGGAATCAAGGTGTAATACAAGAGGGTGCCACAGCAGAGCCGAGTCAAACCAAATCAATAAGCGTATTTATCAAAATCTAATAGGCAATGTTAGTGAGGTTAGACCATTTCTTTGCAATCGCCCAAGAGAGTTCCCATGTCACGGAAGTAATGAACAATCATGCTGCAAAAAAAAAAACCTAAAAAATATGTATGCGGGGCGGTGTCAGATCGAAATCCTACGCAATATAATCCCAAACAAGCAGACACATACACACACTAGTCCTAATAAAGATGCTTCTAGATGCAAGGCGGAATATTAACACACTAACATGCTCCTAAGATCAAGTGCGTAAATATAAAAAGGCCTTAGCATCGAATACCAAATGGTATATCCCTCCCCTACTTCCACCCCCTTCCGATAGGGCGGAGACTGACCAGCTCGTGAATGCATTCCATTATAATCGGGCGCGATTGAGCTCGCCGGAGGCTCAGGGCTGCGTTTCTCGGCCTAGCTTGAAGGTAAGAGGCTTAAAGGTGAAACCTTGCAACATTTTCGATCAGAAGGGAGGAGGGGAGCCTTACTTTGGCTTTTGGACGGAAAACAGAAGAGGGGGAGAGGAGGAACGGAGCTGCTCGGCGTCGGCTCCGGCTTTGGTGGCTGCTGTTGTCGACGTCGGACGCCACAGAAGGTGGCTGCTGACTGCTGCTGCTCGTCGGAAGAAGAAAGAGGAGCTGTCGTGGGTGCTCGGTGGGCTTCTTCGAAAAACAGAGGGAGCTTGGTGGCACCTGGTGGCCTGAACTGAGGACGGTGGTGATGCTGGTGGTCCGGAGACGAAGTGGTGGGAGGATCTAGTGCTCAGTGGTGGCAGCAAGGGTCAAAAGGAAGGGTTTTGTTTGAAAGGGGGAAATGGCGAATGGAAGGAGGGGAGTGGTGTGTATGTAATTTAAATTTGGACTCAAAATAAGGACGGGGGAGGCTATAGAAAATCTGAAAGGTAGAAGACAGTGGAGCTGTAATAGTTGTTTGTAAATTGTAATGGCCTGGGTAATGGTAAGGGATTGTTTGGCTTTTTGCCACAATTGGGGAAACAGGGGTTGTGTATGTGTTTGGTCAAAATGAACAGCAATCAGATTAAGATAAGAGAGTATGGGGGATTGAAATTGGGATGGGGGATTTGGCGTGCTACTTGACAAAGGGAAGGGGCAAAAGAGCTGGCAATCAGATGGAGGAAGAGACAAAGCGTAGAATGGTCCCAAGACCCAAATTCAAAATACCCGGAATTAAATTCTCGAAACCCACTATTTTGTATAAATTTAAAAATTGGGCCGGAATTCGCTCTAAAAATTTCAAGTTAGATTTATTAAATTTAGGACGAGTTTTCCTTGAAAAATCCAAATTAAATCCGTTTTAAATTCATTTTTAATTTTCTTTTTTCGAAAATTAAGATTTGAAAATCCGAGCATTCACATAGCCATGGCAATCCTTTAGAAAATATATCTCTAATATTCAAAAGCCTACCAAATTTTCATGAAGTTTTGAATCTTCCCCTTTTCATTAATGATTCTTTCTAGAGATATTTATTCGTGATCACCTTTGACCAAATATTATCAGGATTTGCCATAATTCTCCAAAAATAACTTCATTTGCATACCAATATTAATTTGCTCAACTGTTTTAAAGCCTAATCCCCCATCTTTTTTAGGAGTACACAAATGTTCCCAGCTGATTAAAGGATGATAATTATCAGATTGAATTTTTTTCCAAAAGAAATTTTTGTTTATCTGATCAATTTTTTGAAGAATACCTTTTGGAAAAAGAAATGATTGCATTAGATAATTTGTTTTAGAATTTAGGTTTTCCTAAATAAGAACCGACCTACCAGCCCTAGAGAGAGTATTGGATTTCCACTTTGACAACTGTTTTTTAAGGCTTATGATTGCATCATCAAACAAGACATTACAAACTCTCCCACTAATAAGTGGTATACCAAGGTATTTTTCCATTGTTTTAGTAACTGGAATATTTAACTATTGAGCAAGAGATTGAGCTTTACTGAAAGGAATATTTTTAGAAACTTGTGACGAACTTTTATTGTAATTTATAGATAGCCCAGACATATTGGAATAAGTACTCAAGACCCACCGCCAACCTATGCGGTGGGCTTGAAATGGAATGGGGTACGACACCGCAAAGTATGGCGGCGGACATGTATACTTCTCCACCCACTGCAAAGTATTGTCGTGGGCACCGCCACCCTATGCGGTGGGGTCGTTGACTGTCATTAAAGTCACCGTCAACCTATGCGGTGATTAGAGGTGGAAATAGTAAAAATTAGCGGCGAAAATATTATCACCCCTATTAAAGAAAGATATTTTGTCAGCGCGCAATGTAATTAAGCAAGTTTGATAATACATACAATGTTGTCCGAAGATGGAGATGAAACAATATTTATACTGAAAATAAATAGGACTAAAGATATTATAAATCTTTTTGAAATGTTAAAGAAAAATAAGTAAATTATCATATCTTAACTAATTTGGATTTGTTCAGATTTGGTCAAAATATTACTACAAACAATTTAAAAAAAATAAAAACATTAACTTTTTTGCCTCTTGATCTGAAAATTCTCTTGATGGAAGAAAACGAGAGCGAGAGATACCGTAGTGGAAGCCCGGAACGCCGGCAGCGGTCCTGCCAAATCCCACCGGTTAACCTGGATCCACCTTGCACGGAAAATCCCCCGGACGGCCCTCCAAGGGAAGGGGAGGTCCTCACCAACCCGGCTACCAACTCTGGCAACCAATCCGCTCCGAAGGCTCCAGGAGCGGAATTCTCATCAGAACAGACCAGGCAAGCTGAAGTGCTGCTTTTTTGGCATCCCACAGACACAACACACACTGCAACCGAATCGGCACTTCCCAACCCTTCAGGAGGTCATTGGGAACAAGGGATCCAATCCGATAAGTTACAAATCAAAGCTGGTGTAGGGGGCTAGTGAGGGGTATGCCATTAACATATCCAACCCGATCTATCAAGCGGAGGAACTTGGTTACGCGACGGATGACGAAATGCCGCCGACGGAGGAGGACCCGATGTGCCCTACGATCACCCTTTCCAAAGCAGAAAAGCAGGAGCTCTGGAAGCCATGCAAGGAAACACTGATTGTCAAGCTATTTGACAAAGGTCCTGGGTACATGCAACTCCATAGGAGGTTATCCCAAAAATGGGATAACCAATCAGACTACACCGAGAACGACTATTTCGTTGTTCGATTCTCGAACCAATCAGACTACGACCATGTGCTGATTAATGGTCCCTGGATGATCGGAGACAACTATCTCTCCATCCAAAAATGGGAACCACGGTTTGACACGTCCTCGGAGAAAATCACCAAACTGGTGGTATGGATTCGTACTCCATTCCTCAACATTTAGTACTTTGATCATCGGTTCCTCAGGCTGATAGGGGACCGGGTCAGGAAGGTACTCCGGGTGGATAACAACACTGCAACAGCGATGCGGGGGCAGTTTGCAAGGTTGAGTGTGGAGGTGGGTCTATCCAAACCGCTCTTATCGAAATTCAAATTGGATGGCAAGATCTGGCCCATCCAATATGAAGGATTGAGAATGATGTGCTTCCAATGTGGCAAGGTAGGCCATACTATGGAAACATGTGAAAAGGAAGGCAATGAGAAAGGAAAACATGATGAATATGCAGGAAGCACTGGTGTGGAAGATGAATTAGCAAGCAAGAACTTCGGTGAGTGGATGGTCACGAGGAAGACAACGAGAAGAAGACAGGCAAACTAGAAGCCACCAGGGCAAGGAACTGATCCAAAAGAAACCACATCGAAGACGCCACTGGAGAAGTCGTCGGAGTAGCCGCAGGAGTCGTCGGCAAAAATTGAAGAAACGACGGTCAACACGGGTGGGGCTAGGGTCAACGTGAATTCAAATCTGGAAAGTGGGAATTCGAGTATCGGGAATATCGGGGATATTGGTCAACCATCCATATTTGCAGTTATAGAAGATATGGAGGAAGATACGCCGGATTGTGAAATATTAGATAAGGAAAAGGCCCCAATTGTAGCTGATCCGAACCGGTATAAGGCGGACAACACGTGGAAAAAACCAAAGGTAGTAAAAGGAGGAAAATCCAATCAGACCCCGCAAAACCCTAATTCCCGTCTGAGCACCAAGCAAACAAACCCCCACCCCAAGAAACAAAAGTAACCCACGAACCCGGCTAAGACCCCAAACCCATCCAAGCCAAAAGTGCACAGTTCAGGCGAACCCCTCAAAAACCCACAACCAAGCCATTACACGCCCAATCCAAGCAAACCCATGCCACCACCAAGCACACCCACATCCGACAATTCCCAACTAAAGAACCCCCAAGCCAACTCGGAGTCAGCATCAGGGACTGATGGACCCAACTCGGAGAGCCACGGTCATCCCAGTAAGCCTGACCCGAAGTTTTCTGATGACGAACCGCCAGACGGGTTCGTTCCTAGCGGCGCTGCCTTCGGTAGTAAGACGAGTATGGATGGATCTTCTGCCGATGAACACGGACACGCATCCCATGCTATGTCGGGTATGGATGGATCCTAGTCGCGATTGAGCGGCTTAATGACGCGGCATCGGCCTTCGCAAGTGATAATTTCTTGAGAAATTCTGCTGTCATCTGGGCCCTCAGACATTCAGTAGTTTTTATGAATAATTTACGCATAATGACCTGGAACACTAGTGGGGCTGGGAATTCAACATTCTTCAATGCCCTTCGAGATCTCGTTCATTACCACGATCCACAAGTGCTTGTGCTGGTGGAACCACGTATTAGTGGTCCCCAAGAAGCACAAGTCTGCAGCCGTATCACAGCCTTGGGGTACAATGGAACTCGCAGAATGGAAGCTCAAGGATTTGCTGAAGGGAGTTGGATGTTCTGGAAAACAGATGAGGTTTCAGTGTCTGTGGTTATCAGTTCGGTACAGCACATCACTGTGGAGATTGCGAGAAGGGGGGAAGAGCCATGGATACTGTCGGCGGTCTATGCTTCGCCTAATGCAAGCCGTCGTCTTGATCTATGGAGGAATCTAGAGCACTTTGCTTTAACAAATAACAAACCTTGGCTACTTGCCGGCGACTTTAACGCCACAATCAGCGCTGATGAGAGGAATAGTTCTTCAGTTGGTTCTAATCGTAACTTCCAGGTGTTCAGGGAATGGAATTGACAACCTTCAGCTGATGGATCTTGGTTATACTGGAATCCCTTATACGTGGTGAAGGGGGAACTCGCCGTCTAATCGTAAGTGGACGAGACTTGATAGAGCTCTTTGCTGTCCGGAGTGGCTACTACGCTTCCAGGGAGCTAAAGTTTCACACCTTACGGCTTCTTATTCAGATCATACACCTATTTTGGTGCAACTAAGCTCTCCTGCTGAGAACAACCAACCGAGAAGACCGTTTAAATTCCAGGTAGCTTGGCTTCTACATGACAACTTTAGTAGTTTTATCTGCTCTCAAAGGAAGAAGGAGGAGGAGACCTGCGCTGCACTTTGGGCTTTTGCGACTGATCTTGGTGTCTGGAACAGAGATGTGTATGGTAACATTTTCAAAACCAAGTGTCGACTGACAAGGAGAATCGAAGGAGTCCGCCGCAAACTCAACGAGAGGGTAACTCAGCACTATATCAACCTGGAATTTAAATTATGTGGGGAACTTGAGGCGGTACTTCAGCAGGAGCAAATGCTATGGTACCAGAAATCCTGGGTAAATTTTCTTATTGATGGAGATAGAAATACTAGATTCTACCACCTCTCGACTCTGAATAGACGAAAGGTGAATCAGATTACAACTCTAAAGGATGAGATGGGTAACTGGGTGGAGGAGGCCAATGTCATCAAGAATATGCTTGTAGATTTCTTTGCCAGACTCTATTCGGAGGAGCCAAATCAAACGCTGCGGAATGGCCTACCCGGAACCCACTTCTTTCCAGTGATGAGGCCGGAACAACGGATAATGCTAGAGGCCCCGTTCGAAAGCTCGGAGGTGAGCTATGTGCTGAAGCAAATGGGTCCGTACAAGGCCCCTGGTCCGGATGGCTTTCCGGCTGTCTTCTATCAGAAGAACTGGGACTTGGTAGGGGGACAACTCACAAACATGGTGCTTGGTCTGACAAATTCTAGATACAACTACCTGGTGGAGAGAGTGTCCTCGAGGCTCATAGGATGGAAAGCGTGCTCTCTTTCATTCGCGGGAAGGGTAATGTTGGCTAAGTATGTCCTAACAAGCCTCCCCTTATACACTACGCAATCCTCCTTCGTTCCGAGGAATGTCTGTGATGGTGTTGACAAGACTGTTTGGGGTTTCGTCTGGGGTTCGACTCCGGAAAAGAGGAAGTTTCACTTGTTAAATTGGGATATTATGAAAGATCAGCCTGTAGAGGGAGGTTTAGGTTTGCGGGGAATGCGTGAAACCAACCAAGGAGTGCTGGCTAAGTTGAGTTGGCGGCTTTTGCAACAACCGACGTCGCTTTGGAGTCGTGTACTCCGGGGGAAGTACTGCAATAACAGACTGAACGTGGACATGTTTCAATCGAGAACGGGTGCCTCCAAGGTTTGGAGGGGAATTGTCCATGGAGCCAAGGCCCTAACACCGAACCTTCGGGTGGATGTGGGGAGTGGGAACAGCACCCTGTTCTGGATGCATCCCTGGCTCAGCTCGAGACCTCTCATGGACGAAGCTACTAATCCAGTCCCGGAGGAGATTCTGGGAGCGACTATAGCTCGAAGTCAACTACAGAAAGTCCAAGGTCAAGGAGTAGCGGAACCAGGACAAATCGAGCTGAAAGCAAGAAAATCGAGTCGAAACACAAAGGTCGATATCGAGTTCAAATAGTCGTTATCGAGTTAAGTCACTCGTTTCCCACCCAGAAATGCCAGAATCGACTAAGGAAGGAAAGAGCAGGTCGATATCGACTTCAACTAGTCGATATCGAGTTGACCCAAATCGAGTCAAGATCCCGGAATCGACCAGAGCTGGAGCAAAGGAAAAGTGTAGGTCGATATCGAGTTAATCAACTCGATATCGAGTTCAATCAAGTCAAAATTCATCCCTGTAGGCCAATATCGAGTCAGGAAGTGAAGTCGGGAAATTGCAGGTCGATATCGAGTAAGGCAAGTCGATATCGACTGGTGCCCAGGTGGCCGATTTCGAGCTAGTCCGAATTCTAATCAAAGTTCTATCCAAAGTCCAATGGAGATATCCATAAGATCAAATTCTATCAAGATCTATCAAGATGGAAGCGATATTTATCTACATTAGATATAGTTCCCTTTTTAGATTTATTTCCTTTATTTCCAATTTTAATCTTTAAGTATTAGATAGATAGATATAGATATAGATAGGTTATTCTTTCCTAGATTAGCTTGGAAGGAAGCCTATAAATAAGGCCTTAGGGGCTGAGTTTTATTCATTCAATTTCAGTTACAATTAGTTACATAGAGAGAGAGAGAGAAAGAGAGCTTGTGGCGATTGAGGTTGGAGAAGGTGAGAGTTGGCTTTGGCTTCGATTGGTTGTAAGCTTTCTTTTATTTTATTAATGTAATTTAGTTTCCTTTTATTATTGATGTCTTTCTTGATGAAGAAGAGCGAGTAGTCACCCAACTTCTAGGGTCGGGGTGAGCCCGACGGTAGCCATGTAAGGTGATGTGGTAAAGGTACAAGCTTTTGATGCGATTTCGTCTTCTATCTCTACAAGCATGATTCTTTTGCGAAAGTTGAAGGTGATCCTTGTTTGTGTTATTGAAGCGAAAGTGATCTTAATACAATTTGGATTAATTATGTGAAAAGGGTTAGTAGCAATTAGGGTTTATGCGAAAGCCTCTATTTTCCTATTTGATAAATAACGAAAGTTATTTGATGAAAAGCATGATCTTTTATGCCTTTATGTGTTATTTTACATGGTAACAATTAGGGTTTGCGCGATTGTTATTTTACATGGTTACTGATTTATTTCACAAAATTTCGGATTTTAAAGTTTCTGTCAGTCGATATTGAGTTGTGTGCCGTCGATTTTCTTACTCGATATCGAGTTACTGGAGGTCGATATCGAACAAAGTTTTTGCTTCTCGTTTTGTTTATGCTTTTCTCTGTTATTTCTGTTTGTCTGGTTGATTTTCTGCTGAGATTTGGAACTGAAAAGGCGGGCGCTGACACGCTTCCTCGTGGATCGATCCTGACTGCCTTCTACTACAACGAGAGGAAGTCTTGTATTTATTTGCTGAGATAGAGAGTCAGTTTGATTTGATATTTATATTTATTTTCATACTTGACCATCCTCCTGCAACAACAAATTGGCGCCGTTGCCGAGGAAGCCATCAATCGCGCCCTTTTTAGTTCTTTTTCTTTTCTTTATATTTGTTTTTATTTTTTAGTTCCTTTTTACTTGCTTTTTCTTTTTGTCTTTACTTTTCAGGTGTATGTGAATCACTGATCGCACACCTATCGATCCGCTTCTAGAACCAGAGCGATACTTCCACCTTCGACAAAGGTTCAGGAGGATGTTGCAAATCAACGATGAGAATGCGGTCCCCCTCACACCTGCACAGGAGCTTGAGCAACTCCTCCAACAGATTGAGGCACTCACCAACAGAGAAGCTGAACACGCCCGACGAGAGGCGGAATATGCACAGAACCAGCAACGGTGGGAGGCAAGGGTAGATCGCGAGGTCAACGCGAGAAGGGAACTTGAGGAGCGGATTGGGCATGTCCCAGCCAACACAAAGGAATATCTACATCCTACTCTGGAAGTTCCAAAATCAGCGATCGTTCTCCCTGCTATTAATTTTGAAATTCGTCCTTCTTTTATTACTGAAATTAGAAGGAGTCAATTTAGGAGAAGAATTAATGAATGTCCTTTAGAGCATGTCACCACTTTATAGACTTATGCAAAGCTATAGCTGATGGTGCTAACTTGGAATACTTAAAACTAAAGGCTTTTTGTTGGTCCCATGCAGGAATAGCCCAACAATGGCTGGAAGGATTGCATGCACAATCAATTCACACATGGAATGAACTACAGGACTTGTTCCTTAACAAGTTCTTTCCTTCTGCAAAGACAGCTGCCCTTAGACAACAAATCACGGCTTCGTCTTGGGCTGCGAAAGCAGGGATCTATGCAAATCGGGATGGAGAGCTATAAATTAATGAATGTAAAACCCCGGACGGCCTAATGAGGTGGAAGACTAGAAGTGGAGTCAAGAGGGGCGCGTATCGCCTTAGGGGCACGAAAGTACGCGTCGCGGGCGATGTGAAGCTGTCCCTAACTATGGATGAATTGTTCAATGTAATGTCGGGAATCAAAGACCCCCGCTGCGATGACAGAGATGCTGCTCTTTTCAATGACAATTCTGACATTGATGAGGGCGGGGATTCGTCGTCCGATGATGAAACTTATCACCCGGGTTGAATGTGACGAGGTTAGCTGAAATTGGTGGTGTGATGCTGCTCTCTTGTGCGCTGCTGGTGCTGTTTGATTCCTTTGTGTAGCTGTTGTTGTTCACTCTTCTGGTGGGTACTGTCGCTGTTTTGCTGTTTATCGGGTGCTTGTTGCCTTGGTTTCTTTGGTGTTTTTGCTGTCGTTGAATTATAGATGGGAGTTGAGTGCTGCTGTCTTGGACCGGGTTTACTTGTAAAGGTTGGGCTTTTGCCCATTTTGTGAATGTGGGCTCCGGTCTGGTACATTTAGAGGTGGGTAGGTTTTAGTCTAACTGGCTTCCCTTCATATCGCATTAATTCATCAAATTATTATTATATAATTTTTTGAATTAATGTTAAAATCTTATGGTAGCCGGGTTGGTATATGCTGTAGTGGGCTCCATTCATGTTGTGAGTGGAGGATTTAGGAGATTCTTTTTTTGTAGGTAGTCTCGCTTTTTACGCAAGTCCCATCGTATGGACTTGTTTTTTTGTTACTTGGCTTTTGCCTTATCTATATATTTACATTTTCAGAACAAATCACGGCTTTCAGACGAAAGCCAGGAGAACCATTAGCACAGGTCTGGGAGCGCTACAAAAGACTTCTGAAATCCTGTCCTACTCATGGCCAGCTGCCCTACGTCATCCAGGAGATCATCTTCAATTACTTGGATGCGCCTACTAAGGATCGGATCAACAACTACACCAACTATGAGTATCTTGGATACACTCCACGCCGAGCATGGGAGGTATTTGAGACACTGGCCAACTACGACAACACATATGGGACTTCTGCGGCCGCTTCTGACGAAAGGTATGAAAGGCCTGCCCCATCTATGTCATTGTATGTGCCACCTAAAGAGGTTGATCCAGACGTCAAGGACCAGTTTCACAATGATCAGCTACGTCGCCTTACCAAACAAGTTAAATTCCTCTCTAAAGATAAATCTTGTTTGGAATGTTGGTCTGTGAGGCACAACACAACTGCGTGCCCACTCGTCGATCAAGTACATCAAGGAGAGACCCACGAGGAGGTAAGGTATGCGGGGAGACACTACTCAGGGCCACACCAGAACAAGAACTGGAGCTACTATCGCCAGCCCCAGCATCAGAATCCCCCTCCCTACAGAGCAACTGGTCACCCTGACAGAGAAGGAAAGAGAGATGACCTACGGACCATTCTTGAGGGAGATGTGGAGGAATCATTCAGACACCAAGCAATCCATAAATTCCATACACACTCAGCTGCATGGTGTCAACTCTAGGCTTGGGAAAATTGATATATGGCGGAAATCAATTGACAAACAGATTGGCCAGATGGCGGCATCCATCCCCAGACAATCAGGTACGCTCCTTGGAACCTTTGAACCTAACCCTAAGGGTAAATCTACTGGACAGGTAGCTGCTATAAACCTAAGGAGTGGGCGACAGATGCAAACGCCAGAGCGAACAACGGAGGAAACGGGCACTGAAGACCAGTCGATATCGACCAACCCAGTCGATATCGACCAGTCCCCAATCGATATCGACCCACCACTGGTCGAAATCGACCCGAATCCTCCACAAATTCTGAGGCCAGCAGATCAAGAACCTTTTGGTATGGATTGCCCCCTAACTATAGATCAGATCCACCGATATCGACCAGACACAGGTCGATATCGACCAAGCACCAGTCGATTTCGACCATCCCCACTCAACTTCTGCACCTCCGGCGAAGAAAAAGTTGTCTTTCCCGAAAAAATCTCTAAAGGACCTAGCAAAAAAAGAAATTCCAGCGTTTCATCAAGATGCTTCAAAGGCTCAACGTCACAATACCCTTCACAGAAGCTCTGAATGAGATGTCATCCTATGTCAAGTTCCTAAAGGAGATTCTAAGCAAAAAGCGGTCAATGGTTGAGATCGCAGAGGAGTGCAGCCAAATGGACGTACTTGAGAAAAGGCCAGATCCAGGTAAGTTTGCTATAACCATTGGATTTGGTCAATACAAATTTAATGCTTTGTGTGACTTGGGAGCCAGTGTGAGTATAATGCCTCTATCAATCTGGTCCAAGATTAAGATAGGTGCCCTAGAGCCTGTGGATGCTAAGCTTTATATGGCGAACAACACGGTGGTCAGTGGCGGATCTGTGGGGGGGGGGGGGGGGCTTGGGGTGGCTGAAGCCCCCCGCTGGCTAAAATAAGGGTATATGTATATTTTTATATATCTGTTAATTTAGTATTATATAAAAGTGAAGTAAGATATAATCACAATGTTGAGTTAGCTCACTGGTTAGGACACGGAGCGGGTTTAAATGGGGGATTGGGCATCCGCGGATCGAATCCTAGTTCTTCCCCTTTTTTTGCCTTTGCCTTTGCATCTGTTTTATTTTTTTAAAAGCCAACCTCTTTTTTTTTATGCTTACAGTACGTCTACCGCAGCAACAGAGCGACAGACAGCGACAAGCGCCCGAGCGTGAGAGCTCTCCGAGCCGCCGGCCGCCGCCACCTCTCCCTCTGGCCGACCCGACGGCGCCACTGTCATCTCCACCTCCGGCCGAACCTATGAAGGGGAATCGAATTGAAACAATCCTTCAATCTAAAAAGGTAAGTTGTTTTTCTTCCTTGTTTTGTAGTTGAATTGATTGAATGTGAATAATTTTGATTAGAATTTGTGGAGTTGAGATTTAGAAATGAGAATCAATTTGGGGATTTTCAATTAGGGTTTGTGATTTGTGAGAAATAATTTTGTGGCTTTGTGTTACTTCCTCTTCCTCTTCCTTGTAATTTGATTGTTTTTAAGTTGAATTGATTGAGTGTGAATCAATTTTAATTAGAATTTGTGAAGTTGAGATTTGAGAAATGAGAATCAATTTGGGGATTTTCGATTAGGGTTTGTGATTTATGAGAAATAAATTTGTGGCTTTGTGATTTATGATTTGAAAATTGAAATTGTGGTTTGTGGTTGTGGTGAGAAATAGATTTCTGAATTTGTAGTTTGTGCTTCGGAATTGTGGTTTGTGGTTGTTGTGAGAAATAGATTTGTGAATCCCAGTTGTTTGTGATTCGGAATTGTGGTTATGAGAATGAATTTGTGAATTTGTTACTTTCTTATGAATAGCCAAAATTTTGCACATAGTTTTAAAGTTGGTGAGTCAGAAATTTATGCTTGTGGGATTAGTGGTTCTGCATATTTCAAAAAATTAAGTAAATGATATTGTAGTTTAGCTGTAAAATTTTGAAGTTCGGTGTTAGATTACAGTTGGTGATGTAGGTTCCTGAATCCGCAAAACAGTATAGTGGCATTTTTAGTGTCATTCAACATGTAAGCATGACTGAAGGTGTTAAGGGGTATATATGTACAATCATAAACTCGAACATTTCAAACCGTCATTTCTGAGGAAAAAAATTCAGCCCCCCCTTGCAAAAATTCCTGGATCCGCCACTGACGGTGGTCATCCCGACAGGCATGGTAGACAATGTGCCAGTACAAGTAGGTAAGTTCTTCGTCCCTGCTGATTTCTTAGTTATTGATATGGTGGAGGACCCTGCTTGTCCAATTATTCTAGGAAGGCCTTTCTTGGCAACGGTGGATGCCAACATAAGCGTAAGGAAGGGAGTGCTCACTTTCAACATCAGCGATGAGGTAATTGAGTATTCCTTCAATAAAATTGAAAGGCATACAGGTCCCATGGAAGAGGTAAAATCCATATCAGCTGGGTACATCACTTGTGGGGAGCCTAAGGTAAGAAACATGACCCCCGAAGAGCTAGAAAAGAGGGATATGGAAGCCCAGGTGGAGGAGATCATGGCCATCCTGAACGAAGAAGCAGAGAATCCACTCGACATAGACCAAGGTAAGTCGATTTGGACTAACTATTTTTTGGATGCTTTGCCAGGTCTTAAGTGTGGGGTCAAAATCCAGCAGGAGAAATCGACTGGAGCACAAAAGCACTCGATATCGACCTCACCAAGTCGAAATCGACCCACCCATGTCGAGTCATCCCCACCAAAAATCGAGCCAGGGCATATCGAGCAAAACGACTTGATATCGACCTCTCTAGGTCGATATCGACCAGCCCAAGTCGACTCGAATCCACCTGATGAGCCAAAGCCAGCCGATTTTGAGCCAGATAACTCGATATCGACCAACCCAGGTCGATATCGACCAAATCAAATCGACATGCCTTCTTCGGAATCGACTGACATTCCACCAGAGCAGCAGCACTCGATATCGAGTGACATTACTCAATATCGACCAGACCCTCAGGAGCTTCCAATATCCGATTCTGCAAAGGTAAGCCAAGGTATGGATCTTTCTTCCCCTATTTCAATCAATGATTTATCTATACATGGGAGAGGTTTGCCTTGGTATGTGCGGTTATGTAGGATTTCCAATGATGTGCCCAAGGAATATAAAGTTGGAGACAAGGTCTATGTTTCCAAATCAAATGATCATTGGTTCCCTAACAAATTCAAAAAGAATGGAGCCCTTTCACGGTGAACAAGATCCATTCCGAAGGACTGCAGCTGATGGACAAGAATGGAGTCATGTTTGAAGCCCAAGCTACATGGGCCCCGCAAATGCCACCTTGAGCTTAATGGGGAAGTCGGCCTAGCGACTATAAAGTCTAGAGCTTGTAAATAGACAATTACTTTTTGGGATTTTTTGACATTGTTGCTTTTGTTTTTGGTTTTGGACATTATTTTCTATGGTGGATATTTCTCTTCTAATTTTTTTCAGGGACAAGGAAGAAAACAAGGAGTCGAAATCGAGTACAGTAGGTCGATATCGACCATGCTTACTCGATATCGACTGGGGCCTACAGCAAAGCACTCGATTCCGACATCCTGCACATCTGTCTAGTAAGTTTCTTTCTTTATCCTTATTTTTTATACAGTGAGGACACTGTAATGTTTAAGCATGGGGTAGGGAAAGGGCTTACTTTGTGCATATTTGACATATTTGACATTTAAAGTTTATTTCTTGAATTGCTTATACATGGCTATTTTGGAATTCATTATTGATTTATGTGCTTATATGCATGTTTTCCAAAGTTTGAAAAATGACCCCCATTGAAATTTTTTATTAATGTCATGGAAGTTTAATATTGAACTCGACGATGCAAAATTGGATTCATTAGAGATATAGCATGAAATTGCCTAGTAAGGGAAGTCAAAATGAAATGCATATTTTCTTGAAAACCATGAAATGAGGTAAAATTTGATGTTGCTTTTGACATGATGCATGATAAAAGGATGAAGGACTTTATATTTTCACATAATGCTCATATTGTTATCTTCCTAGCCTTACCTATGCTTACGCATCACAAAAGCCATATTATGCCTTATTTCATATTTTGCTCCACATGATCTAAATATTGCCCATTCTTTACCTTATTTCCTATCCGGGGATTATGTTCAGAATGAAAGCTACATTATGGAGATTATTATATGGTTATTGTATTATTATATATTATTATTGGAGTTGGGCAGGAAATTGAAAAATAATATGGAAAATTTAATGAGTGAAAGAAAATCCAATCACCTCAGGAGATAAAGGTAGATCGACTCTGCTCACTGAGATAATAGTTTGGCAAATTGGGACACACAATGTTAGGAGTCTGAAGCACTAAGTATCCGGGGCTATTCATGACACCCATGTTTGCGACTCGCGAGAAGGCAGTGCTGATGTTAGAGAGGTAAAAGCATACTATTGAAAAAAGCATTGAGCGATGAGAGAAAGGTGACGATTCTTATGAAGAAGGAATGTAGTATGAAAGTTTGGAAATACTCCATTTCCCCGGATTATTAGCACCACATTGCCAAAAATATCCCACCTTTAGCCTTTTACCAATCTACTCCTTTTTGTGCTTAAATTAAAGTCCCCTTGATTATTAATGCTTTGTCACTTATGAATTGTTTTGCATAACCCTCCCTTTTGTGAGTAGATGTTGCTTTTTATTGCACATGCATGGATTTGTGACACAAGTACCTTTTCAAGGATGGTAATTGATTGCAGGGTTATATGGCAATGAATCTAAGATGTTGAGAGTTTGTTTTCTTCCCCTGAATGACAATTAAAAGTATTGCTTGAGGACAAACAAGCTTAAGTATGGGGTGTTTGTTGTGAGCCTAATTTGCCATGTTTTATACTTACTTTTATATCGATTTCTGCATGCATTTCATACATTTGGATTAGAATAGTTCAGAATCTATGTAGTTTATGTTTATTTTCCAATTATGGAATCTACACTAGTTTCTGTTTAATTTTGCAGAAATCAAGGCAATTTACAGCAGTTCAGGGAAAGGAGGAAAAGCTCGAAGTCAACTACAGAAAGTCCAAGGTCAAGGAGTAGCGGAACCAGGACAAATCGAGCTGGAAGCAAGAAAATCGAGTCGAAACACAAAGGTCGATATCGAGTTCAGATAGTCGATATTGAGTTAAGTCACTCGATTTCCACCCAGAAATGCCAGAATCGATTAAGGAAGGAAAGAGCAGGTTGATATAGACTTCAACTAGTTGATATCGAGTTGACCCAAATCGAGTCAAGATCCCGGAATCGACCAGAGCTGGAGAAAAGGAAAAGTGTAGGTCGATATCGAGTTAATCAACTCGATATCGAGTTCAATCAAGTCGAAATTCATCCCTCGAGGCCAATATCGAGTCAGGAAGTCGATATCGACTGGTGCCCAGGTGGCCGATTTCGAGCTAGTCCGAATTCTAATCAAAGTTCTATCCAAAGTCCAATGGAGATATCCACAAGATCAAATTCTATCAAGATCTATCAAGATGGAAGCGATATTTATCTACATTAGATATAGTTCCCTTTTTAGATTTATTTCCTTTATTTCCAATTTTAATCTTTAAGTATTAGATAGATAGATATAGATATAGATAGGTGATTCTTTCCTAGATTAGCTTGGAAGGAAGCCTATAAATAAGGCCTTAGGGGCTGAGTTTTATTCATTCAATTTCAGTTACAATTAGTTACATATAGAGAGAGAGAGAGAGAGAGAGAGAGAGAGAGAGAGCTTGTGGCGATTGAGGTTGGAGAAGGCGAGAGTTGGCTTTGGCTTCGATTGGTTGTAAGCTTTCTTTTATTTTATTAATGCAATTTAGTTCCCTTTTATTATTGATGTCTTTCTTGATGATGAAGAGCGAGTAGTCACCCAACTTCTAAGGTCGGGGTGAGCCCGACGGTGGCCATGTAAGGTGATGTGGTAAAGGTACAAGCTTTTGATGCGATTTCGTCTTCTATCCCTACAAGCATGATACTTTTGCGAAAGTTGAAGGTGATCCTTGTTTGTGTTATTGAAGCGAAAGTGATCTTAATACAACTTGGATTAATTACGTGAAAAGGGTTAGTAACAATTAGGGTTTATGCGAAAGCCTCTATTTTCCTATTTGTTAAATAACGAAAGTTATTTGATGAAAAGCATGATCTTTTATGCCTTTATGTGTTATTTTACATGGTTATCGTTGTGGTGTTGAAACCCTGATCTTGGAAGTCTTTTATTTACTAATTTATTTCACAAAATTTCGGATTTTAAAGTTTCTGTCAGTCGATATTGAGTTGTGTGCAGTCGATTTTCTTACTCGATATCGAGTTACTGGAGGTCGATATCGATCAAAGTTTTTGCTTTTCGTTTTGTTTCTGCTTTTCTCTGTTATTTCTGTTTGTCTGGTTGATTTTCTACTGAGATTTGGAACTGAAAAGGCGGGCGCTAACACGCTTCCTCGTGGATCGATCCTGACTGCCTTCTACTACAACGGGAGGAAGTCTTGTATTTATTTGCTGAGACAAGGAGTCAATTTGATTTGATATTTATATTTATTTTCATACTTGACCATCCTCCTGCAACAACACTGTACTTGCCTTGTGGTCAAGAAATTCCTGGATATGAACACCACCAACAAGATAATGGAATTCTTGATGGGGTTAAACGACGAATATGAGGGAGTGAGGAATCAGATATTAGAAAAGGATAAACTACCTACTATGAATAGTGTTTTCTACATTGTTCAGCAGGTTGAGGAGTGTGGAGGGGGTAAGGCAACCTCTGAGACAAAGAAAGGAGATGATGGCCTTCCTATAAATGCTAACAGGCAAGGTTATGTCAGTTGGAAAAAGGACACTGAATCAAAGAAGTCCGGGGATGATTTCAAGAAATGTGACTATTGTGGAAATAAGGGGCATATTAAGGACACTTGTTACAAGCTGCACGGACTACCAACTTGTGATTTTTGTGGCAACAAGGGTCATGTGAAGGACCTTTGCTACAAACTCCATGGGTATCCTGAGAAGGGCAAAGAAGGCAAATGGAAGCAACAAAGGAAAGCTGCATCTAATGCAACAGAAAAGCAAGCCAGTAGCAGTGAGAGTCCTCTGGATGATTCTCATTTTGATCATGGATTGGTCAATGCTGTTTGTAAAGAGGTCATGAAGATGATGAAGGGAAAACAGATTCAAGGAGAGAGTGAGGCTTATTTTGCTGCTGCCAATTTCTCAGGTAATTACATTCCTTTTAAAGCTCTTATGATTGAAAAGGCTATTGGGAAGGAATTTTGGATAGTGGATTCAGGTGTTACAGACCACATGTTGTATGATTCTACCTTGTTAGAACATAAAAGGAAGTTACTAGCTCCTATTAGAATTTCTTTGCCTGATGATTCTGTAGTCTATGTGGATACAGTTGGGATAGTCAACTTCACTGATGGTCTTATTCTGAAAAATGTTCTTCTTGTGCCATCTTTTAAGCACAACTTACTGTCTGCTGGGAGATTGGTAAGAGATAGTGGTTTGATGGCTATGTTTACAGCTGATCAATGTGCTTTTCAGGTCCTTTCCACTAAAAGGATCATGGGAAGAGGACAAAGGAACAATGGTCTATACATAGTTCGAACAGCATCTGCAGGAGAGGGAAGAGGATTGCTAACAAGCTCATCTGATGGGATTAGTTTTGATGTAGAGACAGCTAATGCTTGTAATTTTCAAAGTAATAATGTTGACATGATTCATGCTTGTCTTGGAAACAGTTCTTTGTCCAAAATTAGACACCTTGATGAATTCAAACACTTGAGTACAAGTGATTTCACATGTGACAGTTGTATTTTGGCTAAACATCACAAATCTCAATTTGAAAGAAGCTCTTCTATTGCTTCGTGTGCTTTTGAATTAGTCCATCTTGATGTATGGGGGCCTTATAAAACCTCTTCATTGGAAGGGGCTCGGTATTTTTTGACAGTATTGGATGATTATAGCAGGTTTGTTTGGACCTATTTGTTTTCCAGTAAGCTACAGGTGTGTGGGATCATCAAGCATTATCTAGCATATGTTCATAATCAGTTTGGGACGACTGTTATGGCTATTAAGAGTAGTAATGGTTCTGAATTTGTCCAGAAATCATGTAGCACCATGTTTGTAGAAAAAGGAATCATACACCAAAGGAGTGTACCTAGTGTTTCTCAACAAAATGGCTGTGTTGAGAGGAAGCATCGTCACCTTATAGAGACTGCTAGAGCTCTAAGGATCCATGCTAATCTCCCTATTTGATTTTGAGGAGATTGTGTTTCTGCAGCTACAATTCTGTATTGAATTGGAGAGTTTCTTTTGAGGTTTTGTTTCAGAAATCTGCAGATTACAGTGGTCTAAGGGTCATAGGGTGTTTATGTTTTGCCAAGACCCGTGAACCTCACAAAGACAAATTTGCTCCTCAGTCTAAGAAATGCATTTTCTTAGGCTATCCTGGTCACATGAAAGGCTATAAGGTTCTAGAGTTGGGGACCAACAAAGTTCTTTTTAGCCGAGATGTCATTTTCAGAGAAGATGTATTTCCTTATTCTGATAAGGTTGTTCCTTCACAACCTCCCACACATAGCTTGCCTCTGGTTAATCCTTCCACATATGATGTTTTGGACCCGGTTGTCAGTGGTCCCGATTTGTCCACCAGTGTAGAAGAGCATCTCAATCAGGAGTTAGTGGAAGATACTTCATCTTCTTCTGCATCACCTTCTTTCATCCCTCCTGTGGTCCCCATTACAATTCCTGATATTCCCAGTGTGGTACCTGAACCTCGTCGGTCTCAGAGGATCAGACATCACCCCACCATCATGGCAGATTTCCAATGTCCCACACTATCAGACACCAGTCAATCTTCTTCCTTCATGATCAAGTCCTTACTTGATTTATCTGAGTACTCATCTGATTATGTGGCTTCCTTGCATAATGTTCTTGCTGTTACAGAGCCTTCATCTTTCAAAGAGCCGGTTAAGGATCCATGTTGGGTTGAAGCAATGCAAAAGGAGGTTAATGCACTTGTAAGCAATGGCACCTGGATCATTACAAATCTTCCACCTGACAAGAAGGCAGTGGGGTCAAAGTGGATATTCAAAGTTAAGTTCAAACCTAATGGGTTAGTTGAAAGGTTTAAAGCCAGATTAGTAACTAAAGGGTTCACACAGGTCAAAGATAAGGACTACAAATTGACCTTTTCCCCAGTGGCTAAGCTCACTACAGTTCGGTTGGTCATTGCTTTAGCTACTGCAAAGGTGTGGAATGTTCATCAATTGGACATAAACAATTCTTTTCTTCATGGTTATTTGGATGAAGATGTCTATATGAAACCTCCAGAAGGTTTTTTCAAGGGATCCCCTGGGCAAGTTTGCAAGTTGCAAAGGAGTCTTTATGGCTTAAAGTAGGCCTCTCGACAATGGAACATTGAGTTGTCTAGATTTCTCCTCAAGTTGGGTTACAGACAATCCAAACTGGATTATTCTCTATTAATAAGAAACCACAATGGCAAGCAGTCAGTTGCAGTGTTATATGTTGATGACCTTCTGATCACAGGCTCCGATGAGGAGTATATTTAGTTCACAAAGCATAGCTTGCACAAGGCAGTCACCATTAAAGATCTTGGCCTTGTGAGGTATTTCTTGGGCATTACAGTTGCCAGGTTTGTGAAGGGTATCATTTTGAATCAGAGAAAATACATTTCTGATGTCCTACAGGACACCAATATGGTCAATTGCAAACCATCTTCATTTCTTTTACCAAGAGGGCTTCATCTGTCCACAGATGAAGGTGATATGTTGCACGAGCCTGAGGAGTATAGAAGATTGATTGGGCGCCTTCTTTACCTCAATCTTACTCGTCCTGACATTTCCTATTCTATACAGCACCTAAGTCAGTTTGTGGGTTCTCCTCGGCTTCTCCAGTATCAAGCTGCTATCCATGTTGATCGTTATTTGAAAGCCACCATCAATTGGGGTCTTTTCTATCCTACTTCTGATGATCTATATGCCGGCTTTCAGTGATGCTGATTGGGCCCTGTGCAGATTTTCCTCTCGATCACTATCTGGATATTGTGTTTTCATGGGCAATTCATTAATCTCATGGAAAACTAAGAAACATAAGACTGTTTCAAAATCATCTGTAGAATCTTAGTATAGGTGCATGTCCCAAGCTGCAAGCGAGATTGTGTGGATTCATGGTGTCCTAAGTGATCTCTCAGTCCCAGTTCAGACCCCAATTACTCTTCATTGTGATAACAAGGCGGCACAACATATTGCTGCCCACCCAGTTTTCCATGAGCGCACCAAGCACTTGAACATTGACTGTCATTATGTCCGGGAGCGTTTTGAAGAGGGTCTGATCCGCACGGCTCATGTTCAATCTCACCTCCAATTGGCTGATATTTTAACCAAACCTTTAGGTGAAGTTCAGCACCGAACATTATCCTTCAAGTTGGGACTTGTAGATGTTACTCCAAGTCCAACTTGAGAGGGGGGTATGAGTGAGTTTACTCGAGATCGACTAGGCAGTGTGTAGAAGTAGTCGAGATCGAGTTCTGGGTTTGAGTGGTTAGTGAGTTCAGTTTGGTGGGAAAAGGTGAGACACGTGGGTGGTTGTGAGCGTTTTGGTTGTTATTAAAGGGAGCTATAAGTAGGTTGTTAGAACTCCAATTGTAAACTGATTTTTTCTCCAATCTATGTATACAGAAATAGTCACATTCCTCATGTTTTCGTTCTTGATTTCACTCTCATTTTGATATCTGTTCGTTCATACCTCCCTGCTTTCACCGTCGCTGGACGCCATCACCACCACTCCACTGCAACTCCAGCCCCCCAAGCACCTCAAGCACCCCTCCTGTGCGCGCCCTGCTCTTCGAATCCGAGAGCTCCCTGAAGATTGAGATGAATGTGAAATCGATCTTGGAGGGAGAGAGAAACAAGAAGAACAATTTCTCTGTATTGAATTGAATTGAAGAAACTGGAGCCGAGCTCCTTATGTACAGTGTAACAAACTTCTAACAATCGGAATGAACAAGTGCAATCCTAATCGTACACGTGTCCTACACTTTGAGTATTTACAAGATGTCACCCCAACTTATACACTTTGTATTCTATACCCCTTTTACACTCCCCTTCAAGCTAGAGTGTGAGAAAATATTTCGAACACCCAACTTGGACAGAAAACGCTCAAGAGTATCAATGGAGGTAAGTTTGGTGAACAAATCAGCGAGTTGCCATTTTGTGGGTACATGAGCTGTGAGGATTGTCATGTCTTGGACCATGTCATGAATAAAATGACAGTCCACCTCAATATGTTTCGTTCTCTCGTGAAACACGGGGTTTTGGGCAATATGCAATGCGGCTTGATTATCACAGAACAACCTAACTGATGACAATTGAGGACACTGCAGATCACTCAACAAGTACTTTAACCATTTCAATTCCTTGCAAGCCAATGCCATAGCCCTGTATTCTACCTCTGCTGAAGAATGAGACACAACTTGTTGTTTCTTGGCTTTCCAGGAGATCAAAGAGCCACCCAGCAAAGCATAGAACCCTGAAGTTGATCTCCTAGTGAAAGGACAGCTTGCCCAGTCCGAATCACTAAACACTCGTAACTTCAGATCTGATTCTGCAGACAGTAAAATGCCTTGACCAGGAGCATTTTTAAGATATCTTAGCACTCTTATAGCAGCTGTCATGTGAGCATCAGTTGGTTTAGACATGAACTGACTCAATAGCTGTACTGTGAAGCTAAGATCAGGCCTAGTAATCGTGAGGTAAATCAGCTTACCAATTAGCCTCCTGTAGTCATTAGGCCGAGAGAGCTCTTTTTCCACATCTGTAGACAATTTGACATTAGGATCTAATGGTAGTCTCAGAGGTTTGCAGTCCAACAGCTGTGCTTCTTTCAACAAATCTAACACATATTTCCTTTGTGAAAGGAAGATTCCTTGTGAGGATCTCAGTACCTTAATGCCCAAAAAATATTTGAGCTCACCTAGATCCTTCATGTGAAAATTGTTGCTCAGCATCTCCTTTACTTTAGACGAATCAGAGGGCTCACTACTAACCACAATCATATCATCCACATACACCAAAATAGTTGTAAAGGCCCTTCTTGTCTTCTTTAGAAAAAGAGAATAATCTGCCTTGGATTGCCTGAATCCATTGCCAAGCAGTGCTGACGACAGTTTGGCAAACCATTGTCTTGGAGCCTGTTTGAGGCCATATAGGCTTTTGATCAACCGGCACACCTTTGATGAAACCACTGTGTCACTCACAGCCTCCCCTTCACCAGTGTAGCCTAGAGGAAGCTTCATATACACCTCTTCATGCAAGTCACCATGTAAGAATGCATTTGATACATCCATCTGGCCAAAGTGCCACTTCCTTGCTGCAGCCACAGCTAACAAGGTCCTTACAGTGGTCATTTTTGCCACAGGAGCAAATGTTTCCTCAAAATCAACACCTTTCTCCTGCCTGCAACCTTGAATAACTAGCCTGGCCTTGAACTTATCAATAGAGCCATCAGCTAGGAATTTGGTTTTGTAAATCCACCTACATCCAATTGCTCTCTTCCCTTTTGGAAGATCAGTTACCACCCATGTTTTATTTTTCTCTAATGCTCTTAGCTCCAGATTCATAGCCTCACACCATTTAGGGTCCACAATAGCTTGTGAAAAATGAGTAGGATCAGACACAACATTCAAGGCTAAGATATATTTCTGGTTTTGTGGGTTTAGATGGTCATAGGCCACAAAATTGGATATAGAGAAATCAGTTACCTTTGGAGAGATGGCTTGAGCAGTGGCAGTCACATAGTCTGTTAACCAAGTAGGGGGATTAGATTGCCTTCCAGATCTTGTCAACACTGGAGGCTGCACAGAAGGACCAGTGTTTGAGACTGTGTTTGGTATTGTGTTTGAACTTGTGTTTGGAACTGTATTTGGAATTGTGTTTGGGATTGTGTTTGGAATTGTATTTGAAGGCTCCATCACCAATTCATCAGACCAAGGCATTTGGGAAGGGAAAATAAAGGTGAGTTAACCACTTGCTGTTTGAAAGCAGCACTGTAAGGGAAAACATGCTCAATGAAATGAACATCCCTGGAAACAAACATACACTTTGTGTTCAGATTATACAACCTGTAACCCTTTTGTGTGATAGGATACCCCAAGAAAACACAAGGCACTCCCCTTGGTTGAAATTTGTCATGAACTCTTGAAGGGTTGTAAGCAAAGGCTAAACAACCAAACACCTTTAGATGATTATAGGAAGGAGGTTTACTGAACAACACTTCATATGGTGTTTTATTGTCCAGTACAGGAGTTGGCAATCTGTTGATTATATAGACAGCATTCAACACACACTCCCCCCAAAAATGTACAGGTAAGTGAGCTTGAAAACGAAGGGCTCTGGCTATTTCAAGGATGTGTCTATGTTTCCTCTCCACCACACCATTTTGCTGGGGTCTATCAACACATGAAGTTTGGTGAATAATGCCTTGATCATGATAGAATTGTTGACATTCTTTGCTAGAGAATTCAAGGGCATTGTCAGATCTCAAAATCTGAATTTTGCATTTGAATTGAGTGAGTACAAACTGATGGAATCTTTTGATAGAAGTGAATGATTGAGCCTTGGAATTTAACAAAAATAACCAAGTGACTCTACTGTAATCATCCACTATGGTTAGAAAAAACCTGTAATCATGTCCAGTAGGTGATCTATATGGACCCCAAATGTCTATATGTATCAGCTCAAACATAGCTTTAGATTTAGTATCCCTGAGAGGAAAAGGTGATTTAGTTTGTTTAGACAAGGGACACACTGGACAAACAAGTGAAGTTTCTTTTATTGAAGGCATAGGTACACAGGATACATGCTTAAGTTTGACTGTTGGAGCATGTCCCAACCTCATATGCCACAAATGAAAATCACTAGGTAAAACAAAGTTGCTAGAAGCCAGTGAGTAAGGAACACATGGCTGTACACATGAAGCAACAACTTTCTCAAGAAACTGGGAATTCATGGAGCTCACTTTCTTGTTTAACAGATAATAGAGACCACCATGCTCTTTACCAATCCCCAAAAGCTTCCTGCTGGGACAATCATGTATGAGACAAAAATCAGGATAGAAGGTTACAAAGCACTGGTTCTGTTTGGTAAGTTTGGATATGGACATTAACCTAAACTGAAATGAAGGTACCAACAGAACTTTTTGCATTTTGAGGTTATTTTGAAGAACCATATCACCATGATGAGTGATTTTGGACATGTGACCATTTGGCATGTGGATATTTGATGTGGATGAATGTGGTTTAGGAGTTACAATGTCACTGCACATAGGGGTTATGTGATCAGTAGCCCCTGTGTCCATTATCCACTCATTTTTCACAGCTAAAGCATTAGAGCAGACAATATTACCTGCAAATTCACCTTCCAGGTCATCATCCACATCTTCTTCCTTGTTGCTGTGTGGCAAGTTCCTCAACAGCTCTGCAAACTGTTGCTGAGTGAAGTACACATTCCCTGTAGCCTCATCTTTAGACACAGCTTGAGCCACAGTCTTGCTTCCCTTAGCAGTTTGCTTCCTGTCATCAGTACCTTTCACATCCTTCTTTTCACCTTGAGATGAAGCTTGCTTTTGTGGAAATTTCTTGGACTTGGAATGCCAGCTGGGGTATCCTATAATAGCCTAGCACTTTTCCCTTGGATGCCATTTGTTTCCACACACTTTGCATTTTTCATCCGACTTGTTGCTATACATGACAGACATGTCTTCAGAGCCACTGTTAGAGCCTGTGGTGTCAAGCACTTCTCGCTGTGATTCTTCTTGTTGAATCATAGCACAAGCTTATTCCACTTTTGGTAATGGCGTCATTAACAGCACCTGGCTCCTTTGAGCCCCATATGTGATACGGGGTTAGCCGTAGGGTGGCCCGATCTTCGACAATCAAACAAGAAATAACAAATAACGGAAGCAAAAGACTCAAAGACTCGAAATTGATAACAAAGACACGACCGATAGGGACTGATTCGAACTAAAATAGAACGAGGCAAAGACCCCAGGCCTCCTTAGAGGGTAGGAACCAAATACCAACGACTATAAAGCCCGCCTCTACAACCTTACACAACCAAGCGGACAACTTGGAGGCACAAGGAGGGGACTTGTGATTACCTGGATCACCAAGCTCTCGCGAGGTTGACGAACTCAAAGCAAACCAAGTTAGATCAAGAACCAATTTGCAATCGATGAGTCATGCTTCGAATCGATTGACTTTCTCTCAATTGTGTTTCACACAAACTGAAATTTTCATAAAAGAGACGTCTTCTTTACAATGGAGAAATCAGCCGTTCTAATATAGAAAACCCTAGGGCTGATTTTAATGAAAATAATAAATATAATAGAAATTAACTTAAATCCCTAAAATACTAAAAATAACTTAAGTAAATAAGATCTCTAAAAATAGCAATAAAAAGAGTTCCAACACTTAAGAATTTCCCGTCTAAAACAGTGACAGCCCAAAGAATGTGATTTTCGGCCAAGCTCTAGGTCGAATCTGGAAAAACCTTAAACAACAAAGTTGTAGATCTTTTCGTCCTCGTTCCGACAAGGTATGGCAGGATCTAATACGATTAATATTGAATCCGTACGACTCATTTTACTGAGACGTCGAAAAGCTGTCAACTGTGCATGAACGAACCCAAAAACGAACGACCCAAGGTGGAGCCTTCTTCTTCCTCTTGAGGATGACATCATTCTTGTGATCTCGAATCATAGGTCCATCCCCAAGTATAGGTGTGTCCGAAGGTGTCTTGGATGGTCCCGCATCAGAAAGGATGGAGGATTGAGGAATCGAGTCTCATCGTGTTCAAACCGGAGACGGAGGAAGAACAGGAGGACTCGGCGGCGATGCTCTGGCTCCTGGCTCGGCTCCTGGCAGCTGCTGCTGGACCGAAGAGAGGAAGAAGGTGGATGAAACGGTTGCTGCTTCTCCTGTTGTCCGAACATGGAGGAGGAGTAAATGGAGTTGTGTGCTCCGGTTAGTTCACGAAAACAGGGAAATCGGGGAGTGTAAAAGGGGTATAGAATACAAAGTGTATAAGTTGGGGTGACATCTTGTAAATACTCAAAGTGTAGGACACGTGTACGATTAGGATTGCACTTGTTCATTCCGGTTGTTAGAAGTTTGTTACACTGTACATAAGGAGCTCGACTCCAGTTTCTTCAATTCAATTCAATACAGAGAAATTGTTCTTCCTATTTCTCTCTCCCTCCAAGATCGATTTCACATTCATCTCAATCTTCATGGTATCAGAGCATAGCAAGTGAAATTGATCGGAAATCATGGCCAACAACGATCGTCGTTTTCCGACCTACGCCGAGATGCAGAGTCCGCTGTTCTTGCATCCTTCAGATGGTCCAACGACGCTGGTGGTGTCCGACAAGCTTGCTGGAGCAGTGAATTACAGATCATGAAATGTGGATGCAATTGGAAAAACGTTTTTCGTTAAGCAATGGTTCAAGAAAATACAAATTGAATCGTGAGGTGTACTCGATGAAGCAAATTGGGGGTTCCATTAACGAATACTACACAAGAATGAAGGTTCTGTGGGAAGAATTAGATGCGATGGATAGCCTGCCTCATCTGGTTGGAGTGTCGGCGGAGGTAGTGGATTACCTTCGTAAGATAGATCAGTTGAAGCAGGAACAAAGGCTATTTCAGTTCTTGAATGGACTGGATGAGTCATATTGATGCGGGACCATCCAAGACACCTTCGGACACACCTATACTTGGGGATGGACCTAGGATTCGAGATCACGAGAATGATGTCATCCTCAAGAGGAAGAAGAAGGCTCCACCTTGGGTCGTTCGTTTTTGGGTTCGTTCATGCACAGTTGACAGCTTTTCGACGTCTCAGTAAAATGAGTCGTACGGATTCAATATTAATCGTATTAGATCCTGCCATACCTTGTCGGAACGAGGACGAAAAGATCTACAACTTTGTTGTTTAAGGTTTTTCCAGATTCGACCTAGAGCTTGGCCGAAAATCACATTCTTTGGGCTGTCACTGTTTTAGACGGGAAATTCTTAAGTGTTGGAACTCTTTTTATTGCTATTTTTAGAGATCTTATTTACTTAAGTTATTTTTAGTATTTTAGGGATTTAAGTTAATTTCTATTATATTTATTATTTTCATTAAAATCAGCCCTAGGGTTTTCTATATTAGAACGGCTGATTCCTCCATTGTAAAGAAGACGTCTCTTTTATGAAAATTTCAGTTTGTGTGAAACACAATTGAGAGAAAGTCAATCGATTCGAAGCGTGGCTCATCGATTGCAAATTGGTTCTTGATCTAACTTGGTTTGCTTTGAGTTCGTCAACCTCGCGAGAGCTTGGTGATCCAGGTAATCACAAGTCCCCTCCTTGTGCCTCCAAGTTGTCCGCTTGGTTGTGTAAGGTTGTAGAGGCGGGCTTTATAGTCGTTGGTATTTGGTTCCTACCCTCTAAGGAGGCCTGGGGTCTTTGCCTCGTTCTATTTTAGTTCGAATCAGTCCCTATCGGTCGTATCTTTGTTATCAATTTCGAGTCTTTGAGTCTTTTGCTTCCGTTATTTGTTATTTCTTGTTTGATTGTCGAAGATCGGGCCACCCTACGGCTCTCCCCGTATCACTTTCTCTTTCTTTTCGCCTCCAATCTCGATAAAAGAAGAGCTTTAACACCTTAACACTCTCCCTAGGCCGATTCCGGTGTCAATCCACCTCCGACGAGCTCCAATAGCGCATCGACGACGTTCCTCGGCAATTCGAAAAGCTCGGTGAGAATCCTTCTCTCTTTCTCCTCCTTTCCTGTCCGATGCCGTGTCTCTGGGTCGAGGAGAGGGTTGGAGCCCAGTGCCGCCGCCGGCCCTTGCTCCTCCTCCTTCGGTTTTCCGATCACAGAGGGAGCACTCCGTCTTCTTCTTTCATTCGATCAGAAATGGGTAGAAGAAAGGGGAGTAGGTCCCTTTTCCACCTCAGCCTCCACATCATCTTCCTGGGGCCCTCTTCTTTTTAAAAAACCTTCAGCTTTCGGTTTTCAGAAGTGGGAAATAAGATTTGTTTTTGGGCCTAATTTGTTGGGTCAAAATGGTTGTGTTTTAAAAATCAAGTTTGGGCCTAATTTTCTGCAAAATGCATTAAGAGGGTTCGATTTTGAAGTTGATAAATAAGGGGCTCGATTTTGGTAATTAACAAAATAAAAGGGTTCGGTTGTAATTTTCACAAAATAAGGGCGAGTTTGGTAATCTCAAAAAGGCTGATTTTATCAAGTAAAATGATTGAGATTTTTAAGGGATTTGAAAATATTTTATGAAAGTGTTTAAAAGAAAATAGTATTTAAAATATTATGTAGTACTATTTGAGGATTAAAATATAAAGTATTATTTGAGAATTAAGATATAATATTATGGTGATTAAAAGGAAATATAATATTCTGAGACTTAGAGATTTAAAAAGGTGTTATCTGATTTGAAAAGGGATTTGACGAACATTTTCCAAGGACGGAATTTCCAACTACTCAACTCGGTTTTCAAAACGGTTTTCGGGACTAACCCAGGAATCATGTGCTCGCTGACTAACTAGCATGATTGATGTGAATGATTGTCTAATATCATGATTTGTGTTGACTAGTAGCATGATGAAATGTTAAGATTATGTATCGTTAACTTATGCGTTGAGATATGCTGAATATGATGCACTTGAGCTATATGATTTGCAAATATATGGTATGAATATATGGATGTGGCTAAATGGAATGATGAGAATGATATGGTATTGAGAAATGTGGAAATGCGATGAATGGTTGAACTTGAAGAAATAATGATTGCGATATGGTTGTTATTCTCGTTGAATGATATATGCTTTGAGTGCTTGAATGATTAGACGTAGACTTATATACAGTGGCGGATCCTGAAACTATTGATTGATGGGGCGGGAAATTACCATAAAAAAATTTCATTTAAAATGAAACCCTAATTTTTCTTTTCCAAAAAATCATCAATATTATGGATATGTAACTAGAATAAAAATATAAATCGTGCATGCTTTATTTTTTTCATGGTTTTCAAATATTTCAATATAACCTACTAATTTGAAGTTTTCGGTTATAATTATATTATTAAGGCATAAAGTTTAACAAATGATAATTATGATAAAAATAGATCAGTTTGGTAAATGATTTAAGAAATAATTTTCATATGTTCAGTGCTGAAAATTGAAATGCTTATAACTTTTTGCTCATATATCGGATTTGAGCTTATAATATATCAAATCGAAGCTATGGACGAGAGGAATATGTATGTTAAATTTCATTTTTGATTGGGGGGCGACTGCCACCCCCGACCCTAAAGAGGATCCGCCTCTGCTTATATATATGTGTTCTGATATGTATCTAGGTGATCTTTAATCTATCGTAATGCTTGTCTTGCTGTTCTGCAACGCCTGGTAAGCTCCTATATGAGCTTATTCAGATTCGAAAAAGAACTCCCTGCTATCCATGTGCATACTAGGTGCTTGCATTCATAATCAGCATGTCATGTAGTGTAAAGGCTCGGATTTTCAAATCCTAATTTTTTCGTAAAAAGAGAATTAAAAATGAATTTAAATAAAATTAAAAACTCGTTTAGCGGATTCCGACCGGAATATAAAATTTGGCGAGCGATTTCATCCTTTTACCTCGAGAATTTAAAAATATTCGGATGGCGAGATCCTTTTCGATTTAAAAAAAATCTAATTGATCGAGAAAGAGGGATTCAGAAAAACTAACATTCGAGAACTAATTTCGGAATTCAAAATTCGCGTATTTAAAATTTATTCCGGGTATTGATTTTAACCAATTTCGTACTCTACCCAATCCCCACCCACTCCCATCACTCACCATACCCCTCTCACACCCCCCTTACCCCCCCCCCCCCCCCCCCCGTCATTTTCACCATCACCACTCCACTCCATCTCCCTGTAAATTACCACCATCACTCATCGTCACCATCACCTCCTCATCGTCACTATCACCTCCTCACCGTCACCATTTCACCATCACCATCCCCACCACCATCTCCTCACGCCATCACCACCTTTGCTCCCACACCCCCGTCCCACCTTGCTCCTTGATGGGCAGCAACCACAACACCACCCCGCACCACCTCCTACGTCAACCGCCACCCTGACGCCGCCCAGAAGCTGCCGGAGCCGCCACCGGGCCATCGAAGTTCCATCGTCCCTATTCGAGCGCGATTACCTTCCGGCAAGCCATATTCCTTCGTTTCCAATCCAAATCACCCCCGATATTCACCATCACGCTCACCCATGCCTGACGCAGGTCCGACAAGCCATCACGAGCCTCCGACGACGCCCAGAACTCCAATCGAAAGCTCTGAAATCACAATTACCTTAGTGAGCTTCCTCCGTTTCCTTCCTTCCTCGATTCGAATTTGTACTTTCGTCGATGTTTAGATTAGTCTAGAGTGAGCGAGGGCTGAGTGCGGGGCGATCGGGTGAGCTCGAGCTCCGGCGAGCTCGAGAGAGACCGAGAGCGCGAGAGGCGAGGCTGAGCGAGCGTCGAGAGCGAGCTGGGGAGAGAGACCGAGACCAAAGGTTTTTAGGTGAGAATAGGTAGGTTTGTGTTTGAAAAGTATTTCATAAGGTGAAACATGTTTGAGGGAAGGCAATGGTGCACGGTTAATGAGGTGGGTTGCTGTGAGCAAGCAATCCCCCCAAAATTTGATGGGAAGTTTGGACTGAAATAACAAAGATCTGGCAACTTCAAGAAGGTGTTTATGTTTCCTCTCGGCAATCCCATTTTGCTGGGGTGTGTAAACACATGTGGTTTCATGAATGATTCCTTTGTCTAGGAAAAATTTTGTGGCAGCAGTATCACAAAATTCTTGGGCATTATCAGACCTGATGGTCATAACAGATGCTTTAAACTGGGTTTGGACATGGGAAACAAAGGATTGGAGTATATGTAAGGCATTTGATTTATGGGACAAGAAGTGTGTCCAAGTACACCTACTGAAGTCATCAACTATGGTAAGAAAATACTTGTGACCATCACGAGTTTGATGTTTGAAGGGTCCCTATGTGTCAATATGTATGATTTCAAAAGGAGCATGTGTTTTGGTAATGCTGTGAGAGAAGGATTTTCTGTGTTGTTTTGACTGAGGACAAATTTGGCAAAGCAAATGTGATTTAGAATTGACAGAATTCTTTACATCATCAATGTAATACATGTGATCAAAAGGGATATGACCCAATCTACAATGCCACATCTCTGGGCTATCAGTTTGCAACTGAACATTATTGGAAAGAAAGTTTTATTACAACTGGAATGAACATCAGTATGTAAAGGCTTAGTAGAGATATGTAAATCTTGATTGTCTGAGTCCACAAGGTAGAGGCCTCTAGCTTCATGACCAAGAACCAGTGGATCTTTCATCAAAGGGCCCTGGATCAAGCATTTGGTGGATGTGAAAAGGATGTCAGCTTGTAAATCTACTGTGAGTTTGCTAACAGATATAAGGTTTAACTGAAAATGAGGAACATGAAGAACATTGTGAAGCAAAATGGTAGGTGAAAGGTGGATAGATCCAGTGTGTGTGAGGGGAACACGATTCCCATTAGGCATAGTGATGAAACAAGATTCAGTGAGGGTTTAAACATTGGTGAGAAAGGTAAAATTGGGAGTTATATGGTCTGTGGCTCCGCTATCTAAAATCAAATTTGTCTTAAGACTTGAAGAATGAAAATAGTAGCAAGTACCTGCAAATGATGTGTTGGCAAAGACCTCTCGTCCTTCCACTTTTCCTTCATTCTTGTATTTGCTGAGCAGAGAAAACATCTCCTGGCATTGAGCAGGAGTCAAGCTGGTTGGGAGAGATGAACTGGAGCTTGAAGAAGCATCAGAAGAGACGTTGTGTGCCTGGCTCCTTGAATCACCTGTTGGTGGATATCCATAGATCTTGTAGCACCTATCTATGGTGTGGTTTGTGAGGCCACAATGATCACAAAATAAGTTGCCTCTTCCACGACCTGTACCTCTTCCACCATAGTCTCCTCTATTGTTTCCTCTACCAAAATCTCCTCTGCCAGAACCTGCACCTCTTCCATAGGTGCCATTGTTGTAGTTGCCATTGTAGCTCCCACTGTAATTGCCACCCCTTCCTGTTGACGAATCACCTCGTCCTCTTCCTTAATTCTGAAAATCTCCTCGTCCTCTACCATAGCCTCCTCTTCCTGCTGCAAAGGCAGCACCATCACTAAAATTTCCTTGCTTAGACTCTACAGATTTGGTCTCCCTTTGCTCTTCCTCTTGTGTTACCATGTGGTATACTTGATTGATATCAGGAAAAGGCTTCATTAGAAGTATGTTGCTGCGTACTCCATTGAATGACTCGTTTAATCCCATCAAGAACTGCATAACTTGTTGTTCTTGAATGAACTGCTGGATTAGAGCCATAGACTGACCACAATCGCACGCTGCTAGCTCAACTAGATCTGTATACTCATCCCAAAGCTTCCTTAATTTTCCATAGAAAATCGAAACAGACATGTTACCTTGCAAGAGCGAGGCCAATTCTCTCTGAATTTGGAAGATTCTTGTGCGATTTGAGTGAGCGAATCTCATATTCAGCTCATCCCAAATATCCTTCGCTGATTTGCGATAAAGGATCTGTTCGGCTATGTTCTTCTCAACTGAATGGAAGATCCAGGAAGCTACCATTGCGTTGCACCTCTGCCAATGATGATGCATTGGCGATGTTGCTTCTGGCTTGACACATGATCCGGTGACGAAACCTAGCTTGTTCTTCGCAAGGAGCGACACCTCTACTGCTCGCTTCCAATGGCCGAAGTTGTGCTCATTCAACAAATTCGTAGATAGGACATACGATGGATGGTCTGAGTGGTGGAGATACAATTGATCCATTGGATCGATTGCAATCACGCCTGGATTCACTTGATTCGGCTACTCGTTGATCGGAATTGCTTGATCATCCATGGTGGCGCTGATACCATGTAATAATCTGTGAAACAGATTATGGAGAAGAAAATGAAGAACTCAAGCTCTGGCAATGGAGGAAACCAAATGACGAGAGAGAGAGAGAGAGAGAGAGAGAGAGTGAATTTCATTGTATTGATGTGTATTGTAATTGTGTTGTATTGGTTACAGCTGAGCTCTATTTATAAACTTCTTGTACAATCTGTAACCGAAAGCTTTTAACAGAAATCCTAACAGAATTCCAATAGAACAGTGAGCTATTCTCTTTCCCTTTTAGTTGTGTGTTTGTTGTTGATTGTATTATCCTCAATAGAGCGTGAGCGGGCGAGGACGAGGGCGAGGTGACGAGCGCGAGACGCGAGCTGGGAGCGAGGTCGAGCATGGCAGGCGAGCTCGAGAGCGGGAGCACGAGACGGGCGAGGCGTCGAGCAGCCATGGCCGGCGGGATTGGGACCCTGATCAGGCAGGCGGGAGCATCTTCTTTCATTTGAATTGGAGGAAGAAGAAGACGTACTTGTGGGACCCTCCACGTTATTTCCATTTCATTTGTTTTGCCTAAATCGGTTTGGGATTAAATTAACCGGGTTCGGTTCGGTTGGATTTTAATGGGTTTGGTTCGATTCGGGTTTATCCGTATTTAATTAATAAATTAATGGTATTTGAAATAAAAAATAATATTATTGGGGGTTTAAAGTATAACATTATTTGGACTTGGAGATTTAAAATGAATTTGGAAAAGAATTTCAAGGTTGAAAAGTGATTTAATAAATAAATTGAAAAAAGAATTTTGCGAAGTATTTTTAAGGGTCAGAATTCTTAACTATTTGACTCGGATTGTGAAACGGTTTTGGAACTAACTTGGGAATTATACTTGTTCGGTGACTAACTAGCATGATGATATGATCGTTTGACTAACGGTATGATATGTGTGACTAATAGTATGACATGTGGTGAATTATTATAAGAGATTAAATGTTGGATAATTATGACGAGGTATAGGATTTTATATCACACAAATTATGTCTTATGATTTTCATGAACTGTTGAGATATATGCGGAAATGATGTATATGAACATGCGGAATTGGTTGAATGATTTATGGAGAACGATGTGGTCTCGTGGAGCGGATGATGCGATGAAATGACTTTCATAATGTGTTACTTGTTCTATTGATTGAGGTGTGCTTGAGTGCTTAATAGTTAGATGTAGACTTATGTATATTCCATTATGTACTAGGTGATACACTGTGATTGTGACTACTGTGTGCTGGATTCTTCTGTTATCGATCTGCTAGCCAAGTAAGTCCTCCGGGGCTTACTCAGTAACCAGTACTTCCTACCTGATGTGTCATATAGTATGTAGGTGTTGCATATGCATAAAAGCATGTCATGTAGTATCATGCTTAGGAATTGCACTTACGAATGAGCATTCTTATTCTGTATGTGTTTGAATACAGACCGGCCTTTATCTGTGAGTCCTTGCTAGGGTCATAGGACAACCTAGTCCCATCAGGTTTCGTCCTGAGTCATTCGAGTCGTTGGAACACCTTTACTGTCACAGCATTATTTTTTTTCTTTTCGCAAGATCCACGATATGATGATGAGATTTGAGATGCTATAGAATCGAACTAACCAGTCTCCACCCTATCTGGAAGGGGGGTGGTGGTAGAAGAGGGATATACCACTTGGTATTCTTTGTTAAGGCCTTACTTAATATTCTACATATATGAATTAGGAGCATGATAGTGTGGTTAATATTTCAGTACTGCATGAAGGCATCATTTATTCTAGGTATAGGCGTATTATATGTCCGCGGTCAGAGGACCCGCGTGCGAACTCTTGGCCTGACTTTGTGGTATAGTTTCAGGTACCCGTTTCACTGCTAGATTTCGTGTTGTTATGAGGGGGTCCATTCATATGGCGGAGAGTGAGTGTTGAACCCTGACTTCACCAAATTTATACTTTTGGGATTTCTCCCTACTTATATTTTGTTTTGACTCGGCTCTGCCGTGGCGCCCATTGTATCGTTTTCAAAACTTATGTCCTTTGCATGATAAAGGGGTTTCCCACGTGGTAGACTTAGGACATGTACAGGGGTTTACCCCGGGGTCTCCAACGGACCCTCTGGATTTGGGTGCGAAATCCTGCTTTAAACTACAACCCTTCGGTGTCAAACCTTCAATCTATACTCGGAGCGCAAGATCCTAACGAGGGGTTTTATCCCTCAAAACGTAACTCGGGAATCATAATCCCGGGCCGTTACATGTAGTACCATGCTAGGTTGCATTGACCGCTGAGCATTCTACTTCTTTATGCGTATGTAAACAGAATGACCGTTATCGGTGAAGTATCTAGAGTCTTTGCTAGGGTCATAGGATGGCCCAGTCTCATCGGATTTGTCCTGAGTCGTCGAGTCGTAATTACCACTTTACTTACCGCTCTAATTTATTTTATCTTTCACATTATATTATTCTTTTTCTCTTTTAAGTCCACATTCATCACTGGATAAGAAGCATGGAATGCATTCACGAGCTGATTAGTCTTCGCCCTATCGGGAAGGGGGGCGGTGGTAGGAAGAGGGATATACCATTTGGTATTCTGTGTTAATGCCTTATTATATTTATGCACTTGATCTTAGGAGCATGTTAGTGTGTTAATATTCCGCCTTGCATCTAGAAGCATCTTTATTAGGACTAGCGTGTGTATGTGTCTGCTTGTTTGGGATTATATTGTGTAGGGCTTCGATCTGACACCGCCCCACATACATATTTTTTTTAGGTTTGTTTTGCAGCATGATTGTTCATTTCTTCCGTGACGTGGGAACTCTCTTGGGCAATTGCAAAGAAATGGTCTAACCTCACTAACATCGCCTATTAGATTTCGATAAATACGCTTATTGATTTGATTTTGACTTGGCTCTGCCGTGGCACCCTCTTGTAATACAAGAGGGTGCCACAGCAGGCACAGGTGACTTCCCCGGGGATTCCAACGATCCCTTCGAATTTTGGGTATGAAATCCCACTCTAAAACGTTAGGATAGAATCTTAAACCTTCAACCTGTACTCGGGATGCAAGATCCTAACGAGGGGTTTCATCCCTCGAAACGTAAACCGGGAATCATAATCCCGGGCCGTTACACTAACTATGCACCAGATAAATTGATTTGCGCTTACTGACTTGACTCATTATTTGATCTGAGCATGGGCTGGGCGGGCTTGGGTCGTGCCTCCAATATTTTAGTAGCCCATTGTACCGGATCGGGCTTGGGACAAACCCGATTTTGGGGCCTACTATCTTGTCTAAGCCCGCCTTTGTTGGTGGACAGAGCTGCCCACCGGGCCTGGCGAACTGTTCATTACATTACCTGTTATGTAAGTAAATTTTCTTTGAGGGAATAGGGATTATAGACCCTATTAATTTTTTTTTTGGTATTTAGACCTTTATAGTGTTTTTATTATAAAATAAACCTTTTTAATTTACATTGCCATAACTGCCCTAGATATCTAATTAAGTCATTTACTTTTTTCATTACAAAAATTAAATTGTAGAAAAATAAAAATAATAGAAGTAGAAGATACTAGTTTAATAACCCACACCTTGTGCGGGCTGTGGAATCTCTTTTTACAAAGTATTTTATATTTGTTAACGGCTATTAGATAATACAATTATTCAAAGTAGTAATAAATAAAATTTTCTATAACTATGAATAATATTATGATAATTAAATAATCTAAATTCAAAATAAAAAAATCATAAGTAGGTAAACAATCTTAGGATAATTGGTAGAGTTGACTGGGGAAAGAAATTATAGATTAATGTAAAGTTAATTAAAAGAAAAGAAAAGAAATCATAAAATGACACGTAAGCATGGTGAAATAAGATAATGTGTTACATAAGATCGAAAATTATAGAGAAGGCGACACACGTATAAAATGTACTCCTTTAGTTTTATTGTATCTATAAGATACATCCACACTCGGAAGACATATATCAACGGAAAAAAATAAAATAAATTTGACCAAAAGCATTGAATGAGAATATGAAGTTATATATTATACTAATATGATTATTTCCAAATACAAAAAAAAAACATAGTAAACCTATATCTATTATATTCAATGTATATAGACATTTTGGAGACGATTGTGATAAATTTAATATAGGAAACATATATTGAAACCTTCCCAAAATACTATCGACCAATAAGAAAAGGGATTTTATTTCCATAGAGTAAACTCTGATGATGTCAATCTTTTTTTCGAATCACCAACTTCTAAGATAATTAAAATTGAAAAGTAAGATCATTTCTTCATCGATACCGAAACTTGTAACCATTACTCGTAAGCATCCAACATACATATGGAGATAATAATCTTTCATAAAAAATGAATAGGGATTTGAATTCTTGTACGTGTATAGCGTGTAGTGGAAAACACCCGTATAAAAAAGAGTCCCATAGATATTTTCTCTAACAAACTGATAAGAAGAAGAAATAAATAAAAATAATTAAAGATACATTAACCTAAACAATAGAACCTATGAGATTCGGCTTTATCTTTTAATTAAGATACATATGGTTCAAAATTAAATGAATGAATCAATTTTGAGTTATTTATCTAAAAAAATAGAAATTAAAACTAAAACCGAAATATTCTATAGTAATTGGTGGAATTAAAAATATAACAAAAAAAATTGAATCAAATATTTTTTTGAACAAATGGCAAGTTATAAAGTAATCGAATTTGATTTTTTTAGATAAATATGATTTTATTTGATCTTATCCAGTGAATATCTAAACTAACAAAAAAAATCATATCTTAAGTGATTTGTTTAGCAAAATCTTCCATAAATTTAATTATATAATCATGGCTAAATTATAATTAAAAATCTAAAAATTTATTGATTAAGAAGTGGTTCAACATTATATTTTTAATAAAATTGGCACATAATTAAATTTTGAGTACTAATTTAACAAAACAATCAGAAGTGAAAATATAATTTGACAAACAAAGATACACTACGTACATGTAGACCTGTCAAACGGGTCATTCGGGTCGGGTTCGGGTCGGGTCACTTCGGGTTTCGGGTAAAACGGGTCTCGGGTAAAACGGGTTTCGGGTTTTTCGGGTTGACTCGAACTCGGGTTTGATCGGGTTTCGGGTCGGGTTCGGGTCGATTTCGGGTTTGTCAATATTTTCTTTTTTAAATTAAAAAAATCATTATTTGATAATTTTGTGATAAATTTTAATTATATATAAAAAAAAATAATTATATTTAATTATAAATCAACCGGGTCAATCGGGTGACCGGGTCAATCGGGTAAATCGGGTCAAAATTATCGGGTCAATCGGGTCACCGGGTCGAAACCCAGATTACCCGGAAAATTTCGGGTTTTTCGGGTTCGGGTCGAAAAAAAAATTCGGCTCAAAATTTTCGGGTTCGGGTCGGAAATTTTTCGGGTCGGTCGGGTCGGGTCACCGGGTCGGGTTGTGTTTTGACAGGTCTACGTACATGGTATGCTCATTAATTTTTCAATTAATTATGCGCACATATCTATTAATTATAGGCCCATATCTACCACGTGTATGTGAGTATGTCGGAAATGTATGTATATGATATTGAATAGGACAATAACCACAATGGACATGGCTTTACAAATCGTAAGAGTTTAGAAGATGGCAAGGAAGATAAATTGATGGATTTCAATCGTGGACCAACCTGGTGTTAATATCATCATTAGTTGTAAATGTAGGACTCATGGCTTTTTAATTAACCTGTTCACACATAAGTAAACACAAAGAAATTAAATTGATATCTTGCTAACATAGCACAACTGTGAGAAGAAATGGAATTCTTGAACAATTAACATCTATCTCCAAACAAATATAAAACTCACGAACAAAAAATAAACATTTGTATAAAGAAAAATCACAATCCGGCCACCATTATACCAAACACACTATTATCCCTAGGGAAAAAAAGAACATATCATTCTCTGCAAGAGAGAAAAGAAGCCAAAAACAAAACCACGTCGATTTGTGTACCGATAATCATAATTGACAATCAGGAAAAAAAAAACCAGAGAGAATGAGAATATACGGAGTATGTTTGAACGAATGATTGCAGATAACTAATGTAATCTGCTTGACATTCCAATGCTAGGAAATGGTTTCACATGGAGAAAAAACAAAACGGATGTGAACAACATCTATGAGAAATTAGATAGGACTCTTGTCCAAGACCAAATCCTGCAATGGTACCCACAAATAGCAACCAGAAACTATGTTTTTTCATCCTCAGATCACTGCTCAATTTCCATAGAAATAAAAAACAATGATAGTAAAAAGGCTAGACCTTTCAAATTTGAGAAAATGTGGCTCCAAAGAAAAGACTATCGGAACATTGTTGCCCGGGCATGGTGGAAGTCTTTTTCTGGGTCACTTATGTTTCAAGTGGTTAAGAAAACACAACTCCTTAAAAGATTGACTAAAGAATGGAACAAAACTACTTTTGGAAACATCTTCCGTCAATTGAAAGACATTGAAGACAAATTGATAGAGCTACAAACGAATCCCAGCCATAGTCAGCAAAATGGAAACAACACCAAACAACTACGACTTATAAACAAAAAGAACAAGCTATTACAATTCCATAAAATGTATTGGAGTCAAAGAGCGAAGACAAAACACCTGAAATTATCGGATACAAACTCAGCATATCACCACAAAGTAGCAACAGGTCGCCAGAACAGAAAAATTATTAGACAAATACGAACTCAAAGCAGAACTACAATCATTGGCGAAGAAAACATCAGAGAAGAACTCCGGGTGGATTTTGAAAAGAGGTTTAAGAAAGAACAAATCAACAGACGATTATTGGAAGAATACCTATCCTTGATAAACCCGGAGATCAGTGCTGAGGACAATGGCCTGATCACGAGACCAATTACAAACCAAGAAATCAGAAACGCTGTTTTCTCCATTGGGAAAAACAAATCCCCAGGTCCGGACGGAATGACAGTCGAATTTTACCAGCACTATTGGGATATTGTGGGACCATAAATTATAAAAGCTATCAAAGGATTCTTCCACTTTGGACGGATGCTTAAACAAATAAACCAAACGTTTATCACCCTAATTCCAAAATGTGACGACCCGAAAACAAAAAATAATTATAGACCAATCAGTCTCTGCACGACCATTTACAAGACCATTGCGAAAATACTAGCGGATAGAATGAAACCCTTGTTGAGCAAAATTATCCACCCACTGCAAGGAGTTTTTATTACCGACAGAGCAATTCAAGACAATGTGCTAATTGCTCACGAAATTTTTCATTCTTTTCGAAGTAGGAAAGGTAGAGAAGGATGGATCGCAATTAAATTAGACATGGAGAAAGCCTATGATAGAGTGGACTGGGAGTTCCTCCTTGCTACTATAGAAAGGTTTGGCTTCTGCAAGAAATTATGTGACTGGATTAAGGAATCCATCCAAACTGTCTCCTTTTCCGTTCTAGTAAACGACGAACCGACTAAAACGTTCTACCCCCTAAGAGGCTTGAGACAAGGCGACCCAATATCCCCGTACCTATTTATTATAGGTGCAGAAATGCTAGCCAGAAGACTCCAATATCAATGTGACAAAACTAGAAACTCTATTGGATTCAGGATATCTAGAAATGGTGTTCAAGTTCCATTCCTCTCCTTTGCCGACGACATAATGATATTTGCCAAAGCGACACCTACAGCATGCTCAAAAGTGAAAAAGATACCGGATGAGTACTGTGAGATCTCAGGCCAAAAAATAAATTTAAAAAAATCAGCTTTCCAGGTTACCAAGGGGATCTCAAATGAGCGAAAACAACAAATTCAAAACTGCCTACAAATTTCAAACCAAGCATCTCTAGAAAAATATCTTGGCTGCCCCATCATAAATGGCAGAGTGACTAAAGAAACTTTTGGAGAGGTTCTGGGGAAAACTAAGAACCAATTAACAAAATGGAGAGCAAATGAACTATCCCAACAAGGAAGAGCGATCCTAGTCAAAGCGAATTTAGCTGCCAAACTGAATTACTTGATGCAAAATTTCATGCTTCTTGCAAGCATACACTCAGAGCTTGACCGAATTAACAGATGTTTTTTCTGGAATAAGGACTCGACGCAAAAGCCTTTAATTGGTTGGGACAAAGTGTGCAGACCGAAAAATGAAGGTGGATTATGCATAAACAAAACAAAAGATATGAACAAGACACTTCAAATGAAATTATTATGGAAAATTCTAGCTGAGCCACATAATGGATGGGTAAAAATCATTAGAGAAAAATATTTGAAAGATGACAACATTTGTAATTACAAAAAAGAAGAAAAACACATCATGGCAATGGACTAAATTGATGGAACTAAAAGACGAATTCTGCCAATGGCTGATATGGCAAATTGGTAACAGGAGAACGATTAGATTTTGGAAGGGCAAATGGCTATAAAATGAGCATTGCCTTCAAGAAATTCGACTACAAGACCAAATAGAAGAATCAGAAACAATTGACCGATATATAAAACCAGATAAAACTTGGAATGAAGAAAGATTAAAACAAAACCTCCCAATGAATGTTGTAGATGAGATCCTTAGAATCCATATCCCTACAACAGAGATTGAAGATAGATTATATTGGAAAGCTAGCAGAAATGGTTGGTTTTCTACGGCTAGTGCTTTAGATCATATCACAAAAGCGAGAAGAGCTAGCTGCGACCCATTAGAGTGGATATGGAAGATTGACTGTCTGCCGAAAATTAAAACCTTTCTTTGGAAAAATATTCTCAATGGAACCCCAACGAAAATCAGACTTAGGAACAAAGGAATTGATGTACCTTCGGGTTGCTCCCTCTGCAATCATTGTGAAGAAGACGCAACCCACTTATTCACGACATGCCAGACATCTCTGACACTAATCGGAAGAATGGACAAGCAGATTGAAAGAATAATATGAAACAATGACAAAACCAACAAAACCTACAAGATGATAATCATTGAAATCTTTTCCCAACTATCAGCAACTCAGAAATCGATACTGGCATTTTCCTTATGGGGGATTTGGTCTATGAGGAATAAAATCCTTTTCGAAAACGATAATCTCAGAAATATGGAACAATGGATAAAGGTCATTACACAATATAGACTATCTTGGAAAAAAGCTAAAGAAGATGATCTAGAGTACGATGAGCCTACAACTACACATCACAAACCTCAAAACAGATCGAGACATCAGAAAAAAGTGAAATGGAAGAAACCGCCCGAGAGATTCATGAAGCTAAATTTTGATGGTGCCTTGGTTGCTTCGGGGCAAGCAGCGGCTGGCTTTGTTATCCGTGATAGCTATGGTAGAGTGGTGTCCTGCGGTGCGCAAGGACTTGGGAGCGCCTCTTCAATCCAAGCTGAGTGTCTCGGCCTTCACATCGGCCTTCTTTCTGCTGTGAAGTTGGGCTTCTCTCGCCTCGTGGTAGAAGGAGACTGTCTGACCGTCATCAATGCCCTCTGGGGGGATCGGTACTTGCCCATGGACTATCGAGATGATGATCGCCGATGTTCTTGGCCTCTGCAGTTCATTCGAGGTTATCGATGTCTCCCACACTATGCGGGAAGGCAACCAGGTCGCCGAAAAATTGGCGCACCTTGGTTTGTTATCCTCTTTCTCTATTGAGCGGTGCCCAACTGAGATTGAGGATCTCGTCCGGAAGGACGATATTGGGCTGTAGTTCGACCGAGGTTGACCACCCCCAAATTTTCGCCTTGTATAAAAAAAAAACTAAAACCATATATAGAATAAATGAAATCCGCATTAATTAGCTTGCCCCTATATTTATAAGATGAAACCGAAAAATTAATTAGATAACTTCAAATCAAATTGTATCTATTATATATTACTAACTGTTTTTTATACATCGTATGTATCCTATAAGTTATAATTGGATTTAAAAGTTAGAAGCAACTTAATTTCAATATATGTATATGTACATAATATATGTTGATACCAATTGGAAGTATTTAGTGTTACGTTGAATGATTTCACGTACATCTTGATTAAGGATTGGATTATACATAGCCAGGGCCGTCCAATTAATTTTGGAGGTCCGGTTCATAATTTTATTAATCATAAATTTTGGAGTATTAATTTTTGAAATTTTAATAATTAATCTTTTTAAGTTAGAAATTTTAGATCATTTTGTAACATTTAAGGTAAATTACATACATTATCTTTATGATACTTTTCAAAAAGCCACCCGTAAAATCCTCCTATATCTTAAAGCTGAGTACTTTAGAGGATAGTTAGGCTATCCACGTGGCGGCCTAATGCGTTTTTATTTTTTTTCCAATTTTACCCCTCCCTTTCTTAATCAACTCTTATTTTGTGCCCCTCTCTTTCTCGAATGGTGATACACATAATTCTACACCACCAATTAAAATTTGACATGTGTATTTAGAGAATTTTTTTAAAAAAAATCTACAACTTTCGGTCTTTCAAAAACTGTTTTTTATGCAAAAAAAACTGGTTTGAAATTTTGAAGTGAATGAATCAAATTTCAATTGTTATTTTTACAACCATATATTAGTGAAATAAATTTTATTGATTTTTCATATAATATTCAACCATAATATATACGTAGTAGATACTTTTATTTAGCATATATTTTAAATTGTTTACATTTTATTAGTGTAAATAAAATTGTAAATATATTATAATTAAGAATTTATATAACTTATATATATATTGAAAATATAAGTTATTTGATATAAATTTTATTTATTTATAATTAATGAAATTAAATCTATCAAGTGTGCTTTGATAAAGTTGAAAAATATTCGAAAAATAAAATACAGCTAGTGATAAAGTTGAAAAATATACCTATCAAATACTATATTAAGGCTTTTACCGTAGTTGCATAACTAGATACAGATTACACCCACTGATGCCATCACATTCACTAGCTTTGAGATGATAAACTGGTTTTTAAATAATGAAGAAAAGTATTATTTTATTTTTTATCTAACTAATTAAACTTTGTTTATATGTATTATGATAGGGAACATTGTATAAAATAATTTATAAATCTCATACTTTACGCACGGGTACCATACTATTCAACCCCGATGTCTAGGTATTTTAAAAAAAAATAAAAAACTTCATCCGCGTGTCTATAAGAAAAGTACATATCTCTTCCAAGCCCGGGTTCAAAAATTGGATTTACATGTAACATGCGGATTTAATCTCGTGTTTCTATCGGACCTGCAATTTTTTAACATTCTGGTAAATATTTTAAAATCATGAACATTTTGCTAATTTATTTAACTGTGAATATTTCAAAAAAAAATCCTTCTTCTATGTGTATATAATGCAAATTAATTCTTCTATGTGTATATAATGCAAATTAATTAATAATACGCCTATGTTCTTAACTTAATAAAAAAAATAGAGTAGGCAAATAATAATCATAACGTACTATAAAATTATTAAAATTATTAGTAAATTATTAAAATAGTTAGCAATATCGTTTTGTTAGTTTAAATTATTAGAAAAATTTACATAATACGGCAATAAATAATACGATAACATCCGAAAAATATGATTAGTTTACTTAGATTAATTTAAAATCCCGTGCGTGGCGCACGGGTTATAGGCTAGTTTATATTAAAATATGATGCTTTATAAAAATTATACTAATAAAAATAATTTACATTTTTGCATATTAAATTTTGTTTCAATTATTTTTATACGCAATTAACTAATTTTTTACTTATAATATTTTAATTCCTTAAAGATGTAATTATAATTCATTTCTATAATATAACAATAAAAATATGAAAATACAGTTATCAAGGATGTAAATTTTTTTTTATGCCCGTGTTAAAACAAAAAAAAAACGTTAATTCGAAAATGAAATAATTAAAAAAAATCAAAGATAAGTTGGGTACTTGGGGTCCCATAATTATAGTGATTATATAACATATAAATAAATAATGTACCTGAATTTTTATGGCCATGTCAATAAAAATTAAAACATGTGATTATAATTCACATTCTTAGTAACTACGAGTATTTTTTTCATTAAATAATGTGCATTTGAAACCTGATTAAAAAATATTAATGAAATTAGGCCCCATAATTACATTGAGGTGAATAGAAGATTCATTCACATTCTTGGTAACTATTTTTTTCAATAAATAATGTGCATTTGAAACCTGATTAGAAAATATTAATGAAATGAGGTCCCATAATTACATTGAAGTGAATAGAAGATTCAAGAAAGGAACATGTTGGGTTATAATTTTAGATTGGGCCTTTTCTGTTAGTTGGGCCCCTTTTCTGTATCTCTCGGGTTGTATTGTATGGGCCAACCCAATTTCTTCGTTCTGTTTGCTTTATAAGCGTTCATCCTCTTTGTTGTAACTCATTCAAGCATACAGACAAATATACAGAAATCTCCATTCAACATTCGCTCCATTTCATCTCAAGTTCAAATTACAGATCTATTCAGGTTTCCAACATGGTATCAGAGCTAGATCTGGTATTTTGAACTTGTATACACCCCGGATCTATCTTCCTGGTGTGTTTGCTTTGTGTTCGCCCTTTCCCGCTCAAAAATGCCTGATGAACAAGCGAAGATCGATTCAAACGATCCATATTACTTATATCCGAGTGATCATCCTGGATTGATTCTCGTTACTCCTCCTTTCGATGGAAAAGGATTTGGAGAATGGCAGAGATCGATTCGGATGGCATTGTCTGCTAAAAACAAAGCTGGTTTCATTACAGGCGCCATCGCCAAGCCAACTGCAGATCCAGTAAAGATCCGGTGCTGGGAACGGTGCAACGATATGGTATTCTCTTGGATTTGCAACAACTTGAGTCCAGAAATTCGACGAAGCGTCGTCTACAACAACACTGCGAGTACAGCTTGGAAACAATTGATTTCTCGGTTCAGTAAAATTGGAGGAACTCAATTGTACTCTATATAGCAAGAGCTAGGTGCGCTATCTCAAGGTACAAGCTCTTTCTCCTCCTATTTCACAAAAATCAAATCGCTATGGGACGAATTGGAAAGTGTGAAGAATTCGTCATCATGTTCTTGTAAGAAATGCGATTGTGGATATGTAGCTAATTCCACCAATTATGATGAGAATCAGAAAACAATCCAGTTGCTCATGGGGCTTAACAGCTCTTACACTTCAGTTCGTGGATCTATTCTCTTGATGGATCCATTGCCAGATGTGGATCGTTTATATTATCTGATTTCACAAGAAGAAAACCAGCGGGAAGGGAAACCGAGATCTGGATCTGGTGTGGTGGATGGTGTTTCGATGTATGTCAAGGCACCTTGCAATTCTACTAACACTAAAAGTCATGGTTTCAATTCTAATACTCCTGCTAATTCCGGATCCAGTGCTTCTCAATCAAGAGGAATGAAATTCAATTTAAATAAGCCAGGATCTGACAAGTCTCGTGGTGACAGGAAGCCATTGTTTTGTACTAACTGCAAAAAGACAAATCACACTATAGATCGCTGTTTCTTCATCATTGGATTTCCTCCAGACTATCCATGCAGTAGAGAGATGAAGAAGGAAGGTTCTGAGAAGCGATTTGCAGGATCTGTTACACAGGCTCAAAAACCAGATTTCTCTAAAGAACAGATAGCTCAACTAGTGGCATTGCTGCAATCATCTGGCTCCAATCTCTCATATAGCAAGGAACCTACTCCTGATGATTTTGCCGATTTCTCAGGTACTACTCTCTCTACGCAGATTCTTGATGGCCGAGTTTGGGTTATTGATAGTGGCGCCAGTGGCCATATGTGCAGTGATTTGAGTCTGTTTCACAGCACCTATAGTTTGTCTCGTCCTTTTAAAATCACTTTACCTACAGGCGAGACAACCTTGATCACTACAGCTGGAACAATTGACCTTATGCAAGGCCTTCAATTGCATAATGTTCTATTTGTTCCGAAGTTTGTCTGTAATCTGGTTTCTGTAGGGAAACTGATCAGGGAGCTTCGTTGCTTTGTGTTATTCACTGAGACTGGGTGTTATTTGCAGGCTCCTTCGATGATGACCCCTATGAAGATTGGTGAACTTGTTAAGGATCTGTTTGTTTTCGGCCTCCCTTTACAAGCCAGATTTGTTGCTCACTCTTCTTCTAAGCTGAATAGGTTGTCGGTTGCAGTGGATACTTCAACTTGGCATAAGAGACTGGGGCACTTGCCTTCTCATAGGTTGTGTCAGCTTCCTTGTGTGAATCTGGTAGACAATTGTGTTTTTGATTTAAAGACTTGTTCAGTATGTGCCCGTGCTAGGCAAGCACGTTTACCATTTTCCTTGAGTTCTATCTAGACAGTTGATGACTTGATGCTTTTGAATTAGTTCACGCTGATGTTTGGGGGCCATACCGTATTCCCACTTATGATAATTTCAGATATTTTTTGACCTTAGTTGATGATTTTACTAGAACAACTTGGGTGCAATTGCTCCCAAATAAGTCTGTTGCTTTCATTGCTATTAAGCAATTTTTTGCCTATGGTGAGAGGCAATTTGGGAAGCGGGTCAAGGTGTTCAGATCAGATAACACCTTTGAATTGGGAGCAAGCAATGAGCATGCTCAATTTCTCTTAGACAAGGGGATAGTCCGTCAACGATCTTGCATTGCTACTCCACAGCAGAATGGGGTTGTCGAGAGAAAGCATCGACATATTCTTGAGGTGGCTAGGAGCCTCATGTTTGAGTCTGGATTGCCTAAGCGATTCTGGGGTGACAGTGTGCTTACTGTTGTGCACCTCATTAACAAATTCCCAAGTAGATTGTTAAAAATGAAATCCCCTTTTGAGTTACTGCATAATAGGCCTCCCACATTTGATTATTTGCGCTGTTTTGGGTCATTATGCTTTGCTTCTACTCTTCAGCAAGGTAGAGACAAGTTCGATGCAAGGGCCTCTCCTTGCATTCTCCTTGGCTATCCAGGGGGGAAGAAAGGGTACAAGCTATTCAACTTAGAGACAAAGTGCATCTTTGTGTCTAGGGATGTGGTGTTCCATGAGGATGTCTTCCCTTATAAAAATCCTTCATCTGTCTTGCCTTCTCCAAACATTGACAACCCTTCCTTTTCTTTGCCTTCCTCTCCCTCTCAATTAGTTGTAGATGATGCCAATGATGTTGCTCCTCCTTCTGTAACTGCTGGTCACAACCCGGGTGTTTTGGATGCTTCTCCTTTGAATGTTTCTCCTCGCAGATCAGCACGAGAGCATCATCCTCCTTCTTATCTATCAGAGTATGTGTGCACTCATTGCTCTGATGTAGAGGTGTGTTTCCATACGCTCACCTCCACTTTTGAGTTTCCTTCTGCTTCTGTTTCAGCTGCCCAGTTACCAGATCATGAACCTCTTACATTCAATGAAGCCTGTGAGTTTGCTGTTTGGCAAGATGCTATGGCTACTGAGTTTAAAGCCTTAGATGCCAATCAAACATGGGAAATTGTTGAGCTCCCAAGAGGGAAACGTGCTATTTCCTGCAAATGGGTTTATAAAATAAAACGGAAGGCTGATGGAAGTGTGGAAAGATATAAAGCTCAGCTCGTAGCTAAGGGTTTTACACAATAAGAGGGTATAGATTATAATGAGACGTTTTCCCCGTTTGTGAAGATGACAACTGTTCGAGTTCTTGTTATTGTCGCTTTGCATCACAAATGGCCTGTCATGCAGCTTGATGTAAACAACGCTTTCCTTCATGGAACGTTGGATGAAGAGGTTTTCATGAAAGTTCCACCTGGCTTGGATGTTCCTGGCAAGAACTTGGCTTGTCAGCTGCGAAAGTCACTTTATGGACTTAAACAGGCCTCTCGGCAGTGGTATGCGCGACTTTCTCATGCTTTGCTTCATCGTGGCTATGTGTCATCTCCAAACGATTATTCCTTATTCTTCCGCAAAAGCAAAGGTTTGTGTGTATTTGTTGCTGTCTATGTAGACGACATTCTAATCACGGGAAGTGATTCTGCTGAGGTTCAAGACCTCAAGGTGTTTTTGGATTTGGAATTTCGCATCAAAGACTTGGGGAAGTTGAGCTTCTTTTTGGGCATTGAGTTCATTTCCATAGCTGAAGGTCTATTACTCAGTCAGTAGCGTTTCATCAACGATATTTTCCTGGACTTCCCTTGCTGAGGACCTGCAGTTGCATCTCCTTTGGATCCCCATCTTCAGTTATCTCCACATCTGGGTTTGTTGCTTGATAATCCAACTCAGTACAGACGTCTCATTGGGAAATTGAATTTCCTTGTTCACACCCGTCCCGACCTTGCATTCACAGTGCAGTTTCTCAGCCAATTCCTTCAATGTCCTCGACAGCCACACATGGATGCTGCTCTCCATGTCCTGCGGTATCTCAAAGGCACTTGCACAAAGGGGCTTTTGCTTTCGTCAACACAACCACTCACTCTTCGTGCTTATTGTGATGCCGACTGGGCGAGTTGCCCGTTCTCTCGCAGGTCTGTCAGTGGTTATGTTGTTTTTCTGGGCGCTAGCTTGATTTCATGGAAATCAAAGAAACAACAGAGTGTGTCTCTCTCGTCAGCAGAGGCTGAGTATAGGTCCCTTCGTCGGGTGTGCACTGAGCTTGCCTGGCTCACTCGATTATTATCTGACTTTGGAGTTCTGGGATTACTCCAATTCCAGTCAAATGCGATAATCAGGCCGTTGTTCATATCGCTCGCAACCCTGTGTTTCACAAGCGAACGAAACACATCGAGCTCGACTGTCATTATGCTCGTGAAAAATTCTTGAAGGTCTAATGGCTCTAGGCCATGTCCCTTCTCATGCTCAATTAGCAGATTTTCTAACCAAAAATGTTCCCGGTGTTCATCTCCGACCACTTCTTCGCAAGATCGGCGTCGTTGAGCCACCGCCTTGATCTTGAGGGGGAGTGTTGGGTTATAATTTTAGATTGGGCCTTTTCTGTTAGTTGAGCCCCTTTTCTGTATCTCTCGGGTTGTATTGTATGGGCCAGCCCAATTTCTTCGTTCTGTTTGCTTTATAAGCGTTCATCCTCTTCGTTGTAACTCATTCAAGCATACAGACAAATATACAGAAATCTCCATTCAAAATTCGCTCCATTTCATCTCAAGTTCAAATTACAGATCTATTCAGGTTTCCAACAGAACATTGGAAAGCAATAAAAAAGGAGGAAAGAAATGTGAAGTTGGGTCTATTCGGATTCGAACTCCGCTTAAAAAGTGAATGGAATACTTCAGTCCACAAAAGAACGGAACCACTATGCCAACAGCTGCTTGTGAATTTTTTTCAAACGGTTATAAATATATATTAAATTTTTTAAATTGAGGCCCGTAAAATCGAAGGTCCGGTGCGATCACCACTCTTGCACTTGCCCAGGGCCGGATTTTATGCTTCCCACGAGCATCCAAAATGATTTGGACCGAATTAACAGAAATTTCTTTTGGAACAAATGACCACAACATATGCCAATGATAGGATGGGATAAAGTGTGTAGACCGAAGAAAGATGGTGGAAGGAATCCACAAGACAAAAGACATGAACAAAGCTTTACAAATGAAGTTACTGTGGAAAATATTAGCAGAACTAGAAAATGAATGGGTCAAAACAATCCTACATAAGTACCTCAAAAGTGAGAAACTCTGGAATTATAAAAGGAAAAGAAATTCCTCCTTGCAATGGACAAAGCTAATGGAAATTAAAAATGAATTTTGTGAAGGGCTAATATGACAAGTGGGAAATGGGAAGACCATTAGATTTTGGAAGGATCCGTGGATCCAAAATGAAGGAAGCCTGAAACAAAAGAGCCTTATCGACCAAATAGATGAAAACGAATCGGTTGATAACTTCATAAGACCAGATAAGACCTGGGACAGAGACAAACTGAATATCTATGTCCCGCCCGAAATTGTTGACAAAATTCTACAGGTATACATACCTTCCAACGAAATTGAAGACAGATTATACTGGAAAACAAGCAAAAATGGATGGTTTTCTACGACTAGTGCATTAGATTATGTGACTAGGACTAGAAGAGTCAACGCAGACCAAATGGATTGGATATGGAAAATTGATTGCCCCCAAAAAATAAAAAGCTTCCTATGGAAAAATCTATTAAATGGAACACCAACAAAGGTTAGACTACAGAGTAAAGAAATCCATGTGCCACTACAGTGCCCCCTATGTTCTCACCCAGAGGAAGACAACATCCACCTCTTCACTGACTGTCAGATCTCATTATCGCTTATAGAAGGCCTCGACAGGAGGATTGAACAAACAATTCGACATACAGACAAAGAAAACAAACCATACAAGGATATTATAACGGAAGTATTCCAAAAACTAACCCCCGAACAAAAATCAATCCTCGCCTTTGGATTATGGGGTATATGGTCGATGAGGAACAGAATAACTTTTGACAACAACAACATCAATTCTATAGCAGATTAGATACAAAATATAAAGCAATTTAGAAAAACGTGGAAAAAAATAGAAACAGACGATCAACCTGATCAAACTACCGAACAACAAACCTCCAACCCCAAAAAGAAAATGTCAAAAGCAAAAATTGTTAGATGGAAAAAACCAGTTGCGGATTTTGTCAAACTAAACTTCGATGGTGCTCGAACGGATTCGAACAGAGCGGCGTCTGGGTTTGTTATCCGCGATTGTCAGGGTAGGGTGCTGGCCTGCGGCGCTCGTGGACATGGTTCAATTTCGGCCGTGCAGGCGGAGTGCTTCGGCCTTATCTCGGGTCTTCTTGAAGCCTCCAAGCGGGGCTTTGCCCATCTTGAGATCGAAGGTGATTGCCTTACGATCATAAACGCCCTTAAGGGTGTTTGGCACCATCCGTGGGAGATTGAGATGTCAATTTCGGATGCCCTGGGTCTCTGTCGCGCCTTTCAGCGTGTCACCTTCGGTCACGTCTTTAGGGAGGGCAACCAAGTGGTTGATCGTCTTGCGCATCTTGGCTTCTATTCTCACTTTGTAGCGAACTACGTTCCCGCTGAGATCTGCGAGCTCATTCATGGGGACGCCATCGGGCGGGGAGCTAGACGTACGTAGCTTTCCCCCGAATCCTTGCCTTGTATCAAAAAAAAAAAACTTGCCCAAGGCTGGGCCTGTACGTAGCAATACAAAGTCGATCGATTTCATATCAATTTTCTGAGTAGTTAAGCACACATGTACATAATTCCAAGTAGAATCAATGGAATCGTAATTAATCGGATAACCTGAGAAGGAAAGTAAGAGAGGAAAGTTAGGGTGGGATTTAAATCAGGTAAATTAGGGTAGAATCAATAACCCGCATCTGCAAATATATATGATTATGTTAGATTAAGAAATAAAAGCAACACAACCGCACAAAAGCAAAATGAATATAAAAATGTGAACAATTGAATCAAGAAGAGTTAGGGTAGTATTTATAACAGTAGTATACTACGATTTTGGCGATCAGAGCTTCAAAAGATTGTTAATTAAAAAACAAATCCTGGTGTCAATCCTATTTTAAAATAAGTCAATTAAAAATTAATTAAGATAAATCAATTTTATTTATATTTGCAAATCCTAGTCTCGATCCTATAAGTGAATTGAAGATAAGTTTGTTTAAAATTAAAAAATAAATCCTAGTGTCGATCTTATTTTAAGATAAATCAATTAACAATTAATTAATATAAATTAATTTTATTTAGATTTGCAAATCCTAGTCTTGATCATCCGAGTGAATTGAAGATAAGCTTGTTTAAAACAAATCATATTTTAAGATAAATCAATTAACATTTAAAAAATAAGTTTGTTTAGATTGTAACAATGATAAATCAATTTAAAGATAAATCAATTAATTAATTAATCTCCTTTAAAAATTAAAAAGAAGAAGCTACAATAAAGGAGAAGCCGCTACATGCTGTTGTAGGCGACTTCTCCTTTAATACTCCTTCCGTTAATTAAAACATGTCGTTTTAGACATTTGCACATTTTTTAAGAAATCAAATAAAAGCAAACAAAAATACACTTATACCCCTAATTATTACTTTACTTTTCCACTTTATTGAAAACTACAACTAACAAATTTCTAATCATTATAAAGGTAATTTTGGGAAGTGAATATCAAAATACCTAAAACGGCATGTTTTTCTTAACAAGATTTTACTCTTAAAACGACGTGTTTTTCTTAACGGATGGGGTATTATAATATTGATATTGATATGGGACAGAGGGACTAATGAACCTATGCTACATCATTAGATGTAGCATAGGTTAGTAACAGCCTAGACTAATGAAGTTTAATTTGCTATTTGATGATTTTTGCTTCACAAATTAAATAACTCACTTCAACATGAGCATAACGAAGTGCAGGAACCACGCACCTGGTCACGCCAAGAGTCATTTAATAACTGAACAAGGGAATCACAGTTGCCTCATTCATGAACTGACTTGCACTCAAACTCTGTAGCTTCACATAATTAGATGATGTATTCACATCTTCTTCACCTTGTCAATCCTGTGGTTAAAGAGATTTTCCACGCTTGTTTGGCTGTCGTCTCATAGGCCACTCTTAATTCGAACATGAACTCATCCAGACATTGATCGATGGATGAGAGTGAGGACTTATTGATCCTTCTTCTGGTCTTTTGAAAGATCTCCTTGTCGGTAGGAGTTGTCGAATGACGCCTAATTGGATTGAGATCTCACAGAGATCATTGAAGGAGGAAGAAGGAGTCGGTTAGATTGAGCGGGAAAATGGAGAAAGCTCTGAATTGCTTCTGTTGCATTGAATTGAATGAATGTACAGATAGATCATCATCTATTTATACACTTGAGAAATCAACAACTGATTTAGCTCTAGTTAGTTACACGGGATGTAATCCTATACAACTCAACCTAATATCTTCCCGTGCAGCTGCATACTGGAGGCGCTCTATGTTGGTGTTTGTTGATCAGCTGAAGACGACTTCAGTAGCTGAAACATGGCTCAACACCCCCCCTCAAACTTGGGGTGGTAAGAGCCCAAGTTTGCCAAGTAACACATTTTGCTGGTGAGAAGGAAGAATTTTGGTAAGGACATCAGCAAGTTGTGAAGAGGTTGGAACATGACATAACTCAATCAAGCCTTCGACAACCTTTTCTCTAGTAAAATGGCAGTCAATTTCTATGTGTTTGGTGCGCTCGTGATAGACAGGATTGTGAGCAAGATGTATAGCTGATTGGTTGTCACAGTAGAGAGTAATTGGTTTGACTGGGGCAACAGTTAATTCTTCAAGGAGACGCACCAACCATGTTACTTCAGCTGCAGTTTGAGCCATGGCTCTATACTCAGCCTCAGTTGAGCTTCGAGAGACTACTCCCTGCTTCTTGGATTTCCAGCTAATAGGAGAAGAGCCTAAGAGGATGATGAACCCTGTAGCAGATCTTCTGGTGTACCCACATGAAGCCCAGTCAGAATCTGTGTAAGCTGCAATTTTGGGTTTGTCAAAACCATTGAGGACAATCCCATGATGTAAGGTTCCAGCAAGGTATTTGATTGTGTGATGAAAGGCTTCTAGATGAGAGGTGCGTGGAGACTGAAGGAACTGGCTTAGAGATTGTGTGGCAAAACATAGATCAGGACGAGTGTTGGATAGAAAATTCAGCTTACCCACCATTTTTCTGTAATAGGATGCATCAAGCAACAGATCACCTTGGAGAGGGTCTAGCTTCAGGTTTTGAGGGAGTGGAGTGCAAACAGGGTGGATGGTTGTGAGGCCTGAATCACTGATCACTTCCTTACTGAATTTGTGCTGAGACAGATGAATTCCACTGGAGCTGTAAGACACCTCAAGACCCAGAAAATAGTGTAAAATGCCTAAGTCCTTGATGCTGAATTTGTGATCAAGATATGCTTTGAGGCTGGAGATTTGGAGAGGATCTAAACCAGTGACTAAGAGGTCATCCACATACACAGCAACAATGGTGATGTGGCCATTAGTTCTCTTTGTAAACAGAGAGTAATCTAGCTTTGATTGGACAAACTGAAGAGCCAACAGAGCAGAGGTAAGTTTGTGAAACCACTGGCGGCTGGCCTGTTTAAGACCATAGAGTGATTTCTGAAGTTTGCATACAAGATTGCTAGCTGTGGGGTACCCTTCAGGGGGTTTCATGTAGACTTCCTCATATAGATCACCATGGAGAAATGCATTGTTGACGTCCATTTGATGAAGAGACCAGTGGTTGGCAGCAGCAATGGCAATTACAGTTCTTATGGTTGTCATTTTGACAACTGGAGAAAAAGTTTCATGATAGTCCAAACCTTCAGTTTGTGTGAAACCTTTGGCAACCAGTCGAGCTTTGTGGCGCTCAAGGCTACCATCAGCCTTCAACTTGACTTTGAAGACCCACTTGCAGCCTATGGCTTTCTTTCCTGGAGGCAAAGGAACAAGTACCCAAGTGATGTTGGCAGTTAGAGCATCTAGTTCTTTTTTCATTGCTAAAATCCAGTTGGAGTCCTGGACAGCTTCTTTGTATGTGGTTGGTTCAATGTAGGTGGTAAGTTTAGACAAAAAGGAGAATGATGTGGATGGTATAGAAGAGGCAAATAGAGTTGTAGGGTATTGAGGTATAGAGGAAGTGGAACATACATTGCATACAAAGTCATGAAGGTGAGTGGGAGGATAATGGATTCTGGATGATCTCCTGAGTGTGGGAGCAACATGAGGTGGGGAAATTGAAGGTAAGACATCAGGTGGTGAGATGGATGAAGGACTGTCACCTTGAGAAGGTGTGACAGTAACTGAAGTGCCACTTTGTGAAGGACTATTATTTGGTGAAGGTGTAGGAGAAGTGTTAAAGGGAGGGGAATCAACTGCAATTGATGCTGGTGGAGATGTGGCAAGGGGAAGAAAGATGTGGGAGGGAAACTCAGTAGCAGGAGGTGGTAGAGTAATGTGAGAAAATGTGTTGGTATGGAAAGGGAAATGTGTTTCAAAGAACTGAACATCTCTGGTGTGAAATACAGCCTTAGAGGTGATATCAAGGACAGTATATGCACTCTTTCCATAGCTGTAGCCTAGGAAAACACAAGGCTTAGCACAGCTGAAGACGACTTCAGTAGCTGAAACATGGCTCAACAGGAGTCAACAAAGCTTCTTCTCGAGGCATCTCATAATCTCTCTCAACAATCTCCAATACATCTTGAGGCCAAGAAGTGCCTTCATACACAGATATCAATTCTCACCATTTTCTTTTATGAGACCAGGAAATTGGATCGAAAAACTTGAATTAGCTATCATCGGACTTCGATACCAATTTGATAGAATTTGACGGTGAAATAATTATAAGAAGAGACGAATTAAAGAGGAAGAGAAGCTCAATCAAAATGCTTATTCAACTATTTTTTCACTCTTATTTCAAACTCAAAATACATGAGCTATTTATATAACTAGTGAAACTTGCCATGCATTAAAACTACACAATTATTACTGTAAACGAGTGAACAACTTGAACTTGTAACTTACAAAGCTTAAAACACAAAATTAAGTTTAATCTTCAATAGTCATCCGGTAAAACAGATAGATCTCGTAACGGAGGTTGCAGCTGAGGAACAACACCCTGGCGCCCTGAAGGATGCCGCCGCCGGGCATGTAAGTGATACACTCTTGCAAACACTGTGTGCAGTCGCTGGTAGAGAGGTCCGGCGTGCACTGCCCCAACACATACAGGGTCTGAAAGCGATTTAGTTTGGCTTGCTCCGTCGCGAACTTCTTGGTGGCACCCCCGCTGGCAGCCACGGTGACCGTCTTGGTGAGGGTTGATTGGAGCACCTCGTAGAAGTGGGTGGCGTTGGTGGTGATGTTGAGCGGGTTGGACATGAGCAGGGCGAAATTTGCGTCTAATTTGGAGAAGAAGGGCTGGTCGGAGTACCTGACGATGCACTGGTCGTACCAGATGACGGCCTCTTTCCCGCGCGGGCAGTCTTTGGGAAGCTTGGCGGAGGCGGCGGCGACGCAGTCCCTGCAGGTGGTGGGGTCGTCGTCGCCGCGACAGAGGTAGAGGCCGTAGACGGAGGAGTGGGAGGAGGTGGAGGTGTAGTTGAAGCCGGGTGAGGAGGAGCGATTAGCGGCGGAGGAGAGGGTGGAGAGGAGGGAGTTGATGTTGGAGCGGAAGGCGGTGTTGGTGGCGGGGAAGACGGTGGTGGTTGGACAGTAAGTGTACAAGTAATTTGGGGCGGCGGAGATAAAAGGGATTAGAAGGGACAGGGGGAAGAGGAGGAGATGAAGGGGAATTTGTGGCATTGCCATTGGTGACGTGAATTGCAGCCCAGAGAACCTGCAGAGAGAGAATATGTGAATTGAATAATTGGGATAATGCTAATTTTCAACCATGATTGGTCTTCTTTAATCTGCTGCATGTGTTGAAGGTTGACTTGTCTTCGAAATGGTGGATTGGTGACAGGGGAATGAGAGGCCCAGGCAATAAGAAAAGTTTCAAGTTTTAGTCAAATCACGTTTTGGTTTCTTTTTGTTTTTAATGTCTCCTGCTAAAACTCTACATGTACTCAGGGGCGGATTTGTGGGGGGCTCGGGATGGCTGAAGCCCCCCGCTAATCAAAATAAGGGTATATGTATATTTTTATATATCTGTTAATTTAGTAATATATAAAAGTGAAGTAAAATATTAACACAAAGTTGTGTTGGCTTAGCGGATAGGGCATTAGACAAGTTGTTGAGGGGAGCGGGGAGATCTCTAGTTCGAATCCCTTTGCTACACCATATCCGGTTTTCACCTTTTTTTCCCTTTTGTTGAATTTGTTTTTCTTTTTTTTTAAAATAAAATACTAATCCCCCACCTCTCCCATATCCGGTCGAATCCCCTGCTTTCCCCTTTTTCTCCTTTGTTACATTTGTTTTTTTTTTAAACACTAACCCACTTTTTTTTAAATTGGGTATATACTATATACCCATCCAAACTTCAAAATTGTTTATATACCCATATTAAATTATTTATAGTAACTAATACAGTATTAATTAAAATTCAACCAATGTCTTTTTTTTGTTCGAAGTAGACTACCCATATTAAATTATTCATAATAACTAATACAGTATTAATTAAAATTCAACCAATGTCGTTTTTTTTTTTTCGAAGTAGACAATATCGAGCAACATGTTCATTACCCCCAACAACTATTTTTTTTTTATCGAAGTAGATAGCATACAATATTTTTTTTGTCGTCGAAGTACATAGGCAGTTTAGATTTTACGGGTACCCACGGGTAACCCGTGTACGCAATATCAGACGGGATTGGACAATACATTCAACTTGTAAAGCGAGATTAGCCTGGCCCGCGCGCACCCGCAACACCGGTATAATATTTTGGGTAAAACCCGTCCCAAGCCCGGGTCGTGCCCACGTTTGCTCGGGTCTAGTTACATTACAGCGGGTGATGTAGGTTCATGAATCCGCAAAACAATAGTGTCGTTTTTAGTGTTATTCAACAAATAAGCAGGACTGAAGGTGTCAACGGTGTATATAGGAACAATCTTAGACTCGAGCATTTCAAACCGTCATTTCTTGAAAAAAAAATTCAGCCCCCCCTTACAAAAATTCCTGGATCCGCCACTGCATGTACTAGACTCTAGAGCATCTCAAGTGGGGTGGGTACTGGGTGACCTAAGATTTTGATCTCTTTTTCTCCTTAGTTCAGCTCAATGACTTTATTCTATCAGCCTTCTCCAATTCATTTTATTTTTTTGTTTCGAATCCCACCATTTTTTAGAAGAAATCTACCTCAGCATAGCATCGGTCGTGCTGGTGACGAATAAAAAATTAATTCATGTTTTTTTATTTAATTTTTTATTTGTCAGCAGCGCGATCGATGTTGATGAAATCTGGAAAATGGTGGGATTCGAAGCAAAAAAAATTTGAAAGACAGGATGAACAGAGAAGAACGTGAGGGTTACCCTTCCATGGCCGCACCCGGTCATTGGAGTAGTAGATTGTGCTAGAACGCTCGATGGGTTGTCGGAGTCGAGCTTCTTCGTTTGGTTGCTATGAAATGGAATCGAGACGGAACAGGAGGCCTTGCTTGGTTACATATTTGGAGATTGCAAAGGCTTGCACCAGGGATTAGGGAAAGATGAATATTTTGATTTTATGTTTTTGTTTTTCAATTTTATCAATTATTATGTCCAAAAATCAAAATTTATATAGTAAATTTTTTGGGTGTAAAAATTATTACCCTTCAATAATTTTTATGTCCAGTCAGCAAAACTCCAGGTGCTATATCACCGTCTTCACCGGATTTTCGGTCGGAAAGTGTTTGGTATTGTTATTGATAAATAGTTTGATAGTTGCGATTTTTTTTTAAATTAGCCAAAAAAGTGAAACTTATTCCGAGCTTAATCAAAATCTGAAAATATTTTGCGAAATAGTTAAACCGGTGTGGAAAAAAAACTTAGTAAAAAAGTTAAGCAGCGACTTACTATTTATTTTTCCAATTTAAATACAAAATAATACAATACCGAAAAAAAATATACATATAGGGAGAGTCGCTGTTTGAAACAACGATTATCCCTTTTTTTATTTTGTTTTAAAAGGCTGATTGTGTGTGGGGTCACTATTTTGTTTTGAGAGTGACAGAGTGGGGAGGGGAGAGAGAGGGTTGTGTGTGGGGCCATGAGAGAAAGAGAGGGTGCGCTGTGTGTGTGGGTGAGAGAGAGTGATGTGTGTTGTGTGGGGTCGCGGGGGTAAGAGAGTGAGAGTAGTAAAGAGGCGATGGGACCCTTAGGGCCTGTTTGGTATCGATTTCCGGGAATGAAAAATCGATAATCGAAATGGATGATTACGGATTTTAGTGTTTGGTAGAGCAAAACCGGGAATTAAATTGATTACCGGGAATCATTTTATTCCCAATTTCTACCTCTTTTCATTCCCCAACAAAAGGTGGGGGATCATCCCATTCCCACTTTCCACCCTCCAAACTCAACACCATCATTGTTTCCCGTCTTGGTCGCTACCACCACCGTCGACGACCGCCGCCGCTCCTCCACCGCTGCTCCTCCACCTTCGACGACGCCGATACTCCTCCACCTATCCCCCGCACCGGACTCGCCAGAACTGCTCCACCTTCAACAGGCCGCCGCCATCGCCCTCTCCAGATCTCCTCCACCTTCGACGGTCGCCGCTGTCATCCTTGTCCTCTCCCCCGCCTTGCTGGCCTTCTCTCTAGTCTCCAGATCTGCTTCCGCCTCCTCTCCAGATCTGCTTCCGTCTCATCTCCAGACCTGCTTCCGCCTTGCTGGCTGCTGCTGTCGTCCCACCACCATCTGCTTCCGCCTTGCTGCTGCCGTCCCACAACCATCCCCCATCCCCCACCTCGATGGCTCGCGACCTACCCCGACCACCTTAGGGTTTGAAATCCCCAAATCTGCTTCTCTAGATTTGACAAGATTTTGGGAAATCCCAAAATCTGCTTCTTCAGATTTGACGAGATTTTGGAATGGGATTGTTGCATTTGTGTAATTTTATGCTAACTTTGATTTAATTTGAGAAATATAATTTGTGTTGTTTATAAATTTTGAAGATTGATTTTCTATGTTTTAGGTTGAATTTCTCATTCCGACATTATACCAAACAACATGCTTGAGAAATGACTCATTTCGAATTTTGATTCTGATTCTCATTCCCATTCCCATTCCGATTACTACACTTATACCAAACGGGGCTCCTTCCCCCATCCCCAAAAGTAAAGAAAAAAGAAAATTAATTAAAATGTAGGAAAAAAAATGATGAAGGGGTGGAGATTTGTGAGACATGGGTAAAAGTAAACATAAAAAAATAAAAAATAAAAACTCTGACCTCTCTCTAATTCTAGAGAGAGAGTCTTGTCGGATTGTCAAACCCATGGTGCCATCTTAGTGCAATTTGAGCACCCGTTTCCCCTAAATTAATATCTCAATTTGGTATAATAAACCCGCTCTAAAGACTTGCCCCAATTTGACCCTCAAATCCCTAATTTTCCTACCATCTTTCTCATTTTCATCCCGCCTTTGGCCAAATCTGCTCCTCCAAACCTCAATTTCGGATCTTCCTCCTTCCATTCGTCGTTTTCTGGATCTCTGGTTCCGGAGATTAGGTTTCCTCGTTCAATTTCCCTCCCGTCGTCGCGCTTCGGCGTCGATTTGGGGAGTCCGTGTGTATTCCTGGGGTGTCCGGTCGGTCGGCCGTCGGTCCTGCCTCCTGGGTGGTGTCATGTTCAGTTCGGGCCATCCTTCTTTGCAAGGCTTCGATGGTTCTGCCCCTTTAACTGGCCCTTGGCCTTACTACCCCTCCTCCTTCGGGAGATCCAACCCACCCTTTCGGGGTTTGACAATCTATTGGCCTTTGGCTGTGCCGATTATCGGCGGCTGATTGGTGGTCTCGGTTTGCTCCTGGCAGTGCTCCCTCGGTTTGGCTGCCGGCGCTGGTGGTTTCTCCGGGCTGGTGTCCGCTGGTGTGACACTGTTGTGTTCCTGCTTCCTCTTGCCCTCCTTGGCTCATGGGTTTTTCCTTGGACCCAAAGGTTGGCCCGAGGTAGCCCTTTTTGTTGTGCTTCGGGCCTAAGGCTTTGCCTTGGGCACGAAGCACAACCCGAAGGGAAAATAATAATAATAATAATAATAATAATTAAATTAAATCATTTACATTTGTTTATATATATATATATATATATATATATATATATATATATATATATATATATATATATATATATATATAGGGAGTGGTTCCCTTGTGCACACACCTTAAAGTATATCTAGTGCACGAATCTGGACCCTTAATCTAAACTAAATGAATGGCCATGATTAAAAGTGGATTTTTAATTAATTTTGGTTTAAAAATGGTGGGACCCTCATACAAAATCACTCAATCTCCAATCTCTCCCATCTTAACGCGTGCGTTGCAACCAATGGAGTGGGTCCCGTTTGAAAATAAAATCTCATTGTCCTTCCTCCTAAACCACTTGCCATTTGCAAAAGTAAATTATTATTTTTTACTAAATTTTGAGATGGGGTTTTCTTTTATCCGATTTGGTAGTTTTTAGAAATTTAACAATTCCATCGAATAATGTTTCATATGCTATCGAATAATGTTTATTTTTTTCTACAAGTTCAGATCAGAATTTAGTAATTCTACCGAATAATTTGTCACATGTTACCAAATAATATATTTTTTTCATCAATTTCAAATAAAAGAAACCGATACCCCTAAATAATGCTTACGATTTATACGAATAATGTTTTATATTTCAACGAATAATATTTCACATTTCACCGAATAATGTTTAGTTATGTAGTTATACTCGTGTGATGAATGTTTTTTTATTTTATTTGTCAAATCGTAGATTCCAAATACAGAGTAATAATAAATCATATTTCACCGAATAATTGACCGACTCATAACACTATTAACTAAAATTCGAGACATATATATGAATAATTGAAGAATAATAAATGGAAATTATACATTTCGAAAACCCTTCAATAAATTCGACACATCCGTCCGAATAATTAGTCGGTTTTCCCTGAAGAAGAAGACAACTTGGGTCCACAACGATGAAGAAGGAGACAACTTGGGTCGCATCCTGGCATCCGGCTCGCCTGGGCTCGCCTCCGCCATGCCTTCCCGGCCCCATAGTTTCAGAACGGTTAGGAGTTTGACCAGCGATGGAGGCCATCGGAAAAGGGAGTGAACAGATCTGGACAACCCCCGACGTAGAGGACGATGAACAGAGGTCAAAACCGGACCCGCTGGGAGGTAGGCGGATCAGTCTCACAAAAATAGGGATCCAGAGATCCGGAGATGGGGGGGCCTTCTGAGGTGGTGGCGTCGCTACGCAGGCACCGGAGACCGGCGGAGCAGAGCGGGGAAACCGGATCTGGAAGTTGGGGACACCATCGAGCGGATTCAACACGAAACCCAATTCTTCACTCCAAAAGGAATCTCCTCCTCGCCTCTGCCTCAGGCGCTCCTCGACTCCAGGGTTAACCAACGATAACATATAGTCTTCTTCGCCGCCGTCGAATCGACACCACTGCTGGCCACCCTTCGAATCGACGCCACTGCCTGCATCATTCAGCGCTGCCACCGCGAGTCGACAACAGCCTCCTCGTAGTCCCTTGGCCTCGATTCGCTCGGAGTAAACACCCTAGCACCGCCTCGCCTCCGATCCAACTCGTCTCGCCTCCGCCTCGCCATGGCCTCGATTCACCAGGAACAAAGACCCTTCGCCGCCGATATCAAATAGCACAGGTCCGGTTTTACGGTTTTCGAATGAAGAAGATGACAAATTTAGTACACTCGAATGAAGAAGATGACAAATTGGGATCTCTTGAGTTCAATGCATCCTCTCAAATGAAGAAGACGGCAAATAGGGATATGGGGTTTTGATTCCACACACCATCACGCGCCCACGCCCTCAAGCCAAAGTTGTAAATTAGTTTTCAATTTTTTTTCTTAAAACTAACGGGCTACGTGGCGAAATCATGTCCATCCATTTCACTTCGATCAAAGGTTCAGATTTATGCACAAAATATACCCTAAGGGATGTGCACAACTTACCCATTCTCTATATATATAGGTGTGTGTGTATTTCTGAGTAAACCCATCCGAAAGGGTTTGACCAAATCTCACAAGGGCTTGACTAAATTCCTATATGCAAAATCTGGTTGGCGTTTTGTTTCGAGCAGTGTGTGACTCTACTTCCGACGTTTCTAGGAGGTCTTCTGCTTGGTTGGGGAGCGTGGAGTCTGGAGTCGGGACCGGCAAGGGTCGTGGTGGTGCGCTGAAGGCGTCTCCGTTTTCGGGATTGATCTTCCTTGGAGTTCGTCTGCACTACCCACAGGAGTTGGAGTCCTGCTGTACCGTTGGCCTACGGTGTCATTGCTCGGTGGTGCTTGGCTTCGTTCTTCCCCGGCTTCCTCAGCTTTTTGGGAGGTTGGTCTTCTTGGGTCGTCTTGTTGTAGGAATTATTTCTGCTTGTTTCATTTCGCTTATTCTTTGTATTTCTGTCTGCTTATGTTGTATGTTTGACGGTTCGCCGTCTGCCGACTTTGTCCGTCTCTCGGTGAGTCAGACATGTCTAACCATCGAATTTTTACCTTATATATAAAAAAAAGGATAGGGAAACCTGGGAAAAATTGTGACAGGTGATCCTCACCGGTAAAGGGGATGGAGAGGGGTATAAAAAAAATAAAAAAGAATGACTCTTCTTATATGTATATTTTTTTTTCGCATTGTATTATTTTACATTTAAACTGTAAAAAAAAATTACAAAAAATGGTACATCGTTGTTTCAAACAACGACTTACCTATGGTATTTTTTTTAGATCGGGGTTAAAGTCGATGTTTCAAACAGTGACTTAGCCCCGGTTTGGCTATTTTGCAAAATACTTCAAATTTTGGCTAATCTCGGAAAAAGTTTTTTTTTTTTGGCTAATTTGAAAAAAAAAATCGATAGTTATTATCACTCTTGGTTATTTTCAAAGTTGGTATTATTTTGAGTTGAAGATATATATCCTAGGGTTCTTGTTCAAATTTTTTATCCTCAAACAATTCATAGAAAGGATTTGGTGGTGCCTTCTAGCTAGCATGTTGGTGGTGGCTGATGATAAAAATGACGGGGCATAAGTTGGGGTGGATAGTCTATGAATGGATGAGTTGATGGTGGTGCCTTGGTGTTGTTAGATCTCCAACAGTTTTTTTTTATCCAACGGATTCTTCATCGCATTCTTCAAAATGGAGAAGCAAAAGAAAAAATAGAGATGATTCCCTAAACTTGCAAAATTCTCCAAACTAAATAATTCACTAAATCTTCGAAATGGAGAAACTGTTGGAATAATTTGAAGAATATGTATTTTGTTTCTCTATTTTGGGAAAATTTTAAGAAAACTGTTGGAGATGGTTTTGTGTTTTTTGTTTTTCAGGGATTATTTTGTAAAAATCATACTCCGTATTAATTATTTTTATATCCAGTCAGCAAATTCTGGATGCCATGTATCTTCACTGGATTTTTTGGTTAAAAAATACTACTTGGTATTGTTATTGGTAAATGGTTTGATAATTGGTATTACTCTTATTTTTAAAGTTGGTATTTCGGTATTATTTTGAGTTGAAGGTGGATAGTTGGTGTTTTTTAAAGTTTTTTTTCCTTTTTTAATATTATTATAGATATAGATAGTACTCCCTCCATATCGAAATTTAGGTCATTTTAGGACTTTATTCTTGTATCAAAATATATGTCATTTTGGGTTTTCTAGGTAGTGGAGAATAATGATTTGTGTCGATTTGTGTGTTATTGACTTTTTAAAAGATTTTGATTGGTTAAAAATGTAGTGGGTATTAAAAATAATAAAATTTCTGAAAAAGTCAGTGAAATGATGATTTTAGTTGAGGGGTAAGTGTTTTATTAAAACGTATGCAAAATCCTAAAACGACTTAAATTTTGAGACAGATGGAGTACAAGGTTTGACCAAAATCCCTAAAGGGTCTTGAAAATAGTCATAATATTAATAATAATTTCTCCTTGGATATTCAGCTTGGTCCTATGATTTTTGCACACAACTTTTTGTATGATGATCATTTTGATAAACACATTTATGTTTTTTCTTTTGTTTTTGATCCCATTCATAAATATTTTTTCAAAATGGAAAATGACTTGTTAAACAATTTAACAAATCAATAGTCATAATAGGGATGGAAATAGACCGGGTTATGAGTGGATATACCTATTTCATCACCCGATCCGTTAAGAAATTTCCTCCACCCCCCACCCATTATCCACTAGCCCTTACATCCATATTCGATCCATCCATCATCCACGGGCTATTGGGTGGATCAGGTGAAATATATGGGTGAAATTTTTTACGTAAATGTCCATCGTAATTTTCAAAATTGAAATAAAACTAAATAAATAAAATTATTTTTAAAAAAAATAAAATTTTAATATATTAAATTTAAATTACTCATCAACTTACACAAATACAAAAGCTCAAACTACGAAATCAAGTTACATATAATAAATAAGATGAGTAAGATATATGATCAAGTTCCATATAATAAACAATTTTAGTGGATCGGGTGGTGGATTGGACACCCCTTCATCCATATCCGATCCAACTCATCATCCATTAATCCATCATCCACTTATTTATCCATTTATTCGGGTTTTCATCTATATATTCGGGGTGAATTAATGGATGGATGGGGTCTCCGCGGGTTGATTTCCATCTCTAAGTCATATCATTATTTTGCTAATAATCTCACTAAAAGGGCAAAAAATCTCAATTTAATCCCACTCCACAAAAATTAAGCAGGACTACCACCAACGCCCTTCTCATCTTTCTTGCCGTTCCGAATTGTATCCCTGAGAACAAGCTCAGGTGACATCTATATATATAAAAGGCAAAGTCCCTTTTCCATCCATTTAAGTTTTTTCTTAAAGATCCACTTACAACTAATTGAAAATTACCCTATTTATACAAAAGTTTGACACTTTTATTAAGATCTCCTTCAATCAAACCCTAATTTTCAGTTAGTTATACGTGTAGGTTAAACAAAGAAGTTAAAATATTTACTTTCATTTAGCCGAGTATTAGTTCATCTGTAATATTTTTTTTATGAAATCATGCCATGTGTAATATAGATAAAGGAAGGATTTACATCTGTTTAAAGAGGTGTCAATGTAATTTTCAGTTAGTTATACGGGTAGGTTAAACAAAGAAGTTAAAATATTTACTTTCATTCAGCCCAGTATTAGTTTGGACTTCTAATGGGCCTTTTTATTTAATATTAGGCCCAATATTTAAAGCTATATTTCTAATTAAATGCAAGAATAAATATAAGAATAAACAGTACTCCGTAATCATCAATCATCAATCATCAATATCAATATATAATACTAAAACAGAGGCGTGAAAATCCTATGTGGCGGGTTCTGGTGCGATTCGTTTACGTGTCGTATTCTGGTGGAATCTGGCCCGGATCTTTGACATGTCAATTAATGACGATCCTATATATTTAAGTCACGTCAATTAATAAAATCCTATCTTTTAGCCACATCATTTAATATGGTTCATCTTTATTAACAATGAAAAATAATTTAAATAATAAAATATTATCGTATCTTGGTTGGTTAGATGTTGATAAGGTTTTATACTTATATTTGAATAAATAAAAATTGTGGACCTTCTTTTCCCTTTTAAAAAAAATTAATAAAAGATACTATAATTATAAGTACCTTATGGATTGATTAGTTACTACGGAGTATAATTCATATTTTTAGTTAATTGTTTTTCAATTATTTAATACAAATTAACTAAGTAAAATGATAGAACTTACAAATTATAATAAAACCCCATCTAATTATACATATGTCATCCTATGTGTCACTTTTAATTAATGATTAAATTAATTTTTAGTATAAATATTCAATCTCGTATCTTATTAATCTTATCATTTTACTTTAAGTTATTTTATAAGTATTTTATCTAGAAAAAAAATCTACATTAGATTAATTTATATGAAAAAGGTTAGATTACTTTTATCCATATTTTTAAAATAAAAATAAATACATTGATATTATTTATAAAAATATTAACGGGATTATTTGATGAAAAATAAACCAATTTCTAATAAATTGTTAGAAAAATAATTAACATGATTAAAATAGTAAACAAACTTCAAGATGTGAAAATAGTATTCAAGGAGATTGATAAAGATAAGGATATTGTTACATAACAATTCTAAATAAGGTTTAAACAAACAATAAAGTATATTTAATTGCAAATTGTATGAATATAAAGGCCAATGTTTATAACACTATTGAAAATTAATATGATTATAGCTTCAATTTTTGTATATTAATAATTAATTTTATGTAACTATGTTTTCCTTGAATATAAACAAAACATTATCTTTTCTTTCACCTACGAGTGTTTGATCATGTATACAATTAAATATTTAATTAAAATAAGGAGGCTTTATAATCTATCTCTTAAAGATTTAGCCTAATCTTATTTTATAGTCTTTCATAATCATAACCTATATATACACACACATACATACATATTGCTATAGGATAATTAATTGAAATACCTTAATTATATAAAAAAAGTTGTATGATATTTATATATACACACAAATAAAAATGTGTGAGAATTATATATTTTCAAAATTATTTAGATTTTTAAAGTTATTTTTATATAAATAAAAGTTATAAAAACACCGCGAAGCTCGCGGGAAATAAAACTAGTACACAATAAAGGATAGAATTAATAAAACAATTTAGCCGAGAGTAATATTTGTCATTTTCTTCAATTCAGGGTACTGGAGAGTTGGAAAGGAGAAAATAGATTTATCAAATAACCCACAAGAGACATAGCATAGCATTTTGACAGTAGCCAAATTCCCTTTTCCATTACCAAATTGCAATTCCAAAACTCTAAAAAGTTTTATTCTAACCCCGTAGGGAAATTGAAATCAACATTCAGAAAAGCCTTGGACTAGATGTTCATACGATTCCTCTTTCATACGATCAAATTAAATGCCCTCTTTCTAACCCTAACCGACTGACCGCCTCCACGCCTCGTCTTGCCCATGGTCCGCTTCCGGCGGCCCATCCTCGACTGGCCCCGCCTCATCAGCACCGCCGCACCCAAGTCTCCGTCATCGCCAACAACGGCTCCGCGGCCCTGCTCTGTGGCCGATGTGCAACCTCTTTCAAGACCAAGATCCTGAGACTCCGGCCTCGCGATCCATGCCTTCGCACTCCTCTACAACCCTTGAGCACATCCGCTCCACTGACTCGAGCACATCCGCTCCACTAACCCCTCCTAGATCCCCAAAATTGAAAAACCCAAACTTGATTTTATCCCTCTCCTTCCAAATACAACAACCCCAGAACCACAAATTCAAAAAACCAAAAATTACCCAGTTGATATCGCATGAAGTTTTGAAGTTGTCCAACATCATCGCAACTAGTGCTTAGCCGCCTTCGAATAAGATCTCAAGACACTAGGGTTTTTTTCTGCGTTGTTTTAGTTTTTTTTGTTGTTTTTTTTTTTCGTTTGTTCGCCGACCCTCTGCGGAGGGTCAAACAAGTCATCTTCGGATGGCTTCAGGATCGCTTGTCGATCCACTTCCTTTGATGAGTTTCTATGAGCTTGGTTGCCAGTTTCAGATTGTAATTAGTAAGTGGTAGAGAAAGGTGAAAGATGTTTCGAACATGGTCATTATTGTAGATATTAATATATATTATATTATATTATGAACTAAAAATGTGTTTTCTTATCCTGATAATATTACTATTATAAGCACCAGATCTTACCCACTAACTATACACCTTGTAGGAGACCTTTGGGTCGTCAACAATGTCAATATAAATAGTAAATGTGTGATCATTAATTCAATGTCAATGGATAAATCTATTGATCTCTATAAATTTAATTTCATATGTCAATTCACATTTATTTCGTGTATTATTATATTTTCAACAGATTTTTGTAGATAAATTAATTGATGTAACTTTAATATCAAACTTATTCAAAACTACCCATAAATTCTAAAATTAAGTAACACAAAGCCACCAAATTTGAGTGTTTTTTACACATTAAAATTAAAACTATGAAGTGCCCGTGTATACCTAATATTTCTACATGTCTATATTATTTCTTAAAAGAATAAATAAGATGTGAATGAATCATCCACATAAATTCGAGATTTATCATATTCTCAACGTTGAATTCATTTTAATTTCCTATCTTCAACAACCACCGATCGATTATAAAAAATAAAATAAAAGCATGATTGATATATTAAATCGTGTCAACTTTTACACATTCAATGTTGGATTAAAATCATGTAAAAGTTTCAAGGTGAGATTATTACATTACCGGCTTAATAACTATACATATGTATTGTGTCGGAGGAAACATATTTTGACAATAACAAACTCGTGTATTTGACATATTTGGTTGAGTTCTACTTGAAGGACTTAGACAAGTATGTGTCCTTAAAGGGCGAATCAAAGTGACCAGATAACAAATCTTACTTATGAATTTATATAAAAAAAATTGATATTTTATATAAAAAGAAATTTGCAATTATAATCCCACCAAATCTGCTTTATAAAATTATCATTCGACGCTCTCAGACTCGATGAGAGAGAAAACAAAAAACCCCCTTTTCTCTGCAAAGAAGAACCCTAGGAAGACAATCCCCCACCAAATCTCCCTTTCAGGAGCATGAATCACGAAGAAGACATGGGGCTAATCCCCATTCAATAGTCAGCAATGAATACCACCAAAAAATTAGAGATTCCGGGCAACTCTCAAGCGCCTTTGGGCCTCATGGGTGGTTCGCGGCTGTCCAATTTCGCAAGGACAAATCGTACCAACGCAGTCGATCCCAAGTAAGGTTGATGATTAATGGGAGATTAAACGCAAGCTTGCACTTCTGGTGGTGGTGGATTGCCGATTGGGGTCTTCCCCCTCAGGGTATGCTCAAATCGACGACTTCGAGTTTGAGTAACAAGGGATGGTGGTGTTCGCATCCTGGGCTGTACGTGCGGGGGTATGGCTGCTGGTCTCTCTTTCGGTGGCCAAGGTACTGTTGCTGGTCTCCATCTTTGATCATCTTCGCTCCCTTCCACCTTTTGTTTGAGGCTTGGAGGGCTTGCGATCCATACTCACTCTATTCTCACAACTCTTCCTTTTCAACTATTAATCATCCGTTCTTGTCTTCTATTCTTTTGGTACTCATCAAAGTGGTGGACAAGAAAAATAAGAAATGCACGAAACCAACATCTTCCAAACACGAGTCCAAAGGGGTATCAGGCCCTGCGGACGAGGGTAACACCTCATCTTCTAAACAGCCCAAGGGAGCGACTATGCTTCCCTTCGATGTGGCAAAATACAAAGCCCGATCAGGAGAAAGATACATCAACCAAAACAACCCCCGGTATGAAAGAAAGATAAGTTGTGAAGACAATAAACTAGGCAGAGCTAAGGACAAAGGAAACCGACCCAAATACACCTTCTACAATACACTTGGATGGGATAACTCTCTTAGCGCAGTTGTATACATACCCACACACCTATCAAAGTGGTCTTTTCTCATGTTCCCCGTGCTGGCAATAGAGTGACTGACAAGGTTGCACACCTTGGTCACTCTACCATGGGGATAAGCTTAGCAACTAACACAGATCTTCAGGATCTCATCCATTTTGATGTGCTTGGGTACCTCTATCCAAATTTTTTCCCAATCAAAAAAAAAAAATAAAAATAAAATTATCATTTGGGCCTCGTCGGGCCGTTCCCCCGACCAAGAGAAGATTTAAATATAGGAAAAAGGGAATCACGTGCGGCCGATCTTAAGATTCGGGTGCATTATTTTGTTAGAGTATTTACTTACGGAGAATTTATCTATCAATAATCATTAACGAAACAATATCTATAATAATGTCATGTTGGATAAATTTCTTAATTATGAGAAGAAACCTACGCCCTGTCAGTCATCCTTTAATAAAAAAAAATTACATTTCACCATCCAAATACACATTCATATTATTATAAAAGTTATTAAATACTCCACCCGTTAATTAAAACATGTTGTTTTAGGAAGTAAATCTTGTTAAAAAAATTTGTCATTTCAGGTGTTTTGTCATCTACTTTACAAAATTGTCTTTATAATTATTAGATAGTTGCTAGTTGTGGTTTTTAAGAAAGTAAAAAAGTTGAATAATAATTAGGAGTATAAGTGTATTTTTGTTTTTTTTTTAAATAAATGTATAGATTTTCTAAAATAATAAGTTTTAATTAGTTTTTTTTTACAGTAGGCAAAAATTTGGATGTACTAACGACATCCATGATCATCTCGCAAGATGATGTTCTGGAACTCACAACAACTAGTGCTCAAAATAAAATTACAATTCAAGTGAGATTTGGCAATAAAATCAGCTGCACCATTGGCCTCGCGATAGCAATGCTGAAAAATGATGCTCTCAAAGTCTCTTCTAAAAGAAATGATCTCTTGGACAATTTGATTGATCTCCCATGGACAATTGTTCACATGATTGATGGCGTCGATGATGATCGCACAATCACTCTCAAGTATCAATTTACGGATCCCCATCTCCACTGCCAATCTTATACCTGTATAAACAGCAAGAGCTTCTGCCAAAATGACAGAACCCATCCTAACATTACATTTATGTATCCGAATAACCTGACCATCATTATTCCTCACAACACAACCAACCTGTGGTTGAGTATTACTTTTCACTGAAGCGTCAACATTGATCTTAACTCTATCTGTTGGAGGACATTTCCACTTCATTTTATCAGGAGGCCTAGCACGTTTAGGTAATTTTGTGTTAATCTGACCTTTATTCCAACAAGAGATATTATCAATAGCTCTAGTTAACGCATAGATTATACCTGTATCAGAAGTATTGCGGAAAATAATTCTATTTCTGAGCTCCCAAATTGAATGCCATAAATGGCATAAATCTGTAAAATCTAGATTAAGAGCCCTAGTATTTAGAATATTCTCTTGAACATCACTAGTTAAATTTGGCATACTGAAACATTTGTTCAACTTAACACCCAGATTTTGAATAAGTGATTTTGTAATTTGACAATTAAACAATAAATGATTTGTATCTTCAATATCAGAATTACAAAGAGAACAAGTACTAGGAACTCTATTTATATATCTATTTAACCGGGCAGTTGTTGGCAGGATATCCAAGAAAATTTTCCAAATAAAATTTTTAATATTCGGAGGGATATTAAGTTTCCAAATCCAATCTGCTGGAACTTTCATCGTATTCCTATTTTTATATAGCGAGGAAGTGGATTTAACAGAAAAACTTCCATTATTACTGTAAATCCAGATTAACTTGTCTGGAATATCAGTTACAGGAATATGGATTTTAGTAATTGCATGAACTATATGAGAAGGAAAGATAGAATTTAACTTATTAGTATCCCAAGAGTTGGTATTTGTAAAAAACTCGCATACTTTTAAATTAGGATCACGATTATTCCGAAACCTATGAAGATATTGCGCATCTACCCAAATGTCAGACCATACATTAATGGTTTTCCCATTACCAACTAACCAGAGCAACCCTTTAGAGAAAAGATTCCTAATATTAAGAAGCCTACCAAACTGCCAAGAGGTTTTGAAACTGCCTCTTTCCATCAAAGATTCTATCGAGAGATATTTATCTGTAATAACCTTCGACCAAATATTATCAGGATTAGCCATAATTCTCCAAAGAAGTTTCATTTGCATACCAATATTAATTTTCTCAGCTGATTTAAAACCTAACCCACCATCTTTTTTAGGAGTACACAGATGTTCCCAGCTGATAAGAGGATGATAGTTATCCGATTGAATTTTATTCCAAAAGAAATTTTTGTTGATCTGATCAATTTTTTGTAGAACTCCTTTTGGAATAGGAAAAGACTGCATTAAATAATTTGTTTTAGAATTTAGGTTTGCCTGAATAAGAACCGATCTACCAGCTTGAGAAAGAGTATTAGATTTCCACTTTGATAGCTGCTTTTTAAGGCTATTAATCGCCTCATCAAACAAGACGTTACAAACCCTGCCACTAATAAGTGGTATACCCAGGTATTTTTCCATTGATTTTGTAACACGAATATTTAGCTGTTGAGCAAGGGACTGGGCTTTACTGAAAGGAATATTTTAAGAAACTTGTAGAGAACTTTTATTATAATTTATAGTTAATCCAGACATATTGGAGAAAGTATTCAGAAGATTTCTAATCGTATGAAGACTTAAATCATCAGCTCGTCCAAAAATTAGAGTGTCATCTGCAAATGAAAGAAATGGAATGGGATCACTATTATTTGTAAGTTTGATTCCAACCAAAGGGTCACATTCCAATGATTCCTGTTGCAACATTCTTCCTAATAGTTCCATAACCAATACAAAAATATATGGAGCAAGAGGATCGCCTTGTCGAATTCCCCTATAAGTATGAAAAGTACGGCCCGACAAATTATTAACTAAAACCGAGAAACTAGTTTTAGTTAGACATGTCATAACCCAATTAATCCATCTGGAATCAAAACCGAATTTGTGTAGAATAATACGAATAAAACTCCAACTTATTTTGTCATAAGCTTTCTCCATATCAAGCTTTAAAGCCATCCACCCAAGTTTACCTTTTTTGTTATGAAAAGAGTGGAAAACCTCATGAGCTATTAGTATATTATCTTGAATATTTCTACCTTGAACAAAAGCTCCTTGAAATGGATTAATAATACGTGGTAAGATAGGCTTCAAACGATTAGCCAAAATTTTCGAGATAACCTTATAAATAGTATTACACAGACTAATCGGACGGTAGTGGTTAATGTTACTAGGAGTATCAATTTTCGGAATAAGTGCAATAAAAGTTGAATTAACTTCATTGAGTAGCACACCAGAATGAAAGAAAGATTGGACCGCTTTGCAAACTAATTTACCGACAATATCCCAGTATTTTTTATAGAACTCTGGTGGAAACCCATCAGGACCTGGAGACTTGTCATCTATAATTGAGAATAGGGTATCCTTTATTTCTTTATCTAAACAAGGTTGTGTTAAATTTATGTTTTCAGATTCAGTAATGGTCTGTTCAATTAAATTTAGGAAATATGGATTACTGTTACCCGGTGCATTATTAGAAATGAATCTTTCAACCAATTCAGTCGTAATTTCATCTCTAATTTGATCCTCATCCTCAATCAATAAACCATGTTTATTTGTAAAATTACGAGTGACATTTTTAGAATTTCTTATTTTAGATATTGATTGGTAGTATTTGGTATTTCTGTCTCCAAACCTTAGAAAATTTGATTTAGCTCGTTGTTTCCAAAAAATATTATTAAAGTCCATGAGAGCTTCACACTTACTTAACAATCTATTACGTTTCATGTTAATTGTATCGCTTGAATTTCCACTAATTTGTTGTGTTTGAAGTAACAACAACTGATTTTCAATATCTGTTATCTGTCGGAAATTATTATTTGGGTGAGACTTACACCAGATCTTCGTATTTTGTTTTAGAAGTTTCTGTTTTTGTAATAGTGTAAACATAAACGACCCATGAAGCTTATTCTGCCAAGTTGATTTAACTAACCTGTTATAGTTATCATTACTAGTCCAAGACATTTCAAACTTAAACGGTGAACCGGCCCTAATTTTCGTACTTCCTATAGACATAGACATTAAAGAATGATCAGAAGTCGTAAAAGGATGATTGTGTACAGACAAATTAGGGAACTGTGTTAAGATATCTGTATGAACCATTACTCTATCTAATCATTTATAGATGTTATTAATAGGATTTTGACTCTTCCTCCACGTAATTGGACTACCTGTACAAGGGATCGAATGAACATCTAATTCTTCCGTAATCTGTTGAATTCGCAGAAATCTATTAGCTTGCGGAATCAGTCCTCCGATTTTGTCCGAACTTGATTCGATTTCATTGAAGTCTCCCATTATCAAACATGGGAGAGATTGGTTATGGATGACAATGAATAACTCACTCCAGAACCTATTTTTATCTATTTGATTCGAAGGAGCATAAATGAACGTAATAATAAAACTAAAGTTATCAATTTTAACCCGGTAAATAATGTACTTATCTGAAGCCGAGATTTGTTGAAACGATTCTGTAAATTTAGAAGTCTTAAGTAAAATCCATAAACCTCCTTTTGTTCCTATCGAGGCAATATGATGAGCATTGTTAAAACCTGCTCTAATATAAAGGGATTGAGCTGGCGGCTCAGTTGATTTGGTTTCAGTAAGGACTAAAATATCCAGTTTATTTCTTTTTTGAATATAAGCTAAGTCTTGCCACAAGTTAGATTTCCTCACACCCCTGATATTCCAATATGCGGTGTTCGTCATTTAATAAAATATTTTATACATACCTGCTTTGTGAGCATTTCTAAACCATGTAGCATGACTGACAACATTGAGTAACCATTAATATATAGACTTCTAATCTCATAACTTACTTGGTTGATAAAGCACAAAATGTATAACCACTTAGAATAAATATTAGAAAAAGGTTTATAATCAATATTACTTAATCTTGAAAACCTTCTATCCAAATTATTTGACATTATTTTAACCTGATTTTTTATATTAGAGAATCTAATAATAACACTGTAACCAATATTTTTAAGGAAATGCCTATTGATATAGAATTTGAGTGGATATTTCAGAAACTTCCAACTCTGATTTGATGGATATTGATCAACATGTTTCAAGGTTAACAAAATTACTTCAAGTGGTGCAAATCCAAAAGCTAGGCTGTTAAGCCGTTTAGAATAAAAAATACCCTTATAATTATGAGTAACCATGGCATTTGCAACACCATCCGAAAACACGCAGCACTTCCAACACCTTGGAAGATAGCCATAACAGCCCCTGAACACAATAATAATCCACCAACATCGCTTACTCAGAAACTGATTCCACAAACCCAAAAAAACGTATATTTGACCCATAATCACATGGATGGTCTCAAGGCCATATTTATACTCCAAAATTAAACCCACACCCCTTTCATCAGTAAGGTAAATTGATTCAACAAGCAGCCAAACCTGACCATAGCAGCAGTACCAAAATTTTAAAAGAAATTGGACCGCAGCAGCTGTAACAAATTTGCTAGTTTGATATTTGATTTCAGAAATTTCATGAAAGTGATAAGTATGCATACCAAAGTAGTTAAGATTTCTCAAATCTATCCACCAAATTTTCCGAATCTGTATATGAATATTTAGAAAAAAACTAAAACAGATAAACCCACTGGCTGTTAAGCCGATTGCCATGAATATCAAATTTGCTAGTTTGGTATTTAAAAATTTCATGAAAGAGATAATCTTTATATGAATCCACTGGCTGTTAAGCCAATTGCCATAAATTTCCTTGTTGAATCTAAAGAGAGTCATGCTATCCAAGTTATATAACCATATCTGAAATTGTTTATGGTTCCCAGAAATTCTATTAACCAAAATATGTCCAATATTTCCAAGGAAATAAATGTGTGTTTCATGGTTATTTAGATCTTGCACAGGGGGTGTTAACCAAACAAACTGGCTGTTAAGCCGATTATAATCACATATAATCCAATATATGATGGGATCATTGGTACTAACCCAACCAGTTGTCAACACACTGCTATACACACAACATCCCACAACACAGAAATTATACACAGGGACATCACTCCCACACACCCCAAAACCCCTAGTCAGAACCTGATAAGCCTCCCAAGCAACACCCAACAGAACAGCCAAAATTTGGGTGCTCTGAAGGCCACCAGTAACCACACGATCACAACAAACACACCTATAAATCCTAAGATCAACCATTTCACAGAACAACACAGCACACCTATTACAAAACCAAAATTCGAGGGTAATTCGGTTACAAGCCGAATAAACACACACCACCCTCTTATAAGTTGTAACTGTCATAGAAAACTACGGGGACTGCTTCTGCTTCTTGTTAACATGGTCACGGGAATCCACTTCATGCTCTTCAGCTTTCTCCTTGCCCTTTTTCCAACCACCGTCATCAGTATGATCTTGATTTGGAGAAGTAATATGAACCCCCGACATATTCCTTACCATAGAGGCTGCTGAATTCATAGAGTGATAAGAGGAAAGAACCTGCTCCAGATCCTGAGATTCAGAAACAAAAGGATTAACACCCTCACAAAGATTGGACAAGACCCGGTCTGGTGGAACCGAAGACGAAGCATGATTCGGATCAACAGTAAAAATAGTATGAAGCATTGATGGAGCAATCTGGAAAGCCGGGATAGATGTGTCCGGTGCAAGCATTGATACGTGGGCATTATTGAGAGCAATTAGATTGTTGATTAACTCCTGCGATAAGAAAGGACTGAACAAAGCATTAGAATTTCCCCCAACTAACTGGATAGCAGCAGGAGCATTTGCCGGTGCTGACAGAACAGGAAGACCACCATAATCGCCCTGGACTGGCTGAATCGATACACCAGTACCCATCCCAACTGCGCTTCCGATCACCGAGACACCCCCAGAAGCTGAAGCAACTACAGTTTCATCCGTGCTGTAAACAGAGCTTTCAAAACGAGCATTTTCCTCTAATAAATTAACTCCTGGCCTCTCTTGGATCCGTAACTCAAACCGCCTAGGCTTAGCCATGTTACTCGGACACTCGGGATACATATGATCTTCTTTCCCACAGCAACCACAACCAATCGAGAAATCCTCATACCACACCCTCAAACTGATTCTTTGTCCATCTGGCCTCTTCCATTTGATATAAGAAATCAACAAGTGCTCAAACGAAACATGAATACAAAGGCGGACAAACCTGAATTGACTTTTGAAATAGGCCTCCTTGTCCACCTTGAGCAAAGTTCCCACTCGACACTTACTGATTATGTCTGCTAGAATTTCAGGCGAATTAAGCTGTGGAGGAAGATTCGGAATCCGCACCCACACTTCACCAGTAATTGTGTCTGCCTCAGAAGGTTCAAACGTAGGGGTCCAAGGATACACAGCGAGGAGCGCACCCGTCACATGATAAGGACGATTTGCCCAAACCCTAGCCCTATCTTCACTAGTAGCAAATCGAAACAAAAACCAATCATATCCAATCAGATCAATAAACCACTGACCTTTAAGGTACCTCCATTCGGCACGCATCTTTGTCAGGACCTGTTTCAAGTCGACCTGAAAGTTCACAAACCTTCCCACAAGCGCCGTATCTTGAAGCTTAGCATGAATTTCGCTGATGAGCGGAATTTCAACCTCCTCAGTACCTGCATCGTCTCCTGTATTGGGCTGAGACGGCAAAGTTTGGGCCATGGTTGTTATAGTGGGCTGATTAGATAAGTTGATATTAGAATTGAGAGGGGTAACTAAACCAGGAAATCCAGGAGGGGAGGAAAAGTCCATATCCTCTGGACCCCCATGAACAACTGCAGACAAGTAAGAGGAAGACATGGACAGAATAGAATAAAACCAGCAGTTAACCCCAAGTAAGGATTCCTTTAGATGATCACCAGAATTATAAACCCAGATATTACAGGTGATTGTAAGATGAAGAAGGGTTAACATCAAGCAAAGACCAGGCAGAACATCGACATGTGGACTATCAACCAAAACGTGGCAATCATGCATCAAATGAGGGTAAAATGAAAACTCAGTAAATCTGTAATTATCCATCCCAAAGCCAACATGGATAGAGGTTATCTTGCCTGAAATCCACCGTTTAGTAGAGCCAATCATAACTATTACCAAAATTTTTAACACAACACTAATAATCTGAACACCACAAATATAAGCATAATGGCAAATAGCTGTCACATGGTAATTTATAGGCTTATAACAAATATCCTTCAACCCCAACGACATACCAACCCAAAAGAAATTAAACAAAACATTAGAATACCAAACAAAGACCAGGCCCAACATCAGAATTTTTTGAATAACAAAAACCAGCAAAAACCATATAAAGGTCGAAATCCAGGCTAACCAAGGGATACTTATGACAGCAACACCTCTCATAACAAAAAGGGCAGAATGCTTATTTAACCTGTGAGCCAAAATCAGTAGAAAACCGAACAGATTAATCAAGGTGAGAGGTACAGCAATAAGTTGCAACATAAATTCAGTGGAACCGCCAAGAGACCAAAGGTAGAGCTTCAAGCGACAGTACATAAGCAGAGGCCTCATACTCAAAACAAAAGAGATATTGATAGATAACCCAATACTCAATTGATTAAACGGAGGATAGTTGTTAAGCTTGACCTTGAACCATATGTTAACCTTTATTCCCTGGCTGTTAAGCCTGAACTCAGCAAAGCAATCTATCCTTTTGAAGTGGAATGTAGCTGTCACAAGAAAAAACACACCCATATAGCAAAAACAACCCAACCTCAAGGAAAGATCAAACCAATCAGTAAAAATCAAATTAGAATACCACAGAACACCCACTCTCAAATTCTTGAAACGATCATAGCTTAGCAACTGTAATAAATAATTAAAACCATTTATCCAGCAGCTCATAGCCAGATTTATGTGAGGGAGTAAATACAAACAGTAATCGTTGGCAACATCATGAAGATGAAACAATAGGTATACAAAATCGAGTGGATTAAACCATTGAAGACAAATCATTACAAACTCCCGCAGATTCCGAGAATTACAATATTTGATGAGTAAAAAAACTCTATTCCAACTATTTTGATGATAGAACACAGTATAACCACCTAACCAAGAATGAAGATGGAACTCAAAAGTTTGAGCAGAAAGAAAGTAGATTCTCAAAGTAGAAACACTTAAGACTTGATGTGATGGAAGCGGAGCGAGATAAACATTTAAAAAAGTAATAGCTGTTAAGCTATGAGAGCTATAGAATCCCAAACAATCGAACAAGAGTTGGCTGTTAAGCTTTTCAAACACCCTCAACAAACAATAATAACACTGGCTATTAAGCCCCGCTTTAACACTGAAAGAATTACATTTAGAATACAAACCCCAGGTACTGACTTCCTCCAAAGAGGAAGGATAGAAACCAGAGAAGCACAAGGCCAGCAGAAAAGAAGAAGAACCAGGCAGGAGAAGAGAGAGGGAAGGGAAGGGAAAAGAGAGCGAAAATTCTAATCAGGAGATGTTTTTGACCAATTGCGTTGGTATAGTTGAAAAAAAATTAAAGCAAAGGTGTGTTTGGATTTCCATAAGTTTTAATTAGTTGAGGGAGTACTAATTACTCCACATTATACATTGTCCTAAATACTATTTTCATGTTATAAAAATACTAAATAGTAACACTAACTTTGTTCATTTTATGTTATAAAAAGAAATTATAATTTATTACCTCTCCATTTCTACCAAAAAATTATACTATATAAAATATCAATTTTTTATATAAACACAATCGTTCATAAATTACACAGAAGAATTAGATGTTCATACGATCCCTTGTACAGGTAGTCCAATTACGTGGAGGAAGAGTCAAAATCCTATTGATAACATTTATGAACGATTAGATAGAGTAATGGTTCATACAGATATCTTAACAATGTTCCCTAACTTATCAGTACACAATCATCCTTTTACGACTTCTGATCATTCTTTAATATCTATATCTATAGGAAGTACGAAAATTAGGGCTGGTTCACCGTTTAAATTTGAAATGTCTTGGACTAGTAATGATAACTATAACAGATTAGTTAAATCAACTTGGCAGAATAAGCTTCTTGGGTCGTTTATGTTTACACTATTACAAAAGTAGAAACTTCTTAAAAAAAATACAAAGATCTGGTGTAAGTCTCACCCAAATAATAATTTCCGACAGTTAACAGATATTGAAAATCAGCTGTTGTTACTTCAAACACAACAAATTAGTGGAAATTCAAACGATACAATAAACATTAAACGTAATAGATTGTTAAGTAAGCGTGAAGCTCTCATGGACTGTAATAATACTTTTTGGAAACAACGAGCTAAATCAAATTTTCTAAGATTTGGAGACAGAAATACCAAATACTACCAATCAATTTCTAAAATAAGAAATTCTAAAAATATCACTCGTAATTTTACAAATAAACATGGTTTATTGATTGAGGATGAGGATCAAATTAGAGATGAAATTACAACTGAATTGGCTGAAAGATTCATTTCTAATAATGCACCGATTAGTAGTAATCCACATTTCCTAAATTTAATTGATCAGACCATTACTGAATCTGAAAGCAGAATTTTAACACAACCTTTTTCAGATAAAGAAATTAAGGATACCCTATTCTCAATGACAGATGACAAGTCTCCAGGTCCTGATGGGTTTCCACCAGAGTTCTATAAAAAATACTGGGATATTGTCGGTAAATTAGTTTGCAAAGTTGTTCAATCTTTCTTTCATTCTGGTGTGCTACTCAATGAAGTAAATTCAACTTTTATTGCACTTATTCCAAAAATTGATACACCTAGTAACATTAACCACTACCGTGCGATTAGTCTCTGTAATACTATTTATAAGGTTATCTCGAAACTATTGGCTAATCGTTTGAAGCCTATTTTACCACGTATTATTAATCCATTTCAAGGAGCTTTTGTTCAAGGTAGAAATATTCAGGATAACATACTAATAGCTCATGAGGTTTTCCACTCTTTTCATAACAAAAAAGGTAAACTTGGGTGGATGACTTTAAAGCTAGATATGGAGAAAGCTTATGACAAAATAAGGTGGAGTTTTATTCGTATTATTCTAAACAAATTTGGTTTTGATTCCAGATGGATTAATTGGGTTATGACCTGTCTAACTAAAACTAGTTTATCAGTTTTAGTTAATAATTTGCCAGGCCGTACATTTCATACTTATAGGGGAATTCGACAGGGTGATCCTCTTGCTCCATATATTTTTGTATTGGTTATGGAACTATTAGGGAGAATGTTGCAACATGAATCTTTGGAATGTGACCCTTTGGTTGGAATCAAACTTACAAATAACAGTGATCCTATTCCATTCCTTTCCTTTGCAGACGACACTCTAATTTTTGGACGCGCTGATGATTTAAGTCTTCATACGATTAGAAATCTTCTGAAGACTTTCTCAAATATGTGTGGATTAACTATAAATTATAATAAAAGTTCTCTACAAGTTTCTAAAAATATTCCTTTCAGTAAAGCCCAGTCTCTTGCTCAACAGCTAAATATTCCAGTTACAAAATCAATGGAAAAATACCTGGGTATACCACTTATTAGTGGTAGGGTTTGCAACGTCTTGTTTGATGAGGCGATAAGTAGCCTTAAAAAGCAGCTGTCAAAGTGGAAATCTAATACTCTCTCTCAAGCTGGTAGATCGGTTCTAATTTAAGCAAACCTAAATTCTAAAACAAATTATTTAATGCAGTCATTTCTTCTTCCAAAAGGAGTTCTACAAAAGATTGATCAGATCAATAAAAATTTCTTTAGGAATAAAATTCAATCAGATAACTATCATCCTCTAATCAGCTGGGAACATCTGTGTACTCCTAAAAAGGATGGTGGGTTAGGTTTTAAATCAGCTGAGCAAATTAATATTGGTATGCAAATGAAACTTCTTTGGAGAATTATGGCTAATCCTGATAATATTTGGTCGAAGGTTATTACAGATAAATATCTCTCGACAAGTAATGTTTCGGAAAATATTTTAAATACTAGGGCTCTTAATATAGAGTTTACAGACTTATGTCATTTATGACACTCTGTTTGGGAGCTCAGAAATAGAATTATTTTTCGCAATACTTCGGATACAGGTATTATCTATGCTCTAACTCAAACTATAGAAAAAATCTCATGTTGGAATAAACAGCAGGTAAAAACGAAGTTACCTAAACGTGTTAGACCTCCTGATAAATTGATTTGGAAATGCCCTCCAATAAATGTTATTAAGATCAATGTAGATGCTTCGGTGAAAATTGATACTCAACCGCAGATTGGTTGTATTGTTAGGAATAATGACGGTCTAGTTCTTCGGATTCATAAATGTAACGTTAGGATGAGTTCGGTCATTCAAGCTGAAGCTTTTGCAGTTTATACAGGTATAAGACCGGCAACGGAGATGGGGATTCGAAGAGTAATAGTTGAAAGTGATTGTGCAATCATCGTCAATGCCATCAATCAAGTGAACAATATACCATGGGAGGTCGCTCAAATAATCCAAGAGATCCATTCATTAAGCAAAGAGTTTGAGAGCGTCACAATTCAACACTGTTATAGAGAGGCAAATGGTGCAGCTGATTTTCTAGCTAAATCTCAGTTAAATTGTAATTTAATTTTGAGTTCCTGTTGTTGTGAGTTCCAGAACATCATCTTGCGAGATGATCATGGATGTCGTTAATACATCCAATTTATTGCCTACTGTAAAAAAAAAAAAAAATTCAGAAAAGCCTATCACTTTGACATCAACAAACACAAAGAAGCCCAAACCCTAGAAACCCAACCAATCGCCAAACCCTAGAAACCCAAAAGGGCCAAAACAAAAAGCATTAGAAAGAACCTTACTTTCTTAACCGACTCAGCCCTCAAATCTGCCAAATCAGATTGCTTGCGGCGGAACTGGACAGATCGGCACCAACCAAACCCTAGAAACCCAAAACAAAAAGCATCAGTAAGAACCTTAATTTCTTAACCAACTCAGCCCCCAAATCCGCCAAATCAGATTTGTCTGCGACGGAACTGGACGGATCGCCACCAACATCGGTCTCACCCCAACCTCCTCCACTACTTCAATCACTGGTTTCGCCGCCATTGTAGATGAAAGAAACAGAATAAAAAACGTGATGAGGGAGAGGGGAACCAGCCCACCTTCTCACACATTTGGGGGCGTCAGACGATTTTGCCTCGAACATAAAACCCTAGTCATCATCCAATGCCTCTTCTTTTAGCTGCCGCTCAGAGATAGAAGAGGAAGAGCTACGTAGAGGTTGCTAGGGCAGGAAGATTGTTAGATAATATTTACCTAAGTGTTGTATTTTGAACAATGTAAGGCAGCTAAGGTCCTATTGAGACAAAGAGGGCTCAAGGTCTTGGGTCATGGCTTATTCCGGGTTCACTCGGGTCTATCTGGTTTGGGTTTATAACCCAAACCTAATGGGCCAGTAACCCAAAGGTTGTAGCCGGCCCAAATCCTTTTGAAGCCCCAACGTCTCTTTCTGGCACTAGGGTTGAGAGACGCTCCTCTTCAGCTCTTTATAAGCCTTGGAGCTCCACTGTTCACCGTGTGCTCTCTCTCGCCGAAGTGGTAAGTCCCACAAAACCCTAGAAGGCTCTCTCCAAGTGTTCATCTCTCTGGTGGCCGAGGTTGGTGGCCTGAGGATCCTTGCTACTCAAGGTCCTCTGAGGAGTTCCCTTGCGTGGCTGAAGACGGCGTCTCAAGACCTTATCCTTGAAGGATCAGTCCAGCAACATCCATGGAGATTATAAGGGAGTTTTACTATTTCCTTTAGTCTTTGTTGCTAGTTGCCTTACTTTCTGTACTCCTTAGGTTTATTGTCTTAGATTGCCCTTCTGTACCCAGATTGATCTTACATAGTGGATTTAGGGTCTCGACTCATGAGGCCCCGCGGATGTAGGTGCAATACCCGAACCGCGTAAACAATCTCGTGTGTCCCTTTCGTTTTTCGTTTGGTTTTGATTTCTATTTTGATTCCGCTGTGCATCAATCGTTAGATCTTTGCTACTCAAAACTCGATAAAACGATTTCAAAGATCTTCCAGAAAATGGGGCAGTTCAGGGTAATGCAATCTCAGTATTTTTTTCTTTGTATTTCAATTTTGTTGTTTATCATATCTTTCAGACCTCGATTCCGTTTTTGTTCGTTCATCGCGTCGATTGATCCATTTTGGGGGATTTTTTTTGAAATCAGTTTCATCAGTATCAAGTGGTTGGGAGAGCTCTCCCTGTTGACGCCGATGACCATCCTAAGATCTACAGGATGAAGCTATGGGCTACCAATGAAGTCCGTGCCAAGTCCAAATTCTGGTATTTCTTCCATTTCAATTTTTGAAATTCAATTTCTCCAAATAGTTTATCGATTTTGATAGAGTCTAGTGTTTATTCATGTATTGGGTCTTGTTTTCATGAAGATATTTTCTGAGGAAGCTGAAGAAAGTGAAGAAGAGCAACGGGCAGGTTCTTGCCATCAACGAGGTATTCCCGTTTTTCTCATTATTTTTTTGAAGATTAATAAATAACTTGAGTTTGCATTTATCGTGTAATGCGTTTCCATTTGATGATTTGAGGGGTCTGTATGAAACTGAAAGCCATTTGGTGAAAGGGTAGATGCCTTTGCTTATAGTAAAATCCCCCAAAAAGGATAGGGTGATCAAAGGTCCATTGTTTAATGAAAGGAGGTTAGACTGTAAATTTGCGAGACTGACTTGCTATTATAATCTGATGTTTTGATGATTCGAATGTGCTGAAATAAGAAGTGATTTGGGTGTGATTGTTCTAGCTTCCTATTAAAATTAGGTGATGTTTGGGCCATTTTTTTAATCATTGCAATCCCCATTTCTATGGTTTCCGATTGTGTAAAAACTGAAAAGGCTCCCCACCAGGATTGCAGTGTTATTGGTTGCTAATTCTTGCCATTGTGTGAACCTTCTTGACCAGTCTGAATTTTTTTCCAGACTATTGCATTTATTGACCAGCATGACTGATCCTACCATTGTGTTCTTCCTTGTGGCGAGCATTGTTAAGCTTTATTGAGGAGACATCTGGCTCCTTTTTAATTGTTAACCCTTAACAAGGTTACAGGAAACTGTTGGTGTCATAACAAGCTTAGCATATGGAGAAATCAATCGGGATTGTGCTTTACAAATTCTGCAATTGCATATTGAGTGTATAATATAGTTTCTGGTTAGAAATAGAAAGATCACTATCCAATATCCATTCAAGGCATGACAAGAAAAGCTTGCTGTTATATAGGAGAGGAAGATACTGTTTGTCATCTTGATGTATTACTTGAATGAAATCCTTGGTGTTTAGATATATGCATGAAATTATAACATGCTGAAATATTTTTCCTTTTCTATTAAAATGTTTTTTGCACTTCCCTGAACAGATATTTGAGAAGAACCCAACAAAGATCAAGAACTATGGTATCTGGCTGCGCTATCAGAGCAGAACTGGGTATCACAACATGTACAACGAATACCGGGACACAACAATGAATGGTGCTGTTGAGCAAATGTACACTGAGATGGCTTCCCGTCACAGAGTAAGGTTCCCATGCATCCAGATCATTAAGACCGCAACCATCCCTGCCAAGCTCTACAAGAGAGAGAGCACCAAGCAGTTCCACAACTCCAAGATCAAGTTCCCATTGGTGTTCAGGAAGGTGAGGCCACCAACCGGGAAGCTCAAGACGACTTACAAGGCATCAAGACCTAACTTGTTCATGTAAGGTTTCTTGTTTTAGCACACTGAGTTACTGGATAAGTTTACTGGGCAATTGATGTTCCAAATTTTGCCATCTAGCTTAAACCGTGGTGAAACTGCTCGTTGCTTTTTAGATCGCATTTTCCATTTATGGATTGCCAAGTTCTCAGACATTAGAGGTTTTATGAGTTTGCAAATGGTGTTTTTCCCAGAATTATTCATAATGGTTTGTTAGATAATCAGCTCAGTTTTTGCCAATTCAGTTGAATCCTACTCCTTGGGTTGGGGTTGTGCTTGGGTGCTTTGACATTATGCTGTATTGTTGATATACAACACTTTTAATCGATAAGGCCTATTAGGACAATTGATTAATATAAAAGTTCTCTTCAACACAAAGCTACTTATGTAATCTCAATACACAAGTGTGGAGAGTATTTCATGGGTGAAACCGTGAAAGTAAGAAATTGAATTTATCTACCACTTGTTTGTGAATCATAGTCATATGACGTACTGGTGACCAAACTATGGACCTCATTGTCTATTCCTTGTTCCTCTGATATAGTGGAGGAGGTAAGGCCTGGTCCTGGTCCTTGCCCCTCCGACATAGGAAATGAGGTAAATTGTAGGATGTGTCATCGAGGTCAATTGTAGGATGTGTCAATTGTCATCGTGTCCAAAAAGGCAAATTCCTGTGTTGACATAAATCTAACCCCTCTCTTGCGAATGCGGGCATGCATGGCTGCCTCGTGCCCATAACCAGCACCGGTCCTTTCAATCACTAAACTATGCCTTATGAAACTCATCAATCATCAATACAATTATCTTTTGCCATGGCCTTTCTATACCTGGCTTGTCACAGAAATGCTTGATTTTTCGCAACTTATAATCCATCAGTTGAGTGAGTTTGTAGGTCATACATGAAAACTGCAACAGCCAATGCCATTTCATGAAAAGCACAAGGTTTGACAAGTTTAATTTTCCATTCATTGAGGCCAAAACCGAGTTTTAGCTCAATATACTTAATGCAATCTAAAATGAATCTTAGGGTGTGTGGAAAATACTACGTGGTTGAGAGCACTTGATAATATATGCTGATGGAAGTCTTAAAATATATATAGTAACTGTATGTTATTAAACACACCATTTATTTTTTATAATAATTTACTTTCCTAAATGAAGATGCCAAAATCAAAAGAAGCGCCTTTATATATATTATGCTGTTTTGTCAAGGGGTACTAAACACAATCATGAAGAGGTTTACTAGAGGCCTTAAATCATTTTAGGGTTATCTACCAAATAAAAAAGTGTAGACCTTTTTGACATCCAGTATGTTGAATGATTATGAGTCATTGGTGTAACTAACTGATTAGCCATTTCAACTTATTCAATCTTTTCATTGTTTGGATTGTCAACTTAAGCAAGTTTATACTTTTCCCCTCACATTTATATGCATCAGCCAAACCAGTTTAAACTTAAAACTAAAAAATTAACATTGTGAATCACAGCCAAAAAATAACATAAACAAGTGGTTCTACCCCACTTCGCATAAATAACCACTAGGTTACCTATATAATGATTTTCGACGCCTATACATATACAATATCTTGAACTATACATACTTTGACTAGTCGGTTTAGCACAAAGTCAATTGTCATTTCTTATAAATAGCTGACAATAAGCTTATGATGTATAATATATATGTGTACCGATCATAAGGTGTTAATATGTCTAATAATGAGATTATAAAGTTATAAATGCATCATATTATATTCTTACTGATTAGGGCATAGTTCAGTAGTTTATAGTTGTAAATGTAATAGTTGTCAAAAATCTTTACGTAGTCAAGAAAAAGTAGTGAACTTCATACACCATGAACAAGTCACATGCATGGATTGTGATACAATCCAAAAGATTTTATTGTCATTTGAATTTGGTGATTAAATATTAGCTATGGCCTATGAAACAAATTAAAAATTGTTAAATCTCTCTGGGTTTTAAGATCTGCCCATGGATTTACTATTTAAAAAGTTTATTTTGGGTCATTAGATTCATCATAGCTCGCACTACCTTTGTAGGTCCGGGATATGTATACAATCTAAATGGGGTATGTTGTTGGTGTGATTGAACAATGAGAATATAAATTTTAAAAAATTCAAAATTGTATATATGTTTGTTGTGTCAGTTTCCACACTTGATTTGTCAAAATGAGATAAAAAGATCTATTCTTGTAAGTTTTTCCTTACTGTTCTATACTTTGCATTGATGAGGTTTTTCACTTCCAATTGTGCATTGTTTGTTATTAGGCGTATATCTCGATCCTCAGACTCTGTTTTTCAAGGTGTTGTCGTTGTTGTTGTTGAGATAGAGATTGATTCGAGACACAAAGATTAAGGTGATCAGGTCATCATCTAGCTAGCTAAGTCAACCCACAGAGAGACTTGAGAGTTTGTCCTGCATTTCACATATCATGTAAAGTCATCAAGATAATGGTTTCTAGGTACTCAAAAGATATATGCCATATTCACATTTAATTTCAACACTTGAATGTGGTATTTGTGGTATATATACCATCCACCTTCTTCTTTTCTTTTGCGGACATGATCATTATAAAATAGAAAGTTGAAGCTTCAACAACCCTTGGTTTGATTCTCTCTTTTATTTTCATTTTTATTGTATGCCGGTAATCAACTCAAACCTATAAACTTATAAAGTAAAACTAATTAATATTAATTTAAATATCCTTCCTGGTGTTCTAGTATTTCCATTTTCAACCTAAGACCATCTTTCACAAAAACTTCTTGAGGTATGTATAGAGCACATTAATCATTGATATCAGCAGAAAAAGTAAAGTAAAAATTATTCAATAATTTCATCATAATAAAACATTCATTCTTCCAATCCCTTTATACTCCACTTTCCTGCAGAGTATATATAACCATCAAGAAACTTGCATAATAAAAAACAAAAGGTTGAACCCAATACCTCTCATAATAAGTCACAAGTTTCCCTTTTGTGCTCGCCCGGATGAGCATCAAGCCCAACAACACTTCAGAGGTAATCTTTATCTGTTGATGGATGTGAATTCAGATCATTTCCTCCCTGATATTTGTTACAGCCTCTTTGGAAGTAGACTAATTAGTTTGTGGTTTAACCGATGATATATTCATTTTGTGTACATGTTGATGAAGATGAATAAGTTGAGCTCCAAGATAACATTTGATATGACGCTTCATGGTGTTCTACTATGGGCTTCTTTGGGATTCCTGATGCCGGCTGGAGTTCTCATTATCAGAATGTCAAACACAAGCATCAGCAGATCAGCGGAATCTTCGGCTACCAGGCTCAGGATCTTCTTCTACTCCCACCTCATTTTACAGGTTTACACATTTACCTCCATCTTTCATCCTTGCTCAGTTCTCACCCTGGGCTCATTTTTCCGAAACTGGTCAATCTGGCATATAAAATCATTATAAGCTTCTTATCAGCATACATCAGAATAGCTTACATTGTCTTTGTGTTGCACAGCTTGATTTTTTTTTAAAAAAAAATGCAAAATCTGTGTAATTATGAATGAATGATGAATTGCACAGCTTGACTAGTTGCACTAGTTGATAATTAACTAGCTAAGATGCTCACACTCAATCTTCTTTTTCTTTGCATATATACTTTTTCATATTTTGATGAAAATTGATATCTCTAGTGTAACCAATTAAAATGAGAAAGACAAAGATGCCTTTTAATTTAATAATACATTTAAGTTTAGACAAAAACTAGAGGTTAATCCTTCTTCCTTTCCCTTTTGCCTTTTACTTTCACAGTTTCACTTTTGATTTGATTAAAACATTGAAAATAGCTAGACTCCCTTCAAAGCTTGTGGGGTGCAATTAGGCATTGGATCCTATCCACATGGATTGGATAGCTAATCTTTTTTAAAGTAGTTTAATTTTGCAAAATGTAAAATCTGAATTCATGATCTTCAAATGGAGTAATTTGGCCTTTGTTAATGCATCTTTTTTATATGCCATTTGCCTTAGCTTATATGCTAATAAACAACATCTTGATTTGAACAGATGCTGTCAGTGCTACTATCCACAGCAGGAGCAGTTATGGCCATGAAAAGCTTTGAGAACTCCTTCAGTAACAACCACCAAAGGCTAGGCCTTTTTCTTCACTGCGCCATTTGGGTGCAAGCCGTGCTCGGATTCTTCAGGCCTCTCAAGTATATATACATCCATCAATTCTACATTTCTAGCCTAACCTCTAGATTGATGATCTACGCGCGCAGTTACTGAATTTTGATCCATGATTACATGGCAGGGGAAACAAGAAAAGAGGAGCATGGTACATCCTGCACTGGCTACTTGGAACATTGATCTTAGTAATGGGAATCATCAACACCTACATAGGCTTACAGGCATACAAAAGGAAGACCTCCAAGAACATGAAGGTGTGGATCATCCTCTTCACTGCAGAGGTCTCTTTCATGGCTGCTTTTTACCTCTTCCAAGATAAATGGTGTTACATTAAAAATCAACAAGGAGGGATATTTCGGGATGAACCGGTTAGACCCTCTTCTACCTGCAGTGATGGGATTGAGATCAGTAATGCTAGCAATAGCATTAATGGTGCTATTGATGATGATGATCAACACATGGTTCAGAAGCCAAGAGCTTGATTGAATTGGATTGTTTTTCCCCTATATTTGGGGGTATGTATACTATTTTTCAAATATTTTTGAGGGTGTTTGAGTTCTTAGTTTTGTTGCTTGCACTCTAGAAGGGAAGTGTATATTTTTTTCCAGTAGAAATATGTATGTGATGATGCCCGAAATATAAATAATGATATTCACAAATATCATAAATAAATAAGGTTCTTCGCTATATAAATAGAACGTTATAAACATGAAAAATGGGCGAATGCAAGTCAATATAGAAACTCAGGAGGTACGCGGACGATAAACCGTCCACGGCTCTCACATGCATGCCGGGACACTTGGCTTCCATGCCTCCCTCCCACATGTCACGAGGCATGTGACACTTTGCATCCATGCCTCCCTCCCACATGTCACGAGGCATGTGACACTTGGCGACGAGTGAGCTTGCATGAAGGAGTGCTTGTACTATAAATAAGAAGGCGTGGCATCATGCGCCAGGTCGGAAACTGGAATCTCATGAGGCTTAGGCCGGATTCCCTGGCCATGAGCCTCCCTTTTTTCAAGCGGGATTAGTCTCGGCTAGACCGACACTTGATGGAGCCCTGCAGGGAGGACGGTTGTCCGCGAGTGGCTTGAGCTCGGATCGGCACAGGTTTGGGTACGCCGACGGTAATCTCGTCGCGCGTCTCAGGTAAGCCCGATCGTCTGAACTCGCCCGCGTGCAACTTGATCCCGGAACCCGCCGACACGGGATTCTGGAAAAACGAGTTTCGTCACTGGCGCCGTCCGTGGGGACACTCTCACGCTAAGAGGTAAATTAAGATTGAATTCGTCTATTTAACTTCGATCAAATTGAGTTTTCATAAATGGGAGTTCAACACTCGATCCTATTTTTTGCTTTGATCGGTCTTGTGTTTGAACTGATTATTTTATTTTGAAACGTCTTGATCAAGCAAACGGTGGTAGATATATAAATGTTTTTTGGGTTTGATTCGATACAAGTATGCATTAGGATCGCTAGAGTATCATGAATATAGGCAAATTCATATCTATACTATATGCTACGCTAGCAGTACAATCTCGATCAAAACTTAATAAGTACACAGAAAATGGGATCACAGTTGAATTGGTAGATTGCTAGCTAGGGGTGTGCTACGGTGCGTGCCCCCCTCCCCACCTAAAGCATGCGAGGGGTGCTTGTAGTCTTGTATGGAGGAATCCTTTTCTTTCTTCATCATTTTTCTTTTTGTGCTGGAATATATCAAATTCAGCGTACACAGAAGCAAAATCTAGATCGTAAATCAAGAGACTTGGCTTCAAATCAAGCGCAATCGAAGAAGGAGAGTCCAAATTCTGGAAAAAACTAGAGTTCATACGCAATTACCCCTGCTTTGATCTGCCGTCGGTAGAGATTCGCGAAGAAGTAGGCTTACGGTGGTAATTTATCAACCTCACCAGCACGAGCAGTAGAGACACTACCCCAACTCGCGAATGATTTCTTGAGCACCGACCGCAGCGGATTGGGAGATTGTGAGATCACGGTTCGCGGTTCTCTCTATTGACCAGGCATCTGCAAAAATCCAAGGAGGCCAACCAGATATGCCTACAAGACCGTGCGCTATTCTTCAAGGGGTCTCCCCCTTTTGAAGCGTTTTCTCCCCCTTTTTATATTTTTCGCAGGGGAAAGATATTATATGCAAGTACACAGCTTCATGAAAGGAGATAATAGCCACCCCCTTTTTCCGAGAAATTAATGCTTTTCTAGCACACGTCAAAAGTAACGAAGCGTCATGACGCTAGACTCCCGGATCGAAGATTTTGTGAACTCCCAGGATGCTGGAGCTTGCTCCGCGTCGGACATCCGGTGGACGCATTGAGCTCCCGAACTACACTTGAAGTCATATGACGCGGGAGCTTGCTCCGCGTCGGACATCCGGTGGACGCATTGAGCTCCCGGACTACACTTGAAGTCATATGACGCCGGAGCCTGCTCCGCGTCGGACATCCGGTGGACGCATTGAGCTCCCGGACTATACCTAAAGTCATATGACGCCGGAGCTTGCTCCGCGTCGGACATCCGGCGGACGCATTGAGCTCTCGGACTATACTTAAAGTCCTATGACGCTGGAGCTTGCTCCGCGTCGGACATCCGGTGGACGCATTGAGCTCCTGGACCAAACTTGAAGTCCTATGACGCTGGAGCTTGCTCCGCGTCGGAAATCCGGTGGACGCATTGAGCTCCCGGACTATACCTAAAGTCGTATGACGCTGGAGCTTGCTCCGCGTCGGACATCCGGTGGACGCATTGAGCTCCCGGACTATACTTAAAGTCCTATGACGCTGGAGCTTGCTCCGCGTCTGACATCCGGTGGACAATGAGCTCCCGGACTACACTTGAAGTCATATGACGCCGGAGCTTGCTCCGCGTCGGACATCTGGTGGACGCATTGAGCTCCCGGACTACACTTGAAGTCATATGACGCCGGAGCCTCTTGCTTCGCGTCAGACATCCGGTGGACGCATTGAGCTCCCAGACCATACGTAAAGTCGTATGACGCTGGAGCTTGCTCCGTGTCGGACATCCGGTGGACGCATTGAGCTCCCGGACTATACTTAAAGTCCTATGACGCTGGAGCTTGCTACGCGTTGGACATCCGGTGGACGCATTGAGCTCCTAGACCAAACTTGAAGTCCTATGACGCTGGAGCTTGCTCCGCGTCGGACATCCGGTGGACGCTTTGAGCTCCCGGACTACACTTGAAGTCCTATGACGCTGGAGCTTGCTCCGCGTCGAACATCCGGTCGTAGCCTTTGTCTCCCGGATCAAATATAAAGTCCCAGGATGCAGGAGCTTGCTCCGCATTGGGCATACGGAGAGCTTGCCTCCCGGATCGAACATTATATAAGTCCCAGGACGCTGTAGCTTGTTCCGCGTCGAGCATCCGAAGAGTTTTTCTCCCGGATCGAATATAAGGCCTCCACTGGTAGCTTTGTAAGCTCGCGGAGATAACCCTTAAACGAGTATAAACTAAGTCCCTCTCGAGTGACAGAGGGCCTCCGCTGGTAACTTTGTAAGCTCGCGGAGATAACTCTTAAACGAGTATAAACTAAGTCCCTCTCGAGTGACAGAGGGCCTCCGCTGGTAGCTTTGTAAGCTCGCGGAGATAACTCTTAAACGAGTATAAACTAAGTCCCTCTCGAGTGATAGAGGGCCTCCGCTGGTAGCTTTGTAAGCTCGCGGAGATAACTCTTAAGTGAGTTTAAACTAAATCCCTCTCGAGTGATAAAGGGCCTCCGCTGGTAGCTTTGTAAGCTCGCGGAGATAACTCTTAAGTGAGTTTAAACTAAGTCCCTCTCGAGTAACGGAGGGCCTCCGCTGGTAGCTTTGTAAGCTCGCGGAGATAACTCTTACACGAGTATAAACTAAGTCCCTCTCGAGTGACGGAGGGCCTCCGCTGGTAACTTTGTAAACTCGCGGAGATAACTCTTAAGTGAGTTTAAACTAAGTCCCTCTTGAGGGAGAGAGGGCCTCCGCTGGCAGATTGTATGCTCGCGGAGATAACTCTTAAACGAGTATAAACTAAGTCCCTTTCGAGTGATAGAGGGCCTCTGCTGGTAGCTTTGTAAGCTCGCGGAGATAACTCATAAACGAGTAAAAACTAAGTCCCTCTCGAGTGACAGAGGGCCTCCGCTGGTAGCTTTGTAAGCTCGCGGAGATAACTCTTAAATGAGTTTAATCTAAGTCCCTCTCGAGTGACAAAGGGCCTCCGCTGGTAGCTTTGTATTCTCGCGGAGATAACTCTTAAACGAGTATAAACTAAGTCCATCTCGAGTGACAGAGGGCCTCGGCTGGTAGCTTTGTAAGCTCGCGGAGATAACTCTTAAACGAGTATAAACTAAGTCCCTCTCGAGTGATAGAGGGCCTCTGCTGGTAGCTTTGTAAGCTCGCGGAGATAACTCTTAAACGAGTATAAACTAAGTCCCTCTCGAGTGACAGAGGGCCTCCGTTGGTAGCTTTGTAAACTCGCGGAGATAACTCTTAAGTGAGTTTGAACTAAGTCCCTCTCGAGTAACGGAGGGCCTCCGCTGGTAGCTTTGTAAGCTCGCGGAGATAACTCTTAAACGAGTATAAACTAAGTCCCTCTCGAGTGATAGAGGGCCTCCGCTGGTAGCTTTGTAAGCTCACGGAGATAACTCTTAAGTGAGTTTAAACTAAGTCCCTCTCGAGTGATAGAGGGCCTCCGCTGGTAGCTCTGTAAGCTCACGGAGATAACTCTTAAGTGAGTTTAAACTAAGTCCCTCTCGAGTGATAGAGGGCCTCCGCTGGTATCTTTGTAAGCTCGTGGAGATAACTCTTAAACGAGTATAAACTAAGTCCCTCTCGAGTGATAGAGGGCCTCCACTGGTAGCTTTGTAAGCTCGCGGAGATAACTCTTAAGTGAGTTTAAACTAAGTCCCTCTCGAGTGACAGAGGGCCTCCGTTGGTAGCTTTGTAAACTTGCGGACATAACTCTTAAGTGAGTTTAAACTAAGTCCCTCTAGAGTGACAGAGGGCCTCTGCCGATAGCTTTGTAAGCTCGCGGAGATAACTCTTAAGTGAGTTTAAACTAAGACCCTCTCGAGTAACGGAGAGCCTCCGCTGTTAGCTTTGTAAGTTCGTGTAGATAACTCTTAAACGAGTATAAACTAAGTCCCTCTCGAGTGACAGAGAGCCTCCAATGGTAGCTTTGTAAGCTCGCGGAGATAACTCTTAAGTGAGTTTAAACTAAGTCCCTCTCGAGTGATAGAGGGCCTCCGCTGGTAGCTTTGTAAGCTCGCGGAGATAACTCTTAAGTGAGTTTAAACTAAGTCCCTCTCGAGTAACGGAGAGCCTCCGCTGGTAGCTTTGTAAGCTCGTGGAGATAACTCTTAATCGAGTATAAACTAAGTCCCTCTCGAGTGACAGAGGTCCTCCACTGGTAGCTTTGTAAGCTCGCGGAGATAACTCTTAAGTGAGTTTAAACTAAGTCCCTCTCGAGTGATAGAGGGCCTCCGCTGGTAGCTTTGTAAGCTCGCGGAGATAACTCTTAAGTGAGTTTAAACTAAGTCCCTCTCGAGTAACGGAGGGCCTCCGCTGGTAGCTTTGTAAGCTCGCGGAGATAACTCTTACACGAGTATAAACTAAGTCCCTCTCGAGTGACGGAGGGCCTCCGCTGGTAACTTTGTAAACTCGCGGAGATAACTCTTAAGTGAGTTTAAACTAAATCCCTCTTGAGTGACAGAGGGTCTCCACAGGCAGCTTTGTATGCTCGCGGAGATAACTCTTAAACGAGTATAAACTAAGTCCCTCTCGAGTGATAGAGGGCCTCTGCTGGTAGCTTTGTAAGCTCGCGGAGATAACTCTTAAACGAGTAAAAACTAAGTCCCTCTCGAGTGACAGAGGGCCTATGCTGGTAGCTTTGTAAGCTCGCGGAGATAACTCTTAAATGAGTTTAAACTAAGTCCCTCTCGAGTGACAAAGGGCCTCCGCTGGTAGCTTTGTATTCTCGCGGAGATAACTCTTAAACGAGTATAAACTAAGTCCCTCTCGAGTGACAGAGGGCCTCGGCTGGTAGCTTTGTAAGCTCGCGGAGATAACTCTTAAACGAGTATAAACTAAGTCCCTCTCGAGTGATAGAGGGCCTCTGCTGGTAGCTTTGTAAGCTTGCGGAGATAACTCTTAAACGAGCATAAACTAAGTCCCTCTCGAGTGACAGAGGGCCTCCGTTGGTAGCTTTGTAAACTCGCGGAGATAACTCTTAAGTGAGTTTAAACTAAGTCCCTCTCGAGTAACGGAGGGCCTCCGCTGGTAGCTTTGTAAGCTCGCGGAGATAACTCTTAAACGAGTATAAACTAAGTCCCTCTCGAGTGATAGAGGGCCTCCGCTGGTAGCTTTGTAAGCTCGCGGAGATAACTCTTAAGTGAGTTTAAACTAAGTCCCTCTCGAGTGATAGAGGGCTTCCGCTGTTAGCTTTGTAAACTCGCGGAGATAACTCTTAAGTGAGTTTAAACTAAGTCCCTCTCGAGTAACGGAGGGCCTCCGCTGGTAGCTTTGTAAGCTCGCGGAGATAACTCTTAAACAAGTATAAACTAAGTCCCTCTCGAGTGATAGAGGGCCTCCACTGGCAGCTTTGTAAGCTCGCGGAGATAACTCATAAGTGAGTTTAAACTAAGTCCCTCTCAAGTGACAGAGGGCCTCCGTTGGTAGCTTTGTAAACTTGCGGACATAACTCTTAAGTGAGTTTAAACTAAGTCCCTCTCGAGTGACAGAGGGCCTCCACCGGTAGCTTTGTAAGCTCGCGGAGATAACTCTTAAGTGAGTTTAAACTAAGTCCCTCTCGAGTAACGGAGAGCCTCCGCTGGTAGCTTTATAAGCTCGTGGAGATAACTCTTAAACGAGTATAAACTAAGTCCCTCTCGAGTGACAGAGGGCCTCCACTGGTAGCTTTGTAAGCTCGCGGAGATAACTCTTAAACGAGTATAAACTAAGTCCCTCTCGAGTGATAGAGGGCCTCCACTGGTAGCTTTGTAAGCTCGCGGAGATAACTCTTAAGTGAGTTTAAACTAAGTCCCTCTCGAGTGACAGAGGGCCTCCGTTGGTAGCTTTGTAAACTCGCGGAGATAACTCTTAAGTGAGTTTAAACTAAGTCCCTCTCGAGTGATAGAGGGCCTCCGCTGGTAGCTTTGTAAGCTCGCGGAGATAACTCTTAAGTGAGTTTAAACTAAGTCCCTCTCGAGTAACGGAGAGCCTCCGCTGGTAGCTTTGTAAGCTCGTGAAGATAACTCTTAAACGAGTATAAACTAAGTCCCTCCCGAGTGACAGAGGGCCTCCACTAGTTGCTTTGTAAGCTCGCGGAGATAACTCTTAAGTGAGTTAAAATAAAGTCCCTCTCGAGTGATAGAGGGCCTCCACTGGTAGCTTTGTAACCTCACGGAGATAACTCTTAAGTGAGTTTAAACTAAGTCACTCTTGAGTGACAGAGGGCCTCCGTTGGTAGCTTTGTAAACTCGCGGAGATAACTCTTAAGTGAGTTTAAACTAAGTCCCTCTCGAGTGACAGAGGGCCTCCGCTGGTAGCTTTGTATGCTCGCGGAGATAACTCTTAAACGACTATAAACTAAGTCCCTCTCGAGTGATAGAGGGCCTCCGCTGGTAGCTTTGTAAGCTCGCGGAGATAACTTTTAAGTGAGTTTAAACTAAGTCTCTCTCGAGTGACGGAGGGACTCCGCTGGTAGCTTTCTAAGCTCGCGGAGATAACTCTTAAACGAGTATAAACTAAGTCCCTTTCGAGTGATAAAGGGCCTCCGCTTGTAGCTTTGTAAGTTCGTGGAGATAACTCTTAAGTGAGTTTAAACTAAGTCCCTCTCGAGTGATAGAGGGCCTCTGCTGGTAGCTTTGTAAGCTCGCGGAGATAACTATTAAGTGAGTTTAAACTAAGTCCCTCTCCAGTAACGGAGGGCCTCCGCTGGTAGCTTTGTAAGCTCGCGGAGATAACTCTTAAAGGAGTATAAACTAAGTCTCTCTCGAGTGACAGATGGCCTCCACTGGTAGCTTTGTAAGCTCGCGGAGATAACTCTTAAGTGAGTTTAAACTAAGTCCCTCTCGAGTGATAGAGGGCCTCCGCTGGTAGCTTTGTAAGCTCGCGGAGATAACTATTAAGTGAGTTTAAACTAAGGCCCTCTCGAGTAACGGAGGGCTTCCGCTGGTAGCTTTGTAAGCTCGTGGAGATAACTCTTAAACGAGTATAAACTAAGTCCCTCTCGAGTGACAGAGGGCCTCCGCTGGTAGCTTTGTAAGCTCGCGGAGATAACTCTTAAGTGAGTTAAAACTAAGTCCCTCTCGAGTGATAGAGGGCCTCCGCTGGTAGCTTTGTAAGCTCGCGGAGATAACTCTTAAGTGAGTTTAAACTAAGTCCCTCTCGAGTGATAGAGGGCCTCCGCTGGTAGCTTTGTAAGCTCGCGGAGAAAACTCTTAAACGAGTATAAACTAAGTCCCTCTCGAGGGATAGAGGGCCTCCGCTGGTAGCTTTGTAAGCTCGCGAAGATAACTCTTAAGTGAGTTAAAACTAAGTCCCTCTCGAGTGATAGAGGGCCTCCGCTGCTAGCTTTGTAAGCTCACGGAGATAACTCTTAAGTGAGTTTAAATTAAGTCCCTCTCGAGTGATAGAGGGCCTCTGCTGGTAGCTTTGTAAGCTCGCGGAGATAACTCTTAAGTGAGTTTAAACTAAGTCCCTCTCGAGTGATAGAGGGCCTCCGCTGGTAGCTTTGTAAGCTCGCGGAGATAACCCTTAAGTGAGTTTAAACTATGTCCCTCTCGAGTGACAGAGGGCCTCCGCTGGTAGCTTTGTAAGCTCGCGGAGATAACTCTTACACGAGTATAAACTAAGTCCCTCTCGAGTGACAGAGGGCCTCCGCTGGTAACTTTGTAAACTCGCGGAGATAACTCTTAAGTGAGTTTAAACTAAGTCCCTCACGAGTGACAAAGGGCCTCCGCTGGTAACTTTGTAAACTCGTGTAGATAACTCTTACACGAGTATAAACTAAGTCCCTCTCGAGTGACAGAGGGCCTCCGCTGGTAACTTTGTAAACTCGCGGAGATAACTCTTAAGTGAGTTTAAACTAAGTCCCTCTCGGGTGACAGAGGGCCTCCGATGGTAGCTTTGTATGCTCGCTGAGATAACTCTTAAACGAGTATAAACTAAGTTCCTCTCGAGTGATAGAGGGCCTCCGCTGGTAGCTTTGTAAGCTCGCGGAGATAACTCTTAAGTGAGTTTAAACTAAGTCCCTCTCGAGTAACGGAGGGCCTCCGCTGGTAGCTTTGTAAGCTCGCGGAGATAACTCTTACACGAGTATAAACTAAGTCCCTCTCGAGTGACAGAGGGCCTCCGCTGGTAACTCTGTAAACTCGCGGAGATAACTCTTAAGTGAGTTTAAACTAAGTCCCTCTCGAGTGACAGAGGGCCTCCGCTGGTAGCTTTGTAAGCTCGCGGAGATAACTCTTAATCGAGTAGAAACTAAGTCCCTCTCGAGTGATAGAGGGCCTCCGCTGGCAGCTTTGTAAGCTCGCGGAGATAACTCTTAAACGAGTATAAACTAAGTCCCTCTCGAGTGATAGAGGGCCTCCGCTGGTAGCTTTGTAAGCTCGCGGAGATAACTCTTAAGTGAGTTTAAACTATGTCCCTCTCGAGTAACGGAGGGCCTCCGCTGGTAGCTTTGTAAGCTCGCGGAGATAACTCTTAAACGAGTATAAACTAAGTCCCTCTCGAGTGATAGAGGGCCTCCGCTGGTAGCTTTGTAAGCTCGCGGAGATAACTCTTAAGTGAGTTTAAACTAAGTCCCTCTCGAGTGATAGAGGGCCTCCGCTGGTAGCTTTGTAAGCTCGCGGAGATAACTCTTAAGTGAGTTTAAACTAAGTCCCTCTCGAGTGACAGAGGGCCTCCGCTTGCAGCTTTATAAGCTCGCGGAGATAACTCTTAAATGAGTATAAACTAAATTCATCTCGAGTGACGGAGGGCCTCCGCTTGCAGCTTTATAAGCTCGCTGAGATAACTCTTAAATGAGTATAAACTAAGTCCCACTCAGGTGACGGAGGGCCTCCGCTTGTAGCATAATGAGCTCGCGGAGATAACTCTTACACGAGTATAAACTAAGTCCCTCTCGAGTGACAGACGGCCTCCGCTGGTAGCTTTGTAAGCTCGCGGAGATAACTCTTAAGTGAGTTTAAACTAAGTCCCTCTCGAGTGACAGAGGGCCTCCGCTGGTAGCTTTGTAAGCTCGCGGAGATAACTCTTAAACGAGTATAAACTAAGTCCCTCTCGAGGGATAGAGGGCCTCTGCTGGTAGCTTTGTAAGCTCGCGGAGATAACTCTTACACGAGTATAAACTAAGTCCCTCTCGAGTGACAGAGGGCCTCCGCTGGTAACTTTGTAAACTCGCGGAGATAACTCTTAAGTGAGTTTAAACTAAGTCCCTCACGAGTGACAAAGGGCCTCCGCTGGTAACTTTGTAAACTCGTGGAGATAACTCTTACACGAGTATAAACTAAGTCCCTCTCGAGTGACAGAGGGCCTCCGCTGGTAACTTTGTAAACTCGCGGAGATAACTCTTAAGTGAGTTTAAACTAAGTCCCTCTCGGGTGACAGAGGGCCTCCGATGGTAGCTTTGTATGCTCGCTGAGATAACTCTTAAACGAGTATAAACTATGTTCCTCTCGAGTGATAGAGGGCCTCCGCTGGTAGCTTTGTAAGCTCGCGGAGATAACTCTTAAGTGAGTTTAAACTAAGTCCCTCTCGAGTAACGGAGGGCCTTCGCTGGTAGCTTTCTATGCTCGCGTAGATAACTCTTAAATGAGTATAAACAAAGTCCCTCTCGAGAGATAGAGGACCTCCGCTGTAAGCTTTGTAAGCTCGCGGAGATAACTCTTAAGTGAGTTTAAACTAAGTCCCTCTCGAGTGATAGAGGGCCTCCGCTGGTAGCTTTGTAAGCTCACGGAGATAATTCTTAAGTGAGTTTAAACTAAGTCGCTCTCGAGTAACGGAGGGCCTCCGCTGGTAGCTTTGTAAGCTCGCGGAGATAACTCTTAAACGAGTATAAACTAAGTCCCTCTCGAGTGATAGATAGCCTCCGCTGGTAGCTTTGTAAGCTCGCAGAGATAACTCTTAAACGAGTATAAACTAAGTCCCTCTCGAGTGATAGAGGGCCTCCGCTGGTAGCTTTGTAAGCTCGCGGAGATAACTCTTAAGTGAATTTAAACTAAGTCCCTCTCGAGTAACGGAGGGCCTCCGCTGGTAGCTTTGTAAGCTCGCGGAGATAACTCTTACACGAGTATAAACTAAGTCCCTCTCGAGTGACAGAGGGCCTCCGCTGGTAACTTTGTAAACTCGCGGAGATAACTCTTAAGTGAGTTTAAACTAAGTCCCTCTCGAGTGACAGAGGGCCTCCGCTGGTAGCTTTGTATGCTCGCGGAGATAACTCTTAATCGAGTAGAAACTAAGTCCCTCTCGAGTGATAGAGGGCCTCCGCTGGCAGCTTTGTAAGCTCGCGGAGATAACTCTTAAACGAGTATAAACTAAGTCCCTCTCGAGTGATAGAGGGCCTCCGCTGGTAGCTTTGTAAGCTCGCGGAGATAACTCTTAAGTGAGTTTAAACTATGTCGCTCTCGAGTAACGGAGGGCCTCCGCTGGTAGCTTTGTAAGCTCGCGGAGATAACTCTTAAACGAGTATAAACTAAGTCCCTCTCGAGTGATAGAGGGCCTCCGCTGGTAGCTTTGTAAGCTCGCGGAGATAACTCTTAAGTGAGTTTAAACTAAGTCCCTCTCGAGTGACGGAGGGCCTCCGCTTGCAGCTTTATAAGCTCGCGGAGATAACTCTTAAATGAGTATAAACTAAATTCATCTCGAGTGACGGAGGGCCTCCGCTTGCAGCTTTATAAGCTCGCTGAGATAACTCTTAAATGAGTATAAACTAAGTCCCACTCAGGTGACGGAGGGCCTCCGCTTGTAGCATAATGAGCTCGCGGAGATAACTCTTACACGAGTATAAACTAAGTCCCTCTCGAGTGATAGAGGGCCTCCGCTGGTAGCTTTGTAAGCTCGCGGAGATAACTCTTAAGTGAGTTTAAACTAAGTCCCTCTCGAGTGACAGAGGGCCTCCGCTGGTAGCTTTGTAAGCTCGCGGAGATAACTCTTAAACGAGTATAAACTAAGTCCCTCTCGAGTGATAGATAGCCTCCGCTGGTAGCTTTGTAAGCTCGCAGAGATAACTCTTAAACGAGTATAAACTAAGTCCCTCTCGAGTGATAGAGGGCCTCCGCTGGTAGCTTTGTAAGCTCGCGGAGATAACTCTTAAGTGAATTTAAACTAAGTCCCTCTCGAGTAACGGAGGGCCTCCGCTGGTAGCTTTGTAAGCTCGCGGAGATAACTCTTACACGAGTATAAACTAAGTCCCTCTCGAGTGACAGAGGGCCTCCGCTGGTAACTTTGTAAACTCGCGGAGATAACTCTTAAGTGAGTTTAAACTAAGTCCCTCTCGAGTGACAGAGGGCCTCCGCTGGTAGCTTTGTATGCTCGCGGAGATAACTCTTAATCGAGTAGAAACTAAGTCCCTCTCGAGTGATAGAGGGCCTCCGCTGGCAGCTTTGTAAGCTCGCGGAGATAACTCTTAAACGAGTATAAACTAAGTCCCTCTCGAGTGATAGAGGGCCTCCGCTGGTAGCTTTGTAAGCTCGCGGAGATAACTCTTAAGTGAGTTTAAACTATGTCGCTCTCGAGTAACGGAGGGCCTCCGCTGGTAGCTTTGTAAGCTCGCGGAGATAACTCTTAAACGAGTATAAACTAAGTCCCTCTCGAGTGATAGAGGGCCTCCGCTGGTAGCTTTGTAAGCTCGCGGAGATAACTCTTAAGTGAGTTTAAACTAAGTCCCTCTCGAGTGACGGAGGGCCTCCGCTTGCAGCTTTATAAGCTCGCGGAGATAACTCTTAAATGAGTATAAACTAAATTCATCTCGAGTGACGGAGGGCCTCCGCTTGCAGCTTTATAAGCTCGCTGAGATAACTCTTAAATGAGTATAAACTAAGTCCCACTCAGGTGACGGAGGGCCTCCGCTTGTAGCATAATGAGCTCGCGGAGATAACTCTTACACGAGTATAAACTAAGTCCCTCTCGAGTGATAGAGGGCCTCCGCTGGTAGCTTTGTAAGCTCGCGGAGATAACTCTTAAGTGAGTTTAAACTAAGTCCCTCTCGAGTGACAGAGGGCCTCCGCTGGTAGCTTTGTAAGCTCGCGGAGATAACTCTTAAGTGAGTTTAAACTAAGTCCCTCTCGAGTGATAGAGGGCCTCTGCTGGTAGCTTTGTAAGCTCGCGGAGATAACTCTTAAACGAGTATAAACTAAGTCCCTCTCGAGGAATAGAGGGCCTCCGCTGGTAGCTTTGTAAGCTCGCGGAGATAACTCTTAAGTGAGTTTAAACTAAGTCCCTCTCGAGTGACAGAGGGCCTCCGCTGGTAGCTTTGTAAGCTCGCGGAGATAACTCTTAAGTGAGTATAAACTAAGTCCCTTTCGAGTGATAGAGGGCCTCTACTGGTAGCTTTGTAAGCTCGCGGAGATAACTCTTAAACGAGTATAAACTAAGTCCCTCTCGAGGGATAGAGGGCCTCCGCTGGTAGCTTTGTAAGCTCGCTGAGATAACTCTTAAGTGAGTTTAAACTAAGTCCCTCTCGAGTGATAGAGGGCCTCCGCTTTTAGCTTTGTAAGCTCGCGGAGATAACTCTTAAGTGAGTTTAAACTAAGTCCCTCTCGAGTGTCAGAGGGCCTCCGCTGGTAGCTTTGTAAGCTCGCGGAGATAACTCTTACACGAGTATAAACTAAGTCCCTCTCGAGTGACAGAGGGCCTCCACTGGTAGCTTTGTAAGCTCGCGGAGATAACTCTTAAGTGAGTTAAAACTAAGTCCCTCTCGAGTGACAGAGGGCCTCCACTGGTAGCTTTGTAAGCTCGCGGAGATAACTCTTAAGTGAGTTAAAACTAAGTCCCTCTCGAGTGATAGATAGCCTCCGCTGGTAGCTTTGTAATCTCGCAGAGATAACTCTTAAACGAGTATAAACTAAGTCCCTCTCGAGTGATAGAGGGCCTCCGCTGGTAGCTTTGTAAGCTCGCGGAGATAACTCTTAAGTGAGTTTAAACTAAGTCCCTCTCGAGTAACGGAGGGCCTCCGCTGGTAGCTTTGTAAGCTCGCGGAGATAACTCTTACACGAGTATAAACTAAGTCCCTCTCGAGTGACAGAGGGCCTCCGCTGGTAACTTTGTAAACTCGCGGAGATAACTCTTAAGTGAGTTTAAACTAAGTCCCTCTCGAGTGACAGAGGGCCTCCGCTGGTAGCTTTGTATGCTCGCGGAGATAACTCTTAATCGAGTAGAAACTAAGTCCCTCTCGAGTGATAGAGGGCCTCCGCTGGCAGCTTTGTAAGCTCGCGGAGATAACTCTTAAACGAGTATAAACTAAGTCCCTCTCGAGTGATAGAGGGCCTCCGCTGGTAGCTTTGTAAGCTCGCGGAGATAACTCTTAAACGAGTATAAACTAAGTCCCTCTCGAGTGATAGAGGGCCTCCGCTGGTAGCTTTGTAAGCTCGCGGAGATAACTCTTAAGTGAGTTTAAACTAAGTCCATCTCGGGTGATAGAGGGCCTCCGCTGGTAGCTTTGTAAGCTCGCGGAGATAACTCTTAAGTGAGTTTAAACTAAGTCCCTCTCGAGTGACGGAGGGCCTCCGCTTGCAGCTTTATAAGCTCGCGGAGATAACTCTTAAATGAGTATAAACTAAATTCATCTCGAGTGACGGAGGGCCTCCGCTTGCAACTTTATAAGCTCGCTGAGATAACTCTTAAATGAGTATAAACTAAGTCCCACTCAGGTGACGGAGGGCCTCCGCTTGTAGCATAATGAGCTCGTGGAGATAACTCTTACACGAGTATAAACTAAGTCCCTCTCGAGTGATAGAGGGCCTCCGCTGATAGCTTTGTAAGCTCGCGGAGATAACTCTTAAGTGAGTTTAAACTAAGTCCCTCTCGAGTGACAGAGGGCCTCCGCTGGTAGCTTTGTAAGCTCGCGGAGATAACTCTTAAGTGAGTTTAAACTAAGTCCCTCTCGAGTGATAGAGGGCCTCTGCTGGTAGCTTTGTAAGCTTGCGGAGATAACTCTTAAACGAGTATAAACTAAGTCCCTCTCGAGGAATAGAGGGCCTCCGCTGGTATCTTTGTAAGCTCGCGGAGATAACTCTTAAGTGAGTTTAAACTAAGTCCATCTCGAGTGATAGAGGGCCTCCGCTGGTAGCTTTGTAAGCTCGCGGAGGTAACTCTTAAGTGAGTTTAAACTAAGTCCCTCTCGAGTGTCAGAGGGCCTCCGCTGGTAGCTTTGTAAGCTCGCGGAGATAACTCTTACACGAGTATAAACTAAGTCCCTCTCGAGTGACAGAGGGCCTCCGCTGGTAGCTTTGTAAGCTCGCGGAGATAACTCTTAAGTGAGTTAAAACTAAGTCCCTCTCGAGTGACAGAGGGCCTCCGCTGGTAGCTTTGTAAGCTCACGGAGATAACTCTTAAGTGAGTTTAAACTCAGTCCCTCTCGAGTGATAGAGGGCCTCCGCTGGTAGCTTTGTAAGCTCGCGGAGATAACTCTTAAACGAGTATAAACTAAGTCCCTCTCGAGGGATAGAGGGTCTCCGCTGGTAGCTTTGTAAGCTCGCAGAGATAACTCTTAAGTGAGTTTAAACTAAGTCCCTCTCGAGTGATAGAGGGCCTCTGCTGGTAGCTTTGTAAGCTTGCGGAGATAACTCTTAAGTGAGTTTAAACTAAGTCCCTCTCGAGTGACGGAGGGCCTCCACTTGCAGCTTGATGAGCTCGCGGAGATAACTCTTAAATGAGTATAAACTAAGTCCCTCTCGGGTGACGGAGGGCCTCCGCTTGTAGCTTGATGAGCTCGCGGAGATAACTCTTAAATGAGTATAAACTAAGTTCCTCTCGAGTGACGGAGGGCCTCCGCTTGTAGCCTGATAAGCTCGCAGAGATAACTCTTAAATGAGTATAAACTAAGTCCCTCTCGAGTGACGGAGGGCCTCCGCTTGCAGCTTTATAAGCTCGCGGAGATAACTCTTAAATGAGTATAAACTAAATTCATCTCGAGTGACGGAGGGCCTCCGCTTGCAGCTTTATAAGCTCGCTGAGATAACTCTTAAATGAGTATAAACTAAGTCCCTCTCTGGTGACGGAGGGCCTCCGCTTGTAGCATAATGAGCTCGCGGAGATAACTCTTACACGAGTATAAACTAAGTCCCGCTCGAGTGATAGAGGGCCTCCGCTGGTAGCTTTGTATGCTCGCAGAGATAACTCTTAAGTGAGTTTAAACTAAGTCCCTCTCGAGTGATAGAGGGCCTCCGCTGGTAGCTTTGTAAGCTCGCGGAGATAACTCTTAAGTGAGTATAAACTAAGTCCCTTTCGAGTGATAGAGGGCCTCTACTGGTAGCTTTGTAAGCTCGCGGAGATAACTCTTAAACGAGTATAAACTAAGTCCCTCTCGAGGGATAGAGGGCCTCCGCTGGTAGCTTTGTAAGCTCGCGGAGATAACTCTTAAGTGAGTTTAAACTAAGTCCCTCACGAGTGATAGAGGGCCTCCGCTTTTAGCTTTGTAAGCTCGCGGAGATAACTCTTAAGTGAGTTTAAACTAAGTCCCTCTCGAGTGTCAGAGGGCCTCCGCTGGTAGCTTTGTAAGCTCGCGGAGATAACTCTTACACGAGTATAAACTAAGTCCCTCTCGAGTGACAGAGGGCCTCCACTGGTAGCTTTGTAAGCTCGCGGAGATAACTCATAAGTGAGTTAAAACTAAGTCCCTCTCGAGTGATAGAGGGCCTCCGCTGGTAGCTTTGTAAGCTCACGGAGATAACTATTAAGTGAGTTTAAACTCAGTCCCTCTCGAGTGATAGAGGGTCTCCGTTGGTAGCTTTGTAAGCTCGCGGAGATAACTCTTAAACGAGTATAAACTAAGTCCCTCTCGTGGGATAGAGGGCCTCCGCTGGTAGCTTTGTAAGCTCGCGGAGATAACTCTTAAGTGAGTTTAAACTAAGTCCCTCTCGAGTGATAGAGGGCCTCCGCTGGTAGCTTTGTAAGCTCGTGGAGATAACTCTTAAGTGAGTTTAAACTAAGTCCCTCTCGAGTGACAGAGGGCCTCCGCTGGTAGCTTTGTAAGCTCGCGGAGATAACTCTTACACGAGTATAAACTAAGTCCCTCTCGAGTGACAGAGGGCCTCCGCTGGTAACTTTGTAAACTCGCGGAGATAAATCTTAAGTGAGTTTAAACTAAGTCCCTCACGAGTGACAGAGGGCCTCCGCTGGTAACTTTGTAAACTCGTGGAGATAACTCTTACACGAGCATAAACTAAGTCCCTCTCGAGTGACAGAGGGCCTCCGCTGGTAACTTTGTAAACTCGCGGAGATAACTCTTAAGTGAGTTTAAACTAAGTCCCTCTCGAGTGACAGATGGCCTCCGCTGGTAGCTTTGTATGCTCGCTGAGATAACTCTTAAACGAGTATAAACTAAGTTCCTCTCGAGTGATAGAGGGCCTCCGCTGGTAGCTTTTTAAGCTCGCGGAGATAACTCTTAAGTGAGTTTAAACTAAGTCCCTCTCGAGTAACGGAGGGCATCCGCTGGTAGCTTTGTAAGCTCGCGGAGATAACTCTTACACGAGTATAAACTAAGTCTGAGTGATAGAGGGCCTCCGCTGGTAGCTTTGTAAGATCGCGGAGATAACTCTTAAGTGAGTTTAAACTAAGTCCCTCTCGAGTGACGGAGGGCCTCCGCAGGTAGCTTTGTAAGCTCGCGGAGATAACTCTTACTTCCGCTGGTAGCTTTGTATGCTCGCGGAGATAACTCTTAAACGAGTATAAACTAAGTCCCTCTCGAGTGATAGAGGGTCTCCGCGAGCTTACAGGGCCTCCGCTTGTAGCTTGATGATATCGCGGAGATAACTCTTAAATGAGTATAAACTAAGTCCCTCTCGGGTGACGGAGGGCCTACACTTGCAGCTTTATAAGCTCGCGGAGATAACTCTTAAATGAGTATAAACTAAGTCCCTCTCGAGTGACGGAGGGCCTCCGCTTGTAGCTTGATGAGCTCGCGGAGATAACTCTTAAATGAGTATAAATTAAGTCCCTCTCGGGTGACGGAGGGCCTCCGCTTGCAGCTTTATAAGCTCGCGGAGATAACTCTTAAATGAGTATAAACTAAGTCCCTCTCGGGTGACGGAGGGCCTCCGCTTGCAGCTTTATAAGCTCGCGGAGATAACTCTTAAATGAGTATAAACTAAGTCCCTCTCGGGTGACGGAGGGCCTCCACTTGCAGCTTGATGAGCTCGCGGAGATAACTCTTAAATGAGTATAAACTAAGTCCCTCTCGAGTGACGGAGGGCCTCCGCTTGTAGCCTGATAAGCTCGCGGAGATAACTCTTAAATGAGTATAAACTAAGTCCCTCTCGAGTGACGGAGGGCCTCCGCTTGCAGCTTTATAAGCTCGCGGAGATAACTCTTAAATGAGTATAAACTAAATTCATCTCGAGTGACGGAGGGCCTCCGCTTGCAGCTTTATAAGCTCGCTGAGATAACTCTTAAATGAGTATAAACTAAGTCCCTCTCGGGTGACGGAGGGCCTCCGCTTGCAGCTTTATAAGCTCGCGGAGATAACTCTTAAATGAGTATAAACTAAGTCCCTCTCGGATGACGGAGGGCCTCCGCTTGTTGCTTGATGAGCTCGCGGAGATTACTCTTAAATGAGTATAAACTAAGTCCCTCTCGAGTGACGGAGGGCCTCCGCTTGTAGCCTGATAAGCTCGCGGAGATAACTCTTAAATGAGTATAAACTAAGTCCCTCTCGAGTGACGGAGGGCCTCCGCTTGCAGCTTTATAAGCTCGCGGAGATAACTCTTAAATGAGTATAAACTAAATTCATCTCGAGTGACGGAGGGCCTCCGCTTGCAGCTTTATAAGCTCGCTGAGATAACTCTTAAATGAGTATAAACTAAGTCCCTCTCGGGTGACGGAGGGCCTCCGCTTGTAGCATAATGAGCTCGCGGAGATAACTCTTACACGAGTATAAACTAAGTCCCTCTCGAGTGATAGAGGGCCTCCGCTGGTAGCTTTGTAAGCTCGCGGAGATAATTCTTAAGTGAGTTTAAACTAAGTCCCTCTCGAGTGACAGAGGGCCTCCGCTGGTAGCTTTGTAAGCTCGCGGAGATAACTCTTAAGTGAGTTTAAACTAAATCCCTCTCGAGTGATAGAGGGCCTCTGCTGGTAGCTTTGTAAGCTCGCGGAGATAACTCTTAAACGAGTATAAACTAAGTCCCTCTCGAGGGATAGAGGGCCTCCGCTGGTAGCTTTGTAAGCTCGCGGAGATAACTCTTAAGTGAGTTTAAATTAGTCCTTCTCGAGTGATAGAGGGCCTCCGTTGGTAGCTTTGTAAGCTCGCGGAGATAACTCTTAAGTGAGTTTAAACTAAGTCCCTCTCGAGTGTCAGAGGGCCTCCGCTGGTAGCTTTGTAAGCTCGCGGAGATAACTCTTACACGAGTATAAACTAAGTCCTTCTCGAGTGACAGAGGGCCTCCACTTGTAGCTTTGTAAGCTCGCGGAGATAACTCTTAAGTGAGTTAAAACTACGTACCTCTCGAGTGATAGAGGGCCTCTGCTGGTAGCTTTGTAAGCTCACGGAGATAACTCTTAAGTGAGTTTAAACTCAGTCCCTCTCGAGTGATAGAGGGCCTCCGCTGGTAGCTTTGTAAGCTCGCGGAGATAACTCTTAATCGAGTATAAACTAAGTCTCTCTCGAGGGATAGAGGGCCTCCGCTGGTAGCTTTGTAAGCTCGCGGAGATAACTCTTAAGTGAGTTTAAACTAAGTCCCTCTCGAGTGATAGAGGGCCTCCGCTGGTAGCTTTGTAAGCTCGCGGAGATAACTCTTAAGTGAGTTTAAACTAAGTCCCTCTCGAGTTACAGAGGGCCTCCGCTGGTAGCTTTGTAAGCTCGCGGAGATAACTCTTACACGAGTATAAACTAAGTCCCTCTCGAGTGACAGAGGGCCTCCGCTGGTAACTTTGTAAACTCGCGGAGATAATTCTTAAGTGAGTTTAAACTAAGTCCCTCACGAGTGACAGAGGGCCTCCGCTGGTAACTTTGTAAACTCGTGGAGATAACTCTTACACGAGTATAAACTAAGTCCCTCTCGAGTGACAGAGGGCCTCCGCTGGTAACTTTGTAAACTCGCGGAGATAACTCTTAAGTGAGTTTAAACTAAGTCCCTCACGAGTGACAGAGGGCCTCCGCTGGTAACTTTGTAAACTCGTGGAGATAACTCTTACACGAGTATAAACTAAGTCCCTCTCGAGTGACAGAGGGCCTCCGCTGGTAACTTTGTAAACTCGCGGAGATAACTCTTAAGTGAGTTTAAACTAAGTCCCTCTCGAGTGACAGATGGCCTCCGCTGGTAGCTTTGTATGCTCGCGGAGATAACTCTTAAATGAGTATAAACTAAGTCCCTCTCGAGTGACGGAGGGCATCCGCTTGTAGCTTGATGAGCTCGCGGAGATAACTCTTAAATGAGTATAAACTAAGTCCCTCTCGGGTGACGGAGGGCCTCCGCTTGCAGCTTTATAAGCTCGCGGAGATAACTCTTAAATGAGTATAAACTAAGTCCCTCTCGGGTGACGGAGGGCCTCCGCTTGCAGCTTTATAAGCTCGCGGAGATAACTCTTAAATGAGTATAAACTAAGTCCCTCTCGGGTGACGGAGGGCCTCCGCTTGTAGCTTGATGAGCTCGCGGAGATAACTCTTAAATGAGTATAAACTAAGTCCCTCTCGAGTGACGGAGGGCCTCCGCTTGTAGCCTGATAAGCTCGCGGAGATAACTCTTAAATGAGTATAAACTAAGTCCCTCTCGAGTGACGGAGGGCGTCCGCTTGCAGCTTTATAAGCTCGCGGAGATAACTCTTAAATGAGTATAAACTAAATTCATCTCGAGTGACGGAGGGCCTCCGCTTGCAGCTTTATAAGCTCGCTGAGATAACTCTTAAATGAGTATAAACTAAGTCCCTCTCGGGTGACGGAGGGCCTCCGCTTGTAGCATAATGAGCTCGCGGAGATAACTCTTACACGAGTATAAACTAAGTCCCTCTCGAGTGATAGAGGGCCTCCGCTGGTAGCTTTGTAAGCTCGCGGAGATAACTCTTAAGTGAGTTTAAACTAAGTCCCTCTCGAGTGACAGAGGGCCTCCGCTGGTAGCTTTGTAAGCTCGCGGAGATAACTCTTAAGTGAGTTTAAACTAAGTCCCTCTCGAGTGATAGAGGGCCTCTGCTGGTAGCTTTTTAAGCTCGCGGAGATAACTCTTAAACGATTATAAACTAAGTCCCTCTCGACGGATAGAGGGCCTCCGCTGGTAGCTTTCTAAGCTCGCAGAGATAACTCTTAAGTGAGTTTAAACTAAGTCCCTCTCGAGTGATAGAGGGCCTCCGCTGGTAGCTTTGTAAGCTCGCGGAGATAACTCTTAAGTGAGTTTAAACTAAGTCCCTCTCGAGTGTCAGAGGGCCTCCGCTGGTAGCTTTGTAAGCTCGCGGAGATAACTCTTACACGAGTATAAACTAAGTCCTTCTCGAGTGACAGAGGGCCTCCACTTGTAGCTTTGTAAGCTCGCGGAGATAACTCTTAATTGAGTTTAAACTCAGTCCCTCTCGAGTGATAGAGGGCCTCTGCTGGTAGCTTTGTAAGCTCGCGGAGATAACTCTTAAACGAGTATAAACTAAGTCCCTCTCTAGGGATAGAGGTCCTCCGCTGGTAGCTTTGTAAGCTCGCTGAGATAACTCTTAAGTGAGTTTAAACTAAGTCCCTCTCGAGTGATAGAGGGCCTCCGCTGGTAGCTTTGTAAGCTCGCGGAGATAACTCTTAAGTGAATTTAAACTAAGTCCCTCTCGAGTGACAGAGGGCCTCCGCTGGTAGCTTTGTAAGCTCGCGGAGATAACTTTCAAGTGAGTTTAAACTAAGTCCCTCTCGAGTTACAGAGGGCCTCCGCTGGTAACTTTGTAAACTCATGGAGATAACTCTTACACGAGTATAAACTAAGTCCCTCTCGAGTGTCAGAGGGCCTCCGCTGGTAGCTTTGTAAGCTCGCGGAGATAACTCTTACACGAGTATAAACTAAGTCCTTCTCGAGTGACAGAGGGCCTCCACTGGTAGCTTTGTAAGCTCGCGGAGATAACTCTTAAGTGAGTTAAAACTAAGTCTCTCTCGAGTGATAGAGGGCCTCCGCTGGTAGCTTTGTAAGCTCACGGAGATAACTCTTAAGTGAGTTTAAACTCAGTCCCTCTCGAGTGATAGAGGGCCTCCGCTGGTAGCTTTGTAAGCTCGCGGAGATAACTCTTAAACGAGTATAAACTAAGTCTCTCTCGAGGGATAGAGGGCCTCCGCTGGTAGCTTTGTAAGCTCGCGGAGATAACTCTTAAGTGAGTTTAAACTAAGTCCCTCTCGATTGATAGAGGGCCTCCGCTGGTAGCTTTGTAAGCTCGCGGAGATAACTCTTAAGTGAGTTTAAACTAAGTCCCTCTCGAGTGACAGAGGGCCTCCGCTGGTAGCTTTGTAAGCTCGCGGAGATAACTCTTACACGAGTATAAACTAAGTACCTCTCGAGTGACAGAGGGCCTCCGCTGGTAGCTTTGTATGCTCGCTGAGATAACTCTTAAACGAGTATAAACTAAGTTCCTCTCGAGTGATAGAGGGCCTCCGCTGGTAGCTTTGTAAGCTCGCAGAGATAACTCTTAAGTGAGTTTAAACTATGTCCCTCTCGAGTAACGGAGGGCATCCGCTGGTAGCTTTGTATGCTCGCGGAGATAACTCTTACACGAGTATAAACTAAGTCTGAGTGATAGAGGGCCTCCGCTGGTAGCTTTGTAAGCTCGCGGAGATAACTCTTAAGTGCGTTTAAACTAAGTCCCTCTCGAGTGACAGAGGGCCTCTGCAGGTAGCTTTGTAAGCTCGCGGAGATAACTCTTACTTCCGCTGGTAGCTTTGTATGCTCGCGGAGATAACTCTTAAACGAGTATAAACTAAGTCCCTCTCGAGTGATAGAGGGCCTCCGCTGGTAGCTTTGTAAGCTCGCGGAGATAACTCTTAAACGAGTATAAACTAAGTCCCTCTCTAGGGATAGAGGGCCTCCGCTGGTAGCTTTGTAAGCTCGCTGAGATAACTCTTAAGTGAGTTTAAACTAAGTCCCTCTCGAGTGATAGAGGGCCTCCGCTGGTAGCTTTGTAAGCTCGCGGAGATAACTCTTAAGTGAGTTTAAACTAAGTCTCTCTCGAGTGATAGAGGGCCTCCGCTGGTAGCTTTGTAAGCTCACGGAGATAACTCTTAAGTGAGTTTAAACTCAGTCCCTCTCGAGTGATAGAGGGCCTCCGCTGGTAGCTTTGTAAGCTCGCGGAGATAACTCTTAAACGAGTATAAACTAAGTCTCTCTCGAGGGATAGAGGGCCTCCGCTGGTAGCTTTGTAAGCTCGCGGAGATAACTCTTAAGTGAGTTTAAACTAAGTCCCTCTCGATTGATAGAGGGCCTCCGCTGGTAGCTTTGTAAGCTCGCGGAGATAACTCTTAAGTGAGTTTAAACTAAGTCCCTCTCGAGTGACAGAGGGCCTCCGCTGGTAGCTTTGTAAGCTCGCGGAGATAACTCTTACAAGAGTATAAACTAAGTACCTCTCGAGTGACAGAGGGCCTCCGCTGGTAGCTTTGTATGCTCGCTGAGATAACTCTTAAACGAGTATAAACTAAGTTCCTCTCGAGTGATAGAGGGCCTCCGCTGGTAGCTTTGTAAGCTCGCAGAGATAACTCTTAAGTGAGTTTAAACTATGTCCCTCTCGAGTAACGGAGGGCATCCGCTGGTAGCTTTGTATGCTCGCGGAGATAACTCTTACACGAGTATAAACTAAGTCTGAGTGATAGAGGGCCTCCGCTGGTAGCTTTGTAAGCTCGCGGAGATAACTCTTAAGTGCGTTTAAACTAAGTCCCTCTCGAGTGACAGAGGGCCTCTGCAGGTAGCTTTGTAAGCTCGCGGAGATAACTCTTACTTCCGCTGGTAGCTTTGTATGCTCGCGGAGATAACTCTTAAACGAGTATAAACTAAGTTCCTCTCGAGTGATAGAGGGTCTCCGCGAGCTTACAGGGCCTCCGCTTGTAGCTTGATGAGATCGCGGAGATAACTCTTAAATGAGTATAAACTAAGTCCCTCTCGGGTGACGGAGGGCCTCCGCTTGTAGCATAATGAGCTCGCGGAGATAACTCTTACACGAGTATAAACTAAGTCCCTCTCGAGTGATAGAGGGCCTCCGCTGGTAGCTTTGTAAGCTCGCGGAGATAACTCTTAAGTGAGTTTAAACTAAGTCCCTCTCGAGTGACAGAGGGCCTCCGCTGTTAGCTTTGTAAGCTCGCGGAGATAACTCTTAAGTGAGTTTAAACTAAGTCCCTCTCGAGTGATAGAGGGCCTCTGCTGGTAGCTTTGTAAGCTCGCGGAGATAACTCTTAAATGAGTATAAACTAAGTCCCTCTCGAGTGACGGAGGGCCTCCGCTTGTAGCTTGCTGAGCTCGCGGAGATAACTCTTAAATGAGTATAAACTAAGTCCCTCTCGGGTGACGGAGGGCCTCCGCTTGCAGCTTTATAAACTCGCGGAGATAACTCTTAAATGAGTATAAACTAAGTCCCTCTCGGGTGACGGAGGGCCTCCACTTGCAGCTTGATGAGCTCGCGGAGATAACTCTTAAATGAGTATAAACTAAGTCCCTCTCGGGTGACGGAGTGCCTCCACTTGTAGCTTGATGAGCTCGCGGAGATAACTCTTAAATGAGTATAAACTAAGTCCCTCTCGAGTGACGGAGGGCCTCCGCTTGTAGCCTGATAAGCTCGCGGAGATAACTCTTAAATGAGTATAAACTAAGTCCCTCTCGAGTGACGGAGGGCGTCCGCTTGCAGCTTTATAAGCTCGCGGAGATAACTCTTAAATGAGTATAAACTAAATTCATCTCGAGTGACGGAGGGCCTCCGCTTGCAGCTTTATAAGCTCGCTGAGATAACTCTTAAATGAGTATAAACTAAGTCCCTCTCGGGTGACGGAGGGCCTCCGCTTGTAGCATAATGAGCTCGCGGAGATAACTCTTACACGAGTATAAACTAAGTCCCTCTCGAGTGATAGAGGGCCTCCGCTGGTAGCTTTGTAAGCTCGCGGAGATAACTCTTAAGTGAGTTTAAACTAAGTCCCTCTCGAGTGACAGAGGGCCTCCGCTGTTAGCTTTGTAAGCTCGCGGAGATAACTCTTAAGTGAGTTTAAACTAAGTCCCTCTCGAGTGATAGAGGGCCTCTGCTGGTAGCTTTGTAAGCTCGCGGAGATAACTCTTAAACGAGTATAAACTAAGTCCCACTCGAGGGATAGAGGGCCTCCGCTGGTAGCTTTGTAAGCTCGCGGAGATAACTCTTAAGTGAGTTTAAACTAAGTCCCTCTCGAGTGACAGAGGGCCTCTGCAGGTAGCTTTGTAAGCTCGCGGAGATAACTCTTACTTCCGATGGTAGCTTTGTATGCTCGCGGAGATAACTCTTAAACGAGTATAAACTAAGTTCCTCTCGAGTGATAGAGGGTCTCCGCGAGCTTACAGGGCCTCCGCTTGTAGCTTGATGAGATCGCGGAGATAACTCTTAAATGAGTATAAACTAAGTCCCTCTCGGGTGACGGAGGGCCTACACTTGCAGCTTTATAAGCTCGCGGAGATAACTCTTAAATGAGTATAAACTAAGTCCCTCTCGAGTGACGGAGGGCCTCCGCTTGTAGCTTGCTGAGCTCGCGGAGATAACTCTTAAATGAGTATAAACTAAGTCCCTCTCGGGTGACGGAGGGCCTCCGCTTGCAGCTTTATAAACTCGCGGAGATAACTCTTAAATGAGTATAAACTAAGTCCCTCTCGGGTGACGGAGGGCCTCCGCTTGCAGCTTTATATGCTCGCGGAGATAACTCTTAAATGAGTATAAACTAAGTCCCTCTCGGGTGACGGAGGGCCTCCACTTGCAGCTTGATGAGCTCGCGGAAATAACTCTTAAATGAGTATAAACTAAGTCCCTCTCGGGTGACGGAGTGCCTCCGCTTGTAGCTTGATGAGCTCGCGGATATAACTCTTAAATGAGTATAAACTAAGTCCCTCTCGAGTGACGGAGGGCCTCCGCTTGTAGCCTGATAAGCTCGCGGAGATAACTCTTAAATGAGTATAAACTAAGTCCCTCTCGAGTGACGGAGGGCGTCCGCTTGCAGCTTTATAAGCTCGCGGAGATAACTCTTAAATGAGTATAAACTAAATTCATCTCGAGTGACGGAGGGCCTCCGCTTGCAGCTTTATAAGCTCGCTGAGATAACTCTTAAATGAGTATAAACTAAGTCCCTCTCGGGTGACGGAGGGCCTCCGCTTGTAGCATAATGAGCTCGCGGAGATAACTCTTACACGAGTATAAACTAAGTCCCTCTCGAGTGATAGAGGGCCTCCGCTGGTAGCTTTGTAAGCTCGCGGAGATAACTCTTAAGTGAGTTTAAACTAAGTCCCTCTCGAGTGACAGAGGGCCTCCGCTGTTAGCTTTGTAAGCTCGCGGAGATAACTCTTAAGTGAGTTTAAACTAAGTCCCTCTCGAGTGATAGAGGGCCTCTGCTGGTAGCTTTGTAAGCTCGCGGAGATAACTCTTAAACGAGTATAAACTAAGTCCCTCTCGAGGGATAGAGGGCCTCCGCTGGTAGCTTTGTAAGCTCGCGGAGATAACTCTTAAGTGAGTTTAAACTAAGTCCCTCTCGAGTGATAGAGGGCCTCCGCTGGTAGCTTTGTAAGCTCGCGGAGATAACTCTTAAGTGAGTTTAAACTAAGTCCCTCTCGAGTGTCAGAGGGCCTCCGCTGGTAGCTTTGTAAGCTCGCGGAGATAACTCTTAAGTGAGTTTAAACTAAGTCCCTCTCGAGTGTCAGAGGGCCTCCGCTGGTAGCTTTGTAAGCTCGCGGAGATAACTCTTAAACGAGTATAAACTAAGTTCCTCTCGAGTGATAGAGGGTCTCCGCGAGCTTACAGGGCCTCCGCTTGTAGCTTGATGAGATCGCGGAGATAACTCTTAAATGAGTATAAACTAAGTCCCTCTCGGGTGACGGAGGGCCTACACTTGCAGCTTTATAAGCTCGCGGAGATAACTCTTAAATGAGTATAAACTAAGTCCCTCTTGAGTGATAGAGGGCCTCCACTGGTAGCTTTGTAAGCTCGCGGAGATAACTCTTAAGTGAGTTTAAACTAAGTCTCTCTCGAGTAACGGAGGGCCTCCGCAGGTAGCTTTGTAAGCTCGCGGAGATAACTCTTACTTCCGCTGGTAGCTTTGTATGCTCGCGGAGATAACTCTTAAACAAGTATAAACTAAGTCCCTCTCGAGTGATAGAGGGCCTCCGCTGGTAGCTTTGTAATCTCGCGGAGATAACTCTTAAGTGAGTTTAAACTAAGTCCCTCTCGAGTAACGGAGGGCCTCCGCTGGTAGCTTTGTAAGCTCGCGGAGATAACTCTTAAACGAGTATAAACTAAGTCCTTCTCGAGTGACAGAGGGCCTCCAATGGTAGCTTTGTATGCTCGCGGAGATAAGTCTTAAATGAGTTTAAACTAAGTCCCTCTCGAGTGATAGAGGGCCTCCGCTGGTAGCTTTGTAAGCTCGCGGAGATAACTCTTAAGTGAGTGTAAACTATGTCCCTCTCGAGTGACAGAGGGCCTCCGCTGGTAGCTTTGTAAGCTCGCACAGATAACTCTTAAACAAGTATAAACTAAGTCCCTCTCGAGTTACAAAGGGCCTCCGCTGGTAGCTTTGTATTCTCGTGGAGATAACTCTTAAACGAGTATAAACTAATTCCTTCTCGAGTGACAGAGGGCCTCCAATGGTAGCTTTGTATGCTCGCGGAGATAAGTCTTAAGTGAGTTTAAACTAAGTCCCTCTCGAGTGATAGAGGGCCTCCGCTGGTAGCTTTGTAAGCTCGCGGAGATAACTCTTAAGTGAGTTTAAACTAAGTCCCTCTCGAGTGACAGAGGGCCTCCGCTGGTAGATTTGTAAGCTCGCGGAGATAACTCTTAAGTGAGTTTAAACTAAGTCCCTCTCGAGTGATAGAGGGCCTCTGCTGGTAGCTTTGTAAGCTTGCGGAGATAACTCTTAAACGAGTATAAACTAAGTCCCTCTCGAGGGATAGAGGGCCTCCGCTGGTAGCTTTGTCAGCTCGCGGAGATAACTCTTAAGTGAGTTTAAACTAAGTCCCTCTCGAGTGATAGAGGGCCTCCGCTGGTAGATTTGTAAGCTCGCGGAGATAACTCTTAAGTGAGTTTAAACTAAGTCCCTCTCGAGTGTCAGAGGGCCTCCGCTGGTAGCTTTGTAAGCTCGCGGAGATAACTCTTACACGAGTATAAACTTAGTCCCTCTCGAGTGACAGAGGGCCTCCACTGGTAGCTTTGTAAGCTCGCGGAGATAACTCATAAGTGAGTTAAAACTAAGTCCCTCTCGAGTGATAGAGGGCCTCCGCTGGTAGCTTTGTAAGCTCACGGAGATAACTATTAAGTGAGTTTAAACTCAGTCCCTCTCGAGTGATAGAGGGTCTCCGTTGGTAGCTTTGTAAGCTCGCGGAGATAACTCTTAAACGAGTATAAACTAAGTCCCTCTCGTGGGATAGAGGGCCTCCGCTGGTAGCTTTGTAAGCTCGCGGAGATAACTCTTAAGTGAGTTTAAACTAAGTCCCTCTCGAGTGATAGAGGGCCTCCGCTGGTAGCTTTGTAAGCTCGTGGAGATAACTCTTAAGTGAGTTTAAACTAAGTCCCTCTCGAGTGACAGAGGGCCTCCGCTGGTAGCTTTGTAAGCTCGCGGAGATAACTCTTACACGAGTATAAACTAAGTCCCTCTCGAGTGACAGAGGGCCTCCGCTGGTAACTTTGTAAACTCGCGGAGATAAATCTTAAGTGAGTTTAAACTAAGTCCCTCACGAGTGACAGAGGGCCTCCGCTGGTAACTTTGTAAACTCGTGGAGATAACTCTTACACGAGCATAAACTAAGTCCCTCTCGAGTGACAGAGGGCCTCCGCTGGTAACTTTGTAAACTCGCGGAGATAACTCTTAAGTGAGTTTAAACTAAGTCCCTCTCGAGTGACAGATGGCCTCCGCTGGTAGCTTTGTATGCTCGCTGAGATAACTCTTAAACGAGTATAAACTAAGTTCCTCTCGAGTGATAGAGGGCCTCCGCTGGTAGCTTTTTAAGCTCGCGGAGATAACTCTTAAGTGAGTTTAAACTAAGTCCCTCTCGAGTAACGGAGGGCATCCGCTGGTAGCTTTGTAAGCTCGCGGAGATAACTCTTACACGAGTATAAACTAAGTCTGAGTGATAGAGGGCCTCCGCTGGTAGCTTTGTAAGATCGCGGAGATAACTCTTAAGTGAGTTTAAACTAAGTCCCTCTCGAGTGACGGAGGGCCTCCGCAGGTAGCTTTGTAAGCTCGCGGAGATAACTCTTACTTCCGCTGGTAGCTTTGTATGCTCGCGGAGATAACTCTTAAACGAGTATAAACTAAGTCCCTCTCGAGTGATAGAGGGTCTCCGCGAGCTTACAGGGCCTCCGCTTGTAGCTTGATGATATCGCGGAGATAACTCTTAAATGAGTATAAACTAAGTCCCTCTCGGGTGACGGAGGGCCTACACTTGCAGCTTTATAAGCTCGCGGAGATAACTCTTAAATGAGTATAAACTAAGTCCCTCTCGAGTGACGGAGGGCCTCCGCTTGTAGCTTGATGAGCTCGCGGAGATAACTCTTAAATGAGTATAAATTAAGTCCCTCTCGGGTGACGGAGGGCCTCCGCTTGCAGCTTTATAAGCTCGCGGAGATAACTCTTAAATGAGTATAAACTAAGTCCCTCTCGGGTGACGGAGGGCCTCCGCTTGCAGCTTTATAAGCTCGCGGAGATAACTCTTAAATGAGTATAAACTAAGTCCCTCTCGGGTGACGGAGGGCCTCCACTTGCAGCTTGATGAGCTCGCGGAGATAACTCTTAAATGAGTATAAACTAAGTCCCTCTCGAGTGACGGAGGGCCTCCGCTTGTAGCCTGATAAGCTCGCGGAGATAACTCTTAAATGAGTATAAACTAAGTCCCTCTCGAGTGACGGAGGGCCTCCGCTTGCAGCTTTATAAGCTCGCGGAGATAACTCTTAAATGAGTATAAACTAAATTCATCTCGAGTGACGGAGGGCCTCCGCTTGCAGCTTTATAAGCTCGCTGAGATAACTCTTAAATGAGTATAAACTAAGTCCCTCTCGGGTGACGGAGGGCCTCCGCTTGCAGCTTTATAAGCTCGCGGAGATAACTCTTAAATGAGTATAAACTAAGTCCCTCTCGGATGACGGAGGGCCTCCGCTTGTTGCTTGATGAGCTCGCGGAGATTACTCTTAAATGAGTATAAACTAAGTCCCTCTCGAGTGACGGAGGGCCTCCGCTTGTAGCCTGATAAGCTCGCGGAGATAACTCTTAAATGAGTATAAACTAAGTCCCTCTCGAGTGACGGAGGGCCTCCGCTTGCAGCTTTATAAGCTCGCGGAGATAACTCTTAAATGAGTATAAACTAAATTCATCTCGAGTGACGGAGGGCCTCCGCTTGCAGCTTTATAAGCTCGCTGAGATAACTCTTAAATGAGTATAAACTAAGTCCCTCTCGGGTGACGGAGGGCCTCCGCTTGTAGCATAATGAGCTCGCGGAGATAACTCTTACACGAGTATAAACTAAGTCCCTCTCGAGTGATAGAGGGCCTCCGCTGGTAGCTTTGTAAGCTCGCGGAGATAATTCTTAAGTGAGTTTAAACTAAGTCCCTCTCGAGTGACAGAGGGCCTCCGCTGGTAGCTTTGTAAGCTCGCGGAGATAACTCTTAAGTGAGTTTAAACTAAATCCCTCTCGAGTGATAGAGGGCCTCTGCTGGTAGCTTTGTAAGCTCGCGGAGATAACTCTTAAACGAGTATAAACTAAGTCCCTCTCGAGGGATAGAGGGCCTCCGCTGGTAGCTTTGTAAGCTCGCGGAGATAACTCTTAAGTGAGTTTAAATTAGTCCTTCTCGAGTGATAGAGGGCCTCCGTTGGTAGCTTTGTAAGCTCGCGGAGATAACTCTTAAGTGAGTTTAAACTAAGTCCCTCTCGAGTGTCAGAGGGCCTCCGCTGGTAGCTTTGTAAGCTCGCGGAGATAACTCTTACACGAGTATAAACTAAGTCCTTCTCGAGTGACAGAGGGCCTCCACTTGTAGCTTTGTAAGCTCGCGGAGATAACTCTTAAGTGAGTTAAAACTACGTACCTCTCGAGTGATAGAGGGCCTCTGCTGGTAGCTTTGTAAGCTCACGGAGATAACTCTTAAGTGAGTTTAAACTCAGTCCCTCTCGAGTGATAGAGGGCCTCCGCTGGTAGCTTTGTAAGCTCGCGGAGATAACTCTTAATCGAGTATAAACTAAGTCTCTCTCGAGGGATAGAGGGCCTCCGCTGGTAGCTTTGTAAGCTCGCGGAGATAACTCTTAAGTGAGTTTAAACTAAGTCCCTCTCGAGTGATAGAGGGCCTCCGCTGGTAGCTTTGTAAGCTCGCGGAGATAACTCTTAAGTGAGTTTAAACTAAGTCCCTCTCGAGTTACAGAGGGCCTCCGCTGGTAGCTTTGTAAGCTCGCGGAGATAACTCTTACACGAGTATAAACTAAGTCCCTCTCGAGTGACAGAGGGCCTCCGCTGGTAACTTTGTAAACTCGCGGAGATAATTCTTAAGTGAGTTTAAACTAAGTCCCTCACGAGTGACAGAGGGCCTCCGCTGGTAACTTTGTAAACTCGTGGAGATAACTCTTACACGAGTATAAACTAAGTCCCTCTCGAGTGACAGAGGGCCTCCGCTGGTAACTTTGTAAACTCGCGGAGATAACTCTTAAGTGAGTTTAAACTAAGTCCCTCACGAGTGACAGAGGGCCTCCGCTGGTAACTTTGTAAACTCGTGGAGATAACTCTTACACGAGTATAAACTAAGTCCCTCTCGAGTGACAGAGGGCCTCCGCTGGTAACTTTGTAAACTCGCGGAGATAACTCTTAAGTGAGTTTAAACTAAGTCCCTCTCGAGTGACAGATGGCCTCCGCTGGTAGCTTTGTATGCTCGCGGAGATAACTCTTAAATGAGTATAAACTAAGTCCCTCTCGAGTGACGGAGGGCATCCGCTTGTAGCTTGATGAGCTCGCGGAGATAACTCTTAAATGAGTATAAACTAAGTCCCTCTCGGGTGACGGAGGGCCTCCGCTTGCAGCTTTATAAGCTCGCGGAGATAACTCTTAAATGAGTATAAACTAAGTCCCTCTCGGGTGACGGAGGGCCTCCGCTTGCAGCTTTATAAGCTCGCGGAGATAACTCTTAAATGAGTATAAACTAAGTCCCTCTCGGGTGACGGAGGGCCTCCGCTTGTAGCTTGATGAGCTCGCGGAGATAACTCTTAAATGAGTATAAACTAAGTCCCTCTCGAGTGACGGAGGGCCTCCGCTTGTAGCCTGATAAGCTCGCGGAGATAACTCTTAAATGAGTATAAACTAAGTCCCTCTCGAGTGACGGAGGGCGTCCGCTTGCAGCTTTATAAGCTCGCGGAGATAACTCTTAAATGAGTATAAACTAAATTCATCTCGAGTGACGGAGGGCCTCCGCTTGCAGCTTTATAAGCTCGCTGAGATAACTCTTAAATGAGTATAAACTAAGTCCCTCTCGGGTGACGGAGGGCCTCCGCTTGTAGCATAATGAGCTCGCGGAGATAACTCTTACACGAGTATAAACTAAGTCCCTCTCGAGTGATAGAGGGCCTCCGCTGGTAGCTTTGTAAGCTCGCGGAGATAACTCTTAAGTGAGTTTAAACTAAGTCCCTCTCGAGTGACAGAGGGCCTCCGCTGGTAGCTTTGTAAGCTCGCGGAGATAACTCTTAAGTGAGTTTAAACTAAGTCCCTCTCGAGTGATAGAGGGCCTCTGCTGGTAGCTTTTTAAGCTCGCGGAGATAACTCTTAAACGATTATAAACTAAGTCCCTCTCGACGGATAGAGGGCCTCCGCTGGTAGCTTTCTAAGCTCGCAGAGATAACTCTTAAGTGAGTTTAAACTAAGTCCCTCTCGAGTGATAGAGGGCCTCCGCTGGTAGCTTTGTAAGCTCGCGGAGATAACTCTTAAGTGAGTTTAAACTAAGTCCCTCTCGAGTGTCAGAGGGCCTCCGCTGGTAGCTTTGTAAGCTCGCGGAGATAACTCTTACACGAGTATAAACTAAGTCCTTCTCGAGTGACAGAGGGCCTCCACTTGTAGCTTTGTAAGCTCGCGGAGATAACTCTTAATTGAGTTTAAACTCAGTCCCTCTCGAGTGATAGAGGGCCTCTGCTGGTAGCTTTGTAAGCTCGCGGAGATAACTCTTAAACGAGTATAAACTAAGTCCCTCTCTAGGGATAGAGGTCCTCCGCTGGTAGCTTTGTAAGCTCGCTGAGATAACTCTTAAGTGAGTTTAAACTAAGTCCCTCTCGAGTGATAGAGGGCCTCCGCTGGTAGCTTTGTAAGCTCGCGGAGATAACTCTTAAGTGAATTTAAACTAAGTCCCTCTCGAGTGACAGAGGGCCTCCGCTGGTAGCTTTGTAAGCTCGCGGAGATAACTTTCAAGTGAGTTTAAACTAAGTCCCTCTCGAGTTACAGAGGGCCTCCGCTGGTAACTTTGTAAACTCATGGAGATAACTCTTACACGAGTATAAACTAAGTCCCTCTCGAGTGTCAGAGGGCCTCCGCTGGTAGCTTTGTAAGCTCGCGGAGATAACTCTTACACGAGTATAAACTAAGTCCTTCTCGAGTGACAGAGGGCCTCCACTGGTAGCTTTGTAAGCTCGCGGAGATAACTCTTAAGTGAGTTAAAACTAAGTCTCTCTCGAGTGATAGAGGGCCTCCGCTGGTAGCTTTGTAAGCTCACGGAGATAACTCTTAAGTGAGTTTAAACTCAGTCCCTCTCGAGTGATAGAGGGCCTCCGCTGGTAGCTTTGTAAGCTCGCGGAGATAACTCTTAAACGAGTATAAACTAAGTCTCTCTCGAGGGATAGAGGGCCTCCGCTGGTAGCTTTGTAAGCTCGCGGAGATAACTCTTAAGTGAGTTTAAACTAAGTCCCTCTCGATTGATAGAGGGCCTCCGCTGGTAGCTTTGTAAGCTCGCGGAGATAACTCTTAAGTGAGTTTAAACTAAGTCCCTCTCGAGTGACAGAGGGCCTCCGCTGGTAGCTTTGTAAGCTCGCGGAGATAACTCTTACACGAGTATAAACTAAGTACCTCTCGAGTGACAGAGGGCCTCCGCTGGTAGCTTTGTATGCTCGCTGAGATAACTCTTAAACGAGTATAAACTAAGTTCCTCTCGAGTGATAGAGGGCCTCCGCTGGTAGCTTTGTAAGCTCGCAGAGATAACTCTTAAGTGAGTTTAAACTATGTCCCTCTCGAGTAACGGAGGGCATCCGCTGGTAGCTTTGTATGCTCGCGGAGATAACTCTTACACGAGTATAAACTAAGTCTGAGTGATAGAGGGCCTCCGCTGGTAGCTTTGTAAGCTCGCGGAGATAACTCTTAAGTGCGTTTAAACTAAGTCCCTCTCGAGTGACAGAGGGCCTCTGCAGGTAGCTTTGTAAGCTCGCGGAGATAACTCTTACTTCCGCTGGTAGCTTTGTATGCTCGCGGAGATAACTCTTAAACGAGTATAAACTAAGTCCCTCTCGAGTGATAGAGGGCCTCCGCTGGTAGCTTTGTAAGCTCGCGGAGATAACTCTTAAACGAGTATAAACTAAGTCCCTCTCTAGGGATAGAGGGCCTCCGCTGGTAGCTTTGTAAGCTCGCTGAGATAACTCTTAAGTGAGTTTAAACTAAGTCCCTCTCGAGTGATAGAGGGCCTCCGCTGGTAGCTTTGTAAGCTCGCGGAGATAACTCTTAAGTGAGTTTAAACTAAGTCTCTCTCGAGTGATAGAGGGCCTCCGCTGGTAGCTTTGTAAGCTCACGGAGATAACTCTTAAGTGAGTTTAAACTCAGTCCCTCTCGAGTGATAGAGGGCCTCCGCTGGTAGCTTTGTAAGCTCGCGGAGATAACTCTTAAACGAGTATAAACTAAGTCTCTCTCGAGGGATAGAGGGCCTCCGCTGGTAGCTTTGTAAGCTCGCGGAGATAACTCTTAAGTGAGTTTAAACTAAGTCCCTCTCGATTGATAGAGGGCCTCCGCTGGTAGCTTTGTAAGCTCGCGGAGATAACTCTTAAGTGAGTTTAAACTAAGTCCCTCTCGAGTGACAGAGGGCCTCCGCTGGTAGCTTTGTAAGCTCGCGGAGATAACTCTTACAAGAGTATAAACTAAGTACCTCTCGAGTGACAGAGGGCCTCCGCTGGTAGCTTTGTATGCTCGCTGAGATAACTCTTAAACGAGTATAAACTAAGTTCCTCTCGAGTGATAGAGGGCCTCCGCTGGTAGCTTTGTAAGCTCGCAGAGATAACTCTTAAGTGAGTTTAAACTATGTCCCTCTCGAGTAACGGAGGGCATCCGCTGGTAGCTTTGTATGCTCGCGGAGATAACTCTTACACGAGTATAAACTAAGTCTGAGTGATAGAGGGCCTCCGCTGGTAGCTTTGTAAGCTCGCGGAGATAACTCTTAAGTGCGTTTAAACTAAGTCCCTCTCGAGTGACAGAGGGCCTCTGCAGGTAGCTTTGTAAGCTCGCGGAGATAACTCTTACTTCCGCTGGTAGCTTTGTATGCTCGCGGAGATAACTCTTAAACGAGTATAAACTAAGTTCCTCTCGAGTGATAGAGGGTCTCCGCGAGCTTACAGGGCCTCCGCTTGTAGCTTGATGAGATCGCGGAGATAACTCTTAAATGAGTATAAACTAAGTCCCTCTCGGGTGACGGAGGGCCTCCGCTTGTAGCATAATGAGCTCGCGGAGATAACTCTTACACGAGTATAAACTAAGTCCCTCTCGAGTGATAGAGGGCCTCCGCTGGTAGCTTTGTAAGCTCGCGGAGATAACTCTTAAGTGAGTTTAAACTAAGTCCCTCTCGAGTGACAGAGGGCCTCCGCTGTTAGCTTTGTAAGCTCGCGGAGATAACTCTTAAGTGAGTTTAAACTAAGTCCCTCTCGAGTGATAGAGGGCCTCTGCTGGTAGCTTTGTAAGCTCGCGGAGATAACTCTTAAATGAGTATAAACTAAGTCCCTCTCGAGTGACGGAGGGCCTCCGCTTGTAGCTTGCTGAGCTCGCGGAGATAACTCTTAAATGAGTATAAACTAAGTCCCTCTCGGGTGACGGAGGGCCTCCGCTTGCAGCTTTATAAACTCGCGGAGATAACTCTTAAATGAGTATAACCTAAGTCCCTCTCGGGTGACGGAGGGCCTCCACTTGCAGCTTGATGAGCTCGCGGAGATAACTCTTAAATGAGTATAAACTAAGTCCCTCTCGGGTGACGGAGTGCCTCCACTTGTAGCTTGATGAGCTCGCGGAGATAACTCTTAAATGAGTATAAACTAAGTCCCTCTCGAGTGACGGAGGGCCTCCGCTTGTAGCCTGATAAGCTCGCGGAGATAACTCTTAAATGAGTATAAACTAAGTCCCTCTCGAGTGACGGAGGGCGTCCGCTTGCAGCTTTATAAGCTCGCGGAGATAACTCTTAAATGAGTATAAACTAAATTCATCTCGAGTGACGGAGGGCCTCCGCTTGCAGCTTTATAAGCTCGCTGAGATAACTCTTAAATGAGTATAAACTAAGTCCCTCTCGGGTGACGGAGGGCCTCCGCTTGTAGCATAATGAGCTCGCGGAGATAACTCTTACACGAGTATAAACTAAGTCCCTCTCGAGTGATAGAGGGCCTCCGCTGGTAGCTTTGTAAGCTCGCGGAGATAACTCTTAAGTGAGTTTAAACTAAGTCCCTCTCGAGTGACAGAGGGCCTCCGCTGTTAGCTTTGTAAGCTCGCGGAGATAACTCTTAAGTGAGTTTAAACTAAGTCCCTCTCGAGTGATAGAGGGCCTCTGCTGGTAGCTTTGTAAGCTCGCGGAGATAACTCTTAAACGAGTATAAACTAAGTCCCACTCGAGGGATAGAGGGCCTCCGCTGGTAGCTTTGTAAGCTCGCGGAGATAACTCTTAAGTGAGTTTAAACTAAGTCCCTCTCGAGTGACAGAGGGCCTCTGCAGGTAGCTTTGTAAGCTCGCGGAGATAACTCTTACTTCCGATGGTAGCTTTGTATGCTCGCGGAGATAACTCTTAAACGAGTATAAACTAAGTTCCTCTCGAGTGATAGAGGGTCTCCGCGAGCTTACAGGGCCTCCGCTTGTAGCTTGATGAGATCGCGGAGATAACTCTTAAATGAGTATAAACTAAGTCCCTCTCGGGTGACGGAGGGCCTACACTTGCAGCTTTATAAGCTCGCGGAGATAACTCTTAAATGAGTATAAACTAAGTCCCTCTCGAGTGACGGAGGGCCTCCGCTTGTAGCTTGCTGAGCTCGCGGAGATAACTCTTAAATGAGTATAAACTAAGTCCCTCTCGGGTGACGGAGGGCCTCCGCTTGCAGCTTTATAAACTCGCGGAGATAACTCTTAAATGAGTATAAACTAAGTCCCTCTCGGGTGACGGAGGGCCTCCGCTTGCAGCTTTATATGCTCGCGGAGATAACTCTTAAATGAGTATAAACTAAGTCCCTCTCGGGTGACGGAGGGCCTCCACTTGCAGCTTGATGAGCTCGCGGAAATAACTCTTAAATGAGTATAAACTAAGTCCCTCTCGGGTGACGGAGTGCCTCCGCTTGTAGCTTGATGAGCTCGCGGATATAACTCTTAAATGAGTATAAACTAAGTCCCTCTCGAGTGACGGAGGGCCTCCGCTTGTAGCCTGATAAGCTCGCGGAGATAACTCTTAAATGAGTATAAACTAAGTCCCTCTCGAGTGACGGAGGGCGTCCGCTTGCAGCTTTATAAGCTCGCGGAGATAACTCTTAAATGAGTATAAACTAAATTCATCTCGAGTGACGGAGGGCCTCCGCTTGCAGCTTTATAAGCTCGCTGAGATAACTCTTAAATGAGTATAAACTAAGTCCCTCTCGGGTGACGGAGGGCCTCCGCTTGTAGCATAATGAGCTCGCGGAGATAACTCTTACACGAGTATAAACTAAGTCCCTCTCGAGTGATAGAGGGCCTCCGCTGGTAGCTTTGTAAGCTCGCGGAGATAACTCTTAAGTGAGTTTAAACTAAGTCCCTCTCGAGTGACAGAGGGCCTCCGCTGTTAGCTTTGTAAGCTCGCGGAGATAACTCTTAAGTGAGTTTAAACTAAGTCCCTCTCGAGTGATAGAGGGCCTCTGCTGGTAGCTTTGTAAGCTCGCGGAGATAACTCTTAAACGAGTATAAACTAAGTCCCTCTCGAGGGATAGAGGGCCTCCGCTGGTAGCTTTGTAAGCTCGCGGAGATAACTCTTAAGTGAGTTTAAACTAAGTCCCTCTCGAGTGATAGAGGGCCTCCGCTGGTAGCTTTGTAAGCTCGCGGAGATAACTCTTAAGTGAGTTTAAACTAAGTCCCTCTCGAGTGTCAGAGGGCCTCCGCTGGTAGCTTTGTAAGCTCGCGGAGATAACTCTTAAGTGAGTTTAAACTAAGTCCCTCTCGAGTGTCAGAGGGCCTCCGCTGGTAGCTTTGTAAGCTCGCGGAGATAACTCTTAAACGAGTATAAACTAAGTTCCTCTCGAGTGATAGAGGGTCTCCGCGAGCTTACAGGGCCTCCGCTTGTAGCTTGATGAGATCGCGGAGATAACTCTTAAATGAGTATAAACTAAGTCCCTCTCGGGTGACGGAGGGCCTACACTTGCAGCTTTATAAGCTCGCGGAGATAACTCTTAAATGAGTATAAACTAAGTCCCTCTTGAGTGATAGAGGGCCTCCACTGGTAGCTTTGTAAGCTCGCGGAGATAACTCTTAAGTGAGTTTAAACTAAGTCTCTCTCGAGTAACGGAGGGCCTCCGCAGGTAGCTTTGTAAGCTCGCGGAGATAACTCTTACTTCCGCTGGTAGCTTTGTATGCTCGCGGAGATAACTCTTAAACAAGTATAAACTAAGTCCCTCTCGAGTGATAGAGGGCCTCCGCTGGTAGCTTTGTAATCTCGCGGAGATAACTCTTAAGTGAGTTTAAACTAAGTCCCTCTCGAGTAACGGAGGGCCTCCGCTGGTAGCTTTGTAAGCTCGCGGAGATAACTCTTAAACGAGTATAAACTAAGTCCTTCTCGAGTGACAGAGGGCCTCCAATGGTAGCTTTGTATGCTCGCGGAGATAAGTCTTAAATGAGTTTAAACTAAGTCCCTCTCGAGTGATAGAGGGCCTCCGCTGGTAGCTTTGTAAGCTCGCGGAGATAACTCTTAAGTGAGTGTAAACTATGTCCCTCTCGAGTGACAGAGGGCCTCCGCTGGTAGCTTTGTAAGCTCGCACAGATAACTCTTAAACAAGTATAAACTAAGTCCCTCTCGAGTTACAAAGGGCCTCCGCTGGTAGCTTTGTATTCTCGTGGAGATAACTCTTAAACGAGTATAAACTAATTCCTTCTCGAGTGACAGAGGGCCTCCAATGGTAGCTTTGTATGCTCGCGGAGATAAGTCTTAAGTGAGTTTAAACTAAGTCCCTCTCGAGTGATAGAGGGCCTCCGCTGGTAGCTTTGTAAGCTCGCGGAGATAACTCTTAAGTGAGTTTAAACTAAGTCCCTCTCGAGTGACAGAGGGCCTCCGCTGGTAGATTTGTAAGCTCGCGGAGATAACTCTTAAGTGAGTTTAAACTAAGTCCCTCTCGAGTGATAGAGGGCCTCTGCTGGTAGCTTTGTAAGCTTGCGGAGATAACTCTTAAACGAGTATAAACTAAGTCCCTCTCGAGGGATAGAGGGCCTCCGCTGGTAGCTTTGTCAGCTCGCGGAGATAACTCTTAAGTGAGTTTAAACTAAGTCCCTCTCGAGTGATAGAGGGCCTCCGCTGGTAGATTTGTAAGCTCGCGGAGATAACTCTTAAGTGAGTTTAAACTAAGTCCCTCTCGAGTGTCAGAGGGCCTCCGCTGGTAGCTTTGTAAGCTCGCGGAGATAACTCTTACACGAGTATAAACTTAGTCCCTCTCGAGTGACAGAGGGCCTCCACTGGTAGCTTTGTAAGCTCGCGGAGATAACTCTTAAGTGAATTAAAACTAAGTCCCTCTCGAGTGATAGAGGGCCTCCGCTGGTAGCTTGTAAGCTCGCAGAGATAACTCTTAAGTGAGTTTAAACTAAGTCCCTCTCGAGTGATAGAGGGCCTCCGCTGGTAGCTTTGTAAGCTTGCGGAGATAACTCTTAAGTGAGTTTAAACTAAGTCCCTCTCGAGTAACGGAGGGCCTCCGCTGGTAGCTTTGTAAGCTCGCGGAGATAACTCTTACACGAGTATAAACTAAGTCCCTCTCGAGTGACAGAGGACCTCCGCTGGTAGCTTTGTAAACTCGCGGAGATAACTCTTAAGTGAGTTTAAACTAAGTCCCTCTCGATTGACAGAGGGCCTCCGCTGGTAGCTTTGTATGCTCGCGGAGATAACTCTTAAACGAGTATAAACGAAGTCCCTCTCGAGTGATAGAGGGCCTCCGCTGGTAGCTTTGTAAGCTCGCGGAGATAACTCTTAAACGAGTATAAACTAAGTCCCTCTCGAGTGATAGAGGGCCTCCGCTGGTAGCTTTGTAAGCTCGCGGAGATAACTCTTAAACGAGTATAAACTAAGTCCTTCTCGAGTGACAGAGGGCCTCCAATGGTAGCTTTGTATGCTCGCGGAGATAAGTCTTAAGTGAGTTTAAAATAAGTCCCTCTCGAGTGATAGAGGGCCTCAGCTGGTAGCTTTGTAAGCTCGCGGAGATAACTCTTAAGTGAGTTTAAACTAAGTCCCTCTCGAGTGATAGAGGCCCTCCGCTGGTAGCTTTGTATGCTCGCGGAGATAACTCTTAAGTGAGTTTAAACTAAGTCCCTCTCGAGTGATAGAGGGCCTCCGCTGGTAGCTTTGTAAGCTCGCGGAGATAACTCTTAAGTGAGTGTAAACTATGTCCCTCTCGAGTGACAGAGGGCCTCCGCTGGTAGCTTTGTAAGCTCGCGGAGATAACTCTTAAACAAGTGTAAACTATGTCCCTCTCGACTTACAAAGGGCCTCCGCTGGTAGCTTTGTATTCTCGTGGAGATAACTCTTAAACGAGTATAAACTAATTCCTTCTCGAGTGACAGAGGGCCTCCAATGGTAGCTTTGTATGCTCGCGGAGATAAGTCTTAAGTGAGTTTAAACTAAGTCCCTCTCGAGTGTCAGAGGGCCTCCGCTGGTAGCTTTGTAAGCTCGCGGAGATAACTCTTACACGAGTATAAACTTAGTCCCTCACGAGTGACAGAGGGCCTCCACTGGTAGCTTTGTAAGCTCGCGGAGATAACTCTTAAGTGAATTAAAACTAAGTCCCTCTCGAGTGATAGAGGGCCTCCGCTGGTAGCTTTGTAAGCTCGCAGAGATAACTCTTAAGTGAGTTTAAACTAAGTCCCTCTCGAGTGATAGAGGGCCTCCGCTGGTAGCTTTGTAAGCTTGCGGAGATAACTCTTAAGTGAGTTTAAACTAAGTCCCTCTCGAGTAACGGAGGGCCTCCGCTGGTAGCTTTGTAAGCTCGCGGAGATAACTCTTACACGAGTATAAACTAAGTCCCTCTCGAGTGACAGAGGACCTCCGCTGGTAGCTTTGTAAACTCGCGGAGATAACTCTTAAGTGAGTTTAAACTAAGTCCCTCTCGATTGACAGAGGGCCTCCGCTGGTAGCTTTGTATGCTCGCGGAGATAACTCTTAAACGAGTATAAACGAAGTCCCTCTCGAGTGATAGAGGGCCTCCGCTGGTAGCTTTGTAAGCTCGCGGAGATAACTCTTAAACGAGTATAAACTAAGTCCCTCTCGAGTGATAGAGGGCCTCCGCTGGTAGCTTTGTAAGCTCACGGAGATAACTCTTAAGTGAGTTTAAACTATGTCCCTCTCGAGTAACGGAGGGCCTCCGCTGGTAGCTTTGTAAGCTCGCGGAGATAACTCTTAAACGAGTATAAACTAAGTCCCTCTCGAGTGATAGAGGGCCTCAGCTGGTAGCTTTGTAAGCTCGCGGAGATAACTCTTAAGTGAGTTTAAACTAAGTCCCTCTCGAGTGATAGAGGCCCTCCGCTGGTAGCTTTGTATGCTCGCGGAGATAACTCTTAAGTGAGTTTAAACTAAGTCCCTCTCGAGTGATAGAGGGCCTCCGCTGGTAGCTTTGTAAGCTCGCGGAGATAACTCTTAAGTGAGTGTAAACTATGTCCCTCTCGAGTGACAGAGGGCCTCCGCTGGTAGCTTTGTAAGCTCGCGGAGATAACTCTTAAACAAGTGTAAACTAAGTCCCTCTCGACTTACAAAGGGCCTCCGCTGGTAGCTTTGTATTCTCGTGGAGATAACTCTTAAACGAGTATAAACTAATTCCTTCTCGAGTGACAGAGGGCCTCCAATGGTAGCTTTGTATGCTCGCGGAGATAAGTCTTAAGTGAGTTTAAACTAAGTCCCTCTCGAGTGATAGAGGGCCTCCGCTGGTAGCTTTGTAAGCTCGCGGAGATAACTCTTAAGTGAGTTTAAACTAAGTCCCTCTCGAGTGACAGAGGGCCTCCGCTGGTAGATTTGTAAGCTCGCGGAGATAACTCTTAAGTGAGTTTAAACTAACTCCCTCTCGAGTGATAGAGGGCCTCTGCTGGTAGCTTTGTAAGCTTGCGGAGATAACTCTTAAACGAGTATAAACTAAGTCCCTCTCGAGGGATAGAGGGCCTCCGCTGGTAGCTTTGTCAGCTCGTGGAGATAACTCTTAAGTGAGTTTAAACTAAGTCCCTCTCGAGTGATAGAGGGCCTCCGCTGGTAGCTTTGTAAGCTCGCGGAGATAACTCTTAAGTGAGTTTAAACTAAGTCCCTCTCGAGTGTCAGAGGGCCTCCGCTGGTAGCTTTGTAAGCTCGCGGAGATAACTCTTACACGAGTATAAACTAAGTCCCTCTCGAGTGACAGAGGGCCTCCACTGGTAGCTTTGTAAGCTCGCGGAGATAACTCTTAAGTGAATTAAAACTAAGTCCCTCTCGAGTGATAGAGGGCCTCCGCTGGTAGCTTTGTAAGCTCACGGAGATAACTCTTAAGTGAGTTTAAACTCAGTCCCTCTCGAGTTATAGAGGGCCTCCGCTGGTAGCTTTGTAAGCTCGCGGAGATAACTCTTAAACGAATATAAACTAAGTCCCTCTCGAGGGATAGAGGGCCTCCGCTGGTAGCTTTGTAAGCTCGCTGAGATAACTCTTAAGTGAGTTTAAATTAAGTCCCTCTCGAGTGATAGAGGGCCTCCGCTGGTAGCTTTGTATGCTCGCGGAGATAACTCTTAAGTGAGTTTAAACTAAGTCCCTCTCGAGTAACGGAGGGCCTCCGCAGGTAGCTTTGTAAGCTCGCGGAGATAACTCTCACTTCCGCTGGTAGCTTTGTATGCTCGCGGAGATAACTCTTAAACGAGTATAAACTAAGTCCCTCTCGAGTGATAGAGGGTCTCCGCGAGCTTACAGAGCCTCCGCTTGTAGCTTGATGAGCTCGCGGAGATAACTCTTAAATGAGTATAAACTAAGTCCCTCTCGGGTGACGGAGGGCCTACACTTGCAGCTTTATAAGCTCGCGGAGATAACTCTTAAATGAGTATAAACTAAGTCCCTCTCGAGTACGGAGGGCCTCCGCTTGTAGCTTGATGAGCTCGCGGAGATAACTCTTAAATGAGTATAAACTAAGTCCCTCTCGGGTGACGGAGGGCCTCCGCTTGCAGCTTTATAAGCTCGCGGAGATAACTCTTAAATGAGTATAAACTAAGTCCCTCTCGGGTGACGGAGGGCCTCCGCTTGCAGCTTTATAAGCTCGCGGAGATAACTCTTAAATGAGTATAAACTAAGTCCCTCTCGGGTGACGGAGGGCCTCCACTTGCAGCTTGATGAGCTCGCGGAGATAACTCTTAAATGAGTATAAACTAAGTCCCTCTCGGGTGACGGAGGGCCTCCACTTGTAGCGTGATGAGCTCGCGGAGATAACTCTTAAATGAGTATAAACTAAGTCCCTCTCGAGTGACGGAGGGCCTCCGCTTGTAGTCTGATAAGCTCGCGGAGATAACTCTTAAATGAGTATAAACTAAGTCCCACTCGAGTGACGGAGGGCCTCCGCTTGCAGCTTTATAAGCTCGCGGAGATAACTCTTAAATGAGTATAAACTAAGTTCATCTCGAGTGACGGAGGGCCTCCGCTTGCAGCTTTATAAGCTCGCTGAGATAACTCTTAAATGAGTATAAACTAAGTCCCTCTCGGGTGACGGAGGGCCTCCGCTTGTAGCATAATGAGCTCGCGGAGATAACTCTTACACGAGTATAAACTAAGTCCCTCTCAAGTGATAGAGGGCCTCCGCTGGTAGCTTTGTAAGCTCGCGGAGATAACTCTTAAGTGAGTTTAAACTAAGTCCCTCTCGAGTGACAGAGGGCCTCCGCTGGTAGCATTGTATGCTCGCGGAGATAACTTTTAAACGAGTATAAACTAAGTCTCTCTCGAGTGATAGAGGGCCTCCGCTGGTAGCTTTGTAAGCTCGCGGAGATAACTCTTAAGTGAGTTTAAACTAAGTCTCTCTCGAGTGATAGAGGGCCTCCGCTGGTAGCTTTGTAAGCTCGCGGAGATAACTCTTAAGTGAGTTTAAACTAAGTCTCTCTCGAGTAACGGAGGGCCTCCGCAGGTAGCTTTGTAAGCTCGCGGAGATAACTCTTACTTCCGCTGGTAGCTTTGTATGCTCGCGGAGATAACTCTTAAACGAGTATAAACTAAGTCCCTCTCTAGTGATAGAGGGCCTCCGTTGGTAGCTTTGTAAGCTCGCGGAGATAACTCTTAAGTGAGTTTAAACTAAGTCCCTCTCGGGTAACGGAGGGCCTCTGCTGGTAGCTTTGTAAGCTCGCGGAGATAACTCTTAAACGAGTATAAACTAAGTCCTTCTCGAGTGACAGAGGGCCTCCAATGGTAGCTTTGTATGCTCGCGGAGATAAGTCTTAAGTGAGTTTAAAATAAGTCCCTCTCGAGTGATAGAGGGCCTCCGCTGGTAGCTTTGTAAGCTCGCGGAGATAACTCTTAAGTGAGTGTAAACTATGTCCCTCTCGAGTGACAGAGGGCCTCCGCTGGTAGCTTTGTAAGCTCGCGGAGATAACTCTTAAACAAGTATAAACTAAGTCCCTCTCGAGTTACAAAGGGCCTCCGCTGGTAGCTTTGTATTCTCGTGGAGATAACTCTTAAACGAGTATAAACTAAGTCCCTCTCGAGTGACAGAGGTCCTCCTCTGGTAGCTTTGTAAGCTCGCGGAGATAACTCTTAAACGAGTATAAACTAAGTTCCTCTCTAGGGATAGAGGGCCTCTGCTGGTTGCTTTGTAAGCTCGCGGAGATAACTTTTAAGTGAGTTTAAACTAAGTCCCTCTCGAGTGAAAGAGGGCCTCCGCTAGTAGCTTTGTAAGCTGGCGGAGATAACTCTTAAACGAGTATAAACTAAGTCCCTCTCGAGTGATAGAGGGCCTCCGCTGGTAGCTTTATAAGCTCGCGGAGAGAACTCTTAAGCAAGTATAAAACTAAGTCCCTCTCGAACGAGGGATATGAATGATCAACAGGTGGATACGATGCATCATTTTCGAACCCCAGTTTAGTCACGACTTAACTGAAATTCGAGGAGCTGTGATGATGCCCGAAATATAAATAATGATATTCACAAATATCATAAATAAATAAGGTTCCCCGCTATATAAATAGAACGTTATAAACATGAAAAATGGGCGAATGCAAGTCAATATAGAAACTCTGGACGTACGCGAACGATAAACCGTCCACGGCTCTCACATGCATGCCGGGACACTTGGCTTCCATGCCTCCCTCCCACATGTCACGAGGCATGTGACACTTTGCATCCATGCCTCCCTCCCACATGTCACGAGGTATGTGACACTTGGCGACGAGTGAGCTTGCATGAAGGAGTGCTTGTACTATAAATAAGAAGGCGTGGCATCATGCGCCAGGTCGGAAACTGGAATCTCATGAGGCTTAGGCCGGATTCCCTGGCCATGAGCCCCCCTTTTTTCAAGCGGGATTAGTCTCGGCTAGACCGACACTTGATGGAGCCCTGCAGGGAGGACGGTTGTCCGCGAGTGGCTTGAGCTCGGATCGGCACAGGTTTGGATACGCTGACGGTAATCTCGTCGCGCATCTCAGGTAAGCCCGATCGTCTGAGCTCGCCCGCGTGCAACATGATTACGGAACCCGCCGACACGGGATTCTGGAAAAACGGGTTTCGTCAGTATGTAATGTAGACTATGAAAGATGTTTTATATGGAAGATTCATATGATGGAGTGCATGTAGCAAAATATATGAAAAATCAAATGATTGTCATTTTGTTATGGACTTTATATATACTATTCATTTACTTTGGATTGTTCAAACACTCGATAATTTAACACATTAAAACTATTAGCAACTATCTAGTCAAAATTGCGTCAAACAATCATCGCTATCGATCAGTCCACCCAGATTTTGACTCCACAATTTACAAATTCCAAGAATACATTATGAGTGTCCAAAAATAAATGGAAAAGAATTCAATAATCTAATGTTAACAAATGAAAAATAGCAAAATTAAAGATTACTTAACCCAAAAATAAAAAACCCTTTTTTTTCTTAAGAAGAACGCGCCCCTTTTCCTCCTCCACGCGCCACTGTTCTTCTTCATCTTCCTCCTGTCTTGGCGACTCGCTCTCCGGCCGCTTGGCCATGGAGCGGCGCCGCCGCCGCCTTTGGCTCCCTATCTGAGATTTCTTATTAAATCTTACTCCACAAAGTTCCATTTGTCAAATAAACATCATCTTAACCCTAAAATTTCAAAACCTAAACCCCCTCAAAATTTCCTTCAAATCTTGGCTTGTAGCCCCCAAAATGTCCGTCACCAAGCTTTCCGCGCTACATGCACCAGGTCACAAGGGTGTGACGGACCGCTTACGGCCTCCCCAAGGCTTGTGGGCTCCAATCTGGATAGATCTCGCAACGATTCAACCAACAGATGCAGCCCTAGAAGACGACTTCTACTATCAGCGATGGTGCTCGACCGCTGCAGCTGTTCACTGATAGTCTCTAAGCAGGATCGCAATGAATTCAGACTGAAATTTAGTAAGAGCCCTTCTCCCCTTAACTCAAAAAAACTCTGGCTACGCCCCTGTAACCCCCCCAAGGGTGGAAAGGTGGCAAGCCACCCAAAACTTACCCAACAAAAACTCTACTACAAACCTTCTCATCACCAAACATTGCTAAGTATAGACACCTACAGTTGCAAGCTCCAAATTCCTGGACTGTCTACTGAAGGTACAATCTACTACTTTTTAAAGAATCATATTTTATCTGTTAGCACATGTACTTACACCTACTGCATCTGTTACATTGATTCTAATTTTGAAACCACCAAGCGGAAGAGCTGTAACAACTTAGAAATCTACTCCTATATGTCACTTGTGAATTGCTATAACAACAGCATATACTTTGACTCTTATGATTAATATAGGTTATTGGAATGTAAGAGGTTCTAAAAGGCCTCTTCTGTCCCAAGAAATCAACCAACTGAGAAAATCTAACAAACTTGACATCTTTACTCTGGCTGAAACTAAAACAGAAACTGTTCCTTCTGAAATCCACATTAGAAGCACTGGCTTCCTTTATGCTCATGTCATCAAGGCTACTGGGCATAAGGGTGGCTTGTGGCTCCTTTATAACCACAACCTGATCATTGATGATCAAACTATCCTTGAACAAAATGACAGAATTTGCATGATAAAACTTGTTATCAATAACTTTACCCTTGCTTTGATGTTTGTCTATGCACCCTCTATAGAAGGTGAAAAAATTAGATTCTGGAATGATGTTTATACTTTTGTTCACAAGCACTTTCTCCCTGTGATTATAATTGGTGATCTAAACGAAATAGAAAATGATACAGAGAAAGTTGGGGGTTCTGCTCCAGCTCTCTCTAGATTCAGACGACTACATCAAGTAAAGGATGAGCTTAGCCTTCACACTATCCCCTTTTCTGGCTCCCCCTTTACCTGGAGAAAACACAAGCATGCTACTGATAACACTTACGAAAGGTTTGATAGAATGTTAGCCCATCAAAACATTATAACCAAGTTCTCTAACCTTAGAGTTCAACACCATCCCTTCTCCTCCTCTGATCATTGCCCTATTACTCTTCAACTAGGTTCTTCAGATAGAAAGAAAGGCTCCCCATTTAGATTTGAAATGGCTTGGACAACTAATCCTTATTATGAAAGCATTGTTAATAAAGTTTGGCATAATAAATTCCATGGCTCTTTTAGCTTTAACCTTGTGCAGAAGCAGAAACTCCTTAAGAAAAACACTAAAGATTGGTGTAAAAGTCAAGTTAACAGTATACAGAAACAACTTAGTGAGATTGACCAACTTATCCTTAGCCTGCAAAACCAACTTCCTTGGGGAACCCTCTCTAATAAGGAGGCTCTTCGCCTAAAGAGATTGGAAAACAAAAAATTTTCTCTTCTAGAGTACAATTACAAGTTTTGGAAACAAAGAGCTAGAACAAAACACACTCAACTTGCAGATAGAAATACTAAATACTTTCAAACTTCTGCTAAAATTCGAAACTTCAAGAGAAAAACCTTGGACTTTACTTCCAAGAGTGGTGAAATTATAACTGATCCTATTAAAATCTCTGAAACTATCACTGAAGAGATGTCTGAACGTTTTATTAATGATAATCAAAAATCTATTAAACCTGAAGATATTTATTTTGTCCAACCTCAAATCACTAATCTTGAGAATGATAATCTCATCAAGATTCCCTCATCCAAGGAAATTAAAGATACCATTGACAGCATGGTTGAAGATAAAACGCCTGGCCCTGACGGCTATCCCCCTGAATTCTATAGTAAATACTGGAATATAGTTGGAGACTCCCTCTGTAAAGCTATTAAGTCCTTTTTTCACTCTAGTAACCTCCTAACTGAAATCAATCAAACCTTCATAGCACTAATCCCAAAAGTTGAGAACCCTACCAACATAAACCACTATAGGCCAATTAGTCTTTGCAATACTATCTATAAAATTATAACAAAAATTTTAGTTAATAGACTTAAACCCATCCTTCCTAAACTCATTAGCCCTTTTCAAGGTGCTTTTGTGGAAGGAAGGTCAATTCAAGACAACACCCTTTTAGCTCATGAAATCTTTCATAGCTTTCACAAACGAAAAGGGAAAAAAGGTTGGATGGCCTTAAAACTTGATATGGAAAAAGCCTATGATAAAATCAACTGGTCCTACATCAAGGCTACTCTCAAGAAATTCGGTTTTCATCCAACTTGGATCAACTGGGTTATGAAATGCTTATCCACTTCCACCTTTTCTATCCTTGTAAATAATTCCCAGGGGAACAATTCAAACCTAACAGAGGAATTCGGCAAGGAGACCCTCTAGCTCCTTATCTTTTTGGTTTAGTCATGGAAAATTTAGCTAGAGAATTGCACTATGAAGCTCTCAAAGAGGATGCTTTAATAGGCATTCGCCTAACCAAAAATGGCACCACTATCCCCTTTCTAACTTTTGCAGATGACACTATTATCTTTGCAGAAGCAGCCCATACTAGCCTTAATACCATCCAAAATATCATGAATAATTTCTCTAACATTTCTGGCCTAACCATCAACTACACTAAAAGCTCAATCCAATTCTCAACCAACACAAATCCTAACCTAGCCAAAGACATATCCCAACACATGAGAATTCCTATTTCTAAAACCATCGAAAAATATTTAGGCATACCTTTAGTGAATGGTAGAATAAAAAATTGTGTCTTTGAGGAAGCCATAAACAACTTGAAAAAACAACTCTCCAAATGGAGAGCCTCCTCTCTTTCCCAAGCTGGTAGAGCTATCCTCATTCAAGCTAATTTAAGCTCCAAAACGAACTATCTTATGCAAAACTTTCTCCTTCCTAAAGGTATCCTACAACAGATGGATCAAATCAACAAAAATTTCTTCTGGAATAAGCTAAGCTCGGAAAGATATACTCCCCTTATTAGTTGGGACAAAATCTGTCAACCTAAACGTTTTGGAGGCCTAGGTATAAGGAAAGCGGAAGATTTAAATATTAGCTTGCAACTTAAGCTGTTATGGAAAATTTACACGGATAACAATAGCATCTGGGTTAAAATTATCAAGGAAAAATACCTTCAAAATGTGCACATCAATCAAAGATCAAATCTTAACACCTCTTGGCAATTTGGCAGACTACTCTCTCTTAGAGAAAAATTTAATAGAGGCATTAAATGGATTATTGGAGATGGTAAAACTATAAGTGTCTGGAATGATCCTTGGTTGGAAGATCATGACCTCTCTGCCTTCCAAATTGACAGGGATCCAAACATGAAAATCTGTAACTTATTAAATCATCATAAACAATGGAATACAAATTTGTTGTATGAAATTTTTCCAACAAACATAGTCTCCAAAATAATACAGATCAATATCCCAAACTGGGAAACAAATGACAAACTGGTATGGAAATGGGAATCTACTGGTCTTTTCACAACCAAATCTACTAAACGTCTAAATAATTATAATCAAACCCAGAACAATGACTATAACAAAATCTGGAAACTTAACATTCCTCCTAGAATCAAGAACCTTATTTGGAAAATGTCAATTGATGGCCTTCCAACTAAAGGTAGACTAAACAAATACATTAACAGAGTCCCTAGCACTTGCACATTTTGTGACTCCTGTGAGGAAGATCTAAATCATCTCTTTCTTAATTGCAATTACTCCAAGGATATCAACGCCTCTTATGAAAGGAAAATAGGTAAATACTTTGGTACCAACTCTAGGCCAGATCTGGATATTTCAGCCTTGATTAACCGCAGTAATAACCCCACAGTTCTCGAAGAACTTGGCTTTATCTGGCAAGCAATCTGGAATACTAGGAATGATACTATCTTTAAAGGTAAAACCCTTCCTCCTACCAGTACTATTGTCCAACTTGTGATCAATGAAATTAAAAACTGGAAAAACATTGAAGATAGATCGCAGCCAACTAAAAACAAAAAGTGTAGGAAACATGTGAGGTGGACCAAACCGGAAGGAGCTATCTACAAAGTTAACGTAGATGGCTCGGTCAAACCCACGGGTGTTTGTCAGGTGGGGGGAGTCATCAGAGACTCCACAGGTAATGTGATTGATATCTTTTATCATCAAGTCAGTACAGGTTCGGTTATTCAAACTGAAGCTGCTGCAGTCATCCTCGGAATGCAACAAGCAAGCTCAAGAGGACTTAAGAAGATTATTGTGGAAGGAGACAATCAAGACCTCATCAAAGTTCTTAGAAAGGAAAGTGATGTCAAGTGGGAAATCATCCACCAAGTGGAGCAAATCAGAAGCCTAGCTGCTTCCTTTGAATTTATAGACTTTGTTCATTGTCTTAGAGATGCAAACAGAGTAGCAGATTATATTGCTAGAAAAGGTGTCATCTGTAATAGCTCAACAATCCCTTATAATAGGGAACTGTATTCCATCATCCTTCAGGATGATCAGGGTCATGCCTTACGCTCTGTGTAAGGCATCCCCATATTTTACCTACTGTAAAAAAAAAAAAGTTAAAAAATAGGGTAAATTGCATAAAACCACCCTTTAAATAGGGTATATTGCTCAAAACAACATCTTAAAATCAATATTGTAGAAACTGCCCTTTATATAGCTTTTATTTGCCAAAGACCACCCTATCTTTGATTTTGTTAAGTTTTAGAGGAAAAAATTGGTAAATTACGAAAATACCCTTATCATATGGAGAGGCGATATTGAAGGAGATCTCGTATAGAAGTTTTGGAGAGATTTATGTAGGGGTGGGCACGGGACGGGATTGAGCCGGGACGGGGCTCGTCCCGCGAATTTTTTATGGGACGGGATTGACACTTTTTTTTCGGGACGGGATGGTGTCTGGACGGGACGGGATCGGGAAGGGACGGGCCTTGTCCCGCAAATAAAAATAATAAAATATTATATAATTTTGCAAAGTGAAAAATGCTTTTATAATTCATTAATTTGCATAATATGTTGAATACGGTATTATTCTCAACTATATTATTCAATAATAATAATATTATTATTAATATTATAATATTATTATTAATTCATACAATGATTGTATAATTAATTATAACCTTCTACATATTTGGCTACATTATCTTACTAGATCAGGATGAAAAGGGATTGAGAAGAGATTCACCAGATACTGTCTCATTATCGATTGATAGTTGAGAAGTACCGTATTTAGCTATTTGCCTCTTGTAGCTCTAAATGGGTATAATAATAATAATAATAATAATAATAATAATAATAATAATAATAATAATAATAATAATAATAATAATAATAATAATAAGAAGAAGAAGAAGAAGAAGAAGAAGAAGAAGAAGAAGAAGTGTAAAGCCATTGGTTATGGGTTCTTACCCTTCTCTTTCTCTGCATTGGGGGGGAACTTGAGACAGACGTCATAAACCTTCTAAAGAGGATCCAGAAATTTGCTCAAGCTCACGATATGGGGGCTCATAATGTAGCTCATATTTTCACTAGGTTGGGGTTTTCTATTGCTAAAGGAGTGAGGGCCCAGATTGTCTCTCGGCTTCCCACTAATTCTTTGTAAGCTCCTATATTTATTTTATAATAATAATAATAATAATTATTATTATTAAATAATAATAATAATAATAATAATAATAATAATAATAATGCCACGTTATAATCAATTATTATTATAAATTGAAAATTATTATTATAATTATAAATAATATTTGCTCAAATAATAATAATAATATTATTATAAATAAATATTATTATTATTATAAATGGAAGATTATGATTATAATTATAATTATAATATTGGCTCAAAATAATAATACTAATAATATATTATTATTATTCTATAATATTATAATATTATTATTATTATAAAAAAAAATTTTATTATTATAATGTGCGGGACGGGACGGGATTTGCGGGATCGTCCCGCGTTTTGTCCCGCATAATTTTTGCGGGACGGGATTCGCTATTTTGTCCTGAATCCCACTGGGATCGGGACGGGATCGGGATTTGTGCCCATCCCTAGATTTATGCATGGATTGAAGGGGGCTTAGTATAGGAGTGTAAGAGTTATTGAATAATTTCAATTAACAAAGTGTGTGTGGATTGTAAAACATAGCGGCGGGGTGGTTTTTGGCAACTAAAAGCTATAAAAAGGGTGATTTTATGCAATATTGAATTTAAGAGGTGATTTTGAGCAATATGTCTAATTTAAGGGGTGATTTTGAACAATATGTCCAATTTAAGGGGTGGAAAATACTACTTATTTCATGAATGAAGCCTCCTGGGCCGTGTGATATTATACCCAAACCGGGAAAATATAAACCCAATTAGCCTCCATTCGGATCCAAGTCATCCAACCGCCGAACATTTGATCGAGTTCGTTCGAGAATCGAGAGGAAGGGGGAGAAATCCAGAGGAAGCTTTGAGCGAGAGAGGGAACGAGAGATGGCGGAGGAGGAGAAGAGGAAGAGAACGACGGTGGATTCTCTAGGATGGCTAACGGAGTCCTCGATTATGCCGAAAAAGGTGAAGGCCATCGAAGGTGTCGGAGCTTCTTCCATTATGGAGCTCAAGGCCCACCTCTACCGTTCTCAAGAGGAATCCAAGAAGACCAGGGACCTCTCCGGCCCCGACGTCGAGTATCAGCGCGCCAAGAAGATCGTCGCCGCCGGTGACCACTTCTCTCGCAAGAACTCCGGCGTCGATGCTCGTTCCCACAAGTAATTAATCCCCCCTTTGAAATCGAAATTTTCAATTGTTTTGATTTCTTGTTGTAATTAGTTGAGTTCCTATCAAATTCATGCTTTTCGATTCATCTAGCTGGTGTTACTTGCATTTATAAGCCTAGGGTTTTGAGGTAAAAGGAATCGAGGTATTTCAATCAACTGGAATTTGGGTTTAGATGTAATTCAGATCGTGATAGATTGTCAGTTTGACTTTTGCCTTTATAGGTCGATTGGCATTAGCAGGTTACACAGATTGTGAAATTGGCAAATTCCATTCCTTGGCTACATGAAATTGGCAAATTCAAATTACATTAGGGTTTTGCTGGTGGTGGTGTCCAAAGTATCTGAATAGTAATTTTGAGGTTTCAAGTGGATTTCATTGTTATGATATTTGCTTCTCTTTCAAGAGAGCATTTTTCTTTTCAGCACTTAGTTCTTTAAGCATTTGTCTGATTGTTTAACTAATTTTGAGGTTTGGTTGGATGTTTGGCGATCCTGGCAATCCTTCCAAAGAGGAATGCTATAGGAAAATTGGATTGAAAAAACATAAGTTGGATACTTGTCTTGATGGCTTAAGTAGTTTGAGGGATCAATTTTCTAATGCTTTTGGATTGAGTAACATCACTTCTATCGCATCTAGATGCTTAGACCAGCTTAGGTTTCACCTTTCATCTATGATCGAATAAACCACTAAACATAGAGGTCAAGTTTGAAGGGATTGATGTTGGAAATTTGTACATTGTGTGCCAACTTCTTCTTATTGTGTTTCCGTTATTGTAGGGATGGTAAGATTCATAGAGGAAATGTTACGAAGGAAAACAGAATAAAGGAATGTTTTATTGATTGTTCTATCTAAGGTTATTTGGCTTCTAATACCATTGACCTAATTCAGCCTCTTCTCAAATTCTATTTTGTCTTTGTTTTTTGAGTATGTTGAAGACCTTCCATTACACAAGAGCTGAAAATGTGCCTTTTCTTCTTCCATATAGATGCTAAGTGATGCAATTTGCTTGTATGATTCATGGTTAAATGGTAACTGCAGGGACAAACTTATCTTAAAAGCTGAGAAAGATGGGTCAAATAGCTATGCAGCATTGGAGAAGAAGGCTGAGCTGTATGAGAAGCTTGTGAGAGGTGAGCTATCAGACGGAGAGGATGAGGAGAAATATTGTGTTGATTTTTTCCGCAAGGGCCTTTTGCAGGATGAATTGCCCAAGGAGAAAGCCCCCCATAGCTCCGCCGCTGAACCATTGCAAAAAGAAGAGGAAGATGAGGGCTTTATTCCATTTAGTGATAAACCTTTCAGCCTTGGTCGTACGGCTGGAAGTGTTGACCATAATGAGCATAAGCGTTTTGTGAGGTGAGTCCCGAAATTGTATTTCACTTTTGTTTGTGCATGTTAGAACTTTCATTTTGGAACTGGCTTTGTGGCTCCAGTAGTTATAAGAAACATGCATGTGTATTAATTAATGACCATTTACCTGAATTTCCCATTTTGCATGGTCTCTGTTTCTTGAGACATTTTTTAAGGATTTAAATCAAATATTTGAGCTGGTGGAATTTAAAGTAGTGACCTATGTCATGGCGTTGATCTCTTTTAGGGAAGTGCACGAGGAAGCAAGCGAAGCGAGAGAAAAAGCCTCTGACCTCAAGTTACGCAGGCAAGAACAAGCTGCTGCTCGTCGAGAAAAACTTAGGCAGGCATACCTGCGAAAGCGGGTGGAGAATCTAAAGGCTGCATCCAAACCTGATCAGACATGACCAGTTTGTGGATCCTTGCCAAGCTGCCAGCCATTCAGTTTTGCAAGCAAGGTAAACTATTCATCTCTAGGCATATATTTCTTGCCCTCTAGGATTTATTTACCAATGAAACTTCTAGTTTAATGAGAAGTTCTCTTATAGGGCTCTTGGAAGATGAATGCCTCAAATCTTTCATGAACATTTGATCCTTGATTGTTTCTTCCTGTAAGTCTGTAACCAGTTGATGCGGTAAAAACTTGTCATTGCTATAAACAAAATGGAGATCACTCCTTGTACCCTTGAGTCCTGGTGTAAAAGATTACTCCTTCCCACCAACAAAAGATGTTTTTGGTAGTCAAATTAGTAACCTTCACAAAGTGTATCCTTGGGCAGTGCAAAGTGTATTCTTGCCCTCTAGGATTTATTTACCAATGAAACTTCTAGTTTAATGAGTTCTTCTCTTATAGGGCTCTTGGAAGATGAATGCCTTACAGTTGCTCTGAGTGTCCAAGAGTATGGTTGAAGATGCAGTCTGTAAAGCCAGAATCTGGGTACCGTGAAACAACTCGAGCCACGAATTTATGCATTGGAAGTTCTAAAGTAGAGACAAAATCCCAGTTTATTTCCAACACCAAGATACGAGGCTATATGGTGATGGGTTCAACTTCTAAGCCCCGCCGGTAGGGAGAGGGAAACTAGGTGCCGAAGACGTTTGATGGCCTCAAATCTAAGCCCCGCCGGTAGGGAGAGGGAAACTAGGTGCCGAAGACGTTTGATGGCCTCAAATCTTTCATGAACATTTGATCCTTGATTGTTTCTTCCTGTAAGAATGTAACCAGTTGATGCTGTAAAAACTTGTCATTGCTATAAACAAAATGGAGATCACTCCTTGTACCCTTGAGTCCTGGTGTAAAAGATTACTCCTTCCCACCAACAAAAGATGTTTTTGGTAGTCAAATTAGTAACCTTCACAAAGTGTATCCTTGGGCAGTGCAAAAAAGGGCTAAAAAACTTTCGACTCTGCTGGGGATAGAACCCAGAATCTCTGGTTTCGTAGACCAGCGCCTTATCCATTGGGCCACAGAGTCATTTGATGGTTGTTCTCATTGTAGAAAGCACTTCAATAAGTAAAACAAAAATAAAAAACACAAAATATATACTTACTAAAATAATGAAACTACATAAAAATAAGATTTCTAACATTCAAGGCACAACAATTAGAACAAAATAAAATGAGGCAAAATGTCAATGAAAGCATCCCAGCGCCAGGAGCCCTCAAAGGGTACGAGATCATAATGTAGAACGACTTTGACTAATTGAACTAGACTTCAAGACCTAAAAAAAGGTACTTCACTTTCTCCATCTCTAGGGCATCCAGTATAAAGATCATGAAGGAAGTGATAGAGATGATTTTACACTCTTAGACCTCGCCGTAGATGTCGCCACATTCCGGGCATATGGAGCGAGATAGAGATGATTTTAAACTCTTAGGCCTTGTGTTGAAAAACGACCCTTGAACTTCAGTTCGAGCCGATCGATCATACACACAATATATACTCCCTCTGATCGACCAGATCAACAACAACAACAACAACAACAACTCAGTTAATCCCGCTATAAAGCGGAGTCTGGGAGGTCAGGATGTACGCACTCATATCCCGAACAGATCGAGAGAGTGTTTTCGATAGACCCAGAACGATAGGGCAATAACCTCATAGTAATTGGACTCAGAGAAGGAAGCAGAGACAATAGGGAATAGGAAATGGAAGGCGTAGGGAAGAAGCATGAAAGTAAACAATGACACGAGGACACAACTCAAATCAAAACCATAACAAATGACACTAAACATCAGCGGCTCGAATGCTCCTCCTCCAGTGGTCTCTGTCCGAAGTCATATCCTCTGATAGGTTCAGCAAAATGAGAAAATGTCTGATAACCTCCAGCCAGCTCTTATTAGATCTACCTTTCCCCCTACGGTTTTCTCCCAAAATCAGGTTTTGGTAGATTATACTCAAAGCTACTAGCTCTTTCATTCAATAAATATATATATATATATATATATATATATATTGCTATTATGTATACAGTATATATAAATAAATGTGGTTTTTGGTCTCCTTGTGGAAGAAGCTATGCCAGAAACTGGCCCTTTGTGTTACCAATTTTTAGGAACTTACAAAATGAGAATCAAAATGTAACGTATATACCACGTAGCGTGGCAGCATCAGAAATGGAAATCGATCCAAGGTATTAAACTTTGCACTACTCAGTAACTTTATATATATATATACAAAAAAAGGAACATCTAGAATTCTCTATTCCAGCTGAGTCCTTCGAAAATCGCATCAAGTCGTTCCTCAATATCGGCAAGCGATTCAGCCGCCATGAAAGTCACTAAACACTACTGTAGTTAATTGCAAAGGAAATTGAAATTCACATCTCTTAACAGACAAAGCGGACATTAGGACAATCGAAGAGGAGATCGAGATGGATTGAGGATGTCAGAAATGGCAGCCGCAGAAGCAGTAGAAGAAGCTGAGGGCGGAGACGAGGATGATTGCTTCGCAGACGGAGACGATCTTGAAGAGGATGTCGTCGAAGAAGGAGATGCGGATGTTGAGCCTCTTCCAGCGTATGCCGGAGCTCAGAAACCTCCACCTCCAGGCTGCCTTGCTCATCAGCCTCTTCACAAACCACTTCTTCTTCATTGTCGCTGCAGCTGAAGTTTCCTTCCCCATTGTAGAGTTACTAAGAGTGTGAAATAAGGAAGAAGAAGAAGAATCAGTGAGAGATGGTTATGGTTGTTATGGAGGGGGAACTGGGGAAGGATCGGTTACTTATGAAGAAAAGTTTAGGGGTCCGGTAATACCTGTATTTTGAAGAGTGCGAGCGTATTTTCGGCATCCTAAATCTAGAATGATAGATACTTTAAGAGTGATGAGCATAATATTTCCGACCGGATACTCCTTCGGTCGGAAATAAACGATGTTTGACTTTTGTTCACGTAGTTTTAGGAGCTAAAAACTATATAAAATCTTATTTATTTTAATTATTTTTTTTCACGATTTAATACTCCATCCGTCTAAGAATAGATGGTCTTTTAGGCTCATGCACGCTAATTAAGAAACCTATTTTGCATCTTAAATCTCATCATTATTATTAAAGGTTAAATTTTAAAAACCTTTAGTTATCCATATTAAGGTAAATTTGGGTGTAAATTTTAGAGTTAAATTTACTCTTTGGCTCATGGGTACGGTGAAGTCAAAAAAAAATTTGGAGCCAAAATTTGAAATAAGATACACTTTCCATACAATTAGAATGAGTAATGGAAAAGGCACCAGAGTTTTCTTTAATTTTTCCAAGAGTTTTCTTTAATTTTAACAAGTAAAAAAAGATAGTAATTTTAGAGGTAATAATTACCTATATATATCTAAAAGCTCATGTATTTTCGACAAAGTTTTAAGGCCTAAAAGGTCATGTATTCTTGGACGGAGAGAGTACTTATTACTACATTAATAAGTATTAAATTATGGAAAAAAATAATAATTAAAATAAATAAGATTTTATATAGCTTTAGCTTCTAAAGCTACGTGCACAAAAGTCAAATATCGTTTATTTCCGACCGGATGGAGTATTTTTTTTTTTTTGAAAGCCAAAGCACCCATTCAATTAATCTAAATCATTCAATAACAAAACATCCAATTCAACAGATTGCAAAGAATTAAAACAAGAAAATAAATCAACCTCTGGTCTCATGCCAGCCAAAAGATGTGCCACCCTATTTGCTTGGTGCCAGAGGCGGATCTCAGTGCAAGCAAACCCAGCTGTCGCTGGGTAGAAAATTTTGGATTAAGTTAAAAATAATAATCTTGCTTGGCATAAATAATTATAATCTCAGTTTATTTTTTAACCAAAACTCAAAAGATGGACAACAAACATGATAGTTCGGTGAAGAGATATATTGCACTTTCTTTCCACTGTTGTTCTTTCGACTCCTATGAATTGCATTTACAGTTTTTTGTTTTCAAAATCTGAAAATTGATAGATTTTTTTCATAGTTTGCTAGATTAGTTTAGTCAATTAAAAGTTATAAAAAAACTCAAACAAGTTGTTACGGGTTTAGGGGTATGGTTTCCTTAATTGAATTTTTGGCCTGTAAAATTGTGTTTTTACCATGAATATTTTCGCTCACCTAGCTTTGAAACATTAGATCTGCCACTGCTTGGTGCCTCACATAGCTCCACTCGACTGACTTGACTCCAATCCCTTTGCAAGAGCGATGATTCTGTCGACTATCATTCCTGCTCCCCCTCTCAATATGATCACTCAATATTGACATTGTAGCCTTTAAATTTTGATATATGCACCGTTTTACATAAAATATTATTTAGTGTTACATAAAATATTTTTATAATTTTTTTAAAATATTTTTTCTCAAATTTATAGTATAAATTTTCAATACACTTTTGGCCTAAAAATTTTGTATGAAACATCAAGTCACAATGATAATTGATAGGTGATGATCACTCAATATATATTGACATTGTAGCCTTTATATTTTGATATATGCACCGTCTTACATTTTTTTATATATAACAAGCCGCTTTACATTTTCAAAACCATGAGTTTTATACTTGATATTTTTTTCTCAATTTCACAATAACTTTAAAAGCGAAAAATATATATTTTTTCTCAATTCATGTTGCATATATTACTGAGTACTGATTGCCTAACCGGTATTGAATTGTATTTAATTTAATTTATTAGTGTGAAACGCATCTGCCACACTGAAATTAGAGGGATAAGCAGATTTACAGTTGTAGAGAATAAATCGCCCATCTGTTTGGTGCCTTTTTATGTTTGTGTTTTTTCGGTGGAGATAAACAGATTTCCAGATTCCTGATTCCTTGGTTTTTATTTTAATGGTTTGCAACTGAAATCTGAGGAATATATTGTGATTGATCACAACAGACTACAGTTGAAGTGTAACTCTTACACCTACTTTTTCCCTTTATTATAGTAACATATTTGACTTCCAATTTGCCACCGCCCTTTTGTTAACCTTTCCTTCAAAGTTTTAGGGTCCGTTTGGTTCGAGCTAGGGAAAGGAAAGGGATTCATTACCTCTATGGGAAGGGAAAGGAAATGATTAGTGTTTGATTGTGTTTTTGTTTGGTTGACTTAGAAAATGAATCATTGAATTCCCTATTGCCTTTGTGAATGTTTGGTTGAATTGATTTAGGAAAATGATATGTTTAATCATCTCATAAATTCTAATGTTTGTCGTTTTTAATTTATAACAAGTAATGATCGTCAACACTAACTTGAAGAACTATAAAAGCTCAGTTTTGATTTTATTATTTTTTTTTTTTGCTATAAATTAGATTTGGAGTCATTCCAGATTTCTTCAGAATTGCTGCAAAACAAAGAGATAACACCCTACAAATTTAAAGGCACACCACAAAAGGAAGTTTGACCATTTCCAACAAAAGTTAAGACAATGCCCAAAAAAAAAGTTAACAGAAGTTAAGACAATACACCAGAAGTTAACAGAAGTTAAGACAATACACACCAGAAGTTAACAAAAGTTAAGACAATACACACCAGAAGTTAAGACAATATCCAATACATTTTCAAATCCTTCTTGAAATCTGTCTCAATATCAAAGTCTTCATCAATATAGATTGCAAGAGATTCATGTGTGATCTCAATGTCTGTCATTGATAGGTTTCTGAAAATACTCACTTGCTTCTCCACTCAAAAGCTTCACAATTCACTCAAGGAGCTTCTCTAAATTGTATACCAAGTTGCTCATCCTTTCAGGCAACATCATCAATCAAGGTGGTTGAATCTTTGGTGATTGTCACCTTCCTTGCTATATACACCAAGCTGCTTGACAAAAGTATCCTCCAGGAACGAAGCAATCCCAGTACACAAGCAAATATTTTAGGAAAAGATAGCCAAATAAACATTAATATTAATTCAATATATTCATCACCAAACTCTAATCAAGGAATTAGCTAATGGTATGAACTAGAGAATGCATGGATCATTATAATATTGGCCGGAAAATTCGAATGCTTCTTCATGAGTGTCAAACAATACCTCTCAGGATGGCAATGTCCTGGAGAAGATCCTTTCTCCTCTAATCAAAACTAGGTGCTTTGATAGCAGCAACATTGAGGATTCCTCTAAGCTTGTTTGATCACAAAAAGTGTTGCCAATGCCTCTCTAGTCACATCCTTAGCAATGATCACTGGAAGTTGCAAACAAAATCACATGAGCAAAGAAAATTTTGAGATTGGAAATTTGTTGCAAAAAAAATCAGTCAAAAGTTCCCCTCAAATTAAGACCACAACATCTTTAATCGAAGACATTAGAATTTATTAGATTTTGTTAATAGGGCACAACCTAGGAGCAAGCTTATCGGTGACATAGTTGAGAAATTCACCCGAACGAAACTATAAAACCAAGCTCTAATAGGATTCCAAAAGTAAGCGTATTATTCAAACAAACACATTATCAAAAATGTTTATTACATTTATATATAGTTGCTTAATTAATTTGTGAACTGCAATGTACTGTAGAAGCTCTGAATGGAATTTAACTGAATTGTAGGAAGAGAAGAACATCATTATCTTCTTAAAAGGGTTCCTCTTCAGGAAAGAGTAAAGAAGAATCAATCTTCTATCACTTTGAACAAGAGCGTATCCTTTTTGGAGCCCTTCATTTGTAATCTAAAATACCACCATAGCACTTGCAAACTAAGAAGAGCATTGACAAGATCACAAACATTCCAATGAGTCCATAAATCAGATATGTTGCCAATCTGTATCCTTTTTCCCACCCTCATCCACATCAACATAGATTGGTTTACATGGAAAAGACAAGTGTGCAAGATCTTTAACATGTATATAAATCATTCAATAAACAAAATTAAGATCAAAACAGTCTTCTTCAATCTATTTTTCCTAAAGATGAATGCAACCAAAATACTAAGAATATAGTCAATCAGAGAATCTTTTTGGTTTGTGTGGCTGAAAAGAGGGTTGTTTGTCGGTTCTGTTCCAAGAAAACCAATGTAGTCAGAGTACTTATCTTACCTTTCATAAATTGTTGCAAATATAAGGAATTCATGGGATCCTAGAATAAGCTAATTTATCATAGTGCATGAACATTACATGATTACATTATCAGCACTGAAACTTCTAGTAGAAGAGATGCTGAGACAACATGAAGTAGAGAGAAATCTTTTCAGATCGCTCTGACTGCATATGCTTAAGAAAGGAAAATATTATTTATTAAAGTATATTATGCCAATTTCTTGCAGAATCAAACATTTTGGGCTTATTAGTCATTCATTAAAGTATATTTTGCCAATTTCTTGCGGAGAAAAAAAACCCTAAACCCAATCAAAGTCACATAAATACCTAATTGATCTATCAAAAACGCCTAATTGATACAAAGATCAGAAAATATTAGTACGCATAACTGAATGAAAACGGAGAGAGACATGTATGAAAGGTGAGGAGATCGAAAATAAGTTACCGGGACGACGGAAGAAATCGAGAGAGATAGGAGGTCATGGGTTTGGTTCGTTGAAGCGAGCATCTTCCCAAGCTCGGGAACCGACAGAAATGCGGAGGTGATAAGAGAGATCTGGCGACGATGGTGGGCGAGCAGTCTAAAGATGAAGGTGGATCTATGAGTTAATTCCACACAAAGGAAAAACACAACCAAAGATAGAAATTCCATCAATTGAACCCGAAACTGCAAAGCTAGGGTTTAGATCTCGCCGAAAGAGATTGAAGATCGACGGCCGCCGCCAAGGTAGGGAAGACAACGCAGAAAAATCGACACACGGTCAGAGATCAGAGGGAGAGAAGTGCAATCGGTGGGAGGAAATTTCAGAGACCCATGGATGAAGAACGAGAGCGTCGGGGAGAGAGAAAGATGGCGTTTCTGAATGGAAGACCCTAAAAAAGGAGGGGTAATAAAATGGGCCGAATTGTTTCAACCCAAAAACACTTTTATTCCTTTGAGTATCTGAAACCACCACACCACCGCCGACCGCCGACGCTCCCGCTCACCAGATCCGGCCACCCCGGTGTGAGCAGCCCCTCCATTCGCACCCACACACCCATCCCCCTCCATTCGTACCCACACACATTCGCACCCCTCGCAGCCCCCTCCATTCGCACCCACACACCACCGCACCCCCTCTCCGGTGCCGACAGCACCCATTCCGGCCACCACCCACCCAGCAGCGCCGAATCCAGGCCCCTGAGCCGACATTAACAGCCTATCGAGCCCCCGCAACCCCTTTTCGCTTCTCTTTGCAGATTCGAAAGAAACCGCCCCTAATTGTCTCCTCCTTCCCCTAGCACCGCCGGATCTGAGAAGAGGGAAGGGGCGCCGAGTACCGACGTCGCCACCACCACGCTGCCATCGCCCAGCCATTCGATTCGTCGGGCTCCGCCGTCAACTCGACACTGGGGCTCTGAGTACTCCACGAGGATGAATACATCATCTGCTAGGGTTTTATTTCAATTCCCTTTACACGCGCTACACGGCCGGATCTTTGAGTGTGGGCTGCTTTTCCACTTTTTTTTAAAAAACTACCCAATTGATGTGGCATCATCCTAGCCTTTTATTTCCTTTAAATCAAAGGCTCACAATTGTGCACAAGATACACCCTAAGGGGTGTGCACAAGTTACCTATTCTCTATATATATACATATATACATATATATATGTATATATATATATATATATACATACATATATATATATACATATATATATATACATATATATATATACATATATATATATATACATATATATATATACATATATATATATACATATATATATATACATATATATATATACATATATATATATACATATATATATATACACACTATGTTTCGCTCAAAGTAGGGTCTGAGAATCAAGTGTAATTTTTCAATTCCCCAACTATGTCAATAGACACACTAGGCCAGTTTGACGTTCTAGACACGGGAAAATTTCGTCTCCTGAAGAGGGTTTTGGACGCCTAATAACTCTAGGCATGTACATTCGTCCCCTGAAGTTTGTCCCTTGTAGAGCGCACCTAGAGCACTTAAAACACAGACCAATTGAACCTCCGTCCCTTGGTTGACATCCAAGTCACCGGCCCACGAGGCCATTGTCAGAGATTATATTGTTGAGGCCACCACTAAAGTTTGTGTCTTGATAACTGAGGGGACGAACATAAGGTGGACTAATGTTGTGTCTTGACGAACATTTGGTTAGTCATGTTGTCTCTCAAAGTTTTACGTGACGACCATTTGGTTATTCAACCTCCTTCAGACCATTTAACGGGCAGCGTTTGTGGTGCCCTGAGAGTTTTGGGGATCAACTTTGGGTTCAAAATGTTTGTGGCTTCAGTTAATAGGAACCTAGTCGTTTTAGGTTTGTGGCTTGAATTTACTAAAAATTAATAGCATATACGCTTCATTTTGTGATGCTCCCTGTCCGAAACCAAATGTAACTCACAAACAAACAACACTAAATACAAAATAGAGGGCACCAGCACCCATTTCATACATAAAAACCTGCAATTTCATACATAAAAACCTGCATACAAACCAAATGTAACCAACACTACATATTCCATACAAACCAAACACATTGTTCATACATTAAAACCTGCAATACCATGCTACGTTGTTCATCAACCAACTCATGCAAACACCCATGTCAGCAAAACAACCTACCAATGTACTTGAGTTGAAACACAAACGGACATAAAGTTTAGAAACACCATGTTCAAATACAAACTGCACTTACAAGTCTAGAATTGTGACCCAAAAGTTGCACAAACTAACCCAAAAGTGAAGCAAAGAAGTTGTGCAAGCTGCAACCAAGTTCTTGTTAATATTGTCACCTACCTAGATCGCCAAGTGCTAAAACCTGCACTTCGGTAAGGGAAGTGTAGAACCATCAGCCTCTCAAAGTGCTCCATTTTGTCCTTCATCTGATCATATTTTTCATTGGCTAGCTTGGCGTCCTCCTCGACCTTCCTTGCTCGCTCATTAGCCTCCTTAGCTTGGTCTTCCAGCTCTTGTCTTTTTGCCGAGCCTAGAGTGGACCAATCAGCCCCTCGCTTCCTTGGAGGTTTCTTGACAGCCGCGCCCATCCCTAAATGAAGGCAAATAAAGTGAAAATTACATCGATATTAAGTTCCTAAAATATGATGGTAAAGTATGACATTGGTTCCTAAAATATGATGGTAAAGTAAAAAAATCAGATTTCATGCTCTTATTCAGTTGGAATTCATGGTGTAATGTAGCTCTTAAATGATGTAAAGTTATGAAAATCAGATTATAAAGTTCCTAACTCAGTTTGAGATGAATGAAATTATATATAATTGAACTCACTTTGAAGCCTTGTATAGTTGTATATATAACTGATAGTAATGATAATATATATACTCATCAAGTTATATATATAACTGATCAATTATTAAACTCATTTTAAAGCCTTATCCTAAGTTGGTTTACCTCGTACAGAAGTGCCCCTCCTCTCTCCAAAGCCCTTGACGATTATCTCACACTGAGTAGCTACTGGTAGGACATCATTGTCTTCTTCCTCTGGTCGCGAACTCACATAGTCGTCAATTGCCTGTTGCATAATTTCCTGGGAATACAAAGAAAATATTAGCATCCTACACAATAAAATCATCCAAGGAACTCAGCAATGACATCCTAGAAGTCAGAGATAGCTAAACTGTCAGTACACACTCACCACAGTCGACTCGTCTTCATCGTCCTGGAGGTATTCGTCTATTGAAGCTTGCACAAAAGGGGCCAAGTGTCCGTCCTTGTACAGCTGCTCTGCCCGGTAGCACACAGGTCTAGGCCCTGAGTGGTGCTTGATAGGCTTGGGATTCTTAGATCTATTGAGCATGTTGCGGTTGCTTATTTCCTCCAAAGACACAACAACATATAAACATCAGAGAACAACAGTAAACCTATGGAAATAGTTGAATGAAAAATACACAAAAAAAAAAGCTAACAAGTTTTTCAGGGGCGAGGAACTCCTTCTCGACAAGGTAGCGTCATTGCTCAGGACGGAGTTTGAACTCAAGAGGTATGGGTGGACCATGCTTCAAGAAGTGGGAATGACACTTGTACTTCCAGCTGCGGTATCTTGATGCTGCCTGAGTCTCAATATACTTCTTCAACTTTTCATCATCAGGAGATACAACATACATAGTCTACATAAATAAGAATGCAATTATATATATCAATTACCGGTGAAGAACACAGAACATGAGAGAAGGGCAAAGCAAAGTGAAAATGAACAGATGCAAGTGAAGAAAACATTTTGTTGCATTCAGAACACATAACAACTAACCATCAGAATGCAAGTGAAGAAAACAGTTTATTGCAAGTGAGAATGCAAGTGAAGAAAGCAAAGTGAAGAAGACAGTATGTTCCTACATTATCATATATCATTATCAGACCATGAGAATGCAAGTGAATAAAACAAAGTGAACAAATAACTATCATTGAGTGAACAACTAACTATCATTCCTTATCAGGAAAGTGAACACAGAACAACTAAGTATGAGAATGCAAGTGAACAACTAACTACCATTCAGTGAGAATGCAAGTGAAGAAAGCAAAGGGTATTTAAGTGATGAGCAATTGAGATTGTGAAACATTCAAGATCAATCTCATATGAAGGTGAAATGAAGAACAAAAAATGAAAAAAATAAAAACATTATGTGTTTCCTCATAGTTTGTTACAAGTGAACTGAATGAATTGACAGTGGAGAGAGTTTATGTATTTATATACAATGACACACGTGACACTACAAGTGATCTCATCCATTGAACTCTAAGAAACTCTTTAACTAACTTTGCATAGTATAGCTGCACTTTTAACATTAACTCCTAACAGTTAATTGACAACTAACAAACAGCAAATACAAAACTAAAAGCTACTATGAAACTCCTAAAACTAACAACAACTACCACACGCCCAAAACTCCTAAAACATTATCAAAATTCAGCAAATACCAATCTCATAACACATTATACAATCCAGCAAAATAAACATCCAGGTGTTTTGACAACAACTTGTAAACCAGCAGACAAAATAGTACAAGGGAAGATAACTTGCTTACATCCCGGTAAGCGGCAAGCGTATCCTTGTGTTTCTTCTCAAGCTGCTCGAAGGAGGAGGCTAGCATTGGCACGTGTGTCTTCACAGCAGTCTCTATATCCCTGATCAGCAAACTGTATTGGTTAAGCTCGAGGTTTCCATGAAACTCTGACCACAAATTTTTTATCTTTCCAGTGACCCTCACTATCTGCATAGTCTTGTTACTCACCACAGTCCTTCCTTTCCCTACAAATGATGAAGACAACGATTAGATAAGCAAAGACACATACAAAGCCTACAATTTGGGGAATCAGAAAACCCTAAAACAAAGATAAACCCTAAAAATCCATATTCTCTCTGAAATCATCAAACAAAGATAAAAATTGGGGAATCAAATAACCCTAAAACCTCTGAAATTATAAAAAACCAACCTCTGATTGGTAGATAGACTACATGGGGTTCTTCCTCAGCCTGTTCTCCACCGACGGACAGAGGAGGGGGTGGAGGGGAGGTCGACGGAGCCCGTGAGGCACTGACTGAGTGAGATGAGGCCGGAGGAGTGGTTGACCAAGCTCGTGCGCCACCGACAGACGGAGGAGAGTCCAAAGGGGTGGTGGACTCATCTTCCGCCGCAGCCACTGAAAGAGGGGGAGGCGCCTGTCGGGTGGTGTCCGACGGTGTTGGAGAGGAGGCCATGGTTGCCGGCGAGGAAGAGTCGCCCCGCACCAGTCGTCTCTTTAGGGATGGTGGCTTCCGAGGAGCTTGTGGCTTCCTAGGGCTCCTCCAAAGTGGTGGTGACGTCGGCTGAGTTGGCCTCGGAGGTGGTGGTGATGCGGGCTGAGTTGGCCTCGGAGGCGGTGGTGACGCGGGCTGAGTTGGCTGAGGTGGTGGTGATGCGGGCTGAGTTGGGACCCGAGGTGACCTCCGAGGAGTGGTGGCCGGTTGTGGAGTGGTTGCCTGTTGTGGAGTGGTGGCCGGTTGTGGAGTGGTTGCCTGTTGTGGAGTAACCCTTTGGCGAACATGGACCTTCTTTGCCTTTTTTGGTGGCATGATGGAGGTCGGGCTCGGCGGTGGTGAGTGTGAAGAGGGTTTAGGGTTTGATGGCCAGAGAAATGAGAGATGCGGAGGGCGAAATCGGAGGTGGTGATGGTGAGAGTGAAGAGGAATCGGTGGTGATGGTTTGGGGTTTGAAGAGGAATCGGCGGAGAGAGAGACAGAGGAGGGTTTGGTTTGGGGTTTCAGAATGTGTGTGTGTGTGTGTGAGAGAGAGAGAGAGAGAGAGGGTGTGTGTGAAGAGTGTCTTGAGAAATGAGAGGGATTGAGTGGTCATCCGAACGACACGTCAACACAGTGAAAATAATTACGGGGGGAGGGGGAGGGAATCCCGCCTAATTGAAATTTAGTCAAGACACGAACGGAGGTTATGTTTGTCCCTTGAATAATCTAGAGTTAAAAAAATTCATTGAAAATATGGGCCGAATATTATCCCGCCAAATAGATCAATTTATTTATGTGTATATGGTATTTATATGTTTGTAACTTTGTAGGGGTTGATAATAACTTTTATAAAGGTTATATAAAAAAAATATAACTTTTATAATTAAATATAACATTAGGTATAAAAAAAATATGAACTCGTATAAATATGAATTCATATATTTAATATTTGTAAGATTTTTTTTTAGTTTTTATACCACTTATAGATTTAAATATGAAATTCTCGTATTTGATTAAACCGATCATCTATAAAATTAGAATGAATATATGATATAAAACTAAAACCAATGTATCTTGGTTTGAAACGGCCTCTCAAATCTCGATCTCAAACAGAAATTAGAAATTCATACATCTTCATCTAAAACGAAATTTAGAAATCTCGGCCTTGATCATATGTTTTGCTTCATTCTTCGTCCTCGACATCTTCCCCGTCCTCGACGTCTTCACCGTCCTCGCCTTCCGTTTCAATCTCATCCTCTTCGGAGGCTTCTTCTTCAGTTTCGACCTCGTAGTCTTCCTCAGCTTCGGTATCTTCGATCTCTTCTTCATCGTCGCTCTCTTCTCCATGGTTGAATAGCCGGAGATCAACGACAAGGTTAAAATGCCCAGTAATGGCAGGGGCGTCCTCTTGATAGGCTTCATCTTCGCCTCGAATGATATAACCTTCGATTGTCGCCAAGGTTCTAGCATCATAGATGTTCCTATGTGACATTACATTCACCACCTTCCATACATCGCCCACCTTTGGGTCATCAACATAGAACACTGACCTTCTCCAACCTCCAAGTACAAATTACAATAGGTCACTGCCTTTTCTGTGATGTAATGTGTGGTAATGGTCCCTTCTGGGTAACGAGGGTTGACGGCATATTTCTTGTATGAGCCAAGTTGTCTGAAATAGGATGGGTGTAATTTCAATGCGACGATATGAACAGAAGGTATAACTTAAACGGATTTAAAAATGATAGTAAGAAATGTACCGTTCTATTGGACACATCCAGGTGTAATGCACAGGGTCGGTGAGCAACACTTGGCGAGGAAGATGAACTAGGAGATGGGCCATAATGGTAAAGAAGTGAGGAGGAAAAATCATTTCAAAGCTGCATAGAACCTGTACTATCTCATCTTCCATCAGTCGAACTTCCTCTTTCCTTAATTCTCTGGAACTTAATTTCTGAAACCATTTTCATAGGGCCACTAAAGTCGTGACAACGGAAACTGGTAAGTACGGCCGAATAACGATTGGAAGAAGACGTTGAAGCATTACATGGCAATCGCGTGTCTTCAATCCGACAAACTTTTTCTCTCGTACACTTACACGACTTTTCAAACATCCAGCGTAACCATGAGGATACTTCACATCACCAAACCATTCAAACACATCCTCAAGATAATCTGAATGGATTGTGTATGGTGCAGGAGGAAGTTGACCATTACCCCTTGCATGTAGAGATTTCCGCACCCCTCTTTTTCTTAAAGCTGTGGGGGCTTAGGGACCATCTTTGGACTTTCCTTCAATACAGAAAATGGTTCCGATGATGTTGTCAAACACATTCTTTTCAATGTGCATGACATCAAGACAATATCTCACTTTCGTGTACGGCCAATAAGGCAATCTCCAGAATATGGATCTATGAGTCCAACAAAGTATATTTCTAGAATTGTACGGAGCCTTGAACTGCTCGTGTGAACTGAGGATGGGGTACGTGCAGCTGATATAAAACAAATGATAGAAATGATATAAAGAAATGAAAGTAACGACAGAAAGAATGATTTAAAGAATTGATGTATTTATGGAAATGATATAAAGAATGATAAAAAGAATTTTGTACCTGTCAATTCGTGCTAGGAGTTCCTCCCCATCAACGTCAAGCGGCCTTGACCGTAGCTCAGATTTCCCATTAAAAGCATGACCTGTTGTCCGCCAAGGATGGTTTAACGGAAGCCATCGACGGTGACCATCATAGACCATTCTCCCGCATTCGAATGTTGATGAGATATTATCCAAACAGTTAGGGCATGCTTTATACCCCTTAGTGGCTGACCCTGCTAGCATCCCTAAACCAAGAAAGTCATTAATAGTCCATAAGACAGCTGCTTTCATTGTGAAAGTTGATTGCGAGTAACGATCAACCGTACAGACTCCAGTGTGCCATAATTGAAGCAACTCGTCGACCAATGGCTCCAGGAAAACACTTAGACACTTCCCAGGTGACTTCGGACCTGGGATCAGCAATGTCAACATGTTGAACTCCTTCTTCATGCACATCGATGGCGGTAAATTATATAGAAGTAAAATGACAGGCCATGTACTGTGTGAAGTTGTCATATTCCCAAATGGATTGAATCCATCAGTTGCTAAACCAAGCCGCACATTCCTCGCGTCATGAGAGAAATGAGGGTACAGTCTATCAAATTCTTGCCAGGCTTCCCCGTCTGCCGGATGTTTCAAACATCCATCATCTATCACCCGGGAGGCATGCCATCGCATTTGCTTTGCAACATCTTTGGACATGAACAAGCGTTTCAGTCTAGGAGTCAAAGGAAAGTACTTTACCACTTTCCTAGCGACCTTGCATCCATCATCACCTACGTGTGTCTTCCATCTTGAAGTATGGCATATGGGACACACTTCCAAATTCGAATACCTCTTATAAAACAACACACAATTGTACTAACAAGAATGAATATCCACATAACTCAATCCGATATCCTTGCACATCTTGCGAACCCTTTTCCAATCCAGAGGGAAGCTGTGACCTTGCGGAAGCATGTCATTGATCCACGCACAATTGTCATCCACACACTTATCAGACATCTCATGTTTTGCCTTTAACTTCATTGCCCTCAAAACAGTGCTCAAAATAGTTTCCTTACATCCGTGAAACAACGGAGTTTGAGCTTCCACTAACAGTCTCTCATATTTTTCATAATCGTCGTCTAGCACGTCCTCAAAACGAACTTAATCATCACCTGCCCCGTATCCGGCATGATACGGGAAGTTGTCATGAAGAATGTTCATCACCGGATCAACGCTAGAAGAACTTGAAGCCCCTTGCTCCAAATATCGCGTTCTAGTAAGGGAGAAAGTCGGTGAAACCGGGGCTTCGCCATGTTTGTCCCAAACTGTATAACATGGATCCATACCTCTACTATACAAGTGTGAAAACATTTGTCCAGGTGTCACTGGGTCTCGACCATTACGGCAATGGTTGCACGGACAATGAAAATGGGTCCTCCCTGTTGCTTTCTCAATCTCATGGACAATTCGCACAAACTCGATTACCCCATCAACGTATTCTTTAGATCGAAATGGAAGTTGCATCTAACTCTTATCCATCATCTTTGCACAAACCACTCCCTATTAAGAAATATATCCACCATAAATTCAACACAAACACACATATTTGCTATATATGCTCCAATTTCACAAATTAAAGTTTCTATCAACACAAACACACATATATACTATATATTACATATGTGAATCAACACAAACACACATATGTCAACCCTTGCTCAAATTTTCATTCTTTTTCAAAAGAACCAAAAATTCCACAATTTCAACCCTAGCACAACATAAACACATATTTGCTATATATTATATATATAATCACAATACACAAATGATTTAAAAATATATCACAACACTAACCTCAAATGTAACCAATCCTTCTTCAAATGTAACAAATTCTTACAAATTTGGGGAGAATTTGTGCAATTTTTTTTTTTGAAGATCCACCATGAAAGAGAGGATGAAGAGGAAGACAAAGCTCTCGGCTGACTCTGCTGCTCCCGTATACCCAACACAACAACCTTAAACATTTAAGGTAACAAGTACACATTCATTAATGCGGTGGTTGGAAAAGTTGAACTCAAGGGACGAACAAATATGTGTTTCTTGAATTTGTTCGTCCCTTGAATGAGGTCAACGTCTGGTCAACTGCTAAAACATGGATTTGTTGAATTGGGTTGGATCTATGTGATTGATCTTTACAAATGTAACGGCCCATTGTATTTTGTAGGTCAAAAATAACACACTTGAAGCAACAATTAGATACAAATCATATGATACAAAACCTACATTACTTGATGCTAAGTTCAACAAACCGATATCCGATACAAAAACCTTAAGTGAGAACAGTCTAGCTAGTTGCCTTGTTGCCAAATCCGACGACGAAAACGAAAACATTACATGAATTAAGACACAATTACATAAGGTGGAGGCCATGCCTATTTCTTCACAAATGCAAGGAGAAGTTCTCCCATCTGACGGTTGCGTTTGGTTAGATCCCGGTTGGTCTCAGCTAGCTCCCAGTTGATCTTCGTTAGACACCGGTTGCATTCTTCCACTTCATGGAGCCGCTCAATTAGATTCTGGTTGCGCTCGGTTAGATCCTGGTTAATTTCTACCATCTGACGGCGCAATGGGTTCTCGCTACTGGTTGCATCATCCTCCTCAGCAGTCGTGACATGATTCTTCTTCTCTTTGCCCCGCGGCACTTCCTCCATCTCTTCACTATAAGGAGTCCACTACGAATCATGACATTATATTCATAAGCATGGCGTTATTCATACAATGTATCATGATGATTTAAAGGCAAATAAGTTCATTTTAAGAGTCATATGCACCAAAGGAACAAATCAATATTCATGTTTTAGAAAATGAATATTCCTATGAACAAAACAACATTCGATCTAGAAATACAATGCACCAACAATCAACTCAATAACATACGTACGCAACCATCTCAATCAACCCAATAAGATACGCAACAAAATCATTTATAGAAGTTCATCTCCAACAACATAGGAAATCCAATGAGGGAACAAAGAAGCTAAGGCCAAAAAATTCATAACACCAAAATCAGTTCTTGCCTTCATTACAAAGTAAATTAAAAGCAATTTGTTTACCTGACGTTCGTATGGCTCATCCCCTCCAATCCATGGGTACTTTTCTAGACAACCACTCGGCCAACTACCGGAAGTGTCTGACATGCATGTGGACGGAACAACATGGAGTATAAGAAACACCAGACAATTCATGATGGACAAGACATGGAAGAGTAAGTGATAAAATATCAAAGCAACATGGTATCCGATACAAAATGAATAAGCCAATTTTAAAAATGAGTAACCATGATCAAAGCAACAAGGTTGTAAATGCCTCCATAGCAGATCAATAATCTACCAAATTAAGACCAATTTTAGAAGAAACCTTGCATACACATTGAGCCAAAACAAATATTGAAATAAAAAATTCTAATCCAGCAAACTGAGCACCCGAATTGAGCAAGTCGTAGCCACCCAACTGCAGTCCTATGTGATCAGTAGCAGTTAGCTCAAACTGTGTGTATGTGTTGTAACAAAAAACGCAATGGAAGCCACCCAAGCCGGCCAAGGAAAATCCTCAATGCAGTTCAGTGATGAAATTGGGGATTTTCTCATTCTCCTACAACTATAGGTTCTAATAGGCCGAATTGAGCAATGGAAGCCACCCAAAGCCAAGGAGAAGTAGCAGCTAGCTCAAAGGAAACAGATCTGGATGAAACCAATGGAGGCTAGGCCGATTTGGGTTTCAGATCTGGAATCACAGATCTGGAATTCAACCCAAACCAAAACAAATAGCAAATAATCATACAGATCAATCGAACAAGGAAGGAGAAGACTCACCTGATCGAGCGCGAGGACGAGTGAAGAACAATGCAAGGAAGGAGATGAGATCGAGGAAGAGATGCCCAATACCCCGGACCTCACTGTCTGGAATAGAGAATGCGAAATAACCCCACTGTCCGGAAGAAGACGATATGCCAAACACGTACGGAGTCACATGTTTTTTTTTAAGTACAGTTGAATCAAGGGACGAACATATATATGTTCGTTCCTTGAATGATAATGGTACGACTGGCACCTGACAATCCTGGTTGATTCACCATGTTTATCGATGGTCAACGGTGTGGTCAACCTCCACTTATTATTCAGGCGACGAACTTAGTAATTGTTCGTCTCCTGAAAGGCTCCCTTGGATGGGTATACATCCGGTCCTATTGTAAGTGACGACCCAGGCTTTGTTCGTCCCTTGAAGTGCATTCAGGCAACGACTAAAGAGCCGTCTGTGTCTAGAATGTCAATCAGACGTAGTGACATTTTCGGCAAAAAGCAAAGAAAATAAACAAAAAGATAGGATAAAAGAAATTAGCCCTCTTCAAATCGGATACCACCTCTCCATCGAAGCTAGCTAATTAAGATTATGACAATGAATGCGGACAGTTCAAGTCGATCATATGCTTATAATATATTACAATATTGATCGAATTTTTGTAAATTTTGTTTGTGCTGTTTGGGTAAAGATTAATGATACATATATTTTATTTATTTTATTTTATTTTTGTTTTTTGATTGGGAAAAAATTCGGGTGAGATAGCCCTACCCGGCAGCATCCTTACGGATGAGGTCAAGGAGACCAATATCGTTTGTAATATCGACTCCTCGGGCAGAGTAGCTAAGGTGTGCAACCTTATCAGCCACTCTATTGCCCATGTGAGGAATGTGAAAGAACGTTGCTTCTTTCACCGTCGATAGTAGTAATTGTGTGTCCGAAAGGATAAGCTCGATTTCCCATGGGCATGAAGATATCCCTTTTAAATGGTCGATAATGATCTTGTTGTTGCCTTCAATTTGGATTTTTTGAATGTTTAGTTGTCTGACTTTTTGAGCACCCATTTTTAGGGCTAACACATCCGCTTTAAAGGGATTTTGTTTTCCAAGCAACTGGTGCAAAATGGAGACAGGACGCCCTTCCCAATCCCTAATAATTGCACCAACTGCACTATCGCCATTAGGAAGGGCCGAACCGTCAAAGTTTAGTTTGTACAAACCCCTAGGAGGCTTCCGCTAGTGCACAGAACGTTGTTTCTTACTTCGTTTTGCCAAGTGCAGGCGTATTTCCATCGAGTAGCCTCAGGACGACGTCATAGAAAACAGATACGCAATATCCTTTCCTCCACTAGTACGGTGGTCTTGGGAGAAGAAAATATTAGGACTGAGATAAAACGGGATTTTGAAAAGAGGTTTAAGAAAGTGCCAACCGATGACGACCTGCTTATTGAACTTCTAGATCTCATACAACCGGCCATCTCACCGGATGAAAACTGTTTCCTTACAGCGATCCCGACTAATTCTGAAATTAAAAAATCGGTTTTTAGTCTAGGCCGAAACAAGTCCCCAGGACCTGATGGATTCACGGCTGAATTCTATACAAAATATTGGGATATAATCGAAAAATCGGTAATTTGTGCGGTAAAAGGGTTTTTCCATTCCGGTAAAATGCTCCGACAAATTAACCATACTTTTATCTCCCTGCTTCCAAAAATTGATGCTCCCACAAAGACAAGTCACTACAGGCCCATCAGCCTGTGTTCAAATGTATACAAAATAATTTCCAAGATTCTGACAGAAAGAATGAAAAAAGTCATTGGTAAACTCATACATCCACTTCAGGGTGCCTTCGTTTCAGACAGGGCTATTCAGGACAACATCCTAATAGCGCATGAAATTTTCCACTCTTACAAGAATCGCAGGGGACGAGAAGGATGGCTGGCCATAAAATTAGACATGGAAAAGACCTTCGATAGGGTGGATTGGCACTTCCTCAAAACGGTTCTACTCAGATTTGGATTCCATGAAAGATTTGTCGCGTGGATTATGGAATGCATTACGACTGTTTCATTCTCAGTGTTAGTTAACAATAGACCTACGGACATATTCCTTCCGTCAAGAGGGATCCGCCAGGGTGATCCGCTGTCCCCCTTTCTATTCATTTTAGGAGCTGAGGTCCTAGCGCGGAAGCTAACAGCGGAAGCTAGCTCTGATAGGTCTCAGCTTGGCTTCCCGATTGGACGCAACGGGCCTCGCGTTCCGTTCCTCTCCTTTGCAGACGATATCATCATTTTCTCAAAGGGAAGCGTTGAAGCAGTGCGCAAAGTAAAGATGATCATTGACTCATATTGTAAAGTGTCTGGCCAAAAAGTCAATTACCACAAATCATGTTTCCAAGCAACTCGGGGGATTCCTGATCATAGGATTCTCCAGTTGCGTAATTGTCTCAACATTACTCAGGAAAACTCCATAGAAAAATATCTAGGCTGTCCTATTATCAATGGTAGAGTCACAAGTAATACATTTGAAGATATCATTTGTAAATCTAAACAACAATTGACAAAATGGAGGGCTAATACCCTATCCCAGCAAGGTCGTGTTACACTAATAAACTCTAATCTCTCGGCTAAGCCTCTTCATGTGATGCAGAGCTTTATGCTCCCTGCTTCTATGCATAAAGAACTTGACCAGATAAACCGCTCTTTCTTTTGGAATAAGGACCTCCAATAACGGCCGCTAATTAGCTGGGACAGGATATGCAAACCAAAACAGATTGGGGGGCTTGGAATTCGTAAATCAAGTGATATGAATGCTGCTCTCCAGATGAAGCTCTTGTGGAAGATACTGGCAGAACCTAGCAATGTGTGGGTTACTCTGATTAGACATAAATATCTACGTACCAAAAGTATCTTTGAATACAGAAAATCGGGTTCATGCTCTTGGCAATGGTCCAAGCTATCGGAACTAATAGATAAATTTAAAACTGGACTAATTTGTTCTGTAGGAAATGGACACTCAATAAAATTCTGGACCGATAATTGGATCTCTACCTACCCTCTTCTAGCTAGGGAGAGCTGTCCTACAGATTACGATCAGGAGGAAAAGGTTAGTGACTATATTTTGGGGGGTCAGTGGTGGATTGAAAAACTAGCTCGGATCCTCCCTAACAATCTGGTACAAGAAATCCTAGACATCCCGCTTCCTGCATCGGAGATGCAAGACCGCCTGTACTGGTGGCCGGATAGGGAAGGATGGTTTACTACTGCCAGTGCACACAAACTGATTACATCTCAAGCCTCGCCAACCCAAGACAGTAATTACTGGATTTGGAAGATCGACACACCTCCGAAAGTCAAGAACTTTCTTTGGAAAATAGCTCAGAATGGCCTCCCCACTGCCTCTAGGCTGTCCTCTAGGGGTTCGGCGGTTCCTTCCACCTGTTCACTATGTAACTTGGCGGTTGAGGATGAGGTCCATTTGTTCTTGGAATGTCCCTTTATCACGTCAATTCACCAGCTACCGACCCAAGATCAATCAATGGTTGATCGCTTGATTGCCCAGTCCCGGGATGCCAGGCCCATTCTATGTGCCCTTGGGAAGAGGCTAAACTCCACCGCCATAGCCAGGCTTGCTTTCTCCTGGTGGACTACATGGTATATTAGGAATCAATTTCTGTTCCAGCAGACCAATATCCCACAGAAAGATAAAGCCATGCATATGATCAAAACTCATATAGACAACTGGAATAGAACTTCAGTGCGGGAAACGGAATTTGAAGAAGATTAATGATACATATATAATGTTAGTTCATTGTTCATATATATATATATAGGGGAGGGTTCAAATGAGAAGGGGCGCTTGTGGTAAGAAAGAAAGAAGTGATCTGATTGGAGAATTAAAAAGTAGGTCACGCGCTTTTATTTTGCCAGTTGAAGAACACGCGCTTCATTCCTTAATACCTTCTTCCTCACCACTTCACCAATCACCATGGCTTCACCGTCTCCGAGCAGTACTCGTCCTCATCCAGTCCGGCGGCCCGGCCACATACAGTCCTCCGGCGTCCCGGTCACGTCCAGTCCTCCGGCGTCCCGACCATGTCGAATCCTCCGGCGGCGCGCTCTCCCTCTCTCCTCCAGATCCCACTCTCGCTTCAGATCCGGCGGCTCGGACACATCCAGTCCTCCGGCGGCCCGACCACGCCCAGTCCTCCGGCGTCCTGACCACGTCGAGTCCTCCGGCGGCCCGCTCTCCCTTTATTCTCCAGATCTCACTCTCGCTCTAGATCCGGCTTTTCCCACAAGCTCGCCCCCGCTCCCATGGAAGCCCAGATCTAGGTTTTCCCGCAACCTCGCCCCCGCTCCCATCCGCCATTGGAGGCGAGGATGGCCATGGAAGCCCGGATCCCGCTCTCGCTCTTCGACCCCGGTCAGATCCATCTTCAAATCGGATCTCCTGCACCCAGATTTGATTGGGTTCACAGTTGCTTGTTGGATTGGTTCAGGGTTACTTGATATATAGTAATTGTTACTTGAAATTATATTAATCATCCCACCCTCATTGTTACGTGATATATAGAAATTGTTAATCTTTTTTTATACAAAGCGGTTCAGAGTTTTAATACCGAGTGGTTCAGGGTTTTAATACCGAGTGATTCAGTGACTAAATAGAGGTTGGTTCAGTGACTAAATAGTTTTGTTCAATGACTAAATAGAGGTTGGTTCAGTGACTAAATAGAGGTTGGTTCAGTGATTAAATAGAGATTGGTGCAGTGACTAAATAGAGGTTGGTTTAGTGACTAAATAGAGAGTGATTCAATGATTCAGGGTTTTAATACCAAGTGGTTCAGGGTTTTAATACCAAGCGGTTTAGAAATTTAATACTAAGTGGTTCAGGGTTTTTATCCCAAATGGTTCAAGGATTTTTTACGAAATGGTTCAGGGATTTAATACCAAATGGTTCAGAGTTTTTATATCAAGTGTTTCAAGGTTTTTAATGCCAAGTGGTTTAGGGTTTTTATACTAAGTGGTTCAGGGTTTTAAACCAAGTAGTTCAGGGTTTTTATTCCAAGTGGTTCATGAGTTTTATACCAAGTGATTCGGGGTTTTAAACCAAGTGGTTTAGAGTTTTAATACCGATTGATTAAGGGTTTTAATACTAAGTGGTTCAGGGTTTTAATACCAAGTGGTTCAGTGTTTTAAACCAAGTGGTTCAGCAAATATATAGAAGTTGTTTACGAAGTAAATAGAAGTTGTTCATGAAATAAATATTAGTACGTGGTTCATGAAATAAAGAGTATTGGTTCATGAATTAAAGAGTAGTGGTTCAACAAATAAATAATATTTGTTCATTAAATAAATAATTAAAAAAATAAACATTAAAAGAAAAATAAAAAAAGAATGAATATTTTATAATTATTAAATAGTAGTGGTTCATTAAATAAATTCTAGTGGTTCATTAAATAAAGAGTAGTGGTTCATCAAATAAAAATACACAATTTTATTTTTTAAAAAATAATTTGCAATTATAAAAATACACAATTTTTTAAATGAAATATATGTATTTTTTTCTAATGTATAATTAATAAAATGATATGACGATGCTTTAATTAATTTAAAAAAAAAATCTAAGTAAACAAAGCTGATGGAATTTTGATAGGAAAAATTTTAAAGGGTTTAAAATTAGTAAAATGTCAAATGAACAATGAAGATGTATTAGCATAGTGGTACGTAGGGATGGCAATGGGTCGGGTGGTGGGTGGATGATCCAAATTTTCACCCGATCCACCACCCAGAAACCACCACCCGACCCGCCCCACCACCCGCCAACCCTATCACCCGCCCCGTTTCACCCGTCACCCATCGGGTAATCGGGTGGATCGGGTGAAAAACATCTCGTCCCATTTAACAATTTTTTTTATAAAAAAAACAGCCCCGTTTAACAAATTTTTTAAAAAAACATATTTTAACAAATTTAAGGTAAAAAAACAGTCCTATTTAACCAAATTCAGCATTTTTAACACAAAATTCAGCCCTTTTTACACATTTCAAACACTGTAAAGCAATTTTTTTTAAAAATCTGTTTAACTAATTTTTTTTTTTAAAAAGAGCCCCTGTTTATTAGGATTGGATGAAATATATATGTATATTTATACATATATTTATTTATTTATATTAAAAATATGCCGGGTGATGTACGGGTCGGGTGATGGGTCGGGTGACGGGTGAAATTACTACAACCCGAATCCGACCCGACCCGTCACCCGTTCACCCGTCACCCGTTTAATATCCACCTTTTATCGGATTTTCACCCTTTTTTGGATCGGGTGAAGCGGGTACCCGTTGGGTGCGGGTGAGATTGCCACCCCTAGTGGTACGCTGCTGCTTCCGCCCTTCTTGCCAGTGAACCCGTGTTCGATTCTTCGGAATGGAAGGGGACGCTGTGTTTTTTTTTTCAATTGTAAGAGCGCGTGGATGACACACATAGGATAGAGCAAAGCGCGTGGGGGTAGGTGGGGTGGATCCGACGCGCACGCTTGAGAACGCAGATGGACCAATAGGATTACTTCTTTCTTTCTTACTTTTGGATTTGTTTGTACCCGATCTTATCAACAGTTAATTAATTTTTTTAACTTACACGTTGCACTTAAGCACTAAACATTTAACATTAGGTATATTATAGTCCATAGTACGTGTGAATATAATACCTAAAAGTTATAAGAAGCTTCCAAATCATTGATAATTAATAAAAATGGTAAAGAGTAATTAAAGGCTGGGAATTGCAATAATTATGTACAGAAGATACGGCCACTGGAGAGACAAGAGTGTTTGTATAACAGAATTTGTGACCTTTTCCTGAATTTGGTCTTCCCATTAACACAACTTAAATCATTATAATTTTTTAGTGTTCAAGTTTGGAAAATGGATTATAGACGTGATAACATTGTTTGATCTCTTTAACATGATCACTTGATGCGGAATGGATTATAGACGTAATGACCAACCTCTAGGGCTTTTGTTTAGTAGCTATTTTTTTAAAAAAAAAAAAAAACTATATAAAATATTAAGTATTTGTATTAATTTTTTAAAATAATCTATATATAACCTTAATTTAGAAGACTTTGTTTACGTGTCAATCTTAGAGGATTTTTAGGAATATTGACCAATTATGTTTTTTTCCTTGATTTTTTTATTTCTCCTTTTCTCTTTCTTTTCCATTAATTTTTTTTAATCCTCCATTCTCTTTTATTCTTAACATATTTACTAACAATCTATATATAACCTTAATTTAGAAGACGATGTTTACGTGTCAATCTTAGAAGATTTTTAGGAATATTGACCAATTATATTTTTTCCTTCATTTTTTGATTTCTTCTTTTCTCTTTTTTTTTCCATTAATTTTTTTTAATCCTCCATTCTCTTTTATTCTTAACATATTTACTAACAATCTATATCTATATATCTATATATCTACTTAAAAGCAAAGAGTTTTAGCTGACATGGCACCTCCTCCTTCATTCACTCCTTTTCGTCCAATGAGATTTTATTTTTCTTCCAATTATCTTTTGCCTTTTTTTTCTTCCAATTTTCACCCAAGACACCTAGGGTTGTGACTCGTGACTTGTGACTTGTGAGACCTCCGCCTCTGCCAGGCATACCTCCTACTCGACGTTTTGCAGAGTACCGCGAGGCAGCACAAGGTCTCCGCCGATCCTCCTCCTCCGCCGATCCTCCGTTCCTTCGCTCTTCCTCCTCTGCCGCCGCCGGTGAGTTTATACCCCCTTCTCCTCTTCTTCGTCTTTCTGCTCTTCTCGGCTTGCCCCCTTTCTCCTTTCCGTTCTGTAGCGTCTCTTCTCCCTCCGACACCCTTCGAGACTCCTTCGCTGATTTGAGTTTGAGATCTCCCTCCTTGCCTCTTCTGATTCAATCATACAAGACTTCATCTTCCTCCTTCATCGAATTTCTACCGCCTCCGCTTCTCCATTTTCTCCGTTTTTTTGGTTCAATTTAATGGATTCTTGCCTTTTTGTTTCAGGTTTCCAAATCGCCTACCGCTGATTTGACGTTTTGAGGTTCGTCTACGCTTGATTGGGTTGAGTTTGGCTTGCATCTCTTCCCCGCTGATCGATTTCTGATGTTTTTAGGGCTTCGATTGGATGGCGCGATGACGATGGCGATGGAGATGGTGGCTTCCTTCTCCTCCTTCCCCTCGCTGATCGATTTCAGATTCTCCAGGGCGTCCATTCGATTGGGCGATGGAGATGGGAGATGGACGATTCCGGTCTGTTTGATCTCCAGGTAACCCTTATATCCCTTCCCAGAAAGAAGTAGCATTCCATTGATTTGGGTACATGTTTTCCCCTTATATCTCTTATATGTCTCCTCCTATACCTCACAATGTTGAATCTTTGTACAATTTCGCTCTTAACTGCACCGCTCTGCAATTGCTTTGCACATGGCTTAGCCATGACTCATATCCTTTTTATCCTCCAATGATTGATGATTTGGGGATTCTTTTTGTTCAAATGTTACAGGGGAATATATCTGAGAATCAAAGATTAGGGGATTCTTTTTTTCCTCTAATAATTGATGTTTTGGGGATTCTTTCTCAAAAGTGGGCATTCAATTGCAAGGTTTATTTGTTGTAAGATGAAATGTAAACCCAATTTTATTTGTTTTCCTGTCTGTAGTTCATTGTTGCAGTGACATACCTTCAAGGTTTGGCATTGTTAGATAACCATGATTTGGCTAACAGGTTCAGTTCTAGCTTTCAATATTGTGTTTACATGGACCAATAAGGTGAAAACTGAGTTGTTTAATTGCTTTGTCTTCTTCTTTGTTTGTCTTCTCCATATATTACTCAGAACCATATTTTCAGTCTTTTGCTTAATGTTTCATGATATAATGTTTTATGATTTTTTTATACTCAATTCTCTCAACTGCGTAATTTGATTGAATTTGGCTAAAGAGAGATCTTTTTTACTGCGTAGTTTAATTTGATTGATTTTTGGATACTCAATCTCTCAACTGCGTATTTTAATTTTCTCTCGAGTCTGCGTAGTTTAATCTTTCAAGAGAAGGCATGGGAAATCACCTTTGCAAATGCAGCAGTAGCACTTCCTGTAAGAGATCCAACGCCAACTACCTATATGGTTTTGCGCCTTTGCAGATTTGTGCTGGATATGTGTCTTTGAGATTCATTTTTTTTAATGTTCCTCATCTCTTTCGTTGGCTTTGCAGATATGTGCTTGATATTGTTCCTTTATGTTGTGTTCAATCATTTAGAGCATTCGTGATTGTTGATAATGGTCTCTTTGAGCACAGGTTCTTGGTGAAATTGGAGTTAATGTTGCATCTCAGGTACGCACTATTGGATTTCATGTCAGTATCTCATGATGTTTCTATACTTCACCCATGCTAATATCTTTCCAACTAATTTTTCAGTTGTCGGCAGCTCCAAAGGGCAGGAAAGAAAATCAAGGATGTTGACACATGCTTGGGTAACCTAACTTGCTTTGGAAGTTGCATATCAAACTAAATGGAAGTGCTTATGGTATATCTAGCTCTTTGATTACATCTTATCTTTTCTAATTCTAAACAATTGTTGCTGTGGCAATGTAGGAACACTGTTGACAATGCATAAATCTGCACTCACTGCTTTTCTATCAATAAGTTATGATTGGGTTAGAACACTTCTATTTCTTCTTCTTCCTCTTTTTTTTTTTTTGAAATATAGTGCAATTATATTTATATTCTGTATTGTATAGATGACATGATTTACTATCAATGTCATAGGTGTATGGAACTACCAATTAAGTCTCAACTACTATTGTCTTTGAGATTTTTTAAAAATATTTTATCTTAATGCCTTGGGCTATAAGGTTTTCTGCAATTTCGTATGTTTCTATTGTCTATAAACATGTTTGATTTCCATGTTTCTTTTCTCCATTGTTTCTTTTACCCACCTTGATTATGTTTATTTATATTGTTCTTATAAATTAGGGTTTGCCTTTGTTTCATCAGTTTCAGTTCGTATCTTTGTTCAAATGTCTTAAATTTTGGCTTTTCTCTGTTTATCGGGATTTGCTAGGGTGTACAATTGGATTTGGATTCCTTTAGGAGAGAAGTTCTAAGGAATAATTCATGGTACCCAGTTGAATTTCACAATTTAGGTATATCGTACTTTTCACTCTATTTTTATTCCATGTAATCCATTTTCTAGGAATTGGTTGATTCTTCTGTTATCTATCATGTGGTTCTTTCTGAAAATCGATGGTTATACAACGAGGTTCAATATTTGAAAGGTAACCTATTTGGCAGGCAAACTACAATATAGCACATCGGTTAGAATGGCGAACTAGCGAACTAGGGTTTGCCTTTGTTTGATCACTTTGAATTCTTATGTTTGTTCAATTGTCTTACATTTTGGATTTTCTAGGTTTCTATGTGCCTTAATTGTTTGATAAGGCATCCCGCTGCCTGCTTGTGTCATGGCTACTCTCTCACCTTCTCCCTCATTTCTAGGTTTCTCTGTGCCTTAATTGGAACCTGCAGGAAGCCAGCGCTGCAAAGATGAAGAAATTGGAAGAGCATGAAAATTATGTCGAGGTTTGTTTTAAATTAATGTTGTTTTAAGGTTGCTTATTCCTGAAATTTATTGGATTAGTTTTTACAAATTTTATATCTATATTATTGATCCCGGTTGTTGGTTTTTCGTGGTCCCGGTTGTGGGTTGTGTTGTGTTAAATTTCGGTCTGTTGGTCCATATGTCTCTATCTTAAAGCGTCTTAAAGAGTTGGATCCCTTTTCTATTTCTGTGTTCGGAAGGCCTATTACTTTTATGCATCATTTAGTCAACTTATTTAACTGCAGAAAGAATGTGTTGATGCCAATAAATAACTCCAACTCTAGAGTTTAGTCAACTTCTTTAACTGCAGAAAGAATGTTCAGATCTTTAACGGAAGTTGAAGACTCCTTATCTTAAGGTATTTCACATTCTTCGGAAGGAGAAGGGGAATCAGGATATATGCTTTGCGTAATATGAAAAGGGTCTTTGTTTATTATCCAAGAGGTCATCGTGTTGAGGATGACTTTTGAGCGACCCATATAATTCTTATTTGTTAATTCTTTTCTTACTTTGGATTGTTCTTTTAATCTGACATTGTTAACTTCCCCTCTAGATTTAAGTGTTTATTAGAACTTTTACTTTTTTTTTATGTAAATTCATTTCAATTATATTTTTGCCAGATTATGCCACCTACGAGCCTATGGCATCCTATATCTGATGATTGTGCTGATACGCGTCAAAGACTGAATGAAGTAAGATAATAGGGATTCACAACTTCTGGTGAGGTATCGATTCGCAACTGCTGTTTATTTTGATTTTTTTTCCTGTTTTGTGCATTTGTTCGAATCAGTGAGTTGTTACCATCTGTAGCTATGAGAGCTCCTTTTTTTTGGTTCTGCCATTTCGTTTATGACATTATGCATCTCTAATTCTGTGTTAACATTCAGTTTTCTAACTCTATTTCTACCACTCATTTCCTCTAATACAGCTTATAAAATTCAGCTAGATTACTTTATTCTACTCATTGAGTATATTACAGTTTTTTATCTTGGTTTGCTTGATTCTTTACAGCTTGAAGTAATCCGTATTTGAGCAATTCTTTGTACCTTAGATTACTTTATTCTACTCATTGAGTATATTACAGTTTTTTATCTTGGTTTGCTTGATTCTTTACAGCTTGAAGTAATCCGTATTTGAGCAATTCTTTGTACCTATAAATAGATTACTATTAAACACCACCAACATGTTTCATCTTTAAGCTTTTTTTTTTTTTTAAATCTTATATTGATGTTGGGCTCATTCCTTTCATTATTTAGGCCGATAACCTTGTCTTTTAGTTGGGGTAACATCTGGTGTCATCCTACATTATAACTGATTTGTCGTCCTTATGTAAGTTACACATTTTGGTTAGTTAATATTTTGGTTGTATATTTACATTTTCATTTGTATATCATTTATTATTTACCTATAAATGATATCTATCATACAAATTCATCCCTTTGTATTCATCAATATTTTTTTTCTCCAGGATTTGCATGAACGAAGCCTACCTCGCCTCGATCAGTGCCTTTTCAGAACACATATGTCGTTCAATAACAATGTTTTTTTTAGACTTTCGAAACATTTGTTTATATTGTATTTGGTCATTCCTTATAATAAAGATTTTATATTCTCTTTTTTTCCCATCGCATCCGCGCCATGGCGCGGGTATAACACTAGTATAACCTTAATTTAGAAGACTTTGCTTACGTGTCAATCTTAGAGGATTTTTAGGAATATTGACCAATTATGTTTTTTTCCTTGATTTTTTTATTTCTCCTTTTCTCTTTTTTTTCCATTAATTTTTTTTAATCCTCCATTCTCTTTTATTCTTAACATATTTACTAACAATCGGCTTAATTCAAAACATTGAATTCAATCTAATATAACCGTTAGGCTTAACTCACATTTATGTACTAACTATCTATATATAACCTTAATTTAGAAGACTTTGCTTACGTGTCAATCTTAGAGGATTTTTAGGAATATTGACCAATTATGTTTTTTTTCCTTCATTTTTTTATTTCTCCTTTTCTCTTTTTTTTTCCATTAATTTTTTTTAATCCTCCATTCTCTTTTATTCTTAACATATTTACTAACAATTGGGCTTAATTCAAAACATTGAATTCAATCTAATATAACCATTAGGCTTAACTCACATTTATGTACTAACTATCGATATATAACCTTAATTTAGAAGACTTTGCTTACGTGTCAATCTTAGAGGATTTTTAGGAATATTGACCAATTATGTTTTTTTCCTTCATTTTTTTATTTCTCCTTTTCTCTTTTTTTTCCATTAATTTTTTTTAATCCTCCATTCTCTTTTATTCTTAACATATTTACTAACAATTGGGCTTAATTCAAAACATTGAATTCAATCTAATATAACCATTAGGCTTAACTCACATTTATGTACTAAGTACTAACTATTGAGCTTAATTCAAAACATTGAATATAATTATTAGTTGTGACACATCACATTTAAATGCATGATTCAGATTTCAAAATTTATAAAAAAGTTACAATGATATTGATATTATTATTACTGGGTGATTTAAAATATCTACATTTATGTATTATACTTTAGACGAGATATAAAAAAAATTATTTCAGAATTATAAGATACATTTATGCTAAGGTTTTTTTTTTCTTAATTTTTATTAGTATTTTATAATATATTTATATATATTATTAATATTTTAGTTTTAAAAAACCGCGTCATGGCGCGGGAATTGTACTAGTTTCATACTTAATACAATTATCTATGAAATTATTTAAAAAATTAATATTTTATATAGTTTTTAACTTCTTACAAAATTTGTGAATAACAAGTTTTTTGAGATTCAAGTATACATTATGGGATATTTGTTCTCTCCTTGCCCATTTTCTTGTAAAATAATCATAATAATAAGAGCAGTGAGTGAGCACTAACAAATATGGTGATGATGCGTTGGGTCTCTTCATGGCTATGGCCTATGGGGAGCAACTTTAGGAAACTTGGGCTAACAAGAAGATTCAAAGATCCCTTCCGCCACTATTATTACATACTTGTCTTTTTTATTTTCTTATTATATGAAAATAAATTGCTTTTGATGGAATATATATGGCTTTTTGGTTGATTTAAATCACTCCTCCAAAATCTAAACCTCAACTAATCACATTATTTTTAACTGTATCTTTTTTTAGAACTATTTTTTGAGAACTATTTTTAACTGTATCATATCGATATGCTTGTTAAGATTAGATCAATTGAATTAGCTACATACTATAAAATGATGATATTCTTGGACATAATGGAAATGCACCAGTAAAAATATGAGCTTTAGTGAGATTATAACACACAAGACTTTGGGTGTGTTTGGATTCTATTGAATTTTAATTATAATGTAATTATTTTACCTCATTTTATGTGAGCGTTTGATTGTAAAAATAAAAGTATCGTAAAAATCGAGATAAAACCGTAATTTAACAAAATAATTACATAAATCGAGATAAAATAATTACAATATAATTAATACAATGTTGAATTCAAAAACACTATGATTTAAACACCTTTAAAATTGCGTTAACCAAACACCGCCTTATCATTTTACATTATGTTATAATGCATTTGGATTCCAAACACACCCTTTATAGCTTAAAGAAACAAGTAAAAATCCTAAAATTTGAACCAAGATGTGGATAGGAAAGTGGCAATGGTCATAGATGAATGTACCCATATACCAAAAAACAAAACAATCTGGTTCTTGTACACTAAAATTAAAAACACACCAATTGTAGAAAACCATAATACCACACCGGCATCACCACAGGCATTACTTACACTATCAAGTGTAAAACCACTGGCATCCTCTTAGTCCTACAGAGAATATAATCGACGAAGGGGATCCTCCGATGCACTTTTCGAGTGCCATTTGTTCACTGGAAATGAATTAACCTCCATTTAAACACACCACACAAACCTGAAAACCAAACTTGAAACAGAAAAGCCGAGACCACCTAGAGTTGCCTTCAAAGGATCAATTTAAACACCCACCTGTGTTAGTCTAGCATTGTGGGTAGAAGAAAGCATCCAAACATTTGAATATCCTAACCGCTACGCACATCCACCGTTTAGCCATTTAGCATTCTGATCTAACCGATCTGCCCTACTTGGACAAAAGTAACTGATTTTTACCTCTCAGGATCTCTGAATGATGCATCTCTCATACAAGGCAATGAGATCCTTCTTGTTTGGTTGCCTCAGCTTCAGCAGCTCATCCCCAAAATCGTGTTTCGTAAGCTCCTGCTTGAGTTTCGAAACAGTGAACTTTCTATAATCCTCTGTATCGGTCTGCTGGCTGGCATTGTCATCTTCGTCCCTCAGCACAGAGCTTCCATCCCCGGGTGATGCTGCATACTGGAAGGGGCTGAGCGTACTCCTCCGTTGTTTCTTGTTGTCTCGTGTCGTTCGGTCATGCCCCCCTGCTTCCGGAACGGAGTCGCCACCCATCTCGTAGTCGTCCATCCTTGGGCGCTTTCCGTGTGAAGCAGTCTTGAGCTTTCCATCCAGAGCAGACTCGTTCAGGCGGACAGAAGTAAGCTCTTGTTGAAGCGAATCCAATTTCCCTTGCGTGGCCTGCAGCTGAACCGATAGAGCTTCTGCCCTTCGGTTAGCCTCTGCACGTGCAGCACGTTCGTTTTCGAGGAGGCTTTCAAGAACATGAACAGTGCTGGCCCTCTGTTCATTGTTAGATTTCATCAGGGACTCTATTTCCTTCTCCCTCTCCTCAACCCGAGCCTCAAGCATGACCACCTTCGCATTGGCATCCACCTCTGATGCATGCAGTCTCTCCACTTCCTCTGCTAGATCCTTCTTTTGCCTGTCCAAGTTCTCAATCTGTCTTTCAGCCCTCTCAATTTGGGCCATCCTCTGCATGGCTACACGCTGTATTTCACTCTTCTCCTTCTGAGCGGCCGCTGCTTCTGCTCGTGCCTTATCAGCCACGTCATTGGCTTTTTTGGCTTCTTTTTCAGCAACTCTGCATCTTTCATGCACTTCATCAAACCTAGCAAATTCAGATCTGTACTTCTCCTCAAGATGATTCTTTTCCTGTTCAAGAATTCTTGCTTCTCTTTCATAAGATTGTGCAGATGCATTCGCAACATCCAATCTCTCGCTCAACTCTTTAAGATCAGTTCTCAAGGTTGCAATATCCAGATCGTAACTCTTTATCTTTGACTCAGCAGCCTGAGAAGATTAAAAAGAAACAGATAAGTATGGAATACCAATTTGTCCATAAAGACATAGCAAGCAATGAAGTCCCAAGTAGAACCTAAACAAATATATCAAGACCAAAAGTACCAAACTTATAAAGTTTAAAGACCAGACCAACATATTCCTCATTTGGATGTAAAACAAGTGGTACGACAACTAACTGATCAAGAATCATGACGATGAAGGTGAATTTATCATTCAGATAAGAGATTTTATGCAAAAAAGAGAGAGAAATATCAACATCGACTTCCCAAAACGAAGTAAAGAGAATGAGATACCATCATTTGTTCTACAATAAATATTTATAACTTTGCCAAAAGAAATCTCACCCTCAACTCCAAACTCAAAGTTGTCAGCCGCTGCTCTGCAGACTCCATTTTTAATGCTTTCTCCCTGATCTCATCTTCCTGCACATTCATCAACCAACAACACATTAAAAAAAAAATCAAGTTATGCATGACAAGGACCATGTTCAAAAACAAGAACACTATTCAACCTTCTCAGCCAGATCTCTAGCATATTGAGATCTAAGGGAATCTTCTCTTGATTGCATATTCTTATTAGCACGTTCTTGTACAACGGCTGCTTTCTCAAGCGCAGATTTAGCTTCTCGTACTGCAACCTCATATTTCCGTTTCCATTCCTCTGCTTCATCTTGAGCAGACTGAGCTTGTTCATGAGCAGCAGCTAATCTAGCTTCGGCTGCACTGCTCCTTGACTTCAGTATAGCTATTTCAGCACTTGCTTGGTCTTCCTCAGCTTTCTGCTTTGAAATAACCTGTTCATATTTCCTTTTCCAATCAGAAGATTCCAGCCTGACAGAATCCAATGACTTCACCAAGCTAGAACATCTCTCCTCAAGAGAGCTACATTTGCCTTGTAAATTAGTTATACGGCTCATGTAGTCATCAGCGAGCTTCTTCTTGTCACCTATAGCATCCTCATAACGCTTTAAATATTCAGCTTTATGCTTCTCACTTGCTTCCAACTGCTTGTTGAGTAAACCCATCTTATCTTCAATTGAGCGGCATTTTAGCAATAAGGAACTTCTCTCTGATCCAATTTGATGTATTTGCTTCTTTGCAAGGTCACAAATAGGACCTTCCAAACTGAAAAGATCCAAGGGTCAGCATTCACATACATTATGACAGACATGGGCAGAAAAGGAAGAAGCTAAATTACCTTTGTTGCAAGAAAATAGCCACCTTCCTCCATTTCCCTGGACCATGTGATGTTTTATCATATTCAGTAAGAAGATCGTCTAGAACCTGTACAATGTCCATGTTATCTCTCCATCAGGATATATTCCACACGAGATAATTATAATAGCTATAACAAAACAAAAATATGCAGAAATCTTTTAGATTTCCTTCCCCAAAAGAATCATCAGTATTAGCACCATCAAACTATAGATACACAAGTTATTTTGGATCAAGGCAAAGCCTGACACTAGTTAATATTCCCTCTCCACTTTTAATTATTCCTTGTTGTATATAATTTAACCTAGAAAGAGTTAACTGCCTATGATTCCTACCAACATCTAGATAAAAAGCTTCCTAGCATTATCAAAGAGAACATATTAGGGTAACTATGCTAACTAGCACACCAATGAAGTTAGTATTGTAAGTTCTATGCCAAGCTATTTCCTTATCCTACATACATTGTCTTTGGGATTTTCAGTTGACAATTATTAACTTGAGTTTTAATAATTAAGACATTCACATGAATAACTGCAATAAGAAGATCTAGTCACAAATATAAATACCATGCATGATTATAAAAAAACAAGGGCATACATCTTGGGGGCATAGAGGACAAGTGAGATAAAAAGGTCAATAACCCAAAGTCCAAACCACAAACTGTTCACAAAATATATAACTCGTCGCCAGTGTAAAATTTCAAAAAAGCAATTGCATTACAACAATGCTTCAATAGTCAGCTGATTTGTATCTTCAAATTTATCACCCAGCTAAAGATCACTTGCAGAACAGCCAGGTGATAGTGTAGAGCCAACAAAACTAAAAATTAACAATAGCCATCACTAACACATCCATAATAGTTAACAAAGGGAAGCCTCATTTGAATCAAGATGGTCACCAAAAGTTCAGAGAGAGGGAGAAGATACTTCACCTTAAGAACTTCCTCTAACTTAGCATCTGAAGCATGGCATGCAGACCTTAGTTTCCTTTCCATGCTCTGGATAGCATTAGAACATTGTAAATCTGCTTCCATGAATGCATTTCTTTTGTAATCCTATACAATGAAACAATACAGATAAATCATCAATCATTATGAATATAACAAGCATGAACATTGGACAGAAGATCCAAAGCTGGAACCATGCAGCGCAATGTACTGCTGTAAATTGTTAACAAATGCACACATCAAAAGATGCAAAGTACGAAGATATGATTGTCCTTCCTTGAATATATAATGATTAGAACTACCTCAGATCTAGTCCAATACCACCTTCCCTCCCCCAGACAAACAAAAGCACATATATCAATTAACAGAAAAGAAGCAAACCTGCCACATTCATGCAACGTGAATAAACAAAACCCCTTCTAGTATACCAAATAAACAGAATATTATTGCATAAATAATGTCAAACTCTGCGTTCTTTAGAGCCAGAAGCCATATTTATTCTTTAACAACTCAAGATACAATTTGCTAGAAGACTTTTTTAAGCAGCCTGAAAGTAGATCACCTCATATGCCTTCCTCAAGAAAGTATGCAGTAGCTTTTCATATTTCTGCCTTACAGAACCAGCTCCTACAGCTGTAGAATTAAACTCATGCAGGGCCTTCTGAACTGCTGCCTCATGCGCTTCTCTTAGTGCTGCCTACATATGCAAGATAATATGTAACTACATAGACGTGTCCACTAATAAAATATTTGTGAGATAGACACTTACTTCTTCAGGTGGCTTTGAGCGATCAAAAGAAGACATATACACCTCAGCAGCTGCGTCATATCCTCTTCTGCACTCTGCTTCTTCAACACTCTACAAAATCAAGATGAACAAATTGATTTATTTAATAAACTGTAAAAGATGATACCAGGGCGGATTTCTTTTACCACTAACACCCCGTACAGATAATGTAAAATTCCTCTTCAAGATGAGTTTTTATTTGACCAAACAGAGCTCAGTTTCACTTTTTGTCAATAATCAATAAGCAACACTTGATAATAATTTGCTAAAATGTGTCATAATAGTAGAAAAGAATCAAATAATTGCTAACATCATCCAAGATGCAAAAAATGCACTGCCTATTAAGTGATCTCTGGCAAAAGGGAATACAATTGTACGCAGTTTCAATCTTGTATATGCACTCCAATCTGTGATTTGTTTAAAATGAAAATTAAGGATTCATATGCAAGTTCTCAATAATAAGAACTAAGAACTTCAATACAGCATGGATAATAATCGATAAAAGGATCAAGTTAAAGAATAAACCTGCCAAGAGGAGGTTATTGTTGGCACTGCCCCCTTGTTTAAAGCATCCAGAAAAGATTGTGTAAGACCCGCAAGCATTGGCCCGTTCATTATTGTTGCTCCAACTTGTTTTGGTCTTGTCCTTTCAAAAACAAACCTTGTCAATGCATCCAGACCAGACCTGAATTCTGGCCTCATTTTATCCATCTGCAAAGACATATTTAAAATTTTACACCACAAAAGTGAAAGTTTGAAATCTAAAACAAAGCTATTCAATTGTGAGGAAGCTAACCGGAATCTGATCAAGTCGCTGGAGTTGACTTTCACTGTTTAACGGTCGTACAAGTGGGAAACATTCTCTGTCTGGAAATAAAGCTCGAATAGACTCCCGAATCTAGTCATCATCATGTCTGGAAATCAGCACTTTAAACAGGCAATAGATGTTGACAAATAAAAGCCCCAAGCATTGCTCTTTGCAATGGCAACTGGGCAGATGTTATAATATCTAGGGGTGTGCATGATTCGGTTCAAACCGAATTTTTGGGCCGAACCAACACAAACCGAACCGAACCGAAATTTTTCGATTCGTCTTTCGGTTCAAGAATTTTCATTTTTCGGTTCGGTTTGTGTTCGGTTTAGGTTCGGTTTGTGTTAAACCGAATTTTTTTTATACACTACATAAATACATTGTATATATATATATATATATATATATATATATATATATATATATATATATATATATATATATATATTGTATACTTTATATATACACACATACTTATATATATACATATATACATACTGTATATACACTTAATGTAACCATATATACATTGTATGGGTTGACTTCTCTTTATATATATTTGTAACCATATATATAGTGTATATATACTTACTGTATATACAATGTATATATATATTGTATTTGTAACCGTATATATATATATATATTTATTTATTTGTAACTATATTTGTATACTTTATATTGGAATATGTGTATATATACTGTATTTTATATATAAGTGTATACTTTAAATCATTTTTTTAAGGAAATTCGGTTCTATTATGTTAAAACCGAACCGAACACAAACCGAACCGGCAAATAACCGAACCGAACCTAATATTTTCGGTTCGGCTTTCGGTTTGAAAATTTTGAGATTTTCGGTTCGGTTCGGTTCGGCCCGGTTCGGTTAGGTTTTAGACCGATGCACAGCCCTAATATTATCCCATAACACATAATAAGCTTATTATCATTCTACTTAGAAGTCCAAAAAAGAAAAGACAACCATTTCACAATTTGCCAACAATGGCAAAGAGTTACCTCAAATTTCAAAATCTCCTCCGAATTTTCAGTTCATTTCTTTAAAATATCAAGAAATCAGAAGGTACCTCATTTTTGGCAGCTACATCCATGCCACCACCGTCGACTGGCCGCAAAGCAAGTTCTAGATAGTCACGTGGTGTTATTCTCTTATTATCTTCCACCAAATCCAAGTAGAAGTCCTGATCATCAACATATTTAGTTCATGCTAAGAAAACAACAAGCTTAGCACAGTTAATATTCAGAAATTACCCTTAAGAGCCAAACAAAGATTGGGGCGAACTGCCCAAGCTCAGAAGCTGTAGTCTTCTTGCCCCCAGAAGCTCTGACACGGATATGCTTTGTCATTTCAGTAACTAGAGAAAGGCGATCAAGGGCAGATTCATCAATGCCACCCATCTGAATCCCATAAAGAAAAGGATTAATTTTGAGTCGATTCAACAGCTGAACTGGACTACTTATAGACACCACATGATGTTTGAAAAAAAATACATATAACTTTTAATAAAGAAGGAAATATTAAGAAATACAATTCAAGAAATCCATTCTTTAGAAGAAATGCTACAATCAGTTCCATCAAACATTGTAAATATCCCCTTACCTGGTTATATATGAACATGCTAGACAACAGAACAGCCAAGGAGAATATCTGAGTACTGTACGTCCCCTGTCACAAAATGTAAATTCAAAAGTATGTTAGTCGCAATGAAAACAGATATTCAGTAGCAGAAAATTGAATTAAAATGATAGCCAGAGATATGCTTTAATTTAACTGCCCATTTCCTGTTTAAAGTTTTAACACAAAGAATTAAGCATATTGTGATTATTTGCAATCTGAGCCTAGAAAAAAAAAATGAAAACATGATGATTTAATTATAACATATTCTAACCGTCTGATCATAAGCATCAATTCCTTCGCTGTCCAGCAGAATAAGGTTGTACTCTGTTCCATCAAGAGCCGTCCTCTTTAGGGGTGCACTCCAAAGCCAAAGCCCCTTAGTGCATGGCTTATGAGTTGAAGCAACCTGAAACCCACTGCTCCTCCCAAGCAGCTGGTTTGTTTGATCACAACATGGCACACAAATTCACGCAATGTATGGAAATAATATGGTAATAAAAACAGCATTACAATGAAAGGATGAAACAAGCAAGCAGGATGAAATTCTCATCAAGGTAATTGCAATGATGCATATCTCATTCTAGATATGAAAGCACCCAGGACATCATATCAATTTCATAGTTCCACCCCCTTAGTTCTTCTTCAAAGGAATTAGAATCTCAAGCCCAAAAGGGAATGGGAATTAATATCTATCTCAGCATAGCTACTGTAAGTTATCTCTCAACCCAATAGTAAATCACAGCATAGCATCTGAAAGTTATCTCTCAACCCAATAGGAAATCATTGAAACCCTAATTTGCAAAAGAGTCTGCTGTCATAACAAAAGAATGTTACACACCACTTACTTCAAACTCTACATCAACAGAATTTCACACAATTCACCATCAACTTTGGACTATGAACTATCGAATAATAAAAGTGGAACCTTTTCCAAACCATTAAATCCTAATTACTTCTTTGAAGTAAAAACGGTTTGCCCATTGAAGTCAGGAAGCAATCTGTCGCCCTAAGTACACTATTCAAACACAACGCCTACTCCAGTACCAAGCAAAACGAAATTCAAACACACTTGACAATCTTTGACGAAGAAAACCCCCTCTGCTCCTACAATTGAAGCGTATTCGCATACCACATCCCAATGTCGCAACACACAGCACTAAACCCTAACCCTAGAATGCATTCCATCCCCAAACAAGAATAAAAAACTGAAATTTCCTAAGCAAAAAGAGAAAACGCTGTGGAAAGAAAGGATTCGAAGAAAGAGAACCTGATTAAGTATGAAACTCTTCCCCTGGCGAGCACGCCCGCAGACGGAGACGACGCCGATGGGCTCCTTAACTAACTGGAGGGTGGCTAGGGCTTCGGGATCCATCATGAACTTGCCCTTATCGTCGCAGTAGACGAAGCGAATAGGCCGGGCAGGTCCGGTGACGGTGGGCGAAGACGACGGAAGCGGGTGGTGCGGCTGCACCGGCGGCGGCGACGGTGTAGAAGGAGAGGAATCGCCACTGTCGCGGCCTCTGAAGAATCTAGGGAGCATCATTTTGGTCGCAACAAGAAATCAATGGGTAGATCTGATGAGAGCGCGTATTGCTTTTGAGGGTTCGTCTTTACAGAGTCGAAGTTGGAAGTTGCTTTATAGTGCGTGAAAACTGAAAACTATATTGCGATGGCGTCGTGATATATTTGAGGAGGGAAAAGGATTGGGAGCTTTGAGGCGGTTCAGTTGACCAACTTGAAAATATTTTTTTGCCAAAAATAATTAGGAAAAATTATTTCAAATAATAAAAACTATGTCCAAGTTATTATATATATATATATATATATATATATAGATATATATATATATATATATATATATAGATATATATATATATATATATATATATATATATATATATATATATATATATATATATATATGTGTGTGTGTGTTTCATATCAACCAGTTTTATTTTAAGTTTTGGAAATATGATTGACTAGAAGGAGAGAATCTACTAATATAAATGATAATTAATATAAATGATAAAGTGGAACATTACATAATCATGGGGAAGGAGACATCTTCTCTCTTTTATAGAAGTGTCAAGGAACGAAGGGCCAGAAATGCAATTGTCACTATGCGGGATGGCAATGACGTTGTGATTGAGGACGAGGAAGAGATAAGAAAACATATTGTCAACTACTTCAGAGAGCTACTATCTACTGCTACTTCTAGTACTTCTGATCAACTTGACCTCCAGGGGCCGGTTATGAGCGAATACCATACAGAACAGCTTATTAGGCTTCCTAGTTATGATGAAATCAAAAGAGCTATATGGTTTATTGGTGCAAATAAGTCGCCTGGACCCGACGGGTTTGGTAGCCAATTTTTCAAAGATGCATGGAGTATCGTGGGGAATGATACTTGTGAGGCGGTGAGGGAATTTTTTAGGCATGGATGCCTCCTTAAGGAGCTAAATGCAACCTTTATATCCCTTATACCGAAAGTCTCTAACCCCACATATGTGAAAGGCATGCGCCCTATTTCATGTTGTAACATAGTCCTGAAAGCCATTACGAATATAATTTTTGGTCGCATAAAAGGGTTGTTAGGTGATGTGATCAGCGACAGTCAGGGAGCCTTCATCACAAGGAGATCGATTGCTCACAACAGTGCAGTGGCTACGGAGATAGTGTGTGGGTATGGAACACAACGAGTATCCCCGAGGTGCACAATTAAAGTCGGCCTCCGGAAGGCTTACAACTTCATAAACTGGGATTTTATCCGGTACACCCTTACCACACTTAAATTCCCGGAGAAATTGGTGACACTGATCATGGAATGCATCTCAACGAGTAGTACCAATTTTTCTGTCAACATAAATGGGGCGCCAGAAGGTTTTTTTTAGGAAGGAGGGGACTCTGACAGGGAGATCCCCTTTCCCCTTACATTTTTGTTTTGTACACGGAAATGCTCAGCTGGATGCTTAACCAGGCTGCTGAGAATCGAGACTTCAAGTACCATCCTCGATGTAAGGATCTGAAGCTAGTTCATCTTGCTTTCGCAGATGACCTTTTAATCTTCTGTCATGGAGATGTAAAGTCAATACAGATTATACAGGATTGCTTAGGGAGATTTTTAGAGCAATCCGGCATGCGAATAAATATGGACAAGAGTTCAGTCTTTCTGGCCGGTTGTTCGCATGAAGTACAGGGAGATATTGGGGCAGCTGGGGTTTGGGATGGTGCATTTCCTATCAAGTATATGGGGATTTCGTTGCATTCGAGAAGGGTTAAAGTAGTCGAGTGTAACACTCTCTATGAGAAGATTGGGAACCTTATACAGACATGGGCAACCAAGAAGCTCTCTTACGCGGGTAGACTCCAACTAATCAGACCGGTGTGTGGAGGAATCCACTCGTTCTGGGGTCATACGGTAATCCTACCAAAGGGTCGAGGTTGTTGATCAGGTTGAAAATATGATGAAGAGATTTCCTGGAAAGAGGTAACTAAACCTCACAATGACGGGGGGTTAAATATCATAGAGCTAGGAGCATGGAACAGGAGCGTCTTCTTCAAGCTTCTGGGCGACTTGCTGCTGCAGCGACAATCGATCTGAGTAAGATGGTGCAACCAGAACCACATTTGGGGAGAGAATATGTGGGATATGGTTCCCAAGCAAGACGATACTTGGCTCTGGCGGAGTATCTTGTGTGTTAAAGAGCAACTAAGAGCTGCACTAGTAGATGGTAACAATGCTCAGCCAGACATCCACCCGTTTCTTAGCGTGAAGGGTGGGGTTTCCTGCGATAAAGTGTACGAAAAATGTAATGTCACCTTAATCATGGTTATAGATCTTTAGGGGTTTTGAGTTAGACATAGGATAGATTAAGGGTTTAAATATAGATTATACTCACATATTATATACTCTCCTACATATTATATATTACACATTAGAATTGCAAGATTCTAATCTTGTGATCATGTGTTATGTATAATATATGGTTGAAGAGTTAATATAATGTGACATATTTGTGGGTAACCGGTTTGGGCTTGAAAAAGCCCATTACTTGGACTCGGCCCAATGAGCTCACCTCAGCTTACCTTGGCTTGCCCTAGTGTGGAACGCTTCGTTTTAGCTAGTTGATGCTTACATATAAAAGCTGATGAGAGCTCTAGGGTTTGGACACTTCGTCGGACGCTTCAGGTAATCCACCAAGAGAGAGAGAGAGAGCAACGCTAGGGTTTCGCGGCGCTCCGAGCCCTTCCCTGGCGTTCCTGTTCATATCTGAGGCGTATCTCCTTAGGAGACCTCCGATCTGACCTCCGAAGATCAACACAGTCATTGTGCGCTTCTTGTCCGATGTTGGTTGTCTTCTCCGACGACCTTCCCGGTGTAGATCTGATCTCCGACACCAGATCCAGGGAGTTTCTTCGTCGCTTTACCACTTCTCCTCGATTCTTCTCATGATACTTGTGATTCCTTGTTGTATACTCTGTATTGGTCTTAGATCTAGCATGTCGACCTCGAAACCTTGTAAACCTTATTTGATATAGTGGATTGAGAGCATGAGCAACCATGAGTTTTCCTTACCTTAAGGTTAGTAAAAGGTAAGCTCATGGTTGTGGGTCTTACCTTAAGATAAGGGGATGGAAGGGGTTACCTTGGTAGAGAGAGGTAACCTCTTCCCTTTTTTAATTTTGTTATCTTTTTTCTTTTATGAAAAAGTAACATCTTCTCTTTTCCATCCATATTTATTAACTGTAAACATGTGTAAAATGAAATACTCCCTCCGTCCTAAAATACATGACCTTTTAGCATTTTGCATAATTTTTAATAAAATACCTTACTTTTAAAAAAACATCATCATTGCACTAACTTTTTCATAAATTTTATTATTTTTTAACACCCACTACACATTTTAACCAATCAAATTATTTTAAAAAATCAATAACACACAAACCAATACAAATCATTACAACTTTTTACCTAGAAAACCTAAAAGACCATTTATTGTTGGACAAAAATTTACCTCTAAAAACCCATGTATTGTTGGACGGAGGGAGTAGAAAATATATTTATATTTCATTGTTTTTTTAAATAAAATATCTCATTGGTTTAGTTTTATCTTTCTCTATAATTTGAGCTCAATTTTACCCTATATATACCCACATCTTGATCTATTGTAGTTGCACTTATTCTCATTATGGATCACAATAATCAAAATAACCCATCCATTTCAAATATGCCTTTTGATCCAAATCTTCTAAAAAATCCTCAATTTCACGTGATGTTACAAATATTTAACAATCATTCAACACCCGAATGCCCAAGGCTATATCCGAATTTATAGGTAGCTCGATTAGTATTTACGCATGTTATAATGTTTCTAACTTTGTTAATTTTAATCTAGATGTAATAAAATATATTTATATCAAGTACTTGCTATTTTTATTTATTTATAAAACTATAAATAAAAATAATTGACAATAATATATGATGATAACAATATAATAAAGGAAAAGATATGTAAAGGAAAAGGAAAAGTGAAAATAAATTTGAAAATGGGTAAAAGAGGTTTCCCATGGTTGTGAAGGAAATCTTTTAGAAAGAGGTAGAAAAAGTGAAAATAATTTTAAACAAAAAAATAAATGAGGTGTAAAGTTATGATAGGAAGAGGGAAGAAAAAAGGGAAAAAATGTTTCCCCATGGTTGTGGATGGTCTGAGCTCGAGTCTCCTCTTCTGAGGCTCCGTGGACGTAGGGAAACCGAACCACGTAAAAAGTCGTTGTGTCCTTTTCTTGTTTCTTTGGTTTCATTCTCGCACTTTCGAATCCGAATCTTGATCTCCAATTTGTGAGTCAAGAGAGCTTCGATCTACAAAAAACTTAGATATCGTGGACCCGAAGTCGACTAGGGAGATATGCTCTAGAGCTGAAGGCAATGCAAACGGTGGGCTTTCATCACTTGGTTGGCATTGATTAAGCGACACAATGTAAAACATTGGAAGGTATAAGTAGCAGCTTAATGTGTGCTTTGTTGAAACGGAGTCGAAACCGAAGCACATCTTTGGTTTGATTGTTCGGCTGTCAAAGAAGTCCATAATAGCGCTCTTAATTGGATTGGTATATCTTGCCGATATGAGACATTGGAGAAGTGGATGTCATGGTTTGGTGCTGCATCCATGACGGTGAAGAAATCCAAGCTTTTCCAAGCAAAGCTTATGGTGTTCCAAGCTTTAATTTATTTCACTTGGCAAGCTAGAAACAAGACAATTTTTTGTAATGAGACATTTAGAAATACCCCAAAGTATTTTTGGGGATTTCGTTTTAAGAAAATATATATTTACATAAAAGTTCTTTTATTTTGAACTTAATAAGGATTTTTTGAAATTAAATGGATATAAAGTTCGTAACTGTTTTGAAACATTTCATTTTTTTTATTCATTTAAGTGAAATTTAATAAATAAGTTATTTATTTTAAGTCATATTATTCTAAAACCAGTTTGCATATTTTTATTCAAATAAAGAGGGATTTATCGTTATAACTTATTTTAATTTCCGTAAAATATATATATATGTAATATAAGGTAATAAGAAACCATTGTTGCATAAAATAAAATGTATTTAAATTAAATATTTTATTATTTAATTTGTGTATAATTTTAATAAATAAAATTTCCGGATAAATATATATATATATATATTATAAATAAGTAAGGGCTAAACCGGTTTTCTTTTCTTCTTTTGAGCTGGGTGAACCGAACCGGATCAAATAAAAAATGTTGAACCGAACCGGCTGAACCCTTCCCCTACCTCCAGGTCGTTAGAATCACTGTTGAAATTGGGTGATTTCCCTCAAATCTCGCCCGAAGCTCAACGATTTTGTTTCTAGAATGTTCCCTACTCGTTGAATATGAGATCTATGTAACCAATTTGGAGATTCGGGGTAGAACCGCAACCGAACGAACTTATCCCCAAATTCGAAAATCACCCAAATCCGCCCAAGTCAGGCCGAATCTCACCAAATTGAGGATCGGGATAAGCTTGAAGGGGATTATTCAGTCGAATTACGGATTTATTTTAATTTCATTCGTCCCCTAATGATCCTCCTATAAATACCCCTTCCAGGATCACTTTCGAAGCACACCACCACCATTTCTCTCCATATCCGAGCTCTTAAACTAGTTCATCGTGTTCTAAACACCTTAATCGACAACCCCCTTCCCAAACTTTTCACAAAAACATCCCGAATTCGAAAACCCTCTTTTCGATTCAAACTCGCCGGAGCCACCCTCGTCCGCTCTCGTTCGTTAGTGCCGGAGCAGCCAGAAGCCGGCTGGAGAAGTGCTCAGCCGCTAGGAAGCCGTGGCCGCCAGCCTCGTGCGCCGCCGTGAGCCGTACCGCCAATAGGAGCTCGCCGAAGTGCGTTGGAAGCCTCGCCGGAAAGCTCCTGTGCTTACAGACGTATCGGGTTGAAGGTTGAAGGAGGGTAATTACAGAAAACCTTCCTAAGTTTTGGTTTTGTTAAAATATGCCATTGCCCAGTTTTCTAAAATTCTATATTCTAACCCGTATTTTTATGTGGGCATAAATGCTTTCTATTTTCGTTAACTCGCAGAGACTAGGCTACCCTTGCGCTCATATGAAGAATCCGAATCCGACCAACCGTTAACACTTGCAACTCCAAATCGAGGCAAGTGACATTATGAGCTTTTCCGCTCATTTCGGTGCTTTCGTGTCTTGTTGTTTTCTTTTCGTTGGAATGCTTGCCAAATTAATTAGAAAAAATTGCAATTCATCTGCTTTGTGTGATTTATTTAACCTTCAGTTAGTATAATTGGGTAATGTTATTATTCGACGTCTATATAAAATAATGACAGAGATACCCACCTTTTTATTAAAGCATGATTTATTTTGTTCTTTCATGCTAATCGGTTAAGAAAGGGATATGTTTCTTTTATGTATCCATTCTGTTTATTTCGTTGTGATCACCTAGGTTGTTTTAAATAAGTAGTAACAATGTGAGGATTGTTTGTTTCGAGTGAAACTCAATTGCATCCAAATCAATCAAAGTAAAACATATCAATCATTGAAAGGCAAAGTGAATCATAAAGTGGAAATTGTAAAGTAATGTGAAGAATTGTAAAGTAAAGTAATCAATCAATCAACAAAAATCAATGTGAAGTGGTAAAGTGAAGTGTGGGTAGAGTCGGGTTGGGGCCGTTACTCCTCGGTCTTAAGGTTTCATGAAACTACACTTCCATGCGAGGTGTTACACAACCAAAAAGGTTGTAGGTCGCTATCCACTATAGACAGAGTGGGACCGGTAGTAGTCGATAAAAATATAAAAGACGTAAAATGCCTATCATGTGAGTAAGTGGGTGAAGAATAATGTACAAGTAACAAACATGGTTTGAACTAGTTATTGGGGGACACAAGATCAACCCTTAATCGACTGTCTCAGCCCGCGGTTTAAAACTCTCCGGAAGAGTCCTGCCCTCTGGGTCGATTTTGGGCCACATCAAGTACCTTTTGAACCAATACTTAGTTTAGACTGTATAATAAACAATGTATTAATAATGTAATGGGTAGTAAGCATAACTTGTTTCAAGCTATGTCATATTTCATCCGTAATCGGGATATGATTCCTAATACATCTTTTCTTACTCAACCCTTGAGGGTTATCCGTGTCATAGGAGGGTCGGGTCACAAATAAGCCAATTCACTTCAAATATTCAAATCTCATTTGGATTTAATTCTTACCGTTTCATGGTCACTTGAATCCAAAGTTGTCTCTGCTTTCGTGCCGTCACTTGCTAGTTCTCGCGAACTAACCGTCATTTGTTTGGATGGCTGGTTTTCACAGGTTTATGATAAAGCACTACGAGGTCGAAGGTTGGATATGTGAGTCGGAATCGTCTTCAAATATATTTTTATGTTACTATTGTTTTGAATCAAGAGTCTTTTTTATCATCAATGTATAAATGTTATCTTTTATTTGCTATTGGAGAGTTGTAACAGCGTTGTTGTATATTTAATTATTTGTTTCACTTAAAGTCTTCCGCGATTTAATTATATTTCATTTAGGTATTTAATATTATCATCTTGTTTATGAGAGCATGGTTGCATGTCCCTATAAGCCTAAGGTGGTTATGAAGACATTAAAGTCCAAGTAACCACTAGCGCTGTGGCATTCCCTTGGGTTATAAAAGGGGGTGTTACACATTTAGTGCTCACATGTGCACAACGCTTATTATTAATAGTTGTCGGTCCCGATTTGCCACGTTGTGGAAGTGCAACTCACAAGTGGGAACCCGGACCGACAAGGAAGCTTGAGGGGCATGTAGGACGTCCAGTAGAACGTAGGGAAGAGTAGTGCGAGAAGTGGACGAGATTAGGGAATTTTTTGGAGGGTATAGATGGGTCTTTTGGGTATTGTTTATTACCTGTCTTTTACGTGAGGCTCTTGGTTTGGCCTCACACTTTTGTACATGGGTTAACTCCTCATCTATATATTTACCGATTCAAGGAACATTACATAACAACCAATAAAAAAAATGGAAAATTGAAGAATTGCAGGAGAAACTACCTCATTGAACAATTGAGAGAATCCTAAATATCAGCATTCTAGTTAACGAAACTGAAGATAAACTCTACTGGAAAGCTAGCAGAAACGGATGGTTCTCCACGATATCAACTCTTAACACAGTGGCGGATCTAGTGAATAAAAGTTAGGTGAGCGGAAAAGTATTGAAGCTAAAAGGGGTTTTGTTTTTTTTATTGCTAAACAATTATATATATATATATATATATATATATATATATATATATATATATATATAAAGTAGGCAAATTATGTACATACAAAGTATAAAACAAATTGGGGTGATTTACTGTATCGAAGAGATGAGATAAAGTGTGACAACTCGGAACAACTATTCCTTTCGGAGGGTTTTGGTCAGCTTACCAAGGCAACATTTATTTGGGCTTGTAAATTTTGGGCCTAAGTTGGTCAAAACAATAACTCAATAAGCCCATGAAATTTTATTTTAACCCTAGCAGAGAAAGAAATTTTAGATGTGAACATTGAATTTAACCCGACATTTGCTGGGCCTGCTTACTCAGACATTCGCCTCTGTCTTAACATGATTATGGAACATAATAGGGTGCCAGAAGATGAAAATGCATGGGTTTGGAAGATTAAGGCTGTGTTTGGGAACTGGATGGATTTTTGGGGATTTGTGGGATTTTAGGGGATGTGTTAGATGGAGATGGATTTTTGGGATGTAAAAGATGAAAACTCAACACCCAAATTTTTGGGTTTTGTGTTTGGTTGTATTTTCATTTTTTGGTGGATGGAGTGACGGGCAAAGACCGAATTACCCCCACTTATCCATATGAAATGACGAAATTGCCCCCAAAACATACCCCTCTTGATTTTGATTTCAATCATGCCGACAGCCATTTTATCAATAGCATTGCGACCCACCAGCCGTCCGAGTCCCACCTCCTCCTTGGCGATAGAAGAGCCTTCTACAACCGACGAAGTCTTGCACCCCACCACCGGCGCCGGTGAGCCGACAGCTGCGACGGCAGCCGACGACGTCGCCCCCACTGGTCTCCTTCCCTGTAAGTTCTCCCCTTTTTCCACTGTAGGAGCTCGAATCGAAATGGAGGAATATGGTTAGGGTTAGGTCGGAATTGAAATGAGGGAAATTTGTGTCTGATTTTGTGGGGGTTTGCATGTGTTTGTGTGAATTGATTGGGGGAAATCTGAGTCGATTGTTCATGAGGCGATTATAGCTGAGGGCGGGAATTGAAACCACAACCCACCTCATGAATTGAATTGAGACATCCTGAAATTGAATTGCATGATTGTTGAGGGCTATTCATATGGGTTTTGTTGAGTTATGATTCCTCAATTTGTTGGTTTTGTGTCCACTGTTTCGTTTCGATTGAAGTTGAATTGAATATTAATTTGGCCTCGATATTTCGACTGTTGTTGTGCATCGCCGTTCATCGTCCCCATACCATACCTCGCCAGCTATCCAATCCAGATTGCCATGGATTCCACGCCCGTTTCCAATGACAAAGGTAAGCGAAAGGCGACGACTAACCGAAGGGGAAAAGCTAAGACACCCGCCAGTGGTGACGACAAGGTCCCCGTTCCAGCCGCCTTCTACTGGTCCTACGACCTCACGATGAAGCTGATGCATGTTCTCTTAGCTTACCAGAAAAAAAATGGAAGGGAGCAGGCCTTCCTTTGGGCTCCCCTAACTGCCCAGTTCGAGGAGTTGACGGGGAAAAAGTGCAACGCCAACACTCTTAAGAATCGCACTCGCGATGTGAAAGCTTATTACAATTGTTGGAAAGAGCTTAAGAAGGATGAGACGGGGTTGGGTTGGGATCCCGTTAGAGGAACAATCATGGCGTCTGACGAATGGTGGGAGAAGAAAATTGCGGTACGTTCTCCTTTTGTGTTTCAAATGATGTCTTCATAGTGCACACCGCCATTGTCAAAACGTCCCACAACATTGCCTTCATTTCATTTCCCCTTGAGCAGGTCGACCATAACTTCAGGAAGTTCCGAAAGAAGGGCATCCCTCCCGAGTTGGAGGACTTGTTTGACCAAGTATACGGTGGCACCGTCGCCACCGGAGAGTACTGCATGGCCCCATCCATGGACCCATCGGCCCGGGCATCTCAGGAGCCCCCCCGCGATGAAGGACAGCCCGAGTGCATCTCCATCGATGACGAAGATGGTTGTCATGGGAATGGCCGAGACAATGCGAGTGACCCAAAGGGTTCCCAACATGATGGGGTAGAGGAGGAGTTTGATGAGCTGTTCCCTAGTCAGACCCGGACTCCATCTATGTCTCAAGCAATGAACGACATCTGCGACGAAGAGCCGAAGGACGGGAGCTCACCTGACAAGTTCCCTGCCTCCGACGCTTCAAATGGGGCAAGGTCTCGTCCTTCAACTGGCCACGGCTCGGGTCCATCTCATGTGGCAGCTGCATGTCCATCCGGGAGCAAAAAGTGGGGTTTATCAAGTTCCGGGTCTGGTGCATCAACCGTCGCTCCAAAACGCAACATTCGGAAGTCGGAGGGCTCTAAGCTTGCTTCGCGACATTTTGATTTGGCGGAAGACACCAACAGTTTACTGAAGGCCATGCTGGAGAGGGATGCGAGGGAGGCGATGGAGGAGAGGGAGGAGGTGTCATCCAACAAACCTCATGGGACCACCCGGGAGGTAATGGACATTGTCAAAACCATGGTGGCGGATGGGCTCATGAAGACAGGGGATCCCATGTGGTGCTTCAGCTTGGCCCTTCCCACACCCGAAAGGCGGGAGGTGTTCATACAGATTGATACGAATGAGTCCCGTCTTGCGTGGCTGAAGTGGCTGTACTCCACCAACGATGGCCAGCATTTGGGCGCTTGTCCCCCATGACTGCCAATAAGAGCGCGTCCTCTGCAACTTCAAAATTTTCGTTCCTTGAACTTGTTAGTTTGAACTTACAATACTTTGCGTTCGGCTTTCGTTTCCATCATTTGAGTTTATGAAAATTGTCAAACTGTTTGCGTTATAAGTCCCATACCGTGAATAATGTGTGTGTTGTTGGAATTTGCAACGTGTGTGTTTGCGAATTATGTGTTTCGTTGCATGAGTAGTTGTGCAGATTGTATTTGAAATGCTATTATATATGACGCTTGATTGTTATGGTTACCTTGATATTGCAGGCTGCAACCCAAGGGGTACGAGCGCCGTTGTCGTAGGCGTCGACGACGGCGACGCCTTGTAATCGCTTGCCTCCTCATCCAACAACAGTCCATCCCCATTCTTCAGCACTACTTTCTGCATGTGCATAAAGTGCCCCAATACATCGGTCCGTACACAGGTGCGCGTTGGGTCGATGACATTGTGAGGCATTCGTCGCAGACTCGGAGCGTCAACTCGTTCAGGATGGAAAAGGGCGCTTTCGTGCGCCTATGTGGGATTCTGGAGCATCAATATGGTCTTCGACCATCCTCTCAGATGTCTGTTATGGAGAAGGTTGCAATCTTCGTCAACACCATGTCTTGGGGGGGCCAGCCATCGGAATGCCTGTGAAAGGTTCCAACGATCCTCGTACACTATATCTGAAAGCATTGGACAAGTTCTAGACGCAGTGTGTGGGGCGAGGTGCAATGGCTACCGAGGTTTCGCTTGCGACATCATCCGCCCTCAGGACCCCCACTTCAACAACATACCTGACGCCATTCAGAACGACAACCGGTACTGGCCGTACTTCAAGGGCGCTATCGGTGCAATAGACGGGACACACATTCAAGCGGCGATTCCCAGGGGTGACCAGATACGGTTTCGGTGCAGGAAGGGCACATGCACGTTCAACGTGATGGCGGCGTGCGACTTTGACTTGCGATTCACGTTCGTATCGGCCGGGTGGGAGGGTAGCGCACACGATGCACGTGTGTTTGATCACGCCCTAAGGACAACCACGATGCGCTTCTCACACCCTCCTACCGGTAAGATGAAGCCTTCATATAACCTTATCAAAACCATATGATGGTCCAACGTGGTCGCTAATGCGCACGAATGTACACTCATGTTGTGTAGGCCGGTACTACCTATGCGACAAAGGGTATCCGTTCAGGCCGGGTTACATGGTTCCCTATTCGACGACGAAGTACCATCACCCGACGTTCGCCGCTTCACAACCGTCTACCGAGAAAGAGGCCTTCAACAAGTCGCACTCGTCCCTCAGGGGCGCTATCGAGAGGTCATTCGGGATCTTGAAGTCCAAGTCAAAGATACTAATATTACTTCCGAAGTACCCTATTCGGAAGCAGATTGCAATCATCATAGCTTGCTTTGCGCTCCACAATTACGTCAGGCAATCTTGTGCGGAGCCCGAGCTCGTCGACGACGACGACCCGCGGTTCACGGAGTTCACCATGCATGTTTCGACGTCAGACAGGGAGGACGACGATGACCCCTACGACGACGAAGAGGAAATTGGTCACGAGGACGACGATCCCCTGTATGACTCGGACGTAGATGGAGGCCCTGTCACAGGTATGAAGGGGTTGAGGGACGAAATCGCTCGCCAGATTTGGAATGACAGGCGCATGCCATGATCCAGGAACACCCCTTCAGCTCATATGCAACTTTTTTGTGTAACTACAAGTACTCACGACCATGGCAGACCCTCTCGTCGCACTCGTTCGATCTGTAACGAATGTCGTTCATGGCATTTTGCAGTTGTGTACGTATCCCATGTGTAGTAATGTCATTTTGTAACTACAAGTAATCACGACCATGGAAGACATGGTTGTGTAATTTCAAACGTTTTGCAATATGGTTTTCAGGCCATCCCCATTTTGCAATATGGCTTGGTACCAATTATAAACTCGTGTCGTCCCTCCCAAACTGAGAGTCATACAAACGGCAAAATGACAACGATTGCACGAAGACAATGAGATAACAAATTTACATAATCATTATAGCATTAACATGCCGGCTCTGCTTGCCTGCGAAGACGGAAACAACAACCTGCACAAAAGGTCGCAGGCAAGCAGGACCAGGGATATGTTTGTTCTAACACAACAGCCTGCACGAATGCTCGCAGGCAAGCTACAGAGACGGAGAAATAAGTTGTTCTTACATCATCTAACCCCAACTACATGCACAAAATGAGGGGCAAATAACCATAAACATTGTATCTGAATGGACGAGAAACGGGTAGGATGCCAAACAGATCTTCCAAAAAGGTCTTGAAGCCGGGGAGGACTGGCTACGCCATAAACCAGAGGGCGACGATCACCGCAATCGCCATGACAAGGAGCCACCCTCGGATCCTCGCCACACGGGCAAGCTCAGCGCCCCGGAGTTGCTCCCCAGCGTGATCGACCCACCTTGCGCACAAGTAGGCGCAAAGCTCTGCAATCCTCTGGTTGTTGCTGGCCTCTGACGCGACTAGGCGGGCGGCAAGGCTGGAGCTGTGGGCCCTCTCCGTCTGGAGTTCCACCCTCGTGTTGTTGAGCTCACCCCTAGTCGCCTGGAGCTCGATGACCCGGGTAGCATCATTTGCTACGAGGGTCCTGTTGCGCTCCCTCACAACAGCAAGCTCGGACTGGGCGAAGTCCACGAGGGCGTTGTTCTCCTCGGCGTCCTCTCTGCGCTGAGACGAAGTCGCGGCGTCCTCTCTGCGACGCGACTGTCTGCGACGCGATGAAGTCGCGTCGTCCTGCAGGTCCCTCTCGTCGCGCGAACGCCCATAGTCATAGTCGCTATGAAGCCAGGGGTACTTCCTTGGGTCGCCACTCTGGTAGGAGGCGTTCGAGTCGGTGTCGGTGTCAGAGTATGGATACATCCTGAAAGAAAATGACAAATTACGTCAAAAGGGATAGGAAAATACAAAACTGATACAGGGATAAGAAAAGGCAATGGAGGATCACAGCAGCATAAGGCCCTCACCACATATACAACTCAACTAGTTACAAAACCATAAACATTGAAAATCAGTTGATCAACACAAAACTGTTACAGCATCATTGGGCCCTCGGCTCATATACAACTGATACAGGGATAAGAGCAGTTGACATGACCAAATAAAATCACAGCAATCATAATAGGCATAGCTCTTAAAAATCAGTTGATCAACACAAAACTGATACAGGGATAAGAAAAGGCAATGGAGGATCACAGCATCAAAAGGCCCTCACCACAATATACAACTCAACTAGTTGCAAAACCATAAACATTGAAAATCAGTTGATCAACACAAAACTGTTACAGGGATAGGAAAAGGCAAAATGAAATCATAGCATCATAAGGCCCTCAGCTCATACACAACTCAACTAATAAGAGCAGTTGACATGACCAAATAAAATCACAGCAATCATAATAGGCATAGCTCTTGACAATCACAGCATCATAGGAAAAGGCAAAATGAAATCACAGCATCATAAGGCCCTCAGCTCATATACAGCTGATACAGGGATAAGAGCAGTTGACATGACGAAATAAAATCACAGCAATCATAATAGGCATAGCTCTTGAAAGTCAGTTGATCAACACAAAACTGATACAGGGATAGGAAAAGGCAAAATGAAATCACAGCATCATAAGGCCCTCAGCTCATATACAACTCAACTAATAAGAGCAGTTTACATGACCAAATAAAATCACAACAATCATAACAGGCATAATAGACAACAACATAGGGCCCTTACTTCAAATCTCTTGAAAATCAGTTGATCAACACAAGGTGAAGAGGCAAGGAAGTTCTACTTCACATGTCAATGACCAAACAGTTGAAATGCACATGTTACCTTTCAGGCAGCTGACGTCCCACACACATGAGGTGAAGTGGCAATGACCAAACAGTTACTCAAAATGAACAAGTGCAATTCACATGAAAAAAATAATGTGACAGGTGACTTGAATAGACCCTGAAGCGGAAATAAGTTGTCTTCCAACATTGATAGGGCCCCCAATGTCATGTACAGACCTGCAATGAACGAGGTCGTCCAACAATAGCAGCTAAAACAAGATGATGAACACATCATTGGGCCCTCAGGCAGCTGGGAAATGTGCTTAGCATCATTGGGCCCTCAGGCAGCCCCACAGGTGGGTAGCATCATTGGGCACTCAAGCTACAAAGGAAGTGACCTTGCCATCAGTTGATCAACAAGAGAGGTTGGCAGTGAATGCCAGCTTCTCATGTCAATGCAAAACTGAGACAGGGCAACAACAGTTCACCCTAGCTGCATATACAAGTTATGAAAACATCATTGAGCCCTCATCACATTCCATCCAGCACGCAACAGTTGAAATGCAATAATAATAGGCTTCATGAAAACATCATTGGGCCCTCAATTCATAAACCTTTAAATCAGTTGATCAACATTAGGGGAAGGGGCTTTCAGGCCAACTTCACATGTCAATACAAAACTGAGACAGGGAAAGGGAAAGGAAATATGAAATCACAGCATCATTGGGCCCTCAATTTACATGCAAGAAATATGAAGCATCATTGGGTCCTCAACTCATGAGGGTGGTAATGAAAACATCATTGGACCCTCAGGGATATGGATGAAAACAATACAACATGCAAGCAGAATGCAACATGCAAGCAGAATACGCATAAGTAATGGCACTGGTGACCTTCCCAATATCAGTTGATCAACACAGATGGAAGAGGCAATGACTGCCAACTTCATGTGTCAATTCAAAACTGAGAGTCAGGGAAACGAAAGAGGAGGGCATGGACCACATCATAGGGCCCTCAACTCACAGCCAGTGCAATAAGCAATGTCACAAAGCAACATGAAATCATCATTGGGCCCTCACTTCCATATACAACTCCTGTAAACATGTGAACAGGCAAAGGGGTAAGCCACAGACATCATAGGGCCCTCACTGTATACATATATATGAAACCACAACCTGCATTTCTGTTAGAAAGCAGTTCAGTAAATGCAACAAATTCTTTGCACATTCATGAACACAGCCAAAGGGGTAAGTGACAACAAGTGACAGTGGGAGATGGTGTGCATTCAGTTGTGCTTTTTGGGTAAAAGACAAAACTTCAGGCAAAGTATTCAAAAAAGGAAATGGAGGACACGAGCATGGGTACGACAAACAAGTACATGTTCCCCATCAACGAACAAACCCTATAATCAAAATCCCCAAAATACCCAAAATAGCAACAAATCCGAAAAAGCAATTGCAGAAACCCTAAAATCAGTAGAAGAAACCCCAAAATTGATGAACAAACCAGAAATAGCAAATGCAGAAACCCTAAAATCAAAAGCCCCAAATTATCATATGAACAAACCCTAAAATTTATGAAGATAATCAAAATCCCCAAAATCAGAAGAACATACTACCTAAGAGAAAAGTGCAAGAGAACGAAGACAACCCGAAAAAGCAAATGCATTTGCTTCAGAAGGACATCGAAAAGTGGAAGAGAACAAAGACAACCCGATGATGAGATCAAAGACAAGCCCGAAATAGCAAATACAGAAACCCTAAAATGAAATCCCCAAAATGTATCAAGAAAAAAACCCTAAAATGTATCAAGAAAATCAAAATCCAGCAATATCAGTCGAACAAACCCGAAATTCGAAAAGTGCAAGAGAACAAAGAGAAGATCTGTACACACAGTCGAAGAGAACAATGTCGAAGGGCGTTTTTCGATACCTGATGATGACGGCGGCGGCGGACTGGTGGTGTGGATCGTCGGCGATCTCTAGGGTTTCGCTCGCGTCGTCAGGTTTTTTGCTCTCCAGAAATCGGGGTGTGAGAAGAGTGAAGAGGATGGAAGTATTTATGACGGGATTGAAGTCGAAAGGGCAAAATGGGGGGTTTCGGATTTCCCATCCACCAAACCTTGGTGGAGGAGGGGGGAAACCCCATCCACTTCCATCCAGCAAACCTCATGAATCGCACACTGCAAACACCATAAACACCAGCACCCAAACAACGCAGCGGTCTTCCCGAGGCAGAAACCCCATCCACCAAAGCTTATAAACCCGACAGCCAAACACAGCCTAAATGCTTTCCAAAAGTTAGAACTTTTTAAAGAAACTAATACAAAAAGGATTACCAACAAAAGCAAGGCTTTGCGAAAAAAGGGGTCTTAGTTCCACTCAACTACTTGTTTTGTACCCACACTTTGAAGAACAGTGAACATGTTTTTACTCAATGTACATACACTATGGAATTAATTATGACAACTGATACTGGAATTGAATCGCACATTCAAAAAGTGTATCCAACGGAAAATCAACTAAGAAAATTATAACTGAAATTTTCTCATTATTGAATAAAAAACAAAAAACATGTCTACCTGCTACTTGGTGGAGATTATGGACAATCATAAACAAAGTAGTTTTTAATGACGTCACCCTATCAACCAAACAATGGCAAATAGGATAGTTAATTGTAAAACTAGAATCAATCTAAACAATTATTTTGGGAAGACATTGAATCAAAAGAAATAAGGAGAACATCAAAAGCAAGGAAGACACGAAATCTTAGATGGGAAGAGCCTCCAAATGGGTAGTCAAGATTAATTTTGATGGATCCAAGTTACTTTCTGAAGATGCTGCTATGGGTTTCGTCATCCGATACATCAATGGTGATGTCACGGCTTGTGTCCCCGAACGCTATGGGTCCGTCAGTCGGCGCTTATGGCAGAGGTCCTAGGACTACGAATGAGTCTGGTGGCTTCCAAGGAGTTTGGACCTCAGAAGATCGAAGTGGAAGGGGATAGCTTGACTATCATTAATGCGCTCAAAGGGATTTGAACGTGTTCTCGAGAGATTGAGATGATGGTTTCAGATTGCCTCATTCCGCTTCAAGACTTTGAGTATGATTTTATATGTCACATCTTTAGGGAGGTTAACCGAATGACCGGCAAAGCTACTTCTTTAGCTTTCCTGGTGGATGGTGCCGTCAGTGCGTCATCTATAGCTCTCTCTGAACTTAGGACTCTCGTTCGAAAGGACGCTATTGGTTAGAGTGTAAGTAGTACTTGACCTTTGCCCAAAATCTTTCCTTTTAAAAAAAAGTTTTGTTTTAAGTCGTTTTTATAGAAGTAAGTATTTTATTAACGATTTATCTATTGTGTGCCCTAAGGGCATATGATAAGAATACTTTGGGAAAGGAAACCCTAAAAGGAAATGGGTGAACCCCATAATCTAATTTATAAATGACTAAACCGGGTGTATCTAGGGAAAATATTTTCCAATTTAGCCTTTTATCCTATGTCCTTGGGGCATAGGATAAAGAATCCGTTTTACTAATTACAATTTATTGCCCTTTAAAGTTGGTGATTTATAAATATTAATTTACAAAAAAAAAATATTTTTTCAAAAGAAAAGTTTAACATGTGCTTTCATAATCATCAATTAAATAAAAATAATATTTTTTTCTTTCTGAATAACGGTTCGTTTGGTTCAATGTGGGAATTGAAATTCCTAGGAAGTTACTTCATGGGAATTGAATTCCCGGGAAATCCAATTGACGGGAATTCTAAAAATATGTTTGGTTGATTTTTTATTCTAGGAGATTAAAGGAAGGAAATGAAAATTTCCAAGTTAAAAATGGGGGAAGTTGAACTTACCTAGGAGGGACTAGGTTGGCTTACCCGGCTCGAGTGCTTTGCAGGCTAGTGCTCGGCCCGTGGAGGATTAGTCGATAACCTCGGAACCTCCACGTCATTAAAAAAAATAATAAAAATAACTAAGAACTTTTATTCTAATTTAATTACATAACTAAGGGTTCCTTTGGTTCAATGTGGGAATTGAAATTCCTAGGAAGTTACTTCATGGGAATTAAATTCCCGAGAAATCCAATTGACGGGAATTCTAAAAAATGTTTGGTTGATTTTTTATTCTAGGAGATTAAAGGAAGGAAATGAAAAATTCCAAGTTAAAAATGGGGGAAGTTGAACTTACCTAGGAGGGATTAGGTTGGCTAACCGAGTGTTTTGCATGCTAGTGCTCGGCCCGTGGATGATTAGTCGATAACCTCGGAACCTCTACATCATAAAAAAAATAATAATAAAAATAACTAAGAACTTTTATTCTAATTTAATTACATAACTAAGGGTTCATTTGGTTCAATGTGGGAATTGAAATTCCTAGGAAGTTACTTCATGGGAATTGAATTCCCGGGAAATCCAATTGACGGGAATTCTAAAAATATGTTTGGTTGATTTTTTATTCTAGGAGATTAAATGAAGAAAATGAAAATTTCCAAGTTAAAAATGGGGAAGTTGAACTTACCTACCATTTTGGGGGAATTCAACTTCATGGAAAGTTGAATTCCTACGTTTTTTATTTTAAAAAATACAACCAAACACATGAATTTCTCCTACTTCCTATGAAGTTCTACTTACTGGGTTTTTGGGTTGCCAACCAAACGAGCTCTAATAAAAATATAGTATATTATTTTAATAATGTTTAGAATGGAGAGAATTCAAGTAGACATATTTATATGATATTGTTTTTATATAAATAAAATTTTAGATATAATGTATATTTTTATGTAAGGAAAGTTTAACACATATCCTTTTACAATTATTAATTAAATCAAAACAATATTTTTTCCTTTTTAAATAATAGTAATAATAATATTAATATTAATATGGATATATTGATATTAAAAAGATTAAAAAGAATTACTACATAAGATTAGATGTTTTAGTTTTAATATACTGTATTGATATTGATGATGATTGATCAATCATTACGTATGAAGTAGAAAATTTTAAAATCAGTAATATCTAAATTATGTGATATTTTAATTATGTGTTTTTATTTATCACTATGTAATAATAATGATAATAACAATGGAGTACTACTACTAATCATAATAATTTATTAACAATTCTAATATTTTACGTAGTATAAATAAAGATACACTTTTTAATAAAATAAAAAGTACGGATTATGTTTGAAGGGGAAAATAACAAGAATGTGACCTGAAGTATTTAAAGACCTTATGAAGTGCGCGTATGTGTGTGTGTAGAGAGAGAGAGAGAGAGAGAGGCAACCCGATACCAATTTCTTTTTTTTAAAAGAAAAAAAACAGGCAACCTAATTGACTTTTCTCTCTCCTCCCCTCGACCTTTCTCACCTGATTTTTTCGATTCATCCTCGATTGGAATTCTAGGGTTAGGGTTTCGTGATAACTTTCTAGATCTGTTCATATCTATCGATCTGTCTCGCTTTTTCTCTTCAGATCCATTGATTGTGCGTCTCGGATTGCGGTCCGCTCCTCCTTTGGAGGTCTAATTTTTTTTTTGTATATTTTTTTCGGGTTCGTGGTATCGATCTTTTTCGATCTCGTTTGTTCTTGTTCGGATATATAGATCTGTTGGTTCTTCTTATTGTTCATGTGCTAATCGTCGTTTCTGGGAAAAAAATTTGTGGATATTGCTGATTTTACCGGAATTCGGTAATCTAGGGTTAGGGTTTCGAAAAAATTTGGGGCTTTTGTTGATTTCTTGCAATTAAGTCGGGGGAACGGCACATCTCGTGCAGATATAACCCTTTCGACCTTTTATTAAGCTTGAATTAGGGCCGTGTGTATATATTTTGGGGGTTTCACACATTCAGCCGACGAAATCATTTCCAAGGTATTTTAAATTCTTTGATTCTTAATTCTTGTCGATTTTTATGTTATTTCAATCGTTCTCGTCTTGCATGGTTTTGTAATTCATGTTCTGAGTTGGTAATTTCATTTTGTGTTTGTGTGATTTTTATATTGGGGTTATTTCTAATTTACTGTAGAGTTTTTTGTAGGGGAAAAGAGAAAGATGTTTGGGAAATCCATATCCTGAATTTGTGTATTACTGACAAATACTTTTACATTCTAGTACTACTGTCTTATTTATTGATGAGTCTGTTTTCATTGACTTGGTGGACCCTGAACAACTGAACATCTTCTTAATGTTGTGCTTCTATTCCATCATGATTATATGATAGTGACACTCCATGATATTATATTACATATGCGAGAAAGCGATTATAGGAAAAGTATGTTCATGCATGTACCTATTTACTACAGAAGGGTACAATCTTTTCATTTTACATTGCAGCAAGTAGGTGGCATATCAAATGTTGTCACTGCTTATTTGGTCTTTTTTGTGATCTCTGTGCTAGTAGAACATGAAGTAGATTTGCCGTATCAGGGTGCAAGTCGTTCATTTACTCTTGAATGCCCCCTTTTGCTGTCACTTCAGAAGGAATCCAAAGCTTCCTTTTATGATAAAATGGCTAATAATGTCTATGCTGGAAAGGGTCTCTCTACTGTCTTGGGGATTTAATCAATTGTGTGAATGCTGTTCTCATTCATTATCCAAATGTATCGACTATTGAGCATTACTTTGAGTTTCTTTTGTCTTGACTACTGAATGAAGGGACTTCCTCTACTTTGGTTGTTTGTTATTCTGAAATCAGTATTTTCTTCTTTTTCCCTTATCTGCTCTCTATTATTTTGCAGCTAAATATGGCACAGAAGCGATCTTGTGAGGATCAACTTCCAAACGGAGTTTCTTCAAAGCATCCTAGACAAATGGGAGAAGGTGAACATAAAGTATCGCATCTCGATTTGGATTCTTTAAAAGAGGCCTCTGGAAAGCATTACCCTCTAGGTAAAAAGAAAAGGCTTTGTCGTGGTATACACTTGTAATTTTTCAAATTTCAAATATTCCTTTTTCAGGGACTCTTATTTCTTGATATGCGATTAATGTTTCAATGAGCAAGTGGCATGGCTAGTGGCGAAGTTTGAAGAACTTCATGTACTAGCTGTTCGAGCCATTGTCATGAACGAGTCAAATGGAAACTTATCATGTGGATGATGTGTTTATAACCTCAACTTTTACTTGTTTTTTGTTGGGAAAAAAGAAGTCGATTGTAGAGTATACATGTCCTGTTTGGCTTTTCTGACTTGATGATTTACAATGTAATTTAATCCAAATCAGTTTCTCTGAGGTTAATAAGTTTCTGTTCATTGATAAAAAATTCTTGATGTGATGAAGGTGAGGGTGGCTTTATGGTAACTGGCTTGGAAGGGCAGGGCATAAGTGCAGATGGTAAGACTCCTAATTTTCCGGATGGAAATGAAGAGGATAATGATGCTGCAGTACCTAGGTCACTTTCTCTGTCGCCATGGGCTGCCAGCAGTAGTGAAGAAGATTACACTCTTGACCTTGTACCTCCGTTGCCCTACTCTTCAGAGTATTTCTGCTTCAACCGTGCTACAAACACTCGATTACAAGCTGATGACTTGTATTATTCAGTGGTGGATTATGCAGCCCCTCGGAAATCTGTTCCAGTCGGGCCTGATCATCAGGCAGATATCCCTGAACTGTCAGAGAGTAGTTCCATCAGACATGAAAATGATGACATGGCTGGTAGGTGTGTCATTCCGAGGATTGATTGGGAACTGCCTCCTTATGACAGTATCAGTTCTGAAACCGGAAGGACTGACTGTGACTGTTTGGACATGGGTTCTGTTAGATGTGTGAGGCATCACATTATGGAAGCAAGGGAGAAGCTAATGGAAACCCTCGGTCAAGAAGCTTTTGTAGAGCTCGGTTTTTGTGAGATGGGTGAAGTGGTGGCGGAGAAATGGAGCAAGCATGAACAACAGTTGTTTCACAAGGTTGTGCACTGTAATCCAGTCTCAATGGACAAAAATTTCTGGAAGGTACTCTCTGCCATATTCCCGACTCGTACCAAGATGGAAATAGTGAGCTATTACTTCAATGTCTTCATGCTCCGAAAGCGAGCAGATCAGAACAGGCACGATCCAAGAAACATTGACAGTGATAATGATGAATGGCAGCTGAGTGACGATGATGGCTTTGATCCTGGCGAGAAGACCGATGAGGACTCTGCTGTTGAGTCTCCTGTTTGCCATGACAACGATGATGCCTACATGTCCCAATTCAACAACTCCAGTGGCCATATTGGCTATCCTTTTGAGGCCCTCAGTACCCACAGGGATGTCATCAGCAAATTTGATTCTGATTCAGGCATTGACCTTCTGGAAAAGAGACACAATGAAGATCCTGCGGAGAACAGCCTCCATGAAAGCTCTTACGCTTCCTCTGATTCAGGGCCCCCATCGCAGCTGCTAATGGAAAATACAGACTGCAGCAGGGAGTGGCAAGACTTCATTTTGGAGCCATGTGATGCCAAAGCATGGAACAGGTACTCAACCTGCGGGAAAGATGAGGCTGATTTCTTACCTACTTGTAGCATGATTCAAGAGGTCTTTGGAGATGGAACTCTGGACTCTGACATCAAGAGCAGGTAAGGCTGTTTACGCACTTGCTTCCTTTTGAGAATTGCCATAATCCGCGGGTCATCTTTTCATGTCATAGAGCGCGAGATCCGGTTCCCCAATGTGTCATCTCAGTGGAAAAGGAAACATCAAGCTTAAAGGGTGCGAGTTGGTGATTATACTGGGTTTCAGAACCTTTTCCCAAACAGGCTACTCGTGCAGCGTCCTACTCTCCCTTGCTCCACCCATAAGAAGAATGTGCAGGTGGTGGCTAGCAGTTTTTTCGTATGTAATACAAAAACTGAAAAGAAAAAAATAACTTTGATAAAGCTTCTTGATCAATTAGGATTTTCCTGCTGAAGCTGATGTAGAACTTTCTGGGTTTTTACATGTTAATTTTGATCAGTAGAGCATATATATATTATTATTATACCCATGTAAATCCAAAGAATTTTGTACATCTGTTTGAGGTGATCAATGCTTCAAAAACATGGAAAACTTGCTATATGTTATATGATCTGATGATGTTCACATGAGCCTATTTTGTGTTTTGCAGAGTTGGACTTGTAATATTTCTTTTGTGAGTTTTTTTTTAATTAAAAAAAGCCAATAGCCATGGTGCATTTTTTTTTTTTGTCAAAATGCATAAAACCACCCTTTATTCACCCTTATTTTCAATTAACCACCCCTTATTTAAAAACTTTTACTTAACCACCCCCTATAACAAACTATTTGCATGTAACCACCCATCCTCTCAATTTCTTTAAATTAAACTTCTATTAAATTCAACTTGAAAGTAAAAGACGAAAATGCCCCCAAATTTGGCTTTATAGTTTTTATTAGGGAAATTCCGTAAGGTGCCCACGAACTTTTACAAATTCCGTGTGGTATATAAAGTTTTGAAAAATTCCGCGTGGTGCCCATGAAGTTTTGTAAAAGTCCACATGGTGCCCACTAGGTTTTTCAAAAGTTTATATGATAACAATAATGGGTTTTTATATTGAAAAATTGAGATTAAAAATTATATTATTGTACATTATAATTTGGAAAAACACTCTACAAGATTGGGTCTTGGTTTGAATCTTTTTTAAACTAGTTTTTTTTATATCAATTTTCTTAGAGATAATCTAACCAATTTTTTTTCTCAAAAATCTTACCTCTTTGATTTTTATTTGTTCTCAATATTTAGTTTTTATTTATAAGGAAATGTGGGGGAAAAAAGAACTACGGAGTATTATATATAGACACTTTCCCCATTAAACCAAATTTCATATGAAATAGTTTTTCGGTGAATTTTTTGACGTAGTAACCGGGGTCGAAGAATTTAATAACGTGGCGTGACATCATAAATTCCCAAAATTTAATTTTTTTGTATAAATAAATTTAACCAATTTAATTTTATAAATCGTATTTTAGAGCTAATTATTTACTTATCAAATTTTATAGATATTAAAATTGGGCATTTAAGAACGTGGTGTCATACTATTTTTCTATTTTTAATACTCAATTAAAATGTGAAACTTTTAATTATGTATTAAAAATTATCTCATATGAAAATTGGTTTAATGTGAAAAAGTGTACGTGTATATCTTCTTGTAGTTTCCAAATTTTCTATTAATATTGGTTCATTGTAAATGGGTAATATTACTACATAGTTCTTATTATTTTTTTCCTCATTTCCTTATAAATAAAATCTAAATATTAAGGAAAAATAAAAATTAAATACTTAAGATTTTTGAGAAAAAAATTGGTTAGTTTATAGGTAAGAAAATGGGCAAATTTGCTAAAATGACCCTCATATCCGGACGGATTTGCATGAGTAACCCAATCCGGAAAAAATTTGCACAAAAGCGGATATCCGCTTGACAAGGAGAGTCGGTGGCCGGTCACCCTGTGGGGTACAGCTGGACTCCACTCTCGGTGGGAGGGAGGCATCTTTACTTCTGCAAAAGCAAGGACCAGTGAGAGAGGAGGGAAGAAGTAGCTGCTGCAGTGGCAGAGGACAGAAGAGAGAGACAGAGAGACGGAGAGAGAGGGAGAGAGAGAGAGGGAGAGAGAGAGAGGTTAAATATAAAAGTGCCGGCTGAGAGGACAGATAGATCAGTGAGAGTGCCAGTGAGGGGGAAAAATATTCTTTCAACTAAATTATAAGTTTAAGATAAAACCAATTGAAGAAGGAAGGGTCTGGGAGTTTATTTTAAGGATCACGTGTAAGCAGTAAGTTGTAACTGGACATCCATATTCGATAAACATGTCAGCTATTGTCTTTCACTGGACACGATTGTAACTATGGAAAACACAGGTCATTAACTACCATAATCGAATGGAGAAGATTTATGGGATAAGCATATTCTCTATAATGACATATTGTTTTATGTGTGCCCAATTATAATATTTACCCATACTTGGATGCCATGATCTCGTTATCTCCGGCCGTCACTAGCATGCTTTACCCATATTGGAATCGAATGGATAAGAGTGACAGTGAGGGGGCATAAACATACTTATAATGACATGGTAAGGTGAAGAGAAAAACCATGGAATAACAATAAAGTGGGTGGAGGTGAATTCGTGGGCCGAGTGGTAATCGCATAGTTTTCACTGGACACGACATAAATACGACATGACATACATGAAAATATACTGGACACAAAATGGCGGAGACAGAATCACTTGCATTAATCAAATACGATACAGGAGCAAACATTTAAAAGATAGTAGGAGAGAGTAGCAACATAGAAGACAGTGAAAACCAAATTTACGGTAACAAGTTGCGAAATTGTGGCTGCGTGGTGAATCTGTATCCATCCCAATCGAAGTGTGGGCGCATATTGCGGGCATGATGGTTAGACGTCTCGTCGCTGAGTGGGAAGTAGACCGTGAAAGTTTGGTCACTCCCATAACCGGACACACCAAGGACCCTCCCGGCCCAAAACCCATCGTTGTCGCGGCAGTCGACACGGTCTTCGGGCATGTAGGCGTCGTAAGAAATACGAGGCGGCCGTGGACGAATTCGTTGAACCGGGAGGACCTCCCTCAGCAGCTCTCTTCTGTTGTTGCATAAGAGGGTCACATATTCGACCTCCCAGTGGTTAGGGTCCAGTTTGCGCACAAGGGTCGCCTCGTAGAACGACCCGAGCATCCCAGACTCACCGCCGACAATCTCTACTCTTTGATTTCGTCGGTATGACGGCGGCGACATTGGTCCTGCATAAAATGAAAAAAATAAGGTAGTATAATGATACAAGTAGCACAACTAAAATCTACACAAATGAAGTGATCGACAAACCTCCATCGTCTGATTCATCGGATGATATAACGATGGGGACATGTCGGGGAGGGAGGTCAGATGAGGAGCTGGGGTGGTGTGAAGAGGATGCCATTTCGTTGAAGGGTTGTTGGAGAGGTTGTTAAATGGAAATGGGGAGTTAACTTCACCAATTTGTGGGGAGTATGGATGGTGAATGACTATCATATAAGTGGGGTGTGTGGGAAATAGCAACATTGTTCAGCATGTGACCGTTGAGGAAGGAAAAAAAGAAACAAAAAGCAAATGGGATTGAATTGTAGTGTTTTGTTGTTGTCTACAATGAACATGGCAGTGGTCTTATCTATACATGACACGTGTCAATTCTGACATGACAAACGATAAAGTGGGTTTACTTCTTGTCGTTAGACGCTACATGACACCCCTTTAAACCAACTAGCCGGTTAATTAATACCAACTGGATAACAAACAGTTTTCCACTATACACCTTTAGCAGTGGTTTTAGTAAAATTTTGACCTTTGTATAAAATATGGTTTCCCACTCACCATTAATACTAAAAAAATGCAAAACCATAGAGAGAGGAGTATACCCATATTAATTTAAAACCACGAAATACATTTTCAAACAATATATTATGTTGAAAGAAATGAATAAAATTTTGACCCAACAATAACTTCAGAGGGACCAAGGGAGGGGGGAGAGTCTTGCAGAGGGTAGGTAAAGACATTTGATAAGACAGGAGAGAGAGAGAGAGAGAGAGTGTGTGTGTGTGTGTGTGTGTGTGTGTGAGAGAGAGAGAGAGAGAGAGAGAGAGAGAGAGAGAGAGCGGGAGAGTGAGAGAGAGAGAGGGCGGGACAGAGAGAAGGCGGGAGTGAGATTAAATCTCCCGCCCTGTCATTTACCCCTTAAGAGAATAAGAGGGAGAGGAGGGAGGAGGGGGAGCCCATAAACCCATTCACGCGCTTGACACCTACTGGGTTAACTGGACAGACACCGACTTCTTGGCGAAAATGAGTAAGTCATCCTTCCATTTAGGTTATGCGGTACGTCTCTCGTCACAATATGTTCTTCTCCCTGTAAAACTGAATGTCCCCCCCCCCCCCCCCCACTAACTAATGGAACAAGGGAGAAATCGTCCGTGTGTATCACTGTATTGTTTGGCGGATGGTGGGATTGTGAAGAGGGCATTTGGGTCGTGAAGTCATCGAGGAGTCAAAAGGCCGTACTGGTAGACGAAAGTATTGAATACGTCTCGCTGAAGAAACAACTGATGGCCAAGTTTAATGTCGATGGGAGGAGGCATGACGTTGAGCTCGCATATGTAAAGCCAAAGAAGGAAGGGTGCAGACCTTTTTCCATTGGGGATGATGAAGACTTGCAGGCCTACAAGTTCGTTAACGGTCTTTCCGGTGAACGATTATGGCCTATCGACCTCCATGTCTCCCTGGTACGCAAGGTTGACAACGATTTCACCACTACGGAAGGATCCACAACGGCCCATCCACTCGGGGGTGGGCCACACTGGACCCAAGAAGATGACCCACAGTTAAAAACTAAAACCCTCTTGGCAGGGGATGAAGAATTGGAAGTTGTGGTAGCACAAGGTGTCGATCGAGTAGGAAGAGGTGTCCAGTTCGAAACTAAGAGTGTCCAGTTAGAAAGCTCACTTGTCCAGTTAGATAATCCACGTGTCCAATTAGAACCAAGTGATGCGTTGTACAACGCAGTCGCTTATGGCCGTGGGAAGCAGGTCATTTCTGTGAGCAATGACGTCGAGGATGTAGTCAGCCGTGGGATCACGACGCGGAGCGAGCGGTAAGGGAAGTAGAGGAAGCATACCAACGCGGAAAAGGGAAGACCGGAGCGTTTCCGACGACTGTGAAACTTGAACCAATAGAGTGGGCGCGTCCTGCTTATGGGAAATTTAAATTGCAGAAGCGCCACCGCACGTAGCGGGGGCATAGGAACTTCCATTTACGGGGCCTTTCGGAATGAAGTAGATAGTACACCCATTTTGGTTAGACGCCTTTCGCAAAGAATTATGTTGCCTTTCTGCAACTTCATATGGGGGGTTTTGTTCTAGTTTGTTCTATTATGTTAACGGAATGCCATATGACATTACCCCCTTTTGACATGACACTATCGGATTTTGGCATGACATTAGTTTCATATTCACATGACATTAGCTTCATATTGACATGACATGTATCTCGATTGACATGTCATAAATAAAAACCAGCGAATACTAAGTACATATCCAAATGTCTAAAACCAACAAACATAAGTGCATATCCAAATGTCTAAACCAACTAACAAGTCTACACAAACCAACAATGTATATAAAACCAATGGGGGAGTTTTTTTAAGGATCGGATGGGGTTGTAAGACGTCCGTGAAACATGGCAACACAAAGGGATTGGCGGTACGCCGCAATGAATGAATCGTCCAGGCCACGGAACTTGGTGTCGCCGGTCGCGAGGAGCTGTAGGAAACGGATGGCATATGGACCACAGTCGCCCCTACATCAAAATAACGAAAATTGCTCACACAACCTGTGCCAATGTTTTCTAAATGAAGTGGCGATAATGACTTACGATTGTTTGTTTTGGGGAATCCCCTTCACCCTTTTGTACGCCAAGGGTTTCAGGACTTTGCCGACCCATTTGACTCGAAGTTCAGGGTGGTCGTTCATCAAAATGGGGAGGAGGTGGGTCACCGGCTTCAGGAGGCCCGACATATGGCGCTCTGCGACGTGGCTTGTGTCGGGATCGTACACGTCCAATGTCCACTCCGCGAAGTTGATGTCAAGGGCCACCCAGTGTTCGTTCTTCAGATTCCAAGGTGCCAACACGCGGTCGACATCGGCCCAACCCGTCGGAAACATCTCCGGCAACTTGCCGTCGAAGTATTGGGTCACCGTGTCGTCCCCCTTCACCACCTCTAGGTACCCCTTCGCGTCCGCCAGTTTCTTCTGCAGGAGATACCCCCAGAAGAAATCCAGAACGGCGACCCCTTCGTACTTGTCACCGGCGTTAATGTCCTTCCGCAGTAGGGCGCAAGCTTGCTCAATATGCTGGACGCAAGGAAAAATCATTATTTTGGAAGACCATATGAGGAAAAAGGTGATGACTCGAACCACAATGTGGGAACGTAAATAACCTCGGATGACACCCAGGTGGTCGGTGATTGAAGTGTCCCAAAGAACTGATTCGCCAGTAGGGTGCCTTCGACCGACTGGACGGGGTCACTTCCGTCCTTCATCCACGCAGCGAACGCATCAGCATCTGCCCTGGTCGCCATGCCTAGCTCGACGACATCCATTGGCTTCTTGCCCACACGCGGCTTCTTCGCTGGCTGCGTTTCCTCCGCCTAGGACAACGTATCAGGATGTTGACGGGTGCTTCTTCTCGGCCGTATGAGGGGCACCTCAGCCTCAGCCTCAACATCAGATCCGGTTGCCACCAACTCCTCCTGCAACTTGAAGCCTATTGCGTTTTACATGACAGTAAACACAAATAACATGACATCAGTTATATATTAACATGACAGTCTCATGCGCAAACCTTGTCCTTGTCCTTCAACTTGTCCTCCTTCAACTTGGCCTTGGCCTTCAACTTGTCCTCCTTTCTCTTGTCCTTGCCCTCGTCCTTGTCCTTGTCCTTGCTCTTATCCTTGTCCTTCCCTGATCCCTGAACCTCAGCACATGACCTCTCAGTAAATTAACATGACATCCATTATGAAAAACATGACAGTCATATGATATGACATAACGATTATAATCTCATATCGGGAGAACCTTACCTCCTTTCCCAGAACTTCCTTTTCCTTGTCCTCCTCCTCCTTACCCTTATCCTTGTCCTTCACTGATCCCTGAACCTAAGCACATGACCTCTTATTAACATGACATATACTGGAATTGGCATGACATGTATTGATACTAAAAGGACATCCATTACTAAAAACATGACATTAATAGGAAATGACATGACGATTCTGATCTAATACCAGGAGAACCTTACCTCCTTTCCCAGAACTTTCTCTCGCTCCTCCGACTCCCTAGTCCCCTTCCACCGCAGTTCCCTCCTCATGTTTTCAATCGCCTCCTCAAGAGTCGCCATCTTCGAGCTTACCTCTGCGGATATACTCCTCAGCATGTCGTCCATCTTTGCCACTAACCGTGACTCTATCTCTAATAGGGTAGCTTGTGTCTGCGTGCCCGAGCCTGATTCTTGCGTTGACCCACTTGCTCCCTTTGGTTGTTTCTTTGGTGGGGGTTTGACATTTGCTGATAAGAACGCCCGGACTATGTCGTCGAAGAAGTTGTCCCGCTTGTCGTGAGTGTTTCGGGCATCGCGGTATAAACCGGTTGCTCTCTCCACATCATCGGGGAGTAGAAGAGGCCTCACAGCTGCAGGGTCATTGAAGTGCCCGAGCTCCTTCGCCTCCTGCAGTCGGGTTTCGATTGAGGCATACTCGAGGTTCAGGTCTCTAAACTCGTATCGCAGACACCTGGGGTACAGCTTCTCGTCTATGACATTCACGAATTGGTCGGCCATTGGAGTGAGGGCTTCGTACACCCATAGCTGCAATTACATATTGTCCAGTAAATAATCAGTTCCTGCCCAGTCAATAAATATTTGACGACTAGTAAACGTGTATACGGCGTCCAGTGATATCTGTGTACGAACCTGGAAGGCGAGAGGGAAACCCAGCAAGCAATAGGCCGGACGTGCATTGGAGCTGCCCTCATCCCGTTGGAGCTTCCTCTCGATTGCACGGTTCAGGAACTCGTTCGTTCGCTCGTAGCAAAGCCGACCCCACGGAAACGCCAGGAACTTATCAATGTCGCCGACAAGGTCGACCACCCACCCATGAATGTAGTTTTTGGGTTCCTTCCCGAACAATACTCCCTCGACCAGCATCAGCAGGACAAATTTTAACTTTCTGGTTGACGATTTCTCAGATGCCATCGCCACACGGAACTGTACCTCGAACTCGGACATCCTCATCTTTGAAACTCCAAAGAAATCATACACTGCCTTCTCGAACCCCTCGTCGTCCTCGGGCTCTTCGCCATAGCCACAGTTGAGACCGGTCACAATGGCGAACTCAGCTATTGAGAACCTGACGACCGCTTCATGGATCTTGTACCATGTTTCATTCTCCTTCTTCGACTTCAATTGTCGTTGGAGAACGTAGTGTACAAGCTGTCCCGAGAACTGGACCCTTGTGCCCAGTCTTGCAATGCCCCTCAACGGGCTGTCGGTCAGGCGCTTCCAATGGGACTCGCTCAACCGGTTGTCAATGTTTACCAGGAGCGCCATCCGGGAGTGTTGGTTAATTTTTGCTTTGAAGTGTCTTTCTTCCTCTACGGCGTACACAACCTGCACAGACTTCAACATGTCAGCCACACTGCAGCACAACAATCACAACTTACATTACTCGAACGAAAGGCATATTACCGTGCCGGATGTTTGAGCTGTACGGTCTACAATCTTCTTCACACTTCGCTGCGATGTTTTTAATATTCACCAGATATCCTGCATAGTGGAAGACCCAAATTCAGTATTCTACACATCAATTCTTCTCCCCCAACCCACGGTTCCCTTCATATCAATATCAAATGTAACATGACACAAACAAAAGTACACATGACACACACACATATACACATGACACATGGTTGTGAAAACATGACAGCATATTTATTCAATCTGTCCAACTCCATTTGCACACAAGTCATCCTATTTCAGATAATGTCGATTCCACATAAACTTTTCACCCTTTCTAAAATTTTCCCTAACCCTAATGCGCCGCATTTCATCCAATTTCCCCCAAACCTGAACGCATCTACAGTCATAAGCCCCATTTTGCCCAATTCCCCCCTAAACTGAACGGATCTACACTCCCCTTCTCCTGATAAGTTGGATTCAACAAGACAGTTGCCCAATTTCCCCATTCCCAAAAATCCCCTTCTCTCCCAGACGCGCAAACCCCAGTACCCAAACTTTCCACCAATTGTTTTTAACTTGACGCCGGTTACTTCCTACATGACAGGGCGATATTGCGTACTGTCAACCCATTCGACCCCTTCTTCCCATTTTCACACAATCCAAACCAGTTTTGGTTCTTCAAATCGGTTCCTCACCTACGAATCGAAGCAAAACGTATTTAATCGGCATTGTGAGGGTTTACTTACTTCAAAGTCGGCCTCTTCGTCTCCTCTTTGCACTGTCGTCTTCTTCCTCGCCTTTGCTTCTTCTTTTCCTCTCTCGCTCTGTCGTCTCCTTCCTCTTCTTCTTCCTTCTCTTCTTGTTTTCCTCAGACTTGCATGTGGAACTGTTGCCCTCTCTCTCTCTCTCTCTTCCTCTTTTGTAAGCCGTGAGAGGCAGTTGGGGGTCGACAGTTTTCAATTCAAGCTGCTTCCTCTCTCACTCATCCACTCTCTCTCTCCACAATAACTTCCCCCACTTCCACTCTCTCTCTCCACAATAACTTCCCCCTGCCTCTCTCTCTCCACCCCGCTTCCTCTCTCTCTCCTCCTTTACCTTCTCTCTCCTCTGTCCCGGTTAATTCCAACCGGCAAATATGCAATTTTTCGGTGGGGGGGTTTAACCTTTGCAAATGTTGTGGATAGTGGGTTAGTCTAGCAAAGAATTTCGGGGCAAGGGTTATATACTTTAATTCCCTCTAAGAAAATGTATATAAAATTTAGTTTTTAAAAAGATTCAAACTAATACACAATCTTGTTAAGTGTTTTCCAAATAATGTACAATAATATAATTTTTAATCTCAATTTTTCAATATAAAAACCCATTATTGTTATCACATAAACTTTTGAAAAACCTCGTGGGCACCATATGGACTTTTACAAAACTTCGTGGGCACCACGCGGAATTTTTCAAAACTTTGTATACCACGTGGAATTCGTAAAAGTTCGTGGGCTCCATGCGGAATTTCCCTTTTATTTATTATTATCTATACAAAATTACCATTAATGTATGCAAGTTGTGCCCACCTCTACTATCCGGTTTGGCCCAATTTAAAACCAGGTTGGGTTAACCTTGCAATAAAACTGGTTTTTTGGGTCATTTTGTGATATTCTCTCTCTCTTTCTCTCTCTCTCTCTCTATATATATATATTTAATTTTTGTAAACAATTATACAATGCTATATAAATAAGAATAATTTTTTCAAAATAATTTTAAAAAAGGTTTCTAAGATACTTTTATGGTAATTTTTTTTTGCAATATTTTACTTTATTAAACCTACATTTCTTATTTTATGATAAATTTTATTAATTGGAAATGGATTGGATCTCAACGGGAGCTATTTAATTTAATTATATAATATTAATTCATTTTATTACCAATAATTTATTTATAAAAAAGCATAATGGCGCGAAAACCTAGTAATAGTAATAGTATAAGAAATTAGATTAATAAATATAATGATATAAGAAATTAGAGTATTAATATATAGTGCATTAAAAATCAAACACGAGATAAATTAATAAAATTATATTTTTTTTTATCACGAACTTATGTATAAAACTACTAAAAAAAATTATAAAATCACTCACATTCATTTGAATATTCAATTATGATCCAACCTCAAAATCTTTTACACTGATGATGATGTGAATGTTGGTTAAGGTTATGTCTGGCACAAAACTCCACAATATAGCTCTGAGTAGTTTAAGGGCAAATTGCAAAAAAAATAACACGAACTTTAGGAGTGGTTACGTTCGGTGGCACCAACTTTCTAAAATTCTATAATCATCACCAACTTTGAAGGGTGGTTGTGGTTAGTAGCACAACCATTTTATTTTAAAAGTACATCCCTTATTAACATTTTGTTTACAAAAAGAATCACATTTTCCATTGTTTTTTTAAACCTACTCACAATTTTCTTCTTTTTTTTTAAAAAAAACAATTTTCATGTTTATAAACTCAATTTCAATTTTTCAAAAAACATCATTTTTTAAAAATATAATTGTGATATTAATTGGTATCTTTTTAAGACACTCATTTTTCATTTTAAAGACATTACTTATTATTTAATTTTTTGAAAAAAAAACCGAGTTTATGAAGAAAATAAAATTAGTTCTTTTTTTAACCGGGTGTAAATAATGAGTGTATTCTTTTAAGAAAAAGGAGGAAAAGTAGTGTTTAACAAAATAAATTATATTTTTTAAAATTAAAAATGAAAATTGATTATTTTTAAAAATGAAATATGGGCATTTTAAAAAAAATGAAATTTTGATGCTTTTTTTTCTACAAAAAATGTTAATAAGAGGTGATATTTCAAAAAAAAAAATAGATGTGCCACTTATTGCAACCAGAACCAAAGTTGGTGATTATTTTTAAAATTTTGAAAGTTCATGCCATTAAACACAACTACCCCTAAAGTTCATGCTATTTTTCACAATTTGCCCATTTTTTTAAAATAATAGTATACTTATTAGAGCTTGTTTGGTTGACATTCTAAAAACCCAGGAAGTAAAAATTCTCAGGAATTGGTGATAATACCAGCGTTTGGTTGATTTTTTTTTGTTACAGAAAAACCCAGGAAGTTGAATTATCATTCCCCCATTTTGGAGAAAGTGCATTTACCTAGACCCCCTAGGTAAGTTCTAATTCCACCCTTTTTAATAGGAAAATTCAATTTTCTTATTTCAATTCCTATAATAAAAATCCAAAACCAAACACAATTTCTCAATTCCCATGATTTTTAATTTACTGGAATTGAAGTCCTAGGAAGTTAACTTCCCGAGAACTATACTTCTCACGTTTAACCAACCGAGCCCTTAGTAATAAATATAATATTAATTTAAAAAATTAAAAAAAAATTAATATTTTATAGCGTCTTGAAAAATGTGTCAAAACAATCAAACGGCCTATATTTTGAGACGGAGGAAGTATAATACTATTTTAGTTTAATTAGCTTTTGGAATAGAAGTTTTTCAACAACTATTCAATCACCCAAGCTTTTAAGAGTTTTTGGTTTTCTATTCACAAATTTTCCTGAGCTACCATAATAATTAGGTTTGCCAAACATTATACTCCCCCCGTCTAAAAATACATGTCTTTTTAGGACGGAACGCGGACATTAAGGAGTAGGTTAAGTGTAATGATTATATGTAAAAAGTAGGATAAGTGTAATGATTAGACTTTGATATTAGAATATTTGTTTTTTTTTTAAAAATTTGTCAGGAGGAGAGTAGGGGTTATGTAAAAATTAGAGTAATGATTAGAAGTAAAAGTAGGTTAAGTGTAATGATTAAATCTAAAAAGACATGTATTTTTGACAAAATTTTAGGGGTTAAAAAGACATGTATTTTGAGACGGAGGAGTATTGACTTAGAGCATCCCCAACAACTTATGTAAAATAGAGAAAATAGGCAATTTTAGAGGAAATATAGGTTTTTTTTAACCCCAACAGCTTTTGTAAAACCATCTCTAAAATAGAGAAATGGGAGGAAAGGGAAAAAAAATCTTTAAATTTAGAGGAAGACTTAAAATATGTAAAATTAAACACGATTTCTGTTTAGCGCAGGACATTTTTACCGTTTAGCGCATACCTACATGGTCGCAACGACCATATAATGGTCGTTGCGACCATTTTTTTTTTAAAAAAACAATATCTGGTCGCAATGACCATACCCAGCGCTAGGGGTGGGCACGGGACGGGACGGGATTGAGCCGGGACGGGACTCGTCCCGCGAAATTTTTACGGGACGGGATCGGGACGGGATTGACACTTTTTTTTCGGGACGGGATCGGGACGGGATGGTGTCTGGACGGGACGGGATCGGGACGGGACGGGCCTTGTCCCGCAAACAAAAATAATAAAATATTATATAAATTTGCAAAGTGAAAAATGCTTTCACAATTCATTAATTTGTATAATATGTTGAATACGGTATTCTTCTCAAATATATTATTCAATAATAATAATAAGGAAAAATAATAAAAAATAATCCCACCTATTCATCTCCAACCAAAAATAATCCCACATTTAAAAATAGCTAAATGATAGCTAACCTATTACAAAATATACCAAAAATGGTACCGCTCAAATTTCTGGTAGAATTCCGGCAAATCTCCACCGGAAAACCTAGGAGGCGCTTGACACATGTGTCCTCCTGTCTCTCAGGTTCTCCCTCTTCTTCTATGAAATTTCAATGGTGGAATCCACCATTAGGAGATCAAATTAAATATGAATCTTTTACAATTCAATTCACCCGAATCGGCCAAGGTAGGTAGTTCAAGCGTTCAAGCAAAATTCATACAACTAGTCTTATTACCCGCGAACTTCGCGGCTTTTTTTATATGACTTTTATTATTTACGCACACATTGTGTAAGATTATAAAAATTGTATAAATATTATTTTGTGCTTAAAAAAGATATATTTTATACTTTACTAAAATTGTAGTTGCCAACTGAAAATGTTCGTGGAGATTATACTTTACTAAAATTGATAAATTATTAAAATTCGTTGAAAATATATCTAAAAACAGACATTTAATTTTGTTAAAAAAATATGTTATCAATATATAACCAACCAAGATATGATATCATTTTATGATTTAAATTAATTTTAATTGTTAATGAAGATGAGTCATATTAAATGATGTGGCTAAAAGATAAGATTTCATTAATTGACGTGGCTAAATTAAACGGGACCAGATTGAGCCAAAATACATGGATTAAATTGATTGTACACTCATTAATTGACGTGTCAAAAAAACTCAGTCAGAATGCACCAGAAAATGACACATAAGCGAATCGCACCAGAACTCGCCACATAGGATTTCCACGCCTCTGTTTTAGTATTATACTAGTATTATTACCCGCGTGTTACGCGGTATTTTAATAAATATTATTTTATTATATATATTATCTTTGATTTTTTTAATTAAATTATGAAGATTAAAAATAACTTGATTGAGAACTTTCTAGGAAATCAATATACAATCCATTAAAATATCTTAATAAAATAAATAATATTGTTAATAAATTTAAAGATAAAAATACACAAAATTATGTTGCAACTAATAAAAATGTATAAAGCTTAATAAAATAAATAATCTATCCTATTATATTATTATTTAATAATTCAAGTTTCGTCTATGACCCACTAATAAATTTATATTAAAAATGAATATTTTTTAGATATGGATGAATATTTATATTACTGTAAAATCTTATTTGAAAATGCCAAAAATCATAAATTTTAGAGTTGATCATTGTTTGATTTAGTAGTAAAATATAGTCAAACTTTATCATATATGATCATATATCAATATAACTATGAAAATAGATGTGCATAAGACGTATGATAGAAAAAGTTTAATTAAACTTTATTTATTTTGTATTAATTAAGGAATGTCTTAAACCAGTAATTGATAGATGATAAATCTTTCTTATATTTAATAAATACCCAGTTGATAGGAAGTTCCATTTATTTTAATAGATTAGATTAAATCATTAATAGAGAGATTAAAAATCTCATTTATATTAAATAAATACATACTTGTTAGGATATTATATAAAAAAATTAATTTAATATACATATAATAGAATAGATATTGTTTGTTTCGATTTTTTGTTAATTTAATGGACCTTGTTAAATGAGGTACGTGACTTTAAAATATAAAATCATTTATCTTATAGTCACACACCAATCATTGTTGATTTGTTAAGAAGAATTGAAGAATTGATACCCATACGGCCATACCCATAAATTATCATGATTCTAATTTAATATATTCAGATGAAATCAAATCAACTATATCTAAGTTAATTTCAAATTAGCCAAATTCACATAAATTTATTTTTATTATAAACTAACGTGTCTAACTTGAATATTATAGGTTAATTTAAAATGCATAATTAAAAAATAATATCTTCTAAAACTATATCTATATATATCCCAATTGGGTAAAATCTCATCTTAACCATGCTAGATTGAATAGAAAATACTTAGATATTTATTTATTTTTGGATTTAAATTGGAATAATATAAAATAAAATAGAAATTGGAGGATTTTATATTGTGAAATTGGATTAATAATTAAGGATAAAATAATTTAAGGTATAATATTTTAAAAACAATTCATTATAAAATGATAGATATTCGAGTGTGATTAAATTATGTATGTTTACTTGCTCCGACATTTAGATAAATGTGGAAGATGATGGCCAAGGGTTTTTTATATATATTTTTTAGATAAATTATTTATAAAATAACTTACGGTAAAATGATAAGATTTATGAGATATGAGGTTGAATATTTATGATAAAAATTAATTATTCATTAATTAAAATGGACACATAGGATGACACATGTATAAATAGATGGAGTTATCGTCTAACATGGCTAAAATTTATTGGATCATCATTAATTGACGTGGCAGAAACCCGGTCCAGATTGCACCACAGAACGACACGTAAGCGAATTCAACCAGAGCCCGTCACATAGGATTTCCACGCCTCTGTTTTAGTATTATATATTGATATTCACCCAATTAATCAATCTACTGTTATAAAAAATAATAATAATAATATAATAATATAATAATATAATATAATAATAATAATAATAATAATTTCATTATAAAGTAATATTATTATTAAATTATATTATAATATTATATAAAAATAATAATATTATTATAATCAATTATTATTATAAATTGAAAATTATTATTATAATTATAAATAATATTTGCTCAAATAATAATAATATTATTATTATTATAAACAAATATTATTATTATTATAAATGAAAGATTATGATTATAATTATAATATTTGCTCAAAAGAATAATACTAATAATATATTATTATTATTCTATATAATAATAATAATAATAATAATATTATTATTATTATTATAATATGCGGGACGGGACGGGATTTGCGGGATCCCACCGGGATCGTCCCGCGTTTCGTCCCGCATAATTTTTGCGGGACGGGATCGGGATGGGATTCGCTATTTTGTCCTAAATCCCACCGGGATCGGGACGGGATCGGGATTTGCGGGATTTGTGCCCACCCCTACCCAGCGCTGGTCGCAACGACCATAGTAAAGTTTGGTCGTTATGACCATTTTTTATTTTAAAAAAAATAGGTTTCTTAGCCCGGGTATACAAAAAACCGGGCTAAAAAGAAATACCTTTTACGCCGGGTATTAATAGACCCGGGATAAAAAGCTGTTTTTTTTTAAAAAATAAAATGTGACAGCGCTGCACATCATCTTCTTCTTCTCTCCTGTACGTTTCAATGGCTTACAATCGGTGGCGAGAACATGTCTTCCATGTGCCCGAAGGCAGAAGAGGACAAACCACACCAGTCGCCACCGGCAACCCGATCGAAGAACCACCAGACGCCGCCACAAGTCGTCGTCCGTCAACGGGTGAAGTGGTTCCCAATGGAAAACACATCGCAGATAGAAACAACAATGCACGAAATTGTTGAGCCAATCAACAAGCTTTTATGATCAAATATCAATTTTAGCTTCCACTTTCATGGTTGAATCCAACACTAAGCACGAATTTGAGATTTAGGGTTTCGAATTTTTAACAAATCAAGGAACCCTAACCTTCAAATTCGCCATTCTCATGAAGAATTCATAATCGATAGTAAAATAAAGCATAAAGAAGAAAGAATCATTACTATCCACATCAAAATCAAGCAAACAAATTTGGGTTGTTATATCTCCTTATTGATTGAGAAGTCTGGGAACAAAAGTTCCACTGTACAGGCGTACAGGGAGAGAGAAAGAGAACTGAGAGAATGGGAAGGTATTGGGGTAAATTATTACAACTTTAAGGGTAATTAAGTTTTGTTCTAAAAAGCAGTTATAGTGTTCTAAATAGCAAGGGCCAAATTAACATTCACTCATTCCCAAGTCTACCCATTTATTAATTGGTTGTTACATATTGATTTAATTAATTTATTAAAATTTTATTTATTAAATTATGAATTTATGCATTTATTATAGTGTATAATAAATGTATAAATATGTAAAATAGTGAAGCTGTTGGATTTTTAGAGAAGCTGTTGGACTTGCTCTTATTAACTTATATTTAACACAAACAACATATCCATCAGTTTCATCTACTCAATCAACTCCAGCTACCCATCGACTACTTTTTTTTATATCAAAAATAGCTTTTAGTTTTATGAAGCAGAAGTGTTAACAATAAAGTGGGGGTAAATCCCCGGTGTGAATCGTCTGTCCTCAAGTTTATCCTCTTCTATTGTCCCCTCTCACAATCTCCTTTTATTTTTTATTGTTTTAATCTGTTTTTTATTTTTATTTTTATTTTTTTCTTTTTTATTAGTGTTTGTGAGGGGGGATGGGGGAGGGAGACAAGGAGGGGGACAGAGGATGTGAATCCGTAAATCTCCCATTGTTAGAGCATCAGCATCCATCAGGAATCCCTTCCCCTTTAGCTCCCTCACCCATTTCTTATTGATGTGGGATTAAACTGATCATGGAAAGGGGATGGGGAACCCTAGTGGGAAGGGTTAACCCCATTCATTTTCCCATCTCTTTTTGGTTTTAAAAAAAAATAAAAGTGGGTCCTTTTTAATTTTTTAATGTTTTGTTATTAAGTGGATTAAGTTTTGATAGGTTAAAAATATGTGGTGGGGTATAAATAAATTTAAAAAAAAAGTAATAGGGTAAACTTTTGGATGCAGGTTAAAAATTAAAAAACCTTAAAGGATGGGGTAGAATTAATGAAAAATAAGGTGTCAAAATATTACGAGGAGAGAGAGTAAAATATAGGGATAGGTTTAACCGATGGATGCGGATGCTGTTAAAACCGAAACATCTGATTCAAAATCTCTAAAATTGCTAATTTCCATATTTTGTGGAACTGTAATCTCAGATTCAGAATTGAATCGAATGACCACCCCTATATAAACCCACATATATAATACAATATAAAAACAAATAGGTGATGGAATTCAACTCCAATTGTGTAGACAAACAACCACCCATGCTTTCATTCAAATGATCAAAATGCAAATAAATTAAGACTTTGATGAAGAGACCTTCCCCACATACATAACTTGACAATACTATTAAACTGCCGACAACGATATCGATCCACGTTATGCATATCATGCATCCATCTCTTCTTCTTCTTCCTTATCTAACTCAAAATAAATTTAAAAAGGGTTTATTTCTTTTTTTCTTATCTTTTTTGGCAATCAAATTAACGCCCCTTGAATAAAACCAGAGCCTCAATTCAAAGCCACAAGGCGCCAGCCTGTCTCAAGATGGGCACCAACTCGCCGGAGATATGTGCCGCCACCACCTTCTCCATCCCTCCGAACAGCTTCCCCTCTATAAACACCACCGGAAACTGCATCGCCCCATCCCCGCCAACGTCGCCGGTGATCCTCGACAGCTCGAGGAGGAGGTGGTCGCCGTCGTCGGCTTCGAAGAGGGGCGGGTTCGCCCCCAGCCTTAAAAACAGATTCTTGACCACTTGGGAGAGGCAGCAGCCACTCTTCCCGAACACCACCGCGCCGTTTTCCTCCACTATCCTCCTTATCTCGTTTATGCTACCAGGGGCGCCGCCGCTGCCGCCTCCCTGTGATAGCACGAGCGGCCGCCCCATGTGCCGCGTCGCCGTCCCCGTCGAGCCTCGGTAAGGAATCGCCTCTTGCATCTTAAAAGAATAAAGATTGATTTTTTAAGGATTGGGTGTGTGAGAGAGAAAGGGTTAATAATTGGGGATTTTTTTATATAGGAGGTGGAGCGAGTGATGGAGACTTTTGGCGTCAACGGGAGGGTGACGTTGTAATTGAGGTCATAGGGGTCGTGGGTTGTGCGTGTGACGCCAGCTCCGATTGTAGCGGTGAGCTGGCAGGATAGTGGTGGGACCCAATTGGGCATAAGATATATATTACCGACCGACGACGTCGTAGTGATCTGTGGGTTTAAGACCACCGAATGAAGCTGAATACTTGGATGATGATTACTCTGTACAAGTTCAAATCCAACTGTTCCAAAGGTACCGCCTTTATTAGTAAGTACAAAGAGTATCCCCAATAACTCCTTTAAACAATATCTAAAATAGAGAATAAAATCTCTAACAATTTCACACAACAACTCTAATAGATTCTCTATTATACAAATTGCTACATTTATTATACACTCCCGTTAAATCAATAGACAACCACCAATGAATAAATAGGTAGGCATTGAAAAGGGTGAACGCATTAAATTTTACTGATTCTAACCTTAATCTAAATTTAGGGGTTTTTCCCCTCTCCATCTATTTCTCTATTTTAGAGATAAATTTAGAGAAACTACTGGAGAGAAAAAATGACTTTTTTTCTTTAAAATCTTCCATTTTCTCTATTTTAAAGAAGTTGTTGAGCTTGCTCTAACTTACCAAGGCTGAGAGTTGCGGGGCAGCTGTTGGTGTTTATTTGTGCAACGGGAATTGATTGTGTTGATTGACTATATAACATAGTTGATCAATTAGGATTTAGGGACCTTCCCATCTCTATAGACTATAGGTACAGTTTCGATTTCTTACAACACTATTTGATTGTAACCGGTTATATAGTCTTTTCGAGTTTCGAGTTTGCCACTTTTACGAGTTTTAAATGTACATGCTCGATTCACTCAGTTTCAAGATCTTGCACCTTAAAATATAAAGATTGAATTTTTATACTCGTGTAATGTTGCGACAGTGGCGGATCTAATGTTTCAAAGCTAGGTGAGCGAAAATATTCATGGTAAAGACACAATTTTACAGGCCAAAAATTCAATTAAGGAAACCATACCCCTAAACCCGTAACAACTTGTTTGAGTTTTTTTATAACTTTTAATTGATTAAACTAATCTAGCAAACTATGAAAAAAATCTATCAATTTTCAGATTTTGAAAACAAAAAACTGTAAATGCAATTCATAGGAGTCGAAAGAACAACAGTGGAAAGAAAGTGCAATATATCTCTTCACCGAACTATCATGTTCGTTGTCCATCTTTTGAGTTTTGGTTAAAAAATAAACTGAGATTATAATTATTTATGCCAAGCAAGATTATTATTTTTAACTTAATCCAAAATTTTCTACCCAGCGGCAGCTGGGTTTGCTTGCACTGAGATCCGCCTCTGGTTGCGACAAGTCTGGTAAAGGCCGAAAGTCACTCCTAGCAGTTATAGTTGCATATATGATTGAGATCATTTCACAAGTAGGAAAACTTTTTCGCACAATCTGATGCATTTGACATGTCTAAAGCAAAACACTTGCTCCATCTATTCCTGGATGAAACTACACAATCTGATGCATTTGACATGTCTTCTCCTTCTCTTCCTAGCGCTCTCGGTTATGCATTACATGACTTCAATCACGTATTTCGGGTATACTTCCTTTTGTGGCGAATTGCGCTAATCCTCGTGGATCTGTTGAAAATCGAACTTCAGGCTTCGTATGTGGCATTGGATCTTCAGTCACGGAAACTATGTTAGTCAGCAGTGACCAATTTTGAATAATCTATGGAAGCTTAGATTTGATAGGGCCTTATACATAGATAAAGCCATTCACACCAGAAGAATAAATTTAACATTTTTCACAATACATTCAAATACAGCGAAAAAACCGCTTCAGATAGACGAGCAAGGCTGTGCACAATGGGCGTCGACCTTTGCCTATCATATCTGCACTCTGCAGTTTAGATAATGTGTTCAAACATGAGCAAAGTAAACAATAAATTACAACCCAACAGCTCTTTTACACAGGCAAAGGAAAGCACAGATCTTGTCCGATACTTGGAGGAAGACAAGGGTCTAAGTCAGGAGTTGATACCAAGGATAATTTACCTCCAATGCTATTAAATTTGGGCAAGTTCCGTAGTTTAAGTGTTTGCAGATTGAACAGCTCTGGCAACGAAGATGAAGAAGGGCCAGCTTTGTCAAACAGAGTCACCAACCCACTACAAGAACTGATCTTCAGTACTTCAAGTATTTGCAACACAGGTGAAGAAGGCAAAACATGCTCAAGATGAGGACAAGAATCCAAGCACAGGCGTGTGAGAGATGTACTTGCAGTTGTTATGAGTCTGTCCAAATTCTTCAATCCAGGACATTGGCCGATGCTCAGAATCTGTAGCTTAGGAAGATCAGCCTCAATGCCCTTCAGTTTGGGAAGTTCAAAGAGACTTAGCTCCTGCAGGTAAGTCAGAGATATGTTCTCAACCAAGGTCTGCAACCGATCACAAAACTTTATATGGAGGGTTTCCAGGTTCTTCGGCACTTGAGATGCAGTGATGACCTTCGTGAGCTTTGGGCAGCAGTCAATGTGAATATGTTTGAGGGATTCAAGGCTCTGCGACGACACATTTTCAGCACATATGAACTCAAGATCACTAAGATCCGAGAGAACAAGCCTCTCAGGATAGACTGCAACCTTTCCATTCTTCTCTTCTAGCACTGACCCCATTTTTGGGCATCTCCTAATGCAGCATACTTCCATTTTCTTAATCAGGCTGCAAAGGACATTTCGGATGTCCTCAGCATTTCGGATATCATCATCCTTTTGGATCTCCTCAGCATTTTGGATGTCCTTAGCATTTCGGATGTCCTCATCATTTCGGATATCCTCAGGATTTCGGATGTCCTCAGCATTTTTGATATCCTTAGCATTTCGGATGTCCTCATCATTTCGGATATCCTCAGGATTTCGGATGTCCTCAGCATTTGGGACGTCCTCAGCATTTCGGATGTCCTCTGCATACTTCCATTTACCAACAAAGGCTACATTGTTTGCTTCTTGGAGTACATTTCGGATGTCCTCAACATCAGGAAATTTAGAAAAGACTTGAATCTCAACAGACCTGCCTTTTAATTCAAGATTCAGTAATCTTCTGGCCCAAGAACGGTCACCTCTTAAGATGAATTCATCCTCGTCGAGGTAAATAAATTTATCTTCACTTTCCTTGGGAGGCAGAAAAACTGAAAACTGAGGAAAGAATGCTTCCCAAGTTCCTTGGCTGCCCTCCTCTTCCTTCAGATGAAAGAATTGATTAGTTCCTGCTGACAGGGATGATTTACTTCCTTTAGCAGAAGCAATGGTGATTGGTTCTTGAAGATTTCCTCCTTGCGGATCGCCATTCAAGACTTCTAGTTTCGGAAGATTTCCCATTCTGCTGAAGCGAACACCACTCAAATCAATTGTTGCTGGTAACTGAATGCATTTTGCTTGACCCATATTTTCATAAGGAATTTCTGCTAAATCAGTGCCACGAAGATCAAGATTCTCCATTTCACCAAGTGTGGTCAAAGGAAATAATGGTTGCACCCCAGAACGATTTGTGAGCACCAGCTTCTGGAGAGAACTAGGCACTGAAAGGTTGAAGCCTGTTTGACCTTCAATTTCAGTTTGTGCTATGCAACGATCTCGTAAGGAAAGATCTAATGTCTCCAGATTAGTAAGCTCTTGTAGATCAGGCACAATCTTTAACTGTTGACAATCTGTTAAAATGAGCTTTCTGAGGCATATGAGCTTAGACAAGTTTGGTAGTTGTGCCATCGAAGTTTCTGAGAGATCGAGAATTTGAAGTTTCTCAAGAGACTCCAAGAAAACTAAGTCGAGCTCCTGTGAGGAACTAATTTTGAGACCATTGAGCTCAAGTTCTACCAGGTTTGAGAGAGATGCCAAGGTTTCAAAGGAATCCAACTGCAGATCTTTTAGAGAAAGTTTACACAGACTAGTAAGCTTGGCAAAGGAGGGTAGACAATTGACTTTTATCTCAGAGAGGTCAAGTTTCTCAAGGCAAGACATTTGATCGAAAAGACCCTCACTCAAATCTTTTAAACCACTACACCCAGAGAGATTAAGCTCCTTCAAGCTTCTGAGTTCACTTAAATCTTCAGGCAAAACATCAAGCTTGTTACAGCCTGAAATGTCAAGCACCTCAAGATTCACCAGGTTTTTCAATTCTTGAAGTTTTCCTAAACACTTACATCCCTGAAGTTTCAGGTTGCGAAGCTTAGTCATATTAGGTAGGAAATTTATAGATGTAATCTTAGTTCTTGAAAGATCGAGAACAACAAGATTTGTATTCCCTTTTAACGGAACTTCTCTCACACTCTCAGCTCCAGAAAGATCAAGGACCAGAAGAGTAGTTATTTGTCTGAAAGTATTTAATACACTCGCCTTTGAATTTCTTAAAAATAGATGAGTGAGGCTTTTAGTATTGTGTAGATAAGGTATCACACCCATGGCAGTATAAGAAAGATCAAGCATTTGAAGTGGGGTATTTGGAAGCACATTGCATTTCAGCTCTTCCAAAGCAGTGCAGTGAGATAGATCAAGTGCTTGTAGCTTTTTCAGCAGTTGAGTGGTTGGCAGGGAACCTAATTTAGAACATCCTCTAAGAATGACCCAGCAAAGCTCCACAAGGTTGGAAAAAAAATCATCAGGTAAGTTTTCAATAGGAAGATGAGATAGATTGAGGCATCGAAGTTGTGTCAGTTTAGAAATGGTTCCATGAGGAATGGTGGTCAGATGGCTTGAACTAGAGATTTCAAGGACAGTCAAAGCTTTGAATTTTTCAAAGGAAAAATCACTTTGTGGCAACAACTCACAACCTCGAAGCAGCAACACAGAGAGATGCTTAACGTTTTTTAGCAGTGATCCTAGAGAGTTAGACCTAGGATTAAAGTAGGCTAAATACTTGAGCCTCCTCACAGGGTGAAAGACTTGCCTCGATAGATGATTCCCGTCAATGAGTAACACTGACCGTTGCTTTTTAGTGTTGTTGGGAACCATCTGCTGCTCTTGAGTGTTTTCAGTGTTACTGTTTCTGCGCACGGTCTTCAGCATTCCATCTGTGCAGACAACATTCCTAAGTTGGCTGAGTTCATCCAATTTCAGCAAATTAACAAATCCAAGAGTAGGTGCAGTACAGAATCCCAAATGTCTACAAGGCTTGGGGTCTGAATCCACAAATTCAATCATCTCCGGATCCTCATCTTGGGATTTTATGATCTTCTCATCATAAACCAAGTCCAACAAGATATCATGTCCTTTTTGGTAAGCTTCCTCAACAGAATCAACAGGGCCGAGATATCCAGCCATTATCCAGTAGGCTATCAGCACATTGAAATGGACACTTTTGCATTTTTGGAAGAAGTGTTCACAGTGCTTATAACAGTTTGTCATATTGACTTGGCTGTCCAATGACATGGCGTAACCCCTTTCTTTCTGTCGATCTTGCTCCTTGCTCCTTTCTTTATGTTGATCTTGCTCCTTGTTCATTTCTTGCTGTTGATCTTGCTCCTTGCCTTTTTCTTTCTGCTGATCCATTGAATCTTCAGTGGTTTCTGCAGTGACAGATGAAGTCAATAAGTCTCAACACGCAAAAGAAACAAAAAAAATTCCCTAACCTTCAAAGCCAAATTAAGTTGGATAAGGATTGCTTAAAGGAGCTGCAGATAAGAATGCTCCATGAGAAAAAAAATGCCAGCTTGGTGGAACATATATGTGCAGTTGAAAAGAGATTAAGGGACAATGTGGCTCGACTCTTGGAGCTGACTACAAAGACAGCTAAACTGCATTGGTTAACGATGGGCGAAGAGACGTCTTCTGTTTTCTTTAGGAATGTGAAAGCAATACGTACTAAGAATGCTATCCTGTCGATGAAAGATGAGAATGGACACTGCTGATGAAGAGGACGTGCCCTTCCCTGTTATTCCTCCTGGTCCGATTCTTAAAGTGCTGTGTGGTCCATTGGTATAAACAAGCCCCCAGATCCGGATGGCTTCGGTAGTAAATTCTTCAAGGTTTGCTGGCGCATTGTGAGATGTGATCTTTGTCGAGCAGTGCGAGAAATCTTCAGTAGTGGCAGGGTTCTCAGACAACTTAGCTGCACGTTTGTGTCCTTGATATTGAAGGTGACGAATCCGACGTGTGTGAAAGAGCTTTGACCCATTTCCTGCTGCAATGTCATAATGAAGGTCGTGAGCAAAATTATTGTCGCTAGAGTGAAGCCCATCTTGTGTGAGCTGATTGGAGACACGCAAGGTGCCTTCATCCCAGCCCACAATTGTGCCGTTGCGCACTTGCGCTTGAGATCTTGAATGGATATGGAACGAAAAGATGGTCGCCCAGATGCAAGCTGAAAGTGATCATGGGGTGCGTGTCTTCGGCGTCCTTCTCCATCCTTATAAATGGTTCTCTGGAGGGATTCTTCCGTTGGAAGAGGGGCTTGAGAGAGGGGGCCGGACCCTTTGTCCCCGTATCTCTTCGTCATGTGCATGGAGATGTTGAGCCGTATGCTGGGAAGGATGGCTAAGACTCAAAATTTCAACTTCCATCCCAAATGCCTGAAAAGGTAAATATAGAGATCTTAAACGGCTTGTTGTTATTTAGCAGAGCTGATGTGCACTCGGCCTCCTTGCTTAAGGACTGCCTTGCTGAGTTCTACCAGGCCTCGGGCATGAGGATCAATGCTGCAAAGAGCACACTTTATGTGGCGGGGGTTGCCGCTTGTAAAATCTGCTCTTGGAAGTATCTTCACTTTCTGGGGGCAGTCGCTGCTGCTTCCTCGTGGTGTGATCAACCGGTTGCTCACACAGAGTAGGAGCTTCCTTGTGGCTTGAGAGGAAGTTGCAAGGCCCATTGAGGAGGGAGGCCTTGGAGTGAAGGGCATTAATTAGCACGCGGAATAGAAGCTTGTTTGCTAAACTGATAGGGGGTATAGCAAACTGATAGGGGGTATAGTGTAGAAAAAGTCCAATATATGTATGGTGCCGCTGGGTGGAAGCGAATCAGCTCCATGGTGAGGACTTGCTAAGGGTGAGAGATGAGATTCGTTGCTGCATTTCGGATGGAAGATTGTGCTATACGGGTGTGGATGGAGCTGGCGGACAAGAATGACTCTTGTGCTCGGAGATTTACGATGCTCTGAGACTTCGCTCCTCGCTTGTTGATTGGAGATACATCATCTGGCAAGGGCCACGGTCTAGGAAATGGTCCTTCATTGTTTGGCCTGTGGCCCGTTAGGAGACTCCAGACTGGGTGGGGGATTGATGCTAGCCTTTGTCCACTTTGTAGATTGGTCGAAGAGCCCGAGTCGCACCCGTGGTTCGAATGTGAAGTGATCAAGGTGGCGAGAGCTCGGGTGTGGGGCTGGATTGGCCTCCCAGACATGGAGGGAGAGATCACGGTTTGGCTTAGATGGTTTGCGTGTGAACCAGCGAAGATTAGGAAAGGGGTTCAATTCAAAACTGAAAATGTGTGAATTCCTCTTAGAATTCCACACAAAACTCCATGGAAGATCAAGGAAGAAGAGAGAAAGAAGAATCTGTTTTGGTTATGGAAATCTATTACAACTAACAGTACGGGTTGTGGCTTATATAGCCGAGCTACCTTATAGCCAATTACCAAAATGCCCTTGTTACATCATCAACATTACATTCATCTATACATTCATCTATATACTTCTATATCCCCCCTTCAAGTTGGACTAGGAATGGACACTAGTCCTAACTTGGAAGCAAGATAATTGTGTTGAACTTCACCTAAAGGCTTAGTGAACAAGTCTGCCAATTGATGCTGTGAGCGCACATAAACAGGGGTAAGGAATCCTGCCTTCAACTGCTCCCTAACATAATGGCAATCAAGCTTAAGGTGCTTGGTTCTTTCATGGAAAACGGGGTTCTCAACAATGTGGATTGCAGCCTTGTTATCACAGTGTAAGGCAATTGGTTTGGGGATCTCACATTGTAAGTCTGAAGCCAGTGAATCCAACCAAACCAACTCGCTGGATGGCTTGGACATGCTCCTATACTCAGCCTCTGCAGATGACTTAGAGATGGTTGCTTGTTTCTTTGTCTTCCAAGAAACCAAGGCATTGCCCAAAAATACACAGAAACCAGTTATAGATCTACCACTGAAGACACAGTTGCCCCAATCTGCATCACAAAAGGCAGTGTATGATATCTCATTATGCAATGGATATAGCAATCCCAAATCAGAGGACCCATGAAGGTATCTCACAACATGGAGAGCTGCATTCCAATGAGGGACACGAGGGGAGGCCATGTATTGACTCAACTGTTGGACAACAAAAGAGATATCTGGTCTAGTCATGTTTAGGAACAGCAATCTACCAACCAATCTCCTATACTTCTCAGCATCTGGTAGCTCATCACCCTCATCAATTGACAGCTTTAGACCCCTTTGCATAGGAAAGGAAGCACTCTTACAGCTAACCATTTGAGTGTCCTCAAGTATGTCTTGCACATACTTTCTCTGGTTGAGCAGTGTCCCATGAGCAGATCTTGAGATTTCCAATCCCAAAAAGTACCTGGCCTCACCCAGGTCCTTAATCGTATATGCATTATGAAGAGCAAGCTTAAGAGCTTCAATCTCTGTCAAGCTATCACCTGTAACCAACAGATCATCCACATACACCAAGACCACAAGCAGCCCTTCAGAAATTGACTTGGTGAATAAACTGTAATCATAAGAACTTTGAACAAATCCCAACTCCTGTAAGAATCTGCAAAGCTTAGTGTTCCATTCTCTAGATGCTTGTTTTAATCCATACAAGGATCTTTTAAGCCTACAAACCTGAGAAGGAGAACCCTTATCATAACCCTCAGGAATTTTCATGTAGACTTCTTCATTCAAGAAACCATGCAGAAAAGCATTATTTACATCTAATTGATGTACTGGCCATGCTTTTAAAGTAGCATATGCAAACAACAGACGAACTGTGGTGAATTTTGCAACTGGAGAGAAGGTATGATGATAATCCTTACCCTTCACTTGATTGTATCCCTTGGCAACAAGGCGGGCTTTGTATCTCTCTACAGCCCCATCAGGTCTGAATTTGACCTTATATACCCATCTGCAACCAATGGCCACATGACCAGGAGGTAATGTGGTTAGCTCCCAAGTGTTGTTAGTATCAAGAGCATCAAGCTCCTTTCCCATAGCTTCTACCCATAAAGGATCAAGAGCAGCTTGCTTGTAAGTCTGAGGTTCAGAAGTGGCCATGACATGTGCTAAAGATGCAAGGTAAGCAGTGGAATAAAATCCCTGATCAGATAACTGTGTAGCTACAAAGGACTGAGACTGAGAGGAATTTGTATGTAGCTGTGGCCCAATAAAATCCACAAACTTAGCAGGCAACTGATGCTGCCTATTAGATCTTCTAAGAACAACACTAGGAGCTGGCATCTGAGATTGAGATGCAGGCATCTCAACTGACTGTACTGGAGACTGAGAAACAATTGGCTCATCTGGCTGTACTGAAGACTGAGAACTCGATGTATTGGGAGCATTGTCAAAGTTCTGATCTGTGTTCTCTGGTATATCAAAAACCACTTGAGGAATGTCACAATCTGTAGCAGGATTAACCAGTGGTAAGGTTGGAGAAATGCAATCCTCATTTACTGTCCTTTTATCTGCTACTTGAAAAGGGAAAATATTCTCTTTGAATATTACATCCCTACTGATAATCACTTTGTGATTCACCAAATCATATAACCTGTATGCCTTTTGCCCAACTGGATATCCTAGTAAGATGCATTTGTGAGCCTTAGCACCAAACTTATCTTTAGGAATATCCCTAGCCAAAGCATAAGCTAGACATCCAATAACTCTCAGATGATCATAAGCTACAGGTTTACCATACAACCTCTCAAAGGGTGTCTCCCATTTTAAAATAGCAGCAGGAAGGAGATTGATGAGATGAGTTGCTGCCAATACACAATCACCCCAGAACTTTAGAGGCAAATTTGCATGAAGTCTAATAGCTCTAGCAATCTCTATGAGATGTCTATGTTTTCTCTCAACTCTACCATTTTGCTGAGGTACATAAGGAGCAGAAAGTTGATGAACAATACCCTTTTCTTCAAAAAATGTCTGACAATTGAAGAACTCAGTCCCATTATCACTTCTGACTTTCTTAACCTTAGTGTTAAACTGGTTTTCAACCATCAACACAAAGGTCCTTACAGCAGAGCTAGCTTGCCCTTTGCTGTTGATCAACTGTGTCCAAACAGCCCTACTGTGATCATCAAGAAAAGTAACAAAGTATCTAGCTCCAGTTCTACAAGGTACTTTGTAAGGTCCCCATAGATCAACATGCAACAATTCAAAACAAGCACTGACCATTGAATTACTTGAATCAAAAGGTAAGGCATGATGTTTAGCCAAAATACATGACTCACAACTGAAATCACCAACAATGGTGCCTTTACAACCTGGGACATGAACCATCTTAGCTACTGAAGCATGTCCCAACCTAGCATGCAATACTGACTTACTAGGTATGGATACAGCTTTATTTGAAGATGCTTCATTATTTGAACTATACACAATTCCCTGGGCTTCACAATTGCTTGCCAATCCTTTGTGAACTTCAACTGCAACATCTATAGGTTCAAGAGTAGCTCTGAACAATCTGCTATGGATTCTGTCCCCAGTGAGAACTGCATGACCCTTCCTAAGGTCCTGTAAAACACAAGTTTTCTTGTGAAAATTGACATCTACTCCAGAATCATCAATTACTTTCCCAACAGACAGCAAGTTGATCTTGAATTCAGGAATGGAAAACACATCATATAACACCAATCCTGATGCTAAGTGTATATCCCCAACCTCTGTAACCAACTTAACAGATCCATCAGGTAAGGAAACCTTGATAGGCAACATCAATTTCCTCTTAAATTGCAACAATTGATCATCAAAGACCATGTGATCTGTGGCTCCACTATCTATAATCCATACATTCCTATTCTCACATTGCTTTCTAGCAATACTTAGAGCATAAGCATTACTGAAAGTTTTGAAGGTTAGAGGTTTACCAGCAAAACGTGCTTCTGATCCTGCAATTCCCTTTCCTTTCATTGCTTTGATCACTTGCTGGACCACTGAACTGACGAAATCTTCATTATCATCCATATTGTTGCAATTCCCAGCTTCTGAAATAGGAGACTCATCTATCTCCATATCTGCTGCATTTGCCTTGGCCCCAGTCTTTCCTTTTGGAGCTTTGAACCATTCTGGATAACCAATTATCTTGAAGCACTCATTCTTGAGATGGCCTGTCATCCCACAGTGAGAGCACTTCTTGTTTGCCTTCTCTGCAGCTCTCTCTTTCTTGTAGTCTCTCTTGACATCGGTTGGTTTGTTAGCAAAGAATGCCTTTGAGTCATTGCTGCTCTCTCCAATAGCCCCTGTGCCTTTCTTGTCCACTTGCTGAACAAGATACAAGGCTCTATTGAGTGTTGGCAATGGATCCATAGCAAGAATCCGATTTCTGGTACTCTCATATCCTCCATCCAGTCCCATAAGAAACTGGATTAGCTTATCCCTATCCTCTTTTTCAGCTACTTTCTTAGTCAGATTACATGTGCAATTCTTATATGCACCACACGAACACTGCAATTTTCCATCCAAACTGAAAATTTCCTCCCACAGTTTCTTCAATTGGCCAAAGTAATCACCTACACTCATGTTTCCTTGATCTAAATTGCTCAAGCTTTTCTTTAACTGGTACAGTAAAGGACCATTCGAAGGAGCATACCTCTCAACAATCTCGTCCCAGAGTTGCTTTGCTGTTTCTGCATACATGAAGCTTTCGGATACATTTGGTGCCATGGAATTCACGATCCAGCATCGGACCATGTAATCGCACCTGTTCCACTTCTGCAAATCCGTCGGATTCAGACTTTCTTGCCGAGTGCTCCCATCGATAAATCCAAGCTTGAGTTTGGCTCCCAACGCCATCTTAATTCCTCGACTCCAGCTCAAGAAATTCATTCCATTGAACGTGCTTGCCACTAGCTGTGCTCCTGGATGATCGGAGCCTGACAAGCTCAATGGATCGTTCAAATTGTTGTTGATGCCTCCGATTTCCCGCCGAATCGCTGCACTCAGTTCTGCGCTTAGTTCTTCCATCTTTCTTCACGAATTCCTTCAGATCTCGTCTCCACAGAGCCTTAATCGATCGGATCGGCTCCCTGTCGCTCTGATACCATGAAAATGTGTGAATTCCTCTTAGAATTCCACACAAAACTCCATGGAAGATCAAGGAAGAAGAAGAGAGAAAGAAGAATCTGTTTTGGTTATGGAAATCTGTTACAACTAACAGTACGGGTTGTGGCTTATATAGCCGAGCTAAGTTATAGCCAATTACCAAAATGCCCTTGTTACATCATCAACATTACATTCATCTATATACTTCTATAAAAACCAAATTGATTGTATTTCTTGCCTTTATTTATTCTACATGCCTAGGACGAAATGAAGTTGTATTTGAGAGGGAGTCATGTAATGTAAGCATTTGCAATGGGTGGCTAGGGTGATGAAAACATGTAAAGCTCGTATTTCCGTAAGGTGTAAATGCAAAACACTCATGAAATGAAAAGGGCGTGGGTAGGACAAATTACGAGGTGAGTAGTGAGACGTGTAAGTAGAGAGGTAGGTGACTAGAGGCCTAGAAGAGGGCATTCTTTTCGCGGGACGGAAGTCGTTTGGTCATGAGAATGGCGTGTGACCACTCTCCTTTTGTACATTCTGTTTACACATTTATATATTACCTATCAAAAAAAAATCCAATGTTGCCACTTCGAAATCCATTTCTAACAGAAGATCTGAAATTGAAAACATAATGCTGGATGGTGATTTGATTTAAGAGTTCACCAATAGATCTTCTCAAGTAGAACCAAAAATATGGAAAAAGGAAATGCTACTCAATTAGATCAAAATGTTGGACTGATGAACAGAAAAATACTTCCGCTTTGGTCTAAAAACAGATAAATAAATACTAATTGGGGAGAAAATGAGATGATTAGCAAGAACACTGGAGTCGATCGATCTGAAACAACACCAACAAACCAGTTGATGAATGAATTCAATTACCAGAGTAGAGTAGATAACAATTAACAACAGAGGAAGAACATAGAGAAAGAAATCGATAATCAAAGAGAGACCTGGCAGTGGCAGTTGAAGACGATTGATCGAAGACAGCAGCACAATAGAGGAGTCAGTGAGTATCGATGGAAGAGGAGAGCTTTTTGGAGTTTAAATGAACTACTTGAGGAACAGAATCAGTCAAGTAGACGTCATAAAAAAAAAAATCAGTCAAGTAGTCAACAGTCCATAAAAAAATACTGTATTAAAAATTAAAATGGGCTACAACTTACAATTATTATATAAATAAAAAATAGTAGTATTAACAGTAGATGCTATAATCAAGTTCATAAAAAAAAAACAAAGATGCTCTAATCAAGTTGAGCCAAATTTAACGTGTATTTGGCGGTGGATTTCTGAGATTTTCAAAGCTTCCAAGAAAAAAAACAAAAACTGAATCTGCAAGTGTCTGGCGGGAGATCTGGGGAAGATTGTGAAGATCATGGAGTGTATTTGGGAGATTATTTTCTGGGCAAAATGGAATCTAGGCCTTGTCGTTTTCTCTCTTGTTCCTCGCTTGTTCTCTGTAAGTCGTTCGCCCGGCCGTCTACCTAATTGATTAGGTTAATTGCATTGTTACAGTTTGATGTGCATTTATAGTATACAAGCTTAAGTTGAGAATCAAAATTGATCATCTACCCAAGCTCTATGAATCTGTTGGTGCCTGTATGCTTTGAGAATTGAAATTGATCATAACTTGCCCAATCTAGCAGTGATGTATGCTTTGAGAGGCGGGTGGAAAGTTTCGCTCTCAAGATTGCAGAGAAGAAACTTATCATTATCAGTTTGAAGCAGAAATGTGATTGATGCAGCTGCTAGAGATGGTGAACTCAGGGTCTTTATTGTTTCTGGATAAGTTTTTGTGTAAGATTTCGTATGGACTTATTATATTTATGTTCTATATATCTTATATTCATTTCTCATTTCTCATTTGTATTTTATTTGTTCAGGAACATGATACCCAACAAGTATTGAAGTCCGTCTTCCCCATGGAAGATATGTCTGTGATGGGGATATGGGAATTACTGCCTCATCTGTATGAGATCAGAGTGAGTTATTTGCTCTCATTTGCTCGCTTAGTAATCATTGTTGCCATATTTATACGACTTGCATCTCATCAAATAGTTATGGTGCAAAAACATACTTTTCTGACCAGGTTCTCACGATTGACACTTGAAAAGGCAGGCAAGGTTGAAGGAAACTGTTGATTCCGCCTGTCTGTTTAAGCCTCATGCTGTTGTCACCGAGTGCAAAGGGTTCTCTTTCCGCCTCCTGAAACATTTACGCTGTAATTTAACATAGGGTTTGAATTTTTCTTGAAATGCATACGAGAAGGCTACAAATAATTACATTTTGCAGGCAAGTATATATGTAGTCCATTAGATTCTCCTAGACACTTTCAATACTTGCTTGATTCACTCGGATTCAAGATCTTCCATTAATGGATGAGAGTTCACTGTGACTCTTTCAACACACCTCTTGCACCTAAAGATTGAATTTCAAAATTAGGAAAATTTTGCTGCAAAATCTGATGCATATTATGCATTTGACATTGTCTAAAGCAAAACACTTGCTCCTCCATCATCTATTCATGGATGAAACTACACACATCAAAAGTTGTCTTACATGGTCAAGTTTTGATGCTCAATCCATGCTGTCTTCTCCTTCTCTTCCTAGCGCTCTCTGGGGGACGTCTATGCTAGGCTTGGCTTGATAGTGTTATGGAACATCTTGGTTATGCATTCCATAACTTCAATCATGCATTTCAGGTATACTTCCTTTTGTGGCGAATTGCACTAATCCTTGGGGGATCCGTTGAAAATCGATCTTCAAGCTTCGTATGTGGCATTGGATCTCCAGTCACGGGAACTATATATGTTAGTCAGCAGTGACCAATTTTGAATAATCTATGAAAGCTTGGGCTTGATAGGGCCTTCGACATGGATAAAGCCATTCACACCAGAAGAATAAATCAAACATTTTTCACAATAGCATTCGAATACAGCGAAAAGACCACTTCTTCAGATAGACAACGGTATTATCAACACTATTGAGTCGTGACTACATGAGCAAGGCTGTGCACAATGGGCGTCTACCTTTGCCTATCATATCTGCACTCTGCAGTTTAGATAATGTGTTCAAACATGAGCAAAGTAAACAATAATTACAACCCAACAGCTCTTTTACACAGGCAAAGGAAAGCTCAGATCTTGTCGGATACTTGGAGGAAGACAAGGGTCTAAGTCAGGAGTTGATGCCAAGGATAATTTACCTCCAATGCTATTAAATTTGGGCAAGTTCCGTAGATTAAGAGTTTGCAGATTGAACAGCTCTGGCAACGAAGATGAAGAAGGGCCAGCTTTGTCAAACAGAGTCACCAGCCCACTGCAAGAACTGATCTTCAGTACTTCAAGTTTTTGCAACACAGGCGAAGAAGGCAAAACATGCTCAAGACGAGGACAAGAATCCAAGCACAGGTGTCTGAGAGATGTACTTGCAGTTGTTATGAGTCTGTCCAAATTCTTCAATCCAGGACATTGGCCGATGCTCATAATCTGTAGCTTAGGAAGATCAGCCTCAATGCCCTCCAGTTTGGGAAGTTCAAAGAGACTTAGCTCCTGCAGGTTAGTCAGAGATATGTTCTCAAACACGGTCTGCAACTGATCACAAAACTTTATATGGAGGGTTTCCAGGTTCTTCGGCACTTGAGATGAAATGATGACTTTTGTCAGCTTTGGGCAGCAGTCAATGTGAATATGTTTGAGGGATTCAATGCTTTCTGACGACACATTTTCAGCACATATGAACTCCAGATCACTAAGATCCGAGAGAACAAGCCTCTCAGGACAGACTGCAACCTTTCCATTCTTCTCTTCTAGCACTGACCCCATTTTTGGGCATCTCCTAATGCAGCATACTTCCATTTCCTTAGATAGGCTACAAAGGAAAATGTTACCAACAAAGGCTACATTGTTTGCTTCTTGGAGTACATTTCGGATGTCCCCAGCATCAGGAAGTTCAGAAAAGCCATGAATCTCAACAGTCCTGCCTTTTAATTCAAGATTCAGTAATCTTCTGGCCCAAGAATGGTCATCTCTTAAGATGAATTCATCCCCGTCGAGATAAATGAATTTATCCTTGGGAGGCAGAAAAACTGAAAACTGATGAAAGAATGCCTCCCAAGATAAGGGGTTGCCCTCTTCCTTCAGATGAAAGAATTGATTAGCTCCTGCTGACAGGGAAGATTTACTTCCTTTAGCAGAAGCAATGGTGATTGGCTCTTGAAGATTTCCTCCTTGAGGATTGCCGTTCAAGACTATTAGTTTTGGAAGATTTCCTATTCTGCTGAAGCGAACACCACTCAAATCAATTGTCGCTGGTAACCGAATGCATTTTGCTTGAACCATATTTTCATAAGGAATTTCTGCTAAATCAGTGCCACGAAGATCAAGATTGTCCATTTCACCAAGTGTGGTCAAAGGAAATAATGGTTGCACCCTAGTACGATTTGTGAGCACCAGTTTCTGGAGAGAGCTAGGCACTGAAAGGTTGAAGCCTGTTTGACCTTCAATTTCAGTTTGTGTTATGCAGCGATCTGGTAAAGAAAGATCTAATGTCTCCAGATTTGTAAGCGCTTGTAGATCAGGCACAATCTTTAACTGTTGACAATCTGTTAAAATGAGCTTTCTGAGGCATATGAGCTTAGACAAGTTTGGTAGTTGTGCCACAGAAGTTTCTGACAGATTGAGAATTTGAAGTTTCTCAAGAGACTCCAAGAAAACTAAGTTGAGCTCCTGTGAGGAACTAATTTTGAGACCATTGAGCTCAAGTTCTACCAGGTTTGAGAGAGATACCAAGGTTTCAAAGGAATCCAACTGCAGACCTTTTAGAGATAGTTTACACAGACTGGTAAGCTTGGCAAAGGAGGGTAGACAATCGACTTTTATCCCAGAGAGGTCAAGTTTCTCAAGGCAAGACATTTGATCGAAAAGACCCTCACTCAAATCTTTTAAACCACTACACCCAGAGAGATTAAGCTCCTTCAAGCTTCGGAGTTCACTTATATCTTCAGGCAAAACATCAAGTTTGTCACAACCTGAAATGTCAAGCACCTCAAGATTCACCAGGTTTTTCAATTCTGGAAGTTTTCCTAAACAAGCACATCGCTGAAGTTTCAGGTTGCGAAGCTTCGTCAGATCAGGTAGGAAATCTATCGATCTAATACTAGTTCTTGAAAGATCGAGAACTACAAGATTTTTATTCCCTTTTAACTGAGTAATTTGTATCACACTCTCAGCTCCAGAAAGATCAAGGACCAGCAGACTGGTTAATTGTTTGAGAGAATTTAATACACTCACCTTTGAATCTTTTAAAAATAGATGAGTGAGGTTTTTAGTGTCTCTTAGAGCAGGTATCCCACGCATGGCAGTATAAGAAAGATCAAGCATTTGAAGTTGGGGATTTGGAAGCACATTGGATGTCACCTCTTTCAAAGCAGTACAGTGAAATAGATCAACTGCCTGTAGATTTTTCAACGGTCTAATGGTTGGCAGGGAACCTAATTTAGAACATCCTCTAAGAATGACCCAGCAAAGCTCCAGAAGGTTGGAAAAAAAATCATCAGGTAAGTTTTCAATAGGAAGATGAGATAGATTGAGGCATCGAAGTTGTGTCAGTTTAGAAATGGTTCCATGAGGAATGGTGGTCAGATGGCTTGAACCAGAGATTTCAAGGACAGTCAAAGCTTTGAGTTTTTCAAAAGAGAAATCACTCCTTGGCAACAACTCACAACCACGAAGCAGCAACACAGCGAGCTGCTTAACGTTTTTTAGCAGTGATCCTAGAGAGTTGGACCTAGGATTAAAGTAGGTTAAATACTTGAGCCTCCTTACAGGGTGAAAGACTTGCCTCGATAGATGATTCCCGTCAATGACTAACACCGACCGTTGCTTTTTCGTGTTGTTGGGAACCATCTGCTGCTCTTGAGTGTTTTCAGTGTTTCTGGGCACTGTCTTCAGCATTCCATCTGTGCAGACAACATTCCTAAGTTCATCCAATTCCAGCAAATCGACAAATCCAAGATTATGTGCAGTACAGAATCCCAGATGTCTACAAGGCTTGGGGTCTGAATCCACAAATTCAATCATCTCCGGATCCTCATCTTGGGATTTTATGATCTTCTCATCATAAACCAAGTCCAACAAGATATCATGTCCTTTTAGGTAAGCTTCCTCGACGGAATCAACAGGGCCAAGATATCCAGCCATTATCCAGTAGGCTATCAGCACATTGAAATGGACGCTTTTGCAACTTTGGAAGAAGTGTTCACAGTGCTTATAACAGTTTGTCATATTGACTTGGTAGTCCAATGACATGGCGTAACCCCTTTCTTTTTGTTGATCTTGCTCCTTGCTCCATTCTTTCTGTTGATCCATTGAATCTTTAGTGGTTTCTGCAGCGACAGATGAAAGTCTCAACAAGCAAAAGAAAAAAAAATTCCAATGCTGCCACTTCGAAATCCAATTCTAATTGAAGATCTAAAATTGAAAACATCATGCTGGATGGCGATTTGATTACGAGTTCCCCAATAGATCTTCTCAAGTAGAACCAAAAACAGGGAAAAAGGAAATGTTAGTCAATTAGGTCAAAATATTGGAGTGATGAACAGAAAAATACTTCCGCACTGGTCTAAGACAGATAAATAAATACTAATTGGGGCGAAAATGAGATGATTAGCAAGATCACTGGAGTCAATCGATCACAAACAACACCACCAAACCAGTTGATGAATGAATTCAATCATCACAGTAGAGTAGATAACAATTAACCACAGAGGAAGACCATAGAGAAAGAAATCGATAATCAAATAGAGACCTGACAGTTGAAGACGATGATCGAAGACAGCAGCACAATAGAGGAGTCAGTGAGTATCGATGGAAGAGGAGAGCTTAACGTGAGCTATGAATTACTCGAGGAACAGAATCAGTCAACAGAGCATAAGAAAAAAATTTCAGTTATTTTTCCTTATATAAATAAAAAATATTAACACGGTTGTAGTCTTGTAGTGGTTGTAGATGCTCTTCGAGTTGGGCCAAATTTCGGGTTTTTGTTTCGGCTGTATCTATTACCAAAAACCCTTGTCCTGATCTCCTCTCTCAAGCCAGCGGCCTTGTCGTTCTCTTTCGTGTTCTTCCCTTGTTCTCTGTAAGTCGTTATTCTCCCTCTCCCTTAGATCTCCTTTCCCAACGATTTCGGTAAGCGGTGAGAATCAAAATTGTGTTGTTCGCCCGGTCGGCTACCTAATTGATTAGGTCAATTGCATTGTTACAGTTTGATGTGCATTTATACAAGCTTAAGTTGAGAATCAAAATTGATCATCTGCCCAAGCTCTATGAATCTGTTGGTGCCCGTATGCTTTGAGAATCGAAATTGATCATAACTTGTCCAATCTAGCAGTGCCAGTGATGCGTGTTTTGAGAGGCGGATGGAAAGTTTCGCTCTCAAGAGTGCAGAAAAGAAACCTATCTGTTTCAAGCAGAAATGTGATTGATGCAGCTGCTAGAGATGGTGAACTCAGGGTCTTTATTGTTTCTGGAGAAGTTTCTGGGGACAATATAGCTGCCCGTTTAATGGCTTCACTTAGGAAGATTTCCCCTTTGCCTGTCCGTTTTTCTGGTGTGGGAGGGTAAGATTTCGTCTGAACTAATTATATTTATGTTCTATCTTATATTGATTTCTCAGTTGTAATTTGTATTTGTTCAGGAGCATGATGACCCAACAAGGATTGAAGTCCGTCTTCCCCATGGAAGATATTTCTGTGATGGGTATATGGGAATTACTGCCTCATCTGCATAAGATCAGAGTGAGTTATTTCGTCTCATTTACTCGCTTAGTAATCATAATTGCCATATTCGTGTGACTTGCATCTCATCAAATAGTTATGGTGCAAAAACATACTTTTCTGACCAGGTTCTCACGATTGACACTTGAAAAGGCAGGCAAGGTTGAAGGAAACTGTTGATTCCGCCTGTCTGTTTAAACCTCATGCTGTCGTCACCGTGGACTGCAAAGGGTTCTCTTTCCGCCTCCTGAAACATTTACGCGGTAATTTAACATATACGTGTGGTGGGTTTGATTTTTTCTTGAAATGCATATGTTAAGGCTACAAATAATCACATTTTGCAGGCAAGTATATATGTAGTCCATTGGATTCTCCTAGACACTTCCACTATGTTGCACCATCATTTTGGGCTTGGAAAGGAGGTGAAGCAAGGCTCAAAGGGCTTTCCCACTTTGTTGATCATATCTTCTGCATCTTGCCATTTGAGGAAGACGTTTGCAGATCAAATGGTTTGGAAGCTACTTTTGTGGGGCATCCTGTTGTGGAAGATGTTTTAAATTTTAATTTGGTAAGTGATTAAACATCCTTGAGAATGAAAAATTGCAGGTTGTTTTTTCTTGTTCTAATTCTTTAGAGTATTACCAATATTTCTATTTGAAAAAACTCATAAGTCATAGCACTTCAAATTATAGGAGAAAATATCTGGTGTTGTTGCGTTCTTAAACTAGGAGGTACTGACTTGTGAATGCTGTCACTATTTTCGGTCATTGTATATGCAGAGAAAAAACTCTGAGGATTTGAAGGTTCAAAGAAATAATGAAGACTTCAGAAATAAATTTGAAGTTTCCCAAGGTACTTGATTTTGATGTTCAAAGCACCGCTTGTGCTTTCTTCCATACCTCCATACTAAGATTAACATATATTGTTTCTATAACGATGTCAGTATGTGAATAGACAACCTTTGACACTTTATGCTGGTTGTTTTATAAAGGCGCCACACTAGTCACTGTCCTACCCGGTAGCAGATTACAAGAGGTAACTCGAATGCTCCCGATCTTCTCCAAGACAATGCACCTCATAAAGGCCTCAATCCCAGACGTGCAAGCGGTGATTCACGTTGCACCTAATAAGCATGTTGAGAACTACATTAGCAGGATGGCCCATCTGTGGTCCGTGCCCTTCGTAACAGTTCCAGGCAGTTCGGGGCAACTCAAATACAACGCATTCTGTGTGAGAAATCCCTTTGGCCCATTCATCTACTGATCTTCCATTTACATTGTTAATTTCTGTTTTCAAAACTTGCAGGCAAGCAGAGCTGCGTTATGTACTTCTGGAACTGCTGCTGTAGAACTGCAACTTGCTCAGCTCCCATGTGTAGTAGCTTACCGAGCCCATATCTTAACCGAGTGGCTCATATGTTACAAAGCTAAAGTACCATACATCTCCCTTCCAAATATTATGTTAGACGCACCTGTCATACCCGAACATCTCTTTCGAGATTGCACCCCTGCGAGATTGGCATCAACACTCGCGTAAGCTATCTTGACATTGCATGATGATGTTTCTAGTGTTTTCTTGTAATTGTTGACTAAACAAGTGGATTTGAATGTTATAGAGATCTGATACGAGATGAAGGCGTCCGAGAACAGCAAATAAACTCTTCAGAGTCTCTTTTGAGACTTCTAAGCCCATCAACAAACAGATTGGATGATCATGATCTTGAAGAGGAGCTTACCCCAAGTATGGTTGCAGCATCCACCTTACTGTATTCCCATTATAAACCCTCTGTTTGAGCTACTGGTGGCCCAACAGCTACAAAATTCTTGCCGTTTCTAGGTATTGTCTGATTGGTATGGGTAATACCTCGCCGCCTGTTGAGCATCTTTGATACTGACTAAAATTATACGACTCTGATCACAGTTAAGCCTGCTGCTGTATTGGTTTTATAATGCCAATTGTGTAATCTGCTGAAATACTCCCAATGTTGTTCTACGCTGTCAGTTTGTGAATTGAATTGTATATATTGAATTGCCGTTTGCAGAGAAATACCAGTACTGAAATAGTTCCTACTGTGGATGGTATCAATGAAAACTGAACAATTTATGAACAGCTGATTCTGGCAAAATTTCATATGCTCAGAAAAGTATGCATACATCCAGACCCCCCAAACCCTGCTTAACCGCGGGAGATGCTAGGTTGTTGTTGTTGTATTTGTGTTACAACAATTTTGCTGAATCTTCCACAGAGGGATAAATTAAATTGTATAAAAAGATAATGAGCTTATATGACTTGGTTGTTACGGAGTATGTAATTTGGTTTGACTTGAATGATCGCTTCTTGACAGCTTCTCTGTTAATGACCAGCCTTACCAAGTGCTATTGTTAATGACATTCTATAAATTAAAATTCCACATAATGAAGTTGTTTGTCGCAGTAGAGGACTTTTTGTGATGGATGAGACATACATTTATAGCCCTAGCTTTCCACTGACAAATGAAGTCGTTCCTCTCCCAAACCTTTGGGTGTCAAAATGGCCTATCTTTTTCTCCCGAACTTAATGGCCTAATTTGTCACCCAATCTTTTGGCGACGAATAACTTGTTTCATTGCTTAAGGGTGACAAATGACTAAAAAACGGATTGTAAGATTTATCACATCCACAGTTCATCAACAAACATATGTTTTGTACAGTCGATCAGACTTCCGTTGCTTTGTGTGTTGTTTGGAATAGCTATTCGATAAGGCAGTGGATCAGACTTCCGTTGCTTTGTAGTGTTGTTTGGAATGTCTGCCGCTCTTCAGTGATTTGAACGGTCTTCATCTTGACATCTGCCCAGACAACTTTTGCAGTTACGTTCACCCCAATCCACCAAATTGAAAAGTCCAAGATTTTCAGGGATGCAGAATTCCTCAAGCATGTGTACAAGCTATTAGCTATGGGTTCTGAATTTGTTGATGTTACAGAACGGGCAGTAATATTGACTCTGTTGCTCAATGACTTGGCCTAAACCCTTGCCTTTTGCTGATCCATTGAATCTTTAGTGGTGGTTTCTAGCTCCCGAGATATTCTGGTGTCTTTGCGCATCATATCTGCAATATAAATCTGGAGTTATTCCTTTTCTCATTTTATTCTTTTTTTCTAGCTTTCATTTTTTCCACAGTCTGCAGTGATGTAGAAGATTTATATATATATATAAAATCTAGAGTTATTCCTTTTCTGTTGTTCCTATATATAATTAGTAAGAAATACAAGAACATGATTTTTATATACACATAAATCATGATAGTTTGATACGGAGTACTTTTTAGCTTTGATATTTATAAGATACAATATAATGGCTGATGTACGTCCGAAGAGGGTGAACAAAAATTCTGCATTTAAACATTTGTGTCATGGTGAGGTTTAAACAATTAACATATAATCTCAAGATAATATTCACATAGTGAGAAAGTAACCAATGTTTTTGAATAAATAATTTAAGAAACATCTCACCTTATCTTCAATAATCGGAACCATGTGGGGGGAATCAAGCTCAAAACGCCTTATTTTGGCTGCAGTTGACTGTCTGATGGCATTCGTAAGAGAATGAATAAAAAATCTGCATTTCAAACAGTTGCATTCCATATACTCATGTTTAAGTAATGATCAGATAACTGAACACAACAATCATGTAATAAAAAAAAAAAATTAACAAAGGACCTCTACCATTCAATAAATTCAGAAGAAACATCTCCAGCACATATCCTCTGTCAGGCAAGAAGAAAAGCCATTTAGGTGTTACTCGGATTTGCAGTTGGGAAAACAAACCCATGAATTATCTTAGTTGCACTTCTTGTAAAGCCACCTAATGAGAAAGAGAAGAATACAGAGGTCAAAATTAAGGATTTCACAGACACACATGCTTTAGTTCATACATCACATTAGTTCAATAGTTTTAACATCTGTAAGATTACAGGGAGTACATTGTTCAAAGTGAGACGATTCAGTTGCTTATGCAACTCTGAAGAGGGCGAACAAAGATTATCCATTCCAATAGTTGGTTTGCAGTTTGAATAATGACCACAAATAGTAGGGTCTTGCATTGGCTTAGCTGTATGTGCTATGGTCAATCTGCTTTAATCAAATCAAAGGGACGGGAATGAATCAATATAGTTTTCTAGTTAACTTTGAGTACCATATCAACAATTTAGATCAAAAGTTATAACAAGATTAAGGAATTCTTTCAACCCACAAGTTATCTTAATTACATAACAAAATTTAACAAGCTAGTAAAGAAAGGATTACCATAACCATAAGCCTTAGAAAGGACTACTGCTGTCTAGTAATTGGTGGCGGAGGATTGACAGTGGAAATAGATCACCTATGATCGATAGTCCTTCTGTTCGGCCAGGTACCATAAGCCTTAGAGTGTGGAATCTGCAGTTTTAGGCATGATGGGCCAATGATGTCAATCATCTAGAGGGCGTCACCCTATAAATAAAAGAAGTCATAGTAGATCAATACTTTTGTATGTTGACACTCAGATATAGTTGGCCATTCCTTCGCTTTCTGTCATTCTACATATATAGGCATATAGCAATTTCAAAGTGAGAATTGCAATTTAAAAAAAAAAAGAAGATAGAACCAAGCAATTAAGTCAACATTTACCACAAAAGGAGATTAATCTACGAGCCCTGATGTAATCTTCTCCCAATCTAACATTAGCATCATAGGAGGTTGGCCACTCCAATGTAGTTTCTGAAGGGAAACAAAGGAACTCCAATTTCATTACATTGCTTCTTAATAACTCCTCTGTGTCAGTTTGGTGGGTATGTTGCTCCCAACATTTTAGTGTCTGCCTTATTCCCTTTGGCAAGAAAGAAAGGATGGGTAAGATTCTTGAGAGACCCGGCCGATGCCAACGTGGAGTTTCTCCAGCCTCAAGTTAATTTGGATGTATTCTTTAAGTTCTCATGCATGTATAACTCACTCTAAGCAATTTGGAAAGAAGCTAGAAGCTTAACTAATTAATATAGGAAGAAATCAAGAAGATGTACTATGAAGAATTGAAAGGAGAGAGACTACTAGCTCATCCTCTTACCAACAATGAGCATAAATAGCAGGGTCTTGCATTGCATTGGCTTAGCTATATGTGTTGTGGTCAATCGGCTCTAGTTAATGAAGACAAAGAGGAAAGTGAATCAAATATATTCTGCTTGTTAACTTAGTGTATCATATATGCGTTTAGATGACTAGTTAAAATAAGAAAATCAACCCACTGGTTATCTTAATTGACACCGAGAATAGATCACCTAAGAGTGTAGAATCTGCTGTGTTGGGAATGATATGATGGGCCAATATTGTCAAACACATTCACCAATCGCCTACAGTGTGCTTTTGATCGTAGTTGTCCTCGTACTTGCAAGCTCCCCCTATAAAGGAAAGAGATGAACTGTAAGGTTAAAACCACCAGCATAAGAACTTGTTAAAGAAATCATAGTAGATCAATACTTTTGAAAGTTTTGACATTGCAAGGCGCGCCTCAATTACCATATTAATTGGAGTGATCAAGACAAATCATTTGCTGATGCATCTCTACAGAGGGTGAACAAACATTCTGCATTTCAATTATTGTGTCATGCTACATTGGCATAATGATCATATATTCATATATAACTCAAGATAGTAATCATGTGCCCAAGGGAAAATGTAATGCTTTAAGAGTACCAGATGTAAGGTAGCTATTGGAAGCAAGCCCTTCTCAGAAACTTATGTGCTCTTACATAAATGACTTTTGGCAGTTTGGTCTGAGGAATCTTAACTAAGATAGAAGTAAAGAAAATGTGCTATTATAAAACCACAGTTGATTTATCATACTTTTGAGGCAGAAAAAGGGTTGAAGTAAGGAGCTGACACTGAGTGTCATTCACCTTTAACAGTCTTGAGTTTGGGCAGACTGTCTTCACCATTCGTCACTCAGCCGGCAATCTTCATTGAGGTGAGCTCAATGCCATCATTTTTATGTTGGTTGTTGTTGTTGTTGTAAGCCACTGAGCCCGCCTAAGAACAAATTGGAGAATACAGAGGTCAAAAGCATCTTAAGAGTCATTTGATTTCATGTATCATAATAGTTCAGTGGCCTTCATGTCTCAAGTTTAGAGGAAGATAACTGTTGATATGATGTGGAAGATCAGATGAGCAAAAGAACAACCCTTCGGTTGGTAAGGGTTCGTATTGGTTTGTGTTGTGTTGATGTGGTAAGAATCCCAGGGCAATGGATATATGCTGAAAAAGTACTAAAAGTAATTAATATTAAATAGCAATTTCTCTAATTCTGCAAACAGAATGTGCTAAAAAAATGATTTAATACTTTACATATTAGGAGAACTCACAAGTATGGTATGAATAAATATAGGGCCTCAATCAGTTATCACCGTTGTTTTTTATCCTCACTTCAATCAACCTCATATTGTTTTTGCCATCGCATACTCCGTTTTCTGCAGCAACTTCTTTATCCGCTCTACTTCTTGTTTGTGAAGATAGCAGGAATCCTGCTATCTTCACAAATTTTAGATCTATATTATGAAATTTTATATCTATATCTTCACAAATCTAATATTATAATATTAAATTTGGAGAAGATAAAGGTTGAATTAATTTTTTGGACTAGATCAATATAGCACAAATTAGATCACGAGATGTCTGCAATTTAGATCACGAGATGAAACAAGAACCGAAATATTAAATAATACTTACAAGCCCTAGCTAGCTTTCCTAACATAAATGAAGTTAGCAGTTTGGTCAAAGGAAGCTTAACTAATATAGAAGTAAAGAAAATGTGCTATGAAACCCCTAGCTAGCTTCGCAAAAGTTGTAAGGAAGATGTTGCTCTCACCTGCACAGAAATCATCACCAACATTGCCCAAAAGTGACTTCAAACGCTCAGAAAATATCTGCACATCAAAACTTTCCCAAGGAAAACCTATGGCTTCTGCTAACGGTTACTTCGTCCTTCAACATAGGCATATAACCATTTTAAAGTTAGAATTCGACAGCAATTGCTAAAGCTAAACATTTTACAGTATAAAATTTGTCTAAACAATTGCTAAACCTAAACCTATGGCTTCTGCTAAACTATGTATTCCATGAGCAGGGGAAACATATAGGGAGTAGGGAAATACTGTTACCTTGATTTTATGAGGGATTAGTATCCTCCCAAATTTGTGTCGCGCGGTCATTAAAAGGAAAGCTTGAGAGATGGTTGGATTCAAATTGTAGAGAATATCAGTTTTATGGTGTGCTTTTTAGTCATTTTCTATGCTTTCATGCTCCTTTTGTAATAAAGCTTTTAGTGAGGTAAGGGTTTCTCCCTCTCACGTGACATGTAGGGTAGTATATAAGCATCTCTTTGATGTGAAAAGAGGATAATTTTAGGGATTGCAGCCCTATGAAAGGACCTCTGCCGCCACCTGCAATGAATGAGCAATGATTGCTCTTCTTTCCATTTTGCTGTCATGATCTTCTATGCATTGCTGGTGTTTTTGCTTCATTGATTTACAGTGATCTTTGCTTGCATTCTTACTCTTCTCATGGTATCAGAGCTGTAGAGTTTCGATCCAGATCTTACCTCTTTTTTGCCTCGTCGTTACGACGTTTATGTTCAATCTTACTGGAAATATGAGTATTCCGAATGCTACTGATTCTGCTCCAGGTAATCCGAATGATCCTTTGTATTTGTCAAACTCTGATCACCCAGGTGCTCAATTGGTAGCTGTTCCCTTTGATGGGAGTAATTTCCTTACATGGAGTCGTGGGATAACAATGGCTCTTGGAGCTAAGAACAAACTGGGGTTCACTAGTGGCACCTGTGCTAGGCCTGAGGCCACTGCTGCGGATTTTCAGAAATGGATCCGTGCAGACTTCATGGTCAGGTGTTGGATCTTAAATTATATGAACAAGAACATTGCTGAAGCTCTTGTTTTCACTGAGTCCACTAAACAACTTTGGGATGAAGTTGTTGAGCGTTTTAGTCACACTAATGCTCCTTTGGTTTATAAAATCAGAAAGAAATTAGGCAATGTCACACAGGGCTCTATGTCTTTGGCTGATCTCTTTAATACCTTGAAAAGGTACTGGGACGAGCTCCAAGTTCCGGAGGGAGTCCCACAGTGTTCTTGTGGAGCAATGAAACAGTGCACATGTGACATTGCTAAGAAGATTGCTGATATTGAGAACAAAAATCGTGTTATGCAACTTTTAGCAAGTCTCAATGATGGTTATGAAGCGGCTAAAACTCAGATCTTAACTATGGATCCCTTACCTGGATTAAACCGGGCTTATTATATCCTACAGCAGGTGGATCAAGGTGGTGGAACATCAGGAAACTCTCAGGTTTCTAATGCTGATAGTAGTGCTTTTGCTGCAGGAAAAAGGGGAAATTTTCAATCTAATGTGAATTCTTATTTCCAGTCCAACCTTAATTCTAGATCTGACCAAGGTTATAGTAAGGATTGGAAAGAGATTAGAAAGGAAGAGAAGCTGAACAGGAAATGTAATCACTGTGGGTTAAATGGCCATACTGCTGAGCAGTGCTTTAAACTACATGGAGTTCCTGACTGGTTCAAGGAACTTAAGGAAAAGGAGAAGCAACAGGCATCCAGAGAGAGATAGAATGGAGCTTCTAAAGGAGCTGCAAATGCTGCTGGATCCATGGGATCTCCTATGCAAAGTAATCCTCTAGAGGAAGAGTTCTTTGACAAAGGGCAGACTGGTGGACATGTTGACAGTGCCATGGTAAATGCTGTCTATCAAGAGATCTTGAGGAAGATGAAAGGGAAAAACATCAGTGATATGTCTTCAGTCAATTTTGCAGGTATAGTCTCTTGCTCTTCTGCAAACTCTAACTGTAAGGTGGGTTCAGATGTTGAGTGGATAGTTGATACAGGGGCTAGTGATCATATGATGCCTAGAGACCTTTGTGTTTCTATGAAGGCTAAGCTTGCCAAACCAGTGCATATAGGGCTGCCTGATGGTACTATTAAAATTGTCACTGAAAGTGGCAACTATAAGATTTCAGATCATGTCATTCTTAATGATGTATTGTTGGTACCTGATTTTCAGCATAGCTTATTATCTGTGGGGAAATTGCTTGATGATTTTGACTTGATAGCAATTTTCACTAGAACTTCCTGCATGATTCAGGACCCTGGAACTAGGAAGGTGTTGCTTGGAGGAATCAGAAAGCATGGGCTATATAAGATCTTGAAGTCTGAGCAGTCTCAAGGATGCAACCAATTTCAGTTTTTGAACACTTTGTTTCCTACAAGCAGTTGTAATAAAGCCAATGTTGGCTTGGATGTTTTACATGCCAGACTGGGGCATACCTCTATGTCTAAGTTAAGACATTTGAAATTGGTTGATCAATGCATTCCTACTGATTTTCATTGTGATATTTGCTCTATTTCTAAGCATCACAGATTACCCTTTCCAAGAAGTGATAGCATTGCTGAGAATGCTTTTGATTTGATCCATATGGATCTATGGGGTCCTTATAAGCATCCCACTTATAATGGATTTCATTACTTCATTACTATAGTTGATGATTATTCCAGGGTCACTTGGACTTTTCTATTGAAAAACAAAATGCAGGTCTTCAAGGCTATCACAGATTTTGTTGCCTATGTAAGTACTCAGTTTGATAGAAAGGTAAAGATTATCAGGACTGATAATGGAACAGAATTTACTTCTATACAGTGTCAAACCTTTTTTGCTACAGAAGGGATTATCCATCAGAAGAGCACAACTTACTCACCTCAGCAAAATGGGAGGGTTGAGAGAAAACATAAACATCTAGTTGAGACTGCTAGGTCTATGAGATTGCATTCATGTTTGCCTATCAGATTTTGGGGAGAGTGTATACTTGCTGCCACTCATGTGATCAATAAAATGCCTGCTGAGACTCTAAACTGGAAAACACCCTTTGAAAGATTATTCAACAAAGAACCTGGATATGGGGAGTTGAGAATTCTTGGGTGTCTATGTTTTGCACCTATTCCACCTTCTGAAAAGGACAAGATGGGAGCAAAAGCCAGGAAATGTGTGTTCCTTGGCTACCCTCATGGACAAAAAGCTTATAAGGTCTGGGATCTTGAGTCAAGGACCATGAGGATATGCAGGGATGTTTTTAATGAAGGAGTATTTCCTTTCAAGGAGCAGCCTTCAGTTACACAGAAGGATGATTTGCCAAACCAAAACACTTTACCTCTTGTCAATCCAGCTGATGATTTCTATCATACTTTTCCTTCTCCTACAGCTCCTCAAACACAATCATATACACCTCCCCATTCCCCTCACATAACTCCTTCCACATCCACCCCTGTGGATGTGGATCCACACATAAATTCTATTGCCCCAAACTCCACAGCATCCTCCTCACCTCCTTCTGTTAACCAAATACAGCCTCAGGATCCTTCATCACAGTCACCTGCTCTTGATGACTTAACTGTTTTTCCTCCCTTGAGGAGATCCAATAGAGAAATTATCAGGCCCAGGAGATTAAATGACTTTGTCTGTCCTAGGGACAATACCAGAAATTCTTTCTCACAGTCATTTCTTGCAGATTGCCTCAATCATGTACATGATCACACTCCTGAGCATCTTACTTCTTTTTGCAACATGGCTGCTGTTTATGAGCCATCTCACTATGGTCAAGCTGTTAATAATCCTGAATGGGTTACAACCATGAAAATTGAGTTGCAGGCTTTGGAAGATAATGAGACATGGTCTCTTACTGAGCTCCCTACAGGCAAAAAGGCTATTGGCAGTAAATGGGTATACAAAGTCAAATACAGACCAGATGGGCAAGTGGAGAGATTTAAAGCCAGATTGGTGGCCAAAGGTTATAATCAAATAAAAGGTAAAGATTATAAACATACCTTTTCTCCTGTTGCCAAGTTCACTTCTGTGAGACTTCTGTTGGCTATTGCCACTGCAAAGCATTGGCCCTTGCATCAATTGGATGTAAACAATGCTTTCTTGCATGGATATTTAGAAGAAGAAGTGTATATGAAACCACCTCCTGGTTATGATTTGCCTAGACAGAATCTTGTATGTAAGCTAAAGAAATCTATTTATGGCCTTAAACAAGCATCAAGACAGTGGAATGTTGAATTGTCTAAGTTGCTAATTGGCTTAGGATATAAGAGAACTGTGGAGGATTACTCAATGTTTGTTAAACATGTGCCAACTGGTGTGGTTGTGGCACTTGTTTATGTTGATGACTTGTTATTGACAGGAGATGATGAGGAGATCATTTCCATGACTAAAGAGGCATTGCACAGGGCTTTCACAATTAAGGATCTGGGTCTGGCCAGATATTTTTTGGGTTTGGAAATATCAAGAGCTGCAGAAGGTACTTATTTGAATCAAAGGAAATATATTCTGGATCTTCTTATTGATTGTGAATTACAAAACTGCAAGCCTGCAATTTTTCCTTTGCCAAAGGGACTGAGGTTGTCTACTGATTCTGGCATGATCTTGAGTGATCCTGAGTCTTACAGAAGGCTCATTGGAAGGCTGTTATTTCTTAATCTTACAAGGCCTGATATATCCTATGCAGTACAGCATCTTAGCCAATTTATGTGTGAGCCAAGAGCACCTCATTATGAAGCTGCTATCCATGTTGTAAAGTATCTAAAAGGAACTCCTGCAGTGGGTTTGTTCTATCCAGCAACATCTCCCTTAACATTGACTGCTTATTGTGATGCTGATTGGGGCACATGCCAATTTAGTGCAAGATCACTTACAGGCTACTGTGTGTTTATGGGAAGCTCCTTAATTTCTTGGAAGACCAAGAAACAAACCACAGTTTCAAAATCATCTGCTGAGGCAGAATATCGAAGTATGTCTATGACTACAAGTGAGATTATTTGGTTGGAGGGTATGATGCAAGCCTTGGCTATACCTCTACCATTACCTATTCCTTTATTCTGTGACAACAAGGCTGCTATTCACATCTCTGAAAATCCAGTTTTTCATGAGAGAACAAAGCACCTTAAGATTGATTGCCATTTTATTCGAGAGAAGCTACTTGATGGCATCATTTCTCCTCAATACATCATAACAGGGGTGCAACTGGCTGATGTTTTAACCAAACCATTGAGTGAGAAACAACATCTCTTCCTCTCTTCCAAGTTGGGACTTGTAGGCTTAACCCCAAGTCCAACTTGAAGAGGGGATGTAGAGAATATCAGTTTCATGGTGTGATTTTTAGTCATTTTCTATGCTTTCATGCTCCTTTTGTAATAAAGCTTTTAGTGAGGTAAGGGTTTCTCCCTCTCACGTGACATGTAGGGTAGTATATAAGCATCTCTTTGATGTGAAAAGAGGATAATTTTAGGGATTGCAGCCCTATGAAAGGACCTCTGCCGCCACCTGCAATGAATGAGCAATGATTGCTCTTCTTTCCATTTTGCTGTCATGATCTTCTATGCATTGCTGGTGTTTTTGCTTCATTGATTTACAGTGATCTTTGCTTGCATTCTTACTCTTCTCACAAATTCATCCAAATATTTCAAATGTGGGAAATTGCACCTGAATTTTTCCCAATCCATGTACATGTTGTGCAAATGATTCAACACCAAAGTCTTTACACTCCATGTATTTTGATTGGTGTCTCTAGCTAATAATGTTTTGAGCTTCCCTCCCCGGATGTAGAGCTTCTCAAGCTTCTGCAATCCACTCGGATGTAGCCAATTCGGTGCAGTTTCAAAAGGGAAACAAAGCAACTCCAATTTCGTTACATTGCTTGGTAATAGCTCCTCTGTTTCATTTTGGCACGCTGGATGCTCCCAACATTTCAGTGTCTGCCATCTAGAAGAGTACTGCCTCAGTGCTTTCTGCCAATCAGCATCTTGCTGTTGATGCTCCAAATTATTGTAATTGGTTAGCCATGTAATCTGTAGGCTGCAAAGATTCTTCATTCCGTTGAATACGTGGAGATCACTACTGTGCGGGAATGGGAACCCCTCTGTGTGAACAACAAGGTTTAACTTTCTCAGTTTCTCTAACTTGAACAATTCCCTAAGGGTGCATGCGTTTGGAAGTTGTCGTCCACCAATCTGATAATAGATGACGAACCCTTTGAGCACCTCAAGCTTGTACAACAACCTTATTCCCTTTGGCAACATACAAAGGATGGGACAGTCTGTGAGGTCGAGATGGGTGAGATTCTTGAGAGACCCGATGCCAGCAGGGAGTTCCTCCAAGTAACTACAATCTCTAAGATTGAGTATTCTGAGATTAGTCACCTTACAAACAGAATCTGGAAGCTTTTTAATTGTTGAAAATCCCTCCAAGTTCAAAAGCCTCAATTGCTTCATGTTTTTCAACTCCTCCAAAAACTTCAAATCCACAACCTCAATTGAATCATGCTCGTGTTTATAACATATCCCAAGATGAAGCACAGACAAATTCGTCATCTTGGAGAACCATTCTACTCTGATATCAACGCTGAGCATATTCACATTGACCAATGTGCGTATAGTTTTGAAATATTCAATCTTTTTAGAAGAAGACTTGATATAGTGAGCCCAAAGGTCGCAAGACGATGGCATGTCGTTCTGAGATATCAACAAACAAGCCCTTTGGGAGCCAGTAAGGTGTGGGGTGAGCATTCTAGTCTTGTGGTCGACATTAAAAAAGCTATCTGCCATTGCCCGTGTCCTCACGAAAGTGTATTTTGGCCTTAGCATGCCCCACCTCCTTTTGTATCCCCTTCCTCTCCCCCCAATGAAAAACTTCTTGTCTAAGTCCATGAAAATTTTTCGCTCGATTTCCTCAATTGTGTGTGCAGTAGAAACTTCCCTGTTTGTAGTCGTACCAGCCTCTGACTCTGTCTCTGTGTTTGCACTTGTAATCTCTGGATTGGGATCTGAACATGCTGCTAGTTCAACATTTTCCTCATGTTGAGGGCCAGTCAACCCCTCACCATACCACAAGTGGATTAGGGTACTCTCCTTGTAATAATCTTTACACGGGAAAAGCGTAAAGAACAACAAGCACTTTTTTTGGGTGTTGGTAAGGGATTCATAGGTGCAATCAATTTGCATGCGCTTCCCCTCGAACCACTTCTTCTCCTTCTTCTTTTTCTTCTCCAAAGGAAGGACTAGTAGCTTCAACTTGGCCACCATCCGAAGGACTTGATTAAAGTTGGTGGAATTAAGTCGGAAGTAAAATTGGGAGAGATGACGGAGGGAAAACCTGTCGTTGATCCGTCAAAGTAAATCTCAAACCTATAACTAGTATAGCAATAAGCAAGAGGTCGATCCCACAGGGAAATTATTATTCAAGTGTGATTTAGTGTCAATCAAAGTAACCAATTTGGGGGGATTTTGTGTGTGAAAGTTCCGCCTTTTATCAAAGCGGATTGAAGCAAACAAAAGTAAAGGTTTTAATTCAGACAATTAGGAGAAGCAATTCTACCTACAATTTTCCACTTTATTTGGTTGAAGTGATCCTTGTAACTTCTTCTCGTCCTATTAAGTTTCCTATGAATGCCCTTGTCCCGACCTAATATAGTTACTAGTCCAACCAGTCCTAGCAACCCTTATCAATCGAACAGTCCCTAAAGAAGGATTTAACCCAATTGATAGCTTTAAGTTCAGAGATTAGTCAAGGTATTTGCAGTCCCTAAAAAAGGATTTAACAACACATTCAACTTCCTACTCATTCAATTAGTTCAACCAGCCCTAAAGGAACAAGTTTGCCACTTAGGTTAGGGTTCACAACCAGGAATCTACAAAACCTTAGCAATTGAATTGATCTAACAAGTTGGCCAGACAAGATAGAACAAAACAATAAACAATCAAGCACAAAGAAGTTGAAGCATTCAAATATAGGAAACAAGGAACGAGAATTAGAAACTCACAATCAATCCGAATAAAGCTTCAAATTGCAGGCAAAATAGATGAGTTTAGTTCCTCATGGAAGACATCGCTCAAAATCTCTAAAGTGTCTGATGAATAGAATAAAATAGAAGTGAAGTCTGAAAAAATAACTAAAAGTGGCCTTATAAAACATCCAAAGTCGGCCATGAAAGAAATCAGGAGACTCTAGGTTTTTTATTAATCAAAACGATGCGGATTAGTGCTGACGACCAATGCTGTGGGCGCAGCATAGGTGCTGCGCCCGCCGCACACTGTTTCCTCCAACCCTTTGCAAATTGATTGGCCGCGAGCGCCGCAAGGTTGCTGCGGCCGCAGCCAGGGGCTTTTCACGGAAAATCTATCATGAATTCGCTCTTCTTGTCAACAGGAAAGTTGTAGTTCTCTGAAAGAGCTTTCCAACGCATGGTCATAATAGTCAATCGGACAACCGAGGCCTCCAGAAAGTGCAAAACAAGTTCAGCATGTCTGGCGACAACTTCTGCAGACTTGTTCTTCGTTTAGGTTTGCTTCTTCTTGTCAGAACCTCTTGAGATCTTCATGTAAGCTTCTCCGATCAACTACACATTCTCATCTAATGCGTTAACGACTCCTGTCTCATCATCGGATCCACGATTACCTGAAATAATCAATAAAAGTGTGTAGATTCCGACTCCACTAACATAGAGAGCAAATATGCAAATTGTACTTAATCAATCCATGAAATGCATCTTAACTAAGCTAAATGCAACCTATTATGCCTACCTAAATGCATGCTATCAAACTCCCCCACACTTAACATTTGCTTGTCCTCAAGCAATGATAGAATGAACATGAATCAACGCATCCCACAGGAAATCCCTTCAAGTTTCAACCTCATCAAAAAGCAACATCATATCAGGTGAAAACATAAACCAAACAAACAAACGTCATAGCATGCATTTTAGTGATTAAAGCTTAGAAGTAGACATTATCCAACCTCACTAGAAATATGTGTTTCACTCATGTGTTTAGGCTTTAAGATACAACTCTCAACTCAAACCAATCATGCACTAAGCTCATAGACATTGACCACCATATCACCAATTCTCTACCGAAATGTCATTACTTGCGGGACACAATAAAGACAATAAAATGCAACATTTTTTTTCTTTTCTTTTGCTTTCTTTTCTCCTTTTTTTTTCTTTTTCTTGTCTTGGTGCTTTCCTTACGCGAGGCGCAAACATGGGTGTCATGAATGGTCCCGGTCTATCAACACCTCAACCTACTAATATGAAGTCCACTTGAACATCTTTTGACGCAAGTTGCAAACATGGGTGTCATGAATGAACCTGGTTACTCAATGATCAAGCTTTCTTTCCTAGTGGATAGTTTCCAACACCTTTTTGTGCGAATCATACCCATGGGTGTCATGCATAGATCCGGTTACTAAGTGCATCAACCATTGCCACCTTATTCACTAAATATTCACAAATTCAAACAAAAGACTCAAAATATAAACATAAACTCCGCAAGCAATCAAACATGTGCATCGGTCTTTAAAATTAGATACTGCAGTCAATGCCAAGAGGTAGTAACACTAGGAGAGTAATTCACACAACTGAGCAAAAGAATTCAAATAAGGCCAAACATTCTCACAAGGGTCATGTTCATAGGATTTCAATCATACTTTAGCTCAATCATACATGCTCAATTATATTTGCTAGCTCATGCTCCACAAAAATCATATACAGACAATAATCAAAACATCCAGAACTCCATGGGATTTTTATGAATCATGCTTGAAATTTAAAATAGAGGACAAACTAAGCCAGATGGGTATTTGAATAACACATATGTATGCAATGCATGGTTATTTTCGAATTTTTTTTAATTACCAAAATAAACAAGAAATTAATAAAAAATAAATTAAATTAAACATGGTGCAGAAATTTAAATATGATCTCCTATATGCACTATATATACAAAATTCCTCTCCCCCACACTTAAAGTTTTCATTGTCCTCAATGAAACAATAAAGACAACAAAAGTAAATCAAATATAATCAGGGTGAAGGAAAAGAAAAAGGAAAAAGAAAGAATAACTTACCTCAGGTTGCCTCTCGAGAAGCGCCTTTGTTTCAAGTCGTTGGCTCGACGTTTTGCTTAAGCTTACGAAACTAATCAGACATAGTCAAAGCCCTCAGCAACCTGTCAAACTCTTGTGCACAACTAACAAACAAGCATGCGCTACATACAAATAAATTGAAACTAAATAATAATACATTTAAGAACCGTTTAGACTTATTGTATTCAGGAGCTTGACTACCCACAAAGGGTATATAATACCACCAATTCAGTTCTACTGGTGGCTTGTCAAAGTAGCAGTCAAATGGATCAATGTATTCACCAATATTCTCTCGAGTGCAGGAGACGACCTTTACCTGCTCTGTAGCCTCATCAATAGGCTCTGGACCTGATTCATCAATGGGCGAGCTAGGATGATCTCATCAGATGGAGTGTCTTCTTCCTCAATCTTCTCAATGTGATTTTCCACAATGACTTCAAGAGGTGCAACAGAGGTCTCAATGATTTGAGATACTAGAGAAAGTGACTCGTTCTGCGCACATTGATTATCCATGTAACAGAAAAATTCCCACATCTCCGAGAGTCCCATATCTAATAAACCTCCATCACTCAGGCGCTCGGCAAGACTTCGTGTCTCAGCAGTCATGCCATCAAAGATGCATAGAAGCACTTCCCTTATTCTAGCTTGATATCCCCATGAATAAACATCGTTAATGTACTCCTGCAGTCTGATAAAGTATTGATGAAAATTCTCTCCAGGTAACTGCAATAACCTAACCATCAACATATGTTAGTAGCAAGAGTGCAGACCATGTAAGTGGTCCACACCAAAAATCAGCACTAAAAACACACAAGAATTAATAAATTTCCCCGGCAACGGCGCCAAATTTGACGGAGGGAAAACCTGTCGTTGATCCGTCAAAGTAAATCTCAAACCTATAACTAGTATAACAATAAGCAAGAGGTCGATCCCACAGGGAAATTATTATTCAAGTGTGATTTAGTGTCAATCAAAGTAACCAATTTGGGGGGATTTTGTGTGTGAAAGTTCCGCCTTTTATCAAAGCGGATTGAAGCAAACAAAAGTAAAGGTTTTAATTCAGACAATTAGGAGAAGCAATTCTACCTACAATTTTCCACTTTATTTGGTTGAAGTGATCCTTGTAACTTCTTCTCGTCCTATTAAGTTTCCTATGAATGCCCTTGTCCCGACCTAATATAGTTACTAGTCCAACCAGTCCTAGCAACCCTTATCAATCGAACAGTCCCTAAAGAAGGATTTAACCCAATTGATAGCTTTAAGTTCAGAGATTAGCCAAGGTATTTGCAGTCCCTAAAAAAGGATTTAACAACACATTCAACTTCCTACTCATTCAATTAGTTCAACCGGCCCTAAAGGAACAAGTTTGCCACTTAGGTTAAGGTTCACAACCAGGAATCTACAAAACCTTAGCAATTGAATTGATCTAACAAGTTGGCCAGACAAGATAGAACAAAACAATAAACAATCAAGCACAAAGAAGTTGAAGCATTCAAATATAGGAAACAAGGAACGAGAATTAGAAACTCACGATCAATCCGAATAAAGCTTCAAATTGCAGGCAGAATAGATGAGTTTAGTTCCTCATGGAAGACATCGCTCAAAATCTCTAAAGTGTCTGATGAATAGAATAGAATAGAAGTGAAGTCTGAAAAAATAACTAAAAGTGGCCTTATAAAACATCCAAAGTCGGCCATGAAAGAAATCAGGAGACTCTAGGTTTTTTATTAATCAAAACGACGCGGATTAGTGCTGACGACCAATGCTGCGGGCGCAGCATAGGTGCTGCGCCCGCCGCACACTGTTTCCTCCAACCCTTTGCAAATTGATTGGCCGCGGGCGCCGCAAGGTTGCTGCGGCCGCAGCCAGGGGCTTCACGGAAAATCTATCATGAATTCGCTCTTCTTGTCAACAGGAAAGTTGTAGTTCTCTGAAAGAGCTTTCCAACGCATGGTCATAATAGTCAATCGGACAACCGAGGCCTCCAGAAAGTGCAAAACAAGTTCAGCATGTCTGGCGACAACTTCTGCAGATTTGTTCTTCGTTTATGTTTGCTTCTTCTTCTTAGAACCTCTTGAGATCTTCATGTAAGCTTCTCCGATCAACTACACATTCTCATCTAATGCGTTAACGACTTCTGTCTCATCATCGGATCCACGATTACCTGAAATAATCAATAAAAGTGTGTAGATTCCGACCCCACTAACATAGAGAGCAAATATGCAAATTGTACTTAATCAATCCATGAAATGCATCTTAACTAAGCTAAATGCAACCTATTATGCCTACCTAAATGCATGCTATCAAGAGATCACTTGGATCCTCATACCCAGGTCGGAAATGATTTCTAGCATTCGTGAGTTCATCGAGAAGCTCCTCAGCACGGGTGCAATCGGGACAGCTCTCGAGGAGACCAATGTTGTGTCTTATATATTTTAAATCAGCGACCATTCTTCTACACTGCATCTTAACAGTTTCATCATGACTACCGATGGCGATGGGGCAGGACTCGGTTTCAGTTTTTGCCTTAGTATCCTCTTCATGAATGCGTTCTTTCTGCCAGGGGGTGAGAATAGGCCCAATAGGGATAGTATCAAGTGAAGACACGGGTTTGAAATTCTCCTGGAATCTCGAAATGAGGTCAACTATCAGATCGAAATGTTGTTTGAATCGGTCAAATCTTGAATTGATAAAAAAAGTGGAAACAATATAAAACTCATTGGGCTTGGAGAGTCTTGGATGCAGATTTTCTATCCTACTTTCAGGAGGAGCAGCAGCATGATCAAGAAGGGTATCAACTGTCTGTAAACATGTAGCTACTTTTTTCACTGAGGTACTGAGAGTTTGAAGATTACCAAGGTTGACAGAGGAGGGAAGATGATGATTGATATTAGTTTTGGATAGGTAAAGTTTCTCAAGGCAACACATTTGTTCAAAAAGACTCGGACTCAACTCTTTTAAACCACTACACCCCGACAGATTTAGCTCCTTGAGCTTTTTGAGGCTGCTTATATCTTCGGGCAAATCACCCAGGATTTCACAACCTGAGATGTCAAGGACCTCAAGCTGTGTCAGCTTTTCCATTGCCGGGAGTTTTTGTAACTTGGTACAGTCCTTGAGTATCAGGTAACGGAGGTTTTCCAGACCCGAAATGAAATCTATGGATTCAATTTCAGTTCTTGAAAGATCAAGCGCCTCAAGTTCTTCACTGTCCTTTAATAGATCAAGACCTTTCACGTACTGGGCTCCAGAAACATCAAGCAACTTAAGATCGAGCTGATAATGAGAAAATCCTTGGAAGTTAATCACCTTTGCATCTCTTAAAAATAGAGTAGTGATTGATAATCTATTGCATATAGTAGATGTGAAATGCAAGGCAGTATATGAAAGATCAAGCTTCCCAAAACAATGTTGATCAAACCCCTGTAGTTTGTGCAAAGCGGTGCAGTGAGATAGATCAAGCTCCCAGATGATTCCCAAGGGCTGGATGGATGGAAGAGAAGTTAGTTTAGAACACCCTCTAAGAATGACCCTTTGAAGCTCTTTAAGGCTGTGATGAAAGAATTCCTCTGGCAGTGTTTCAATAAGAAGATGATATAGCTCGAGGTATTTAAGTTCAGTCAATGGAGGGAGTTTGGGAAGGGAATGTATATTAGGACAATCTTTTAGAGTGAGGGAATGGAGATGGACAAGCTTGGAAAAGAACTCAGTTGGTAGTTGTTTGATGGGAAGATGAGATAAACTGAGGATTTGAAGGTGAATCATTTCAGATATTGTATTTTCAGGAAAAGTGATGAGATTGATTAAACCAGAGATTTCCAGACAAGTCAAGGTTTTGAATTTTTCGAAAGGGAAAAGCGAAGCATCCAGTGGAAACAACTGATCACAGCCTCAAAGTTGCAGCATTGAGGGCTCCTTCATCCTTTCGAGTAGAGGTTTCACAGACTCCGGGGTGGGATTCAACTTGGTGATGCATTTAGGCCCCTTTTTAGTGGGAAGGAAATGCCTCATGTCATGATTGCCACCTATTAGATCGGCTTCGACCCAAAACCTTATCCATGGGTAAAGCTTCTCAATTGAATATAAACCCAAAAAATCAAAAGGCCGAACTTCTTCAATGGCGCCTAATGGTCTGCGAAGAATGGCATCTGAATCAGTTAAATGTTGGACTACGGCAGCCTTACCTTTCACAGGATCATCATGAGGCTCATCAGCTGAAGAAGAATCGCTTCCATCCACAAAGGGAACAATTTAACTACTCATTTTCTGCATTACACATTCAAGCAACAATTCAACACTTACTATTTTAATCCAAATGTAATTATATCCAAACACTAAAAGTAGCTAGATTCCCATAAAGCTAGATAGCTAGAACAACGCACAAATTAATTAAACAATTGATAGGGAAGATATATACCTTGGATCGGAGTAGAAGACGAAGAGATAAGTAGTATATGAACGAAGCTAGAAAGAGGAGTGGAGATATTTGAGTTTGGGTTGAGTACGTACTGACTACTGGAAAGCATCTTCCTTCATTATATATACTAGATTGCCCGGCCTGGCAACTCTCCGATTGTAATTAAATGCACAATAAATGACACCGTCTAATTAACCCATTGTCGGGTATATATTTTGTTTTTGGTTATAAGGTCGGGAACCCAAAAACTTAAGTCATTGTGTAGGAGTTTCTCCTCCCCTTATATTTTGTTATTATATTTGGTCTAACCACCGATGTGGGACCTTTTTAATCCCAATAGACCAACCACCAAAAGGTTGTACCAACTTAATTAGTTACCAATTAAGTTGGTTGGTTGGTACATGTTGGTAATGCTAATTTACCAACTTTGGAGTAGAAAAAAAAACATGTACAAATACAATATAACTTAATTAAAATGTATAAGTTATTCCAACGCTTAGGTTTTTGTCTGAACTGACAATATTTAAGCCCGAAAGCAACTTAAAACTTATAAGTTATTACAACATGTTTAAGCACTAAAGCAAAAGAAACATAGTAGTCGGAAGGTCCTAGTCCTACTAGCGCTTAGGTTTTCGTCTGAATCGAGGTCGAACTAGTATTCCTCCCTTGATTAAAAGCATTTTTTGCAAAAAAAAAAAGAGTACAAAAACTAATCAACTTAATCTATATCTAATATCTAATATCTAATATCTAATATAATACTAAAACAAATGTTGATGATGCCACTTGACGACTTTAGCTTGAAAATAGGCTTACGTGACAACATATCATCAATCATGGTCCCACCTTGATTCTTTCATGATTTTTACAAATTAAGTAGATTAATTATTTACCAAAAATATTTATTTCAAATTGAATTTATTGTTACTATTTTTATGGAATTTAAATTATTAAAAATGTTTTTATTTAAAAATAAAAAACATCTATCAAATTTTACAGAAAATCATTTATTCAAACACGTCAATTAATTATTTGATTGGATAAATATTAATAGCTTCTTTTATAAGTCAAATTATCTTAGATTTACTATTTCTAATTATTTCTAAAAAAATTATTTCAAATTAGATAAATATATAATATTTATTTATTTTGGTTAACCGAACTTAGGCAATGATATTATATAAATTTGCATCATAACCTAAAGCATCCGTTATTATCCAATTAAATAATTAGGCAATGATATTGTTACTATTTTTATGGAGTTTAAATTATCAAAAATATTTTTATTTAAAAATAAAAAAAATCTACCTCATTTTAAAGAAAATCATTTATTCAAACGCATCAATTGATTATTTAATTGGATAAATATTAATAGTCGTTTATAAGTCAAATTTTCTTAGATTAACTATTTCTAACAAAATTATTTCAAATTAGGTAAATATATAATATTTAGGCAATGATATTGTATAAATTTATATCATAACCTAAAGCATCCGTTATTATATAAATTAACTTGACTTATAAAATATTATATAATAACGGTTGAACTGGGTTAACCGAACTTGGCATTAACAATTTGACTTATAAAATAAATAAATATTATATATATTTTATAAATTTGTAACATATAAAATATTTTAAAAATATGATAGAATTAAAATAGTAAACCCATTATTATCGTTTCCTAATTTTCTTATTTAGGTTATTCATTTGTGTTGTGTCATTATTAAATTTATATCTACATACCCTTAAAAATATATCTACATACCCTTAAAAATGTTCATAATAGGTTAAACGTGTATTTGGTTAAATGATATTTTAGTTCGGAAAAAAGTATGAACGCAAACCAAAGTTACCAAACATAAAAAAAAATGATGAATTACCTAAGTTCAGTTAACCAAAAATTTAATTAATCACCACACAGTCTATTGATTAAAAACATGGTAGTTTTTTCTATTAGAACTTTAAGGTTGTTACTCCGTATTTATACTGATTTTTTTTTATAATGCAGAATATCTCTATTTCTCATAAAAGAATCCCAACATAGCTATCAACTAACTCCGTTTTGACTGTTTAATTTTATTTTCAATTTTCTTTGATTTAGCTTAACATCACGTCTCCATTGCAAGTTTGTTATAATTAACAACCAATAAGATTTTGTAAATCAATTTCCATAAACATTAGCGATCTTTAAAAAATATCTTTTGTTTACTAATTATAAAGGGTTATTAATCATATTTTAAAATTTGAAATTAAATTATTCTTATTTTTTAGATAATCATCTTTTTTTTAAGATTCATAAAATCCCATATTTTTTATTGAAAAAAAAAAAACACATCTGAAATTGAAATTTCAGTCTCAATCTTCATCTTCATCAGTAATTAATCTAAGGTTTCATTCTTATCTTTTTGTTGGAAAAAAATAATAAATGAAAGATTTTGCTTAAATTGTTCAAAGAATAGGTCAAGCTATCAATCTTAAATAGGAATATACTATTTCCTTATATATAAATATATGGAAAAGGTAATAGGTTTTCTTTCACGTGATAAGCATCAAGTTTTCTATTATGTTTAACCTTTTCTTCTTATAACTATCGGTTTTTCTATTGGTTTTTTCTTATTAATAATTGTATTTAGAATTCGATTCCAATTTTTATGTTACACAGGGTGAGTGAATGATTTCCATTTGCAATTTGTAATAGGCGGTACTCCTTCTAACATGCTCCCATCTACAATCCAAGAAAAGCCTTGCCACCACTGCTCAACATCAACCCCATCGCATCCAAAGGGTCTGCATATCCAACTTTGATATCAAAGAAAGGCAATTGGACTCCACCACCATTTTCCTTTTTTTCTCTATCTTTAGAACCTCTCGAACCCCAAATGATGGCATTTGCCTCCAACATCTCGGCTATGTCTGCCTACTATACACTCTTGAAGACCCTAAAAATATTACTTCGCCCCAACCTGCTCATGCCACAATCCCGATCCCATAGCCATCATTCTCGCATACAACTGCACTGCAGTTTAGTTTATGGTTCCTTGAATTGATGCATTTTATTTTTCTTCCTCACTTATGTACTATATTTTGTATGAAGTAATTGTGATTAATTTGTTGATGATGTATTTTCACACATCATTGTTTATCTAGCAAGACTTTATTTCTATTAATGAGTTCGATCTATTCCTTTATACTTTTTTTGTATAAAATATTTGTTTAATTTAGAATAAATAATTTTTAAGCGATTATCTATAAACAATAATGCATATAACACTTAGAACCAACTTTGATTCGAATTCAGTAGTATTTTAAGCTTTTTTTTCCAAATTTTTTTTCCAAATTATGATGTGTTTTCACCACATCAGAATTTAAAATAGTATAATATAAATCAATTAATTTTGATCAAAATTTATAATTTGTGATTATTAAAGACGTGCATCGGTGCATGTAACACATATGACAAGATCACTTAGATTGTGATTAAAATGATATTAAGTTAGAATACATAATTGTACAAAATATCCATCCGATAAAACTAATAGTACATAAATCCTAAGAGGGAATTAAAGAAAATAACCCTTGCCCCGGTTTGCTTTGCACGCCTAACCTACTAACCGTTTCTAATTGCAAGGGTTAGACCCCCCCTTTAAAAGATTGCAAGGTAGCCGGTTAAATAAGGGTGTTGAAACCGGTGGTTGGAAGTAATTAAAGAAGGGAGAGAGCGTGGGAGGGAGGAGGAGAGAGAGGGCAGTTTTAAAAAACCTGTCACTTCCAACTGTGTAAAACAGAGAGGAGGGAGGGCAAAAGGCACGAAACCGCCATTCTTGATACGAGAAAGAAGAAGAAGAAGGCCAAGGAAGAAGACGAACCTGGGAGCAAGGAGAAGAAGCCGGCGGGTTGCAAGCCAGTAAACCCGACAACTTGTAGAAGACGACCCTGACACCGTTTAGAAGAGAGCGACCGACGGTTTTCAAGTAAGTAAACCCTAACTCTACCGATTTAGTACTGATTGCAGAAATTGAAAGGATGAGGGACCAATTGAAGAACCTAATTTGTTCGCCATGGTTTGCAATTGGATGAAAGAACGGGTGGAATATCCGCCCCTGTCATGTGGGATGTAACCGGCGTCAAGTATGAAAACAATGGGTGGAAATGTGGGAACGTGGGGTGTTCGAGTCGAGGAGAGAAGGGAAGTACCATTGCGGTGATGATGTGAATTTTTGGGAAATTGGTGAAATTGGGGAAAATGTGAGAATTGAGGAAATTGGTGAGATTGGGGAAATTGGATAGATTTTTATAGATAGACGGAAATCGGGGAACCTTTATGTTGGTAAAAAAATTTCGGGAACAAGTTATTGAATGTAATGCTGTTACATTGTAACATGTCATGTTTTGAATATTTACTTGGCATGTTTAATAGGTTTTCTATCATGTTTAAATGCAAAATTGCGCGACGTATATTTTATGGAAGCTATAAAATGGTTACAATGCTCAAGTGATAAGTATAGGGTAAGATATGATGAGGCTAGAAATTTACTGTCATTTGTGATAAGTATAGGGTAAGATTTGGTATCTGTCATGTTAAAATGGTCACATGACATGTTAAATAAACTTACCATCATGTGCATTGTGACTGGTGTGATGAAAATGTGCAAATGTTTGAAGAATGCTAAAGTATTGCTCCCCAACCTGCAGGGTATCAAACAATGGCGACATATGCAGTCCCCGAGGACCAGCATTTCAAGTGTAGGTGCAACCAATACGCCATGCCCCATGTCCTTTCAAAGCTAGACCAGTACCTGAGCGCCTCAAACTGGAAGCGTCTGTATGAAAGCCAGTTTGGCGGCATTGCGAGGCTCGGTGCCAAAGTTGAGTTCTCAGCACAGCTAGTCCACTACGTCCTACAGCGGCAGCTGCGGTCGAAAAAAGAGCATGAAACCTGGTACATGATCCAGGGGTCCATAGTCCGGTTCTCCATCGCAGAGTTCGCGCTCGTCAAACGTGTTGCGGACCGTGGACACTGAGGCGGACAAGGCTGCCTGCTTAGATTTCTTAGGGGTGGAGAAGATGAGGATGGAGGACTTTGAGACGGAGTACAAAGTGGCGATCAAGTCCGAGTGTTCCGCCGCCAAGCACTTTAAGTTCGCGCTCATACTGCTGGTGGAGGCGGTGCTCTTTGCGAAGGAACCCCACAACTTTATTCACGGGTGGGTTGTAAACATGTTGTCTGACACTGAGGCATTCTTGCGTTACCCGTGGGGGCGACTGTGCTACGAACGAACCCACGAGTTCCTCTACCGGGCTGTTGAGCGCAAGCTCCAGCACGGGGTCAGCAGCTCTCGCCCGTCGTACTTGTTAGGCGGCTTCCCCCTTGCATTCCAGGTATGTACATAAAGCTCACATGACAAATAATGATTATAACTGGACACTGACTCATGGTAACTGGACATAGGCATTGTGCATTGTAAAAGGACACGATTAAATGCAAAGTGTCGACATGTCATCACTTGTTTTTTTTTTTTTGTTTGTAGTTGTGGGTGTACGAGGCTCTGCGCCCAGTTGCAAGACAATTTTCTGACACCAGCGACGACATAATCTACACTCGGTGCCTGCGGTATAAGTCGAAAGAGCACAATATCATGTACGATTCTCTTGCCTCCCTCATCCAGCAGTCGAAGGACGAGTTGGGCATGTTCGACGAAGTGGACGCTGTTCGGACAGTCCTCCTTCCGGATGCCTAGGAGGTGAGGAAGGGGGTTATCCTTGGCGCTATGTTCGCGACAGAGAAGCCGGATAAGTTATTCGACGACCTCGTGGTGGAGTATAAAGCGAAACATGCGTCGAGCACGACGGAAGCATCCGGGTCAGGCACGCAGGGTGAGGGAAGTACGATGGCTACCCAAGTGGATGTGTCAAGGATTTTGTCTAAGATGGATGATCTAGGGACGAGAATATTGGCAACGTTTAACAAGAGGATGCAAAGGGTTGAGGCGGCGATGCAGGAGCTGAGAAGGGAGGTGAGGGGGAAGAAGCGAGGCGAGGATGAGGTGACACACTCGCAGGACAGGCATGGAACTTATGGTGAGGAAACCGAAGATGTTGAGTTGCAGTCGAAGGAGGTAAGATGTTCAATTTGTCATGTCAGTATTCATAACCGTCATGTATAACAATATAGGCATCATGTATAACAATATAGGCGTCATGGTAACATACCTTTCCCATATTTGCGTAGGGTGAGGAAACTGTTAAGGAAATGGGCCAGAAATCGAGTACTGATGCAGGTGGAAATGAAACCACCAAGACAACCTGTGAGGTAAGTACTCTAACTGAAACCGTGATGTCAGTTTTGTGAATGACGGTGACACGAACTCATAATCTGAAGGAGATGGGTAAGAGTAAGGGACCAGTCCATGGGGAGACCGAAATGGAGAAGGATGCTGATCCACAAGAACCCCCCAAAGAAACACCCACCACACAGGTAAGTCATCCCTATCGTACTGCGATGTGAGTGTTGATAATGGTGTCGACACTAAGTTCATTTGCATATTTGCGTAGGGTGATGAAGTTTTGAAGGAAAAGGGTCAGACTGATAGCACATGGCAAGGGGAAATGGTAAGAGCGACCGGTGTTGAGCCAGAAGCAGCCACCACCAAAGTCACAACCGCTGAGGTAAGCCATCTGCCGCCCAGTGTCATGTGAAATTCGGTATTTGTCATGTCAAAAATCTCTTGCTGTCATGTAGGATGACCGGGCTAATGAGGATGAGGTGTTAGCTGAGGGGTCTAAGACTGTGGCCACAGGGCCTGGGGCCACGTCAACCATCTCCGAGCCAGAAGCACCCACGACACAGACAACCCCTGAGGTAGGTCGTGTTATGTTAATGGTAATGTCATGTGATATCACGTATGTGTCATGTTATGTTAAGTTTGTGTCATGTTATGTTAAGTTTGTGTCATGTTATTTTAAGTTTGTGTCATGTGATTTTAAGTCTGTGTCATGTGATTTTAAGTCTGTGTCATGTGATTTTAAGTCTGTGTCATGTTATTTGAAGTTTGTGTCATGTTATTTGAAGTTTGTGTCATGTATACCGCCATAGGAGGCGCATGATGAGACCGTCGTTCCCCTTCAGCGTAAGGGCAGAAGGGTGAGGCGAGCGCCTGCGACGTTAGATGGCCACGAAGTCACTCAGCCGGTGAAGAAGCCGCGTGTCGAGAAGGGAAACAAGGAAAAGGAGGTGGTTGAGGACGTGACGAAGGGGCTGAAGAAGCCGCGGGCCGCCAAGGGGAAGAAGGTCATTGTGGGGGTTGACGCCATGGCCTTGGGCCTGATTACCAGGGCCGACGTGGACGCCTTCTCCGTGTGGTTGACCACCGACGACGCCCAAGGGACTGACCCCGCACGTACAATGATGGGCACCCTCCTCCAGAGGGATTTCTTCGGGGACCTAAAAACGCCAAAGAAAATGGTGGACTCAGAGGTAAAGTCCGCCCACCTGTGCTCCGATAACATGACAATTTTGTTGTTGACTGGACACGTGTTCCTTGTTTGCAGCATATCGACCAAGCATGCGGTATCCTCCGAAAGGAGGTAGCCAGCGACTCGAAGTACGCAGGCGTCGCAGTCGTCGACCCCTACTTCGGGGTACTGCTGCAGAGACATACCGGCATGAACGTCGACGAGGAGTTGGAGTACTACTTCAGCGGTATGTTGCCTGAGAGGTGTCCGAAGCCTTGGGCCAGCGTCGACCGCGTGTTGGCCCCCTGGAATCTGAAGGACAACCACTGGGTTGCGCTGAAGATCGACCTGGCCAAGTGGACTGTCCGTGTGTATGATCCGGACACTCGTCTGACTCCTGAGCGACATTTGCCCAGCCTTCTGAAGCTCATCACGCACACCCTGCCCCCGCTGATGGATGTCCACCAAGAGTTGCACGCCAAGCATGCAGGGAAACTGCCCTAGCCGTTCAAGTACAACCGTGTGAAGGGGATCCCTCAGAACAAGCAATCGTAAGTCGTCGTTGTCCATCTTCTGATTTATAGTGTAATTGCTGCGAATTTGGTTTCACACATATACTTTTTGCGACGCAGAGGAGACTCCGGTCCCTACGCTATCCGTTTCATGCAGATGCTCGCATCAGGCGACCGCGTATTCAAAGGGGTGGACGACGCCTTTATCGATGCCTACCGCCTAGTCCTATGTGTCGCCATCTACCACGGTGCCTTCCGACCCAGCCCCGATCCTCAGTAGTCATTGCCTCCGTCTCTAATTACAAGAACATTGTTGGTTGTACTATTGTCTGGACATGTTGCTGGTGGCTTGAACATTTGTGCTTTCGTAGGATTTAATTTGGTTGACTTTGGTATCGACGGTATGTCCTTTTGGGAAACTTAGGGCTCAGGTTTTTGAAACTCTGTTATCATGTAGGTCGTACGATGGTTGACACTTATATATTTACGTCGTCCGCATTTCCATTGAAAATGCACAATTAAAACATGTCATGTCCAAAATATCACCTGGTAAGTTAATATTACTGCATGTCATGTACAAACTGAAATAGCTGCACCCAGGCCCAACAAGCCCTACTAACAAAACACGGGCGAAGTTCATACTTCAATGTAAAAGGGGGATCGATAACGTTTCCGAATAAGTGAGCCCTGATTACAAAACGTGGTAAATACCTACTGTCATGTCTTACCCATTATATGTCATGTCAAAATATGTTCCCGTCATGTAATATCCTTATGATCGACCAAGTATGGCGCCGGCGGTTACTAGGTGCGGCGCCGTTTCGGGAACTTCCTTTCCCACTGAGATGGGTACCTAGATGTCTTCGGCCTGCCAGGCCGTACCTTGATAAGTGTGGGGAGGCAAGTCTCATTGGCGATTGTCTCGGGTACCCTCCAAGTCTCTCGCGATGGGACTGGGTAGATCACGTCCTTGTAGCACGCATGCCACGCGTCTACCTTGTACAAGTCGTTGACGAGCGAGTACACGTCCGTCCCGTGCAATTGGGATGCTGCCATTGCGTGCGCGCATGGGTACTGGTCGACGTTGAAGCGTCTGCAGCTGCATAAGCGTCCTGTTAGGTTTACAAGCCAGGTGGAGGTTCCCTTGCGTACCTCGAACTCATGAGGACTCAGCTTTCTGACAACCATGGAAAGGGACTGCACGAAGTTTGCTTTGATGGCGTTACCAACCCAGTCGCTTACGACTTTCCCCTGCTCGCCGCTTGTCTTCCTATGTTTGGCGAACTAGGTGCCGACGGTCTCAAGGATGGAAACTACAAGGGCTGTTAGCGGCAAATCCCTAGGATATTTGAACAACGAGTTCAAGCACTCGGAGTTATTAGTGGTTGTGATGTTGTACCTATTCCCAGCGTAGAAAGCCCTTGCCCAGTTGCTGAACCCGGCCTCCTTCAGATATTGGCCCGCTCCAGGAACCCGTGCACAGAACTCCGCGTACAATACCTAGAACTCCTCGTACGTGTAAGCTTTACACATCGTCATGAACTCTTCTTGCAAGCCCCCGCACTTGAACCGGAAACGGACGTTTTGAAATAAGTGATATGTGCATATGCCGTGCTTCGCGAATATGTAGCTATCCCGTATGCCCTTCAGGATGCTCATGTGGCGGTCAGATACCCACACCAGATCAGTCGTGTCTTCAACGACACGCAACATCTGCCTGAAGAAGAACCCCCAAGACCCATCATTCTCGCCGTCAACCATGGCGAAGCCGACGGGGTAAATGTGGTGGTCAGCGTCTTGTGCGGTAGCAAATAGCAAAAGCACCCTCGAAATTTCCCCTTCAAGAAGCTCCTGTCCATCGATATAACCTGGAGAATAAACATCTTGAGGCGTTAGAGGTGTCATGTCTATTCAAACATATGTCATGTCGTATAACTATGATCGTCATGTTTATAGTATTTGACCGTCATGTTCCATTTACTGAAGGACTGACCTTTCGTAGGTTGGGGATAGCCCTCCGCCAAGCTCCAAGACTCACAAACGCATACTTGAATCGCCCCTCTGTGTCGCGTTCTATCCTCGTGTACATCCCAGAGTTGGCCTGCTCCAGCATGTACATGTACGAGTACATGCTCCGATAGCTTTCCTCGTCTGTTCCGTACACGTTGTCCCTCACACTCAACCCGGCTCGGCGCGCCTTCCAGTAGCTGCATGTGACTCCCAGCTGCGACTTCATCATCCTCTGCACTTGGTCTGGATCGAGGCGCTTCTTTGACCGTCCGAAACTGCACATGCACATTCACAAACAAGTGTGTCCAGTTAAGATAGTTGTGTTTCCAGTTAAGATAGTTGTGTGTCCAGTTAAGATAGTTGTGTGTCTAGTTTTAATTAACGTATGTTCAGTGTATATAGGTTGTTGTCCAGTTACTATTGTTGTGTGTCCAGTTACTACCAAGGTGTGTCCAATGTATATCTCTATATGTCCAGTGGAATTTAGGCAAGAGTGCAGTTAAGTTTTACGTATTGCGTCACATACCTTTCGACCATGCGCCGCCCCAGCTGCGTGTATGACGCACTGCGTTTTTGTCTGACCGCCTCGTTCAGCGAGCACGTGTGCTCGTCCACAAGCTTTCGAATCTTCCATAACCCCGTTCCCTTGTAAGTCGAAGCCCGACATGACCACTTGCACTTGGGAGCAGTGCACCCTACAACATACAAGATCGTCGTTGACTTCTTCACCTTCGTCGTGAAGCAGCGAGTCAGACCCGTCCACACTATGAGTTCCTGCACATCCTCCTTCCTCTGAAACATTTGTCCCTCCCGGAGCTTAATACCGCACTGGTTGGGATCCAATGGGTTCCCTTTCAGCAGGCTTCGGAGAAGCCGTGGACTTCCATTTTCGTCTTTCGTATGCTTCCTCGACTTCCCTCACCGCTTGCTCCGCCTCATAATCCCATGACCAAGACTTCGTCGGACCAGAACTACCGTGTTCAGGTTTAACCACTTTTGGGATTGCATCATCCTCGTCGGAGGAGCTACCAAGGTCAATGGCTCCATCTTCCATGTCACTGCTGATATATATGACCTGCTTCCCACGTGTAACTGCGTCGGCATTCTTTTCCCTCTTCGCAAACTCCAACTCCAACTCCTCACTTATCCCTAACTGGTCAGAAGTCTCTTTTAACTGGACGGCTGTTTGGGTTAACTGGACATCTGATGATTCCAACTGGACATCCTTTTGGTTTACCTCGATAATTTTTTCTCCCAAATCTTCGTCTTCTCCGTCAAGCCCCAAGGGGAGATCTGTATTTGGGTGATCTTCTTGGGTCACGGGCGGACCGGTTAATGGCACTACAACATCCTCCAAGCATGCAGAAGACAAACCACCACCGTCTGAGTCATCCATTGTCGATCCTTGTGCTTTTGCCACGTCTCCACCAACCTTGCGTCACAGGGAGACATTGAGGTCGATAGGCCAATTTCGTTCTCCAGACAGCATGTTAACAAACTTTAGGCCTCCAAGTCTTCGTCATCCCCGATAGCAAACGGCCTGGACCCTTCCTTCTTTGGCTTTACATATGTGAGCTCCACATCATTCATCCTCCCATCGACATTAAACTTGTCCATCACCTGTTTCTTCAGATTTACATAGTCAATCCTTTCGTCCACCAGCATGGCTTTCTGGCTCCTTGTTCCCATGAAGACC